>JALJVW010001283.1:23726250-25175000 GCA_024865655.1 Emberiza elegans | reverse complement strand
TACTCCCAGTCAGGTGGCACGGCCACCTTGTCCTCCCCCACTGTGTGTGGTGACCACGTTCTACTTGTTTACGGTGGTGTATAAACAATGAATAATAGTATAGGTGGGTTGGTTATAAATTAAGCAAGTTACATTAAAATTGATTTTGGATTGTGGGGGTAAAGTAAGTTATGAGGTGTTACAGTTGCAAACATTTTGGTTTATATGTTACTTCCAAGAAGAAAAATATTATGCTAAATGAAAAAGAGGTGTCAACCAATCGGCTCTCCTGATGCCTGTCCCTTCCTCCAGCAGTAATAGTCCCATCGTGCTGTTTTACAAGGCAGTAAGCCAGTCACCAAGTGGAGGAACTACCAGAATAAAGTTCTCCTGGTTTATGCCAGGGAGGGAACCAAATTATGGCCTTGTAAAACAGTGTGATAGTGCCATTATTGTGCGAGTGTTACAAACTGCTTAAAATAGTGTTTGGAAGAAGTTTTTCAAAATATTCTCAGGAGCTGCTCAGGAGAGAGAGTCTGTGATGCCGAGTCATGCAAAGCAAGCAGGAGACCCCAGAGCATGTGTGTCTGCTCACGAAAGGTATTCATGAGCCAGGACCCAGTGCAATGCTACATTCCTTGTCGAAGGCCAGACCAAGTTCAGGCTGGAGCTTGCTGACATTTCCTGTGGAATTTTCAGTCCTTTCTCATCCCTTGGCATAACAGACATTTTACAAGAATAATTGTTACCTCAATTTTTTTAAAATGAACTAGGGTGTCAAGAGTAAGGACCTTTTAACTGTTTTTGATCACTGATGCAAAATGTCCCATCTTGCCTTTTGTAGGCTGCCCAGACCTCCCTGGAACATTAATGCTGAAAGAAAACATTTTCCTGAAGCATACTAAGATGCAAACAATGATAAAAGCAAACATACACTGTCTAGACCAGAGATAAAAAAAGGTAGTTGAGCATAAACCTCAAGAGAAACATCTAAAACTAACTAGATGGGAGAGTGGAGCAGTGATAGCTCAGAGGACTTCTAATCAAAGCCTTCTTGGAGGAAAAATGAAGTCTCAACCAAAAAAAAAAGTCTGCTTGAGGCAGAAAATATTAAATTCCCATTAAAAATAATGTAAATGTCTGCCTGACAAACCAAAACATATTGGTCAACGGGAAGTATTGCCATTTTGGTAATGCTGTTGACAGCATGAGCTCTGAATTTCAGTTGTCTCATGGCTCATGAGGCAGGACCATGCCATGTTCCCTGGTGTGCCCTGTGACACACTGCAGCCAGGGAGATTTTTAGGGCTTACACTGTGTCTCAGAAGAGAAGGCTGGGATGCAGGAAAGAAAACACAGCTCACAGAGACAGCCCATGTTCAGGAAAGAAATTCTTGCTAGCATTAGCAGATCAGTGGAAAATGCAGAGCATAAGCATGGCAGCTCACCAAACCTCAGGTAGAGACCTGCAAATGACACTCAGGTACTCCCTGAAATGCAGCAAACACATACACTTCTCCAAAGCCTGGAGGCTGGAAACAAGACAGACTGAATCTCTTTCGTTTATAAGTCAGCACCAACTTATTTCTTTAATCTTTGAAAGATGTGGCTTGCAAAGGAACTAAAACATATTAAAAAGCAAATGTCAATCCTTGTACATGGAATGTACATTTGCATCCATGACTTATGCATTTGTAGGCAAGAAAAACAGAGCAGGACGGTACTGAAGCAGAGGACAAGGCAGGTTTAACTTGTTCAATATTTGTAAATATGCCAGAGAGGAAATCTCATTGATTTAATTCTAGGCTCTGCTTGTTTGTTGCCTCTAGTAAATTAAATTCCCAGATAAAATTACCAATGGGCATATCTGAGACTTTTTAAAATAACTTCAGTACATAAGGAATCTGGCAGACCTTCAAATAAAACAAACAATACACAAGGAAACCTATTCATTTTAGTAGCATCTACAGATGATGATAGGCAGAGCAAGGCTCTGACGCTTAAAAGCTCAGCAATATTGTTCAAAAAGAAGGCATAAACAAGGACTAGTCACATTGTCCAAAAAAGTGTTAGAATGAAATAAGAAGAAGGATTTTGTTCAGTGTAATTATATATTTTACATCTCTTTCAACGCAACACTTTGTTTAAATATGGGAATGTTCTAGCAGACTTACAACAATATTTCCATACTGTACATTTATTGTAGCTGCTCATTAAGTCAAATTGCTAGCACATGAAGTCATATGGAAAAAAAGAGGGATTTAAGACATAACATTTGCAGGACGCAAACATGAGAAGTGAAGATTTTTTCATCAAACTCTGGTTCACAGTCAAAGCAAAATTCCAATGAGCATGCAGAGGCAAGCTAAAGGGAGGGAGACTGCTATCAATTTGAATGTGATTTTACATTTAATTAGCAAATTGCAGCTCTTGCCAGGCTGGTTGTGGTATATTTATGTGGTGCTATTCATACAAAAAAAAACCCCAAAACATAATAGGTAGCAAAAGTCTAAAAGTCTTAAAAAATAGCAAGCAAAAGAGGCATTACTGCAACCAATCTTGGTAATTAACAAAGTGCTGTTATTTTCACACTAACAATAATCCATGTAGAGACTCCATATTAAAGATCTCTCCAAAAAATTGTAAACCACAATGTAATTAAGCAACAACAACAAAAAATATTTGGGGTGTTTTGGTGGTGTGCTTTCCTCTTGATTTGTTGGAAGTTGTGCTACATTTGCATTGCTGCTGCTGAATTTTGTTTCTCAGTGTTTCGTTAGTTTTCATTGCACACAGCTGTATTTCACAAGTTAACTAGACATGAAAGCTGTGCTGCTCATTGTCCTCCTTCCCCTAAGCAGTTTCCATCTCCCCTTTGCAGAGGAACTGGAGCTCAAATCCAGTGACTGGGCACAAGAGGACAGCAGCACAACCAGTTTATTCACTGTGAGAATGGAAGCTTCTCCCCAGGCCAACCAGAAATCTTCCCTCTGCAAATGCTATTGCTAAGCTGGGGACCAACAAAACAAGCTTTAGCCAGGTAAAGTACCACAGGATTTGAGGAGGGGCCGGAAAAAAGACAAACTGTGGGAACTATATAATTATGTGTGTATATACACTAATGTATATTTTACAGAGGAAGTGAGACCTGTGTAACAGATGGAGTTAAAAAATTGGCAACATAGTCCTGTTGGGGAACAACAGGTGTAGCAACACTAAGAGAAACAACAGCATCCACACTCCTGCATAATACCTGCAGGGTGGTCAGTAGTCAGACATTTCTCCTGTTCATCTCATTACAGTGTGGCCAAAATATGTAGCTGTAAGATGGCCCTTTCTTCTCCCTGGTGCTTATTATTTGTTGTTCAGTACAGCAGAAGGGGGAGGTAATGACAACTGCAGGAGCAATAGTTACGTGTCAAGGTGAAACAGAACTTCTGAGAGGTGAATCCCTATCTCTAGCTATCCTACACTGGCTCAACATAAATGAATGTAGGAGTAAAAAACAGGAGCAAACAGGAGGTAGGTAAGAAAGGAGGCCATGCTACCAAGACATCAGTCAAAAAGAAATTGGAGACTCCCCACCACTTCCATACTCCTGGTCTGCTAGGACAGCAGCTACTGAGATCCTTGAGCCATGCCATCTGGAAATGTTAAACAAGGTGCACAAAAAATAAACAAGAAATAAAAGACTACCTGCCTTCCTCTGATCCAAGCAGCATCCCACAAATTGTCACCTGCCTACTTTGGGCAGCTTAGCAAGCAGTACACAGGCATGCTCTAGAACCACTGGTGTTTTTAGGTCATTATTCCGGAAAGTGTACCTTGGTGTTCTGCCTTCCTCTGTTTCAGTATGCCTCTTCCTCTTCCATCCCTAGTTATTTATAAAAAGTTTATTTATCATTTTAGCAAGAGTTTCACACCAGAAGATCATGTGTTATCTCAGAAGTTCAATCACAATTTTCTTGCAAAGTAAATAATGTGTGCTCTTTTCCACTACATGATCAGTAGATTTACTGAGAAGAGGCGTGCAGATTATATGCTGATGGACATGACAGGCTCAGGACACTTGGATTTAATCTTGTATTTTTCATTAGCCTATCACTGCCAGTCTGAGAAACCCGAACACAAAGCAACACCCAGATGCTAAGGTGTTGCTTCCTGTTCATCTCTCTGTGCAACAAAACAGACTTGAACACTTAAACCAGCCTGGCAACTGTGTGCGTTGCTGGGCACACTTCCTTGCTGCCCTGAAAGCAGGTCTGTGCTCAGTGACATTCACCAAGACTGTGCTGCAATTGCCACACCTGTATAATAACTTCTTTGTGAACCACTTCAGTGTCTACTGTACCACAGCTAGGTATTGCCAATATTACAGTCAATTTGTTTTCAGGTGGAATGATGCTATTTTAGACAGCATTTTTTCAGAGCATTGATGCATTTGTCCTTTTAATCCCTGGAATGTATAAGCACAATGAATTGAGAATTTTAAAAATCCTAAAGAGTAATTTTATTAGCTGCTGAAATACACTAGGATTCCTGGACTTTGAACTAGGAAAAATTATAATAAGCCTTTCCCGAGAGTGGAATTTTTTTTTCTGATGTTAGATTAAATTATCTTTGTACTGCTTCAGCTTTAGTGGTACATAAATAGTTCTTTCTTAGTTCTGCATTTATGTGAGAGGACAGTAAATAAAGCTCTCTTTTTGATCTAAGTTATTGCATGGTGATGTTTAGCCAGACAGTGTCTGTTGTTGGGCAAATGAAAAAGAATCCAAGTCTGTGATCTTTCCTCTCATTTAAGAAGCCTAATTTTTTATGGTTGCTGTTATACCTGGAAAGCCTGGAAGGAATCACAGAGAGAGGGAGGGAAGTGGGGTTGAGGGAATCCCTGATGACTTTGCCTATGCTTCTTGGTTCTTCCAGCACTCTGCGTAAAGCCTTTGTGAACAGAGCTGTGGTCTGGACTCACCCAGCCCTGGTGTCTCTGCACAGGCATTTACAGAGAGCGAGGTGATGGCAATGTTGGGCAGGTCTTCACTCACACACCTTTCTATGCTCAATATCAAGGCACTGAATACGTTTGACTTTTGTTGACTACGAAGCAACTTTGAGACTTTCAAAACAGATTTGAAGTTATATGTAATCACTGTTCCCAACACTAATCAAAATCAGGATTAGCAGGAAGCTATACTGGTGTAATATCAGACCATGGTGTTTGGAAAGCTAAAGAAACTTCTGGTGGTCTCTAGAGCATGATTAAATAGTCCTAGCTCTTACAGAAACTCTGATCATATCCACTGGATTTTATCTCAGGTTTGTGATTTGGAGTTCAGAAATTTAGAATTTTCAAGGCCAGGAGCTAAACATTGGTTTCATGAGCTTCCTTCTCATGATAACTGGTGGGAAGAAAACTGTGCACTTAGATGAGACTGGAATATGTGTGGGTAGCTGCATCTGAAACAGCCTGGACACTCTGGCCAATATTTTTCCTGCCAGCTAGTCAAGCAAAAAAATCTTGCGCAGAGGCGAGAAGCAGATATTGGTAATCTACAAACTGAGCAGTTCTTAGACAAGTCAGTGAGGTCTTAGTCCATCTGACAGTGGCAGAGAACAGCCTGTCTTTGTGTAAACTCAGGAAAGTCCCAAGCATATGAAGAAGCTTTAACACCTGCTTAGTCCCAAGGAAGCTGAAGGAACCATTTGGGAGCTTAAGGTATGCATGGAAGTCTGCCATTAATCAGTGAGAGTGGAATTTCTAGGATAAAACCCTGTCACCTGACCTTTATAATGCAGAACTGAATGCTGGAGGTTCACATTCATATCTATTTTGCATTATTTTATTTTTCAGTCATGTATTTTTTCTGCATCTTCATTGTTATAAATCTAGCTTACACTTATTTTCAGGCTTAAATGATATAGTTTTTCAGTTGGAGATGTATTTCACATGCCTTTATTTTGTACTTAGTGTTTGAAGGCAAATTAATACTAAATCCTTCAAACATTTACTCTCCCTCTGAATAAAGCATGGTGAAATGCTTTCTTCTAAATGGTCCCAGATTTGAAGCAAGAGCAAACTTCTCTAGCTCAACACCACCTGTTAATCAGTTGTAGGATGAATAAGAATAGGAAAAACACACACAAAAATTATCCTAAGCACCCTGTGTTTCCCTCAGGTTCTGCAACTTCCCTGGCTGTGCTCTAGCATTCTCATCTTCCTTGTTGAAGGTTTTATTGAAAGCTGTTCTGAAGCTGAGGGAAATCCATCTCCTATTGTTCCAATGATTCCAGAAGGTGCTGGAACACACATAAAGACTGGTAAGAACAGAAACTTTGTCCTTTTTTAAAGATAATTATGTGAAGACTGCATGACTTTTATCACATGAATTAGATTATTGATGTGTTTTCAGGTTTTTCATTTTAATGCTTGCAAAAGCAAGCTTTTTAGAGTTGTTGATTGCTTTATTGACTGTTGCATTATTTTATCCAGATCCTCAGCATATATGGAACCTCTTTCTTAAAGCCTTGAGAACCTAAGTTGCTTAATCAACTGATATGACTTGTGCCTGGACTACTAAAATAAGACTTTGAAAATTGAGGTGCAACCACAAATCTTAAAGAAAGAAAAAGAAAAAGAATGTGACTTTCATTTTCATATAATTTCAAACAGTTGATTCATGGCAGTTTCACAAACTTACAAGGCACAATCCATTATAATTTGATTTTTTGAACTGTCAAAACCCATAATTTGGTCCTTACACTGCTCTTGTCTAGTCCTCAGAAATATTAGTCTTAAGTACTCCCTAACTAATCATCCTAAAAAAACATCAAATAGAGTATTCTTTGCTGATATTAAGCATGTGTTCTCAAGGTAGCTTTCAAGCTGGGTACTGAATGCCACCTCCACCTCTGTTAAATGAGCAATAGAAGCTCTAGGTGAAAAGGTGTTGTCTTCATGCACATGCAATGCTGAATTAACCAGTGTTAAACAATATAGTGAGCGTTTGCAAAAAGAAAAAAACAACAAAACAACCAAAACCCCAAACAAAACAAAAAACCAACCTCCTTAAACAAACAACAACAACAAAACCTAACCCAAAACAAAACTCCAAACAAAACCCCCCAGTAATTTGCATTAGCCAGCCATTTTATGCTGAAGTGCTGTAAAGGCGAAATGTTATCATGATACTCCAAGTACCACTATCTCTCAAGGTCATACATGGAATGCAAAGGTTAAGAGTGGATGGTGACAGGCTACAGATCTACTAATTTGGTTTATTAAACCACTACAGATAATCCATATGGAATGTTCAGGGGACAACAGAATCTAGTAACTAATTACAGCATGGATGTCCTGCTTGCACAGCAGAAATTGGCCAATATATATTCATTTATCAGCCATGTATCACGGCCATGTAATTTTCTCAGTAACAGGAAACAGATTAATAGATTGTTATGTTCTCCCTTATAAAAATTCACCAGAGAAGTAGATGTAGAATGAGAACGCATCCTTATGGTTCAGCCAGTAATAGGTTACATATGTGGAAAGACAAACTGCTTTTATTTTCATGACTATGATTAAAATAATGTGAGGCTCAAAAAAGACATTTAATAAACAAACATTCTAGTCTATGGCTGTGACAGTGAGACTTAAAGTCTACCTGTCTTTCCAGAACGCTCAGCACATTTTTACCTCCATCTGCATGTCTGCTGGAAAGGGTGTCTGTTTAACTTGCCCTGGAGGACATCACCTCCAGAAGAAGATGATCTGTCAACAGCTGTGCTTCCAGTGTTGGTGCAGGAGTGAGCCCAGCTCCCAACATCCAACCTCAGCTACTTCACAAAGTGGCCCAGAGAACCTTGCATGAACACATTCCAGTGCTTAAAGGGACTTTTCTTTCTCATAATGATGTTATACATAGCCTCAACATCCATCCTCAGCCCAGGACTGCACTTAGGACAGTCTCACAGAGGCAAAAGCACTAGGAAACTGTCAGTGAGCTGAGCACATTAACTCTGGTCGGTGAGACTTCACACACTGTAATAGCAGGTAACTCAAGATCCTCTGGAGCAACAGCAAGGCAGTCTAACCTTCCCACACTCTCCAACCAGGTAGGAAGATTTCAGAGCAATGGGTATAAAATGCACATAGAACGTAGGAAGGGGGCAAGGGAACTGAGAACAAGAGATTAACTGATTAGAAAAATATCAGAAGCAGAGACTCACATGAGAATTGCAAAAGGAATTGAATATTTTTTGAAAAAAAGATCTTGTTAAGGGATTTTTTTTATAAATGGAAAATTCTTCAAGTTCAAACTATGCTGAAAAGCACAACCATATGGGATGGGAGAACAACAGCAGCACTCAAATATTTTCTTAAGAAATAGACATTCATACTCACTCTGTGTATATCAAAATAATATTTGTGTATATTAGCTTAGTTCACAAGTGCTTTTGAAAGGAGATCATTGTTTGTCCTTTCCAAAGCCATTTTTAGCTGGAGCCATCATTGCTGACTCTTCCTGGTGACACATAGTACACTGGATCCTCATAAGCAGAGTATAATATCCCTTTTCTGGCAATGAAGGGGGCATTGGCCGCTCAATATCACTTGAAGAAGGAGAAAGTAAGGACTATGTCCTGTCCACATAACTTCAATATTTATCCATCCTTGAATTAAA
This sequence comes from Emberiza elegans, assembly GCA_024865655.1. Lineage (NCBI taxonomy): Eukaryota > Metazoa > Chordata > Aves > Passeriformes > Fringillidae > Emberiza > Emberiza elegans. Next base: position 25,166,340 of record JALJVW010001283.1, on the reverse strand, counting down.
CATTCAAGCATGACATGTAAAAAATAAAATGTTCAAGATCTGGCTCATAAATACTTTATTTACAGCTTTGAAAATATAAGTTGGAATGTCAAATTGAAATATGTCCTGCATTTGCAATCATAAATTATAGAGCACCATAAATTTACTGGGCATTTTACAAATACAGATATTTTCCCTGTCCCAAAAAAATTAGGTGTAAATCAGGCATGACAAACAGAAGGCATGGCAGAGGACAACCTTTCAAGACAGATAGGGTGAGAAAAGGGTAAACATTGTCTCAAGCGATGGGTATAAAGGGACTAGAGAGCATGAAGTAAAGGTCTCCTTTCAGGTGCAGGAGAGTTTTAATTCCCAATGAAGGGCAAAATACTTCTCTGGAGGTCTTCATTTACATGCTCACTGATAAGTTCTCTCGCAGAGTTTTGAAAGTTTGATTAAAACTTGTTTATGTTTTGATGGTTAATAGATTATTCTTCTAAGTAGACTTACAGAAGGACACTGAATTTACAAGTGACAGGTTTTGGTGTAGTAACAAAGTTAAAAAGCTCAGCCAGGGGTGGCAGAGGGCTTTGCTTTGTTTTGCTTTGTTTCTCAACCGGGAGAGCCTGTGCCAAGCACTGAGAGGAGTCATGACCACAGTCAGAGCTGATTTCACAGGAAGTATGGAGAGAGTCAACAGCATGTGTACAAATCTGGCTACACAGGAAGCTGGGTGGTGGCAGCCTCCCAGATCTGACTCATGACAATTTCTGGCTAGCAGAAAATCAGGGCTGACAGCACTGGGCAGTGTAGGTGTGCTGTAAGCTGGAACCTAGCCCTGCAGACCTCAATGGATCTGCAGAGGGCTGCCACTTCCATGGGCCCCTCCTCCACCAAGGAGTAGAGAGGGCCTTCAGTGAGGCAGCAGACAAAGTGTGCCATGGGATTAAGCACTCTGGACCTCAGAAAGGTGAACAATAAATACTTGGAACTCAAAGCTGAACAAACTTCATGTGAAATTCTTTGAAGTCATTTCTTCCCAAAATATCAGCTAAAAGCACAAGGAACTATACGACTTGTCTTTGTTGGTTTTCACCCTGTGCAATTTCCTCTTAGTAGCTTGGAATTGGTAAAAAGTCAGAGCACAGTAGCAGTGTTATATCAAGGTACCTCATGGGAGACATCGGCCAACTGCAGCACCAACTGCAGTTGCATCGAGGCAGGAGGCTACTGGACTCCTGAAACCCTCATGCAGTGCTTGTGGGAGCTCTGTAGCCCTCAAAGACCACAGCTGATGGTTAGGCATGGTTCACCATAGCACATGAAATTACTCTAGACATCCATATTTGAGCAGCTGAATTTCTCAAACAAAAGCAAAAAGTGGGTTTAAACAAAAAAAACCACTATAACCCAAGGAACTGGAATGATCCTATACTTCAGCCATTGCTCCTGACTACAAGGAAGCAGTGACAAATCTAGATGAATTCTCAACCTTCAAAATGCCCCGTGTATCTTCTAGCAGCTAAAGATGCTGAACCTTTTGAAAAAGTCTCTTGTGCCATTATCCCTACCTCAGCTTTAGCCTCATTTTTTGGTCATTGGCAATATATTGAGTAGTTGAGTGATGAGAGAGATAGAAAGTCTGACCCTTGGTGGTCGGATGTGTCTCAGAGGTGCTGGACAGACATGGAGCAGGACATATGATAAGACACAGCGTAAAGCACTCTGGCAATTGATACATTTTGTCAACAGAGAAATCTTTGCCTCTTCTGTTGGACTGCATTTTATAGCCTGCCAGCTAGGTCAAAGCTCCCCAACATGGCTTATTCTTCCCAGGAGGAGAGCTGTTCACTGCTGTCAGTACGTATGGTGGGTCAGGTGTGCTTGTGGTAGGGGAGACACTTGCCCTTCCTGATGGCAAGGCACAGCCTTTGCTCCTGCTGACCTGATAAAATGTCCCAGGTTGAAATATGCATGTAAAAGGTTCTGTGCTTGTTGGTGGATACATACAAATGCAAACAGTTTACTTCTATGGAGAAAGACATGTTGGACAATTTTTTTAGATGCACAGATTTCAATGATACTTTTGTGTGAGATCACAGCCACTTTTAGCGTATACCCCATTAAAAAAAGACATCAAGTTTGCAATTACCAGCACAAACACGAGCTTCGATTGCAGATCCAGGCTACCTTCCCTTTTCTTCATCAATATGTGGTTGATAAAATAGTCCTGATTTACTATCTTAATTTCTAACAGAGACTAAGCTAAAAGCTATTTCAATTGTTTATCCCCATCTGTGCCCTTTCTGTTTAGTTCTAACCAAAGGTTAGGACAGATGCATTGATCTCTCACTACTGCCTGCTAGGAGTGCAAAATATATGATTTGCTAAAAGTCAGGAGGCCAAGGCATCATGGCGCCACAAATAAGAGTTTGCACACTTTTCTAATTGCTGGATCCAGGTGCTGGTTCCCAAAGAGACGCAACAAGGTGCCCCATAGCAAATCAAGAAAGAACTATGCTTTACAGGAAATTCTCACCGTGAATTGTACAACAAATTTGCTATTCCAGAAAATTTTCAAAATTTAACAGCTACAATAGCTTTGTTTTACCTGTGACAATGTTGATGCTACCTACAACAAGTCTAATACTGGTTGTACAGAGGAACAGGCAGAATAGAAAAGACCCCTGCTCCCTGATGTGATGAAGGGCTGAAGCAGATGTCTGATCAGCTAGCAATACCACAGAAACTGCCTAGAACTCATGACTTTGGTTTTGCAAACTGAAGAAAGAAATTAATACAAAACCTGCTAATATTCTAAATCCTGATCTATAGATTTGAATAGCTGGACTTAGCACAACAGTGATGGATGACGCAGTTGGAACAGCTCTTGACCTCCTACAGATGGGAGCAAATGAACTGATTCCATTAGGTCACAACTGTAGCATAACTGCTGATGTACCCACTTAGATGAGTTAAAAATATCCAGTTTGTCAGTATGAGAAAGTTTACAGGAATAGGTTGGCTTCCACAAATTCATCAGGAAACGTTTGAAATACACAGCTTCTTTTCTCCACTTTGGTTAAGATTTAGTTGCTCAGGCTGCGACAAAGTTTATGTAACACTGTAATCTACATAGAGAAAATGCTAAATAGTTACATACTATGAACATTATGTATAATATAGGCTAATTTAATTTTCAAAGTTCCACAGAACTACAACACTAATATTGAAACAATTTTTTTAAATACTACCACAGTAATCAAACCCTGTCAGGCTTTTGTTTAACGGGAACATGCTAACATTTAATTCTGTTTTGGAATAAGCTTTGTCTGAAACCATTGGAATTTCCTTTAGAACAGAAATCCTAGTTACCAACCATTTTTGTTCCCATTGTTCCTGCATCCCAGATCGAGCACCCAGAGGCTAAACTTCTTTTCTAGTGTATGTCCTTGTTCCACCTCCCCATGATCACAAGTCCTGCTATGTAGGGTCTCACAGGCTCTCATTTTGAGAAACAGCCTCTGCAGACAGCATGGGCCCACAGCCCACTCTTTGGAGAGCAATTGTATTGTGTTAGGTTCCTCTGCCTAGGGCTTTGTTCAAATAATCTCTTGCAGCACCAACATTAAACATCTAGATCTTTATCCCAAGGAGAGCCCCTGTGGATTACATTACGCAGAATCCAGGACAGGGGAGCTGATGAGTAGGTTAATGAGGGAAAAATAAATCATGGTCAGTCCCTGTGTTCCTCAGGATCTTTTTCTTGTATAAAAAACTACCGCCCAGGTGGACACAATGGGTGTTAGTGACACTAGATAAAAATGTAAACCAGAAATAGTTGCACCTAAATTAATCTCAATAACAAGTGAAAAATTCAGACCCAGTCTTTCTGTTCACATCCATGTCCCCAGGCACAATGTGAAAAACTTACTTTTGCTCTGTTCTGATACAAATACAAAAAAAAAAAAGCAATAATTGTATTTGAGTAAATTGTATTTGAGTAAAATGAAATCAGGTTCTGTAAACAAAACACCCAAGGAGATTAATCAGAGTTAGCCCTACTAGGATAATGGGGGTCAGTGGTTAAAGACAGATGGCTCTGCAGATGCTGTAGCAAGACACCCATATTGATTCCATTACAAGCACAGGTGGAAAAATGCCAACTTCCTCACTGCAGCTGGAGCAGATGATGGCAAATCTCTGGTTCTCCCCTAGGCAGCCACAGCACTGACCAGCAGCTTGGCATTTGCACCCTCTGCTACCAGTTTTCTCAGATCAGAATGCCACTGCTTTCACTGCTGACAGCAGGTATCCAGTTTCAGAGAGGGATCATTTCAATTTTAAAACGTTTCCTTCAAGTTTACAACGGTGGAGACATCACCAAACATTTGGCTTTTGATGTGAAGCAGTGTAAATGCTGTAATCATATTTACAGGACATGATTGATAACATGCTGCACATGAACTCCTTCCTTTAAACTTTCCCATAAAACACATTCATCTGCCATTTCCCAATCTCAACTACCAAAGTATTGAAGTGAAAGAAGAAAAATGAAACAGGTTCAAGCCAGGCAAACAGAGACCCTAAATGACTGTTTAGTGACAGAAGATGAAAGTTCAGCTCCAAATTTCAATTTGATGAATTATTATATTCTTTTTTAAAAAGTCTGTGTAAAATTGAGGTTTTGGAGGGTTTTTTCTGTTAGTTTCACTGAACAAACTAGACTCACACCCATATAAGATTAACGTGAGATTCCAATGAATACGAAGTCCAAGAGCAAGCGTTCACTTGCTTACCTGTTCAATTAATTGGTTTTCTTAGCAGTGTGATCTTATTGACACAGAAGGCTACTCCTGAGCTCCACTGCTGTGCAAGGATCTATGGGAGATGCTATGGAGAAGGCTATAGACTTCTTGAGCTGCTTTGCTTCCTGACAAGACTCTCCTGTTAGCTGCAAATCACAGAAAATCACCCGAAGTCACTGTTAGGTTACAGGCAGCTCTTCACATCAATAGCTTCTGCCAACAGGAGAACTCTGTTACCATTCTGTCTCTGGGGCTGGGAGGTGATAATCACAGGCTAATCACAATGGCAGCAGGGAGCAGCCCTGTTAGGTACTAAACATTTCCACTGCAGCTGTAGGCACCGATGTCTTGGTCCAGGGAGGGAGCATTTCACAACAAAGTCAACCAGTTGTGTTCACTCATCTTGTTTGAAATTCCCCTTCAACACAATATAGGCAAAGTCTGATTCTTGTAGAAGACATGAATTTCACCAGGTCATACAACAGAAAACACATTAAATAATTGTAACTGGAGTGTGATGGAAAAATTAAAACAACAGTAAAAATGCAAATTTATCATTGTGAAGGAAGAACATGGTAAATAAACTCAGATGGAACATATTTGTATTGCATTAGAATTTCACAGGATTCTGAGATTAAGGCAACCAAGTAGCACATATTAGAAAAGTCCAGACACAAAAGAAACAAATTCAATTTTTGTGTCATAGAGAGATGTACTATTTTGCTATAGCATGTTCGAATCTACAGCCAAGAATGTCTAAAATATGCCACAAACCTTTGGGCAAATGGTAGATAAGGTTGAAGCAAAATCATCCTCTCAAAATATGGCATGTGGTTAGTTGCGCTGCACTCATTTAAGAATACTTTGTGTAGCAGACGGACATCCCATCGTGCAGATGTTCAGATAACAAATGTTTTCAAACCACTTTGAAGATGGGGCACATAAATACAAGGCTTCATTATCAGATATTAGGAAGACAAAAATAAGTACAGTTTGTACTAAAGAACATCTGAAGGTTTTTTTATGAGACACAACATAGAGGTCTTTTAAAGCAGTGATTTATTTTTTCACATTACTTCTTTTCATTAGCAGAGTTCACAAATTAATTTGAAAATTTCATTCAATCTAGCAACTGTCATATATTTCTGCCAAAAAAAGACACAACTACTCAGACAGTGTAAAGAACTTATAAAAAACTAGTAGATGGAGAAGTTCATTCAATGACTAGCAGCACTGATTGGATCCAGAGCCCCAATAAAAATGGATTGCCATTATACACCGTTACCTTAAACCATCTCAAATACCGCACAAAGGAAGGGAGACAAAGGAGCAATAGAGCGTAATGTAAAAAACAAAATGAAAGCCATACACTCAACATCTCAGTTTTGAACAGTTGTGTAAAAACATCTGGAAGCTGCAAATCCTGAAGAGCCCAGCAGCGCCGTGGTCTAATGTTTCACCCAAGGATACCATATTTGGTTTCTATTAACTAGATAAAGAACAGGTACAAAACAAAGCATAGAATGTCAAATATAGCACATGCATGAGCAAGATACTTGTTGGCTTAATCACAAATTAATCTATTTTCTATGTAGTCAATAAGAAATGTCCTAGTGACTTGGGCTGTGAGAGCAGCACACTGCAAAATTCCTTTGTTTTATGGATAGACATTTGGAAGAGGATCTCACACCCGGAGAGTTACATGGTTAAGTGTGATCTTTCAGCCATGTCCCTACCGTTACTGTAAATGCATACTGTATCTAGACAGCCTCTTATTTTTTGCCACTATGATTATATGTAACTAAAATTTTAATAGATATATCTTCAAGAAGGGAAATTCCAATAAAGTCACAATGGTGTCTTTGAAGCAAGAAATATACTGAAAGATAGCCATTAAAAATTTATGAGGTTTCCTTTACTGGTAGAGGACAAAGACCTGTAGTATTTGAGAGACCTAAAGTGAGACATAAGGCAAATTTAGTACCACATACATGAAAAAAATGAGAATGCAAGCCACACTGGATTAGGGAAAGAATGTACTGTCCTGCACTTTGTATGAGGCAATTGTTGTGAATACTAATATTATCAAAGAAATCTCTTCACTGAAACACCAGATAGGACATCTTCAGAAAGGACAGTGCAGGGAGTATGGAAGAGGAACCAAAGCAGATGCCAAGTAATTGTCAGCTCGATCATAGAATAAACTGCACTGGAAGGGACCCACAAAAATCATTGAGTCCAAGCCCTGGCTCTGCCCAGCACCATCCCCAAGGGTCACACCATGTGCATGACAGTATTGTCTAAACTCTTCTTGAGCTCTGTCAGGCTGGTGGCCTAACTTCTCTGGGGAGCCTGTTCCAGTGCCCAACCACCCTCTGGTTGAAAAGCATTTTTCCATAAAGGCTCACAGAAGTGAGAACCAGAGCAGGTAAGGACAGGATAATACTATGGTGTTGGGGAAGATAAAACAGGAAAGCCTTACAAATATGATTGTCTGGCAAAAGATTTTGAGAATATGGAAACTATAAGCGAGATTGAAATGAAAGCAACCTTTGAGATCCCTTAGTTACTGAACAATGAGAAAACAATGATGTGGTTGGCTGAAGGTAATCCTCTTTTGATGAAACAAGACCCTCTGCAAGCAGACAGGTCCAAGGGTCTGAGCAGACCCTGCCAGCTTGGCAGAAGGGGTCCAAAGAGTAGTTTTTAGGGTTTAAAATGTAGCACAGTATGGTAATGTAGTGATTCTTATAGGCTGTATGGAAATGCTATAGGATTTGTATCTTGTACTAGATTGGTTAGTGAGAATCAGAATATTCAACACAGAAGATGATTTATTGTATTGTAACGGGAACTTCGCACTCTTACCTCTTGTCTCTTAGCTCTTGCCTTTTACACTCTTACCCATTTCATTCTCTTATGCTTTTACACTCTTACCCCCTCATCCTCTCTACCCCTCTCTTCTCTCGAGCCTGCTCCAAGCTGCGGCTGGCAGGTCCCAGCAGGGCCCTGCACCCACGCCCTTTGCAATAAACCGCAAGTTCCACGACCTGGCTTCAGAGATCTCTTGTCCCCGTCCATCCTGACCGTGTTACCCCCCATCACTCCTACACTATGGGATGCAAAGACCTAGATTTTCTTTTCAGTTCTGGAGGGAGGGTTAGTGCGTTGTGGACAAACAAATACTTGTTCCTCTGACTTAGACCTAAAAGATGTCATGATGTAAAAAAAAACCACAAGCAGCTTTCTAGTAACAGAGAAGTATAGAAATATAAGGAATATTTTAAAAAATTCAGATTAGAGTTAGGATTACAAAAATGATGAAAAGAAAAGCTATTAGGGATGCATTATTTTGTAGGGTTAAAAATCCATAGTGAAGTCACAGATTCAATTCTTTAAAATAAAGAATACCAGAATATGGGGTCATTTGTGTATGTGCCTTAAGATATGGCGAGGGCTGCTAGTCATCACAGTGTCCCATTCCCAGTGTTCAGCATATGTCTTCTGCATAATTCAGAGACAACTTTGAAGACATAAGTACTGGGTTTCTTGCATAGCTCTCTGTTTTCTTTCTCATTATAATACTTGAGTGCTTCACAGACTGCATTTATACCAAACCTATGAAGAGAGGGACTACTATAATAACAGGGAAATTGAAGCACAGCAGATTAATGTTCAAGAGGATCAGAATCTAAAGTGGGTGTCTAAAGTGAGGTTCTTATACTGGGTTTTTTTTCAAATTTTTTTGAATTAGCAGGAATTTCCAGATGACCCTTCCACTGACTTTCACAGCTCTTGTGAGTGCTCTGCAGTTCTGCAGAAAGCAGTAAGCTGCTAAATTCTTGACAGCATGATGCACATAAAAGGTGTTAAGAGAGAGAGAATTCACTCATCAGTGACAGAATTTTATCATCTGACTCTCCCCGAGTCAGTAAACATCTTCCAGTTTCACCAAAGGGCTCAAAAAAGCCCTCCAGACAACAAAGTATTCTGTGAATGACTCCAGCCCCTTGTGCATTGCATTCAGTGTGCTGAACTGCCCACTCCGAAGGTTGCCAGAAAAAGTCTCCAATGCAAACTGAAAGTAGCAGTTTTCTCCCAATATTCCAACAAGTTTCCTCACTTTCTTGAAAAAATTCTAAAATCTCACAGAGGAAAAAGTATCCAGTCATTAAAGGTGTACTCCATGTTAGAGTTCCATTGAACATGCTATTTGGCAATTTCAAACCCAAGCAAGGCAGTGGTATGGAGTTTGGAAAATACAAACCCATTGTGGATTCCTCTACTCCTGTTTACCAAAACCAAAACAACTAAAAATTTACTGATTTACTGGAAGTCAGTTTTTTTGGTTTTGACACTGCAGACTGATGAATAAAAATGACTGATGGGATGGCTCTACACATATCTTCTTGATTTAGCAAAATAACATAGTAATATTGGTTGGGTTTCAAATACTAAGATTTGCTGATTATAATGAACATCTGAAGGCTATTTATGCACATCTTGCTCTGGCTGACCTTCGTACAGATTATATATTTATACTCTGTATAAAGCACAATGAAGGTTGTTTAACATACTTGTACTGTAGTATGGTTAATGACCAAATTAAGAACAAATTAAATTAAATGGCTGTGAAAGAAGTTAATGGTCCCTTCTGGTTTTAAACTCTTATGAATCTATAAGAAGTTACAAAAAATTTACAGGGGTACTTTCCCTCCTAGTTGTATATGAGTATCTGGTTACATCTTTCAGAGAGTTCTGATTCAGCAGCTTCCCAAGAACCTGATGCTACTTGAAGCATGGAAGACCCACAATTCATGGCAACAACCACCTGAAAAAACAAATTAACTACTCTAACTTGTTTTCAACTAAAGAATGCTATGAGTAGTCGTTCCAGTATATGAGTCAATCCTTTTGCCATAACTGTTTAGACATTGTGGGACTGTATTAGATCTTACCCCATCATATCAGACCATGACACAAAATAATTGTTGCCAGTTCCTTGTCACCACTGCTACTTCCTTTTTCCACAGGCAAACAACCAAATTGTAACTTGACTGATAGCTTGAAATTACTATCCTAATAGCTGGTACCATAAATTACCACATTTTTCTGTCATTCTCATAAGACCTTCACATGTACTCCTAGAGCAAGGTTTAGAAATTGGTTATTTGCAATACAAGAAAATAATTTCCTACCCAGCAGCCATTAATAACCACTAAGTTCCTCTGTCAAGCACTGTGACATTTTGCTGATGTGGAAGACTGAAATGAAAGGAGTGGAAGGACCTTCCTGCACATGGTATGAATTGAATCCATGTGGATAAACCTACAATGGGTTTCTCTGACTTCTCAGAAGTTTTGATCCAACACTGACACAAATGAAACTGAAGATCCATTTTTATTTAGGCAGGAATTATTTTCCCCCCCCTTCCTTCTGTGTGCTCAGGCACTTTGGCCATATTCACTAACACTACATGCCTGCTACAGCCTACAAATTCAGGAGCATAATGAGTCATTCAGACCAAAGCTTGAGTGAAGGAAGGTGGTAAGATTCAGTTCATAATACAGGTTTCATTTTAAGCTGCCTGGATATTCTACACTTCTGCAGATCAGATGAATATTCTTTTCTGCTCTCTGCCAAAGAACTCAACACTCCTGTACTTCACAAGACAGACTTTTAGTGTCAGCTTTTTACAACTACATGAGAACTTCACTGTAATAACACCCAAGAGAAAGTGAGGGATTTGTTCTGTTTAAGTTGCTCATAGCATCTAGATTTTTTTGCATATTCACTCCTTTAGGTCATCCTTCACAGTCTTGCTCTAAAGCTGGAGGAAGCATGGAGGTTATATCAAGCTCTGTTTTAACTCTCATTTAAGATGTTGATAATTGTTATGTCACACAGCAACTGCAGAATTGCAACATTTTCAACCAGTTCTGTGTTCTTATCTGTAATCTCATGAATCCAGAACACCGTGGCATTTTATTTCTGAAAGGCTCACACAAACCAGTGTATTTTTGGAATATGTTTAAATTTCCAGCATTTTCTTCAAGGTTTGTTCAAACGAATAAGAATTTGCATTTGAAGCTGTTTCCCACAACAAAAGGACAGAGCTTCTGAATGCGGTCTTTGTGCTTTCTCTTTGACCCGTTATTTGCTGCAGAGATGAAATGTCACTGTTGCAGCTCCCTGCCTGCAGTTACCATCGCCACTAATCCAGTAATTTCTAGTATACATTTTAGGGCCATGTCAGCCAATCATTGTTTTATGGTTGCCTCCTTTCCTATACCACACATTAACCAAGGGTACAAAACATTGAAACTCTGTAATTCTACACAGCTCTTGACATTCTTAATTAGATCAAACAGCCAGAATTTCCTTTGTTTCTTTTGTTCTCCATTTGGAAACACATTTTTACTAATAGCACATGTGAACTGCACAGATTCACCATAAACTGTGACAGTAGTTATTACTTAATACAAAGCCATATGAAGATCAGATTTATAATGACTAACTAGTTTCGACTGGCTTCTCAAGTGGCACACAGCAACCATCAGTACTTATTCAGAAAATTTTACAACTTTACACCAAACATTTACCTGTCACTCCAGTGCACTGCAGTCTTCTGATGTCTTAGCTTCCTGTATACATTGAAGAAAATATGTAAATTTTTACAACTAACTCAGTTTGTTGAACTTTGGTGACATAGCTGCTGAGCAAAAACTCCAGGAAGGAATTAGAAGAAATCTTGCTAGAGAGGACAGGTACACCAGAGTAGAATCTTTTGTTTTTCCACACAAGACTGGAAGGCAAAATTAGTTTTGTTGTAGATTACAGCCATAGATCTTGGTTATTAAAGCATTTTGCTTCCTTCACTATTTTATTAGAATACAGCAAGCAGAAAATCCCATGACAGATATGTATCCTACCAGAGTAAGGCCACAAAGGTGTTACTCAACATTTTGCTGCCAGTAATATTTGCCATACATGTTATAATGGGGCAAAGGACTTTGTGAGGGAAACTGGTCAATGCCTATGTTAGCCCAACATTAAAATGGCTTTTAACATCAGGATGATCTCTAGACAAGGTTCTACACTGAAAGTTTCTGATAGTCACCTGAAAGAGAAAAGGAGAAGTTAACAGAAATATATACTTCAATTGTAATATCACTAGGCACAGATGAGTTAAAAATTACTTTGCATTGGGGTCCCACAAGCCAACCTCACTCCAAGTGGACAACTGCCAATAAGCTGGTAATGGGAACATCCTGAGGAGACAAGAAACACTTCAGCTGGGTGAGAGTGGCCACAGCGACTGGAGGCAAAGGGCCAGGATAGAGGTGAGGACCTGAAGGATGTACGCTGTTGAATAAAGTGTATAAATGACTTCTAAGCAGTAACTCAGGCCTTTACGTAGACGCACCAAGATGCCTATTGTCCTCTGAAGTTACAGAGAGGTACACTTTAAGCATAAAGAATATATGAACTAATGTTAACAACATTTCCTGAAAGCAGTTACTGCTTACAGACCATTATTTGCTCTCTGCAGTAAATTGTCACCTTTTCTGTTTAATGTTTTGTTCAGATTTAATACACATATCCTGAAAAACATGAAGATATAGTTTGGGAATGAGTTGGAGAATACAGAAAATCCTTACAGAGTATAAAGAAGAAAGCAGAAAAAGCCAAGAAAGACCTACTGGCTTTTGGGAATTTCAAAGTCATGATCTTATTTTTTTTACAATGCAGTCATTATTTTCAGTAAATATGACAGGATTCATGAGAAGAATTCTTAGCATTTAAGAGATTTTTAATTATGGATAAATCTTATGCACAAAATACTGTTTTGGCTTTTCTGCATTTTTCTCTCTCACTTGCCTTTGGCACATTTTCCTCAGAGCTTCTCACTTCAGTAGTTGAGCGGTGTTTATTACCAGGATCTTCTACCCTTATTTATTCAAGCAGAAGAAACATACCTTACATGTACTGCCCAGAGAGAAGGAAAATCATGGAGGTTAAAAGAGAAAGTGTTTCCAAAGAGCTACAAAGCCTCATTACTTAAAGGCCTTGCCAAATAGGAAAGAACTACCTGGCAAGAAGATTGAAGAGCAGGCAGTTTTGCTTAAAATCCCATGGTTGCTGCTTCAGCCTGTATAAATTATCCCTCTAGAGGCCAGCAGAGTATCAAAAACCAATTACCATGAACTAGACCATAATACTACTGTAGAACCAAATCTTGCCCAAACCATTAACATTTAAAACTTCTTCCAGCTGTCCAAGGGCTGCCTTTTGCAATGAGACTGAACTGTCCTGCAGTTACAGTAGCAATGGAAAAAGCATTTCATAGCATTACCTCTTCCACAGATCTAGGTTCCTTAATGTGGTGTCAGGGATGTTAGAGAGTGCTCATGAAAGCAGATCTATTGCCTTCACTCATGTAAGGAAGATCTCATTTAAGCAGTGTGTTTGAGATTAGAGCATACTTAGGAGAAGCAGTGTTTATTGTGGTCAGAGACAGGAATGGAATTCTAACATGCTCCAGTACTGATTTGCTGTTCCTGAACTTTCTGTCTTAGATTTACCATCTGTAAAACAGATACTGTAATACATAAAATGCAAAGCTGACCTGGGAACAACGCCTTCCGCCTCACAAAAGTAAGCAATGGGATCATTAATTACTGCAATCAATTACATGGAAAAGCCTCAATGAAAAGTGCTATGGGGACACAAAGGAGTGAGAGATTTGCCAAATGAAACAGGTATATGCATGCCTTAGTACTTTGCTCTAATGAGTGCACTGATCTAATGCTTTCACTTAGAGTGGGTCTTACTCTAAGACCTGCTCCTGCAGCCCTCACACAGTCACATTGCCACAGAAGTTTGCTTGAGGAAAGCCTCAAGATTTGACTTTGTGTGTTTTTTCTCTTGTGCCAGGAAATACTATCCTTTTAATTAGTAGGTCCATTTCTTTGATAACTGTTTAAGTGGCTTCACTGCAATTCCATCTCTTTAGTTGTCATCCAGCACCTGGGAGGTAAGGAAAAAGGAAACAAGCACTGAATTTTTCCATCATTTCTGCCGAGGGATATTTCTGAGACACTGTACTTTTGTGGGTGGGCGGATGGATGAATAGACAGACGGAAAAGGGAGTTTCCTTTATGGGATTCCAATAATTGGTATGTGGTTTACATTCCATTCATCTGAAGGACTCTTATTTTAATCAGAAACAGGCTCAGGCTACTAACTACCTCCAGTGTTCAAAACATATCCATGCTTTCAGCTGGCAACTTTCCTCACATGCATCTTTTCCTTGACACCCACAGGCCCCAAAGAGAAATGTGGTCATTTACCACCAAGAACTCAGTGTCAGGTCCTATAACAGGGGTTGGTTCAGAGCCCTTTTCCAGACAGAGAAAGGTTTTCTGATTGCTAGCTTCAGAAGCAGAAGCTCTTTAAAGTATGGTATTTGAAACTGGCATAGATTTCTCTAAGCGAGTTTTGGGTTTGTTGGGTTTATTTCCTAGGCTCATCCAACTCTGGGAAAGCCTTGTCTGGACAGTGTTGTTGAAGTCTGGCAGCACAGCTTGGTCTTAGTAGCCAGACACTAATGCAGACAACTGCTGAGAAAAGCCCTGTATTCCGCAGCTGGACACACTGGCGTGCTTTAAACACAAAGGAATGAAAGACTAACACCTTGTCCAGAACAAGTCAGACTAAATAAACAACAATACAACAATCTTCAGCTTTGGAGCTGGTGAAAATGTGAAAATATTCAGCATAAATTGCTGTCATTCAAGGGAAAACATAAAATGGCTTGCAGTAAATTAGTATTTTATTATTCAAATTTCTCTGAACCGTTTGTGATAGATCCCTAGTACATCCTAAAAAATTTTTTCAAATGTCACCTTTCCCCATCAGCTAACTTGTTTCACTGTCCAGATTTGTTTACTCTTAACTTTCATTACGGATGCCCTAAAAAATTTATTTTCAGGGTCTATATTGTCTCTAACCTGTCCAGAGAGTAACTGCACATGCTTTAGGGATTTTCATGCTATTCATCCTTGAATGTGGTCCATGCCACAACTCCCTCCAGAGCCTACTGTTCATCAGATCTGTCAAGCGGCACAGCAGGAAATCTCCTGCAGGCAGATCACACATTACACAATCTAAGAAAGGAAGAACAGTTTCACAGGTAAGGTCTATGTCAACCTGGGTCCATCACAGAGTTTTTGCACATGCAGTTTGCTTGCCTTGTGCTTCACCTTCCCTGTGGGGAGGGGGAAACGAGGCACAGAGGCAAATATGCCATCAAAGGGAAGGGTAAACCTGCCCCCTATTTCCCACACTGAAGATGTGATGGAGACAACCTGTGGCAGTAGCCTGTGAACACAGACAAGAGCTACACAGTCACCAGTTCTTTCTGGATCCATGCATCCTGAAAAGACAACACACAACACGGCTTGGCAATTCATCTGTCTTTGGCCCACACTAGGCAAGTAAGAGTTGCTAATGTCATAAAAGAAATAAAACCATCAAATACTTCTAGCCTCTTCCCTACAATTCAACAGGCTCTTGGCAACATTCATTTCTCAACTGTTTATTCAGAGCATGAGACCCTTGGCTCCTAATTTAACATTGGTACTGGGAGGTGAGAAGTATTTGAAGTTGCATTCTGGGTTGCAAAAGTTTCAGCAAAACCCCCTATCCATAACCTGATGATTTCCTCTCTCATGCCACAAGGAAGCAGGAACCTCAATCCTTGGGGAAAGGCCTCTAGCCATAGACTCTGCTAGACCTCTGAGAGGTGTGGCCCCAGGCCATGCTACCCAGGGTAAGGAGACCATTGTTGCATATCTGTCACAGGATGCTTTCTCAAATTATGGTACCACGTTTTGCCCTGCCTAGGTTTTCACAGATCCTGATCTCTCAGGATACAAGACTTCTGTCTGAGAGTCACTTTAAAAGAGATTCTTTTGTTTTGATTTAGTTCAGAGCTATAATGGAGTTAGTCTTTAAATACATGGATCTGGCAATTGCAGAGATAGCTACACTGCTTGCTTGGAGTCAATGTATTAAGATTAGAGATATTCTGATTATTGAATACTGGATTGAAAATAGGGTTTGGAGTACTCAACCACATTCTGGCCAAACAATTTCAAATTTAATGAATAGTAATATTTTGTTTGTTGTATTTTCTTTCTGCCACAAAATGAACCATCATTTATTTTGGATACTGAGATTTATTACAGAGCTAAAATTTGCTACAATAATGCTTTGTTGCTAGACATTTGTAGTATTCTGGGGTAGAGCCATTTATGTATTTTGGACAGCAAACCAGCTTGATACGAGAATTCTTTAGATTGATCTTTCTGGGGCTTACAATAATAATTTTACACAACTTTTGATTAAAGGAAGGTGAAATGCTGAATAAACTGTGACCAGCAGACCACAGGAGACTGTTAGAAGCACAGGCAGTTCTTCTTGGACTGATCACACACCAGGAACTATAATGTAGTCTTTAATGTTCATTAATATATGACTGCTTAAACTTGTGTGGTTTTTTCTCTTCCTTCTCTTTCCTTGGCTGGCCACAACTGTTCAAGTGTTGCTATCGGTTATTCTGCTTAAGTATTAAAAAATGCTTAACTAAATAGGCCAGCTTATTTGCTTTTGCTGATAGTAGCAGTCCACCCACAGAGCCCTTTCAAATCTCTTCAGTGTTTTGGAAACTGGATAAGGGACTTATTCAGTGACGTGCAAGTTTGTCTGAGCCAGGAATGAAGCGTGCATTTCATGAAATGAGAAATAACCTCAGACCACACACACAGTGTAATTTCTGAACTCCAGCTTGGGCTCTCTTCCACTCGCCCCTGTGCACACATACACACACCCCTGCTAAAAAACCAGATGATGACTGACATCCCTAAATCCTTTAAGCATTCTTTTACAGCTAAGAGCAGAGGGAGGTTTTCGGAGCTTAGGTGGCTCATTATTAGTAACACACTGATAAAAAAAATGGACTACTACAGTATGTGCATACCATGCCAAAGAGAAATAGCACAAAGCCTGTGCCATCTAAATACTTTCAAGAGGAGAAACTGCTGATGCAAACATATTAAAGCTAGTTTTACTGCACAGGGAGATGAGAAGTCCTTCCCACAATTTTCCTAGAGACTAATGTTGCTTCTGTCACTACTTGTTTAGTTAAGCTAAAATCACTGAGTGTTTCAAATATTATTTTACATTCTAATTATTAAAAAAAAGTAAACTAGGAAGATAAGTTTATTGCATATTAAAAACTCACACTCTTTCCTCTCCTAAGCAGAGGAACTATACTGCATGGCTGTTGGGAACAAATTACACACAGAAAAGGCAAAGACCAAACTCTTCCACAGCTGTTACTCCATCGCTTCAATATCCTCTCCGGAGCTTAATTCTTCACAGCCTTACACCAAATGATTTCTTAAACAATGAGACACTTAAACAATGAGACAGCAGGCAGACTCCTGCTCAGCAGCTCCTCTCCTTAAATATTTCCTTTATGCTGGACTAAAAGTAGCTTTGCTGTCTTCAACAGGTAAGGAGTTCTCCTGCACTACAATTGCAGCACCACTGTTGAACTGCCCCTGCAAAGCTTAAATAGGACAAGCAAAGGTGCTTACAGACTGATTCCTGTGCCTCTTCTATTGCCTTGTACCTGATCAGTACTACCATCACACAACTGAGCCATTGATACTATCTGCTTATGCATACAAATGTACATCTATATTCATATCATACACATTGGTGATACTTCCACCAATGAAGTTTGCATAACACTTTCTGTTAGAGGACCCTAATTCAGTTGTTCATAACTTTGTCAAACTAAGTGCTCAAGTTGAAATTCTTCCTGCTGCATGTCTCCACCAGGCTAAATTTTTTCTCCTAAGTTTCAACTAAAACAGCTGTTCTGAAGAAGGGACTAAAGGGGATCAATCTCACTTTCCCTCATGTTTTTTCTATAGCCATTTCACTGAGAATCTGTTGTGTTTGCATGTTTGGGGAGAGATACTGTGGGTTGCAAGAGGGGTTACCTTACTGCAAGCAATCATGCCCAGTAATCACCTTCTGAAAACATGCCAAATTTTGGCCAGGTTTTAAACACTATGGTTTACCCATGCTTCATGCAAATCTCCTAGAGAGAAGCAAAATTATTTTCTGAACACTCTACTAAAACAGCTTACTACCTTGCGTCATACACTTCCTCCATCACCAGACTAAATGCATGTCCTTCCGACAAATGAACTGAGTGATTCCACAATTACAAAAGGATTTATAGAGCATTTTGGGTCTTTTCATGCAATTTATGGTACTGGCCCCCAGAAGCTGCTGTGGCACCAGAACTGAGAGATGAGAAATCCTGCCTGTTGTTCCATCAATACTCATTGATGGTGCCCATGCAGGACACTGAGGAAGGTCATTAGCTTGGAAACAAGCCGAAGAGCTTGGGCTAACAAGAAAGAAATAGAAAGCAGAGCAGACTTCAAGAGACAGATGCAACATAGGAAGGGCATAATGATCCATTGTGTTAAACACACAAACACTGTCTCCAGACTGTAGAACAGAACCAAGATTTCACAGATGCCTGCACTCTTTTGTTTTCAACCAGTTTCTGTGACATCTACTAACAACTACATCCTTCCTTCCCCTAACTGGCTAGTCTACAAAAGAGACTGCAATCCAGAGTGAGTAGTCCAGTGCTATCAGCAACTCCAATTGGTCAAGTAATTGGAATTGTGATTCCAAATTTTCATAATGATACACATGGGAATCAATCACTTCTGAGTAAAGGAATACCCATCTCTTTATGGTTTTGTTTGAAAGTTTTCAAAAATCACCTTTTCAGAACTGCACAAGAAATAATAAAGTTATAAAAACACTCAGAAGCTAGAAAATGACAGCATTACAACTGCTCACGCATCCTGTTTAGTCTTCTACTGTAGGCTTAGCAACACTAACTTTTCACAGAGACACCACCCTCCCTCTCTGCAGACCACCACATTTCTAAAGAGATCATTTTATCTCTTTCCCTTAAGATCCCCTGTCTGAGCACAAAGCCAAGGATGAAGAAATCCCAGGTTTGCACCACAGATCAGCGGCAGCCTCTGCAGCTGTGAAGCACAGCTGCACTGTGGGCTACCATCTCAGTGCATCCCAGCCAAGCTACTGAGTAGTTATAATCTCTTCTAGTTAGTTTCCAGTTCACCAACTGAAAACCAAAAGATAAAGCCAGACACAGATCACAGACTTCCAATCTGTTATGTTGTAATCCTGCAAGGTTAAAAATGAAAGTTCTCTGCTGCCAGGAAGAACAGATTCAATGACGCTTCCCAGAGGTTTTGAATACCCACTTCTCATTCCTGAAGGAATAAGACAACAAAACATAAACTTTTGCTTAAAAAGTGACATGCTTAAAGTATAGCAACTCAATTACAGAGGGGTTTATTGCTCACTCTGGGTCTTAAACACACTATCTTCTAAGATGTTGAGATTTTCATGGTAAGTAAAATAAAAGTGTCTTGATCTATTTTTTAAATTCCCCTAGAATTTCCTAAATTGTTTTCTTGCCAGGATTTTTTATTTTCAGAGACATCATCCTGCTACCTACCAGACTACCAGATTACAAATGTCTCTTCTCATGGTTAGAAGCAAAGACTTTGTGTATGAGATGAAAAACTGTAACCATGCTCAACCTATCATCACAGCCTAAATACCTAAACATGCAGAGTGAATTCTGCAAAAAGGCCTAAACCTTTACCTTTCTTAGGGTAGGGGTGGCAGTTTTGCCTAAATGTTTTCCTTGCTGCAGAATTATAAACCAGAACAAGCAGAAACTGTCACAGAAGTTCCATCATAGTCTGAATCATGGAGAGGCAAGGGCTGATGACAGTTGTGTGCACTTACCTCAAACAGTATAAATAGACATTTGCTATCTGTTTCTAAAATAAGTAGCATAGAATGATTTTCAGGATGATGCAGTAGATCATGTTTACATGAACATTCACATGATGGAAACAACTCAATACAAAGGGGAATAAAACCCTTCTAGTACAAACAGTTCTGTTGAAGAAAAAACAGATTCACTCTGAGGCTAGCTGGTATTTGTTTAGCATCCCAGCTATCTCCACCGATAAGTCATTGTCTTCACCGGCTACAGTGTTAGGGACTGAGAATGCTGCTATTAAATATACAAATAACATTCAGCCATTGTGACATGCTACAACAGACCAATGGAAATTGTAACGTAATTAAGCTGTCTCTGCATATTTTCAGAAAACAATGCTTTAGAGCTGGGCCTACTTATGCTCCAGTATAATAAAGCCCCAATCCAGGCCTTATCAACCGAGCGATGCAAGGTAGTCCAGATAGCTCAGTCCCTCTGGGAGACAGAGTGCCCGAATACCCAGTCAGCTCGCAGCCATGGCTACCCTTAGCAAGCTCAGTGATTGTCAGCTCTTTAGTGATTATCAGCTCTCAGGATTTCAGCTCTTTGCTTGCTTGTTAGGGCACCTTTGGCTGAGGCAGAAGCAGATGTGAGAGAGGAGAAGGAGTGTCCTGGTGTTCCACAGTGATGGTTTATTGGGGAGTCTGTGAAGGGTTCCAGCAATAGCTTTTCTTCTGTTGAATGGGCTTTTTATAGGGTATAGGGGGATCCAAACTTGTCCAATAGTAAGGGCCAGGGAGAGTGGCCTATGAGGTTACAGAGATAAGGCTATGGGGCAGGGGGGTCGGAGACAGGAGCTTATTTTGCTGTCTCATCATGACTCAGCAGTTCCTGCTGTTAAGTCGCAAACCTCCATGGAGCTCTCGCCAGCTCCATGGTGTCTGCTACATTCCAGCTTGTGCAAGTTGTGTGTACAGTCTCAATTCAGTCACTGGGTCACTGTTCTGACCACTCAATTGCATCCTCTTAGCTCAGGCAAACCTCAGAGAACAACTGAAACAATCGATCTTCAAGTATCATGCATATACATCATGCTTACATTCAATTACATCTTTTGTTTCAGAGCACAGTCTTCACCCGGTCTTTGAAAAGGAAATTCAGCTTCCTGATGCCAACTAAACAAAGGTTAGGATGCCAAGCAAACAACTCTGAAGACCTCCAATCACCTGTTTAGATGTACTTTCTTCCTCTTTCAGAACTAGCTGAATCACACACTTGTCCTTGTGAGATACAGAGTCACAAGGACACTGCTATGATTCACACATGATCTACAGGACAAGAGGCATGTCTCTTAAATGCTCTGAGTCACTGCCTACCTCTCTCATCTGCAATCTAGACATCCAGTTTCAACAGCAGAAATAGCGTCACCTTAGTCATCCCTAGCCAATTATCTAATTTTCAGGTACCCTCATAAGGAAGGTAGATTCTGACAGGATGTCAACTTAAGTGGTCATTACTCTTTTTTTACAGAATGGACCAAGTCAAGATGTACTGAACTGGGGAATGCGCAAACACAAGGAGAGAGTATTTGTAACAGTATTACATCATTTGTTGCATAAGCTGGAAGGTACGTAGTGAATAAGATATGCAAGACACTGCAGGAATGGAAAAATACACAGCAGCAAAGGCAGTTAAATGCATCCTTGGAAGAACAAAATCCTCTCCACCTTCTGCAGTTAAGATATCTAAGGAAGTAACTTAAGTAATCTTTTTCTTACATAGTAACTGTATTATTACCTTTAAATTATCCTGTGATACTCTGATTATGTTATTACCAATCATCCTTTCCTCTTCGTAATGCTGGTTTTCACTCCCTGTACTGAAGCCATGGCACTGGCATCAGTCTGCTTTCTGGTGCTCAAAGTCACCTGCTAAAGCTAAGCAAATGTACCCTTTCAAACTGTCTTAATGTGTTGACAAATGTTTGTATTCACACCCTGACTTTCTCAAACATATTCATTACCTGAAATTACTCAGTCTCCCCCTCCCAGATCAAATATGGAATCTGTGTACCACTCAGCTACTGCCAAATGCAGTTCTAAGTATAGCCCCAGTTTGCAAAACAACTTATGATCCAAAATTCACTGCAAATCAGACTCAGAATACACAGTGTCTTTAACTAGGTCTTGTAAGGTTGTTATTGGGATAGCCGCATTTGTTAGCATAGACAGGGCAATTTTTTTACTATTTCACTAGAAAGCTGGGGTTTTTTTCCAGTCAAAGAATTTCTATTGAAGGCAATACTGGAAGTACTGGTACCACCTGCAAGGTCAGGAACCCACAGCCAGACCTATAGGAACAACGAGTAAAAAACAAGGGAACTGCCATCAAGAATAGTAAAACCTACCACGTCATTTCCACATGAAAACAATGACACTCCATCTCCTGGATGATGTCTATTCCGATCAGGTGACAACTATCATGAAGCTATTTCCTTATGCCAGGAGCTCGTTATAGTTTTCCTGTAGTTCATGCCTTCCTGCATGGAACCTGTACATGGAAGTATGAATTTCACGCTATAATTTTTGTTTTTTAAGGCAAACAAAATTATAACCACAGATTCCTAAGAAGACAGAATTGATCTCTTCAGTTCTAATATTTGAAGACTATGTCCTCAAACACAGGTAAAATTCTTCTTTTTTTAATTTATGTAGATTCATTTTTAAAAATTATACAGATGTCTTGACAACCAAACTATTTTATGGACAAATCCCTAGGGCACTAAGTTTCAGTATTTATGGCTTAGGTGAAATTTGCAGGAAGCTACAGAGTGACATAAATCTTACTTCAAGATATGTTCCCATAGCTCAATTCAATTGCTTTTAACAAATAGATTTCCACAAATATATGGTCAGCATAGGCCTTAATTTATCTCATATTTATTAACATCAATGCGGGTGTAGGAATTACTTAGCTTAGGCTGACTTCCTTTAGCTGTATGTAATTCCAATGTACCAATAAGCAAGAGCTTACAGCTTCCTCTTTTACTTTCTTAGTTCATACTTATTCTCTTTAAAAGCTGTTCCAACAGACCAATATACCATTTGGTATAATAAAGTGGCAACAGCATAGACTCAGAGTAAGAAAAAGTTAGGGAACACATTAATCTTACTTTTGTTAGCTACCTGTAAAACCCAAAACTTTTATTACTTAACATTTATGTTAAATGCTCAGCTCCCTGTTTCAGGTAGTTAAGTCAGATTTCACAGTCAGGATTTCAGATGGTTTCCACTTATAACATGTGCACAACGGCTACCACAGAGACAGAGTATAGTCTACAACAGCTTCCCATGACCTAAAGTAGAAGCTGCACCAGATCAAATTTAAGATTATTTTCCAGTGGGCAGTCTTCCAGACCACAAAAACTACCACCATTCACAGACTGCTGCTGTGCAGGTTCAATGTCCAGGGTTTTAAAATTTCGTAACATTTACCCTTCACGTAAAACAATTTATACAGTATACTGAATGTAAACCTGTACACTAATGCTTACAAAAATCATAAATCAGGGTAAAGGTTTCCAGAGTAACATGAAGGCCTGTTCTCTTCCAGTTATGTGTTACAAGGTACTCTTCACATGGTCCCGTAGCACTGAAAAATGTGACAGACTATTTGGTAAATGCGATATGACACTGAGTATCTTACACCCTTCCAATCTGTGAAGTATAGTTTTCATCTGGAAGTTTTATTACATCCAGAATTCAAAATTATAACCTGTAAAGATGTTGAAATTCCTTACCACATATACACCGTACTGCATTTTCCCAACACATACTGTGTTGCATATTCCCTGACAAAGACATAACAGAAGTTTATAGAAAAAGGGAGATGAACGTGTAAATGAGATGAAATTTGACACCTAACGTAATTTAATGAGAAAGATCAAATAAAAAAACTTGGTGGCTCTTACATCAACCAAGCTGCGAAACTCACTATTACAGGATACTGTGAAAATTTCAAAGGTCCACAGCTTCAGAGACTGAGCAAAATCATAGAAGATGGGAATCCATCAAAAGTTACTAGGCACAAAGACATCATCCCTGTCTCAGGAAGTCCTCCAGTCTCTAGCACCTCAGAAAATATATGCAGTATCATTGTCAAATCCTGTTATCTCTAAATTGTGTTGAGATGACTGCCGGTGTCTAAATTTAAGTAAAGGGAAAAAATTACTTAGTACTTCTGTTGAGCTGAGGAATATAATCAGAATTAAAGAAAGTAGAGAGCACACAGAAAATTCTAAAAAATTTTAATATAAAATAATTATATATCATAGGTTACAACATACAGTACATAGGCACGACTACGCACATATGTACTATACACTGCATATGTAATTGCATACATACTCACTTGTAAATAATTACTTGTAAAATGTAATTCTGTATCACTATGAATATGAATACATAATTTTACCTTTAAATTAATGGAATTACCATATTTTGTGGCATAATGCTGTCAAAGTTCAAATAAAATTGTTATAGTGCAACTTAAAAAAAAATTTTCATTTTACTACACTACAAGATTTAGCAGTGGATGGTTCATCTCAATTATCTGCACTGTATTTTTTCCACAAAAAAGTTTCATTTCTTTTCCAAAGAGAACTTTCACACACTTCTCTCTCTTCTGTCACTGTGGAATGAGGGGCTCTTTCACAAAGCTTCTCTATGACTGCTATATCTGTGAGCTTTCTGAGGCTGTCCTCATTCTGTTCATTCAGCATATCCCAGAAATCTTTTGGTCTCCCCTTTGATTTTTCTCCTTGTCCTGAAGAAAATGTCCTTGGTGATCCTGTAGACCCACTTCCATCATTTCTGAAGATTTCATCAAGAATAGAGGTATCTCCAAGTAAGTCCACAAAAGAATTTTTCTTGCAAATCTGAGCTTTTCTCTCTCCATTTTCTGACTGAGACACGGATCTTTCCTTTGGCAGCTGTGTTTCTTCTGAGTCTTGCTGTCCTTCACAACTTTTTACAGGCAGCACCTCAATTATTTCTGATTCACTGCTTAGTGAGCCAGATGCCATAAAATCCTTGAATGCCCGACTGTTTCTTCTTTGGATATGTTGAGTAGCAATAGTGGGTGACTGTTTATATTTTGCATCAACAAACATGTCTTGCAAGTAGGAGTCCTTGTGAAGCTGTTCTGCTTCTCCTTTATGGCCCTCCTGGGTCTGTGTTTCCGTAGTTCCACTCAGAAGTAGTCCTTTAGCTGATGAAGGTCTAGACTCAGATCTTCCAAAATTAACAATCGATTTTCTTTTTCTGGAGCGTGTTTTACCCAGTTCACTTTCCTCACAGTTACGTGAAGCTTCTGCTGGTATTTCAAGTGAGAAGAAAGACTCCATCTCTGGATGCTTGGAAACATAGAATTCCTTCAACATTTTCTGCCTGGTTTCTGATGTAGCTTTTGCAATGTGTTCTGCAAGGTCCTTCACTGATCCCATATTAAAGTGAGATACCATTTCCTCAAATTGTCTCCTGTAATTATCAAGAAGGAAAAATGTGTTATGCTGACGCCCTTAATGAGGGGGTGGGGGAAATGGGGAGGAGATAGTTGGTTCAAGTCCTTTTAAAAAAGACTTGCTAAACAAAAATTGCATAAATGCATGCACAGGAAACACTGTCCACATCATCCTGCCCAGGGAATTATGGAATATTTGTTTCTGCTAAAAAGCCAACCTCTAATTAAAACAGATCACTCTAGTTGAGTGATCAACAATCCCATGTTGGAGAAAAGATATGAAACATGTTGCCTTTCCTATTATGAGGGCTCCGAAAGGCAGTAAGATTTGACCCTGTTTGCCTCAAATACCACTTGACTGGGTAGCTCCAATCATTTGAGTGTGGTGACTGCAGACAGCTCCCCACTCTGCCCCCCAATTACAACAAACTGACACATGTAATCATCCTCATTCACTCCGTGGCACATCCACATGCACTATGAAGTCTAACTGCATGCCAGGTGCTAACAAACAACCTGCTCAATGCTCAAGAGTGAATTGCTTCAGCTTTTTGCTAGATACGGCTTTAGGATCTTGGAATAACAGCCTTAGTCACTTCACCGCCTTTGAAAATTTTACCTCAACAGATTTTTCATAACTAATTACGATTTTGAACATTTTTAGAATGAAGGGCTCTCCTTTACCTGAATAATAAATATTTATAATTTTCAGTGTCTTTAATAGTAAAAAAACTTAACAATTATTGGCACTTTGACAATAACAGTAGGGATAATTGAAGCCAGCTAGTGGATATGACAGCTTCTGAATGCTTACAGGCATTACCTAGATACCAACTTTCATATAGTAATTTACTTGTCTCAAAGCAAATCGAAAATATTTACCAAATACCTATTCTGTAGGTTTGATTAGCTAGCTACAGCTTTCCACTTTCTATTTCCACAAAACACCAGGCTATTTTTATTGAATTTCTATCTATGTAACAACGGAAATCAATAGTCGTATTAATAACAGCAATCATTTGGGAAAACAGACAACAAGGAAACAAAAAATTATTATCCCTCCAAAAATAACAGGGGGAAAAAAGCATTAAAAGAGATATTGAAAAATACTGAGCCCCATGCTAAAAAAAAACATAAAGCCCATTTTTTTAACAGCCATTCAATGCAAGTGATGAGATCTGGGCAAAATCAGTGTGCAGTCAGAAGGAATGTTATAAAATGCCTCCTTTCTATACAGTTTAAACACTGTTTTGTATGATGATGCACATAATATGAACACTCATAGTGATGACATCTACAGAGTTATGTAATATATGACCATTGAATCAACATGTTCAAGCAATTTGTGGATTCAATTAATTTTATTAATCAATTACAGTACTCACAGAGTAGTGTGAGTCAAAGTTTCCCACTAATTCTACTCTTGCCATAGAAAATAACAGTATTCCCTCAGCAGGATTGAAACAAAGACAAATACAACTACTCAAAAGGAAGTTTGTTTCAACCTTAGAATTTTGCTTCCAACTCACCAAAGCAGTCTCACCTGCGTATTCCTTTGGGTGTCCTTCCAATCAAGAAGGTGGTTGAACCTACTTTGTGTACTTTTTTGCTTCTCTGAGTCACAGGATGTGTAACATACAGATGATGTTGCTTACTGTTCTTCAACATTTCTTGCCTTTCCTTAACAACTTTCTTCTCTGAAGTATTGTCTTCTGGAACTTCATAATTTTTCTAGTAAAAGGAGACATTGAAGTCATTAGAACAGCTGTGCCTCTGATGTAACAATGCACCCAACTGCACCCAATACTGTCCCTTGTAACTAGCATTACTAGACTGAACACTAGGATTGGGATTTGGAGCTGAAATGCACACTCCCTGCTCAGTCGCAAAATTCCAGAGACATTGAAGGGAAGTCTTAGTTCTCTGACATCTTGCACAAAAATACAATCCTATTTAAACCTGAGTTATTTCTCTGAAACTCTCACAAATTCTCACCAACATTTCCTCCTTGCCAAAACATAGCTGCTTAGTGATATCCTCAGTCTCCCTACAAACTCTACTTTAGAGATTAAATCACAAATTGCATTCACACCTTGTCATCTGCTGTTCAAAAGCTGGTTTCAGATCTACATTGTTTCTTCCCAATGTTTTTCTACTTGATCTATGTCCATTTCCTTTATTTTTATGGGCTGCTCACAATGTTCTTGAGTCTTAGGATCTCACACGTGTTCTCACTCCACTACTTTGGTAAGTAACCTCAAACTAGCATACAGAGAGAGATGTTAATATTACAGAACTTAAGAGGCATGAATTTTCACTGTAAGACAAATGTACAGCTCCAAAGACCAAAATTTTACTTTACTGTTATGTTACTCTAAACAACACTGAAAGCCCATCCCAATTAATATAAAAACCCTCTTCTCCCAATAACAGTATAATACTAGCAACAAAATTAAGACTGAATTAGTAGACATTATCTACAGGATAAATATTCTACAGTTCTCTTGCTGATTCTGTATATATTTGTTAACTTTTTTATTTGGAAAATGTATTTTCAAAGAAGAAAGCAACCATAGTTTTAAAAATATTTATTTTTATGTATTTTTTTCATGAAAAATACTTACAGTATTCTGATCTCACTATGATACAACAGACTATTTTTCACTCTGTTAGGAAATTAGGGCTGTATAATTTAATTCAAGAAAATATAACTTGATTCAATAAAGTATAACTTGAATAGAATACAAGGCAAACCGTGTCAATGTCTGTCTTAAAGTTATGTTAAACCCCCATAAATGTAGATCAATCTACCTCTCATTAAACAAGACTGAAGTATATAAGGCAGTAATACTTTGGTTTACACATCTGTTCAAACAAAGAAGATTTTTAATATCTTTGGGAAACAAGCCAAATGTTTTAAACACACTGAAAGTCATAAAATTGCTTGTCTTTGCGAAGAACCACATTTAATGTTAGCAGTATTATTAATTGCATATAAATGCACAAAAAGCAATACTGAGTTCTGGAAGCATAAAATTTTAGGTACACTGCACCACCCAAAAGAACATCAAAATACCACCAAATATATACAAAGAGCATGTCTTCTTCTACTTAAATAAGTTGTTTAAAGGTGGGATTTTTTTTAACTCATGGCAGAAATAGTTACTGTAAAAAAATTATTGCAAGAACTGCACGAGCGAATTCCAGTGAAAGTCTGCAGCCACTGTGAGTTACTCCTGAAAAACTTCCCAGCTTGCCAGAGCAAAGGCAATTGGTTACAGGATACTCAGTAAGGCTGAAACACAACAACTGACTGCTGAACAGGCAAACATTTTAGAAAGCCCAATATCCATTTTAGAAAGCTCCTAAACCCAGGAACTTATTTTTTTTAAAAATACACTTTTTTTTTTAATAAACCTAAAACACTTAGGTGTTTTAGATGGCTCCATGTTTGTTAAAAGTCAAATCTGATGTTTATTACTCTGAATGACACAATGTGTGACAGGGTCTATGTATAAGTAAGACCTGAAAAATGAGATGAAAATATTCTAACTTTCTATTAGCATTACTATCAAAAAGTGAAAACTTCAGTCAATATTCCAGTGCTGTCAATATTCTATACTATTTTGCTTTCTTTTGAATTTGACTTCCTACATGGCCCTCCTAAATTCATTCATCTTATGGATAGTATCTTTCCAATTATCTTTCAGTATCTGCCCTCTGAATCACTGATCTCATAATGAAAATGTCTTTTCAACAGCTTTCTGTATTTTTCTGTTCCCCAAGCCCTTTCACTGACAAATTACTGTGTCCACACTCCTCGCTTCTACATGAAATGCCGTGTATAGTGCTGGTCATGCTCACACGAATGATCACACTTATCACACGCGTAAGACAATCTCACGAACAAGACTGAAATCAAGACAACTTGATTCAGCTAGAAGCCTCTGACTCTTGTTCTCCTATAGACACTAGGACATTTAATCCGCTTGTACTATTGAATGCCACACTCTGTATGACATTCAATATGTCATACTTGCATATTGTATGATGGAATAATAAAGGAAACAGAACTCCTTCTGTATGCTGTACATTAAAAGAATACTGACAGACAGAAATGACAGCAATCAGGAAGGCCTCTACTAAATATTTAAATGCATTAAACACAATATGCCTTTGCAGTGCATGTTATAAAATTTCTATGGATCTAAGTGGAAAATTTCACTTAAACTGAACCAATACTTTTTTGTCATCTGACAAATGATGTTTGTCTATATTGAATTATCCATAACACCATTATACATTTCTGTTTTCACAAACATGAGGGGGAGGGGCACGAGGTGCAGCAAAATAACTACACTGACATCAAAGATAAAAAATTTTGATTGAATTACTGAATGCAGTATTTTTAGTACTTTATTAAACTTTGTCCACTTCCATTTTGTCAAGAAAATCTTCACAGCAAGTTCAAAAGAAATGCACACTTTATTTACTTTCAAAGGCATACATATAAGACAAAGACCATGCAAGCAGTTTAGCAGAAGGCAGTGTTTAATTGAAAAAAATGAAATGAGAAAAAGTTACACTCCAGAAATATCCAACTAAATGCAAAGAAAAAGTTAATAAAAGTACAATAAAGTGAAATTATGAAGTGCTATTATGAACTATGCAAAAACCCACAAAACTGTAGTCAGTCCTTCCTGTCCTATCCTTGCTCTCTTCTCCTATTCCCCCTTGATCTACTACACTTAAGACATTTTTTATATATTGCAATGGGAAAGAAGATTAAGTAGTTGTTCAGAAAACTCAGGGATTATTACTACAATGGAAAAATACTCCAAAGAAAGCATATATTGACCTCCTTCACGTTCCATTTAGTCTATGATGGTTTTGATCCTTTCTTCTTTTGTTATGCAATTCCCTTACTCTTGAAAGTATATATTGAGCTTTGCATATCAATAACGAGTTTTGATTCCTTTGATTATACATTATCTAATGCAGCAATCAAGAGCGTAACAAAAATGCTAGACTATCTGCACATTAAGTGTCACAAAACCCATGTAAGGGTAACACTCTTCAAGAATGGCAGCAGTAATACTTACTTCAAGTTTCCATCTTGAATCTGCAACTCTTGGACCTGTTAGCTCTGTACGGCAATCTGTCTCCTGATGCCTAGTTACAGCAGTTATTTAAAAACACTATACACCTACCAAATCAAATTTTAGTCTATCTTTGACTGTACAAAACTTCAGTATCTGTCCTTGTAACACAGATAAAGAGGCAGCTCTATACTCTGGAACAATGAATGCTAGTACATGTATATGCATCATCTGACATGACTGAGATGACTGGACAGTTTAAGCCAGTAAATTCCTTTTCTCTAGTCCCTTCAAGCAAGGCAAAGGACAACAATGTTTCACTTTTTTAAATACAGCACGATGAAAAGGCATGGGAGAGTAAGAGGGCAGAAGCTGGGAGTAAGATTAAGTTAAGAAAAAAAGAGAAACAGAGATACTTGTTTTTTTAACTGTCAAATGTCTGTGGCAGTTTGTTAAGAAACCAGACTTGGAGGATAATAAACATCCTTCAGAAGCCTGAAGCTGAAAATGTTTGCATAATTATTCTTCAGCCATAGTTGCACCATGTTCAAGCACGTTCCTCTCTTTTAGTATCTCATTACCCAAAGTATCCCTGCAGTAACTGTTTTGCCAGATACTGACTTCCAGTCATCAACAAACCCTCTGACTTGTCCCCAGTGTTACAAGACTTTTCTCCTTAGGTGTGCATGAAACCACTGCTGTCAGATATCCAAGATATTTATCATTGCACAGTTTCATTATTTACATTTCTATAACAAACAAGAATAGCCTTTTAAAATGTCTAGTTGCCTTGCAGTCACCCAAAAAACAGAAAAGAAACAGTAAATTCAGTATGACCAACCTCTTAAATTCATCTTACAACGAATAACAAACCATTATGCCGTATCTTAATTTATATTTTCCCACTTCCCTCAAAACTTGAGAAAACACATGACTTTCCCAATACATTGAGAGCTAAAGTTGGTTTTAGATGATTGCTATTAATTTGATGATTTGATACAGCATTCTAGTGTCTTTACTTACTCAAACTACAATTCTAAATTATTTCAACTAATCTTTCTCCCCTTTGCAGTTTTTCCTTGTGGTTTTTTGGTCTAGTTTGAGAGTTTTTGTTGGTTTGGGTTTTTTCCCCCTAGCGATTTTTCCAGTTATATATATTAATTATTATGACCCTTCTATATGCTTTTCTTGAACATATGCTATTGCTACATATTATTTTTATTTTACTAATGTTTCTTTGCTGTCAGGACATATACAAAGTACCAAGAAATGTTTGATACTGACTGTCCATTCTTGGTCTTGTTTCCTTCTCTCCTCTACACAGACTGATTAGAGTAGTTTGAGTTGGAAGGGACCTCTTAAACGCAATCTAGTACATGTACATGTCAAACAATAATTTCTTCCTAAATTATTCTGTAGGTCAAGGAAGATGAATTGTAACAAATTTCATGCAGTTTCTTTAAAAATGAGGTCCACATGGTGAAGACAAAAAATATAATTAGCAAAAAAAAGTATCTACATTCACATGAATTTAAAATAAACTAGAATTATGTTTCTACTTGCCAAGAACACACTACTGAACAAACTGTACTTCAGAGACTTATGGTGAGTTATAAATTCCAGTTTGAAATGAGCCTGAATCTCACAATATTTCAAAACTATTTTTGATGTGGACATTAGGTTTTCCTTTGAATTTAGCTTTTTTAATGGAAAAGCAGTCTCTGAATGAATCTGCTGTTCTAAAAAAATAAGGTTGTAGAATGAAAATTATAAGTAATATATAGTCAACAGTCAATACCTTAATTGTCTTAGAAACTGAAGGTAACCTACCTTAACATTTTAGAATACTTTAGGATAACTATATTTATATCAAGCTTTCTGAGTTAAAGTATGTTGGGTATGATTTCAAGTGTATCTAATATTTGAATGTATCCCAGCAGACTAACAGGAGAAATATTTTTCAAGTTATAAAAACTGCTAAGATTTATTACAGATCTAAATTACTCCTCCAAAATATTTTGCCAGCACCAACAACCCAGTAGAATTAAATCTGATAAAATTACACAAATTTTAGGGTAATACGTAGTCATTTCCCCATGTACATCACATGTAGCTTTACTGCATAAACAAACTCAGAAAGGACATTGCATAAACTCTAATCTTTTGCCTGATACTGGAGAATTGACTACTATATCAATTGAGAACAGATTGCATCCTCTCTATTTCACGTTTACTTGAGTCTGTTTCTTCTATAATCAGGTAACAGAGCAAGAATTTCTCATCAGGATCAATCTTAAGTTTTTGAACCTTTACCTAAACTAACTCCTATAAGACATACTACTGTCTTTCACCAAAAAGCTGACCTTGAATCAATACAGTTATTACTGTTGAGAATGAGAGGAGACACTCAGCCTGTCCCAGAACTCAAAGCTTAAGGCAATTGCTTATTCCAGCAGAAGCTGTGGACTTGCAGCCATCATCCTTCCGTCAAAGAGTAGCAAAACCAAAGGCAATGCACATACATCATAATGAAACCTCCACTACAAGCTTCAAAGAATGCCACATTTTAACTCAGTATATTATAAAAACACAACCAAAAGTGGAATAGTGGAATGGTTAATTCCATTGCAAACTGAACCATAAACTCAATAAAGCAGCATTACAGGCCAATCATTTGGGAACAATTACTTTAAAGCTGAGTATTTCCCCATCCTAGAAGAGCAAGGACAAAGGCATGTTATCTCCCAAAAGCCTACTCTTTGTAAACAACTATCTAAACTTGTTGAATCTGAAAGCTGTCCAAACACACTGCAATCAGAGTTCCTACGACTGATAGAAAGTCTTTGTTTAAATAATCTACAAAATGTCAGTGTAATACAAATAAGATAAAGTAGAGTTCTTAATGACACAACTTTTGTATTTACAGTATTCTCAACAGTACTTAAATCTGCATTGGAGATACAAAGGGCATGTTTTTTCCTAGGCTGACAGCATGCTTAGTTTTCTCATTTACACCACATTGCAATAACATAAAGAGGGGTTTACCATTAATCCAGGTTTTACTACAAAGCATCTCGTTATTTCTCTGTCAAACACTGGCAATAGTGCCAAATGTCTGTCATCCAATTCAGGGGATTAAGTCTTCCTTTATAGTGCAATTCTTGTACAAATTTATAAAAATACAGATAAAGTTTCTTAGAGCTAGTCACAGTCTATATTTTGGCCTGAATTCATGCTGCAGAGGTTGAATATGACAGCTGGCAGGAAGCTGAGGGGAGAATACATCCTCCCCCTTTTCAGTCACCACATTTCTGTTGCCATAGTGATTAATCCTCAATTGAATGGCTGTCTTTGTACATTTCTTTTCAGTAAAACTTTAAGTAAAGTTAAGTTGAAAACATGCAGTTGACAGAAAAAAAGACTTTACATATTTAACAGGTATAGTACAAGTTCTTGTGACTAATACTTTTCCATATATTAATATAAGTGAAAACCCACTCTAACATGGAATGTAATCAGTTTTTAAAATTAATTAGTATGTCCTGTTCCCATCTTCTGTCTTTTTTTGTGAAACCTCCAAGCCTTCTCCCAAGACTTCATCATGCTCACACAGCCGCCCCCCCGCCCCTCCACACCCTGGACTCCTACTGAAGAAATACTACACAAATTCAGCTGTATAATAACTAGAGAAAGCCTATCCCAGACTTCCATACTGTGCAAAACATTTAGCGTAAGCTGTTTTTGCCAATTAACACAGAAATTAATTAGGAAATTAATTAGGAAATGCAGTCATTTAATTCAGAATAGACTAGAAACATTAGAAGATATTTAAATCTTGCCTCTGGGAGTTTTTTCTTTCTTATGGTAGCTAAGAAAAAGTTTCACAACTAGAAGTTCCAGTGCAAGTTACCAAAACCCCAAATACATAAAAAGCTTCTGCACTGAAATCAGGTTGCTTTGGAACCTGGAGCCCACCAAGAAAATAAAACATCTAAAAATACTTAGAAGATGACTAAGGCCTAACTAAGGAGTTTGTTAACACTTCCTCTCTTTCCTCAAAATTAATGTCAGAATAATTCTGAGCAAAGTATCACATTAATTACTCAAGACTTTTCTTTCTCTCTGAAGGGCTGAAATAAATGTAGGTCTGCTCTGAAAATTACAGTCTGCCTTTGCAAGTCCACCAGGTACAATCTACAAATTCATTACACACATTTGCTTTAAGGAGCTTTTGTTTTCCATACGATTCTTCCTGTGGTTACACAAGATAGTTATTTCTGGTTCTCATCTATGTTCCTAACATATAGTTGGTGTGATAATAGACAGCAATCTTCAATTTGTTTAATGAAAACCCATTGTTTAAAAAGTTTATTAGCACAAGACTCGAATTTCAACTCAAGTGCAGAACACAGAGTGCTCAATGTCATCTAATCAGGCTAAACCAAACAAAATAATCCCAGAAAAAAACAAGATATTCATTCCAGTAGATTAATTTGCAGTATAATCTTTCTCCTTCACCCTTGTATATAATAGACTGGAAAACCCTTCCTATGAATAATCTTCAATGAAGCAGCACATAAAGGATGTTTTGTTGTCATATAACAGCTCTCAGTAATCTTTACTGGAGTGGCCATGTACCACAATGAATGACATGCATTTTCTACCTCAAGGTGTTTACTATAGCCTCATGTGAGTCTCCCTGCATCATGGCATCACAAACAGAAATTAAACTCACACTTTAACACTCATGACTTCTTAGCAAAGATTATGAGTAGCATGAGATCTCAAACTGCACAGAGACACACCTGCCTACTTTCTGTGACACTTAGGTTCTGGAACATGCAAGTAAAGTTTGTAACTATAAAGGAAGATGAGATGTACTATTAACCTATTACACAGTGTAATCCATATCTCCAAAATTTCTTCAGAAACAGCTGCCTACCACACTTTTGCATTGAATATAAATCCCTGGCTTTGTTTTGATTACTGAGGCTCTAAACACCTCCAAGTATTGACATATCAGTCCTTTCTGCATAAGCAGCACTATCAGAAACATCATCTCTTTGAGGGAAGATTATCATACTGTTCCGTGCTTCATGAAAAGATGTGTTGCCACAGGTCAAGGCAGGTGATTCTGTCCCTCTGCTCTTAGTGCAGAAAAAAGCCACAAATATGAGTGGAGGGATCTAACCCCTCTCCTATCAGGAAAGGCTGAGAGACTTCGAGTTATTTAGCCTGGAGAAGAGAAGACTCTGGAGAGAACTTCTAAGCATTCTGCATTTAAGACATATCATGCCATGTCTGTCAAAAAACTCCAGTTAATCTTTCTCTTTTCACTCATCATACTTGCAAAATAAACTATAAATGAATCTCCACTGCTGTAGATGACTATTTATGAAAATTCATTCTGTAACAACTTGACAATGTCTTTCTTCGCTGAGAATGCTGCTTCAACTCACATAACACCTAGAGCATCTTCTATTTTTATGCAATCCCATGGACTTCAGTGATAAAAGGAACACGTTCCACAATGGATCACGTGACAAAACACCTTTCCACATATGCTTGCTGCTACTATTGTCTTACACAGATCTTCTTTTATTCAGGTGCTGGACAGGATTTATTTTGGGTAATGATATTAAATCAAATTATGGTTTATTCTCTTGCTTTTACAATTAATGAATAGTTTGCACTGTTACATTTATTACTTCTGGATTTTATCTCACCTTTCACAGCTGCTAAGTTGTGAGAGAGTCATGATGTCTTGTTTATGTTTCTTGATGGCATAATTTATATTCCAGTTGCTGTTACCAAACTGTGTTTTTCAGAGTCATACAGTACTTACAGAAATACAGACCAAACAAGCACTCAGTATTATAAATGTGAACATTCTAGCTAAACTAGTCAGTTGGCAAAATTCCTTTAAAAACCTTATATAGACAATATGACTACACTCCCTGTCAGCTCTGGGGAAAGAAGTGTAAAAGGTTCTGCAGTCTTGAATCCAGAACTGTTATGGAACCTGGAGAACAAAGAAAGCAAGAAAAAAAAAATAGTAGCAAGATCTATTTCTCATAAAAAGAATCAAAGTTTTGTATCCTTAGGCCTTCAGAGGTACAGGGCAATAGCAGATTAAAATAATATGTTCTACCTGTTCAGAGAAAAGGTAGATAGGATGTACAAATACTAGGCCAGGTAAAATTAAGGATAGACTAATAGACATATCACTGTATAAAAAAATAAGCTTAATTGAAGTCTACAGTTTAAAAGGTTAAGAGAGACTTTACTGAGAACTACACTAGTGCCAACTGTGTAGATTTAAAACTGGCCTTCTAAACTCAAGGAAAGAAAATATCACCAAGGTGAAATTTGATGTAAGAAAAGGTGTTCAAGTCTTACACTTTTTTTTATAACCAATTTAAATACAAGCTTGTTAGTTACTTATGTTCTTACGATGTTCTACATACCTTCAGTTATTTTCTGAGGAACAAGACTTGTTGCCTCCCATCCCTTCTAACTTGGCTCTCAAGGATCTTCTTCCCATGCAACCACTCTCACTTTCAAAGAGACCTCACAGGTTTTGCAATCTGCTCCAGATTTAACCAGTTACAATTTAAGCTACCACATTAGTCTCCATGACTATGAACAATAAATGAAGCACTAGTAAACCTAAATTATACTTTTAGGTACTACAGGTAGACAACCAGGAAGAAGACATTGCTTTATAGTGCTTTCTAGCAACTTACTTTTTCTGTTACTCATACTCACATAATTTCCATAAATTGGCTACTGAAACTAAAGACCTTAACCTTGGATCTAAAAGTTCAAAAGAAGGAGCGAATCCAAAATGAGATGAGATGGCTAGTCAATAGCAAGAAGTCAACATGCCAATGTTCTTGCAAGGGGTATTCTTTATTACTTGCTTTAGCTTATTATAATATTGCTTATTATCCCTGTCATTCCAGATTTCTATGTAAGCATTAAACAAAAATGTCACTCTCCTACCAGATTTGTAGGATTTTGTATTTCCCAATTTACAACTCAACAGAATTCAATCCAATTCAACAGAATTCTCACAGTTTTTCAAAATTCTTGAACCCCTTTCACAGAGATATAAGTTGTTGCTTGGAAAATGTTTTTAAAATGTATTACATCAGAAAAGTATTATTACAGACTGCTCACTCAGTGAAATTGCAGGAAGACAGAGTTGGCATAGGTAAAATGAACACAGGGGGCACAAATGAGCACAAATGACATTATACTTTTTGGTCCTGAGCAGACCTGTCTGTGAAATGAAAATAACCTGTCTTGATTGCTTCTACTTAGAAATAAAACAAATTGATTAGCTGTTCTAAGAAGGGACATAAATATTATTCAGATGCCTTCATGAGGTATCACATAAAGCTTCAGCCTAAATACACTGAAAAAAAGATTCTAATTAAGAATCTAATATAGTTGATACCCAAAGCCAACAAAAAGAGCTACACAAGAGTTTCTGAGAAACTACTAGACCAATGACACTTGAAATCTACATTAATAAGGAATTTCAAAATTTCTGACAAAACTCTGTTTTTTCTTCAGTAACTGTCAGTTTCCAATTAACATTCCAACATTCAAAACTGTAGTTTTATTTACTTAAAACAGTTATGGAAATTTAAATCACTCAGCTGTATGTTTAATATTACACATGATGCTACTTTAATCTACTGAAAACATTTTTATTAAGTAGCATTATTTTTGCTAAAACAGGTAGATGCTCAGACAGTGAATGTCCTAACTTCATTTGATGGCAAATAAGTGAAAATTGACCAGCAAAGCCTGATGGCCAAAAGCACAACAGTGACCATGGTTTTCCACAAAATGTCTTCTAAGGAAATACAAAGTAACGAAGAAAGAAAAACAGTATTAGTAAAATTCTAAGTAGAGAACCTTTCAAAACTGTCTAAGAAGCTCTCTTGTAAGCAGACACAAAAAGCTCAAAATGCCACATCTAAGAATAGGCAGTCATCTATCTTTTATTTCTACATTAGTGCCTTCATGTAAATGAATAACAGGAAGTGAAAAAAGAGAGAGGCAGCCTTCTCCGTACTTTTTGATGTTCTTCTTCCTACTTAGATCTCCAAGAGAAAGGATACTACTGTTGCTTCCGAGTGAAAAGTGCATACCTTAAAAAACCTGACAAGTTAATCAAGGTAAGTTAAGTTGCAATACTTGCAGTCACATAACTCTACGTAATAAGCTCTAAGTTACATGAACATCACAAACTAGTTTTTAACAGAGGTGGATCACAGACATTTAGTCAAAATATTCTCTTGAAAGTTTTCTTTCATTTTCATTTGGTTTTAATAATGTTGTCAGCCATTGCCAATTAATAAGTACCTTCCTACCGTACTCTTGAGTATTTTTGACCAACTTTTCCGCTAATGAGGAACATTCTAATGCAAATGTGTTAAAATTGAAAAGGCCTTACTTTTACTGGTTCACCTGGTTTGATCTTCCCAGTATAAAAATTTTTGGCAACTCTGCTAATGGCTAAATTAAACACAGTACAACAACAGCATTGGAAGAAACTCTTCTAGCCACTGCAGATGTTCAACACCCCAAAACAACACAGTCGTATGTCTACAATTTCTGTAAGGATAGCTAATGTGTCTGTAAAGACTAAGCTGCACATTCATCAATGACTTATTCTGTGCTTGTAGTTTATCTTAAAAATCAGTCTAGGAAATGGCAAATGTTTATTACAAAGCAAACAACCAAGTACCCAGATAATCAGAGCATTTGTGCGGTAAGAATAAAAAATATGAAAGATGTACCTGAATTTTTTCCAGATTTGTGTGTATTCCAAATGGCATTAAACAAGCTACAGAACCAACAAAAACCATTAAACATATCCATTGCTGCAAATAAGAACTCCCAGTAAACTCTACTTCTATGTTTAAGACATTAAACATAGACAGTTTGACTTAACTATAGCAACTGCATATGCTCACCTCCCCAGAAGAGTCTGCAAACTGATGTATGTTCAAATTCCTATGCTACAGGGTGTTAGGACGTACTGTGGCAACTGGATTTTTGTTAACTGAATCCAGGACAAACTGAAGAGTTTTCAAGGCTCAAATGAGAAAAACATGGCACAGAATTTGATTTCAAAACTCTATCTTTAATCTTAACATTTCTCCCACACAAAAATCCCACAGAGGGTGCTGTGCTGTTTAATTCCCAGCTCTTTCAAAGCTGGCTAATGTAAAAGGCACCCCAAAAAACAAAGAAATTTGTTAGACTTCCAACTGAGCATTCTCTTCCTCCCATCCTCAGTGTCTTTGATCATTCATGGTGGCCAGTAACAGAAAAACAAGTTTTTTAGAGCTTTTTAAGATGAAAAATGAGGATAAAGAAATGTTAAAATGACATTTCCAAAAATATCTCTTTACCTTGGCACTACAGACAGCTACATTAGCAGGGAGCTGGGAAAACTGCTTCAACTCAAATACATCGTGCACCGCCCATCGGCTCAAGTGATTTTCAGCCTTGCTGGATCCAACCACATTCTGATTTGAATGAATATATGCCACTTCTTGAACGCCATCTGATACATCATGAGAAAAATACAAGGATGTTAGTCCAAAACACTGACAGTACACATTTGCACTGAAGGATACTGTAATTTTTTAAAAAAGTACACTGAAGTTGTAAAATTTGTTACGATTTCACTCAGCACCAAATTACTAGGTTCTATGAAATTAACAACAATCATTAGACTTATTTGGATTTAACCAGATAGTTTAATACTACTTCAATTTTAGTGTGGTTATTTTCAGATGGACAAAGACATTTCAAAGCATCTATGACTTAACGGCTGCAACTCAGCGGTTAAAATTAAGCCTTTAGGAATCAAGTCTTCCACATGGTGTTTAAAACTCCCAAACCACTTTTTTTCTGTACACTTTATTTAAAAGCCCTGTCAAGACTCGTAAGATTTTAAAAATATTTAGTTTGTGAATTTTTAATAAATCGTCAATCTCAGCACATTTCAAGAGATGGTAAGAGTTTAACCAAGAATTACAAAGCAGCCTATCACCCCGTAAGACAAAAAAGTAAGACTAATAAAGAGAAAGATACACAAAGACATTTCTGAATAACAACTTAGCAGAACATTTACTACATCTTATAACAAAAAAAAAGTACAGCAAGAAGAACTTAAAATGTGCTGACAATGGTAAGTTAGACATATGTTATTACTTTAGTTGAAATAAAATTGAACAAATTAACTTAATAGTTACCTAAATATTTGTCCATTGATTCCATTCTTTTCTCTTGATGCTCAAGTACAGTTTTACTTGAGTTAGTGCTATGCATAGCATAATTGCTTGACTTCATTTGTGCAACAGACGTGTCTTGAATAGGACACGGCATTTTAGACCCAAACTGAATTTTGCTACTCTGTTTACTCCTATAGATTTTCCTCCTGGCATGAACTTTCTCAACTGGAAAGTTATCTTCAGAGGATGAGAATTCATCTATATTCTGAGAATCACTTTCCTTTCCTTTTCTACAGGGCTTCTTTGCTTGTGGTAGAGATTTCTTCCACTTGGGAAAACTCAGAGTTCCTGACTTTCTTGATTCAGAATTATGGGGAAGTTCAATATCATCAGACTCATCACTTACGTCGCTCGTTCCTTTCAAATCGATGTCATTCTTGACATCTTCAAAAGACACGATGAAATTTGACTCAGTACTGCGGAATCCAAATTGTCTACTGTTTCCCTTAAATACAAACCCAGCTTTTTCTTTTGCTAACTCTTCACAATTTTCAGATGTTGACCTATGTATTTCAACTTCTTTAGTAAGCACTGGTTGCTGGCATACTTGAACTTGGGTAGGAAAGATGACATCATCATCATCTGCTTCAGAACTACTTGCAGTTTCCATGACTATGTCACATTGCTTTAAAATGCTTTGATTATTATTTTTTACGCCACCTTCCTCCTCAGAGCCTGATAAACCAAGCCACTCTGTACTATGCATACTCTGTTTATCACTTCCATTTGGAGACAGAACAGCTTTCCCATGCTCCAAACCAGGCACACTGGTTTGACATTTCTGAAAACCACCATGCTTGCTATTTACACTTTTTCTTATAGTGTGACCATCAGAACTTGAATGATGAGAGTCATAGTTGTGATCCCCTTTGGTAGTCTCAATTTCTCTCTGCAACAACTTAGAGAATCCACACTGCATTAAGGAAAGCTGTTCTTTTGTTACATTTTCATTGCATGGTTTCCTTCTGTCAGATTTTTTCACAGAACTCTCCAGAATATCATCATCACTCAAATAATCCCAAAAATCAGTTTCTTCTCTTTTTAATTGTGCCTGAATGCTTTGGGGATCTCCATCTTCTTGACAGTCTGGTTGTTCATACTAAAAAAAAACCCAAAACAAACAATCAAACAAAAAAAACCCTGCAAAGTTACTTAATATTTATAGTATACTCAACATGCATTATTCCAAAGCAGTGTAAAAACAGTGGATTTTCACTGTTACTCAAGCAAAAAATACATAAAATAGTATTATAAAATGCAAAATAATTCATTATGAGAAATCACTGAAGTCTAATTTTTAGCAGAAAAGCACTGAAAATAACCAAAAGTTTATATACTTGAAACAATAAATGCTGTATGCTGTACACTGCTAAAACAACTTATGCCTTCCCAATCCACATCAATATTTTTTAAGTTTATACTAATTTCATTGCTACTTTTCATCTTTCAAGGGTGCTTTGGAAGGTGACTTCATGATTCAAACTTTAATATTGTGTGTAATGACATTGATAATAAAAATAAATCTAAGGTAGTGGTTTACTTCCTTGTATATGAATGCTAGCATTCCACTCTAAAATTCATCAAGGCCTATTCTAACCAAACAAAATTATGCCCAGGCAATCTTAAAATGTTTTTAAGATAAAAGTCCAGAACACAACTCCAAAACTGCATACTACTGAGGTAAGAATTATGACAGCCTGTAAATGGAAGTCAGAACCATAAATACCAAAATGCTGTACTCAGAGACATTTTAAAATTAATATATTAATCCTGATATAATTCTGCTCATCAAAAAACATTTAACATAAGCTTAAAAAGTTGCTGTTTGTCAGCAAGCCACATGTGAGATCATGACCATCCAGTTATGTATTATGAACATGAGACTGAGATCAATGTAAGGGCACATTAAATACTGACATATATTCAAAGAAATCCCCAACAGGCATAAGAGACAGTGGCTAATTTGTAATATAATTCAGTGCAATCTAATCTAATGATACCTTTACTCAAAGTATCTGAGCATGGCACTCAGTCAAAACATTCCTACAAATGCAATGATCCTATTAAAACTGGCCTTTGTTGGAAAAAAAAAATTTAAAAAATCTTATTCTAGGAGGAAACAATTAGATAATTACATACATTAAAAAAAAAAAAAAGACAGTATTGAACAGACTACTGGTTTGGTGGGAATCACTCTGATTGTCTGACTACAATAACTAAATAGCCCAGGTCTTCTAGAGTTCCACAAAATCTGAAGCTTTCAATCATCTAAACCCCTTGTACTCCTTTACACAATTCCCTAAACAAAATCTTCTTAACAACACGGTAAAAGTATCATCAGCCTAATGATATATTGCCCACATTTGCCACTGCAATATTGGGAACTGGAGGCCTGTCATGCTCTGGTCTACAGTCCACAAAGATATCTCACCTTTCCTGAGCTGCATGAACGATTCTCTTCCTTCAGCCATGTAGTTGCTGTCATGACTCCTGCTTCTACCCGTCCTTCCCTCTAAGACAATCAAACAGTTAACATAGATTCCGTTTTTATTACACACAAAGACAAGCACAGGAAAAAGACGTTTCCTTCGTTTTTCAGAAGTGCAAGCACCAGAAGTAAAATCAGCATGGTCCAGACAAATTCTTAGCAGAGGGAAAATAACAAAATAAAGGGAAGGATGGAAACAAAAAGAAACATGAAATAAAGCTGCAGTAAATTTGAAGATGTAAGCTAGCTGCAGCAAACTTTTTTTAACAGTTATTGACATCCCAAAAAGTACTCTAGAGAGGTTAATGTGATCATAAAAAATATTTTTATGCTAAGAATTCTGGCTTAAAAGGTCAGTATGAATTTCTGATGAATAAGAGGTATCTGTACAAAGCTGCATGAAAGGATCAAAAAATAAGTTATGTAGTTTTTATGCAAAAAATATATATAGTAGGAAATTTATGAAAATTATAAACCAAGCTTTTACCATTCTTGGATTAAGAGAAATTTATCTGGTCTAAATCAGAATGAGAAATTAGCATGCCTATTTCATTTAAGTCATTGCACAGGTAAGTATTGGTCAAGTTTCATCATTCTGTTTTATAGTGTTAGCATTCTAAACAATGACCAAGAAGTCTCACAAGAAAGGAAAAATGTAAAACTAATATCCAAAAGTAAAAGGGTAGTACTTCATACCTCCAGTATGTCTTTGGTAAGACAGGACCCATGAGTCCTAAGTTTGAAAAGGTTATGAATCCCAAAAAGCTCTCCTTGATGTTCTTTTGATCCTTGCACTGCCTCGAAATACCGCCTGGCATTTTCAGTTCCAATCACTGCACAGTGAAGTTGCTAAAACAGAACAACACAAGAGATTTCAGAAGTGTTTGCTACAACAACACGTCAGAATTTCCTGGCACCCACATTATATACACAGCTTTAGCTGGAACAAGCAGAAATTCCTAAGCAAGGATATTTTGTTTTAATTTCCCCAGCAGATGTTGGTATAACAGATTGTGGTATAATATGAACCTGCTTAGCTTTACTGAATTAAAAAAAAAAATAGAACATTTGAAGACTTTTACTGCATTGTTGCCTATTATCAGACACCTACTATGCATGTTACTGACACTCCTCTGTATCTTGACAGCTCAGCTTCCACTATACTAAATTATTAGCAATTTTTTCACCTTCCTTTGCACTGTATATTTACTTGTTAAGGGAAAACAAACCAAGTATAGCTGAGAAAAACCCAACCCTCAGACTTATAATTACTCTTGTTTATTACTGCTTATTCAACTTGAAAAATACAAGTCAATTTGAAAAAAAAAAGAAAAAGAAAAATATTTATACATCCTTTCAAGATTTATACATGCTTTTTGGAAATCCAAACAGACAATATCCAGGTCTTCTTTTTCTACGAGATCACCAACTATTCTTCTATAGCATCAGCAAGATTTCTCCTTTCCTTTCTCCAGACTTTCATGAGAAAAAGCTGTGTGAATCAGATTGCTGCAGATACTTCCTATAACTATCACAGTTGCACTTCATAAGCCTTCAAATAAAAACAGTTCTCTATATAAACTGAATAATGTACATTGCATAATTAAACTGCGAATAGCTACAGAAAAACACTTGAATAGAAGTATTATTCTGTTCCATTCTTTAACAGCTACTGACCTTGGCTTAGTAGGTTAAGGTAACATCACATACCATAAACACAAAGTAAACTACAATTTTACTACAGGCTAGATTAGCTTTTGGTCCCTGAAAAAGATTAGCTTTCAATCCCTTAAACTGCTGGGAAGAGCTCCCAA
Source organism: Emberiza elegans (assembly GCA_024865655.1). Lineage (NCBI taxonomy): Eukaryota > Metazoa > Chordata > Aves > Passeriformes > Fringillidae > Emberiza > Emberiza elegans. The sequence continues at coordinate 25,121,384 of JALJVW010001283.1, read as the reverse complement.
TTTAAACAGTTTGTGAGCTTTACCTGCTTATAAACTTGTCGCAAGTACATCATCTCTTCCACAGTTCCCAAGGATATCAATCTAAACACTTTAACAGCTCTGTGTTGGCCAATTCTATAAGCTCTGCAAGGACATGGCACATTAAAAACATTTGAAGAAATGAGAGCTCTCAGGGGTAGTAATAAACAGTAAACAAACTAAATATATAAGAGCATTCTAATAAAACAGGACTATTCGAAATGATGCATATGTTGATTGGGCTGTTTTCCTTACTTTTCTGCATTTTCCTCAGTAATTGATTTCCTTTACCTTTAATATTTCATATTTCTCCCCAGGCCTACCTCATTTTATATCACAAGAACTGTCTCCCACCTCTCCACAAAACACATCCACTCTGTTTATCTGAGCTTTGTTGGGGTTTTTTTTTTACCCTTTGTGTCTCTATTTCCATTATACAGAATTAACTAATGGATTACTTGGAGCAGTCAGTTCTTTCTCAACTTCATAAATTATTTTACAAGACAAAACTTCAAAAAAACAGCTAATGAACTGGCATTGTGTTCTATTCAAATGGTAAATTCTGAGACTTCTAACAGACTATATTCCACAAAATTCACAGGAGGCTAAAACAATTCATAGTAATGTGATCTTACAAAGATTCTTTAAAGATAGTCCTCAATACATGTTTTTGATATATTTCTCTAGAACAGATGCACATAAACACTTCCCAGAAATCAGAAAGACACTTAAAACAGGATTACATAATTGCATGCGATAACAGAAACAAGTGTATTTCTGCTCATGAAAATAAATAAATCTACCGAATTTTTAATATTCTTTTATAGGTTTTTAGTATTCTTTACTTCAGTTACCAAAAGGTCTGCCTTGGATTCCTAGGGAAATATCTAGAGTCAAAAAGCCTTGAAAGAAAAATCTGCATTACTCTAAATACTCCAACAGTATAATATTAGAGATAGATATGAGTGCTAAAAAGACACTAATCTCCACAATGGTGAAGCAGAAGAGAACATAAAGAGCCCCTGTCTTTCACGGTTTGGGAATTCAAAACTCCATTTGAACTGGGGTCAACTGCAATGTATTCTTCATGAAGAACACCAGAAAAATGTCATCTACACACACATATATATTCTAGGGATCACAAAAAGTTATAGTAACCACAAGGAGTTTTTTGTTGAGTTTTTGTGTGGCCCACTGTTGCAAAAAAAAAAAAAAAAAGAAAGAAAGGAAAATATACTGTAAAATTTAGGTTAAAATATTCACATCAAAGCTAAAAACTAATTTAGTTGGACTTTTCCTATTGTCTTGTGGATTAATCAGACAAAGTAAAAAATTTCTTACTTGAGAAAAAATTTTGTTGGACAATCAGATTACAGAATCAATGGAAGAGTGCAACATGTATCAAGTTCTGTATTTTGAGAGTGTACCTGTCAATCGCTTGAAGATCATTTGCTGGATTCCATGTAGGATCAAACAGTATAACAACATTGGCACCAACAAAATTAAGACCCAGTCCACCAGCCCTGAAACCATAAAAATGAAAAACCAAAACTATATGATAGTAAGAAAAAAACCTGCAACTAGATTGTTCTGTATTAGGTCCATACTTGCCTACCCTTTCCCAACTTGAAAAAAAAAGAACACACGAAAGATACTGAAAAAAGTACAGTACAGCTTTGTTACTGTTGTAGCAACAACCACCAAGTACTCAAATAACCACTGCCATTAATTTCCCATTAAGTCCTACACAGGGCAACACTCCCAAATATTATAATGACATTCATAACCAGTTTTATGCCAGTTAATATTATGGAAGCAGGAAAATTACAGGTGAAATTTTACTTCAGCTAATCCTAGTACATAGTTTTTGACAATAATGCTGTGCAACTTTCACTAAAGTGGTCATGATCTCAGGTAAGCCATACCTGTAAGCATTAACAACTAACACAAGTGTATTTGTACAGTAAGTTATTCAGCTGTTAAAAACACGGTTGGCCACACTGCATATGAGCAACATTCGTACCAGTCATTAAAGGGAAAAAAGTCACAGTCAGAAATTTATCTGCTCTGCGGGTAAGGAGTCACAGGGGTACCACGTGCATCATCTTAGAACACTCAACAGCTGCAGAGTATTTTCAGATAAAACCTGCAAGCCACAGAAGAAACTGAGCAACATCTAACCTGATGCAGCTAACTGCTGAACTCTGCAAAACTGCTCAGTTACTCAGAGTTTAGCATGTGCTTAGATGAATGATTTGATAGGAGCAAAAGTGAGGAAAACACCACTTCTCATCCAGCTGCAAAGCAAGCAAATCCTGAATTTTTTTTTTGACTGGCTCAACCAACTATCATACAAAAGACACAAGTATCTACATAAGCACAAGCTAAATGCTATCATTAAATAAACTATTAAAACAATTATTCACATTAGCATAGGCATCACTAATTCCAAGTGCACTATTTTTCTGAAAGAGGTACTGCAAAATTGAAAAAGTAAATCCCATTTAACTTATCAAGCATCTAGTTTAACAGATTACTTTAAATGTTGCTTGTTTGAAGCAGATAAGAAATACAAGAAAGGCAAAGTTTACAGGTGTAAGAGCGAATGGAGACACAAACCAAACACTTATGGAGTCCCACCACCTTCTGGTTTTCATGGAATCCATGTCAATGTAAATGCAGCTGCGGCCTTTCCTTTCTAAGTATGGAGTAGCTTTGGGTTAGTTATATCTGGAAAGGGAGGGGATATGAAAACTTGCCAATATTAATGAATATTTCCAGAGAACTCACATTCTCAAACTGTGAATTACTGAATAACAATATTTGGGTTGGGTTTTTCTTTCAGAATACACTATGGTATTTCTCAAATTTAGTGAGCTTCTTTTTAATGAAAAAACTCTTTTTTTAGTAAGACTTCAGCCTCTATTGTTTCCAAACCAACCCTGCAGTTGAACTGAAACATAAGTGAAGATGTAAAACCAACTGTCCATAAAAATTAACAAAACAGGATATCTAGATTTATACTAATTTTACCTTTCAGTGTTTTTAGGTATGACCCAAAACACTGTCCAAAACAGTGTCCAAAACAGAAAAGAATGGCTCTTATATCCTTCATAGACAGAACAAATGCAGAAGTTTGTGCATTGTAAGTTACGTACTCCATTTCAGCTTTCATTTTAACTAGCAGCTAGTCATTACTGCAATTTGGTCCATGCAAATTAGTATGATATGGCTTAAATAAAGAGTTTTACTAAAAAAAAGTTTTCAGAAGATGAACTTATTTAAATCTGCACAACTTAGTACCTCAAAAGGTACAGAACAATACTACATTAGGAAAGGTTTTATAAAAGTTTTGATGATGTAATTCTGTTTACTAAGCTATGTTTTCTATAGTTTCTATGCTCTTTTTTTCAGAGAGATTTTTGTGGCTGAAAGTTCTTTGGATGCCATCATACACACACTAAAAGTTGTTCAAAACATTGCTGTGAAAAAATTAAAGCTAAATGTAAAAGTACAAAGTAACTAATAGCAGTCCAGTCATGGACAGCAATAGAGAATGCTGCAGGTAGAGTGGAAGTGGATATGTAACCTTACATGACAAAAACTACCTACAAATTTCTCTAGACACTTCTCTTTACATAAAAAGAAAGCTGAGAAGCAGAAATGGATTTTCATTAACAATTAATTCTGACCAAACCAACCTAAAGACTAGCACAAAAAAATCCAGCAACAGTGATTTAAAGGCAGGCATACTTGCTGCTTTTACTTATTCCAGAAAACCAGAATGGAGCAGAACTGTGCTGACTTTGGTACTGCACATATACAGTTTCCCTTCTTTTGCGTAAGCAGCACCACTGGATCTGAAAGCCTTGACATTCTCCTATCAAGTTACAGCAACTCCAGCAATTATTTTAATGTTTCTAAGCATGCCTAGAAAATTCTCTCTAAAAATTCTCTTCTCTTTTTCTAAACAATCACGTATTTTCCCAGCAACACCAGTGCAAGACTGAAGTATTACTTCATGAGACTTAGAAGTTCCAACAGGTATATACCTATTTTTCCCTTGTGCTCAATTGGAAATTTATGATCTAATGGTTTGATGAAATGTTCAAGCTCTGAAGCAATCAATTACACTTTTTCTCAACACCTATAAAATATATTTATCCATAAAGCTGCCTATGCTTGGTACCAATATTAACTTCATGACTTGAGGTCAAATCTACAGATGGACAAACATTTATTCTTTATTATTTTATTTTCTTTTTTAAGGTCCCATTTCTCAAAAAAATTCAGTGATGAATTAAAACCAAAGCTCTACGGGCTATATATACATGATTTCAGGCAGAAACAGCATTTTGAAAGAAAAGGAATATAAAATACAAACACTGCAAATGTAATAGTGAAATCATAAGTGCTGCACTGTAATTCTCTGATTGGTGTTTTATGTTTTGTGAGTTGCATATTAATTGTGCCAGTAAACATAATGTCAGTCTCAACATTACTATGCAGAGAATTCATCCTTTGCAGAAAGCACTTACACATCCAAAAGACCATGCAAGTATTTTCAGTGAAAATCAACATTTGGTTCTCTGAGCAATGAGACCTTCAGAACACACATAAATTGACTACACAGACCAGTCAGCCTGAAACTTTGCAAGAAAGTACAGACAGAAGAGTATGAATCAATTCTGTCAATGTACTCTGCAAGGAAAAATATACTCTAAATTTACTCTATATTATTATTTTATATGTGCCTGAAATCTGAGTAAGAGGAAAGATCAATCTCTCATACAGCAGAAATAGGACAAATCACTTTCTAATTTCGAAAGGATTACAAATGTAAAGACACTTCCATTACTGTGCGTCAAGCAAGGAAAAATATCACTTCCTGTTATCTGTAATAAACTAGGCAAACAATTACACCCACTGTTTTGCTTACAACACACTAGTTGTACTGACTGTAATTATGGTTTGTTCCTTTCAGTTATTTCATAAGATAAGTAAAACTACAAACTGAATCAAGTCTTTTCTCCAGCAACATCAGCAGGCAGAGAAGACTCCCTAGTCTCTACACACAAGCTCTCAAAACAGAGAGGAGAAAGTCCATCTCTGTTTAGTTAACCTTCATTCTTATTTTGATTTAAATTAATGAAAGAGAACTAACAGGTCCATGATTACAGTACTGATTGAAGCAAAAATTAGTCCTTTATGATGCTACAGCTTCTGAAATTTCTCTCTGTCTTCAGGGACAAGGGCTATGGACTCACAAAGGTCTTAGAGAAGCTGATGGCAGATTTCACAATTGACAGAGATTACAAGCCAATGTACATGACCAGTATCACAAATCTCTTCAATATCAAAATCTATTCACAACACTACACATAATCACCAGAGTATTTGAAGATTGCTCTGACATCCACTTGCAACAGCCTTTAAGATGATGTCTGCTCTAGTTATATAGAGATAGTTTGGATCCTCCTAACTCCAAAATACCCACTTCCACTAAAAACTACAGTGAACAGATACTCATATTTCATTAAGTTTCACTGAGTTTTCCCCTCTGGATAGGAGACAAAAGGAGCAAAGCTTTTCTTTACTCCTTTTCTGCCCTTTCCCAGTAAAAAATTTCATCCAAGATGAAGCAAGGAAGTAACCTGAATAAAACAAATAGTCATTGTAGTAACAATAACTTTAGTTAACAAAACAATCTATTTCAAAACAATTTGCTATCCATCATAAATTGATAAGCAAATCTGATAGGCAGGTACATTTCAAAAAGACAATAAAAGGTCCTGTTGAAATACTTTAAATAGATATGCTAGCTAATTAACATGATTAATAAATCACAGTAATAGTGAGAGAATTTTTCAGTTCAATATGGCATTTCATGTTCATACTCACTTGCTAGTTTTACTAGTGTAAAACAAGAAAACGAGTCTGTCTACAATAAAATTAAAAGCCTTTTGTAGATAATAACATAATAATAATTTTTTTAATAATAGTGTTTAAAACTGTTTCTTCAATCCTGCAACAACTTTAAACTAGGATCCAGAAGACCCACTTCTTTCTGATCTTAGAAATCCTCATGAAGCAGGAAGGGGGGAGGGAGAAGGTGTCTAAATATTTTAAGAAGCTTCCAATCAAAGCAGCAAGCCTATACTTACTCTCACCTTCTCAAAAAGTAATCCCTCACAAGCTCAGCAAGAAAAATGCAGCATAACTGATTTACTAACACTAGACAGACATATTGAAACAAACTACAAGTTGAATTTTCTTACATTGTAGATACAAGACATAAGTTAATTTCCTGAAGGCTGTTGAACTCTCTCACAATTCTGATCCTATCTTCTGACTTTGTATTTCCATCAAGTCTTCGGTAATCTAGCCCAGATGCCATGCAGTACTGTTCTAGCACATCTAGCAACTGAGTGGAAAAATTAAGAAAAAAGGAAAATAAAAAGTTAAGTACTTAATAGTATCTTTTAAATTAAACATGATCACAGGGACTATGTTTATAAAATACAGTTTTAGCACAACACCCATCACTAATTACAGTAAATCTCTGACACTTTGGTATCAACATTCCTGATTCTCTTTAGCTGTGATTCTACAGCACTCAAGGTGATTAATATTGGTGTGCTGTGGTCTGACTCCATCATCCCACCCTGGCTGCCTGTTTCATCCTGTCACGCAATCCAACCCAGTCAGCAGGCAGTCCACTTAAACAGCTTCCTCCCATCTTAGCAAGCTGCAATTACTTGAAATACAGTAAATGAGCATTACAGCCGCACAGAGCGCACAGTCAGAGTTCAGGGGTATGGAGTGAAAGACACTGCAGTAACCAGCAGTCAGTCTGGTACTGGACACCATAACAAACAACCTAAGATACGTGAGTACTCTACTTGCTGCATCTAAACATTAAACTTGCATTCTTTCTTAAAGTAAAAAAAAAAAAAAAAGAAGAGGTATTTAAGACTCCTGAACTACCATTGAAATTACTATGCTTTAAAATACTTTTTAGTGCTATCATTACAAATATTTAAATAAAAGCCCCAATACAATAGTGTGAGCTATTTCAGGAAACACATTACTCCCTAATAAGGAAACCAAGGAGCAAGTACCTTAAAAGTAAAATGTACATATAAGTCTCGCTCCAATTAGAGAGTTTTAACTTCAAATCAACTAGTGCAGGAAGAATTTGAGTTTCATTGCTGATGATGAAAAGTCAGCAGCATGAGGATACTTAACTTTCAGCGGTAACACTGGTTAGAAGGTTTTATGATACGGCAGTCATACTGAGCTATGACAGTGCTCTAACCCAAGACATACCAGCTGAACTTAGCTATCTATACCTGAAGTAATACAACTATTTCAAAAAGCTCTAGGGACAGCAGAAGAGTGCTACACCTGTTTTGCTACCACCATTTTTATCATGAGGTAACATGAGGTTTCAATATGCTTGTGGAGTATGGCACACTGTCCTCATAAATACTCCTAACAGTAGATGCAATAAAGAAATGTGGTTGACAAGTTGTCAACTTTCAGAGTCACATTTCAGAACTTACTGCTGCAGTTAATTGATAAAAATCACATGGAGCTCACCTTTGTGGAAAAGGAGAAAAGAAGAACTTTATCCTTATTTTTTCGGAAGTGATTTAAAAGCTGCTGAAGGACCTGTAAATGAAGCACAGCAGAAAAAGGAAGACACTTTTATCTAAAATCTAAATTTTATCAGGTCATCTTACACACATTTAACTCATGTTTTCAACCTCCAAACAGGCTACACAACTTAATTATTTGCAAAGCCTAGCAGAGCCATAACAAAAAACATTACTAACATAATAAATGGGCCAAAGGGAATGGAGATGCTGGAACTTTGCATTTTTCAATGATTTACATGGAAATCCTACTGTGAAAAGGTCTACTAAGGAGTAGATTCAGAACTACTTGTGTCAGTCCATAGACTGCAACAAAAAGTTACTTATGTCACACACTAGCTCAGATTCTGAGTTTTTTCATTTAAAAGATGCACACATTTACCCTGAAAACTCCAAGGTCTGTTTAAACTTTCTGTCCTACATCTGAGTTCAGAGCTTCTTGGAACTTGTCTTCTTAAAATAATCAGTGAGATGTATGCCCCTCCCCGCTCCCACTCTCATCTGTTGCTCTGTTTACAGTAGGATCCAGCTTCCCAGACTCTGCGCAGACCTTGAAATGCCAATAATCCGCCCACACACAATGTTCTTCTAGCGGGGAAGCAAATAATGCAGAGCCTTGTGTATAATAGTGATACTGTTATTTTCAAAAGAACCATGTCCACATCTGGCAATGGCAGCTCCTGAGCACTGTGCTGAAGCCATACACAATGGGAAAAGAGGAATTTTCTGTACCACGACTGTAGCTTTTTTCCACTGGACAATAAATATTTTTGAAATTGTATTTATTCACTGATAAATAGATAAACTGTTAATCAAGAATTATTTCACTACAAGCCTAAGAAATCTTTTGACAATCAAATAATGATTAATGTTTGTATTAATGTTACAATTTTGGACAATATCTAGAATACAAAATGGTAATAATATGTCACTTTTGAGCTCCTTAGTAAATGTTAGCCAGCTTGTTACAAGTGAAAACAGGTACAAATGACAGATTTTTCGGCCTCATTTCATTGTACATGAACATATAAACTAGGATTTATTTTACTGGGGAAAAAAATACACAACAGGCCATTTAGCAGAGCTATACTACTCAAATTTGCATTTTATTTGGCCACATTAAGAAAAGAAACATAAGTGACATTCTTTTAAACCAGAAGGAATTGGCTTCTGTGTTATTACTATTAAAGTACAGGTCAAATAGTGAATTTCCTATAGGAGAATACAAAAATAAATCCACACAATTTGCTGAAATGAAATGGATCAATTTCATCCCATTGGGAATTTAGGTATTCTGGAGTAAGAAACAACTCTAACAGCGAGAAGTAATTAATGTTTTTGCACCAAAGAGAAGTAAATTCTACACTTGCTCACCAGAATATTATCCTGTATGTTTTTAGCCCAAAGCAGAAACAGTCCATCACACTCAAGCAGAAGTCACATGTAAGAGCCCCTTTGGATTTAAACATACATCTCCCCATTGCTACACATTGTGAGTCATCTGTATGTGATGAAATTTTACCTCTTGCTTTTGAGAACATTTTTCTATAGAGATGTTCAAGCTAGCCTACAGTATTTTTTAAGCCTTCAAAGCCAGCCCTGCCTGGGTCCAAGTTATGTTTAATGGTAGAGGTTACAATTTCTTGCAAGGTACTCCAATACACTTCCATTTTCCTACTGAATGATAATATCTCAACCAAAAATAATTAAATCAATACAACAGTTATTCCTAAGATATTTGTATTAAGAACAGTATTCTGAAACCCCACAAATAGCTCTCTGTGGAAATGTGTGCAGTTAAAAAAATAAATCTTAAAAAAATATTTCAACTGCTCAGACATTTAATAACCCTTTACACCTAAAAAGCTCATAGCATCTCTCTGACACAATTTTAACGAAACTGTAGAAATAAACAGACAAGGTAGTCTGAATGAGAATTACCACAGGATTGTAAAGCTATCCTCACTCATCTTTTTCCAACCTGTCCCCAATACCTCTGTGTGGACAATCTGAAATCATTGCATTTCAAAAGCAATGAACCACTTGTCCTTAAACTTTGCAGGTCCCCACTATTTTACAACATCATGATAGAAAAACAGTGGTTTCCAACAAAGCAGAACACTCCTTTCAATCAATTCTCATATATTCAACTACTTCTATTTAAAAATCTAAGCATAAAATTTACCATGTAATAAAACGTCACCAAACCTTGCAAACTGTACATTCTGCAGTACAAGTGAAAAGGAGGAGACAATTTCACAACAAAAGCTGAAGGTTTTAATCACTTCATATTACCCACTTCCCACTGTAACACAGATATATTAGTGTCCTTGTTATACTGGATTAGGTACAGCATCAATGGTTATACATTTTGTACATTTGGATTGTAGGAATTGTTTTTTCCAGGCTCTTGCTGTAATTCAAAATTCAGAACAGAAAACCTGGAGTGGCGTGTTAATGCTACAGTTTGCAAAATACAGAGAGATGACTCACAACGACAGGTAGGACACAAACACTACATACAGGCCACTCTTTAATCATTGCATACAAACAGATCTGGTTTTACTGGTGGAAGTAATTCATATCCCTTAACAGAATGTTTCCCTATGTGTTCTATCTCTGTTTGGTTGGAGAACAAATAGGCTGAGTAATGGAACCTTTTCAACTCTGCAAAACAGTTACAGCTGCTTAGCTAATAAACTTCCTTAAAAACAAAAATTTTAAAAAATGCCACAAACTATTCCTTTGCAACTACGCTTATCTACAAAGGAATAATCACCTGTACCAAAATGTCTGTGTAGTCTGTAGTGAATTTTAAGTTAAAAGATAAAGTAATGCTTATTCAGTCTACACTACCAGATGAAAGCTACAAAAGAATGTCACTTAGTTTCTAGAATTGATTTATGAAATGAATTAGGAATTTATTTATTTAGGAAATGGAAACTACTACAGTGCAACAAGGTTACTAAAAACATTTTACTATCATTTGTCTCAGTTATTATCAAATAAACATGTTAAAAATTTATAAAGCCATTTCCAAGCTTTAATACTAGTTGCCTCCTCTGTGATTATTTTCTTATGTTACGACAACTTTCTAAATTACATACCTCCTGAATGATTTTGCTTTCACAGTATAAAATGCAAAATCATCACAAATAGCTTCCATTCTATAATTTAGGAAAAAAAAAAAAAAAGGCAAGTCACCACACCAAAAAGGTATGAACTAGTTTTTGGCACCATGAAGTTAAAATTAATGAACCCAAAAGCCAGCTTATTTTCAATAATAGCTATATAACCCATTATCTTCTTTCCAGGCACAAAGATTATTGAATCATGCAACAGTTTGGGTTAAAGATAATTTTGTTTCAAATCATGCCACCATGGGTATGGATGTTACCTACTAGATTCAAAGTTCCATCCTAACTGGCCTTGAACACTTCCAGGGACAGGACATACACAGCTTCTCCAGGCAACCTGCTCCAGTGCCTCGCTACCCTCACAGTGAAGACTTTCATCCTATTATCCAATCTAAACTTACTCTCTTTCATTTTAAAGCCCTTATCTCTTTTCCTATCACTGTAAAAAGTCCCCCTCCAGATTTCTTTAGATTTCCTTCATCAGTGAAAGGCAGCAATAAGATTCCTCAAGAGCCTCTCCAGACTCAGCAACCTCAATTCCCTCAGCCTTTCCTCAGAGAAGAGGTGTTCCACCTACCTAATAATCTTCATGGCCGCTCTGGACTTGCTCCAAAATATAGTTTTTGAGCTGAGAAAGCTGGATACAGTACACTGCATGAGTGGAGCAGAAGAGGAAAATCACCTCCCTTGCCCTGCTGGCCACACCTCCTTTGATGCATTCCAGGACACCTCTGGCTTTCTGGGCTGTACAGAATAATCCTTTGGCCACACCTGCACCACTTCAGGCAGCTACTGCACAAAATTAACTCTGGCCAGAATCAGGACCGCATCTTACCACAACATCATTTCAGGTAGTTGTACATAGTAATGAGGAGGCTCGGGGAGACCTTTTTTCCAGGCTAAACAAATACCAGCTCTCTCAGCTGCTTGTCATAAACCTGACACCCCAAACCCTTCACCAGCTCCTTCGCCCTTCTCTGAACATGCTCCAGCAGCATCTCAGAGTCCTTTTTGCCAGAGGGCCCAGAACTGGATATAGCACTCAAGGTGTGGCTTCACTAATGCCAAGCACAGGGGAAGAATCACTTCCCTGATCCTGCTGGACACAAAATTTTATACAAGCCAAGATGCCACTGGTCTTCCTGGCTGTCTGGGCAAACTGCTGTCTCATGTCTAGCCACTGCTGACCAGCACCTCCATGTCCTTTCTCACCTGGCAGCCTTCCAGCCACTCTGCCCCAGCCTGTAGTACTGCAGGGTGTTGTTGTGGCCAAATGCAGGACCTGGGACTGGGTCTTGCTGAACCTCACACCATTGGTCTCAGCCTACTCATCCCTCTGCAGAGCCTTCTTAACCTCCAGCAGACCAACAATCCCACCCATCTTAAGTTTACAAACCTACTGAGAATGCACTTGATCCCCTCATCCAGATCGTCAGCAAAGATGTTGAACAGGACTGGCCTCAAAACTGAACCCTGGGAGACACCACTGGTGACTGGATGCCAACTGGATGTGGCACCACCCATCACCACTCTCTGGGTTCAGCTACCCAGCCAGTTTTTAATCTGGCAAAGGGAAGCCATGGCTGCCAGCTTTTCCAGGAGAATACAATGGAAAAAACCTAAATATAATAAAATAATAACAAAAACGTAAAATAGGAATGTGAATAATGTCATGGTAAAATAATCAGTAAAAGAACTGCTTCATAAGCAATTCTTCAACTCCTGAAGATGACACATTTGGTTTTAAAGCTATGTATTAATTTAACAGCTAAATTCACATTCTCAAAATAATCAAGTGTATACAACAAAGTTAATATGCAGGCATTTCATACATATGTATCATTAACAATAAAGAAATATGTTGCTTACATAGTAACAAATCAGTAAAGTGATAACAGCCATTCCTGCTACAGCAACATAGTCTTCCCACTGCCACCAGTCCCAAGAAGAAAATGTTAATATCCAGGTTTGTAGAGAGCCAAAATTCTGCATAGCTTCTAACCCTCCTGGCCACTCACAGCTCCAGAGTACTACTAAAACTAGTACGGTTTTCTTTTTAATTAGTTATAGTAGACACACTTTCCATCTACATTAAACAACATCATAAAATCTACACTATATATCATCACGTCATCTTTTGCTCCTCTCTGAAACCAGAAGACAGTTTCAGACATGAGGGGTTTCACAGATTCATACTAGACACATTTATTTTGGTCATCTTCAGCACAACCACTATTATTTTCATTTAATGTCCAAAGGGTTCAAGAAATCAGTAAGCACATAGGTTAGAAATCACTTCACAGTACATGTTCACCAGTTCCATGCTGTTCCATGATTGTGTAGGTCCCACTCACATTTACCCTAAGACATTCTTTACAGTCTGGAGGGTCCCAGCCTACTTGGCTGCTTCTGACACAGTTACTAATCACGCTTGTGGCCCTTCTCTGAACTGTCCTCTGAACCTTTTCAAAGTCTAACATCTGCTTTTTGAGAGGAGAGATTGGAACTACACACAAAATTGAAACTGTGCACAAATCATTAAGCCCATAATGATTTTGTTTTGCTTCCTTTTCTTTGCCAAGTATTTCTGACTGTCACCAGAATCCATGCTTTCATGCAACAATAATTCTGTTGACTACAAGGGTCATTTCCATGCCCATCATCAAACATGTGAAGCTGAAGTCTCAGAAAATTTTAGCATCACAGATTATTCTTATCCAGTCTATCCCCAGATAAATACTGATCCATGACAGGAGATTCCTGCTGTTGTATGATGAACAATAACAGGATAATTAAAACCCCCAAAACTATTAGATGTATATTTTCTTATATCCATATAATATAGGCCAAATCTATTACTATTAATAAAATTTATTTTTCTTCTGAGGAAGGGGTTTACCTTCATTTTTCCACTATATTTTGGATCTGAAATAGTTTCAAAGGCTGCATCTTTGCTTAACTGCACAAAATCTGGAAAACTGGAAAACACCTGGCTGCAAACTCGTTTGATATGCGCTTCCTGGAAGAAAAGCAGAAAGATTGAACAGGTGTTAAAAATCAGAGCTATTTTAAGCCATGCAAAGGGTTAAACAGGTTGAAAAATTATCTGCCTAAGTATCTCAAGCAGAGTGATGTAGTTTTTAATTTAGTTCACTACAAAACTGCTGCATAAAACATATCCTGTGTGTTTTGCTTTGTTTCATTAAAAAAAAAAAAAAAACATTCCAAATCTGAAATCATGGATTGTATTCAGAATGTCTTATCCTGGCCAGAATTGTCAGTTTCAAAAACTCCTCTTGCATTGCCATTTGCACTACCCAAGAGTTCTGCACCAACATTTCTCCTGACTCTTTCAGGCAAGCCAGTATGAGAATTACATATTGTTCCTCAATAAAAACTGTATGGGAAATGGACTTAAGGTGTTCTAAAGCCACATAAAGCTCCATTGCTAAATTTACCTCTGAACTTAAACACAATCTCACACTTTAAGTACACTTTTACAGCGAGAAAGAAAAGATCATATCTCTCACCTAAGAATAAAACATGTAAGGGCCATCAATACTCAAGGTAAGAAAAACTACTAAGTATTAGTTTCTTAGTAGATGTTGGTAAAATTAATAATTACACATGATGCAAAAGACTGTAAGTCACAAAATACTTACATTCCATTATTTCAGAGGTTATTTAAATATCAGATGTTATTACAACAAAAACTATATATGCAATACACAAAACAGCCCAATAAAAACATCTGACTATATGCTGTGTGTAGTGTGCTGGACACTAAAAGTAACATTTATGAAAAAGCAAAACTGCTTTAATGGAACAAACTCACAAAATTAACTAGGACATTCTGATATCTCTTCCTTGACAGATTCTAAGAAAGTTGTAATGTCCCTAAATCCCTTTCCTCATTCCTGGATCTTAAGGCTCACAAATAAGCATTTCTGAAACTGCCATTTGTGGGTCTCGTTGCTTACCACACTAACAAGATAAGCTGATACTGATCTTTCATTGAGCAATTTTTTCTAAAACATGTTTCTCATTATTCAAACAAACTCAGCTCTTAACATAAAGTACTAGAGAAAAAACCCATCTCAATTATGTATTATTTTTTTATTTGCACAGACATTCCTCTTATAGGCACGCTTCATAAATGTAACAAAAATTTTGTTTTTGTTACATTTATGAAGCACTATTACAAATAATGAAAAATTACTCTCTCTTCTAACTTCTTCAATGTTTTATAACCCTTACTTTCAGATATGAATCAACTAAATGAACATGTTGTTTTGTATAACATCTTTATAAGGTATGTATTCTGCATGACTGAATGGAAAAGGAATCTTACAAAATATCCTAATTGCAGTTAGTTAAGACTTATAAGGAGGCCAGCAGCAATTTTCATTCAAGAGTTTTCATCCCATTTATCTTCCAAAAGTCCATTTTTTAGATACTTCTGAAGCTAACCTGCAGTTTGCTAGTGTTGTCTGTCTGCAGCAGGGCAGCATGATTTGCAACCTTCTGTAGGATCATTAGGTAACTGAAGCGCAATGACTTAATCGTTTCGCCATGTGTATTCACCTACAAAAAAACCAAAACAGCTTATGCAAACAAATACTACTGAAAATAAGTAATAATCTCAAATAAATGCTATTCTTAGCTGGTTTAATGCATTAACAATACTATAACTGATACCCAAGAGATGAACACTGTATTTCTGATTAAAATGAACCAAGTTTTTTTTTTTCTTCAGCTGTCACCCTATTAATAGGAACATCTTCTCAATAAGAAAAAAACCCTACAGCTATGTTCATTGCTTGCTAAACATTTCAGATAGTAACTTCTACAGACATCCCATGGAGATAACCAAGAATTCTTCAGTAAACAAGAAGATGGTAACTTTATAACTAATTAAATCAAGGAAGACCAGTTTGAATGACTTCTTACCTTTCAACTGCTAACTTTACTTTTCTATCCAGCAAAAGCTTTACAAGCATCTCAAATAGCATAATTCAAGCTTCAGACATTCCACAGTGCAACAGCAACTGTGCAACAGCATCAGCTATCTTCCTAGTTATGGCTGGCTGGCTTGATAAATATTTGTTTTCCTTTGCCTTCTCAAGTTACTAAATTTCACAGTCAACTTTGGAATAGAACAGTCCATAAGGGCACTCAACCATCTGCAGGCCTGCCTACTGCCCTTTTGTGAATCAAGTCCGCCAGCATTTCTTTTTTTTTTACAAAATATCACTAGAAACAAAAGCCTGCAAAGAGGGCTAGTATCCATGGAATATTAAACAAAACTGATAAGGGGATTGCTCATAAATAAAGATGAAGGAGACTGAAGAAGCTACATCATTTGGAAAAAAACTCAAAACACTACACAAGAATCAGAGCAGGCCAGAGAGATAAAACAGAGAAACAAGCATGTGACGTATGCTTCTAAATGTTTAAAAGATGTGCTTAATCTGAGCCTACTGAGTGAGGTAAGCAAAACAAATACAAAGCTAGACTGATCAAGGTTTAAAGAAGTCTAGAGAAAACTAAAGAAATTTGCAAAGCTGTTACTCATGGATGAAGTTCGACTAGTGCTCTGCAGCTGCTGTTAACAGTTCTCCCCTCATGAAGCAAGGCAAAGTGAATGTTTAATGGCACAGAAAGGCAGGACTGCAGTTAGAACACAACGAACTACCCAGGCGGCCTGCTGAGTTCAGCGCGCCTTCCGTTCGCAGCTCCTGCACAAACTGCCTGAGGCACCTGGCAGCAGCATGCCTGACACATACTGAACATCTCAATGCAGTGCCCTTGCCAGTATCAACTAAATCACAGGTGCATCTATTAATACAAAACATCCGGAATTTACTGCATAGGGAACAATCACCTGCTCAGGGAGTGCAAAGCAGCTTTGCAGTAACCTCAAAGTGCTTAAATCTATCATGCTGGTGATGCAGCTCCCCGTGTTTCCAGGTGGGATGCCCCAAACAGATGAGCTACAATTAGGCAAATATTTCAATCAGCTCTTCAACAGCAGAGAATCTCTTGAGAAATTCAGAAGACTATGTGCTAAAATCCAAACAGTGCCAAGTTCTTACTTTGTAACAACAGTTCTTCCTCTTACGGCCACTGTTGCAGCTACAGCGCTCTCCTGCTCTTAACACCAAGGTTACATCATCTGTCTCTAGCACAGCCTGGTACACAGCCCTCTGGAATTCAGTGAGGGAACAAAACACCATCTGCCAAAGAGAAAACACAAGAAACACTATCGTGCATCATACAATGAAAGGCAAAAAACCACTGCATCAAAAAAACCAAATCACAGATCACTGAAAATAAAGTAGAAATAAATTCTACACTTGCTCAAATAGTTACACAGAAAATTATTCTACCACCAATTGAAAAAAAACAGTGGATCTTGACACCAAAAAAGCAAGAAACTGTAGCAAATATGCATACTTATTTTATTCCACCCCAAAATTCTACAAAGAATATATCATTCTACAAGAACCTGCTCTTATTTTGCCCAAAACCTTTAAACGTGGCTTTTGTGCAGGAATGGGAGGAGGAAGGAAAAGTGAGAGAAGTAAATGCATAATGTTAATTACAAATTTCTCTCTGTTTTGCAAGGTGTTTAATTTGCCCTTTCTTTCCCCTTTTTAGGCATTAGCTGTTGTAGGGCACTACCGGAGGACAAACAGAATAAACAATGAGAAGGCAAGGATCTACAAAGTGCTATGGCGAAAACTCTGATCCCTCTTCTGAAAGACCATGGGTGGCATCTCCATGACATCTTTAGTCTTAAGCAGCAGGAGACAGAAATCCCAAGATCATTCCTTAACCTACGCTATCCACATAGCAGCAGCACCATGCTGAGCTACAATAATACAGAAGTAACTTGAACATATACTCACATTAACAAGATAATGAAAAGAATAAAACCTGCTAGATTCAGAAAGGAGACTGACTGATGTTTGTGTTAATCTTTCCTTCAGAAGACTGCCTAGATGACATTATTATAAACTAAGGATGAAGAAAAACCACCAAATTTTGAAAATAAAACCAGATGCAAATTTACGTATTTGTCAACTCAGAAGAAAATATTTAGCAGAACTCTTATCTATATCAATAAAGTATTGTCATTTCATGTAATCTTTACAATTGCATCAGATGAACAGGATTACAGGCCTATCACAGAATCATTTTGTCTGAGATTTTTCTTTCATTTCAGGATCGAAAATGAAGGAGTTAAAAGCATACTGTTCCATACACAAAGTTTCAAGATGCAAATTCAGAAGTTCTGCATAGAATTTCAAGACATACATTTACATACATTGCTTTGGGCTTGCAGAGATAAGGACAAAAACATACATAAAACAGATATGTAAATCACTAGTCAGAAGACTGGCTGAGCATTTTCATGCTTGATTAACTCCATTTTAATGTGCAATCATAGTAATTACGTGAACAAAGCACACTACTTCAAGTGCACTTTTTCCAAGGCTATGGATTCTTCTCAAGTTAAAAAGATGAAGAGAGAACCATAAACTACAGACACGATGCAAGAGAAAAAATACAACAAGAAAACAAAAAAGAAGAGATACATTCATTAGCATTGTATTCTAAATGTGAAGGCACTCTTACTCTGTCTTCCTTTTTTGGCAACTGATCACTGATAAGTGCTTTGGTACGTCTCAGAAACCAGCCAGACATTATTCTTGCTAGCTTCACCATGGCCTTACGACCTGTTGCTAGCTCTCTTTTAGTTGCAGTGTGCCTCTGGCCATGCTCCACTGGATCAGAAAATTTCTTCTTGAAATGTACTCTGCTACCTAAAAGTCCTGGTACAGCCCTATTAAAAAACAAAAGGGGATGGGGGATTGATTCACTGATTTAAAGCATACCATAAATTTTTTTTTCTGACTAACAGCAAGCTATCTTAAAGTAGCAGTTGCTAGAGAAACCACTAAAAATTTTAAGTACAAACAGAAACATATACTATTTTAAGACATGCCATTTTTCCTTTGTTTTCTGTGATTCTCAGATGCTAAGACATACCCCTCAGGAAAAGGATTCCAATCTCAAGAAAAGAAAAATTTAGCAGAACAAGAGAAAACACAATTATATAGAAGCTCTAAACTACAAGGCTGCTAGTGTTGAGGAGCCTAAACTGGAAGCTAAACAGTCATGTTTTCAATTTTTGCTGGTTTTATGAAATCAGAATATGCAGATATTACAATTAACTAAATAAAATCTTGAGAAACCCAACGGTAGAAAGTATTTAGTAGCTGTTGGCAACATTACACATTGGAACAATTTACTAACAATATCAGCATAGTTGTAATGAAACAGATGCAAGCTTAGAATATTCTTCCTGCTATTTCTGTTCTGTATATCTTTACATTTAAAGTATATTTGCTTCGTTTTTCCTCTGCAAAGCATTCTCAGGAGATTTAAATTTGTATTTATTGTGAGTTGCACCTCTCCTTGACCATTAAAAGTTTTTCTGGACAAGACTGCTACTTTTCAAATATGTGTACTTGTGCATTTTGGGAAAAAAAAGCAAAATATTATTATTTTCATCTTCCAAGTTGGTCAGAATGACCTGCACATACTGGACAGAGCAAAGGCACTATGTTGGTCAAGGCTGTGTAATGATTCCCTATCTACTGGGTGAGGGACATAAGAAAAAAAAGAGCGTCCCTAGGTCAAAAAAAAAAAAAAAAAACACAAAAGGGTAATATGGGAGGTGGAGGAAGAATAATTCTAACTACTTCCCAAATTCCCCAAAGAAGCCAGCTGGGATGAACTCCAAATGTATTAAGCAACTGTAAAATACCAGGAGCTTACCTCCTCAGTAAGTTATATTCTCAAAAAAATGCAGGTGTTTTGAGGTTGAGGGCTGTTTTGTTGCTGTTTTTTTACAACACAGATGGGTCCATACCATCTAGTCCTGCCCCAACCCCTCTGCACACAGAGGTGTTTAAACATAAAAGAAAATACTTACCAGTCCATAACACACCAAAGTTCCATCATATTGTTTTGAAGAACAGTTCCAGTAAGACCTATGCGAACACGGCATTTTAATGACTTCATGGTTTGAGTTATTTGAGCTTTTGGATTCTTGATTCTATGTGCTTCGTCCACTATCACAGCAGACCACTCTATACTGCAGATCAAAAAAAGATTTCATTAATTGACACTACTTGTCCCATCATCCCACATACATACAAAAAGTGAAGCCAGCCACACAAATAGCTGTGATTATAACACATTATTACTTTTTGATTTCCCTGTTTTGTTATATCACTCCATTTCCTTATATTGTTTCTTTAGTAAATTCAATTAACATAGTTGAACATAATGGCTAAACTACATCATCAAATAAATAACCTCCTGTTTCCTGTATCAAATGCTTTCTGTGAACAAAGAAGCTTTCAATCTGTGGACCAATAAATCCAGCATATCTTACTAAAATTAACTCCACTCATAATTAAGATTTACGAAAAATAAGTAAGTTTCTGGAGGTAAACTACTGACGTACACTTCACATAGGTATGCTTCATTTTATCAACAAAAATTATCCAAGGCAAATACCAGTGAACTGAAAACATTTCAATCTGCATGGTTTCCTACAGTAAAGTATCACTCAAGAAAACATATGCGACACCAATATAGCAGAGGAATTTTAAAATTTTGGGATTGTGATGACAATGAACATAGGTATAAGCAGTGACCAAAAGATATTTTACAGCCAATTCAAGAATAAAACTTAGGGGTAGAATGACCTATATACTGAGACAATAATAAAGAAAGAGCATAGATAATAGAGAAAGTCCCTAGGAAGAGATTTACTAACTTTATGAGTTAAATTTATATATACGAATATTTCAGAAAACAACCATATTGATATGCTGCAAAAAGCTGAAACAGACATGTTTAGAGATATTTAGTAGAAAGCGTCTCCTGAGCAAGCTGCATTTAGCTCACTAATGAAGGCTGATCTTGTGGCATTTTTGCTAATCACTAAATACATTCATTCATGTTCAAGTTCCTACATTTCCAAAATATGCTAAAAATTGAAGTTTCTGGAAAGTGTGACGGATGTTCATATCCTAGCTCCTTCCACTTAAATCTTCCACACCGATTTATATGCATAACTGAGCATATATATTCTTATTCCTGACAGCTAATTACTTAAGAGCAGCTTTTGAGGCCTATCCATCACTGTATTGACGCAAGACACAAAGCTTCTCCTGTTGTCGAGATCACAGGCCCATCCAGTCACATCCTGTGCAGAAACAGTTTGATAATCTGCGTGTTGAAGAAATGTATTTGCAGGCAGCCACCCATTAGATCTCCTCCACACATGCACCTGTTTCCTGACCACAGTCTATTCCATGATCAAGCATGAAGAGTTCCTCAGAAAGAACACAAATAGCTGATAACAAAACTACTTTACCCTTCTATCTGTACTTCTCTACTCTCTGTAGAAATGAAGATCTGATTGTTTTGATAATGGATCTCCAGACAACTAAGGTACTCTCTGGGGCCTGGACCTTTCCCAACACCTGAAATACCAGGATCTGCAGATCCACTTATACCAGCTGCCTAGGGCAAGCTGCTACCACCAGCCATTGACACAATTTGTACCCTACTTCCAAGATGACATAGGGGAAAAGGACCTTTAGGATTGGATAAGAAATGTGTGGGTTTAAATCTCAAAGCTTTTAGGGTTTAATAATCTTATCAAGTTGGTGAAAAGAGCAAATAACAAGGAAGATACCTTTTTGAGCATTTGCTAAAAATTCTCAATTTTGCTCTCCTTATACTGACAGACAGAAACACTTTCTATGTATCTTTTCGCAGTCATCATGTTCCAGGCAGGGAATTCCGGCACCTTTCAGAGAACATTTCATAACTGTGTTACCAGCAAAGACTGGTTTTATGGGAACTATTCAAACACTTACTGCTACCAAGTGTCCTATTACAAAGACAGTTGCATTGAGTTTGGCTGAGATGGAGTTAATTTTCCCACAGCAGCTCTCACTGGTCTGTGGGTAGCTGGAAAGGTGTTGTTAACACACCAGTGCTTTGGCTACTGCTGAGCAGTGCTGTCAGAGCATCAGTGCTGTCTGTCAACATTCCCCCCACATCAGCAGACTGGGAATGGGTAAGATCCTGGGAGGGGACAGGATCTTACTGTCTTACAAAACTTGGCCAGCTGACCCAAACTGACCAAAGGGATAACTCATTCCATATAGTATCAGCTCAGATATAAAAGCGGAAGAAAGGAGGAGGAATGGGGCATTTGTTATTTATGATGTTGCTTTTTAGAGCAACTGCTACATGCACAGAAGCACCATTTCCCAGGAAGTGGCTCAACACTGCTAGGTTATGGGAAACAGAAAATAAACCTTTTCTTCCCCCTCTTTGTTTGTGCATGCCTAAACTTTTGCTTTAGTAAACTGCCTTATCTCAACTGAAGTGCTGGTTTTTATCTTAATTTCTCTTCCCTGTCCAGCTGGGAAGAAACTGATAGAGTGGCTTGGTGAGGACCTGGAGTCCAGCCAAGGTCAACCCACCAGCACTCTACAGGTTAAATTCAGTAGTACAGGATAAATTCAGTAGTACAGGGATTCTTCTCTGCCACACAGTGAGTCAATGGATTTAACAGCAAACATGTTGCATGGAAAAAAGTCCTTGAAAAGAACAATGCACAATTAGACAGTTAAAAATCAGTGTGTACCAAAACATAATAAAACTATTACCTGTTAAATTCGTCCAAATACAGGCGAAGTATCTCGTATGTTGTAAGAGCAACTTCAAATTTCCCTTGCTTGATGCGACTCATGTCATCATCTTTTTTACTGCCATGTAAGACAGAGACTTTAAAGTATCCCCATGTGTCTAACTCATCCTTCCAGTTGTACAGCACTGAAAGAGGGGCCACTATGAGGAAAGTCTGAAAACAAATATATATTACAGTATCACCAGAAAAACTACAACATGGCAATTTCTCAATAATGGAGGTCAAGATCTTGACTATTTTACTGCTCTGAGCAGTCTGACTGTTTAATTCTGCCATGTCAAAGGATGTATGGAAAATATCTGAAGTTAATATAAATTCAAAAGGAATCAGTTTACCCTAAGTATATAATACAGCAGAAAAATACTGTCATACTAAAATTAAATACTAAAAAACATTACTTAATTAAATTATACTCTTAACAAATGCAGTAAGATGTGAAACACTATCATTTAGTGTTGTCATAGCATCTGTGTACCATAAAATGTTTTACAAACGGAGAAAATAAAAGGATGAAGAGGGTAAGCAGCTTCCTCAAATCTCTAAGTTTAGTCATCATGTGACTTGAAAACAGATAGTCTTGAAAAGAGTTAAAAAATTAGGACAGCTCATA
This sequence comes from Emberiza elegans, assembly GCA_024865655.1. Lineage (NCBI taxonomy): Eukaryota > Metazoa > Chordata > Aves > Passeriformes > Fringillidae > Emberiza > Emberiza elegans. Next base: position 25,098,152 of record JALJVW010001283.1, on the reverse strand, counting down.
CAATTCACTTAGCATCACAGGATAATAAAATCAAAGAGGTATAAAGTGACCTTGGGACATTTTCAACCCAACTTTATAGTCAAAGCAGTGGCAACACTGACTTCAAACCCAGGCTTAGCCAACTGAGGTCTTCAAAACCCCGTAAGAATGGATGGGGTCCACAACTTCTCTGTGACCTCTTTCAACATTAAATGTCATCAAAGTGACATTCTTCCCTCATGTACAGTCAAGAGTCAGAATCATTCCAGTTTCTTTGCACAGGAAGTGCTAAACCTTTACCCCTACCTCTCAGCCTATATTTCCCAAGGAGCATGTATCTGTTATTCACAGAGCTACAGTCATATGACCCATTATGCCAGTCAAATTCTCTAACTATTGCAGCAAAATAAAAATAACAATGGAAAATAGAAATCACATGGTTTCTGTAATGGGTAAAATTAAAATGATTGTCAGATTTATCTTATTCACATAGAACTTTTACATGTATCTTTTATTTGCCGTCATTGTATTTCATTACCTAGATTATCAGCCAGACTTACTTCCAACATTGTGACAGCCAATCAAGAAAACACAGGACATCACAAGGCTATTAGCAATACACTTTCCAAAAATATGGAATTGTCTTAATTAAATACCCTGTTATTTAGACACACATGCTTTTTTTACTTTAAAAATATCATCATAAAACACTAATTTCCTACTCACTGGCTTTTTCAATGTACTCTAGCCACAAATCTAACCCAGACACCTCCAAATGTTTTCCATTCATGCAGGTGATAGATTAGACAATAACAACTAGAGAGAGGGCACTATGGCAGTCTGGAAAACTGAATGCTTCTCAAACACTACTATGACAGGCATGAAATCCTACTTTGGCAACTGAATTTTACAAATTAATGTACATAAACTCCTAGAACAAACAAACAAATCCAATTATTGCCTTTCATCAAAATCCTCATGCTAGTATCTCTAAAAGTTGTACCTTCTTGGGGTTACAATCTGAGCCATTTTTCATTGTCCGCAGTAAAAACTCCGGCATATTATTTTCAATATCTTCGCGTGTTCCTTTTTTGTGCAGCACTGCAGCCAAAAATGAAATGACCTTGAGAAAGAAAACAATTCTCAGTAACTATGTATAATAAGAAATTGAATGAATCCCACAAAAAATAAACATTTAGGATAAAATCCTGGACAGGACTCTGGAAGGTGGTTTGGTTTAGTGCAGGGGAAGATTTTTTTCTGGGGGGTGCAGGCAGGGGTGTTTGCTGGCTTTAAATAAATCTGGTTTTAAAATGGGACCCTTCCCTCCTCTGGATTCCAAAGAACTCCTTGAACTAATGGTAAGAGCAATTAATTGCTCTATCTCACTCTCATATTGTTTAAGTGGAAATGTCACAAAAATACACAAGAGACAGAGTATGAATGAGGCAGGAAAAAATAGAGATGAGGTTTGTCTTGCCAACTCTCCTCCTTTTCAGGGTACTTGAATTTCAGATGAGAAAACTGAAGGAACAGATATCCTCTAACCATCCTCTCAACTTTATTTCTGCAAAAGGATGAAGAGGCTTATCCTACAGGTTTGTTTTTGACCAATACACCTTTTTCTGTATGGTCCATTCTTTCAAATTCCTGTTGTTGACATCAAAACCAATTTTCTTCTTTTGTGTCTTATTTTTCCATCTGCTTCAAACCAGTCAAGCGATTATGAGAACGCATTTACTATAATACACCACAGCAAGGACAAACATCCCAGCACAAGCTATTCCAAACTGTTCCTATCATGTTCCAAAACAGGAAGAAGGCAGAGGAAGATCTGGCCAGAACACGCAAATTAAAAATTCACTTGGGATAAACGGCATCCATGGACTAAGTAGCAGCAAGGACCAGGTGCATCATCAGAGGTGCCCTTCTTTTGAAGGGACCTCTTATCTCAACAGGCCCCTTTTATTCAGAGCAACCAGCTCTAGCCAATTCCTTTTTGCAGCTGCTACACAGCTGCTCATAGCAGGCTAGAGGTAAAGCTACCAACTGTTGATGTCCAAAAAAAGAACTTTCTCCCTCTAATCATGCGGAGAAAGAGCTAGTCAGGAGAGCAGAGTGCAGAAAAAACACCTCCCTGAAAAGAGTAGTTGGACGGACAAAAGAGAGAAGAATACCATCACTGGTATGGCCACAGAGTAAAAGAAAGGTATGTAGAATAAAAGTAACCCAATTATTTTTATACATAGTATCTCACAAAATGAGGTTGAAATGAACTGCCAGTCTGCACATGTTGTTTAACTAATGACTTTTACTTTTAAATCCTTTGAGAATTAGAATCAAATTCAACTGAACAATAAATCTCCATGTCTTTTCCACATTCTCCATTCTTGGTAGAATTGGCCCCACATATTTCTAAGAGTAGCAAAGGCAGTTAAACAGCAACTCATTATCAAAAATCTTTGGCTCTTCTAGATAAAGCAACCTAAATGCCTAGTTTACTGTAATCACTAAGAAACAACATTATTCTATTTGCCTTCACCTAAACTTCAGCTTGATATCAATGAACCACATAGCCAGGACATTTAAAGCAAAAATCAGTTCAGAAATACAAAGAATATTAAAATTGAAAGGGTTTCTAGAAAAGTTTATGTCATGAACCATGCTATAATTCAGAAACAGTAAGCTTCAGCCAACTGACAATCATAAGACAACTTTTTTCTAAAACTGTATCAGTTATTCAATGAAGTTTAAATTTATTTTTTCATAGGTACTAACCTTTTCTAAACAAGCGAATTTTACCATTTTACTTCATATCCACTGAACTGACTTTCCCATGCTGAACTTTGAACACATTGAACACAAACACTGTGTTTAATAAAAAATACACAAGATCACAGAATCATAAAATGCTAAGGGTTGGAAGGAACCTTAAAGATCACTTAGTTCCAATCCCTGCCATGGGCAAGGATGCCATTCACTAGACCAGAATCCTCAGACCCCCATCCAACCTGAACACAAAGGTTACTGGAATGCCGCAATAAGGTCCTCCAAGAGCCTTCTCTTCTTCAGGCAGAACTGCCCCAAATCTCTCCCCCTCCCTTCATAGGAGAGGTGCTCAATCCCTCGGAACACCTCGTGGCTTCCCCTGGACCTACTCTAACAGGTCCACATTCCTCCTGTGCTAGGGACCCCAGAGCTGGATGCAGTGTTCCAGGTGGGGTCTCAGAAGAGTGGAGCAGAGGGGAGGAAACACCTCTCTTGACCTCCTGGACCCACTGCTTCGGATGCACCCCTAGGCTGCAAGCACACATTGCTGGCTCATATCCAGCTCTTCACCCACAAGAACCCCCCAGTCCCCCTTCTCAGGGCTGCTCTCTACAACTTCTCTCCATTTGTGTTCATGTCTGAGTGTCCTAGCCCAGGTGCAGCACCTCGCAGTTGGACTTACTGAACTTCATAAGGTTCTTATGGGCCCAATTCTCAAGCTTGTCCAGGTCCCTTTGGATGGCATCCCATCCTTCTGTTGTGTCAACTGCACTGCTCAGATTTGTGTCATTTGCAAACTTGCTGAGATTGTACTCGATCCTACTGTCTGTGTCATAGAGGTAAGCATTGCAGAGCAGTGGTCTCAAAACAGAGCCTGAGGACATCACTCATCACCAGCCTCCACCTCAACACAGAGGCACTGACCACAACTCCCTGGCTGCAGCCAGCCAGCCAGCCAACTCTATATCCATTGAACTGTCCATCCATCAAATCCACCCATCTCCACTTTGGAGTTAAGGATGCCATGTACAACCATATCAAAGGCCCTACAAGAAGCAGAGACTTCTGTCCATCTTGACACATTGACCATTACTGTAATTTCATCATGTTAGGTCACCAGACTGCTCAGGCATGAGTTTGCCACTACCTCAGATCAGTCTCCTCAACCTTTCTTTTCTGACCTCTGTACTTACAGAATCCTTTCTTGTTATTCTTCACATATGATACTCTTCACATAAGATATTCTTTGAAATCTCTACCTTTCTTCTGAAAACTTGACAAAACTTAAAAGAAAAAGCCATCAGATGTGAATTCCATATAGGAACACACTGTCACTGTGATAAATGTGCTTAGAGAATCAGCTCTGAGATTCAAAAATCCAAGATGCAATCATGACAAGTAAACTTAGTTTTTGTCCCCAAAGTTTACTATTACCTTTCACATATATATATACATAGATATATAAATATATAGATAGTCTCACTACATGAAATCAGATTATTTGCAGCTCTGAGTAGAAACAGTCGTCCATAACTACTGAGCTCTTCAACTACCATGGATAAGAAACATGGCCATTCTTAAAATGAAGTATCTGTTAACAGAGCATCATCAGCTATTTATACAAATCCATGATACACCTCTAAATGCTCCATGCAGAGTTTTGACAGTTTAGTTTACCCAGTCCTCTTGTTAAGTTTGCTACAGGACACTTTTTTGCACTGAAAGGCAGCTATCAACATTCTCCTAAATGGAAAGACAATAGATACCACAGCCAATACCTGTCAGTGAAGAAATGAGCTTGCATTGGACACATGGAGCAGGACAAAAGAGAGTGGGACAAAGACGATTTCCCACAGAACTCAAACCACTCACTTTACATCAGACAGACTGCAGAGAATTTCCACACATAAAATCACCTTAATTATAGCAAAGCAAGTAAGGAGCAAGTAAGGAGCAAGTAAGGAGCAAGTAAGGAGCAAGTAAGGAGCAAGTAAGGAGCAAGTAAGGAGCAAGTAAGGAATTTAGGTTGGATAAAATAAGTAATAAGTAAAGTAAATAAAGTAGTAAGTAAAATAAGTAAAGTTGGATAAAATAAGTAATTTAGGTTGCAAATTCCAGATTCAAAGCATAATGAAAAAAATTCAGCTACACTTTATTCTCTCATCAATCAAGCTGCATTATGAAAAGAGTGATGAATGTAGCATGGAATACCAAAGCACTACTTCCAGAGATGAGAGAGAAAGTGTCAGTTCTGCATTCCCAGAACAGTGAAATTATTTGTTTTCAGGAAAAAAGGAAAAAGGTATTTTAAAAGCAAGAGTCACATAAGAGTCTCAAGTTCTTTTAGTGTACTCCAGTGCAAATTGCTTTCATGATAGGCAGGTAGCAATCCTCAAAGTAAATTCAACACACTAACATTTTAACTACCATAATTACTCATGCTTATACTAAAAGGAGTCACATCCCAGTTTCATGGCCTGTAAGGAGTGGGTCTTAAATCAGCAATGCACTCCTGGCTCTGAGCACTGTCCTGGGCATCATGTCCTGCCTCATTCATCTCTGCAACAGCAGAGGGAGGTCTAAATTTCATAAATACAATGCTTTGTAAAAAAGATTTACAGATCCCAGAAAATACTATATTCTCCCTCCATAACAAACAAAAAGAATACCTGTATTGTCTTTCCAAGGCCCATATCATCTCCAAGAATACACCCTCTTTTATTAGCATAGTGTCTATAGAGAAACTGGGCTCCTTCCCTTTGGTAATCACGCAGGTATCTGTTAATTGTATACGGGATAAAATCGCCATTGTCAGATAATTTAAAAGCAACTCCAGGAGATGGAAGATTTTGGTCAGGAAAATATGGCTTTTCCAGATCACCTTCATCAAATATTAAGCTTTTCCAGGGTCCTCTACTGTCTTTGACTTTACAAAGTTTTGTTATTAGTATTTTCCTTTCTTCAGACTCCAAGAATGATACAACAGCAAATGATTTTCCATTCTTGTCCTTTTCAAGAGAAGTTATTGTTCCTTCATAAAGTTTTCCATTTTCAAAACAAGGAGCAAGGCATTTCTCCCCAATACGCCAATGATCTATAAAAAAAACCAAACACACATAGTGATAAACTGGTCTGACGTACAAAGTATTTAATTTCTTCACTATTAAAACAATGGATATAAATTTAGTTTACAAAATTCATACAACTTCATACAAACACTTTATTGAAGGTAGCACTAGAATCAAAATAGCAATTACTGTTTACAGCTAGACATAAAATTACAGTTTGCTGTAACACCACTATTTTAGAAATAACAGAAGGTATATAGGAAAAAAAGCAAAATCCAGATTCTGATGCATTAAGTTAACACAGTGGCTTCTCACAGGCAAAGACAGCAGTATGTATCAAAGTGGAAAGACCCCACATCGTACTGGCAATGAAAAATAATACAAGATACCTCTACTAAAAAAAACCAAGGTCTTCACTCTTCAGAGTAAAAAGACCTCACAAATAATGGCTCTGCACAAAGTTTTCCAAATCTCGGCTGAGAGAGAAAGGGGTGTTAACTTTGGAGTTTGCAGAAACAATTTCTAATCTTCCCCTGCTCAGTCATACTAAAACAAAGGGATGATTTGATTCATTTGAGAATCTTTATTGTTTCTTATCTATTTGCTGCAGTAAGTTTTGATACTTGTAAGAAAGTAATTATCAATTACCATGAGATGCACCTCATTTATAGGAAGGAGTGAGCCAGGAAGAATCTTCCACCAGAACAAGTATTCATCATTCTATGACCAGTGGTGGTATATATTCCTGGACACATCAACCCAGACACTTTTCACAGGTAAGGAAAAAAGTTCTGAAGGCAAGAAACTCCACCTTAGCCTGTTTTAATGTCTCTGTGTAAAAACTGCAAGAAGACTGGTTCTCCTCACCAAGTTCTGAGCACCCAGAATCATACACTAACAGAATAATGTCCACAATGTATTAGTTAACCATTAGTCATTCACTAAATTTAATTATGTACACTTACAGAAAACAAAAGCATCCAGGTAGCCAAGCCCATTATTCTGCAGCCAGCACTGACCTTAAGCTGACATGCAGGCAACAATAAAAATAGTACAAGCCTACAGAACACTCTTATTCCAAAATCATTTGGCCTCTAAAATATTACTTTAGTCACAGAGATTTCATGGGCCACAGGTAATTTGTCTGGTTAGCAAATACCAGCAGACTCTCTCTTTCAAGTAGCTCCACTCCCCTTTCAACACATGCAGATTCCTAAAATTTGGTGACTTCTGACTAAAAATATTGTGGGTCTGCTCTGGATACATGTCACACTTTTGCCTGATGTGAACTTCGATCCAAAGACCTAAACTGATGGCCCACCAGTTCTTACACTAACAAGATCATAAACCAAACCCTCTCCATTCAATTACCTATTTTGCAGATCTCTTTAATAATGGCCCCATCATCTTTATTTGGAATCCAGCCCCACACCTTGTGACCTGCTACATAAGCTGCTCCAAGACCCTCAGTCGCTCCCTCACATCTTCTCAAAGATTTGAAGCTCAAATGTAACTTTCTGAGGCAAAGGGTGAAGTACAGGCTGTATATTCAACAAATCATACATAATTAATCCTTAAAGTTCATGGGATTTGTACACATCTCTCATCTCAATGCGAAAAGATGAGTACATTAACTTCTTCCAGTTATTCTTTCTAATTCTTTCTGCAATTTCATGAGAACAGAAACCAAAACTGAAAAACTGAAACCAGCTATGTTCAGCACTGTTATATAGGCAAATCAAAGTTAAAATAGCAGAGCACTTTTGTAGTTCCCTTTTTTTTTTTTACAGTAGTGAGGGGACGGACATACAACACGTTCAGAAACTTTCAAGTTAAAGCCATTATTTAAGACGACAGAGATTTTGTTTTTAACAAAGCTTTTACTTGAGGCTAAGGAGTTGCATATGGGTCCTCACAACCAGAGTTCAGGTGAAAAGTGGAATAAATTACACTGGGCAATAGTACTAGTGTTACTAAACTCCTGCTTAGTGAGAAGCAGGGAACAGAATGAGAAAAAGGCTGAGACATAAAATGGTATTAAGAACACCATTGTTGCAAAAGGCTAGAAAATAATGCTGCTAAAGCCGAAGCATGAACTGCTTAGTTTAACTAGCCTGATTCACCAAGTTCTTGGCTTTCGAATTAGAAGCATAATTTATGTGGATCAGTTTTTAAAAACAAAGACAATTATCTCACATGGCTTCCTAGCATGGGTACATTACACTTGTCACCAATGATGAAAGCTGGTATTTAAGATGCTTACCTGTACTTACGCCTTTTACTAAAAAAGGTGGAAAAAATGTGCCACTGTCAACTTTAACTGTACTAAATCATGGCGGTAATGGCCTCCTGTCACACACTAGTTCCTTTCAACCACTACTCCTCTATGAAATTACGTTGAATGCTTTCTAACTAGTGAGGGTTCACCACTTAATTTAAAGTGCAAGGTTTCGTTTTACTTTCGTTTCATTTTTTTTTTTTACACTCTAATAAATGACTGTAAAAACAGAATTCGAGGATATTGTAGAGCAAGACACATGGAAGACGCTTACCTGGGACACCATCACCACACATTTTAAATTTTGGCCGTGCAAAGCCCGACGGGGCCCGCGGGCGGAGGCACCGGGGCGGAGGGACACCGGCTCGCTGGAGACCCACGGCCGCCCCTCCGCCGGGCGGGTCACGGCGGTGCGGGCGCCGAGGGAGCGCCCGGGGCGCCTCAGGCGCAGTGGCTGCCCCGCTGCCCGCACCGCGGCCGGCCCCGGGGCGCCGCAGCCGCGGAGAGCCGAACCCGCGGCCCGCCCCGCCTCGCGCCGGCAGCGCCGCGAGGGTATCGCGAGAACTGCGTTACCATGGTGCTCCGTGCTCAGCGGCGGGAAATATCGCGAGATGTCCCGGCGGAGGCTGGGCCCGCGCTGCCTGGTACTGCGGGGGCCTGGTCTGTCCTCCTCAGGAGAGGAGGGGCTTGGAGCTCTTGGAGTGGGTCCGGCACAGGGCTAGGAAGCTTCTTAGGGGCCTTGGGAGCATTTTTTTTGTGAGGATAAGCTGAGGGAGCTGGGCCTGTTCAATGTCGAGAAGAGATGACTGAGGGGACCATACCAATGTGTATAAATACCTGAAGGGAAGGTGTCAGGGTGTGGAACCTGGCTCTTCTCAGTGGTACCGAGCAATAGGACAAGAGGCAATGGGCACAAACTGATGCATAGAAGTTCCACCTTAACATGAGGAAGAACTTCTTTACTGTGGGCAGGTGGCCATGCACTGGAACAGGTTGTCCAGAGAAGTTGTGGGGTCTCCTTCACTGGAGAGATTCAAGAACTGACTGGACACAATCCTGTGGAATATGCTCAAGGATAACCCTGCTTGAACAGGGAAGTTAGACTAGATGAGCCCCTGTGATCCCATCTAAGTTTACCCATTCTGTGATTCTGGGCAGCAGGGGTAAGGAGATCTAAAGTTAAACTGCGAAAAAAATTGGAGAGGTGAGGAAGCAGGAGAAAGAGTTGATGCAATGGAAGGCAGAGCTGGCACAGTACAGAGCAGCCAGCTGAGTGGAGATGATGGATGCTGAGAGCCAAGAATCTGATATTTGAGAAGAACCAAAATCAAGAAAGACCTGCTTGTTTACAGCCATTCCACCTCCATCCATGAAAACCGCTCTGCTTTCAGGGGAACTGAACTGGACACAGTTAGATTTTGCAGATTGTGAAGGCAGTCAGTAGCAATTGCCCTGTTCTTTCCGAAAAAAAAAAAAAAAAAAATGGGTCCCACCAAGAAACCTATTCAGATTGACTCATATTTCAGTAGCAATGCAGTGGAGTACTACATGAATGGTATGGCTTCCCAGATCCTTGCTATTATTTTGACAAAATGCCTTCACATGCATTTAATTATGCTATACTAATTTCACTTCTGCAAGTTAAATGCTTATGTGTAAGGAGCATGTATGATCTGTTTTTAAATCAGCTGTGATTTTTAATGCAGAAGACAACGTATTTTGGATGATTTCTCCATTCCTTTTAATTATCTTTCAGTTTATATAATTCTGGTGAATTTTTAGAAGGGATTGAACAGTAGCAGTAAAACACCTATATTCTTTCGGCATATGCCACAAAATTCTGTACAATGAAGATGGATAATTAGACTATCCAGTCAAAATTCTGCATCCTACAGTATTTTCAGAAGCAAGGCATGGCAGGAGATACAGGTCTCCATGCTGTTTCTGCTTGCAGCAAATGTGCTAAAGGCTGCCTTGCCTTGTTTGCTCTAGGAGTAATATAGACTTGTGCAGCCCAGGGCAGCATTAATTTGCTTCTTTGTCTGCTATTAGCCAGAATTTTGTTCCAAAAGAGGTTAATGAAAGATAGGTGATGGTTGCTCAGCCAGTTAAACTAGACTAATAGAAAACTAGCAAGCATGAAAGTACTATGTTAGTGCTATGTTAGAAAGTTCCACTATGAATTACGTGAGCATTGAGCACCCCATACATTACAGGAGGCTGCTCAGCAATAGAGAATAATATAGTACCAATGTTACATTATTTTTAACAAGTGTGTAGTCATGCATTCATTCCAAAGGAAGATGAAAGGAACTATACCAATAACAAAAATATCCCAAACCGTAAAGGAGTGGCATGCCAGATTTTAAAATTCTCACTGAAGAAATGTGTAAACTGTACAAGACCTCAGGTACATAACAGACCTTGATCCTGAGAGCATCTTTGAAAAAGCAGCAAGAATATATGTTCTGATTCTAAGGAAGCTTTTTAAATGTATTGTGCTTGAAGATAATTGTGTGTTTATTCTGCAAGGTTGCATTTGATTCTTATAAAGCTGTTTGTGCTTAATAAGGATTCTGATGCAGGCTTGAGCTGCTGTTTTACAATGACAAATTTGATATTCTGCCTTCACAATATAAAAAATAAGAAATGTTACATTCTTTCCTAAGCACTGGAATTTCTCTGATAAAAAAAGGTAGAAAAATTCTGCATACAGTTCAAGGATCCATTGTTCTTCTATGTCAATGATAAGACCTTGGTGGCTTAGCTGGAAACAGAATTTCACCTGAAAATTCCGATGAAGTCATTAGCATGAGTCTTCCTTAAATTTAGGGACACACTTGAAGCTTTTCCATTCAGGAGGGAGAACAAAGGGAGGAAAGCACTCTTAACAGGAAGAGCTGGGTGGCTGTGTGTCAACAGGTAGTTTTCTTTTTACCTTTAATGTTTCTCTTGCCAACCATAAGCAGTTTCTGTATCTTTACTTCACTTTGAAGAAGAAGCCAGAAATCAAGCTGTCTCAATGAGATTAGGACTTCTTTCATGCAATACCATGTTTGTACTGAGCCCATAATGAAAATGTATCTCAAGGCCAGAGAATATTTAGCTTTGTCATGTATCTTTAAAAGTTTTTGGAAAATGTTAAGTCCTTTCAGGAATCTTTCTAGCACAAGTTAGAAGTTATTTTCTGGGATGTCAAAAATAACTCACATTATGTTTCTTCAGGAAAAGATTTGTAAAACATTTCATTTTGAAAAGCTATTGCAGTTACTGAGAAGTTGAATATATCCAAACTCCATATTGAAATTTGAATTCTCTTCATATCTGACTTAGTTTAGATTTTGTAAGAGAAGAGTTAGGCTCAGATAACAACCAAAGCGAATACTATAATGGGGATAAGCACTTTTTAAATACGTGCTATAACCCTGAAAGCATTTCACGTGTAACATTGTGGCCTTCCTGTTCACTCTTCTTTGACAGAGAGAGGAGTCAAAATAACTGATGTGCATATAAAAAGGGCAGCTTAGTTGCAGCATCCTCCACATCAGTATGTCAGAAAACACAGCAAGACTGATTCTCAGATACACTCAGCATTTGAAAGCCTAACCAAAACCCACAGAAAGTACAGGCACCTAGAATTCTTTTGTCTGTTGTTCAATCCTATATTAGAATATAGAATATAGGGGAAAGAAGAGGTGGTTCAATTAATTGGCATTAACTAAGCATGATTGTGTTAAAAGTGCCACAAATAGGAACTTCACAATGTGATATTCACCAAATTAACATATTGCAAAGCCTTTTGTATCTTTAACAGTTTATTTGCCACAGTGTTTTAAACATTACCCATCAACAGTATTCAAGAAGTTCTCAGAGTTCTTCATGAAAATGAGCCTGACTGGGTGCTCTGAATCATATCCATACTGAACAAAGAGAAGGCATTAGAGCCCTGGTGAGCAGCTGCAGGGCCACAGTTCCTCCTTGGGATCACAGAGATGTGGAGGCATAACTCACACAGCTGAATGCCACAGTGGGCAGATGTGGGCAGGATTTAGAAAGGACAGGTCAGGACAGTAGGAGCAGATTTGGCCTTTTATCTCAGACAGCAGCAGGGATATGTGGAGCTCTACTTGGTCTGTAGAGACCACGAGATGTTGGAGTCCAGGGTCTTGAGAGAAGGGAACAAGGCAAATCTAGCAGTAGGATTGTTATGAATATGAACGAGGCCAAACTTTCTCCAGAGAAAGAGGTTCTCGTTTATTTAAAATAGCTACAAGGAACGGAGTGCCCAGGATAAGCCCAGGCACCCACACAGCAAGCCAAAAACACAAAACAGTGCGCTACCCCAAGTGCACTGGGTTCTTCCCAACAAAAAACAAGTTTCCCAAAAAAGAAGAACCCTGACCCAACTGAACTGCCCCCATTTATAGCCCCCTTTGGGTCCAGGATTGGTGGATTTTGGCTCCGCATGACGATTTGTCCATTTCCCGGCTTCTCATTGGTCTTTACTGTCGTTCATTCTGGACCAATCGTTTCTGCAGGGCGTCGAATGATTGGTCAGATCTTGCATCCAATCCCTCTTCGATCTTGCCTTGCCCCTCAGACCACTGCTCCACCAATTCCTGGACCCTTCTCCTAGCATATTCTAATAAGTCCCCCCACTTTAACATAATACAATTAATATAACATAATTAATACAATATAATGGAACTCTACCCTAATTTAACTTAACTTAATTTTACCTATAGCAGGATCATGACCTTGAACTTCAGAAGTGCAGCAGTCAGCGGCCTTTGAAGGTTGGTCGTCCAGCTAGCAGTGCGGCCAACTGGCAACTGGAGCAGTGGGGAGTCAGTCCCGGTGGCAGGGCCCCAGGACTGCTCCTACAGACGTCCCTCAGCGGCAGAAGGCTTTGGGCTACGTCTGTGTGGACGAGGTCATGTTGGTGAGAGTTTGTGGCTGCTAGAAATAACGAGGAAAAAGAGTGGACACTCTCTGGGGGCAAGTCAGGTTTATTTGGGGAAGCCACCGGGAATGACAAGAAGGGAATCCAATAGGGATATAGGAGAGGTGGGGCCCTGGTCCCACAGCCAATCATGGCTCCCAGGAGATGGAACCTTCTGGATAGTATGGAGGAGCAGGGAGTGATTGACTGGGGCCAGGGGAGGAGAAATGGGAGGTGAAACACACCCATGTGTGGGAGGTACAGGGGGAGGAGGGACCTAACAATGATGTAACAACATGACTTTGCAAAAAACAGAGGCAGGAAAAACCATAACAACAGGGTGATTGGCATGACAAAGGTGGGAGAACTGAGGGAGGCAGAACTTTTAGCAAACCATGGGGGAGAACCTTAACAGAACAACAGAACACACCACAACATCTCCCTGTTTTTTGTTAAATAAAATTAAAGAAATAAATATCCATAAGAGTAAGTGTCCATCATCGACTTAATAAGAAACAAATCAGGGTTGGTCAGGACAGGCGCAATTCTCATCGAACCAGGGGTAGCCTGCCGGTGGTGCTGTGGGTCCCTCCTCATCTGCAGCTCCTTGTGCCTCCGAGGAGAGATCGTCCATCTCGATGGGAGTATGGATCTGTGCTACCGCCTGGTTCACACTGGGCACTGTAAGCTTGAGCACGAGTTTTCTTACCAACCCTTTAATAATAGAAACAAAAATAATAAGTAAAACTAAACCAAAAGCCATCTTGCAAACTGTTTCAAGGACTGAACTGGCCCAACTGCTGAGACCCCAACCCTTGAAGATGTCCCCCAGCCAGTCTGATGTTTCCCGCTTAACTTCATGTAACATATCTTGGATACGTTGGATCCTGTGTCTGGCGTCCTCAGCTCGGGAAGAAAGGTTCATACAGCAGAGGCCCTCAAACTCCTCGCAGCGATGGTGGTGCAGCAGAAGTAAAAAATCAATCGCTGCTCTGTTCTGGAGTGTCGCCTTCCTTGTTATTTCCTCGTCTGTGAGGAGGTCGGAAAGAGCGGCTGACGTAAGATTGGCTTGTTTAGCCACCCAACACTCTAGGCGGCCCAATTCACCTAGAGATTTGGCTACCGATACCCAAGGCAATAAAAGGGTAAGGGTGACGGCTTTTGACTTGCTCCAATGTACAATTTCATTGTCACATTCGGAGGTGAGGTCTTGAAGACCCCTTTTAGATCTGTCCAATCCTGAGGTGACGTTCTTTGTCTTCCAATTAATAATTTGCATCATGTTAGGTGTAAACAGCGACAGCCCTCCGATTGTGCAAGGACCTCCGACCAGGCGAGAGGGGATGCCTGCCCATGCTCAGTTGCCACAAATTAAAAATGCTCCTCTGGGAAGGGCGAATGGGGTCTCACCAGTGGTGGTGGGCACATGGATTTGCAAAACCACTGCACACCACTGGTGAGCCTGATATTCTTTTTGCGATTGTTTGACAATCATGGCACCTTTTCCTGTGGGAGTACGTGGGGAACCAAATTGAAAACAGATCGTGGCATTCACAGCGCCGAGCAGTTCTAATTCCGTGGGCTCAGTGGTTAAGGGGGCCAGCCTCTTGACCACGTTTCTCCAGGCGAGTTTGATATCGAACCCAAAAGGAATGGTAAGGCTCTGGGCTAAAATCGGGGTAAGGGAAGACTGAAAGGTGGGGGAAAATGCACCCGGAGAAAACAGGATCCCCACAAGGCAAGACGACATTGGGTCTTCTGCCGAACCTGTATCAAGGCATATGTGGTCTTGCCCCATTGCCTGAGCCAAGGTACGCCAAACGCTGATCTTTGGCTGGGGGACTACCCACGACTCCAGAGGTGTTATCAGGAGCCAGCAGGTCACCAGCAACATGGAAGTAGGGTTGGAGGCCATGAACTGAATCTTGAGGGGCCACGGAGAGATGAACTAAAAAAATAAAATATAACTGGTTAAACTTACAGTAATTAAACGGATGGTTCTGCCTCAAATAATAAGTTAAGGTCGGAAGAAGACTAAATAGACACGGGTGAAGAGGGTCTCGTCTCACAGACGACATTAAAATCGGGGATATGTAGGGGAGCGGGGGGAGAAGGTTCTGTATGAGAAGGTATTTGGGAATCCATGGAAAATGGAGAAGGGAGAGAATAAGATTTTCTCCGCCGCCGCCAGCAGACCTTGTGTGCCTGTGGCACAGCCCCGTGTGGTTTTACCTGCTTCGGGAGGAAGGGCCTGACCCACTTAGATGGAATCCATCTTGGCCCCGAGGGAGTGGATACACAAGCATATCCCCTCCCCCAGGTGACCAAGTCGAAAGGCCCTTCCATTTTCCAGGTCTCCGGATCCTTAACTAGGACCGGAGGCCTGGCCTTAGGCTGCAGCTGATGGTGACTGCCGAAATGGCGCAACACTGGAGGATTCAGGTTGTCAAAGGAGCAATTTAGAAAGTTGATTGTATAAAGTGCCTTTGACAACCGGATGTGTAGGGACTCCACCTTCACTGCCATACACTGTCTTTCCAAAACCTTTTTAAGGCTCTGGTGGGCCCTCTCCACCATGGCTTGGCCTGTAGGGGAATAGGGGATGCCGGTCTTATGCACTATTCCCCATTGTTGCAGGAAGCCCCGAAGCTCCCAGGAGGTGTATGCTGGGCCATTGTCCATTTTAATGGCCTTAGGGATGCCCAAGACAGCGAATGCCTGTAAAAGATGTTTTTGGACATCCGCTGCCTTTTCTCCGGTGTGAGCAGAGGCAAAGACGGCACCTGAGAAAGTATCAACTGAGACATGGACGTAACACAACCTCCCAAAAGACGGAATGCGTGTCATGTCCATTTGCCACAATTCACAGCTCATCAGGCCCCTAGGATTGGCTCCAGCTGCGATGGTCGGCAGCTGATGGGCCTGGCATTGAGGACATGTGGCCACAGTTGCCTTGGCCTGTTCTTGGGAAAGTCCGAACTGTCGAACCAGGCCAGGCACGTTCTGGTGAGAACTGGAAGAGCTGGAAGAGTTCTGGAAGAGCTGGTGGCTGATCTTAGCTTGACCGAACACATCTGGGAGTGGGCCCACCATTACTGCGGCTGCAACCAGAGAATCAGCCCTCCGGTTGCCTTCCGCAATGAACCCAGGCAAGTCAGTATGGGACCTTACGTGCATCACGTAAAAGGGATGCTCTCGGTGGGAGACCAAGTCAACTAATGTAGAGAGCAAATTAAATAAATTTTGATTTGCGACTTCTTGGAGAATTGCTGACTCAGCCCTGGATACTACACCAGCTACATATGCAGAATCTGTGACCAAATTGAAAGGTCCAGGGAACCTCTCGAATGCCCGAACGACTGCGTCCAACTCAGCAAGCTGTGGAGAACCTTCCACAGTGGCAATGTCAGCCTCCCACCGCTGAGTTTGAGGATCCATCCAAGTCATCACTGACTTGTGGGATGCTCCAGATGCATCAGTGAAAACAGTCAGGGCATCTAAAGGGGTTCTGCTCTGAATCTTCTTGACAGATAATTTAAACTCTGAATTAAATAATTTGTGGGCCGGCCGACCAACTGCAATCCGGCCAGTGTAGCTATCTAAGGCAAATTGGAGCATTTCATTTGTCTCCAGCATTTCGTCCAAAGTCTTCTTTTTTAGTTGGCCCAAGCCTAATTGAATTGGGATGTGAATGCACAAAAAGTCGCATCCTGCCAACTCCCTGATCCGAGATCTTGCTTTTCAGATCAGTTCTGCTACCAGCTCTTGTGGCCACGTCATTCTCTTGGATCTATGATGGCTGAGAAATACCCACTCTATGATTAAGAAGGGCTCTCCCGAACCTTGATCCTTAGAACGCTTGTCCCATTGATGGATCAAGCTGTGAATATGTGGCAATTTTCCCAGTATAATGAATTTGAATGGCAGGCCCAGATCATAGCGATGGGCCTGCCTGGCCGAAATTGATGCCTGGATTTTCTCAAGCGCGGCCTGTGCCTCTGGGGTGAGAGTCCTAGGAGAACATAGCTCCTCTCCCCCCTTCAATAAATTGAAAAGGGGGGCTAGGTCTTCCTTTGATATACCCAGCCAAGGTCTCACCCAATTCAACGACCCACACAGTTGATGGGCATCTGCTAAGGTCTGGACATTCGTGTTGATAGCCAATTTTTGAGGAACAATGGTCCTCCTTGTGATCCCAAGGCCCAGGTACCTCCAGGGTGGCATCCACTGAATCTTCTCGGCTTGGAGCTCGAACCCTGCAACAACCAACGCATTGATTGTTAGGTCAAGCACATGAGCAAGTAGTTCATCTGTTGGGGCACAGAAGAGGATGTCATCCATGTAGTGAAGAAGGACGACATCCTCGAGGGCTGTACGGATCGGCTGCAGCAGCGAAGCAACATACCACTGACAGATCACTGGGCTGTTCTTCATGCCCTGTGGAAGAACTTGCCAGTGGTAGCGCTTGGCTGGGGACTCACGGTTGATGGCAGGAACCGTGAAAGCGAAACGCGGGGCATCATCAAGGTGCAGGGAAATTTGGAAAAAGCAGTCCTTTATGTCAATTACTGCCAGATCCCAATCTCAAGGGAGCATTGTTGGGGATGGCATCCCTGGTTGGAGGGGACCCATATCAACTACTATGTCGTTAATTTGGCGGAGGTCGGTCAGGAGCCACCACTTATCTTTGTTGGGCTTTTTGATAATGAAGACTGGTGAATTCCAGTTGGACATCATTTCCGCGATGTTGCCCTTAAATAGCTGCTCCTGAACGAGGTCATTGAGCGCCTTCAATTTCTGTTTGTTAAGGGGCCACTGTCCTACCTGTACTGGTTTATCGAACCGCCATTCCAGCTTCCAGGTAGGGCGCTCCTCAGTGGCCACTGCCCGAAAAACCTGGGGAGCCACTGGAAGGTCAATTCAGGCTCCCCACTGGGCAAAAAACGAGGTCCCTTCCCCACAGGGGCTCAGTGTAATCCAAAACGAATGGGCGTATCGACACCAATTGCCCATCCAGCCCCATAATTTTTACAATGCTCTTAGATTGTTTAGCCAATTGAAGACCCCCTACACCTTGTATGTGCCCGGTCGCATTTTGCAAATCCCAGTGTGACGGCCATTCCCTAGAGGGAATGATCATCACATCTGCACCGGTGTCCAACAATCCCTTCACGATCTTATTATCATTGCCCAGGGATAGTTGGCATGTCACCCTGGGCTTCTTCCCCACCACTTGAGCCCAGGCTACCGTTGGAGGCGAGGACCCTTTGGATGACTTGGAGTCCTCCACTACCTCAGGCACCAGGATAGCTTGGGCTATAACTTGCCCTTTGGGGAGAAAGAGTGGGGGTTGGACACAGTACAGCCTTATTTGAATCTGTCCCAGTCCATGGTGGTGAGACTCGGGACAACGTGCAAGTCTAAAGGTGTGTGTTTTGTGTCTCCAACAATGATCCACCTGCTACATCTCAATTTCCTCCAGCTGCCGGGATAGCAAAGGTCGGCAGTCACCAGGTGTAAGTTATGGTTCATGAAACGAACTGATTTGGTCAGCTGCAACCTAAAAGGAGAAAAAGATGATATTGTACTTAGAGCAAGCTGGGGCTGAAGCCAACATTCACAATAGGTCAAGTCAGATAATGGAAAGTCCGGTGTTTGGTCCTTGGGCGGTTGCTATCCTCCTTCCTCCCCGCCTGATGTTATTTTCCCCCCCTGATTTTTGTCAGAGCGCAGGGAGGGGCTGCGCTTCGCTCTTAGTTTTTTTGCTGCTTTTGTTTCTGCTTTGCAGCAGGACAACGCTCTCTTCTGTATTTCATAAATTCCTGCCGCAGCGGGCATTGCGGCGTCCAGTGCCCCACTTCTCCACACAGGTGGCAGGGTGGGGACGCCTTTCGGGGTGGTCCTGGCATTCCACT
Organism: Emberiza elegans; assembly: GCA_024865655.1. NCBI lineage: Eukaryota > Metazoa > Chordata > Aves > Passeriformes > Fringillidae > Emberiza > Emberiza elegans. The sequence continues at coordinate 25,079,201 of JALJVW010001283.1, read as the reverse complement.
GTCAGCAGCGGCGGCATCATAGATGTCAGAATCTGCTGCCTCTGCGAAAGCCACTGACGCTCTATGGGGCAGGGGACGAACCTTAGAGTCGTGGTCCATGGCTGGTAGGGTGACTTGGCGTGAACAGACCTGGATCATGTCCTCCAATGTTGGATGTGGGTCCAGAGGAAGCGACCGGATGGCCTCCTTGCATGCGGGATTCGCATTCAAAAAGGCCATTTGCCGCAGCACTTCTTCTCTGGCCGCTTCACCCTGGACTTGCACATCCACCAGCCTATGAAGTCTTTCCACAAAGATTATAAATGGTTCATCTGCTCGCTGCTTCACTTCTCCATATGATGCCTGTGTGGTGGTAGAAGGCAACCTAAAAAAAGCTCGTTCAGCAGCCTTGCATGTTTCCTTCAACTGCGCCTGTGACAACACCCTGGCCTGGGTCGCTCTGTCCGCCCAGTTTCCAGTTCCGATCAAATGCTCTGTGGACACCACCCATCCTTCTGTATCATGAGATGTTGTCGGGCTCCCCCATAAAAATGGGAGAGCTTCCACAACCTCCTTCTTCCACCCAACCTCCCAAACCCTAAATTCAATAGGGCTTAGGAGGCTGGAGAAGAGGGCACGCAGTTCCGCAGGGACTAGATCTCCCTGTGCAAGGGCCAACAAAAGGAGTCCCCAGAAGTATTCACTGTCTCGGGAGAACTCCCTCTGGGCCTTGCACAGTTCCTTGATCTGTGTCTGAGACATGGGCACCCATTGGGCCTGTGGCCTCCCCTCTCCCATATGTTGGAATGTGACGGGAGCAGCCAACAGTATTGAGGGCCGCTCCGGTTCCAGGCTCCCACCTCCCCCCCCCTCCCCCGGAACACGAACCGTGGGAACTGGAAGGCAGGGCGTGGGAACCGGAAGGGAGGGGAATGGAGGCGTGGTCAGAGGACTGGGTGGCGCCAGAGCTGGAAGACTGGGCAGAGCAATGACACATGCATAATGACTTTGATTCTCCGCCCCAGAGGTGGAGTCAGGGGGCAGGGCAACATAGGGAGGCGGGTTTTGCGGGGCGAGGTCAGGGGAAGGTGGAGTTGTGGGAGGAGCAGGAGGCGGAGAAGGGAACGGGTCAGAGAAAAGGAAGGGGTTAGACTTTGGATGAAAAGGATTATGGGGTGAAGGAAGGCTCGTGGCAGGAGGCGCCACGAGGCAGCCTCCATCTTGGGCTCCTTTGGGAGCCATCTTTGGAAAAACTTAAACTTTTCACAACTGGGGACTTGGGAGGTTGGTTAGGGAGGGAAAGTGAGCTCGGAGAGTCTGGCCAGGACTCTTTGGAGGGGAGGTGGCTTCTTTAGTCGAGAGGAGGCAGGGGTAGGGTGGACTCCCTGCGTGTTGTTGGCCTTAAGTGCTCCTCTCAAGGGCTCGGGCCGAGGGAAAGAGGGCGAGGAAGAAGGGGTAGGGGCGACAGAACAGGGAGAACAGGGGGCTAAACTCGAACGAGATGGATTTCTCCTCAGTTCCCCGAATGGGCGCAAGGAAATCAGGACCTTATTTGCCCAGTATATTGTAGATGCTAAATGTGCTTCCCCGGAGCTGACCGCATTCTCTAATTTGGAAATGACCAATTGCCAAAAGCGTGGGTCACGCAAATTATCCGAGGAAGCATCAGGGAACTGGGAGTAAATCCATTTGATCAACCCTTTCAATTCAACCTTGGGGATGTCAAACCCTCCCCCAATTAAAAAACCTTTAACTTGGTGAAAAGCTCTTTTTTGAGCTGCGCTCAACTTGGCACCCATCGAGCAACAGCTTCTGATGATACTGCCACTACCGCAGGAAAAAGGAAAACTAAAACAAGCGAAAAACCCCACACCCGTCCCTGCCAGGGGAGCTGCGCAGCCCATTTAGAAAGTAAAGACCCACGAAGGGGCAAAAAACAACCCACGAAGGGGTAAAAAGGTTAAAAGGGCAGGGGGGTAAGATAGAACTTACCAAACCGGGGCAGGTGAAAAGAAACCCTGCGGCAGCAGTCCTCATCGGCCAAACCACTCCTCAGGTGCAAGGAGCTGCGGTCCAGCGCCCACCAGGAGTGGCACTCCTAAAAGGGAGCCTGCTACCACTGGTGGCTGTTCGACGGCCAATGAGATCCGAGGACCTCATCCATGCGGTCCGAAGGAGTCCAGCTGGGCCCCACGTTAGGCGCCAAACTGCAGCAGTCAGCGGCCTTTGAAGGTTGGGCGTCCGGCTAGCAGTGCGGCCAACTGGCAACTGGAGCAGTGGGGAGTCAGTCCCGGTGGCAGGGCCCCAGGACTGCTCCTACAGACGTCCCTCAGCGGCAGAAGGCTTTGGGCTACGTCTGTGTGGACGAGGTCGCGTTGGTGAGAGTTTGTGGCTGCTAGAAATAACGAGGAAAAAGAGTGGACACTCTCTGGGGGCAAGTCAGGTTTATTTGGGGAAGCCACCTGATGGAGGCCAGCCAGGGAGTGACAAAGTAACAATAGTTCTCACAGGATATATAGTAGAAGGTGGGGGGGGAGGAGTATACAATGTAACCAATAGGGGAAAGGAACCATTTTGAATGACAAGAAGGGAATCCAATAGGGATATAGGAGGGTGGGGCCCTGGTCCCACAGCCAATCATGGCTTCCAGGAGATGGAACCTTCTGGATAGTAGGGAGGAGCAGGGAGTGATTGACTGGGGCCAGGGGAGGAGAAATGGGAGGTGAAACACACCCAATGTGGGGGAGGTACAGGGGAGGAGGAGCTAACAATGATGTAACAACATGACTTTGCAAAAAACAGAGGCAGGAAAAACCGTAACAACCGGGTGATTGGCATGACAAAGGTGGGAGAAACTGAGGGAGGCAGAACTTTAGCAAAACCATGGGGAGAACTTTAACAGAACAACAGAACACACTCCCGTGAAACAAATGTGGTTTTTATTTCCGTTAATAACTCCACCCTACAACTGTTTTTATTTAGTTGAAAGCTTTACAAGGCCACCTGTTGGTGCCCCTCAGAATCTATCCTCCTTTGCAAGATCATCCATCTCGATTAAAGTATGGATCTGTTACCTATTCTACTTAGGTGCAATAACAATTAGAACCTTAAAATAACTGAAGTACCTTGAAGCATTAATGAGCCCCACTGAGTGTTGTTACTGACAAAAGCCTCCAGAGACTAATTACAGCAGAAAATTGGAGGCCATGATTGCACAAACCTCAGAGACTCCAAGGCAAAAGCCAAACCCAAAGTCCTTTTTTAAACTGCAGTCCCTGCAGGAGCATGAAAGGAGCCCCCAGGGCCTTGCTGAGCAAAAGAGCCCACCTGACTCCTTCCAGCAGATCCTGAGGCCACTGGGACTGGGCTGGGGGATGTGAGGCAGGACAAGGGGTAAAAGCTGTGCCCAGCCTGGCTGGACCCAGGAGGCCCCAGGGCCTCAGGACAAAATCTCCTCCCAGCCCTTGGTGGCACAAACAGACCCTGTGCCCCAGAGGGCAGCCACAGACTTGGCTTCTCTGTGTCCCAGCTGCCATCAGTACCAGCAGTTCTCTGCTCTGCCTGGGCCTTCTCAGGACACTTTCTCTGTCGTGTCCCTGACAGGGATGTCTTCCAAGTACAAGAAACTTCAGGGTCTCAATAGAACTGAGTTCTTGAGGGTTCTTGAGAGGGTTCTCTGACATCACAGAGCTGGCTGTGACATCGCAGAGTAGGGTGTGAGGCCATAGAGCAGAGTCTGCCACCACAGAGGGTGGCTCTGCTGAATCAGAGAATGGGTTGTGACATCCCCTGGTGGCTGTGTTGATTAGAGCAGGCTGTGACATCACAGAACAGGATTGTGCCATCATTCTTTCTGTGGTGTTTGATTGACATCAGTCTTCCTTTTTCACAGCATTGCTGTAAGACATCACAAGGTGACATAGAGTTGGCTCTGTGATATCACAGAGGGGATTTGTGACATCACAGGGACTGTGTGACATCACAAGGGGGTTGTGACATCACAGAGATGGTTTTCTGACATCACAGTGGATGTGTGATGTCAAAGGGGCTGTGTGACATCACAGGGGCAGTGTGACATCACAGGAGGCTGTGTGACACCACAGGGGCTGTGTGACATCACAGAGAATCTTTGTGTGATAACATGGCCCGAGAAATCACAGTCAGCAGTGTGACAGGGGGGCTGTGTGACATCACTGGGGCCCACCCTGACATCACGGGGCTGTGTGGGTCCCTGGGGAGGTCACTCCGCCCCAGCCCCCCTCACAGTTCCCCAGAGCTTCCAACCCTGCTCTGTGCAGCAGACTCCAGGGTCCCCTGAGCCCACCCAGGTCCCCAGCAACCTGGATTGAGGTTTGGAGGCCAGAACCCAGAGAGGGCCACGAGAGATGAACCCAAAATAAAATATAACTGGGAGAGATGTTAGTTTTTTTCATGGTTATTTTTCAGGGAAGCAGATCCATCATAAGGAAGCCCAGGGCCAGAGCCTGGGCCAGGGCTCACAAAGATCATTTTTCATGACTATGAGGTCAAGGTAAAAAATTTCCCAGCTCATTATAAAACCCATCAGAGATTGAAACCTTTTGTCCAGACATGGAGCATCCCAGGATCACTGGGGCAAGAAAAACTCCTCCCAGGCCATGGAGTCCCAGCTGGAAACAAATCAACCCAAAACCAAACAGAATCAGCCCAGAGCCCTGAGTGCCACCTCCTGCCCCTCTGTGGGACACCACAGGGATGGGACTAAAAGCAATGGGCAGCCCCTGCCAAGGCCTGAGCAGCCTTTCCATGGGAAATTAACTGCTGGTGCCCAGCCTTAGCCCAGCCTGAGGCCTGACCTTCTGCTCCTGTCCCTGTTCCTGGAGCACAGCCCGACCCCCCTCTGTCCCCTCCTGGCAGGGACTTATTCAGGAGCCAAAGGAGCAATTTAGCCTCCTTGCTCCAGGCTGAGCCCTTCCCAACCTAAGAAAATTTAAGCCAGGACAGCATCCTGAGGGCAGGAAACTCCTTATAGGCCTGCCAAAGGTGCCTCTATCACCACATTTTAAACCTGTGAATACAGAAAGGGGATTCCCCAGAAAGCACTGTTCCCAAGTGTTGCAAAAGCGAATGTCCTCTGTGCAGCGGGCCCCCTGCCCCGCCCCAGGCTCCTGTAACCCGCTGGGCCCTCAGCGTCTCCTTTACGGCGCCCAGGGAGGCCCAAGACCGGCCCTGCTGCTCATTAAAGATGTTTTTGGCTTCATCCTGGGCTGCACTGGTCATTCCTGTGGGAGTTGTTCAGGAGCAGAACAGAGAAAGTGAGCGAGAACAGGAAAACACTGGTCTGCGAGGGACTCCCAAATTTGCAGAACATTGCTTTCTGGCAGGGAGTCCAATTTGCCTGAAAGTAAAGATTGACATCAAGTTGTACTTTCTGGTTTTGTCAAAATCTGCTGTGCTCTGAAAGAGAATGCCAAAGGAAATACAGGATGGGATAATGCCAGGCTTCAGTTCAATGGCATGTACAGCTCCTATGAGCAATATACAGTCTGCTGATGGTGCTTTTTCTCACCGAAGAAATGCAACATTTGCTGATACTAGAGTATCCTTTTTCCTATAGTATTTATTTAAACGGGCTACCATTAGGTGAATGAATGAGAACCAGGTTTCACTGGGTTGGCTTCAGGGCTTCCTTATTAAGGAGATGCCCCTGGATTAAGGTGAAAATGAGACCATGGCAAAATCAATAGTTTGATTTTATGTAACAGTAAATGTGAGGAAAAGAGAGGGAGAAAGAAATAGAAAAGGGAGGGAGGGAGGAGGGAGGGAGGGAGGAGACTGGGAGGGAGGGAGGGAGGGAGGGAGGGAGGGAGGGAGGGAGGAGGAGGAGGGAGGGAATACTACCAAGGAGACTCTGTTTAGAGAGCGCCTGAGGTCCAGGGCCCCATTGTCATTGTCCATCCCAGGGAGATCATTGTGAAGGAGAACCTTGTGGAGATAAACCAGTCCTGCAGTCCTCCATGGTGGCAAACCTCCATTGTCCCAATCAGCAGAGTTTGAGGACCTTCCAGGTGGAGTGGTCACTGACTTGTGGGGCCTTTCCAGGACAAGACCAGTGTGAACAGTCAGGGCATCTGGTCAGTTCTGTTTCTGTGATTGTTCTGCAGGAGGTGGAACAAATACTCTGGGCAAGCAAGAGGAGCCAGGATCTCAGACATGGCCTGTGAAATAGTTTGCAGAGAGACTGGAGGCAGAGTGAGTCTGGATGACGTTCTAAAGTTTTTATTTTATTTGTGGAAGATACTTAGCTGTTTCAAAGATCTGAGATCAAGAGAAGCCTTCAGACCCTTTTGCTTTTAAGAGGGCATGGATTTCCGATGGAATCCCATTCCATCCAGCATTTTTGATTTTAAAACTTGTGTTAATGGCAGAAAGCAGGGTTTTTTTCAAACTGCTCATGGGGAGGCATTCTTTGGAACTCCTGTGGGTCAAAAAATCCAAACAAATGCACCTGTGAGGGTTGTGCACCCCCAGAGCCTGTGTCTTTAGCATTGTCCCAATGTATCTGGAGATCAATCCTGCAGAGGAAGGCTGTTTCCCTGGAGGTTACAGAGGGGACAAATGGGGCTGGAGCTGCAGCTGCCACTCTGGCATCAATTGGTAGCGCTGGGCCTGCCTGGCCGAGATGGATGTTTGGATCTTTCCAATGCTGCCTGGGCCTCTGGGGTGAGCGACCTAGGAGAACATAGTTTCTCCCCCTTCAATAAATTGAAAAGGGGGCTACGCCTTCAGTTGGTATATTAGCCAAGGCTCACCCAGTTCAAAGATCCACACAGTTGGTGGACATCCGCTAAGGTTTGAACCTCTGTTCTTATAGCCAATTTCAGAGAACAATGGTCCGCCTATTAATCTCCAAGCCCAGGTACCCCAGGGTGGCATCCATTGAATTTTGTCCGCTTGAAGCTCGAACCCTGCAGCAATCAATGAACTGATTGTCAGGTCAAGCGCATGGGTAAGTAGGTCATCATTCGGAGCGCAAACGAAGATGTCGTCCATGTAGTGTAAGATGACGACATCCCCGAGGGCTGCACGTATTGTTAGGGACAGCAAGGAAGCGACGTTACCACTGGCAAATCACTGGGCTGTTCTTCATGCCCAGCCGGAAGGACTCGCCAATGGTACTGCTTTCAACAGATTTGGGGCTTCACGGTTGATGGAAGGTACCGTGAAAGACAGTAAACGGGGGCATCGTTTTCTGTGCAGAGGAATTTTTCAAGAAATTCACTTTTATGTCAATCACAGCCAAATTCCAATTTCCAGAGGCTTGTTGGGGACGGCATCCCTGGTTGAGGGGACCCAGTGTCCACAATGATGTTGTTAATTTTTGAGGTCACCAGAGCTGCCACTTATCCTTTATTGGGCTTTTTTCAGTTACAAAATCCTGGGGAGTTCCACTCCAGATATTGTCTCCACCAGATGACCCTGAATAGCTGCTCCTGAAAAAGACAGTGAGCCTTTTAATTTTTGTTTATTGAGGGCCACTGTGCTACCTGTATTGGTTCATCTGATTTCCAATTCAATTTCCAGGTAGGGCGCCCTCAGTGACTTTCGCTGCCCAAAAACCTGAGGAGCCGCTGGGAGGTGAATTCTGGCTCCCCATTGGGCTAGAAGGTCCCTTCATGGATGACAATCAATCTAATACAAATGGGCATACACCACCAATTGCCCATCCAGCCCCTCAATTTGAACAACCTTTTGGATTGTTGAGCCAATTGCAGCCCTCCAACACCTTGAACGTGTCCAGCCACGCCCTGCAGTTCCCATGTGATGGCCATTCCCAAGGGGAATGATAGTCACATCTGCCCCTGTGTCCAAAAAGCCCCAAACTGTCTTGAAGTCACTGCCCCAAATAAATTACATGAAATTCCTCTGGTCTTAAATCCCTCCCAAAACTTGGGCCCAGGCTCAGAGGACCTGATTGTCAGTTAAAGATGCAGCCCCAAGTGTTTTGCCCAAATCTCTTTGCAAGTAAAGGCTTGGGCTATTATTTGGCCCTTTGGGAGGAAGAGAGGGGGATGGACACTGTACAGCCCTATTTGAAAACTTCTCCGGGTCTGATGTTGCAAGACCATAATATGTAAGTCAGGTGGTGTATGTTTGGTGTCTTCGACGATGACCCACTTACAACGTGGCGAACTCTCCTCCAATTGCTGGGACATTCTGGACCGGATACTAGGTGAAAGTTGTCGCCTCGGATATGAAAGGGTCGAGTCAGCTGCAGCCTGTAAGGTTCAGAACGGGAAAAAGTGGTTAGAACAGGTTGTGGCTGCAAGCAGAGAAGGCAAGTCACATCCGAAATGTTTAATTATATCGTTATTTATGGCAAATCCTCCTTTCCCTCCCCACAAGTTGTTGTTGTGTTGCCCGCCTCATTTGTGTCTTGGTGCAGGGAGGGACTGCGGAGTTTTGTTTTTTTTTTGCAGGGTGTTCCCCTGCTTCTCCATTTGATTTTTTCCCTCCTAAAGTTAAAAACTCCCAGGACTCAGGGGGCAGTTGAAACATCCAATGACCTGTCTTTTTTTAGGTGACATGGTGCTGTCACCCCTGCAGGGACAGGCCAGGGGTGTTAAAATCTCTCTCAGATCTAAAGTGGTGTCCATTGTGCAAATTTCCACAGCCTCAGTGAAGGCTACAGAAGCCCCTTAATAGGCAGCCGGTTTTCATGAATATAATAGAGTCTCCTATCTTTAATGCGACAGCGATAAACCGCAGACTTCGATCGGTCCTCTATGGTGGTGGGGATCTTGTGGGAGCATCAGGATGGCTTTTGCAGGCTGCATTGGCATTGAGCGAGGCCATCTCCCTCAGCACTTCCTCTCGTGCAGCCTCGCCTTGCACCTGCACATCCACCAGCCTCTGTCCCACGCCCACAAACAATCATAAAAGGTTCAGCCCCCGCCTGGTTGACCCCACCATAGGACGCCTGTGCGATGGTAGATGGGAGTTTAAAAAGGCTGCATTTGGCCGCTTTACAACTCTGTTTTCATAATTGAGAGAGAGGACTTGGCCTGGGATGCCCCATCCACCCAGCTTCCCCGTCCGTCAGTTGACCTGGCAACCCGCCCATCAAGATCTAGTGCTGTCTGTTGATTCTCCCACAGGGATGGGAGAGCCTCCACCACTCCCTTTCTTCCACCCCACCTCCCACACCCCAAACTCAGTAGGGTTGAGGAGGCAGGAGAAGAGTGACCACAGGTCCACAGGGGTCAAACGGCCCTGTGCTGGGGCCCCCAAGGAGCCCCTGAAGTATTCACTCTCCAGGAGAACCTCTTCTGGGCCTTGCACAGCTCCTTTATTTGCTGGTGAGGCACAGGCACCCACTGGGCCTGCGGGTCTCCCTCCCCATCAGGATAGTATGACCGGCGCGGCCGATTGAATGTTGACCAACCCCGGTTCCCCGAACAGGCCCCCTCCCCAGAACTCAAAGTGTGGGAACCAGAAGGGAGAGCGGGAACCGGAAGGGGGGGAAAAGGGAGTGGCTGGAGGACTGGGCAGAGCATGGACAGGAAGGCTGGGCGGAGACCTGGGCAGAGTATGGACAGGAAGGCTGGGCGGAGACCTGGGCACAGGGGACACCTCTCTGATGTTGCATTCTCCACCCCTTGGGAGGAGCTGAGGGATGGGCTGACGATGGAGGAGGAGCCTGGGGAGGAGCATTGGAAGAGGGAGGAGCTGGGGACAAGAGGAGGGTTCAGGGAGGAGGAAGGGGTTGTTTTGGGACTTAAAGGGATTCTGGGATGGAGGAGAGACAGTGGCAGGAAATGTCATGTGCTCTCCTCCATCTTGGGCTCCATGGGAGCCATCTTGTTGAGGGACCATAAACCGAACTGAGGAACACCTAACTGGGGACTTGGGGACCACGGATAGAGGAGGAGGGCAAGGAATCCTGAGGAGTCTGGCCAGGACTTCTCCCAGCCATGGGAGGGATTGGGAGCCTTGAGAGGAGCCAGGGAAGGATGGACACCCTGCGCTTTTGCTGGAGCGAGCTGCCCCTCTCGAGGACCCAGTTCTAGAGAAAGTCGGGAGGAAGAGGGGGTAGGAACAGTTAAACCGGGGAAACTGGGACTGAACTGAAACACGATGGGTGTTTCTTCAGCGCCGACATTGATTTATAATATTTAAAATTTTTTGATGCCCAATACAAAATTTTTATTGAAGTGGAGTCCCTTGACCGGATGGAATTATCTTTACTATTACACACTGCCTCCCAAAACCGGGGTCCTTGATTTGGTCAGGGGAAACTCAGGAACTGAAGAAACACCCATGCTATCAACTTTTTAACTTTTTTGAAATTTCAAACCCCCAATAAGGATTCCCCAACTTGGATCTTAGCTCTCTTCTGAGCCCCCAGAGTCTGGCGCCCATAATTATGATTTTATAAAAGGACTGTATTCAAAAACTTCCCACTCTCTCTGAAAACACAATTAAAACAACCAAGAGCCCCGCATCAGTCCCTTCCAAGGGCTGAGCTAAAAGAAAGAGTACAAATGGGGACAAGGAAATTGGAAGGGCACAAGGAAAAATCACCCAAAACTCAACAGTCTGAAAAGAAAATCCGAGGTCACCCAAAACTCCGTGGGCGTCTGGAGCTGTTCGCTGGATTCCCCCAGGAACGCCAAGAAAAGAACAGGGTCTGCTTTCACTGGGGGTAGATCGGCAGCCAAGGAGGTCGGCTGACCTGCGCCCCAGGGGCTGACCTCGGACATGCCCAGGTGCTGCCAGACCGCGGGCAGCGGCCTGTGCAGAGAAAGGCTGAGCGGAGGATGGAAGAAAGGGGCTTCTGACCCGGGGGCAAAGTCCGGTGGTCTGTCCGAATCCAGGGATCTGGTGAGAGTTTTCACCATGAAGAAATAACCAGGGGGGTGACAGCAAAAGATCCTGGGTTTATTTCCTGGTTTGATGGTCTGACAAGAAATAGGAATCCAATAGGGATATATTTGAGATCGGGCCCTGGTCCCACAGCCAATCATGGCAACCAAAGATGGAACCTTCCTGATAGTATGGAGGAGCAGGGAGTGATTGACTCTGGCCAGGGAGGAGAAATGGGAGGTGAAACAGACCCATGTGTGGGAGGTACTTGGGAGGAGGGACCTAACAATGATGTAACAACCATGACTTTGCAAAAACAGAGGCAGGAAAACCATAACAACAGGGTGATTGGCATGACAAAGGTGGGAGAACTGAGGGAGGCAGAACTTTTAGCAAACCATGGGGAGAACCTTAAACCCCCAACAGAACACACCACAACATCTCCCTGTTTTTGTTAAATAAAAATAAAAAAACTAAATATCCAAAGAGAAAGTGTCCATCATTGCTTAATAAGAAACAAATCAGGGTTGGTCAGGACAATGGCTTCAGCCTGAACCAGGGGAAACTGCCGGTGGTGCTTTGGGTCCCTCCTCATCTGCAGCTCCTTGTGCCTCCGAGGAGAGATCGTCCATCTCGATGGGACAGCCCCGATCTGTGCTACCACCTGGTTCAACTGGGCACTGTAAGCCCTGAGCACGAGTTTTCTTACCAACCCTTTAATAATAGAAACAAAAATAATAAGTAAAACTAAACCAAAAGCCATCTTGCAAACTGTTTTTGTAGACAAGGACTGAACTGGCCCAACTGCTGAGACCCCAACCCTTGAAGATGTCCCCAGCCAGTCTGATGTTTCCCGCTTGACTTCATGTAACATATCTTGACATCTTGATCCTGTGTCTGGCGTCCTCAGCTCAACGAAAGGTTCATACAGCAGAGGCCCTCAAACTCCTCGAGGCCAGCAAGGTGGTGCAGCAGAAGTAAAAATCAATCGCTGACCTGTTCTGGAGTGTCGCCTTCCTTGTTATTTCCTCGTCTGTGAGGAGGTCAGGAAAGAGCGGCTGACGAAGATTGGCTTGTTTAGCCACCCAACAAGGAATCTAGGAGCCCAATTCACCTAGAGATTTGGCTACCGATACCCAAGGCAATAAAAAGGGTAAGGGTGACGCTTTTTGACTTGCTCCAATGTACAATTTCATTGTCACATTCGGAGGTGAGGTCTTGAAGACCCCTTTTTAGATCTGTCCAATCCTGAGGTGACGTTTTTTGTCTTCAATTAATAATTTGCATCATGTTGGGGTGTAAACAGCGACAGCCCTCCGATTGTGCAAGGACCTCCGACCAGGCGAGAGGGGATGCCTGCCCATGCTCAGTTGCCACAAATTAAAAATGCCCTCTGGGAAGGGCGACTGGGGTCTCACCAGTGGTGGAACTGGGCACATGGATTTGAAAACCACCTCACACCACTGGTGAGCCTGATATTCTTTTTTTTGATTGTTTGACAATCATGGCACCTTTTCCTGTGGGAGTACGTGGGGAACCAAATTGAAAACAGATCGTGGCATTCTTCAGGCCGAGCAGTTCTAATTCCACGGGCTCAGTGGTTAAGGGGCCAGCCTCTTGACCACGTTTCTCCAGGCGAGTTTGATATCGAACCCAAAAGGAATGGTAAGGCTCTGGGCTAAAATCGGGGTAAGGGAAGACTGAAAGGTGGGGGAAAATGCACCCGGAGAAAACAGGATCCCCACAAGGCAAGACGACATTGGGTCTTCTGCCGAACCTGTATCAAGGCATATGTGGTCTTGCCCCATTGCCTGAGCCAAGGTACGCCAAACGCTGATCTTTGGCTGGGGGACTACCCACGACTCCAGAGGTGTTATCAGGAGCCAGCAGGTCACCAGCAACATGGAAGTAGGGTTGGAGGCCATGAACTGAATCTTGAGGGGCCACGGAGAGATGAACTAAAAAAATAAAATATAACTGGTTAAACTTACAGTAATTAAACGGATGGTTCTGCCTCAAATAATAAGTTAAGGTCGAGAAGAAGACTAAATAGACACGGGCTGAAGGGGTCTGTTGTCACAGACGACATTAAAATCGGGATATGTAGGGGAAGTCCTGCTCAGAAGGTTCTGTATGAGAAGGTATTTGGGAATCCATGGAAAATGGAGAAGGGAGAGAATAAGATTTTTTCCTTCAGACCTTGTGTGCCAAGTGGCACAGCCCTGTTGAAGCCACAGGACTTGCTTTAGGAGGAAGGGCCTGACCCACTTAGATGGAATCCATCTTGGCCCCGAGGGAGTGGATACACAAGCATATCCCTCCCCAGGTGACCAAGTCGAAAGGGCCCTTCCATTTTCCAGGTCTCCGGATCCTTAATCTGAGGGACCGGAGGCCTGGCCTTAGGCTGCAGCTGATGGTGACTGCCAAAATGGCGCAACACTGGAGGATTCAGGTTGTCAAAGGAGCAATTTAGAAAGTTGATTGTATAAAGTGCCTTTGACAACCGGATGTGGGGGACTCCACCTTCACTGCCATACACTGTCTTTCCAAAACCTTTTTAAGGCTCTGGTGGGCCCTTCCACCATGGCTTGGCCTGTCCCCTGCTGGAATAGGGATGCCCCAGTCTTATGCACTATTCCCCATTGTTGCAGGAAGGAAGCCCGCAGCTCCCAGGAGGTGTATGCTGGGCCATTGTCCATTTTAATGGCCTTAGGGATGCCCAAGACAGCGAATGCCTGTAAAGATGTTTTGGACATCCGCCTGCCTTTTCTCCTGTGTGAGCAGAGGCAAAGACGGCACCTGAGAAAGTATCAACTGAGACATGGACGAACACAACCTCCCAAAAGACGGAATGCGTGTCATGTCCATTTGCCACAATTCACAGCTCATCAGGCCCCTTTGGTTGGCTCCAGCTGCACAACTTGGTGATCAGCTGATGGGCCTGGCATTGAGGACATGTGGCCACAGTTGCCTTGGCCTGTTCTTGGGAAAGTCCGAACTGTCGAACCAGGCCAGGCACGTTCTGGTGAGAACTGGAAGAGCTGGAAGAGTTCTGGAAGAGCTGGTGGCTGATCTTAGCTTGACCGAACACATCTGGGAGTGGGGCCCACCATGAACTGGAGCTGCAACCAGAGAATCAGCCCTCCGGTTGCCTTCCGCAATGAACCCAGGCAAGTCAGTATGGGACCTGGACGGCATCACGTAAAAGGGATGCTCTCGGTGGGAGACCAAGTCAACTAATGTAGAGAGCAAATTAAATAAATTTTGATTTGACTTCTTGGAGAATTGCTGACTCAGCCCTGGATACTACACCAGCTACATATGCAGAATCTGTGACCAAATTGAAAGGTCCAGGAACCTCTCAATGCCCGAACGACTTTATCCAACTCAGCAAGCTGTGGAGAACCTTCCACAGTGGCAATGTCAGCCTCCCACCGCTGAGTTTGAGGATCCATCCAAGTCATCACTGACTTGTGGGATGCTCCAGATGCATCAGTGAAAACAGTCAGGGCATCTAAAGGGGTTCTGCTCTGAATCTTCTTGACAGATAATTTAAACTCTGAATTAAATAATTTGTGGGCCGGCCGACCAACTGCAATCCGGCCAGTGTAGCTATCTAAGGCAAATTGGAGCATTTCATTTGTCTCCAGCATTTCGTCCAAAGTCTTCTTTTTTAGTTGGCCCAAGCCTAATTGAATTGGGATGTGAATGCACAAAAAGTCGCATCCTGCCAACTCCCTGATCCGAGATCTTGCTTTTCAGATCAGTTCTGCTACCAGCTCTTGTGGCCATTCATTCTCTTGGATCTATGATGGCTGAGAAATACCCACTCTATGATTAAGAAGGGATCTCCCCTGGTTGATCCTTTTGAACGAATTGTCCCATTGATGGATCAAGCTGTGAATATGTGGCAATTTTCCCAGTATAATGAATTTGAATGGCAGGCCCAGATCATAGCGATGGGCCTGCCTGGCCGAAATTGATGCCTGGATTTTCTCCAGCGCTGCCTGTGCCTCTGGGGTGAGAGTCCTAGGAGAACATAGCTCCTCTCCCCTTCAATAAATTGAAAAGGGGGCTAGGTCTTCCTTTGATATACCCAGCCAAGGTCTCACCCAATTCAAAGACCCACACAGTTGATGGGCATCTGCTAAGGTCTGACATTCGTGTTTGATAGCCAATTTTTGGAACAATGGTCCTCCTTGTTTATCCCAAGGCCCAGGTACCTCCAGGGTGGCATCCACTGAATCTTCTCGGCTTGGAGCTCGAACCCTGCAACAACCAACGCATTGATTGTTAGGTCAAGCACATGAGCAAGTAGTTCATCTGTTGGGGCACAGAAGAGGATGTCATCCATGTAGTGAAGAAGGACGACATCCTCGAGGGCTGTCGGATCAAGGGCAGCAGCGAAAGCAACATACCACTGACAGATCACTGGGCTGTTCTTCATGCCCTGTGGAAGAACTTGCCAGTGGTAGCGCTTTGCTGGGGACTCACGGTTGATGGCAGGAACCGTGAAAGCCTGCAGTCAGCATCATCAAGGTGCAGGGAAATTTGGAAAAAGCAGTCCTTTATGTCAATTACTGCCAGATCCCAATCTCAAGGGAGCATTGTTGGGGATGGCATCCCTGGTTGGAGGGGACCCATATCAACTACTATGTCGTTAATTTGGCGGAGGTCGGTCAGGAGCCACCACTTATCTTTGTTGGGCTTTTTGATAATGAAGACTGGTGAATTCCAGTTGGACATCATTTCCGCGATGTTGCCCTTAAATAGCTGCTCCTGAACGAGGTCATTGAGCGCCTTCAATTTCTGTTTGTTAAGGGGCCACTGTCCTACCTGTACTGGTTTATCGAACCGCCATTCCAGCTTCCAGGTAGGGCGCTCCTCAGTGGCCACTGCCCGAAAAACCTGGGGAGCCACTGGAAGGTCAATTCAGGCTCCCCACTGGGCAAGCAGGTCCCTTCCCCACAGGGGCTCAGTGTAATCCAAAACGAATGGGCGTATCGACACCAATTGCCCATCCAGCCCCATAATTTTTACAATGCTCTTAGATTGTTTAGCCAATTGAAGACCCCCTACACCTTGTATGTGCCCGGTCGCATTTTGCAAATCCCAGTGTGACGGCCATTCCCTAGAGGGAATGATCATCACATCTGCACCGGTGTCCAACAATCCCTTCACGATCTTATTATCATTGCCCAGGGATAGTTGGCATGTCACCCTGGGCTTCTTCCCCACCACTTGAGCCCAGGCTACCGTTGGAGGCGAGGACCCTTTGGATGACTTGGAGTCCTCCACTACCTCAGGCACCAGGATAGCTTGGGCTATAACTTGCCCTTTGGGGAGAAAGAGTGGGGGTTGGACACAGTACAGCCCACACAAAATCTGTCCCAGTCCATGGTGGTGAGACTCGGGACAACGTGCAAGTCTAAAGGTGTGTGTTTTGTGTCTCCAACAATGATCCACCTGCTACATCTCAATTTCCTCCAGCTGCCGGGATAGCAAAGGTCGGCAGTCACCAGGTGTAAGTTATGGTTCATGAAACGAACTGATTTGGTCAGCTGCAACCTAAAAGGAGAAAAAGATGATATTGTACTTAGAGCAAGCTGGGGCTGAAGCCAACATTCACAATAGGTCAAGTCAGATAATGGAAAGTCCGGTGTTTGGTCCTTGGGCGGTTGCTATCCTCCTTCCTCCCCGCCTGATGTTATTTTCCCCCCTGATTTTTGTCAGAGCGCAGGGAGGGGCTGCGCTCCATGTCTTAGTTTTTTGTTGCTTTTGTTTCTGCTTTGCAGCAGGACAACGCTCTTCTGTATTTCATAAATTCCTGCCGCAGCAAGCATTGGGCATGGCGTCCAGTGCCCCTTTCTCCACACAGGTGGCAGGGTGGGGACGCCTTGAACATTAGTGGTCCTGGCATTCCACTGTCAGCAGCGGCGGCATCATAGATGTCAGAATCTGCTGCCTCTGCGAAAGCCACTGACGCTCTATGGGGCAGGGGACGAACCTTAGAGTCGTGGTCCATGGCTGGTAGGGTGACTCGGCGTGAGCAGACCGAAATCATGTCCTCCAATGTTGGTTGCGGGTTCAGAGGAAGCAACCGGATGGCCTCCTTGCATGTGGGGTTTGCATTCAAAAAGGCCATTTGCCGCAGCACTTCTTCTCTGGCCGCCTCACCCTGGACTTGCACATCCACCAGCCTATGAAGTCTTTCCACAAAGATTATAAATGGTTCATCTGCTCTCTGCTTCACCTCCCCGTAAGATGCCTGTGTGGTTGTGGAAGGTAACCTAAAAAAAGCCCATTCAGCAGCCTTGGAAGTTTCCTTCAACTGCGCCTGTGATAACATCCTGGCCTGGATCGCTCCGTCTGCCCAGTTTCCAGTTCCGATTAAATGCTCTGTGGACACCACCCATCGTTCTGCATCATGAGATGTTGTTGGGCTCCCCCATAAAAATGGGAGAGCTTCCACAACCTCCTTCTTCCACCCAACCTCCCAAACCCTAAATTCAATAGGGCTTAGGAGGCTGGAGAAGAGGGCACGCAGGTCCGCAGGCACCGTAGCTCCCTGTGCAAGGGCCAACCGAAGGAGTCCCCGGAAGTATTCACTGTCTCGGGAGAACTCCCTCTGGGCCTTGCACAGTTCCTTGATCTGTGCCTGAGACATAGGCACCCATTGGGCCTGTGGCCTCCCCTCCCCATACGGTGGAACGTGACTGGAGCAGCCGATGGTATTGGGGGCCGCTCCGGTTCTAGTCTCCCACCTCCTCACCCCCCCAGAACGCGAACCATGGGAACTGGAAGGAAGGGCGTGGGAACCGGAAGGGAGGGGGATGGAGGTGTGGTCAGATGACTGGGTGGCGCCAGAGCCAGAAGACTGGGCAGAGCAATGACACATGCATAATGACTTTTGATTCTCCGCCCCAGAGGTGGAGTCAGGGGGCAGGGCAACATAGGGAGGCGGGTTTTGCGGGGCGAGGTCAGGGGAAGGTGGAGTTGTGGGAGGAGCAGGAGGCGGAGAAGGGAACGGGTCAGAGAAAAGGAAGGGGTTAGACTTTGGATGAAAAGGATTATGGGGTGAAGGAAGGCTCGTGGCAGGAGGCGCCACGAGGCAGCCTCCATCTTGGGCTCCTTGGGAGCCATCTTTGGGTGGCAACTTAAACTTTTCACAACTGGGGACTTGGGAGGTTGGTTAGAGGGAGAGGAAAGTGAGCTCCGGAGAGTCTGGCCAGGACTCTTTGGAGGGGGTGGCCAAGCCGGTCGAGAGGAGGCAGGGGTAGGGTGGACTCCCTGCGTGTTGTTGGCCTTAAGTGCTCCTCTCAAGGGCTCGGGCCGAGGGAAAGAGGGCGAGGAAGAAGGGGTAGGGGCGACAGAACAGGGAGAACAGGGGGCTAAACTCGAACGAGATGGATTTCTCCTCAGTTCCCCGAATGGGCGCAAGGAAATCAGGACCTTATTTGCCCAGTATATTGTAGATGCTAAATGTGCTTCCCCGGAGCTGACCGCATTCTCTAATTTGGAAATGACCAATCCCAAAAGCGTGGTCACGCAAATTATCCCCAAGCATCAGGGAACTGGGAGTAAATCCATTTGATCAACCCTTTCAATTCAACCTTGGGGATGTCAAACCCTCCCCCAATTAAAAAACCTTTAACTTGGTGAAAAGCTCTTTTTTGAGCTGCGCTCAACTTGGCACCCATCGAGCAACAGCTTCTGATGATACTGCCACTACCGCAGGAAAAAGGAAAACTAAAACAAGCGAAAAACCCCACACCCGTCCCTGCCAGGGGAGCTGCGCAGCCCATTTAGAAAGTAAAGACCCACGAAGGGGCAAAAAACAACCCACTTAAGGGGTTCTTCTCAAGGTTAAAGGGCAGGGGGTAAGATAGAACTTACCAAACCGGGCAGGTGAAAAGAAACCCTGCGGCAGCAGTCCTCATCGGCCAAACCACTCCTCAGGTGCAAGGAGCTGCGGTCCAGCGCCCACCAGGAGTGGCACTCCTAAAAGGGAGCCTGCTACCACTGGTGGCTGTTCGACGGCCAATGAGATCCGAGGACCTCATCCATGCGGTCCTGTTCAGTCCAGTAATGGGCCCCAGCTGAGCCAAACTGCAGCAGTCAGCGACCTTTGAAGGTTGGGTGTCCAGCTAGCAGTGCGCCAACTGGCAACTGGAGCAGTGGGGAGTCAGTCCCGGTGGCAGGGCCCCAGGACTGCTCCTACAGACGTCCCTCAGCGGCAGAAGGCTTTGGGCTACGTCTGTGTGGACGAGGTCGCGTTGGTGAGAGTTTGTGGCTGCTAGAAATAACGAGGAAAAAGAGTGGACACTCTCTGGGGGCAAGTCAGGTTTATTTGGGGAAGCCACCTGATGGAGGCCAGCCAGGGAGTGACAAAGTAACAATAGTTCTCACAGGATATATAGTAGAAGGTGGGGGGGGAGGAGTATACAATGTAACCAATAGGGGAAAGGAACCATTGGGAATGACAAGAAGGGAATCCAATAGGGATATAGGAGAGGTGGGGCCCTGGTCCCACAGCCAATCATGGCTTCCAGGAGATGGAACCTTCTGGATAGTAGGGAGGAGCAGGGAGTGATTGACTGGGGCCAGGGGAGGAGAAATGGGAGGTGAAACACACCCACGTGTGGGAGGTACAGGGGGAGGAGGGAGCTAACAATGATGTAACAACATGACTTTGCAAAAAACAGAGGCAGGAAAAACCGTAACAACCGGGTGATTGGCATGACAAAGGTGGGAGAACTGAGGGAGGCAGAACTTTTAGCAAACCATGGGGGAGAACCTTAACAGAACAACAGAACACACCACAACACAGAAGTCTGCTTAGGCATTAGGGGAAAGCAGTATACGTTGTTCATCTTGATTTCAGCAATGCCTTCATTCTTTTCTCCTGTAGCATCCTCAATATACGGGCTGATGAAAAATGGATTATGTAAATGAGGAGTGGGGTGACTGAAAGCAGGCTGATCTTGTGAACTTAAACGAGTGTCAGCAGCACAAAGTCCAGCTGCAATCCCATTACTAGTGTATTATTTTGGAGTATGTTACTGAGACTGGTACTGGCCATTAATGATTTGGTTGGTGGGACAGAGTGCATCCTCAGCAAGCCAACAGATGACACTCAGTCGGGAAGAGTGGTTAACAAATACTCGTGGTCCCATGCAAGGGAGCAGTGACATGCTGGAAAATGGCTAGGTAGTAATCTCATAAAGTTCAACAAAATTGCACACCGGCTCTCAAATAACCCTGCACTATAGACTGGAGGTTGACTAGTTGGAAAGCAGCTTTGCAGAAAAGGGCTTAAGGGGCCTGGTGAACATCAAATTGTCCATGAACCAGCGGCGCATCCAACAGCATGAAAGGCCAACAATGTCTTGGGCTACGTCAGAAAGAGCACTGCTCAGCAGCCCAAGGGGAGTGAGACTTCTGCTCTGTTCAGCCCAAGTTAGACAACCTCTGAAGTGCTGTGTACCGTTCATATCTCCCCACAACAAGAAAAACATGAAGATAGTGGAGAAAATCCAAGGCCATGAAGTTTAAGAGATTGTAGTTGGAATTGTGTAGCCTTGAGAAAAGTCTTGGGAGATCTTGTCTGTGCACAAACATTTGATGAGAGGGTAGTAAAAGGATACTTTGCTCAATGGTCCCCACAGCAAAAGGCAACAGGTGCAAACTGAAACAGGAAATTCCATTTAAAGATAAGGAAAAGCTTTTCAGCTGTGGGAGTGGCCAAACAGTGCCACAGTTTGCTGAGAGAGGTAGAATCCACATCCTTGAAGAAAGTCAAAACTCATCTGGACACAAGCCTGAGCAACCTACTTGAGGTTACCCTACTTGGAGTGGGCATAGTTGGGCTAGATAGACTCTAGGGCCTTCCACCCTTGGTCATTCTGTGAGTGAGAAATTGTGTAGGTTAAACTGAGTTCTGGTTAACTGCTTGTGCTATTATTTAAAAATTAAGAGCTTTAGATAGCAGGCAGGTTGCTTAGACAGAATCCAGCTTGTCCTGTTGCACAGTGCTGTCAAGATATGGCACCATTTCTAATCTACTTCTATGTATATTTCTCATCTTATCTTCTGGTTATTCTTAATAACTTTAAGATATTCAAGTTGTTCCTCTCCTTTGTACCATCAATTGTAAAAGAAAAGCCTGAAAATGCTAACTAAGGATATTTGGAAACGCTGCACACTTAAACATGGGCACAACCCATAAAATAGATAACACCTTGGGAGTTTAACTTAGTGAGTCAGATATTCCTTGTATTGTTAACTCATTTTCCCTCAAATTATACTCTGGCTAGTCCTAAATCTTACTAACTCTTAGAAGCCAAGGTAGTATAATTCTTATAACTGCTGCAAAGTTGTCCTTTAAAGTTTGTCTGCCAGATGATGTGTTACTCAGCTTGAATAAACCTGAGAGACTGCTTCCACAAGTGTTATGAAGTATTGATTCATTTCCTTTGAGTGTCTGGCTAAAGGGTGACTTGAGGAAAATGTCAAGTTTTGTTCTTAAATAAATATTGTATATAAATGGATCATGTCAGCAACACTCCGATTTCATGATTGCCTGGAGTGGGAACTGTGTAATGAGCCTTGTCAGCTCCACTGGATTTTTAGCAGGTATTTGTATAGAGCAGTTTTGAATGTTTCAGAAAAGTCTGTGAACATTTGAAAGGCTCGTGGACCAATCTCAGTAACACTCTGGGTATGGTTAAATGAAATCAGCATAATTGTTCTTCAGAGAATCTTTTATTATGTGTTACAGATTTCACTTTACAAATAAAATTATTTTAGAAAGGGAACAGATCTTTCCATTAGGACTAGTAGTTGTAGAAATACTTTATGCTTAATTACAATTGAGTTTGGTTCCTGTAATCTCTTTTTTCCTTGAGGAAAAAATAAAAAGCACTTGCTTCCTCAGGTTTAATTTCACTATTTTTTGAGGTCTGATTGACAGCAAAGCATGAAGGGAATGATTTAAAAGCAGTGCACATGGAAAGAAAGCAAAAACGACTAAATGGTAGGGGTCAGGTACAGTGACATGGCAAATTATTCTCAAGAGATAAGAAAATCTTCTTTTAAACCTCCTAAGAAGATGAGATGAAAATGTGGTCTGGTGTGGGAGATTTGAACATCTTTCATAACTAAAATCATAAAACCTGTAATACACGGCCCTTGTAAGCAGCTATCTGCCTTAATCATAAAGTCAAACCTAGCCAAAATATCTCTAACCAAATAAGTATAGGAAATGTAAATGCCCGCTGTAAATTGCTAGGCTGCTGTGAGGATCCAGACATAAAGAAAAAAAAAACTGTGTAGTGATTTTCTGAAAGATAAATCTTGTTTTTCTTTCTTACCTGTTTTAAGCAGTTTACATCATTAATTTTGTGAACACCTGATAACCCGATGTGTTATACTTTTGAGGAAACGAGCAGAGACATACATACAATACACACAAAAAGCATTTTAGGAAGCAACTCTGGAGCTCCATTAAGTATAGGACTCCTGTTTAAACCCCAAAAATTATATTGCAATACTGTGAGTAGAATCCAGTGCTTTTTACAAGTTATTTCCTGTGTTTCTTCTTTGTGCTGTCTATATGTCTAACCAAGTAGGGTAGCTTGATGAAGTGGCAGTTTTTAGGGGAATATTATAGTTGTGTACAAATATGCTAGAGATGTAAACTAGAGACAGGCTAAACTGGGGTCTTGTCAAACAATTCACCAGTCAGCTCCCCTAAAGCATGTAAGAATGCTGGTTTTTTTGTGGAAGGAGGATATTTTCGCTGTATCCCTGAGGGTATTTTTCTCTAACTCTGAAGTCATTTAACCTCTTCTAGTAGGGGAATCAGACTGCTGGTGGTGCCAGAAACCACAAACGTCTGGGACCAGTATGTCAGAGATTATTTCTGCTGAATCAGCTCTCAATATAACAAATGTATTGTCAGTAACCTAAGCACATTTTATAAAACAATGGTAACTACACTGTAAAGTATATCTTTGATTTAGACAAATTTTCAGCCTCTGTTTAATGATGTACAAAAGTAAATGTGTTACAAAAGTTTGAAACCTTTTGTGACACTGGCAATAGATTATAATGTGAGTAAAACTGTGGTAGATTTTTTTCAAGTTTTTGCTTATAAATAAAATGGAAGATAAAATAGGAGAAATACCATTATATGATTTCTAAAACATCAAAGGACTTACCAAGCCAACTACCATAATAGTTACTTTAACTGAAATGAATTAAGAGAAATACATTCTATATTAAAAATTAAGCTGCCATGCATACCTTTTAATGTATAGATATAACTTAAAATTGTTGCTAGGTATCTGATCACTCTAATAGATAATATCTCTGTTCAAACTATTCAAAGCAATCTCTTGGCCTATACATATACCTGCATACACAGATTTTGTGTTCCTGGCCCAAAACCAGACTGAAACCCTTTCCTAGTTTGAAATTAAGGCTGTTCAAATGCAAGTATCAGTAATTAAAACATTATAAAACCACAAAATAGCAAACTTTACTCCTATGCCATAATAGCTTTGTAATAATGTCCAAACCAAAGAAATGTAGCCAGAAAAAAGAGACTAAAATATACAGCATTCTGTTGCTTCTGCCTTCTGCACAGGCCTACCAGGGACTTCCCACAACATTCAAGATTACTGCCAGTCCAGACCTTACCAGCCTTTCTTCAAATCCAGCTGTCTAGTATGGTTGAACCTGGGGGCTAGTTCTCTCCATGTGGGTCTTTGGGTAGAATGAACTAGTGACTGACTACCTAGGCTAAATGTAAAAGGAGGTCCATTGACTTTGACCAAAAAAGGATGTGGTAAAACTCCAGACCTACGGTCATAGGTTTAATGAACTGGAAAAAATAGCAGAACAAAATGTTCCCAAGAACCACTCACTCATTGCATGTCTTTTTCTTCTTTTTCTTAAAGAAGATATTAACTTAGCTTTGTATGTGTAGGTGTGAGGGAATAATTCCAGTTTAAGACAAATGTGTTGTTATTATGACTTCTTTGATATTTATAATCTAACTACTACAACTATGGAGGCATAACAATAAAGGGAGTAGAAGCTGTCACCATAGATACTGTGGCAAAAAAGTCACCTTCTCAGCCAGATAGTTCAGGTTACATTTCATCTACATAATATAAAAAAATAGTTACACACATGTAAATATTTTCTTAGAATACTTTAGGTAAACTGTAGAAAGATTAAAATATCTCAATTAGTATGTGGCTGTGTTCATTACACTTGTGTGCATATAAAGTTTATGTAACTAGTACAAACTGTCACAATCAAGTTTTCTACAGAGTCTGGGGTGTTCATTTACAGCACCAAATTTGTATAAATATACCAAAGGAAAAAAATGTTCAAACTTTCACTTGATGCAAATTTTTGGATCACTACCATCCTTTCACAACAAAGATGGAACATCAGATTCTTTTAGCTGAGTGATGCTCCAATTATTTTCTAAACAGAATGAAATTAGTCTGTACTTAGTTGTAGAACAAATGAGACCCTCAGTTATTATGCCATCTCAGAAAGAAAACAGAATCCAGAAAGAATTTCACCTTGTTTCTAAGAAGCCATGTAATCTTGATTGCTTAAAAAAAAAAAGAAGGCAAGCTTCTCTTAACTCCTGTAGGGTAATAGATTGTTTTGACAATGATGTCGTTATGCAGATTTATGGATGTATCTTTCAGCTTCACTCAAGATCTAATTTGCCTCAATAACTCCCAAGGCTTGAGAATTCAAAGGCTGCTGGAACCCTTCATGAAGTGCCCCTTATCCTCAAGGACATTACAGCAATTACAAAGCAACTTCCAAACACATTTATTTAAACTGCATATCCCACCTTGGAAAGAATAATCTACAACATTTACACATTTACATATACACAGAACCTTTAAATATGCAACAGATGTTTCATTTTTTGAAAAGCTCTTGAATTCATTGACAGGCCTTTGGCAAAACTGATGAATTAATTTGTTCAGGGCGGATTTCATAAGTCCCCTAATAATTCATACCCTTACACATCTTGACTTGATTTCTGAGGTCTACAGCATGTGTTTTAAATGTTTTAACCTTTACTACTTTAATCAGGTAACATTTATTTCAGGGCTGGATGATGATCAGTCATTGAAAGATACAGTTGACTTGGAAATAAAATTCAATTTGTCTGTTAAACAAACCTCCACATCTGAAATAAGAAATAATCAGTCTGTATTACTGGATCTCTGAAATGCTTAGTGGTTTTGATGTCACTCTCCCTTTCAAGAATATATAGTGCTGGATTGCTAAGTATAGCTGGATGCAATGCTCATATGCAGAAACCACAATTGCTATGGTTATTTATAACCAATTTCTCAGGGTGATTTTAATGTAAGCCTTTAGCTCTAAAATGAGATTTATTTCTATAATTTTTAGCTATTTTTCTTTAATACTTAGAGGCTGGATACCAATTTAAACAACAACAAAATCAGTCTGGAAAACAACTTTTGCCTAAGCTGTTTGCTTTGCAGACATTTTCAACTTTGTTGCTCTGTTGCCTCTGATGTAATGTACAAAATTATGTAAAATTGGGAGGGTTTTTATTGGTATGTCTGATCAAATGCAATAAAATGTTCAAGTAAAACTGTATAAAAAAGGCTTTTGTTTTCCATTGCTAGACAACTGACATAACAGCCACCCACGCATATTTACATATTTACATATATATAAGAAAATACATATTTTCTTACTACACTGGGTCATTAAAAGGTCCAGAAGTCTAAAATCACTCAGTTATTATAAGAATATATTATATTCAGAATGTTTTTATTGCAGATGAAAACCACAAACAGTACAAATGGCCATTTTTTGCCCTTCACCTTCCGTGATATTGACTCATAAATTGTGGTTTTGAATATTGAAGTCTGAGTACATCTGTGTTGACTGTATGTTTCTAGTCTGCATCTGTAGGAATGTGCAGAATTATGAGTGTTACAACCTTATTTGAGACACTGCTATTCATTCTGTAATGTTTGATACTTTTTTACTCTTATGGATTTCTAAAAAACCTATGTTACATCAAGTACATTCTTGGACTTGTGAAGGAAACTCAGGATTAGACAGTACATAACAGACCTGCCAATCTTTCAGCCAATTCTTTCAATTCTTTCAGCCTTCTAAAACAAACTGAATACTGCTTAAAATGCATCTAAGTGGTTTACATTTATTTGAAACAGGTTTGCAAATAAGATTTCTTAATCTGGGCTAGTTATGTATATTTGCTTTTTACAGCTCTAATGTAAAATGCTGTTCAGGAAGTGGAACTACATTACATAGGTGACAAACATAGTTGAAAAATGAAAATTCTGCTTACCATCATGTGTTTGTTAATTTTCCAATATATTCTGAAAACAGGAGTTAACAAAGTTTATTTTGTATCCTTGGTGTTCACTAGTTTCCTTCTTGATAGTTTCTCGGTGTGCCATAAAAACATCAGCCATGAGCTAGGAAGTTAACTAGAAAAAGTAAAGCAAAATGTGTATTGTCTTCTATGTGCCATTTCTTTGACAATTACACTTTTATTGACCTCTCTATCCAGAAGACAGGTTTTATTAAATTTTAGAAATGTAATATAACAAGAGATTTTTTGAGGAAATGGATAATAACTTCTTTAGATATTTTAAAAACTTGACTGGACAAAATGCTAAGCATCTAACCTGAAATTAGGCTTTTAGCTTGAAATTGGGTTACAAGCTTGAAATAATATTTTGAGCTTGAAATTCTTCAAGCTTCTCTGTTGAAATTCTAATGTGAAATTAGTCCTGCTTTTAACAGTAGGGTGAATGTATAATCACCCAAAGGTTCTTCTCACAAGACTTGTCAAAGATTCTCCTCCTTTTCATTGAAATTGGCTCAAAAATTTAAGAATTACAAGAGGAGACTATTGTTAAGATAATAGAACCACATCTGGTTTGCTGATTACTTGGAAGTTTGCAATATATATTATCCAATATCCAATAAAAGATCCAAAGTACAGAGTGCACATAGCTGAATAACAATTCATCCTGTGAACCATGCAGGTCTCATTGGATATTTCAGAATTCATTGTTATTAGAATTCTTTAAATTATACATTCTGTAGAAGACTGTCAAAATCTCCTGGTTTACAATTTGTTAAATACATCGCATTTGACAATCTGATCACACTTCAGAGACTGTGAAAAATTATTATATCTGAGAAATGAACTGCTTTCACCTTGTTCACTAGATGGAGTTTTCTGCAGGATGAATGTAGATTACCATATTCTCAGGGATCAGGATTGATATTAATGTACTATTCAGATTGCAGTCAGAAAGCAAACATCTTTTGCCTTTGAGTTGCTCACTATAAACAAACCAAGCCACTGGGGAAAAGGCTAGAAGCATTTTCAGATTGTTGTCAGACACTGTAGCTTGAAGTGCAAAACAAACCATAGTATGTTATAGAAACAACTGTGTGATAACATACTAGTGGAAAACAGGTGACAGGATAAACCTGCATCTGAAGAACAAATATACCATAAACTGTGTGAAGTTGTTGCTAATTAATTTTCTTCAAATAATTTACTTAACAATAACAATACCTTCTGTCACAGCATCTCTGCTACCTAATCAGTAACATATTGCAGCATATACAGAGGACAGCAAAGTATTTCACAGCTAAGAGTCAAATATGAGGAGGTTGAGTGAAAGACTTGCCAAAAAGTAAAAAAGAATTCTTACAGTATTCAGGGAAAAAGTGCCCTTCTATTTTTAGTTTCTCATTTCTACACTATAGATCTGCATTGCTAAACTAAAATTCTGAGGTCAACTTTTACTGGTAGTACATTGTTTCCTACTTTGAAAAAAAGTAACTGAGTCACCTCCAGATTTCGCTGCAAAAATACAAAATATACAAATCTGCATCGAAACAGCATTGTTCATGCCAAGAAAACAATCTTATCTAAACACAGAAGTAATTCTTGTACATCAACTAAAGTGGGTGAGGCCATTTTCTCAGAGTAGCTAGAAAATACTACCTGGCTCCATGCTTGACTCTTTACTGAAGTCCAAGCAGACAGCACCCAAAGTCCTTCTCATCCACCAAGTGGGCCACCTTGTCTTAGAAGGAGATCACATTAGTCAAGCAGGACCTGCCTCTCATAAACCCTTGCTGGCTAGGCCTGGTACCCTTGCTGTCCTGCATGTGCCATGTGATGGTACTCCAGAAAATCTGCTCCATGACCTTCCCCAGCAGCAAGATCAAGCTGACAGACATGCAGTGCCCTGCGTGCTTCTCCCAATGCTTCTTGTAGTTGGGCTAATTTCAAATAAAATTCAAATGCTTAAGGTACAGGAGCTAAACTTTGAAAAGTGTTTTCCAACCACATTGCAAACCAGTATCTTACAAAAAGTTTTTTCTAACCTTTGAATAATATAAACCACTTCAGTGAATTTGTATGAAGACAGGGGTTATGATCTTACTTTGGGGCTTGTTTGGGTTTTTTTTACCTTACCTTTCCTTTTATTTGTTTTCCTTCTGAAACAAGAAAACAAGAAATAGCTTTCTGGTACTGGAAACCACAAGGCTGATAGATAGATACCTATGTATATTTAATGACTCATAAAATTATTTATGTCCAAACATCCTACAGATGGAGCTATAATGCAGTTTGTAAGGGCCTGATTACTTTTGCAGAAAGGAAAGGGATGGCATCTTCACAAATGGGCTTCTTATTTAGACGCCTTATGTTGTGTTTCCAATTTACTGGTCTTTTCTAGAGTATTTTTCAGAAAAGATTCATTTAAAAGGTACTGATCTGCTAGGTTGAGTTTTATACAAAAAACCCCCAAACTTCTGAGATTAAAGAGCTTCATTTTCTAACTATTTAATGCTAACAGATGTAGCTTATTCCTTCTGTAAATCCTGTCTTCAATATGATGGTGAATAGAGAAGAGAAAAATCATGAAAAGGATATTTGAAGAAAACAATGTTTTCTTCTTGTATCATTCTACTCTCATTGCATGTTTTTTGCCACTTTGCCTTTGCTGTTATCTATTGTAATGTAGACCTTTGGAACCAAAGCTACTTCCTCTATCTGTGGGGTTACATGGAGGAAGGTTACAAGGTTCTTCAGCCTTTGTTTTAGAAAAAAGATTAATTGCTGCAATTTGATTTTTCATGGGGTCATCCAGGGAATTAGAGAGACATTTTAAACTGAGTCTTTTAGACTCTTCAGACACTTTCTTTCAAAGTATTCTTGTTTTCGGATCTTCCATTGTGCTACTTAAGTAGCAGATAGAGAGTAAAAAAGAGCCTTGTCTGGCACCATGGACAGAGGCCCCCTGTGAAATGGCTGGAGTAGTGGACAGTATATTCTTGACAAATCTTTGTCATGTGTGTAACTAAAATATTTAAAATATTTAATTAGGCTAACAGAATTAACTGCATTAGCATATTTTGAGTGTGGATAATTCTTCACTCAAAACTGAACAGAACTAACAATACCTTTCTCTGAAGTATCTGCAGTTTGAGGGAGTTGGGAATGAAGGGAGGCTGAAAGATTTGACAGTTGTATTCCATTCCATATAATCTGAGAGTTATATCGATGGTCTAATTTTATAGCATACACTGACAGGATGCTCTTTAGTAGTGGTCTTTTGCCCTCCAAAATACATTTTTGCTCCCTGCAGTGTTTTCCTTTGCTTATATCTCAGAAATACGTAAAGCTCTAGCCTTACGAGAACAAAATCAGCCACAAGAAGTGCGGCATGTGGGGGCTTCTGTTTCTATTTTCAACATGAGAAATAGATTGAAGACAGAAGACACTTTCTGTCTGCAAAGGGTATTGTACTTCAAACACAGCTTTTGGAATTTCAGCACTGCATTCTGATTAGCTATTCTGACTAATCAGAAAAACAAGAATGAGGGGGCTGTGTGGTGTGTGTGTCCTAAAATTATTCTTGTCATTCATTTAATGTTCAAGAGGTTGCCACACTTTTATAGCTCCAGGCTCCTTGCTGATACACTGGGACTTCATGGTCTTGTACAGTCCTACGTCTGCCACACCTGAAGACTTAGCAAGTGGATTCTCAAGACTAGGTGGAGGTGAGGTGTTCCTCAGGCCTCAAACAAAGCACTGCATCCTGACACAGTGCTGTATGCCAAACATTTTTGCCTAAGAGACTAGTCTCCTTTTGCTTAGTGTTGGCTTTTATTAGCATGTAACCTTTTTTTTTAGTTTATTCGTCATATGCAAAACACAAGCAGAAAAATCCTCTGCCAGATGCCCTGGGAGTCCATTTTGGGAGACTGATAATTTTGCCTAAAACTTAAGGGCTGAGGACAGATAGAGGATTGGAGAGGAGATTCTTACTGGTTAAGAATATAAGCAAACGGCCTCCAGAATTATTAGGGAGAATAATTTCTGCTGGAATTTATGGTCCATAGTCATGGATAGAATGTTAGGCTGCAGTCCCTATATTTTGTTTTATGGTTAATGCTTGTCTTGCTGCAGAAGATGATCCATTTGTGGCCCATATCTATTCATCTATCACCCTTCAAAGAATGGAAATGGGCCTTGTCTGGTGAGGTAGGCCTCCAAATGTGTTCAGTGTGACTAAAAGTAACAAAAGTGATTCTCAGTGGGTTATATCTGAACCAGTTGCGTGTATTGGCCTATTAGTTTTCTGCTCATGGAGCTAAACTCACAAATATTATGGAATGTGGAAATTATTTTCTTTGCAAAATAAGCTCTTCAAGAAATGAATCTTAAAAATCTGAATCCCAAGTGGTCATTGAGAGATTCAACTCATAGTTATTACTGTGTATAATGATGACTTTGGAAAACCTCTACTACTAAGAAGAAAAACCTTGTTTTGTATATTCCATTCTATTTATCATGAGTTAAGCCAGTTTTTCTTTTGACAATACACTTGTGGCCAGAACAAGTGAAATTTCTCTGACAGATATTATCAAAAGTATGAATCGAAGAAAATTTTATGATAAGAAGAAAATAGAATTTTGCTTCTTGAAAGGCAGATTGTGTCCAAAATGCAGCCTTTTCTATTTAAATGATGCTAATATTTTGTCCTCCAGTGACATCCTCCTAATGTAAAACTGAGGACACTTTCAAAAATTGATCTCCCAGCTAAACTGAAAGTTACCCTGAAAAAGTTTGTGATGCAACTGAGATGCTGTCTTTAGACTTCCATGTATTTAAGGAATTAAGGAATACTCTATTTTTTCTGTTACAGAAATTATTGAATATGATGAAGGAAACACACCGTCTGCCTTTACTTCCCCTGACTGCCTGAGGCATTGTCATTTATCATTTCAGAGTTGTACCCTTCAAGCTCATACGAAGGCCCCACAGTTCATATCTGAACACCTGCAGGACATGCATTAGTGACTGTAAGCAGTCATTAGCAGCAGATTGCATGTGGCTTGTGCGTATTTTGTGCACTTCCTCCTGCTTTGTTTGGGGACAAGGGCTACAGCCTTTATCAGGATCCAGACAGTCCTATGTGAGTAGTCTCTTTTGGGGACTCCTTGAAAGTCTATACTCCTTGAAAGTATAAACTACATGGAAAGGTGAGTGCTCTGTAAAAGCACATTGCCACAAAGGCAAAGTCAAAATACAGAGCAGGATGTGCTATGCCGTATTCAGCTCCAAAGATTAATTACTTCCCTGCTTGCTGATGCCTCTAAAACCTAGCACATCCTTTGTCCCAGCAAGCTACTGAAGAATTTGTTCACTCTTTAGCTAGACAGATCTAAAATGACTTCTATAGTAATTCATCCATTTTACCACAGTCTAACTATTACTTTAGTAAATTCTAACCACTGTAGTTTTTTGTGTCTCTGTTTGCATCTTGTTCCCTAAAGTATTATGGTCTAACAACCTCATCTCGAGCCATATGTGTCCTGGACTAGAAGGCTTGAATTTGGTCTGTGGTATTAAAATACAAAATTAAAAGCAGCCTGAGAAGGTCTGGTAATTGATAACATTTGTTATCAGCATTGTTCCTCTTCCTTATGGTTTCCTTAGTAACTGAGAAGGATTTTTATCTGAAGTTTATTGGAAGGCCTAAGGCGGTGTTCTACTGATCTCAGTTAGGTATGTTTCCTTGTCAGGCCCTAGACCTGAAATTTATACACAGTACTGCCTTGGCTGTAGAGGTTTATCAAGGTACGCATTCAAGAATTCCAAATCAAGATTTGTTTTCAGATTTAAAGTTCAGTCACACAGTTTATTTCTGAATCAGATAACCCATCTTTCATACTAAGTCCCACATAGCCTCCAGAAAAATCCAAACTCAGCAGCCAAAAGAAATCACTCTACACTTGCTTGTTATTCAACACCAACATCTGGGAGGGCAGCCTAGGTGTCGAGTGAGAGGAAATGGCAACACCCCATTTAGGTAGACTTCATCAGCTGATCTTATGTCTCTTTTCTGCTACTTGTCAAGCAAGTTCCCAGTTTTGGTTTGAAATATCTGCTCCTTTTCCTTAATAAACAACTCTCACTTGTAAGGTGGAATGCTGAAGCACAAGCCTAGGTTCAAGAAGAAAGCCTTCTATCCTCAGTGTGTTAACGTTGAGAGCATCCAAGTACAGGAAGATAAGGAGAAAAGGCTTGAAAGCAGTCTCTCAATAGATCCATGACACATTAGTCTTGTAAAAAATACTAGATGATAAATAAAACATGAAAATGGGCAGAAAGGAAAAGTGGGAGCTAAAAAATCTTGATCTGGAACAGAAGGTACGTGCAGTGAAAGATGGAGAGTTTGCTCAGACATGAATGTTCCCTCTATGTTATTCTGCTTTTAAGTCTGATAAAGAAATAAAAGAAAGATATTTTTATATTAACCATATTTTAAACCAGCAACCTGCAAAGGCAGGGGGGAAAAAAGTTAATACTTGTATAACTCAAGTTTGGTATCCTTTTAAAATTTTTTTAGGTAAAGCTCCTGCTCTTGGCAGGGCTATAATTTTCATTTCACCATGTTCTTCTGATATTTTCTTCGGGAGAATCTTGAACATTTAAAATATTTACTGTTTTCAGACTGTCATCAAAAACTTTGGAGATTTTTATAATAGTAACTGAACATGCTGAAATATAGTCTCCTTGAAAACATGTGGGGTTTTTTACTCTGAAAAAATGACACAGAACTTTAATAATGATGGAATAAAATCACTGGATTATTTTTATGCATATATTTTGTGAACACATTTATTATCAATGGAAACAAAATTTACATTGATTTTATATAACGTATGTTAAACATTCATACAGAGTTACCTATACCTTAATATGTATTTATGAATGATGCTCTTAAATTAGGATAACATTGTCAAAAGCACTGTTGTGGACTCCAAAGACTATGTCTAAAATGCCACTTGTATTTAACTCCAGTTCCAATAGTTTTAAAACGAAATTTTTGATCAATACTTACTCATTAATTCTGGAGAAGAGAAGAATTTGATTCAGTTACATTATACTAATTTGTGGTATAGTCTTGTTACATATATGCTGCAAAGATGGTACTATTAGCCACAGAAAGCTTAGGAGGCCGAAGACAAGATCTGCTTCCAGGAAGGATTCACAAGTGATAAAAAGAAAGCATAAACTTGGGTTATTTTGACATATCAGTTTTCAGGACCTCTCCTTGAAACAGAGAAGACAGAAACTTTTTCTGAGAAATCCCTTCCATACAATGTATGAACATTAGATCACACAAAGCAGATTTCATATATCTGTCTTTCCTTGGTTGTGCTTTGAACTTTCCTTCCAAAACTCTATTGATCAGGAAGTTCATATTGCATCCAGCTGATTGAGTAAAATATTCAGAAATTATGAGATAACGATCCTCTTGATTGGATTTTGGTCAGACAACCATAGTAGCCATGACAGCTCTTGCAGAAATAAAAGTAAAATATGATAGGTCCTTTACTGTAGCTGGTCTTAATGTCCTCTGTCAGTCTCGTTTGAAAAGTGGTGTCTGCAATGGCACAAAACTAGCAGTATAGACGCAGGATGTTGTCAATATTAATTGTAATAGGGAATGATTCAAGTACTGGTGAGGAGCTGCTTTAATCTGTACAAAACCATTCTTTGGCTAAGAATACCCCAAACATATAATTAATTTTAAAAGTCTGTTTGGATTTTTTATTATTATTTTTTTAATATGGATTCACAGAATACTTTAAAAAAAGCTATTCTGTAATCCAGACTGATTTGTGATACACTGTGATTCACAATTACATTGCATATAAGAAGCAGCCAACCAGAACTAGAGGGTCACTATTTAAACCTCTGTCCTTGTTCTGTATTATTTGAAAAATGTGTGTGTTGTTTGGAAGTAGGGTAACTTGGCAAAAATGTTGAATAGTAAAGTTTTTGAATTCTCAGATCTTGCTCTGACAATTTCAGTACTTCTTGGTACTGTACCTGTCATCACTGAGTTGTCCACCAATCAGAACAAGCATGTGAGGCATTCAGCTGCATTTAAGAACCAACATCGTAATCGTAATCATAATCATAATTATGTCATAATCAGTGACATAATCATATGATCTGCAATGGAGCCGGCACATCCAATATATAGTAAGTCTTTCATCAAGCAGCAAAATATACAAACAAAAGATCTATACAATGGAGTGGAGTTTTTTTCTTTTTTTTTTCCTCCCCAATATACATATTAAATTGGATATGCAGTACTGACAACCTAAAGCACTGCTTTATGCAATAAATATTGATAGTAGAACTTGAGCTTTTAGGGCAAATCAGCACAGTGGTGTCAACAAATGCCGACAAATGGACCTTACTGTGCAGTGGAACTCATGTATGAAATTTTATTCTGCCAGAGTCTGACACATAGGTACAGTTTCCTTCACCACTTTTTTCTCTTAGTTCTAATTTATGGCAGGATTGGAACAACAATCACAGTATCAGGAAAATCTCACTAGACTGTTGCCTGGAGCCCATCCTCTTACCTGTTAGAGCATTCCTGTCTGTATCCCAGCTAACACCAGGATGACAGCTGTTTGGTCTAATTATTGCCACAAATTCATCTTTTTCCTTTCCTTGGTAAAATGAAGTATTTGGAATGCCTATATCTCTAGCCTTTCTTGCACATTCCTCCAATATATTTATATATATGATAGATATAAACAATTATTTGCTTCAAAATGTGTGGCGCAGACCATATACGATTACACAGTCTTCATTTTAATCTCTGGTAGAAACATCTTTGTCCTGTAGAAAAAACGGTATCTGATCTTTATTTTTCTTGAGTTGGGCATTGCAAGTTTCAGACAACTCGAGCAGGATTTGTCAGAATTACATAAGGCATGTGGTCATAACTGACACTGGACCAGCTTAAACCAATACCTGAGCTTCTTTGGAAATTCAAAGGGAGAAGCCTAGCACTGGGGTTTGGTTTTGCTTGGTTTCAGTTTTTTTTGCTTTGAGAATGAGATGAGATGGGGTTTTTAATCTGTTACTGTGGTTGTAAAAGCATTGGCTGAGTGCCAGAAGCTGAGCAAGATTGCTTCCAGTGGAAAGGAATTTTTTGGCTTGCCTAAACCTGGGCAGTATAGAGGCATTTGTAGAGTCTATCTGCAATGAAGAGTCTAATACAAGTCTGAGTCTAAAAGTGGTGGAAGAATGCGGGAGTTTAAGCCTATTTTGGACTCAGAGTATCCAAGAAGGGAGAGGTCTTTATGATCCTGTAAGAGATACAGAGGTCTGATGCATAAGCCGACAGGTCAATAAGAAAAAGGCTTTCACAGTGACCTGCCAAGAGTTGAGAGTACAGAAAAAACATTTGCAATCTTCACAGATATTTTAGAGTGCTGTGCATTCCTATCCCAGCTGTGGGTGGGTGACATTTAACGAGAAGAATTATCAAGACAATGATTTCATTTTTCTTTTCATTATATAGTTGTAATAAACACTAAAGTCATCTAAAACCTTGGCTAAAGAAATATGCCTTGTCTGTCCTGTATATGCTATGTATGCATCCATATGCTCAAATACACATTCCCAAATTCATTACTCTTAAAAAGCTATAGATTTTTTACTTATTTGATTATCCAAAAAGAAGGGAAAAATACAGTTCTGTGACTGTTAGCACTAAAATCTTTCCTATCTATTAAAAACAATACTAAATACAAAGATAGTTTTTCAAAACTTCACAGTAGTAAAATTCTGTGCTGTTGACTGAATATACAGTGAAAATATTTATATTGATCAAGAATGGTGACTTGTCCTGAGCTTTCAGTTTAATTTTTAGGTGTTTAATAATTATTAAGTGTAGCGTTTCAAGTGGATAATGCTATAATAGATTGCCAACACAGTCCTTATCCTCGTGGCAGATCTCCTGCCACTATGTGAATTCTATATTTCACCTGCTTTGGTGAGTAATGTTACTGGACTGAATTTGCTACCATTATGCTTGTTCTGCCTTTCTCCAGGGCAGTGGTGCCTGTTCCCTGCTGTGGGGAAGGGGACAACTGTCTCTGAGTGCTCAACACTTCAAGAAGGTTATATTGCCTAATAACCCCTTATGTCTCCACAGTAGGAGAGCTAAGGTTTTGAGAGTAAAGGAATTTCAAAAATGTTAAGGTGAGGGACTGGAAAATCTTGTGGGTGCCCCATACTTGGAAGTGTTTAAGGCCAGGTTGAATGGAGCTCTGAGCTACCTAGTCTAGTGGAAGGTGTCCCTGTCTGTGACAGGGGGAGTGGGGACTGTATAATCTTATCTCTAAGGTTCCTTCCAACGCAAAGCATTGTATTATTTTATGCTCTGACACAGGCAAGGATTACAATTTTATTCACTTTGCATACAAAAGTGGCAGGGAAGTCAATCTTAGTCACATAGTTAACATTTGAAGTAAAGCCAAAAGCATATCTAAAAAATGCAAATGCACGGGTAATGACATCTAAAAATAAGATACATGTTGGGTGGTAATTTAGACTCCCAGCATGATGTCTTACGATTATTTTTAGTATTTATACAAAAATTAGTTGGCCATATTGAGCAAGTTTTAATAATGTTAGGAATATAAACCATGCCTAATGAAAAATGAAGAAGATATGTGCTATAAAAATATTATGATCTGGTAAGAAGCAAAGCATATTATGTACTCTATATAAAATTTAGTGTGTGTTTTAAACAGCAAAGAAAATACAAGCCATATTTTTAAACTAAAGTTACTTGGTTTTTTTCTGTGACTAGTATTTCCTTTGTTTATAGAGTGGATATGAAAGACAGAAGAAAGAAATATTATAATGACCATGCATACATGAAGTATGTTCATCTTAAAAGTTGAATCTTTAATTATAAGAAGTATGATCTAGATTTTTAAGAAGGAGAGGATAAAATGTTTTATATTTTGACTTTGCTGCTAAGTAGTGATAAGACTATAGTAAAATGAATGTTTATGTGAGTCCACTGGAGACAACATGAACTATTTAGTACTGCCAGGAATTTTGTAAATAATTCTTCTCAATCCTGGCTACAAATTCCTGAGGAGGTAATGGGAATAATGTGAATGTAGACTAAATTATTGTCTGAGATTCATATCTTTCTATTAGATACTGATCTAAATATCTGCTAAAACTAAATGAGGCACTCAAGCCTTCCTTTTCATATCAACAAACAGTTCTTAGTTCCAAATTATATTCCTAAACTGAAATTATCTGAGAATGTCTCTAAGAAAAGATCATCTTTATTTCGTCCAGTTTATCTACCTTCAAAGGGAAGCAATTATGCTGATCTGCATTATCACTCTGAAACTAAAATATTACAAGTAGATTTTTTGTACTTCTAAAGCGGGCTGAAGTCTTTTGACATAAGATATTATTATTATTCTGTTAAAATCATACTTAGTCATCTTCGGTTTATACAAACAAAATTTTTAACCTGGAAATCAATTCTCCACTTGCTTTCATTAACATGAAAGGTTTTTACACAGTTCCAAACTACTGGACACATGTTCCTCTATTGCTGATGAGGGAGAGCTTAGAACTGATGACAGTACAAATTGCAAGGATTTAAAATAAATTTGATATTGGTTTCTGCTGTGGTGAGAGGTTTTTCTGTCACAATGTAAAGGTCACATTAGGCTTTCTTTATTAGCAAAATAGCTCCTTTTGTGTTAAACATTGTTCCAAAAAACAAAAGTCAAGGTTAACTGTAATTTCATACAAAAGAAATTTAACCATGTTTGAAAATCTCTAACACTGAGCACCCAATTCTATTTTGAAGAGATTTTCCACATTACAAGTGAAATGGGGCTAGACCTATTCTATCAAATATTCAACACATCATGAAAATATTGGAATGTCACTTGAGAAATACAAATTTTTTGGTTAGTTGAGACATGAATAAATATTACAGGATGTGGTCATATCTACAGTAGATAGATTTTTTTAATCACTTCGTTTTTACATGATAAAAGATGAAAGGATAAAGAAGGAATCTGTGATAAACATCATGAAAACAAAAAAAAGGTGATTCAAGGAATACATTTGAGATCATTTCATTTCCAGGTTTAATTTCAGTCTTGAAAGATCTCTTCTTTCTTGTCGTGTTCTATGCAGATATGTAGGATTGAAAGGATTAATGATTTTATACTTGTGACATGGAGTCATGGTTTTAATGCTGAGGAATTTTATCCTTCCCCATTTTTGATGTGTGGAAAAGCTGCAAACTGATGGTTCAATAAAATAACATCAGTATAGAGCCTATACGCCAGGCTGCTGAAGGAGCAGACTAAGGAGTGAGTAGGGCTGTCAAGAAAAGGGGTGTGACTAGGATGTCTAACAGTGGAGTTGACTTTGAGTCCACTGCCAGCAGAGCTCTCACGAAACAGTCACAACCCCTCCCCAATGATGAATTACCCCCTCTGGCACAGGAGGAGTGGCTACTATCGCATCTCCCTGTGGTAGCTTGTCTAGATCTGAACCTTTAATTATAATTAAATGATGAATACATTCCCTTCATTTTTGTTTTGTTTTGCTGAATTCAGCTCTGATAAAAGTAGCAGGTTAATTGCACTGTGGAATTAAGTAATTGATGATCACAGAATCATAGGACGATTTGGGTTGGAAGGGACCCTAATGATCATCTGGTTCCAATCCTCCCTGCCATGGGACTCCTTTCACTGAACCAGGTTGCTCAGGGCACCATTCAGCCTGGGCTTGAGCACTTCCAGAGATCCAAAAGGCATTTATTTAACCTTTTTTATCCATGTTTTATCTAAGAAATGTTTCAGCTAGCTCTAAAGGGCACAGTTTAGTGACAGCAGAAGAGTCTTTCCCTTCTACCTGCATTCAGCTATCTGTACCACACCTTGAAGGGCTGGTTGCTTGTGTAATACAGCTGGATGGAAGCCACTTGGTTGTGTCTGTTCTCCCTAGGACAAGCACTTAAGAACAGTCAGTCAGATGTTCACATTAATATCTCCTTCGAAGATTCACAGGATTTTCTTGTTCTTAAAAAGAGAGATAAAAATCTCAGATTGTTTACAAAAATAAATTGAAATTACTAGTAAGTATTGTTGAGGGCACAGGTAGCTGGGCTTGCAAGCCACAGAAGGTCCAGATGTAAATGCAGATTGACCTCTCGGTAGTAGCCCAAACAAGAGGCTGATGTGAGCTGCCAACATTTGGGACAACAAAGGGCACGAAGATGAGCGACACCAGCCAGGTGAATGGACACTGAAGGACACAGCAGGAGCCTGGCATTGTTGACCTTTAGCATAACAATGGAGATGAAGCCCAGTGATGCCAGCCAGTGAGGTGGATAGAGGTGGGGGAACAGGATCCAATGCAGCAGAAGAGTGAGACAAACTTGGTTGGACTGAGAATACAAAGGCCCAGGGATTCCTTTTCTGTGGGCTGTCCTCGGAGGCACCAGCTTGAGCTGTCTGAATTACTGCAGTGTGAATGAATGGCTTTGTGGAATGAGGCATCTGAGACTGTGCCATGGGAAACCTGGTCTGATTTTGTGAGAGTGGGGTGTGCAGGGAGTCATGTGGGGCACCTGTGGGGTCACTGGAGCTGCCAGCTCTGAAGGGGCTGCAGTCTCAGCAGTGACAGTCTGTGGTGCTGTCCGCGACTGCCAGAGCGGCTCCTGAATGGCCAGGAAATTTATTTAATATATATACCCATGCTGGTAGGGCTTTACTTGTACCAATAGCTGTAAATGGTATGGCGGAAAAACAATTTCTACAGCCTCTGGTAGTTTAAGTTGCATTTCTGCAAAAGCTTGAGAAAGGTCTGGCAAAAACCTGGTGGCCTCCTCCAGGGCCTATCCAAAATCATTCAGGCCCCCAATGTTGGGAGTAATGATGCATCTGACTCCATGATATCAGAAGGCTAATTAAATTACCTTGTTATACTATATTATTCTATACTATATTACATTATATTACACTACATCTAAACTGAAACTGCACAAGCACTTAATTCAACAAAATCTTGTGACTATCTCCAGACCTGGAGACGCACTTGACCCTGACAGGCCAAAGAAACAAAACAATATCACTTTGGGTAAACAATTTCCATATTGCATTCTACTTTGCCACAACAACACAGGAGTAGCAAATGAGATAAGAATTGTTTAGATCATTCTTTTCTCTGCTTCTCTTACAGCTTCTCTCAGGTTCAGAGAATGTGAATCCCACAAGGGCCCTCTCTGGAACAAGAATACTGCATGCAGGCTGGATGTTGCTTCCATTTGCTCATTGAGGATCATGAAAGGAAACTGCCATAGTTTAATTGCTAGACTTTAACTTCTTATTGCACCTTTTGAGGGTTTCTCTGCTGCGTAAACTAAGTAGAGCAGGAGACTAAGGACATGCAAGCGGATAAATCATTATCCAGAAATTGTTGCAGAGCTTCCTCTGGTCTACTAGGATTACTCTGCTGAGGTTGTCTTTAACTAGGAGAGCATTTTTACATGCTAGGATAAACAAGAGAACATCTAGCAAATTGTACCAGGGCCGATAAATAAAGTAAGAGTTGTTTATATGTGTCCATTTTATTCTATGTGTGTGGTGTGAAGAGGCAGATTTCTGCAATGAGGTGGGGATCTTGGTCACAGAAATGTAATGTTGCTACCAAACTAATGCTTTGTATAATAGAGAGTTCTAGCTCACCACCCAAAGTTTAGAGAAGTGACAAAGGATCAAATCTTTTACAACCAGACATTTCTGCTGATGTGTATTTTCCATCTTATCTACTCAATTTTTTTAAACAAGTTGTTTTTATTGGACTAGAAGTAGCAAATTCCTACAATTTTATAGCCATGTGACATTGCTGTCATTGCTTTTAGCACAGGAAATGGTACATAGAGAGGAAATGGTTAGCATAGAGACCAAAAGTACTCTCCCATGAGTCACTAAAAATCATCTGCCAAAACTAATTAAACTGATGCCAAATACGACAAGTCAGTTTAAGACCAGCAACAATTTATAGTACACTGACTTTGTGGGAAAAGGTAGAATGTGGAGATGAATTTAATGGGAGATGAGGGTAAAGATCTGAAGAGGTAAAGGTCTCTTATCTGATTTTTTTCCAGTAATTCAGCTATCTATGTTGAACTAGTTCAAAACCTTTTTTCAGACCCTTTGTTTTGCAGTTTCATTCATTTATCATTAAATTGCAGTTAACAAGAGAACTCTTCAGACTATTTGAACTCCCATTTTAAATTTCTCAATGAAATTTTAAGTAGTGTTCTAAGATGAGAACAGGTTTAAAAGAAAATTTAATATATCCTTGTATGGAAAGTTTGCTAGAATTTCACAGAACTATCATGAGAATCTCCTAGAGAGATGTTTTGATCTTGATTTTCTAAAGGAAATTCAGAATGAAATACAAGACCTTTTAAGTGTTAACCTAAATAATAAATTAAGAAGAGCAATGTAAGTTTTGATTATAAAGATTGTAGAAATGGTCTTTATGCATTAGGCATTTTTACCCACAGCATTACATGTCTACCTAAGGCCTGTGGTCTAATTTTGACTTTAGAAGTGCATATATACAATGCATCAAAAAAGCTGAAATATCAATAGTGATCAACCTGATTTCCACAAGGAGCCCTATACAATACTTAGAAGAATTAGTTCTTTTGAACTAGTTAAGTATTTTGTTTATTGTATACACAGAGTTTCAGGGTTTTTTTTCATTTCTGTAGGAAATATAATTATTAAAGTGTGTCTGTAAGAAAACAGTAAAATTATTTCATCTAGGTGAGCCATTGAATTTGTTTTTATTTTAAAATGTATTATTGTATGGTTGCAGGGTTTAGACTATAATGCAGACAAGGGACACAAGGAATAGAGATGGTTTATCTAGAGAAAAGACCAAGGCCCTATCACCCTTGATGTTTTAGTTGACAAAGACCCTCCAATGAAACTAGATTGCTTCATCTGCTACCCTGCCTTGTATCAATAGAGTGTGGAGAATTGAGCCCCTGCTTTTGTCTTATAATGCATTTGTCTCTAATGTTTATCTTACCTGCCAAAATTTCTGTTGACAGTGCTATGAACATGCTATGACATGCTTTCCTTTCTCACTCTCCTGTGACAAACATATTAATTTTAGCAATATTTTAATCTCAACTCAGTCCAGCGGTCTACTACAAACAATCGGAAATCTCTTTACTGCTAAGTACGTTGCTTCATTCTTTTGACATTTCAGTGATTCCTGATCTTTATTCCAGAATAACTGTGTGTCCTCAGCCTTCCTGTTCACACTGATTTGTCTGCTAAGTTCACTTGAGTGGGTCCAAGTAGTTCCTATGAAGCAGTTTCTTCCATCTTTCCAGATTAAAACTAGTGTAGTAGGTCTTCCTGGTTTCATTTCTGTGAGCTTGTACTTTTCACTCAAAGGAGGATTTTGTGACATCCAAAAAAGCTATTTTCAGAAAAAAAATATTCCTTCTCATCACCACTGCTGTGAGATTTTGAACCATCTTCAACAATAATCATGATAAATTTCTGGCAGAAGTAGTTGTCGTTGCATGTGTGTCCCTACCAACTTGTTTAATATTGAGTTTTCTG
The DNA here is from genome assembly GCA_024865655.1 of Emberiza elegans. Lineage (NCBI taxonomy): Eukaryota > Metazoa > Chordata > Aves > Passeriformes > Fringillidae > Emberiza > Emberiza elegans. The sequence goes on along the minus strand of JALJVW010001283.1, from coordinate 25,036,262 downwards.
TAACTTTTCACCCTGTTGCAAAACTGTCCTCCATACAGATTTCCTGTTTATAAAGTGAACATCTTCTGATAATTTAGCATATTTAGGGTTCCTAAATTAATATCTAATCCCATTATGTGGGAGGAAGTATGTCATACTACTTCCATTAACTAAATTGAAACATCTGTGGCCCAAAGTTCCCTGGCATGGACTTAATGATCAAAATCTCCATAATTGTTCTGGTGGTTTATGATTTTTGTCTGATAGAAGCCCCTGGTCCTAACATCTCCTGTATGTATTACTACAGTTGTTTTAACCAGGAATAAATTATTACATTCAATTAAGAGATACAGTGAGCTCAAAATAAAGAAAATTTTCCATGACATCAAGTTACTCAGAAGTCCACAAGAATAATGCTGTAGACATAAGTGTTCGCATTCACATTAAGTTTACCATATGAAGATTAGAAATTCTAGTTTCTAGCATTAGTTTATGAAGTTATTCTTGTTCCTTTTTCTAATGTCATAACTTTAAAATGCATTATACTTTGTTCCCAAAGGCATTCTAAGCACACTGATTTTTAGGACTGTGGTATCCAGATCATTCACTCCCTGAATTTCTCCTGAAAGGTGTGATCGGCTTTTATAGCAATGGGAGTCACTCTCATAGGGAAAGTATAAACCTACTGCATTTTACCTTTAAATAAAATAGCCTATATGGAAAGAGGATAGGGAAGGTAACTACAGATGCTGAAGCTCTGATACCCACTGTTGCAAAAATAATATTTTTTGTTGAAGGATAAAAATCTACTGTAGTAACAGACAAAGTTATTTAAATAAGGAAATGCAATATTTTAGGGATAAATAAAAACGTTTGTACACTAAGAGGAAATGGAGAATAAGTATTATTCTAGTCTGACATTGACAGCTCTTGATTTATGTTTTTCATGTAAATAGAAGAGAACCACCAGATTTCCTTAGAATTCTATGTAAAATATTGATAGCAGATTAACTGTAGAAGACTGTAGTATCAACCACACCACACTTATAGCCTGTACAAAAGTCATGGCAGTCAGGCAAACTCCCAATGACCAGAGTTTGGTTTTTTTAAACACTGGAAGCATCTTATTTATTTTTAAAAAGGGAAGAAAGGACGACCCTGGGAGTTATTTGCCAGTCATCCTTGCCCCAGTGCTCAGCGGTACATAAAATGAAGCAGATCCTCCTGGAAGTTTTGTCAAGGCATATGGATGAAAGGGGAGGAGGTGGAAGAGGCAAGCAACGTGGGTTCACAGAGGCAAAATCATGCCTGACTGATCCAATGCCCTTTTAGGATGGAATAACTACATTGGTGGATAAGGGAAAAGCTATGGATTTTATTTTGACTTCTCTGTAAAAACTACACAACACTGCCACTAAGTTGGAGAGGTCTGAGTTTGATGGATTATTAAATGGCTAAGGAGCTGGCTGGCCATGTCTGAAGAGTTGTGATCAATGTCTCAGTGCCCAAATAGAGATCAGTAACAAGTGGTATCCCTCAGAGGTCATTATTTGGCTCCTCAATATCTTTATTTATGACATAGGCAGTGGAATTAAGAGCACTCTCAGCAAGTTTACAAATGACAGCAAGTTGTGTGGTGCAGTTGTGCACATGAGTGAAGGGATGCTGTCCAGAGGGACCTTGAGAGGCTTGAAGGTCGTGCCAAAGTAAACTTTATGAAGTTCAACAAGGCAAAGTGCAAGGTCCTGCGCCTGGGCCAAGGCGCCCCTTGCTATTGATAAAGACTGAGAGCAGACCTGTGGAGAAGAATTTAGGATATTGGTAGATGAAAAATTGCGTATGACCCGGCAATGTGTGCTTGTAGCCCAGAAAGCCAGATGTGTCCTAAGCTGAATCCAAAGCATGTGGGCAGCAGAGCCAGGGAGGGGATTCTACCCCTCTGCTCTGCTCTGGTGTGGTGAGACCCCACCTGGAGCACTGCAGTCAGTAATCAGGTCTCCAACTGTGGAGTCTCCAGGTGCAGGAAGACATGGACAGGATGGAGTGGGTCCAGAGGAAGATTATGAGAGGGGTGGAGCATATCTGCTATTCAGACAAGCTGAGAGAGTTGGAAGTTGTTCAGGCTAGAGAAAAGAAGGCTCCAGGAGACCTTACTGTGGCTTCTCAATACATAAAGGGGGTTTATACGAAAGACTTGTAGTGATAGAACAAGGGACAATGGGTTCCCACTGAAAGAGGATAGATTTAGATTAGACATAAAAAAGAAATTCTTTACTATAAGGGTGGGGAGACAGATTGCTCAGAGAACCAGTGGTTGCTCCACCCCGGCAATGTTCAACATCAGTTTGGATCGGACTCTGAGCAGCCTGGCCTGGTGGAAGGTGTCCCTGCCCATGTAGCGGTGTTGCAACTACGTGAGCTTTGAAGGTTCCTTCCAACTCAAACCATTCTGTGACTCTATGTTTCTAAATAGAAGTATAGCATAATACAGCAAGCACTTTCCTGTGTTGAAGACTCAGTTAAGAAATTAATGCTTTGCTAGTGATTTTGCTCAATATTAGGCAGAAATCAATTAGTAATCAAAAAAATGGTGTAGTATCAGATACATGATGGTTTTTAGAAGTGAGATTTTTATTAAGGAGGAAAACAGTACCTTATGGAATGATGGAGAGCCTCGATTATTTTCTAAGTATATGAAAGGCCTTTTGAATAATTTTGTCAAAATCATAACCCTTTCAACACAAGAATTATAAACTAAAGACTCCAATATAAATCAGAACTAGAGTCACAGGAAAAACAAACAGGTTCTTTGAAGGGCAAGACACTTCTATTTGTAATTCTTCACTAGGCATAAATCAAGATTTACTCATTATACCTAGATAAAGCTTTATAGGGTTTATATACATTAATACTTCAAATGTATACTCCATGTTATGAAACATAAACACACATGGATATAGCTTAGCCTGTTATACCTGCAAAACCAGAGAAATTTCACTTAATTCACTGAAGTTTTTTGGTACTATATCTTACATGTGTAAATAAAGGCTTTGGTTAATTTGAATGTATTTTTCAAATTAAAAACTAATTCTGTCTGTGTTAGAAGCCATGGAGGCTTGTGTATAATCCTTTTTCTTTCAAAACTTACTAAATAAAATACTATAAAAATACTTAGAATTAAGAAAATAAAATTCTTTTAAAAAGCAGAAGCTCTTTTCTCACTATGTGCTTTCCAAAAAACTCCCCAAAGAACATGCTGAAGTGAACTAAATCTCCAGTGAATGTTCTGCTTTGTTATAAGAAGAAAACAAAAAAATTACAAAACACTTACCCACATTTAAAATAAGGTTATAATTTAGCAGAACAAAACCAAAGCTTTTGGTATTGTATTTCTTTATTTGCTTTGGCGCTGGCACAATTTTTCAGTTGTGTGTCAAATACTCTGTTTTGCCTAATCTATATTTCTTGCTTGTTCAATTGTGTTTGTAAAACAAGAAATATCTTGAAAACAGGCTTTAGATGAAGTTTACTAATAAATACAACTGTCTGTGAAAACCAGCTATCAGACAGACATTAATCTGATCTGTTTGCAGTTCCATGTCATGCTTGAAATAAACACAAAAACACGGAAGTTCAGGGCTCTTTTGCTACAGTTGCTCTGTTTCCTCTATTCCAGCAGATCTTAAAGATTCTGAAGTCCTTTATTATGAAAAAAATCAGCACTCGAAAGAAATAAGGAAAAGCATAGGGGCTTCTACAACTGTGGTGTTACTGTGTCTTGATGAGAGAGGTCTAATTCTACATCTTGTTCCATAAAGACATATTAAATTCACAAAATGAAAAGACTGGAGTTGCTGAGACCCTTGTAAATAGACCTTCTGACTGACATTTTCCTTGAACTTTTTTTTCAGTTATGCTTAAATGTTAGATCTCTTGTGCTTTCCTTGGCAGGGATAATGAAGGGGTGTAAATTCATAAATGGAAAAGAGAGGCTTACTGGAGTTTTCTTGGCAGTTTTATTTGGGGGATCAGAGAAATCAGCCATACATCTAACATGCTTGTTAAATTCTGCAGCGCATCATGCTTACAAATCTCTGAAATCCTTAAATGTTACCTTGTCTTTGTTGCTGTGATTATGGGGAGAGAATCTTTTATACTGTGGGAGATATTCAGACTCCCCATTCTGCCCAGGAAAAGCATTTTCAACGGTACAATCATGTAGGCTGTGTCACCAGCTAGAGAGGAGCAAAAACCACACACACATTCTTTTAAGAGCCATTTTCTCCTCACAGAACCTTTTTGTTTTTAACAATAAAACAAAGAAAATAAAATCTCAATTGAAAACAGAAGTCAGAAGCCTCCCTGCTTTGACCAGTCGGAGGAGGGAAGGGAGAAAAATACATCCATTCTCCAAAGCTCCCTACCTCCATTTTCTAATAAAAGTTCAGCTACAGAAGAGCCAGATTGCAGCCTTTCCCATGCCATGTTTTGTTCTCTGATGTGATGCCAATTGATAAGCCATTACATAATTTAAAAAGCTCTGGTGGGTTAGAAACCACAAGAAAAAGAGGTGAGGAACACCTAGATCTGATTGTTTTTTGAGGAGTGAGCAGGGCTTATAGATTAGTCAGTTGATTACTCAAGGAATATTTCACATTCTGCCTCATTTGGTGACACATTTCTGAGGTAGTCTCTTGTGGGAGGCTTGAAACCCTACTATTGTGCCTGGGTCTAAGCTGCAGTACAAATGCGGGTCTGTGGGAGGAAAAATCTAATTCTAAAGAGACTGCAGTCTCAGACAGCAGGAACTTCCCACAAGAGACAGAAAGAGGTTTGGACAATCAAAGCCATGAGAAGATGCAGACATGTTCTGGAATTCAAGGAAGAGAATAAATGAAAGCACACAAAACACTAAGAACTGAAGGAGCTTGAGGGTTACACTGAAAGTTACTGGTGTTTCTATAATGAAATATTTTGCACAGCAACCTGGCTGTCCATGTATTGCTATAAAGTACCTTGTTAATGTGCTGGTATGTTAGTGTTAGAATTTGCCAAGAAAATCTGTCTCTATGTTTCATTACTTAGGAACCCAATAGGGTGTATTTTCCAAGTCCATTATTTCAGCAACATAGTTGCAAAGATCCATCGGATACCAGGGTTGTGACACCCAAAAATATGTCTTGCTTCTGCAAGCTGAGACCAACATCATATAAAACATTCAGTAAGTACTTCCAGGAGAAAAAAACTCTGATACTACTAGAGAATACTTAGTAGATACTACTGGTGATACAACTAGTGATACTACTAGTAGAATACTTACTGCAGCATTTTATCACTTGTTGCTGTGCATCTACCTGTAAACTTGCTGAGCAAGGTAAATATAGAGTCAAGAACACAAAAAAGCAAAAGCAGAACTGAGATGTACCAGGGAGCTCTTCAAGGAAGAGAGATTTGCCAAAGATTTTGAGTTGAGATTTTCTAATGGAACAGATTTCTTTAAGCCCCATTGTGATGAAGAATTATTGAAATAAAGATGAATACTTTTAAAATTGCCCTCCATTTTGCTCTGTCTGTAGGATGCAGTCAGATAGATGTAAACCTATCCAGCTGAAAACGAAACTGCTTTTTTCTAGTTCACAGCATTATTTAGGTGATTCATAGGAAGTCTTCTATAATCCTCAGTTCAGAAAAAAAATTAATTTCTGTATTCTGTGGTGTTTATTAAAGCAAATCTAATTTTGGAATCCTAATGTTTAATTGTACTGTCTGAAAATAATACATTAGCCCACCTAAGATGTAGCGTGCAACAGTTCAAATCCTAAATTCCAACCCAGAAACTAGAAGAAATCTAGTGTTTTGAGAAAGTTTCAAAATTAAGATATAAACTATAATTAAGATATAAACTACATAGAAACTATAAGTGAAAACACACTACATTATGAGCCTGCAGACCTGAAAGCTGGTCTGGCAGCTAGAAAAGGGCTCTAATGACGTAGTGCAACTTGAAAAATCGCCTTCTTGTATAAGCACAAACCAACCAGCATGTTTTTGTTAGGTTATTGTTTAGCACCCTGGATTTTACATACATGAAAGCAAAGTAAGCAAATATTTGATAACCAAAACAGTATAGTTTTGAAGGACAATCAAAACAGGATTCATTCATATAATACTGTGTGCAGAAATGTGACAAAGCTCAAAGACGAGATTGCCAATTAAGATTAACGAGGCCAGTGACAGACATTTGACATCAGAGCCAGTATCAAATGTATCAGGAAGCCTGCTTCCCATGGAACAGTGATGCTGAGACAACTGATGACAAAAATAATTTTTTTCTTCAAATGATGACGTTGGAAAGTGTTGGCCTGATTGGGGCACTCCTCTTTGTTCGGTACTGGGATGGAAACATTGAAGATGCATTTAAAACTGAACTATGGCTCATTATATGGTGACCTCATACAGAGACCTTTTGTTTAGCTTCAGAGACAAAGTGATCATGCCAGCCAGGAAGTGCAACTGCCTGCGTCTGGCTGTGTATGAAAGATTATCGAGTCTCCTCTGTCTAAAGCTGAGACACAGTCACGTGTGAAATCATGTGGAGTACCACCAATGCAAGTGAATATGCCACACTAGATTCTGCTAAGCTCAGGTATGCTGTGCTCAGTTTATTCTTAAGTCACACTGAAATGAAAATGCTCATGAAACATTTTTTTCAAAACACTCCTTCCGCCTTGTTCTCTCCCCTGCTTTCCCTTCTCTTTTCCCAGTTTTTTGATTCATGGGAAGCATAGGAGTGAGGAACTGTAATGATTATGGTACCTGGGTTGTATTAATAAAGGCAGGAACATCTCATTAAAAAATCAGCATTTTTCAAATCTTACAGCAGAACAGATACTAGACCTTCTGTTCTTTCAAAAAGTGACCTCTTGGGAGAGAGAAAATTCTTATTAACAGATGTTAAATGCATGACTTTACATTTTTCACTGTTGAGTTCATGCCATGGCTCCCAGTCTCAAACTTGCCTAATTCCTGCATCATGTTTGGGTTCTTCTCTGGATGAGTGTCATCTTCCTCCACTCTCTAGGTCAACAGCAAATGCTTTTACCTGTACACATGTTAATGATCTTTTAATCAGCTAAAACAAATAATGAATTTTATCCTCAAAATGGATTTCCTGAAATAATTACTTTCCACTGAAAGACTTTATTTTAGTCAAGAATTTTCCCTTTAAGCCTAACTCACTGTTTTTTCCTATTTAGTTAATGTTTTCCACATCTTCCAGTTCTGCTAATCATATATAACTCAATTTCTGATACACCAGCATAAAAAATGTCGTCTTCCATTAGTCCATGAATCTGGATTAATTAAATCTACCAGCTTTTGTACATTGGATATAATATTTTTCTCATTAAGAAATAAATACTGAGTTAATGTGGCATGGACTAAGTATAAACTAATGCTAGTTAATCTGGATAGTTCTAAAACCAAACAACTGGGTCTGCTTGCTAGTCTGTAAAGCACCTCTCTTCTGCCGTGCTTACATGTAGATTGAACAGAAAAAGTGGCTTCACAGATGACAGGGCTGCTAAATACTTGTGGTGAAAATAAAATATGTACAACAGTTCTTGGATGGAACTTCAATATGTGGACATTGACCCTGACCAAAAAAAAAAGACACAACAAACCTGCTGAATGAGCAGAGATTAATCTGTTTAAATGGCAAGTGAGAACATGAGAGGCTTATAGAACAATTTTAAGTGTTAAAAGTGAAATATATCTAAGTTTGGCTTAGGCCAAAAATACTTCTTTTTTAAAATACTTATTTTTGTTGTGTAGTATGGTGAACAGAATGCTCAGTATGGCCCCTCTCCCACTGGCTCCCCTAAAAGCTGAACCAGAATGCTCACTTAAATTCAGTTTAATGAATTTGGCTCACCTGTGCAAATTTTTATGTCCATTCTAGGTTCTGCTTCTGTTAATTTTCTTAACCAAATTTACAGTCTCTGGAATTGCAAGTTCTAAAAAAAATTTTCAGTGCCTTGCTACTGAAAATCAGGCATATCTGACATAGATCTATTACCAGCTTTTTCCTAAGAAACATATTCTGTGATAGTAATTATTAATTTCAAGAATTAATCAAGTTTTAGAACATTTTAATAGATTTCTTTGCAACAGAAATATAGCATGTATATAGGCCTGCTGCTAAATGTTAATTTTTTTCTCAGGGACACTATTGTCCTGACTGCTAAGAGGTACTAATCCAGTCATTAGAACCTCAACATTTACCTCCACTGTGCAGAAATGACAAAAATCACCTAAAGGTGTAAGATGTCCTCCAGAAAGGGTCTTCAGAAAAGCTGGAAGGTAAAATGTTTTTCAGTTCTCTGGCTTCTCTACCTATGATTAGCCAGCAGTTACAGTTAGGTTTCCAAGTACCCTGCTGTATTAGGAAACTGCTTCCCATGGCTGTTTTCTTGTCTTTTAGCAACATCTGACATCCATTTAAATAAAACAAGCCAATTTCCTATGTCACTTAAGTAGAAATTGCAGCAAGAAATACAACCTCTTGCTGAATTTCCTCCTGATTTCTTTGAAATTAAGTGCTGTACAAGCTGAATCTTAATAAATGAGACAATTGCTTCACCTTTGATGCTGGTGCTGTTCCAAGCATACTCCTCTTGGCCTCTAACAAACATGTTATATGGGCATAAGATTTATGAAGAAAGGAGAGCATATTCCTGTGACACGAGTGTCTGTCTATTCTCAGAGAAAGCAAAGAAGGGCACAAAGAAACAAAAGTTTTTCTTTCTGAAGATATTTCTCTTGGTGGTGGCAGTGCCTTTTTACTCTGGAAAATCAAAATATAAACATTTCGATAAGCAAACAGAGGAATTAAGTTGTCTTTTCAGATCTGTCTCTTTCTGCATATGTTTTTCTATTTACTCTCAGCAAGAGGACCAGAGATAACAGAATTCTAAACTTGTTTTTTCCCAGGTTTTGAAACTTTCAGTAATAATTCAGCTACAAGTATTAGTTGGCTTCTTCTAAATTACAACACTACCAAATAAGTACTTGTCTTAGACTTTCTGCTACAAAAGGCTTGATATTTTTAAAGTTACAGTATATTTTCGAAATGTTTTGCTAAATGCTAGTTTTGTAGTATTAAAATCTGTCACCATTTTTGTGTTCAAATAATGTGTAATATTGGTTAATCCAGGCAAAAATTTATAAAATATTAACAGTATGGAAGAAAAGTCAAAAAATGTATTAAGAATTCTTTTACAGTTTTGGTGAATACTTTAATTATCTAGAAAAACAACAGATCTTCTGTCATTTTCTGATATCTAATGTGGCTGCTTTGAAGAAAGCACATCAGATGAGCTGTGTTTGTAGTCATGCCTGTGGGAAAGTGCATGTGGGGAAGAAAATATCACTTCTGAAAAGGTTTCTGAGCTCTTCAGCTGAAAATAGAGAAGAAACTAGAGAAGTCTGGAGTATTAGTAGCAATAACAATTAGGTGAACTGTCGAAGTCCAAGCATGATGTTTCTTTCCTTAACAAATCAGATCTGCAGCAATACTGGAGTAAAGATCCCTTGGAATAGTAATCGTTCTCTGAAAAGTTTAGAGGAGAACACAAGATCCATAATGTATATAATAAATATAATATAATATAATAAATATAATATAATATAATAAATATAATATAATATAATATAATATAATATAATAAATATAATATAATATAATATAATATAATATAATATAATATAATATAATATAATATAATATAATATAATATAATATAATATAATATAATATAATATAATATAATATAATATAATATAATATAATATAATATAATATAATATAATATAATATAATATAATATAATATAATATAATATAATATAATATAATATAATATAATATAATATAATATAATATAATATAATATAATATAATATAATATAATATAATATAATATAATATAATATAATATAATATAATAAATAAATATAATAAATATAATTAATATAATATAATAAATATAATTAATATAATATAATATAATATAATATAATATAATATAATATAATATAATATAATATAATATAATATAATATAATATAATATAATATAATATAATATAATAAATATAATATAATAAATATAATTAATATAATATAATATAATATAATATAATATAATATAATATAATATAATATAATATAATATAATATAATATAATATAATATAATATAATATAATATAATATAATATAATATAATATAATATAATATAATATAATATAATATAATATAATATAATATAATATAATATAATATAATATAATATAATATAATATATAATATAATATAATATAATATAATATAATATAATATAATATAATATAATATAATATAATATAATATAATATAATATAATATAATATAATATAATATAATATAATATAATATAATATAATATAATATAATATAATATAATATAATATAATATAATATAATATAATATAATATAATATAATATAATATAATATAATATAATATAATATAATATAATATAAATATGTGCTAATTCAAGAGAAATTAGCATGACATGAGCTCTGGTAATTCAGAGCTCTCTAAAGTATGCTGCTGCTATCTGATAGATTAAATAATACTTACATTTTTTCTATTAAGTAGGTGCAGTAATGTTTTTATCAGTGACCAATTCTAGATTCACCAAAACCAGGGCCTCCTATTACATGTTTATTCTAGCTGGAAGAGTTAATTTTTTAATTTAAATAAATGCATTCTGTGGCCATTTGAACCCAGTCAGCAGGAATGGCAAACTGAACTAAGATAAAGCTAAGCTAAACTAAGCCAAGCTAAGTGAATCTAAGGTTTGGTTAGTTTTGGTCAGCTCTCCAGATTCCACCCCATTCCCACTTCTTGACCACCCTTGGCCTGCTGCTGGGAGGAAGGACAGAGAGGGACTTCAATTTCAGTTTGTCTGGTGATAATACAAATAGAGAGTGTGCTGTAGGGAAAAATCTGCTGCCCACACAATGCTGTCAGTTGTCTCATATTACTTGGCTTCAAGAGCAAAGATAAGCCTAATATCATAAGGTTTATGATTATAAACCTGTCTGAGTTTCATCTGCTCAATCATCAGCACCACTTTTATACATTATAAAAACTATAGATTAATCTGAGAGATTATTCTATACTTTCATTTCCTTTGCATGAGATTACATTTTTCTACTCAAATACACAAATGGGGTTCTGAGAGATGTATTTAACTTGTCTTTTTAAAATGCTGAGGTTTTTTTTTCTGTGTACTTTCAGATATAAAAATATATAGAACTGGAGCTAAGTGCAATAAAATTTCAGATGGCAGCACCATTATGTCAACTAGATTTTCATTATTACATTGTTGACATCAGTGACTGGGAAGTAATTACCTGGGTGCATTTCTATCACAATTTCCCAAACAGTAAGCAATATTTGACTTGCCAAAGACAAGATTAAAAGACCAGTTAGTCCCAGCCTGCTTCTTCATATGCCTGTGAGAAACATTCCTCTCACAGGCATGTTTCACTGATTCTCTGTGGTGAAATTTTCTTGATCTATTTAAGTGGAAAACAATTTTCATGCTAAGTGTCATGAGTCTGAAGGTACACAGGCACATACCAAAATAAATGTAGAAGGTTAAGTTAAAAAATAAAGAGGAAAGGGGGAGTTTGGGATCCATTGAGGCATACAGTGAAAGGACCTAGGCTTCCACCAAAAGTGCTGATGCAATTTCATCATCAGGTATTGTGGTCTCCTATATATCTGTATTGTATCTGCAGGTGAAATACTGGTATCAGTTTCCTGGACAGTTGTGCATTGTCACTCTTTCAAACCCTTTTTTTCTCACTCACAAAAATTAACTTTTCTGTGCAGATCTTGAGATAGTCATAAAATATGATGAGCACCCAGCTGTGGAAGGAGGAAGAACTTGTGGTTCCTGGCCATGTGCTTAATCATCTGAAAGCAGCTTTGAGGTGAGGAACATAAATACATTAAAAGAATCTGAGCAGTCTGCCTTCCTAAAATGGAAGCAATATAGGCTAGTGGAAAGCCATTAGACCAGCAAGATTCTCAAATCCTTGTGAAAGTCATTTATCTTCCCTCTACCACAGTTTCTCTAACAGAAAAATGGGGATAAAACACTCCCTTTTTTTTTTAAATTATGAAATTAAAAGAAAGACAGTGTTTGAATATTAAGTATTGTGCTCTGCACCAAACAGGACTTAGTTTTTTGGACTACTCACAATAAAGTGAATAGCAATTATCTCAGATTTCAAGACAGAAAAATCTAATTTTCAGTATGTTATCAGTGAAATGGAATCATTACTTTGCCAATGAACTTCATATGCAAGCAACATTTTAATTAATTTTTTTAAAATTAGAGTATCTGCCCAAGGTTTTACAATGAGGTATGAAACTGCTTGCACTGATAGTTAAATGAACGCAGTAGATTCTTATTAGCAAGAATGCATGAGAAAGAAAGTAACTAAACAAATCACTTCCAAAGTTTTATAGCAATCATGTCATGAGGGTGGCTATTAGTTTGTTATGGTTTTATTCCATGTCTTTCTTAGTTGTTTAGAAGAAATAGTTTAATAGGATAGAAAAATACAGCGTTTTCATGGCCCTTGAAGCAGAGCTCCTATGTCACTCTCCAAGAAGTTCAAGCATGAGGCCTCTGAGGAGTGAGAGGCTTAAATCAATTGCAGTGCTGGAAAAGCATAGCACAAGAGAGGGAGATGAAGTAGATGGAGTAACAACAAGAATGCAAGGAGGAGGAACATGCCTGGAAAAGCAGCTTTCTGTGAGCCTTGGTGCAGCAGGGAGGGAGTTTGAAGCAGTTGCTCTACAAGACAAAAAGCAGTAGTGAATTGCTTCCAGTGTCTTGTTCGTCCCTTCTCAGCTCTGCCTTATCTGCATGATAACATGGGGGGATGTCCAGCTGCTGCTCACACTGCGTGTACATAAAAGAAAAGATGGCAAATAACTATTTTAATTCCGCTTTTTTGCAGCAGGGAGATGTTTTCTACACAGGCAGAGGGTGGTTTAAAGAGCCTTAAGGGTAAATGGCACTTGGTATTCACACAGGCCACACACATGGATCATGCACGCATATGCACACAAACACTTGCAAAAACAAATCCTTTGCACAGGCTGTCTTGGCAAACATCCTAAAAATCTGCACTTCACCCACAGAGCCAGAAAAAGCTTTGGGATTAGGGCCTTTATGATTGTTGTTCAGGCAGCTCCACAGACATCAAAAAGCTTGTCATGGAAAACTGAGAAAGAGATGGAACAAAATGGAGAGCACAAGCTTTACATTAGAAATAAATGTACAATATGCTTGCTGAATATGCAAAATGTTCCTTGGACATGTGGATTTTCAGGCTCAAGACAAGGGGGATATATCTCTGCCTATTTCAGTTTTTCCATGCAGATGTAATAATGATGTGTGTCATCCTTAACTCTGTCTCGCAGGCCTTAGGTCCAGCATGCCTTTGTCTGTGCATGTGTGTGTGTGTGTACATGTGCTGTAACTAGATAAATGAAGTAAAGAGAACAGCCTAGAGTTATGTCAGTAGTGTATGAGGCAAGTAAAATCAATGGGAAAGGCACTCAGTATTTCAAGGGCTTGTGTGGGAGCCCAATCACTTTTTATCCATAAAATTATATTTTGCTTTTGGCTCTTGTGATCAAATGCTTTAGCCGAGTTTCCTGAAATAAAAGACACAAGAAAGCTGTAGCCTGCACTCCTCTTCTCATTCAATATTGAAGTCAGTACCAGTGGATAGACTGGAGAACAGGTTCTGTTTATCTTCTGCATGTACCTCTCTGTCTACAATGTCTTTGCTCTCTTGTAGTTTTGAGCCTTTTACTGCATCCTCCTAAGTCAGCACTAGGAGAAAAACAGTAAGGAATTTGTCAAAAAATGCATCTTTTTATTTTCCAGAGTGTTCTTCTGGAGAGACCACATCCAACTCCAGCATGTGAGGAATTCCATGTCTGAAGCAGAGACCCCTTTGTGAACTCAGCAGCCCACAGCATCACTGGAGACCATGTGTCAGAACACTTGGCACAGTGACATCAGCTTGGGTTTCCCACCTTCCAAAGGTGGAAAAGCACTATTGGTTATTCAAGATGGGTTTGATGCAACCAATATGCAGGGGATATTAGTAACAGCAGGATTTTAATCTTGTTTCCATATCTCAGTTCAATGCCACAACTTTTTGAGGATGAGGCCACTATTTTACCCCTAATTGTTATTTAATTTAGAACAAATCCATATCACACTTTAAACAAAAATTTTGCTGTAGAAATTTTTCCAAGGTGAGAAATTTCAGGATGTTACCATCTTCTTTCAGTGATTTTTTGCTGATGATGTTACAGAATTAATTGAAAACCATATTGCAAGGTGGTCTCCAAGTTAGGGCTCCCTTCCCAACTCTCATGCTCTTGATCAGCTGGGGATTAATGATGTTTCCTGCCTCCAGAGGCTGGGGAACCTTCTGATGATAGGAAAGTGATTAGAAGTTTAAAACAGAGCCTGGGAAAGCAAAGAATAAGTAATGCTGGACTTACTTGGGGAAATGGTTGAATTCAGAGTAAATCTCCAGGTCTGAGTGTCTCCTGATGAAAGAAAAAAACACCACAAACAATGGGGGACACAATAGTTTAGATGGATGGCTGCACTAAGTGGATACAATACTACCTCTGTTCAAGATGAAGAAACTATAAAAATGAACAATCAACAATGTGGAACTCAAAAACTATCCACAATCAGTTCACAGCTATAGTCTGGCTATCAAAATCCATTTCTGCCCTCTGCTGCAGGTAAAGGAAGAATCAGTCTTACAAAAAAACATTAATCATATATTTTATGTGTAAATAGATGTGACATTGGTCAAATAATACACATCTAGAAAAGTAAAAGAAAAATCAATCAAATTAAAATTCCTGAAAGTAGTAATAGAAAGGTATGAACTCAGTGCACACATGATATATGTACAGAACATTTTTTGCCTCATGATAGAGAGAGACAAATATTTTTAAATTATTACCAACACAGAATTAACATTAGAGACAAGACAAGAGAACATTAGAGACCACACTGTGTACCAAATGTCATTATTCCTCATCTGGAGCCAGTCACATGCTTTTAAAGCAGCAATTCGTAATGGCCATTCTGAAAGGCCATAGAGAGCTGCCTGCTCAGCCATGCTGAGTAATGTATTAGCAGTAATAACCAGGGTTCTGCCTGGTTAGATGACCAGAAAAGTTTGATCTTGAAAATATGTACTGTATGTTGTTCCCAACCACCTAAAGAAAATCAGGAAAACATATAAATAATTTGTTTTCTTTAATGTTCATGATGTCTTTGTTCTTTCCAAACAAAATTAATACCCTGAGGATACATAAGGGACTGCTCCTTTATTTGGTATCCCTTCTGACTGAATCCAGTGGAGTCACCTCTTGAACGGAACTCACATGAGAATGAAGTAGTGGGATATGAGTAGGGGTTGGATACATGCCAATAGTTTCCAAATTATATCTTTCTTTAAATTACTAGGTCTTGATGTTTCCTTTGTTTTATAAGTGATAAATTGCAGGTAATAGCAGTGCAAGTCTTTCCACCTAGCTTTTGCTTTGCTGAGATGCATCCTAGGAAGGACTAAGAGAAGAAATGTGCCATTCATGCTCCGCATTAAAGTCCACATAGTTTTGAATAATGGAAAGCTTCCTGTACTCATTAAAACTGGTCTTTAACCAAATACACAATTGTTCCCATGACATAATGATCTTCAGTGATAGCTATCCTCACCTGAATTTGAGCTGATGTTATGCATCTGTTATTTCCAATAGTGATAGAGGTTCAGTGTTGGAACCCAGGGCACAGGGAATGTTTCTCTGCCTGTCCTGAGAAGTCCTGATCCCCAGGAGAACACTGCTTTTAACCTTCGTCCATGGAGAAAGCTTCCAAGACGTTGGAATGAATTGGAATCTATGAGTGTGTGAAATAAATAGTAGTGTATTTTATCACAGGGTGAAAAACTTAGAGTTTTGGGTTTTCAGTATGGAGGTAGAAGACAAGATGGAGGATTTTGGGTGCTGTCTGATCTCCTTCTTGTTCTTCATTTTTTGCAGTGCTGGTAGCTCAGAGTGATTGGTTAGAAAATACCGCAATGCAAATGTTGTGTGGACAGACAAATAACTAGTTATTGGTAAAAAATAGAAATAAAATACTTTCTAAGAGTTAATTGGATGAAATAGCCTTAAAAAACCTTGAACCTGTGTGACTTTCAGTGCCTTTTCTTTGTATGCTAAGTCTGGTATGTAGACAGCATGCTGAACTGTTGATAAGAGGAAAAATAAGCAGCAACCTGAAGACAGAAAAAACCAAAAGTACTCTCAGTCCTGGCACAGAATATTTTAGGGGTCTCCCCATGAGGAGATCCTTGGGAAGGGTTTTCACAATTCATTTTTTTATTCATTCTTATTTCAGCTCCATGCTCAAGAACACAGATTGACATCCAGGTTTTTGTATAAAAAAGTCTGGCCATCCAAGATATATTTGTCCTGTTTTGGACTTGAGTTTGGCTTTTCCTCCTTGCTTTAGCTGTTACTGCACATTCTAATAAGAAATTAAGTTGTTTGAGAAGACTCTGCCTGACTGCTTAACAAAAAAGTGCAGAACTTTGGTTTCACTTCAGAAACTTCATTTGGTTTCCAAGCTCTCTTCCATGTAATTCGTGTCAGGTTATACTGAAATCTATGTGGGTTCAGCTCCTGCTGCTTGAGTGCTCTTGGAGCAGAATGCCAAAATTCATGAAAGCCTCAGAGGATTTGTTCACTTTAAATGTTTGATAGCTAATATCCAAAGTTATTGCAATAAATCAGGGGTAGTAAGAAGCAGAAGAAGCTCCTTCCCTAGCATTTGACAGGGAAGCAGATGACTAGGGTAGTATGATGGAAAAAGCTTCTTGTTTAGTAAAAGATATAGTAAACACCAAATTTGTTGATTATTTAGAAATTACCTAATGATGCATTGCATTCTGGAGATTACAGAATTCATGACCAAATTAGATAAACAGTTCAGAACACAGTCATCCATTAGAGAAAGTATAAAATATCCTCCTTGGTAAGTGCCTAGTTCCAGCCAGGACAGAGTTAATTTTTTAGAGTACCTAGGAGGATGTATGGCCAGACACTATTGTTAGAATACTAGCTCATGTGGGAGAAAGGGAATCTTAGTGGGAGTAAGAGACTTAGTTGGTGGGTACAATCTCACCAACTAAATCATACTACTATAATTTCCATGTAAATTATTTCTTTGCCTCATACATTTTTTTATTGTTACTAACATTGTTCCTGTTACTGTTGCTCTTCCTTATCTCATTGCTTCTCCCAGTAAATTGTTCTTATCTCAACCACTAATTTTCACCTTTGTGCCTCCAAAGGAAGGGGGGCAGGAAGAGATGGGGATTGAGCAAGGGTGTCTGGTTAGGTAGAAGGAGACATGGGACACTGTATTGGGAAGTACTATCCCTAAACCACGACAGTAAGGGTCATGGGTTATGAGATTGAGGTCATGGGAACAAGTGGAAAAGGGGGAGAGACAGTGGATAGAAGAAGACAGAATAACACTCCAAGTTCAGGTAGAACCTGAACTTGAGTAAAAATAAAAACTTGAAAAAACATTATTTTAAAGTTCTCCCTTTAAGGTTCCGATATTTTCAGGTTTCCTCAAACTGCATTGTCTGGTGCAACTAAATCTGTTCTGTTAGAAACACAGGAAATATTTGCAATAAAAGTAACAGTTTTCAGCAATTTTCACACTTCATTTCAAACTTGTAAATGAGCCTATCTTGCCAGAAACATTGTTTTATTTTGTCCGGTGTTTTAAAAAGAGGTTTTGCTAATGGAAAAATGCAGCCTTTCCAGGAAAACTATAGTTCATCTGAACACAAAGTACTGCTGAAATTAAAAAGGTTAGCATAGCACAAGAGCTTTAGCTGGGAGAATTAGTTAGTCTCCTGTAATCTCTGCAGGCACAAAGTCTCAAACTTTCCTTTTCAGCTAATTAGCACAAAAAAGCAGCTTTTCATACTGAAAAGCAGTATTACCACCCTTGCAAAACAATCTAACTTACAGAATTGCTACAATGGATTTGATCCAAGTCTACCTAGCCCAACCGACAGTCTAGAAAAGCATCTGGTATAATTATGGTGAGAATAGCATGACTCCCTATCGTGAATTACCCAGCCTCCAGTACTCAGTGTTCGAGATATTTATATCTCAAGCATCTTACTTCCAGAACTTGGAGATGTGGAGAAAGTCAGTACTTCTTACTAGGTCTGTGTATGATAGTTTTGTGTATGTCAGCATTACTCATGTCATTAAATCCTTCTTCACATCTCTTCACTACGGTAATAATGTCATCAGCATTTGTGGTTCTTTTCCCCTATCTTCATCCTACCCCATTCTTCACATTGCAAACTAAATAATAATTTTTACTCATCTTTTCCAGTAAGTGCTTAATTTCCTGATTCTTTTATAGTGTTCTTCCTTTGTCACCATTCTCTGCTTTTCTTTTTCCTTTTTCTGCAATAGTTTTTTTAAGAGAGTAGTACCAAAATTGCCCAAAACTGTCAAATCTGCATACAGAATATTCCACAGCACAACACTTCTTATATCATGTGGATAATGATCTGAGAGCAAAACTTGAAAATTTAATTTTTAATTAAATTTCCAAGCAATCTTCCAAAATAAGTGCATTGTTCAAAGACTGCAGTGCTCTACCAGTGAGTGACTCATTGGTAAAAATTAATACCAATACTCATGCTCTGCCTAGTGAATGAAAAATAAGTTATCGTAAGTGATAACCCAGAACAGTGAGGAATACTTTCGGTGCTAACTTAAGCTTAGTCTGGAGGTCCATGGAGGTGTACAGCTACAAATTAATGATTTTACAAGATTTCAATGTAAGAATAGTTTTATCACATGTAGGGATATGATTTTGGAGGGGCTAAAATTCCAAAAACAATGCAGCAAGTAATTTATGAAAAATTGTTCAACAGTCTTTTTACCAGTTGTAATTGTAAGGCTTTATATATATAACATATTAGACTTTCTTTATTTTTTAAAATATACACTTAGTAATGAAAGTCCATTACAGGCAAGGATTCACAACTCTGGTAATTTACACCCAAATCAATAAATAGCCAGCACATATGAATCCAATTTCAATAATAAGGCGCCTGAGACCAAACTAAAATTCTGTCAGATTTTTCTTGAATGAGACATGCAAAACTAACTGGGTCAACTTAAAACTGGGTATGAAAATATTTAATTTCTGCTTTCTCTTGGAAAGCAGTCAGTTCTGACCTTTGGGCTTAAGTAACAAATAGGAATGGATTTAAGTCAGGGGAAATAAGGCTGAAATTCCCAATATATTCAACATATTCCTAATGAATGCTTCATTTACATCATATATCATACTAAATATCTAGTTATAGAAGACAATTTTTGTACAAGTCATCAGTGACAGAGGACCTACTATTAAAATAGTTTCCAAAGCAAGTGCCCTTAAAGAACCATGTAAGATATGTATAGCTGTACTTAGATCTGGATGTAGTTTCCTCTTTATAATCACCTGGGTCATATATAGAATATATTTTCCACTCAGTTTTAGTCTATCTAAACTAAGAGTGAGGCAAAGGTTACCTTGTTAAAAAAAATTAACTTTATTGACTCCCACAGGGATAGAGATACCAGAGTTTCTATACTTACTCAACACCTCTGAAGGCTATGAAAAGACTGAACATGGCAGGCATTCTTTTTTTTTTTTTTCTGAATGAAACCAAGCTTTCACACTTAAGCAGCAGACAGGGGTAAAGATGAAGCAGAAAGGCAAGGGAAAGATAACCTTATCTTTGACAGGATCAGTTAAACAAGAAATATCACCTCTTTGATCCTCCCAACACACGTATCTCCTACCCCAAAACAGCAACTGTGACATCCTGTAACTTGAAACTGATACTTTAAAGAAGTTTAGTGCCATTTAAATTATAGTCTGCTACACAAATAACTAGCAGTGAAATGTTTATCAGCTGATGTAGCTGCTTCCATTTATAGCTTATAAACTGTCTTTTACTGGTTCCTTCACATCTGATAACGTGGCTTGAGAACAGGTGGTGAAAATGTTAGGCAATTATGAGACCCTCTGTTTGTGTGTGTGTGGTCTCTTGCAAAGCCAGTGACCACATACGAAGGCATTGTAAAAGTCCCAAAGTTACATTATCAGCCTCTGTAGCTGAGTTCTGCCCTAGGTGGACTCTCTTTGCAGGTGGGGTCTTTCTGGACTGTAAGTAGTTTTGCTGAAGGGTTAAAAGTTCAGAGTTATCAAAATCTACATTTAAGAACAAATTTCATTCAATGCAGCTCACAAAATAGTTTTAAATCTCACATGTGGAACCAATGTGACGGAGTAACTGTCCAGTGATACAGTGTAAAGCTGTTTTCTTATCAAGGCTCTGAAAGTGACCAGCCGGCCAAGGCAGGAATTGCATGTTACCATTGTCCCTTCAGAGGTTTTGCAGCAAATCCTGCTGGAATAAGTTGACTTTTCAGAGATTTATCAGCATGAGTTGTTTAATTTTCTTTGCAAGGAGGAGAGATAAAACCCTTCTGTAGTTTCATCGTATAAATATTCTAGAGAATACCTATTAATAGAATTCTAGTAATAGGTATTCTCTAGAAGAGAGAATTCTAGGTATTATAGAATTATCTATTATTCAGTTAAAAATATCCACCTTTAGAGACATAGTACTGTCTGACTCTGGATTCAGATTTTTATTTTAACAAAACAAGAATAAAGTGTTGTGATTAGTAATCCAATCAAGAAAGAATTAAACTAATGGTAAAACCTTGCAAATTATTTCTGACATGTACAAAACTTTTTAGTCTAAGTAAAGGGGTTTTCTAATTTGAAATCATTTCAAAGTTTGATGCTATTGTTGATAAGGACTTGTTTGCCTTGGACAGTGTAAGTGTTTTCCACCTAGTTTTTTTTTTTTTTTTTTTTTTTTTTTTTTTGGATGTGATGGGTGCCATCCGCTGTTATGCAGAAACAAAAATTACTTGAAATATTTGCCATAGAGCTACAACAGGAATGCACATCTTGGATTTCAGCAGCCATTAAAATAACCCTTGTAGAATTGAAAGGGGCAAAGTAATAGAGAGGATATTCTACAGATGGTGCAGTCTTGTATTACCCCTTCCATCACTGTACTCCCTCTCAACACAGCTGTATTTATCCAGGTCGCCTTCCCAATTACTGTTCAAGAAAAAGAGCATGCACTGTAGTAAAAGATTTTAAGTGCCATGTGCTGTCATCCATCTACAATGCAAATATTTCCAAGAGTTCAACAGCAGATCTATGCATTTTATTTTATCAAAATGTTTTCAGTATTACTGACTGAGATGGGCAAAGAAGAGTAAATTGGTACAGAAAAAGTGAATGAACCATAATAATTTCGAAAGAGGCATGTATCAGAAAGGTTGGCTATACAGCCTTTGTAGAATTCCTTTGTGCTTCAGTAAAATACAGTATACCTTAAAGTCATTGCACACAAATTCCTAAAGACCAGTTTTCTTTTTGGCATTTTTCTTTCTTGCAATTTTTGCTTCAAATATTTCTGAAAGTTTGTCAGTGTAGGACAATAAATATGGTTTTGTGTTCCTGTTGATAATTTCTAAAATTCCAGGCAAGAAATGATGCCTGCTGCTCACACTTAAATTTTATAGAATTATTGCCAAATCAGTTTCTTGCTGTTTGGCCATGAGATCATTTTTGACAAGCTAACTCTTTCTACAAAATCAGTTTTTCTACATCTGTATGTCAGTATTAACTTACCACATTCCTCTATTTGTCTGAGTTTACAAAAACATCGGTCCAAATAAAGAAACAGCTTTTAAATGGACTATGGTTGTGTAGTGCACAAAAAATTTTACAATTTATACTGTTCAGACACTTCCAGTATGAGCTTATATTAGAATTCTAGCTTGCCCTTTCAAAAGCATTTTTTCATTTTTGTATTGTTATTGACATAAATATGTTATTCTTTTTTCATGGCCATGTCAAAAGAACCTATCAAAAATACTTTGAAATTGTAAAATCACAGGTCCAGAAATTAATAAGCGGCAGAATTAAAGTGGTCTGACAAGTTTATTCACTTTGGAACTCTTTTGAGAAGTTTTTATGGAAACATTCATTTATTTTTCCACTAGATCATCAACTTTGGCAGTGTGCACAACAGCTATTATTCAGGGAATGCAACACCTAGTGATTTCAGATGTGTACTTTTCATTTCTATTTTCCCTTATTTGCATGCTGGAAAAGTTTTTTGTTTTTTAATTAAAGCTTTTTTTAAGAAATTGCAGTCTGCCTTGAATATTAGAATGGGGAAATTCAGTTCACATGATTAGTTTATCAGTGTCAGGAAATGACTGAATATAGAGAATTATGACAGAAGTGTTAGGCTGCTTCCACTGATTGTGCTGTTATTACAGCAGGAATGGTGTGTTCTTAAAGGATCAAATTAATTAATACAATACAAGATAACTGACACAATCGACTATGGTGACTTTGCAGTGCAGGTTGCACTTGTGGAGTATCCCCATGACAATTGGCACTTGGAACTTGTACTTGTTTGGGAAAATAGGGGGAAAAAGTAGAGACAAATGTGGTCTGACTCGAGTGTCCTTTTCTCCCTGCTGCTGGGGATTATGTGTGCCATAGGCTCCAGATGCTTGCAGAAAACAAGGAAGGGAAAACAGATTTTCAAAGGCTTGAGTGTTAGATGAATGTGTCTACCTAAGGGTTACTGGCAGTAGGATTAAAGGTGGTACATGGTCCACCACTACCACTGGTCCTCCCAGTAACTTTCCTCATAGCTTTCTTGTTTACTTTGATACCCAGCTCAGGAGAAGTTGAAACATATACTAGCAGTGTTTATATTGACATATACTCTTATCTACTCTGATTTCATTTTTGAAATTTTCACTACTGCTGTTCAACAGAACTTGTGAAGTCAATGGTACAAAGTTATTATTAACCTCTTATTAAACATGAATTTTCTGCAGACATCTTAGCTAATATTGAAGCCTAGCCAAGTAGGATGGTCTCTAAATACAAATTAAAACAGACAAGAGATAGTACTTCCAGCAAAGGTACAGCATTAACATAGGAAGAAACTTGTTTTTGAGATTTTTTGTTTGCTTTTTACCTTTCATTCATTTTACCTTATATTTCAGCTAAGTTTTCAAGTGTTCTTTGAAATTATGGGCAGTATAATTTATAAATGAAGCAGAGGATCATCACGTATTTGTAAGGGATTTGTGACAAAAAAAGCACCATCCTTTACAGTGAATCTTGCAGTGCAGTGCTGATGTTCTTCAAGCTCAGCTGTTACTCTTCACATTGTAGCTGTGTGGTTGTAAAAATTGCTTCCAAATCTCCATGACTGTGCATGTGTTTAAGAACTAAGAGCTGCTGAAGTACATATGGAAAACAAACAAATTGAGATGTGTTTGATATAGAACAGGTTTTAGGGTACCAGTGAGGGCATTATAGTTTTAACTTTCCTAAAAAAAGAGGCTTCTTTGGTGAGAGAAACAGGACTAAACCAAAGAACTGAAAAACCACAACCCTTTCCCGCAGTAAAGAAACTGAATTCTGTTTCCCTTTTCCATCTAAAGGGCCTCAGTCATGGGATGAGCAGTAGGGTGTTTGATGCATCATATTGCATAATTAGACAGGTTTGTCCTAAAATCTGTATTGGTATTGGTTGCCCTTTGTAGAAAATGGTGGTGTGGAACTGGTTCCTGTGGAGATTCCCATTTGCATCAGAAGACTAATATAAAAATTATGTGTGGAGTTTATAAAATGACAGTGATCTGTAAGAGGAAGGAGGAGGTTGCTGGGTATTTGAGAGGGTTTTCCCCCCTTTTTTTCTTTTTGAGCTAATTCTAATGTCTGCTTCAGAACTTGCTTGGGAAACAAAGTCTAGCCATAGTTTACATAGCTCTATAAATAATGCCAGCTGTAGAACCATTCACACAACATTGACAGCAATGGATAAAAATACATAAAAACTCAATTTCTCAAACATTGCCTTTTAAGTACAGTAAATCAATGAGCATAAGTCCTCTGAAACATCAACTGAGTTGAAATATAAATGTTTATAAAATATGAGGCTCCCAAGCAGATGGGCTAAGGGCTGCTTGGTAGTTTGCATGTAAAAGCAAAAATTTCTCAAGTGACCACTGTTTGAAATCCTTTTCTATTTAACCTGTAAACTGACAATAGAACAACCAGGGTTTGTAGAACTAAAAACCTACCACTACTTTACATGAGCTTAGTGGGAACTGCAAGGCTTATGAAGTTATGAAAATCAGTTATGAAAACCAAAATCAAATGCCATGCATTAAATTGCCTAGAAATACTTAAGAATTTAATTTCTTTTGCCTTAGTGTAGTAGAGTTATCACTGATAATCAATTTTGTTAAACTTCATTTCTATTCCATTAACATCAAGGGAAAAAAGACAGCAGTCCTTCAGAAATTTGAACTGCTCATACACTGACATCAAGCAATGGCTGGAGAATGTTTGAATTCTTGATTATTCACGTGTAGTTTGAAGTCATATGCTATTATGAAAAATTACACTTGCAAAGTGTTTTTTCATTGTTTGGTGTTTTTTCCCACCAGAACAGTCCACTGTTTTCTAAGGACTGTAAGGTGGAATTCATGCTACTTTAGAGGAAATCCATGTGTTCAGCTAGTTGGCAATCTTGTCTGCTCTGCTACTTCTTTACAGTGGAACAGAGTTTGCCAGTATGGCAGTGGTGATTCTACTGCTCTCCACTAAAATGCTTTGGAGTCAATCAGCAATGTAAAAATAGAAATTAGTCAACAAGATGCATTTAGAGAATTTACACATCATCAGGCTCAAAAAAACAGAATTTGCTTTTGTATAGCAGCTTAGGATTCTGTCAGACTTTACTAGAGGACAGGCATATGCTAAAGGATCAAGCATTTGATCTTTGTCCCTCATGTCATTAAAGACAAAAAAATCAGCAGCAGAATTCAGTTTGAGAGCATATTTACATCAAAATAAATATTTTATGCCCAGTTTTGCAACACATTCTTTCAGCCTTGCTAGGGTCTTCTATTCATAACACACTCTTCTAACAGATAAAATTAAACTTAAATCTTATAGATTTTTAAACCTTTATTTAGATTTTTTTTCAAAAAGCAGAGAAAATGGTAAGTAATTGGTGAAAACATAGTTCTGCTCTTCAATAAAGTATCTCCCATTGCACAGGTTGTGATCCAACAAAAAAGTTAAACAGTTAAACCTTCTAATCTGGCCTCTTATTTACATGAGTCTGCTTTTCTCAAATATTTGTCCTTTGCTGATATAATTGATTATTACAAAAGGGATGCCACCATGGAAAGTGTGTATCACAGTGCAAGGACAGTTTAACATATAGTTTCTGCAGTTTTAGGAAATAAAACCTGTATGGTCATCCCCATTTCTGCATTATTTCAGTCCTACCTTCCTGGATGCTTAAATACTCACTGGAAATGCAAGTGAAGCAGCTTTTTTTTCAATGACTGACAATTTTGTTTGCATGAATTTGCAGAAGTTTTATGTTTAGCCTGCTACTGGATAGGATTATGGAGTTCTTTTTTAATTCTTGGTCATGCCAAATGATTACAAATATGGACAGTTTTTCTATTTTTTTACCAATCCAATATGGTTGACACCTGTGTAAGGTACATTTTTTTTTTAATGTAGAGATAGTTACAAAACAAACAGCAACTAAAGTCTTGCTTAAATTAAAGATCTGTTTCCATTTTTATAGTTTGGGACTCCAGAGTTTATGGGAAACTGAATGCTAAGTCATTCCTGCACACTAAGCAAGTCTTATAACCAATACCTCAGCAGGGGATAATATCAGAGTTGGATGAGAGGCTGTGTTCTGCCTTTTTCAAAATTTAAAAAAGGAAAAATTCTCACATCACAGTTGAACAAAAAGATTATGTAGATTTTCACAGGAATTTTAGCTGTTTTCCACAAAAAGTAAGTAAACAAAAGCAGATATATTTACACAACATTTGCTTAGCCCGGAAGGCATAGATAGAGCCAAGGTTTAAGCCCTCCATCTGAATCAGACAGGTTTTCTGCACTGTAGATGGATATCCTGAATATTTTTCTCCAGTAATATAATGTATTACTCTGTGTGGTGTGACTTGAAATATTTTTTTTTCCCACACATTTGAAAGTTTCTCATTCTGTAGTTTTTTTAAGTCTAAACAGACCACCTGAAAACATCTGACTGGTTCTAATGAATGCATTTTTTCTCTAAAATTTTCAATCTGTTGATTCATGTCCAGTGATCTCAATATTGTTAATGTTCTTTCACTAGGTATCCTGTTCATGTTAAAGGATCCTGTGGATAAGTTACAAAACTTTTACCCCTGTGCTCCAATCATTTCAATTGGCTTTTAGTCAAGTTGAAAACATTGTTTTAGTCAGCATTAAAATTGCTGCGTCTAATTTGGCTCAAGGCTATATATGAACAAGTCCCCTCATTGCAAGCAAAAAGGTACTGTTTCACCAATCTTCTGTTTTATCCTAAAATTGGGTTTAAAATACTCTTTTCAGAATGGTGGAAGTACTAAAGGGTTATTAAGCATTTGAATTAAGGGGTCTTATCATTCAACTCATTAACTTCTGGGGAGGGAGGCTGTATCTTCTGTTTATATTAAAGGAAATGAATGTCAAAGATTGCCATGTGTGTGGTGTAAATAAGAAAGGCCACCAGTGTAGAGCTTCCATTTTTGTGATGAGAACATAAAAGTCAGTTGCTTCTGTTCCAGAGGTGATATTTTACTTAGACATCTGCTCTGTTTGCAGAAAGAAGGCAAAACATCTTTTGTTACTGATTTGCAGACTGAGAGGGTTTGGACATCAATTAAATGTAAGCCTTTTGAAAGCCCTTCTATAAACCTTCATGTTTTACTGATAGACTGAGCAGTTCTTTGTTAAAATAAAATGTACATGAGAGACAGAGGAAGTCAAGCAAATAGAGGGTGTGAGTGATCATGAAAATAATTGCATTACATCCCTGCAGCATTTTGCTGCTCACCATTAATTTTCTTAGACTGTAATTTTACTATGAAAACTTTGCTATGGGGAATTATAACATGCTCTCTAAAGTATTAACCAAAGAAGAAAGCAATTTTTGTATATGTTCACTGAGGGAAAAAAATATTATGAGCCTGGCTGTTCAGAGTAGCCAAGGGTGACAAAATTTTATAGGCAATAATTTAAGGGATTATGCATGATCCATTCTTCTTGATGTCTTCAAACCAAGTCCTTATTCTTTGCAACCACTTTTGAATTAATAGAAGTAAGGCAAGCATTGAATATTGGGATTTTTATTACAAATATGTGTCTTAAATAACTGGCAATAAAGACAAAAACATTATACTTAGTTATTATATATTTACCCTACACCATCAACATTAACCTATTAAGATATATTTACCCTACACCATCAACATGCAAATAACCTATAAAGATTCTTTATGTAAAATTTACTTTTAATATATTTACCCCACACCATCAACATGGACTTAAAATTAAAATTTACCAAATTGTCAAATTGATTTTACAGGAAGTGGTAGATGCTTGTGTTCATTTGAACACAGACTTTGTAAAAGTCCAAAAACAATCAGTCATTCAATACATGCAAGAAGCAGTTTGTAAGAATACTTGAATTTCAGCTCTTTGCTGCACCAGTCATCATGAGAATAAAAGCAGCAGTTCAGATTTTTTTTCTATGCTGCAAGAATACTCTCTGCAGCTGTACTTAACTCCACTGTCAGTATCAGGACCACAAGTAACTTTATTAACAATTGTTTAGCCAGCATGTTCTCCATGTCCCTGTTACTAAGTCTGTTTGTAAAACTGAGCTCAGCCTAGCTCTTTCATTACTTGAATCTTTGAACAATGACTCTAAGGTACTATGAAAATACAATTCTTATTCTAGTATCACCATTAAAATTGAAAGTATGCAACATAATCCAGACTCAAGCTCTTTAAAATTTCCCTCTTTGCATTTGATGCCATTCTTTATGTTGTTATGATACACAAAAATCTGTTACACTACATATTACACTACAGAAAATACAGGTAAATGAAACTATTTGTAAAAGATTTTTTAAGTCCCGGATATTTTATTCTACTCATATCTCCTAATTTAAACCATCCAGTTGAGGAAGAAAATACTAAATACAGAGAGAAGGCCTCAAAAAAAAAAAAAAAAAAAGACACATTTGACTTCACAAAAGGAGAATGTGCTAGAGTAAAAAAAGTAGAATGAAGGCCCTGGGACAATGACTTCTGATGCCTTAATGTGTGCCCCACTCGGTATTTTTAATGCAGCTCAATAAAAAGTTGAAATGTATAGTTTTATGCTGTGAGGAACCTATAGCATTACAATCATAAGAGGTAATTAATAATACTTACTGGTTAGCAATCTGACCTAAACAAAAACAGCTATCAATGGCCTGCTGCAGTAAACTCACAACTATATGTTTAAAATAGATTATGTGTTTGTCATTTTTAAAAGTGATGAATATTACTCAAAAAAAAAAAAAAGCTCAGCATGTCATGCTCAACAAGCATATAAAAACCACTTGCATTGTCTTTTTGAGGCATTTTGTAAACGTTCTTCAAAAAGGAATTTCTTCTATTTTTGTTTTCTTTAAAAAATAAATTAATTTTGTTTTCTTTTCATTGATAGAAATAAAATATTTTGTGGATAAACTTGAATAAAGATTTCACTTCCCCTGAAAAAGTTCTTTATGGAAAAACAAAGAATTTTTCTGGTCTGTTCTACAATCATATGGTATATATGAAATTCTCAAGAATTTTTCTGGATAAACAGCCCTTTTTTACAATATATTTTTCAACAATGACATGTCAATTAAGGCCTAAGTACATATAGAGAGCATTAATATTAATGACAGTGCAAGTGGCAGAATATTCCATTGTGAAGTTGTTTTTCAGTGTTGCAAATAGGAATAAATAATTTAATTTGTGATCTAAGTTTAATATGGAAATAACTGAGAAAGAATTGTCAGATAATGCTTTAAGACATTTTGCATATCTTCCTATTTTCTCCTTTTCCACTTGAAAGTGCTCAACTGAGTCCAAATTTGAGCTTTAAATGTCAAAGTGGTTTCATAGTAGATGATGCAATGAATGGACAGTTCATGAGCTAGTTTTGTAAAGCTTTAACACTGGATCTTAGTTTCTTGAACCAAACAAAAAAAGATTAAATGTTGTGTTTCTATTTCCAGCTTTTTAAAGTGGCTTAGGGGCCTTCTCCTTTGGAGCTGTTTCTAGTTACTCTCTGTTATTACGGCAACACGAGTACTGCTGAGGATTGGGTTCAACTGGCATTCAAGTTCACAGTCCAAACTGTGGTTGCTTGAAACTCTTTCTTTCCTTCAAGGATTATTTTTATTTAATTGCTAAGAGCCCACAAACTAACCATTTCAAAGAAGGAGATCTTTCTAATATCAAACAGTCAATTCCTCCATAAAAATGGCGTAAAAACAGTCTTATGTGTCCATAAGAACCTGAGAACAATTTAGGACCAAAGTAACTAACAGGCTTCACACTGTTTTGCTTTCTTCATGCAGAGGAAAGGAAAAAAGGTGCCATGGGAAAGAATTACAAAGTTACTGTGTCTCTGTACACTTACAAAGTGGAGGGAAGGCAATTTACCTAGAAAGACCCAGAAACGTCTAGAATTAAAGCACAACAGATCCTGGACACACCTAATACAGTATGACTTTATTTTATGTTTTACTCAAGAGTGAACTGTGTCTTACTCAGTCAGCTAGAGAAAATTAAATTAGTTAGTACCTGATGGAAAAAAAGCATTAGAGCCTGTCTTTCAGGCTCAGCAGTGTCTACAGAGAGGGCAAAGTTCCCCCGTCTGAATTATTTTTAATCCAGACAGTGAAGTGTTGTTTTACCAGCAAGACTGGTTTGCTGTGAACACAAGGACCGACATGCTACCAGCAGCAAAATCACCAGCTGTTTGCTGTGTTTAAAAGGTTGGGGAAGCTTTCAAAAAACTATGAGTCCTGCCTTTCTGCTTGGGCCTCAGGGAGTCTAGTGGCAAATCTGCCTACTTTACAGAATGCCGTCTGTGGGATAAGATGACTGAGTCCTATGTTGACATACATGGGCTAAAATAAACATAACTGTGGCACTTAATATTTTCATTTAAATTTAAGTGAATGTTTTTGTTACAATGCTCATTTCCAAAACAATAAACCAGAAACTGTTGGAATATATGGAGAGTTGATTCTGAGATTAGTGTTCACACAGGTAAAAAATTTGTATGTGCATTCTGTAAAAACAGTTGTTACAGCTCATCATTACCTCTCATTGAACAACGTGTCTCACTCTTTTGAAACTTTTGAGTGAGACCAGCATTTTTGTAGCTCTCACTATGACTAACTTGTGCTTAGACAGGCAGAGCATTTTAAGAACTCCAGTTCCCAAACCTCCCAAGAAATATCATGAAGAAGAGAAGAAAATTAAAAGCATGAACTGCAAGGTAGGAGTTTCCATATATTGTCTTTGTGAATGTACATTGATCTCAAATATTGATGTCTGAGATATTCCTTTCATGTCTAATGCAGAAATTTAGTGTCCCGTGAAGTGAAAAATGAGGGTTCAGAGGAAAAATGTTAAGTAGCTCTCAATGGACGTGGATGGCTGCTTTTAATTCCATGGGTGTAGGAGAGAATATTAATGTTGTCTATATTGAAATAATTAAGAATAAAAGATGTTATTATAGTTGGTCTTAAATGCAGAATTCTAGCTTGAGTCTGCATTATTTCTGCAAGGCGCTGTAGTTGGAGTCCTGCCACTGGGAAATCTCCCAACAGTTCGTATGGCTACTGTTTTACTTTGCTTGGCTCAAAAGAAAGGAAAAAAAGCTGTGTGGAAAAATCATGGATCGTAGGAGGAATTGCAGTGCCTCTGCAAACTCATGAAGTGCAGGGACAGGTAATTATCTAGAAAGGCTGAGAAACATCGGCCAGTAAAGCAGAGCAGCTGCTGACATGCCCATGCAGGAGCCATGCTGTACGCACCACCAAAATACCTAGTGGGTGACTGTCACCTGGGGGAATAGGGCACTTAATTTCATGTCTACAGAGTGGTACAAGAGCCTCTGATCACTGGTGGTTACCACCTGCAATGTCACAAAGAAGTCACTTGCTATGTGCAAGGTTTTCCAGACACTCCAGATCTACAGGGTAGCACACATGTGAGTATGTGAGGGACTTTGTGTGGGCTTGTATGTGTTTGGTTAACAGCCCCCTGATCAGAAGACCTGTGGTAGTTAAATGCCACAAAGTGTATGGATTCTTCTCATGAAACTGAAAGAGGGGGAGGTAGACATTTGAAACAAAAGCTTCAAAGCAGTTTAATTGTTACAGTCACATTTTTCTCAGACTTTGAGACCATTTTAGTTACAAGTCCTATTCAGATAAACATCCTTACCTCCTAGTCAGGATTAATTGCTTTCATACTTACTGTTCTTTTCATAGTAAAATTATTAAAATTACATAATAGTCAGCTAAATTTCAATAATTTCAGTTTGAATTGGTTATCAAAGACCACAGCTAGATTTCTGTCTCTGTGGTGTCTAAGGTTTTAGAACCTTTCTTTGTTGTAATCTGTAGCTACTACTATGTATTTCAGGTTTCTTGAAGGGTAATGTCAGTGTGCATTTTTAAGGTGTATGGCCAGATGTTACAGACATAGCCATGGACCTCATATGCAAACACAAAGAGCCTGCAATTCCAGTGTACATGATTTAGTTTTTGAAACAAGATTAAGCTTTTATATAAATACAGGAGTAGATGGAGGAATGTAAATGAGATACTTTTCCCATATCCCTTTTAGTAAACCTCTCTAGAGAACACCACATATTCATAGTATAGTTCAAGTGTTTGGTATCTGCTTTTAGCAGAACATGTTGAAAATGTGTCTTATCCTTAACAGAAAAATTAGTTTATTTCAGGAAAAGTGCACTTATAAACTGTTACTCTCTAGCAGAGATGTCAGTGATGTCAGACATCACCCACAAGCTCAAATCAACCTACTTCCCAAAAACATGTCAGCAGAAGATGGGAGATTTGTTTTCCACATTAGCACCACGTAACACCTGCTGACCTGATCAGCTTTCAGAAATGGGAAGTCTTTATTGGTCAGCAGTAGCCAAAAGGAATTAAGAGCTGATGAACATGGGTTTACCATACATAGGAAGTAGTGTCAGCAAAAGCCTGGACTACTGTTGTAATGCTCCTTCAATTTGAAGAAGACTGCCACAGAAGGATTATGTGTTTGCAAGAAATACACTGTCCTGTATGAGAAGACAAGGAAGGGAATTTCTCACCACTCTTTTCTTTTTCTTCGTCCAAATAGACTTTGTTTCTACAGAGATGAGATTAAGTAGTATATTTTCCTCTGTATTTATTTTTGATTGCTTTTACTATATTTTCAAAGACTATGAAACACACTACTTGTACATATTCAAATCCTAAAAATAAAAAAGTTTTCATAGCAAAAAATTTCATTTCAAAAAATTTTTCCCCTTTCAAAATGTTTACATGAAAAAGTAAAGCAAAAGCAACCCACAAATCACTCAGCACTCTTACAAATCTTCTTAGAACAGCAAATTCCCCACCATATTCAGTGGGATGTCATTGTGTGGTTTGCTTTGGATTAATTTAAAAG
Organism: Emberiza elegans; assembly: GCA_024865655.1. Classification (NCBI taxonomy): domain Eukaryota; kingdom Metazoa; phylum Chordata; class Aves; order Passeriformes; family Fringillidae; genus Emberiza; species Emberiza elegans. Next base: position 25,003,310 of record JALJVW010001283.1, on the reverse strand, counting down.
GGATAGTGCAGGCAAATAATAACCAAAGTAGATTTCCAAAGAACATCTTGCTTCATGTAGTCAAAATTCATCATAATTGTGCATGCAACAGAATGCCCAACAGTTTTATCAGCCTGTGGGAAGAGTAAACACCTTCTCACACTGAGGTTTGTAGCAGTGTCAGATACTTAATATGTCAGCACATTAACCACTGCTGTGCCCAATTTCTGAGTACCTTAAATACCTGCTCTGGAGCACACTGTCCTAGCTTTGGGTGTCTGGGTTTCCTACAGCCATGCCTAAAACAAGAGAGAAGGATGTCTAATCATTGAACCAGCAATAGCCACCATGCTGTACAGAGAAGGGGACCTTACATGGTATTCTGCTAAAGATGCTCCAGTGTCAGGTAGGACGATTTAACAAGACTTGAAGCCAAGGATGGACCAAACAGAATTTCTCTGTCTTCTTGTAGCACAGGAGATGTATTGTTATGCCATTCCAAACTGCAAGGTTTCTCTAACCCAGGGACTGAGGGTCGATGGAGACAAATGAGGAATCCATCAAGAGGTACAACACCAGCACACCTGTCCTCTGTAAAAGAGGGTGTGTCAAACAAACTGTTCACTTCAGCTTAGTCTTGACAGAAATGAAGCTGTCACATAAACTGAAGAGAAAGTTACAAAGGAAGAATCTCTGCAAAGTAATAAAAGATATCTGTGACTTCATAAAACATAAAATCTTGGTTTTCCCTCTACATTTTTAGAATCTTAAGTGAAGGAAGAGGTAGTGAAATTGATACAGATGCTGAAGAAGACCTGAAGGTACTAGGATGCCCTTTTTTGGAAAAGTCCATGAGAAATTGATTGGAAAACAACCTGTTGACTTGTTCAAAGCCAACTCAAAAAATATTAAATTCTTGACTTACTAATGCTGATTCCTGCAATGATATCTAATTGCATATGAAGGGCAAGAATTTGACACATTACCTTTTGATTTGAGAGGGAAGAGAGGTCTCTTTAGGACTCAGTGATACCATAAGTATTGTCTCACATGTACCCAGACTCTACAACAAAACTTTGCTCTTTTAAAGGACCAAAACTCTGAGCATCTCAGGTGATTTTTAGTGTAATGGAACTCATTTCTCAGAAAGCTTAAGTATAACCAGTAAGAAGTTAAAAATCCCATGCAATAGGAGAGAATTTGTGTAGGAATGAAAGTAACAGGTAAGATCTGTGTACAGGTAATAAAGAGAAATTAGTTTGTCCTTGACAGCAGCTGCTGGATTCTGTTTTCAGTGACCAATGCTTTCAACTCCAGATAAGATGTGTTGTAATAACTCATTTGACTCTACTTCTACTAGAAGGCATTTATGAGCCTCAGTCATCACAGCTTTGGAAACAGAAGTTTTTTCCCTCTTTGGGTTTTCTTCTTCCATTTGCTGCTTCCCTTCTTTAGTGTTGGCTAGTTTTCCTTGCCCACAGGGAACAGCTGCTGTGGTCTGCACTGTCAGATATTGTGAAAACCTACAATATCCTTTCAAAGAGAAAAATTTGCATTAATTTTTTTCTAAAATTTGGCGATTATGTAACTGTGAATTTTTTTTCTTAGGATTATCAAAATAAGATTTTCTCGTCTCAGATACTTAGAAGAGGATCTTTCGTTTGAAGACTTCACTTTGTTAGTCTCAGCTATGTTGTAGAATAAAGTTTGTCAGTTGAGACCAAGGGACCTGAAAAAACCTTGAATTAAGAAGACTGTTGCACTTGAGTTGAAGGATTACCAAAGTTGAATAGATTTGAATGAAGTCTTGGTTTCAGTAGCGATATTTAGAATATTGTTAATGATATTATGCAAAATCTTATCAATAAAATGATAATGTTTGTCATGTATATTTAGATCATATTGTCATACCTCTGAACACATGCAGGTCACACATATTCAGATGAAAAGTTCTGAGGAAATTGTTAGGTTTTGCTTGTATATAACTCACTGTGCAACTTGCAGCTATTTGTGCATTTCCATACTTTTGGAATAATTTTTGCTTCATTGCATAAAACTGTTTGTTCAGGCAAAATAAACTACATTTCTAAGCTGTTTCTTTCTAATCTGCCACTTCCTAAATAATCACTTGCACCCCCAAAAGCCAGAGCCTTGGAAAAATGTAAAGAGCAGATCTGGAAGTCGTGGCCAAAAGTCTGGGAATCAACTAATAAAGAGCACAATTCTTACTGGCAGCAACCTTTACTGTCTTGTGACTGATGGTAGCTACCTTGATAGGCATTTAGTCAGCCTGTAAAGGGATATGTTGTCTTTTTCCTACAATACTGCTTGCTACCCAGCACCTCCTATGCCTCCTCCTGATGAAGTTGCTTGAATATGTTTTCTGAATATAATTTCTCTACTGAAAACACCACATTTTGTTATCACCTATGCATAGCCCCCAAAGACTATAACAGGTTTGTTCACACTGGTATTTTTCCATGGAGGTTGAACATTTGTTAATTTACTATACTTATGCAGACTTAAAGGTTGTCAGATATTTTTCCTGTACTAACAATACTAAAAGCTGTTGCTCTGTTCACAAATTTAAAGAGGGAGACAAAAGTGGTTTAACATTGTGTAACTATTTTAGCCTTCCTTTCTTAATCTGTATATCCAGTCCACTACCAATATCTTCTGTCCAAATTTTGCCCAAATCTTTCAACTGATTTTTAAGAAGGCTGTGGCAAGATGTACATGTACTACCACATTATATAAATCCTTCCTGCCTTCCTGCCTTCCTTCCTTCCTGCCTGCCTGCCTTCCTGCCTGCCTTCCTGCCTGCCTTCCTGCCTGCCTTCCCTCATTTTTTAAAGTCTACTCCCTTTTTTTCCAGTTCCTTTGGTCTCTCATTATGTACATTACATTAGAAAATCTCTCCATAAAAGTAATATACCAACATCCTCAGTCAGCTCTTGAAGTGTCCACTTTCATGATGATAAGAACCAGGACAGCCAGAGAAGCCCTGATCTTTTATAGTTGGCTGTTTAAAGTACAGAATGTCTTCATGTCTCTATTGTGTGACAAACATAAAACAGTAATAGGCCTCACTTCTGAAAGCAATGTTAATTAAAAAAATATTTGTACCATTATTTTATTTGCTAATAAAAAGCAATATGGAAAACTTGAGCCATTTGAAACACTTCGGTGTTAGGGTGGATTAAAAAATATAAACCAGAAAAATTTTCTTTTATAAAAAAAATGTCTTCATACAAACATAAAACAGTAATAGGCCTCACTTCTGAAAGCAATGTTAATTAAAAAAATATTTGTACCATTATTTTATTTGCTAATAAAAAGCAATATGGAAAACTTGAGCCATTTGAAACACTTCGGTACAAAAATAAACCTTAGGGGTGGATCTAAACCTTCTCACTAATATAAATATTTAATTGATTGCCTTCAAACATTTTTAATAAGGATCTTCATGATAATCTGAAAAAACAAACAAACAAACAAACTTATGACACCAGGATTTCTGTGAAATAACTAAGTGGTCAAAAAGTAATCTTTAACTGAAAATGTTCTTCTAAGGTGTGGGGTTTCATTAATAAATATTATAAATCTCATTCTTTGAAAACAAATACTCACATACCACAAGTAAAACATAGTCAGAGATGGGTTTGAATAGGAAACAGTGAAGTTATAAATCTGAAAGAAGGTAAAAAAAGCCAAAAAACAGACAGAATGTATCTACTCAAAAGTTATACTCAAGAAATTCAATTTTTCAGAAAAGCTGTGTTTTCCTGAGGGCTAAAAAGATATGTATGCAAGTAGTATTCTAATACCACTGCTCCTTATAGCTGTAAGAGGCAACTTTACAATACAGATAAAGTTTCTCTGACTTTATGGCTTAAACTTTCTTTCAAGTTTAGCATCTTCATTACTTGTAATAACATGTTCCAAATTTAAACAAAAAAAAATTAGAATCCTAGAACATGGGATCTTTTTTAAGAAAGGACCTTTAAGATGATCTAGCTCCAACACCTCTGCCATGGGCAGGGACACCTTATACCAGATTACTCAGAGCCACATCCAGCCTAGTCTTGAACATCTCCAGGAATGGAGAGTCCACAACCTCTCTGGACGACTTGTTCCAGTGACTCACCACACTCACAGTAAAGAATTTCTTCCTAATATCCAATCTAAATTGGCCATCTTTCAGTTTGAAGCCATTACCCCTTGCTCTATCACTACATGCCTTTGTGAAAAGTCCCTCCCCAGCCTTCTTGCAGACCACTTTTTGGTACTGAAAGGCCAAAATAAGGTTATTGTCTGAGTTGAATAACCCAGTCTTATGACTTCTTAAGTCCTCTGATCACCCTTGTGTCCTTCCTATGGAATTGGTCCCACAGGTGAAAAGCTTTCCTGTTCTGGGCACCCTGGAGCTGGATACAGTACTCCAAAGAGAATAGAGAACAGATGGGGAGAATGAAGGGGAAGAATCACTTCCCTTGACCTGCTGGCCACTCCTTTTGATGCAGCTCAGGATGCAGCTGTCCTTCTGGGCTGCAAGTGTACATTGCCAGATCATGTCAACTTTCTGGTAAACCAGCACCTCTGAGTCTTTCTCTGCATAGCTGCCATCAATTCATTTGCTGTCCAGCCTGTATTTGTGCTTGGGATTGCCCTTATACAAAGCCTGCACTTGGCTTTGTTGAACTTCATGAGATTTACACAGGCCTGCCTCTCAAGCCTACCAAGGTCCCTCTGGATGGCACCGCTTCCCTGCAGCGTGACTGTATCACAGAGCCAGGTGCTGTCAGTGACCTTGCCGTGGGTGCACCCAATCCCATTGCCTGTGTCACTGACAAACACTCAACAGTGCCAATGCTAGTACTGACCCTGGAGGACACCACTCATCACTGCTCTCCACTCTCTAATCTTGGAGTGAGACCATCCAAGTCCTTATCCATCAAGTGGCACATCCATCAATTCCATGTTTTTCCCTTTTAGAGATGAGGATGTCATGTGGTACAATGCCCAGTGCTTTGCTCAAGGCTCTTCCCTACTCACTTAATGTGTAACAACATCATAGGCAGCCACCAAATCCGTCAGGCATGATTTGCCCTTAGTGCAGCCATGTTTGTTGTCACCACTCACCTCTTTATTTCACACGTGTCTTCACAGGGTTTCCAGAGGGATCTGCTCCATAATCTTGCTGGACCTTGAGATGAAACTGCCCAGCCTGTAGCTCCACATGGCTTCAACTCTTCCCTTTTAAAAATGGGTCTCAGGTTTCCTCTTTTTCAGTCAGTGATCACTTCACTACACTGTCATGACTTCTCAAATATGATGGATAGTGGCTTAGCCACTTATTTGGCCAGCTCCTTCAGGACCTTCAGAAATATCTCATCAGGTTCTCTCAACCTGTGAAGCTTCAGGTTCCTTAGATGTTTTTGAACCTGATCTTCTCCTAGAGCAGGCAGTTCTTCATTCTCTCTTTTCTTTCTGTAACTTGAGCAATGTGACTGGTTTACTTTCCTGTGAATCCTGAGGCAAAACAGTCATTGAGTACATCAGACTGCTCAATATCATGAGTAACCAGGTCTCCTGTTTCCTTCTGGAGAAGACACACATTTTTCCCCAGTCTACATTTTATCACCAACGTGCCTATAAAATCTTTACTTGTTCCTCTTGACATCACTGGCCACATTTACTTCTATCAGGGTTTAAGTTTTCCTCACCTGATTCTTGTCTATAACTGTTCTGGACAGTTTCTATGCACTCTTCCCACGATACTTCCACTGTCGGTAAGCCACCTTTTTGTATTTGACTTTGTCCAGGAGCTCTTTATTCATCCACACAGGCCTTCTAGTATTTTTACCCGACTTCCTCTTTGGAAGTTGCATGTTGGAGTGCATTGCTCTTGAGCTTGGAGGAAATGTTCATTAAATATCATCCAGCTCTCTTGGGCTCCTCTTCCCTCCAAGTCTCAATCCCAATGGTACTCTATCAAGGAAGTCCTTCAGGAGGCCAAAGCCTCTGTTGAGGCCATCTCTATTGAAATCCAGCACAGTGAGCTCCCTGTCTGCTCTCCTCTTTTCCTTAAGGATCTTGAGCTCCACTGTTTCACAGTCACTGCAGCCCTTCAGATTCACATTCCCCACCAGGCCCTCCTTGTTGGTGAGAATGAGGTCCAGCTTAGTGCCTCTTCTCCTTGGCTCCTCTATTACTTGGAGAAGGAAATTGCCATCAGTGCATTCCAAGAACCTCCTGGATTGCTTATGCTCGGCTGTGTTTCCCTCCAACAGGGATTTGAAGGCTCTTGAAGTCCCTCCCTCATGAGGACCAGGGCTTGTGAGCATGAGGCTGCTCATACACGTCTGTAGCAGGCCTCATCAGCTCTGTCTCCCTGGTCAGGCAGCCTGTAGTACACCCCCGCAATAAAATCACCTGTCCCTGCACCCTTTGAGTACTAATCCAGAAGCTCTCAGTCACCTCATCATCCATTCCCAAGACAGAGGTGGATGCACATCCACATCCATCCAGTGGATGACACTTCCTCCTCATCTTCCTGGACAAGCCTACCAGGAGCAGACAGTCTGTCAGAGACAAACAGGACAGCACCAATCCAAATGGGAAGGTAAACCCAGAACTCAGAGCTACAGCAAGGCGGGTAGGGTGGCAGCCTTTTAGGTAAGGGGCCAGAACAAGGAGAGTAGAGCAAGTCTGATTCTGGAAACCACATCAGCAACGTGATCCCTGAGCAAGTTAGCAGTGACAAAGTAGAAGTCAAACCCTGAAGTAAAGACTGGGCAGGTCTGAAACAGCAAAGTACACGGCTGAGCAATGGCACAGCTGCTATGGAGTTCAACTATCAACAGACTGAAGTTTTCTGCAGCTCCTAAGCAAAGCAAGGAGCCCCTGTGCTGCTTTTCACCACTCATTCACACAACATTTTACATCAGCCTCATCCCAGGCTGCACAAAAAGGATGTCAGAACCAGCCTTGTACAGAGGCAGCCAAATATGTAACAGGAATTAAAAATCTAGGATACCAGGCCTTAGTAAAGCTTTTGAAGGTTCACTGGGCTCCCATAGGGAAAGTCTTTCCTTTTCACTTCACGAACTTTGTAACTTGTTCAGAAGAGCTTATTCATCCATATCTCCCACTTTGTCACTTTACAACAATGTAGTATCAAATGCCTAAGGACAAGCAACTACATAAATGAGTGATTTGAGGTTCAGAACTGGAAAAGAGCAGAACTACAGAGCAGTTCTGGTTCAGTAAGTTTTCAGTGGCTAACTTGGTTGTTTGAAGTGCAGTATGTTCAGGTTTTATTTATCAGAACCAAGAGAAATGAATAAAAATATCACTGGTTGTAAGGGATCAGCTGCTGCAGTGGGAAGGGAATTTATTTCTGGAATCATCACAGGGACAGAAGAAAGGAAAGACTTCTTTTCTTCCACTTACAATGTCTACTTATTCCTGCTTTTTGGCAAAACCCCATTAGGTAGGAAGAAGGAAAATAGTCAGAAAAAAGCCTGTGGCAGATTGCCCTGATGTAGGACAGCAATCCCCATGTCTGAAGAAAAAGAATGTGTATCATATTTTCATTAGAGAGAAATCCTCAGGCTTATCTCTTCTCTCAGCAGGCCCAACTTAGGGCAAAAATGCCCTAAAAAAAATGCTCAAAAATGCGAAAAAAAAAAAAGGCCATCAAAAATGCCCAAAAATGCCCTGCCAAATGGCAGGCCCTCCTGCCATTTTCTGAAGCTGCAGCATAGGTAGATAAAGGTAGGATAAGCCACACACACTGTGGGTTCTGTCTCCCACAGCAGTGTTTAAGATACCTTATTTTCAACCTTGCAACTAAGCCAATAGAAAACATGTGAGCTGGACATCCTTTTCAAAGTGATGAGGAGCAAGTTCTGAGAATATGTAACATTTCTCAGGATTGTTGTTTTGAAAGCATGTAGAGAAATTCAGTGATGAAGAAGTCATAAGTCTGTCAAAATTCAAGCTCAATTATTTTAATTTTTTTTCTTGAATAATAGCATTATTGAATTCCTGAAAATGTTAAAAACTTGCTCAGTGTATTATATGTCATCAGAGACAAAGAAAACAAGATAGATACAAGTCTTGGGGTAATGGTACTTCAGTAGTTCTACTGCCTCGATGTGGGCTACCTTATGCAAATATAAACTAGTCTAGAATATGTAATTTTGTCCTTTGAAATGTCGTTTATTTAAGTCTTTATTTCTCTATGGTGTATGAATATAGTTCCATTCAGATAATATGAGGCAGCTAGATGATAGAAGCGATTGATAGAAGCACAAATTAGAAGTTCTGCTTGGCTATAATGTAAAAGTGGAGTTCATCTGTCCCAACACTTTGATGACCAAAAGATTCTGAATAGCTTATAAGCATGGATAAGTAGCCAGCAATATCCTCCTGTCCCTCTCAATTTCTGTAATATAATGACCCTACAGCAACATTTTGCTGAGAAAAAATTCAAATAGCCAGTTCAGCAAACCAGGTGCAGTAACGGGATGTGACTATTCTTTGTTAGACACATTTCAAGAATAGTTTTTAAACCAGCCAATGAGACTGGAAACAGACCTGGATGCATAAAATGAAAAATTCAAAGCAGAGCCTATAAACAGCTCTGTGTTTTTTATTTAGCTAATTTAATTACATGAACTTAAAACAGACTAAACAGCAACATTCTTCTATAACTTGATGTATTTTAGATGCTGTGAGTGTTTTCTTGTGAGAGAGAGAAGAGAAGCACACAGAGCTCTCTCTGAAAGTAATTAAATACTAATAACAGAGAGTGACATCATGGTGCATGACTTCTTCAATTAGAACACCAAGCCGTTTCTGACTTAATCATTCCCACTTGTTAATTTGTTCTCTAGAAGTCTTAGCAGACCTGCTTCTTGTCCCAGTTTATAACAGGATTTCTGATTCTGGCACCTTTAAAACAGAATTTCAGTTGTATGCAGCCTTCTATTAAAACAGAATCTTGTATTTTTTCCTACTGCAGAGCAGGACATTGATAATGCACATGAAAAATCAATAAAAAGTAAATAAATTTCCAGGCGTGCTTTCATTTGCTGTTTAGCAAGAGTAAGGACTGAATCCTCCTTCTACTGAGAATAACAAGTTTTGCCATTGACTGCAGCAGAAAGAAAATTTAGCCCAGTTTATGTAAATTATTGTACACCTTCTCAAGAGCTCACCATACTGTTTATAAGAAAATTGTGATTTTATGTCTAATCATGTAAATTAAGTACTTGGGGGAAAAAAGGAGAATTTGTAACACTAAATATTTAAAGGATACTACCAGAGTTGGAATAACTAGGGATATTACTATTAATTATATGAGAGTAAGTATGTGATTTGGGTCTTGCTATGCATAATTTTTTTTGGTTCTCTAACCTGAAGATATTTCCCATTCTGTGTTCATATTTATGAATATCAACATGTTGTTGAAGGCTTCTATTTTTCAATCTTTTGTGCTCTGAATCTAAATGACTGACATTTCAATTACCTGCTACAAAGTAGTACAGCAACAAGTTACTACCTGTTTCCTTGAAAGTCATTAATGACTTTAGAAAGATAAGTCTTAGAGCAAACTCTTGCTTTCCATCCTCAGAGCAGGTTTAACTTGTACAAGGTAATTTTCCATTGACATAATTGTATACTATTGATTCCAAAATCCTTTCTAATAATCAACTCTCTAATAGTTATTACAGCTCTTAATGTTGCATATGATTTTGACTGAATTGACAGTGCTCGTCAGGGCAATTGTTTACAAGGCTGTCAGAGCTATAACTGGGCCTGTGAGGTGCACTGAGGCTTGTCTGAATGTGTCCTGGACAGTGCAACTGAAGACAAAAATTATAAATATTATGACTTTTTTGCAAAAAACATTCAAAGAAAGGAAAGAAAGAAGAAAGGAGGAAAAATATAGGTGGTGAATAAACAACAAACATCAACAAGAGAAAAAAACGCCAAGATCTGCAACAGTTTTGGAGGGAATAAAATATATCATTGCATTGGAAAGGGACAGTATGATTTTTAAATATCTTTTTTCATCAAATTTTATAAGTTCAATATCTTTGAAATGAGATTCAGATAAATGCAAGTAAAATATTAGATTTTCAAGACCTTACATGAGCTGAAGCTTCTATCTAGTTTTTAAGGACATATTAATTTCTTTTCTCTGTGGAATACTTCAGAAACTTAAGCCAACAAGCCCTCCATATAGCCCTGGAAAATGTAGTATCCCTGTTTTACACCTGAAGAAAGACTAAGTAACTTGGATTAGGCCACAAGAAAATGATGCTTCAGAGCCAAATTAGAGATTTATAGTTTCTAATTCTGTGCTCCAGCCATTGAATAACATCTCTCCATCCACCCACAACTGCTAACAAACTGACTTCCAAATTAACAGTGAAACACAATCTTGCAGTCTGTCTGCAATATCCCTCTTCCCGCTTCTTCCTTTTCAGCAGAGTGCTCACAGACTTTATTTCCTAGTGAGAGCTGAAATACTGGGACCTACTCAGGGCATGATATTAATGTGGAAAAGTCCCTGTGCGACAAAAGTGATCCAGAGCTTTCTGCAGTGCAGAAGGTCGTACATCTGGCATCTGCACCTGGTGAAAAGCTATTCAAAAGAAAACAGTGGAGCCATTTTCCAACATGTGTGCCTCCCACAGAGAGCTGTAGCTTCTGGCTCAGGATATGGACAGGAACTCAGTTACCACTCTGTACTTTTTCAACAAGAGAAACTTATAAATGTATAACAATTTAGGTGCCTCTTTGTTACTAAGTATATTGGTGTGTTAGCCTGCTGTACGTCACCTTTTTCCCAGTAAAAATCTCTAGTAATCATCTTCATTTATTATCTTTCATTTCACAAGAGAATGTAGGTGTAGAAATGAAAATGTTCCAGTTAGATCAAATAATACTGAATTTTTCAAATTCTTAAAACCTAATAATTCAATGAGCAGCTTCTAAAGATTTCACTAGATATTTGTTTCTTTCTTATATTTTTCTCTGTCTTATCACTTATTTTTGTGTAGCCATTTTATTTCCATTTGACCAATGTTGGAGAAATCCTTATCCCTTTGCTGTCAAAGGCAACAGAGAATATCACCCTTTACATTAAGGTTTTACCACATGCATGTGATTCATGCGCGATGCTCAGTATTAAAGCTTCTTGCTATTTTAGAATATTACAAATACACTGTCTTTCTGTCTGAGAGACACATATCTTCTATATGCTTCACAGCAATAAATTTTCTTTGACAGATAGACAATCGGTGTTTGAATAATTCTAGTGGAGTAATTAGGGTGACACCAGGACACAGCGTCTTTTTCAGGATGTGAGGCCCACCTTGCCAGGATGTGAAGATATAAAGATTTTACCATAGGAAGAAAATGAACATATTTGACTCCTTTCCTGGGCTTGCCATTTCCTACAAGGAGCATCGTTGGTGGATCATAACTGAATATTATAATTTGGAAAAATTATATCACTCAGCAGAGATATACAAGGTTCTGTAATGTGAATAAATACAAATACAAATACAAATACAAATACAAATACAAATACAAATACAAATACAAATACAAATACAAATCCTGACTTAGAAAAGCTCAGAATATAGGGGGGGATAGAAGGAATGGAGGTGTACAAACAGAATGATAGACAGATAGATTGGTTATAATAACAAATTACATCAGTGCCATAGTTTTGAAAGACTTTCTGTGAAACAAATGTTGTTCTGACAAGTAGATGTCCTTGCAGAACATGGAGAAATTTTTTTTGAACAAATATCACAATCTGTTGGGCAGACTGAGGTGAAGCCTACCTCCAAGCCCTGAGGTCCGGATTTTCTCCCACTCACCACAGCTGCTGCTGGACTGAGGAGAAAGACAGGCCCAGATATTTAATTCCTGTTAATATAGTACATTAGAAAAATTGCATCCAGCTTAACTGCCAAGGCAGAACCACAACAAGTTTGCCATTTGTGCCAACAGGTATCAGTCCCATCCTTCTCCTCCTTCATTAAGTTACAAGACAGTTAGTAAGATCAGAGGACTGGGTTTGAAAAAGCTATTGGAAAAGTCTGAGTCACTCAGCTTTGCCTGAGCTGGAAGTGCAGGTGTTGCAGTCATGTTGAGTGCTGCTGGGTGACACAGTTCAGCTGACTTACCAGATGATGCTATAGCACTGTTTCTCAGCCTAGCAGTGCACAGTGACAGAGTGCGTATGCATATTTGCCTTGAGATTACCCTTCTCTTACCTTTGACATGACAAAATTTGAGAATCTAGAGTAGAGAGGAGGAGCTGCCTTCAGAATCACCCAGGTGCTGGTGTCATCAGAAGACTTTCTGCAAGTGGTGTGGGCTGAATGCTTATGTAATTTAAAAGAAAATTATTATCTCTGAATTTCATCATATGCTTATGTGTATTTTTTCTTCTGCTTTTGCATGTGAGATGCTGCACCAAAGTAGAGGCTGCAAAACATGACATCTCTGAGAGTTTTGAGGGTTCTTCTGAACCCACTAACTTAGGGAAATTTTGTGGACAAACCTTTCAAGCTGGAAGGCATAAATATGTCAGCCTAACCAAAAAGATTTTCAAGTGCACCCAACAGCAGTCAAACTACTGAGGCTGCTTTTGTTCCCTGAGTGATACAGGGAATGAGCAAACCATGACAGGGGAGGAAGGATAAGCCCTGCTGCCCTTACTGATTAGATAACTATTTTATTCACAGGCATGTAAGTTGCCAGTTGCAAGTAAAGAATTAGATAACTCGTGAGTTGTATGTGTCATTAATGAAGCAATGAATGAGTGAATTAATTAGGCCAGCCTACAAAGGGATAGAGCCCTCATTTAACACATTTGTATGTTTCTTTCCTAGAAAAAAAATTCTAATTTATGGAATACCTTGTCCTCTAAATTTGAGATACAAATGGACTGTGACAGTTGTTACGATTTTCTAGAACAGTCTCTACAACTGTTCTATATGTCTATGAAAATATTACCTGAAGTATTTAGAATCATAGAATCATACCACATCTCAAGTTGTAAGGAATCCATAAGTACCATCAAGTCCAACACCCTGCTCCTTACACCACTACCTAACAGTAAATTGTATTACCAAGAGTATTGTCTAGACTCTTCTTGAACTCTGACAGGCTTGGTACCATGACCTCTTCCCTAGGGAGCCTGTTCCTGCCTCTTCTTCAGGCAAAGAATCTCTCCCTAATGTCCAGTCTAAACTTCCCTGAGTCACCTTTGTTCCATTTTCTCTTGACTTTCCATTTTCTCTAGCTGGTGGCTAGAGAGAGGAAATCACCACCTCTCACACCACTGCCCCTCTGAGGAAGCTGTAGACTGCAATGGGATCGCCCCTCAGCCATCTCTTCAAGCTGAACAATCCAAATGACCTCAGCTGCTCCTCATAAGTCTTGCCTCTAGACCTTTGCAGCACTTCAGTCACCCTCCTCTGGACATAATTTTATTTCCTTATGTTGTGACACTCACAACTGCCCCCAACACTCCAGGTTAGGCCGCCCCAATGCAGAGCAGAGCAGGACAATCCCCTCCCTTGCCCAGCTGTGATGCTGTGCCTGATGCACCCAGGGCAGGGTTGGCCCTCCTGGCTGCCAGGGCACTGCTGACCCATGTTCAACTTGCCATCAATCCAGGACCCAGGATCTCTTTCCTGAGGCTGCCCATTAGCCTCTGATCCCTCAGTTTCTAAATATAATGAGGATTCCCCCACCCCAGGGGGAGGATCCAACACTTGTTAAATTACATTCAGTTGATGATTACACAGATCTTTTTTCTATCCAATTCTCTCCACCCTCAATGGAGTCTACAGATCCTCCTAATTTAGTATCACTGGCAACCTTACTTAATGTACATTCAACTCCTCTGTCCAGATCATTTATAAAAACACTGGGAAGCACTGCCCCTAAACTTGAGCTCTGGGGAACTCCACTTGTGACTTCACCACAAGCCCATTGAAACTTCTTTCACTAAAACATTTTGGACCAGACCTGGTCCAAATTGTTCACCAATTGTTCAACCATTCTGTTATAGACTTGTCTAGTTTATGTGCTTTGTGAGACAGTTTCAAAAGCTTTGCTAAAATCCCAAATCTACTGGCTTCTCTTGGCCAGCTAGATGGGTGGCCCAGTCACAAGGAAATTATGTTCGTTAAGTAAGACTTTCCCTTTGTGAGCCTATGCTATGACCACTAAAGACTGATTTTTGTCTCAAATGTGTATCGATAAATCTCAGGAAAACCTTCTCCCCAGTTTTGCCATGCAATAAAGTGAAACTGACAGGACTGCATTTACCAGGGTCTTCCTACTTACACTTACACTTCTTTCTTGAAAATTGGGACACTTTATAGAGTCATAGAGTTATAGAATGGTCCTGATTGAAAGAATCCTAAAATCATCTAGTCCAAAATCCCTGCCATGGACAGGGGCATCTTCCACTCAAACAGGCTGCTCAAAGCCCCATCCAGCCTGACCTTAAACACTTCCAGGGATGGGGCATCCGCCACTTCTCTGGGCAACATGTTCCAGTGCCTCACCACCCCCACAGCTACCTCACACTTGCCAGTTGAGCCTTCAGACTGTTGAAAAGCAGTGGAGAAAGGTCTTGTGATGACATCAGCCAGATCTTTCAGTAACCTGCGATGAGTTCCGTCAGGCTCCATAGACTTATGTGCATCCAGCTGGATCATCAAGTCACAAACAAGTTCAGAATTAACTGGAAGTTTATATTTCCTCCAGTTATTATCTTCTGGCTCTCCTGGCTCTGGGACCCAGGGATGTTAATGCTATTGAAGACAGGGGCAAAGAATGTGTTAAACCTCTCTGCTTTGTCCACATCCCAGTTTGTGAGGTGACCAGCCTCATCAAGTAATGGGGCAATGTTAGCTTTACTTCTCTCACTGTTAACATACATTAAAAAGTTATTTTCATTGTCCTTCACAGTGCCAGCCAGCTGTAACCCTAGTTGAGATTTGGCCACATGCATTTTCTCCCTACAGCGGCAAACAGCATCTCAGTAGTCCTCCCATGTTGCCTGTCCTGGTGGTCCAGTGTCCACACACTTTCATTCTCCTCCTAAGTTCTAGAAGATTCCTCCTGGCCCAAGCCAGCCTCATGGCCCTCTTGCTTGATTTCCAATATTTTGGAATTACTTGTTTCTGCACTCTTAAGACAAGGCTCTTAAAAAGTTGCCAGAATTCATGGACTCCAGCGCTTTCAATCTTTAGTTCCTGCCTTTTGTGTATCCTTTGGCAGGGCAGGAAGAGCATGTTGAACAAATGCTGGTCTTTATACCCAGTATGCTTATACACTAGTGGGATCTGTAGGATAGAGGTGGAGTTTCCATGACCATGGCCTGCAATCTGTGTGGACCCCTCACACCATGCTCTGACAATTAGAGTGGTGTTCATTAACAGTAAAGTTCATTAACAGTAAAGTTCCTATTGATGTCATTTGTGTCCAAGCATGTCCAGTAAAACCTACCTGGCTGCTGGATGGCATTTCACATAGGCTACTGCCTGGAGCAGCCCAGTGGTGGTAGGCAGGATTAGACCCAGCCACAGACCTCCCTGCTGAATTTTCTGAGCTTGAACTTGGTCCTGTCATGGAGAAGGTGAAATCAGCTGCAACAGGTCTGGCTTCTCAGAGAATACGGTGAGATATTTGTCCTTCACCAAGGCCTTGTCTTCTCCAGACCTGGTTAATCTGATTCCTCCTGTGGAGTCACCTGTCACAGACCTCAGGCAGAGCTCCTGAAGTTGGGCATTTTTTCTCTCCTCACACAAAATTCTCCTGAGTACAAAAAAGTGCAGTTTTGCCATGCTTCCAAACATACAATTACCTAGTAATTAATGAAAGACTGGCTTTCTCATGTTGGCCTTCAAACTGAGTGAGTAATTAAGTCTCCTTCTTTTGCTAAAAGGAGTATTTTCTCAGCTTCAAGTCAGTCTCCAGACTGTGATTCATTTAGGGTTTTCACAAGAAGCCAGTGAGAAAAGAAGGATCCTAGAGTCACTGGAAATACATTTCCCAGATGTCTTACACTTCAGTTGGGATTTGTATAAATGGCCTTTGAGACTAAACGAACCCCACTTATCTGCAGTGCAAAGCTGCCTCTATTGCATTTTCTGTTTGTTACCACAAGCAGTAGGATGACAGTTTGATTACATTTATGATGTTTAAGGAGCCAGGACTTCCCTTCTGTTACCAGGAGAAGAGAAGTCACTTGCTTTGAAACAAAAGAGCCTGTAAGTTCATTTTTTGAGCCTTAATCAATAGCTCTTCATGAATGTTTTATTTTAGAGATTAGAGGAAATTATCTCAGGCTAAAGGTATGTGATTATGCATTACCATGAAAAAAAAAGTGGTATTCCACACTAGCACACCATTCAAGGACTGCAGTTAAAACCAAAAAGAGTAAATGTCACCAAGCCATAATTTCTGTTCACAACTGCAAACTGATTGAAATGCATGACCTTCTTGTACTACAAGTAAGAGTCAGCCTTTCTCCAGAGGACACAGCAAATCCAAGTAGTGAGACTCATATAGCATGTAATTCAAGAAAGAAGTAATGAACTTAAAAGGAAATGTAATTCAAATAATGGCTGCAGTGTATTTTAAAATTAGACTCTGCCTTCACTGCAGTTTCAGAGCTCCCACTGAAGTCTCTAAAGTGGGCAGTAAATAACAGAAATATGGGGCTTGATCTTCAAGTGACTGCTACAGAAGGGACAAAACCTCTAACTAAATTCACAACTAAATGGGTATGTTCAGCAGGACCTTATCTGGAGAATGAATAAAGCATGTCATTTTGTACTGATTTTAAGTGGTTAATCATATCAATCATTTTTAATAGGCCTTCTGCTTATCAATCAGATTAATCATCCCTTTTAATAGTCCTTCCACTTATCAATCAGATTAATAATTTTTGGTAAAAATAATAAGTTCTGCTGGAATCAAAACAAAAATTCTCATCAAGAGATGTAAGGCTGTGTCCTTTAATAGCTTAATCCAGACAACCCTATCCATTTTATTTAGTATTTGTTGCCTCATGTCAAAATTTCTTCATGTCTGTGAGAAGAGAGGCAATGGTTGGAGAGGACTATGGAGGTGACAATCTTTATGAAGATTCTTGAGTCTTTTCCTCACTTAATAAATACAGCAGTATCATCTCGTAATGTCCTTTATTCTAACATGTCTTTCAGGGTTTATCAAGCTGTTCATGATGGATGCACTCTTTCTGAGCATACTAAAACTATATACATATATTAAAATGCAGTTTAGTTATGATGTAATTCCCAGAGCAGGTAAGAATTTATTTGGTAATACCAATGACATCTGTCTACTGATTTCCTCTTTTAATTTAACTCACAAAGTACTCCTTCCTTCAGAACTCATGAATGAGTGTTCAGCAGTCTGGTACTTATTTTATTAAGAAAAATAGCTTCTTAATAAGGAAGAAAAGTTAGTACTTTAATTAATTCAATTAGTTTCTAATTGGAATTAGTTTCAATTGTGATAAAACTTCAGATCTCAGAAAAAAGGCTCCCTTACAATAAAATCCTTTAAAAAACATAATTTTTAAAAGACAATGGCAATTAACCCTGTTTTGTATTGGCAAGAGTAGAGAGGAGAAAAGAGCATGCAAAGGCACACCAGTTATACATTAACCTAATTTTGTTTTCAGCAGTCCCTGGGTCTTACTTAAGCCAGTTGGCTACTGGCTTAAGTAAGGATAGGTATCAGTCATTCATGGGTATCTTAGCAAATATAGACTTACGTATTTGAATGAAATATGATAACATAATAATTATATATCTAAATATAGTACATATATAATTATATATGTAAATATTTTTTCTGTAATGAAAAAATGCATAAAGCATTGTAAGAGAAAAAACACTGAAGTTTTCCTTGAAATCGTGAGGCAATTCTGCTGCTTCTTCAGGCAAAAGCAAAGAAGGCAATATACAATATACAATAATTCTTTATTGTGTATTTTTGCACATATTTTCATTTGAATCTCAAGTAACTTTCTATTGCAAATCTTTCTATTTCTAATGCCATGATTTTAATTTCCAGAGGTACTAATTTTTTTGTTTCTTTGACTTATTTCCAAGCAAAAAGAAGCAGGATTAAAATCATCATTACTTTCATGTGCAAATAATTGCCTATGTTTCCTATTTTAACTCCCTTTGAAGGTTAATTTATTATTTCCAAGACTGTCTATTTTAAAGATAATGAAGTATATGATATGAAGTTACTTTGGATTTAGCCATCAGATAGTCTCTACCAGGTCTAGTTGTGCAAGTTAAAGATGACTTCTCCTTTTTTACATTCTGTTTTATTCTAACAGGTTTTGCAGAATTTACCAAACCTGTCAAATGCCAGCAGCCAAGCTATCAGCACCACCCACTCATTTCCCCACCAACAGGGTCAGGGGGAGAATTGGAAGGGTAAAAACCTTCACAGGCTGAGATAAATACAGTTTAACAGAGAAAGCAAAAGCCCTGCAAACAGGCAAAGCAAAACAAGGAATTAATTCACTGCTTCCCATGGGCAGGCAGGTGTTCAGCCATCGCCAGGAGAGCAGGGCCCCAACACGCATAACAGTGCCTTGGGAAAACAAATGCCATCACTCCAAATGTTCCCCATTTCTTCTTCATTCCCTCAGCTTTATAACCTGAGCATGATGTCACACAGTCTGGAAAATCCCTCTGGTCAGTTCAGGTCACCTGTCCTGGCCGTGTCCCCCCCCAGCTTCCTCACCATTGGGATAGCACAAAAAGCAGAAAAGGCCTTGGCTCTGTGTGAGCCCTGCCGTGCTCAGCAACAACAAAAACATCTCTCCATTATCAACCCTCTGTCCAGCACAAATCCAAAACTCAGCCCCATGCCATCCACTGAGAAGGTTAATGCTACCCCAGCCCAAAACAACACATGTCCTTAGTCTATTCTGGGCAAAACCAGGCAGATAAACACCACTAGTTTATGAAAACCTGGCAAATAGGTGGTAGTGAAGAATTTGAGATTATTATCATCACTTGGAACTGTTGTTTGTGAAATGAGTATTCATCCAGGAAATGAGAAAAAGAGAAGGTTTAATATGTTTAAAGAAAAATGTTGTGAACACAAAATCCTGCAATAATACATTTTCTGTCCTGCAAAATACATGCATGGCTTAGTGAAATTAAGTAGTTCTTGCATTTTGCTGAGCCATGTGAAAAAGCAGGCACTACAGTACCTCAGCAAATACAAGGCATCATAAATTGTGTGTATAACTTGGGTTGTCATAATAAATTTTGACATGATATCAACATAAATAATATCCAATAGAACAATCTTCCTGAGATGTGCTAAACTGTTGTCCTTATTGCATAGTGTATGAATAGTCGCATTTTTTTACTCAGAGTTCAAGTGTCTTTTTTCTTAATAGCCATGCCAAAAAAAATGATAGTTGCCTTCTATTTTCCAAGGTTTTAAAATTTTATTTCAAGGTATTAAAATATTTTACAAAATAGGTATTTACTGTGATCTGTTGAGTTTTTTATTTATTCAGTAATAAATCACACATTAAGGACTGTGAGTTTTTTACAATTCTACTTAGTTTCAGCTAGTTCATATCACATTGTTGCAGGTCCCAGATTATTTGAGCATGCAGCAATACTACTGACAAGCAAACTTATAATTCCAAATGTAAATTTTCATCTCCATAAGTAGTTGTGAATGGGACTTAAAAAGTTATTCTTTTGGACTAATGTAAGTTAGTTATGTAAGTGATAATAGTAGGTAATAAAGATGAAGGGGAGATAATATAGACCTAAATGGTTTTATATTCAGCCATTTATTTCAGTACAGTAGTGGCTATTTTAGAAACATTTGCTCCTTATTCTCAGGATTGCCAACTCTGTATAAGGACAATCTGCAAAAAGGAAGTCAGTCTGCAGTTAAGGAACGTTTCCTGGACCATGCAGGCTTGATGCTATTCCTGATAATGAGCCACAGCTCAGAGCTAGCTTGTAGAGTGGCTGATGGCAAGAGGTGACAAGGAGAGATGCTATAGCAACTTTATCAGCGCAAAATTAAAGCAGGAGAAAAAATCTGGGTAAAGTCCTGTGAAACTTGCTTTGGGCAGGCTAGACTGAATGATCTCCAAGGTCCTCTTATAACCTGAATGATTCTGTGCTGCTGTGAATGTGCAAACCAAACAGCAGTAGCCTTCCTCAAAACTATTCTAGACAGTTTTACAGCAGAGTATTCTTCATTCCAACTGTTTTTGTCAGCAGGGAGGTTTTGCTCTTTGAAAACTTTTTGTGTTTGAAGTTGTCTTTTTAGCCAAATTCAACTTTCTGTTTTGCAGGCTCCATTCCTTGAGGATATCATGGTAACCCTTTTGAAGGGTAAAACATTCTTAAAAGCATCCCCAAAAGTGCTTCTAATTAGAGCATGCAGCTAGTAACTTGAACATGTGTATCACAATCTCACAGAACTTTAAACATGTGAATAATCAACAGAACAGTTCAGAAGGTGAAAGTTAAAACCATATTTAGGTGCTAGGTTTGGATTACAGTTCAGGAAGACAGAGGGAAACAGTATCAATGGTCCTCTTTTGAGTCTGAGGAACTGCAGTCTTTATTGTAAGGTAAACAGTTAGGCAGCCTTAATACCTGAATATTTGGTAGTCACAGACTAGAAGTCCAGAAAGAGTCAGGAGGAACATCTGCAAAGTTCTCTGAATAAGATACAGCTCCTTGCCCTCAAAAGTTATGAGCTTTCCAAGACATCAGGAAAATTAGGCATGAAAGTGCATTAGAAACCTTGTTGGATATATTAAGTGAAAGAAAATCAGATGTAAAATTTACACTGCTAATACAATGATCTAAAATACAAGTTTACAGCATCCTAAGATAAGAATGGAACTTGTACCCAAGAAACTAAATGAAAAAGACAGGCTGGAAGATGATATAAGTCTTTAGTGAATCCTTAAAATTTGAACAAATAAGATTAGGCCTGTGAACCTTATCTGGAATCGTACAGCTTACATTCCTACATTGGTACAGAAACTAATTCCGAGAGCTGAAGTATGATGTAATGTTTTGGGGAATGTGGCACATCAAAAGCCCCAACTCATCCTTCCTCAAGAGGAAAGGTAGGACAGACTGCTATTCTCACAAAGTATTGTTGTTAATTGGACTATCAAATTGTCTAAAAGGAACACAGCTATAGAGAAATTAACAGTGTTGTAAACAGTTAATCCCAGCAGGTCCCAAACTGCTGTTATGTCAGAAAGAGTAGAACTATGATAGAGGTTTAGCAGTTTTCTGATTAATCTCCTGAACATTTCTGAGTGAGCAGTTGCTTTGTTTCCATCTGATGAGGGCAGAAAGCTGTTGGTTTTCACACTTTAAATAAGTTATCAATAAGACAGAAGATTTCCTGGGAAGGCTGAGGAGCAAGATTGGGAGTCCAGCTTTGGTGTCACTGGATGCAAGATTGAAGTAGAACTTTGGGGTCTCTGGAAGGCCTGTGACCACTCAAAGGCTCAATAAGGATGGATTTGGTCACTCAGCATCTCATAACAAAATGTCTGCCTGTCCATCTTCAGTCTTGGACCACGGTGAAGGTTAGACACCATACTAGGAGGGAATCTAGGATAGACTCCTGAATTTTTACAAACATAATTTTCACTTATAGACATATCCAAACTTGTTTTTCTTGAATTTAATCTCCCACTTTTACATGAAAAAAGGAAAACAGAAAGGAAAAGAAAAAGAAAAATTTCAGCTCACATAACATCCACATGGCAAAAACCCATCTGGCATTTATCTTTGTTATTAATTGACTTCACAGCTAAAGACTTCAAAGAGGAGCTGTGTGGGAACTGGTAATAATGTTATTTCAAAATTTGTTTTCATTTAAACTTAAATCAATGTGCTATATTTAGAAATTTTGAATCAAAATGGATTTAAATAAATAATTTCAGTCTTGTAGTATTACTTTAGAAGGCTATCAAAACAGTCTTTCTTAATTTTGATAAGTTTCTTCTGTTTTCTTGTTTAGTTGATGAAGTCTGTTTCAAAGGGACTTTCAAGTTTCTATTAAAAGAAAAAAAATCAGAATATTCTCTTCAGACTTTTGAAATATTTCATACCAGTTTATTTTGTTCTTCCTTCCCAGCCATTACATTCCCATGTTTGAGTGAAGAGTGAGAGACATTCTCTTTCAGTGAAAAATTTTGTGAGATCTGTCTACAAGGAATCAGCTTTTTAGAGGGTACTATCAAACAATCCCTAAAAAAAAAAAGAGAAATTCTAGAGGTATTAGTCTGGACAATTATCTCTAGATATTTGTGCTGATTTGTGCCTCATCTTGATATCACCACAGTTTCTTGTCCATATCCTGTTGATGTTCCATCTGATCTGCGTTCCTGCCTGCACAGGAGTTATTTCTTCCTTAGGCACAGTGATTCTGTCCTGCCAGTTTCTGGAGCATTTCTTTGAATCTGGTTGTACATTATCTACAAAATATACCTTATTTTGTAATGTGCTCAAAAGGTGATGGTATACACATAGCTTACCAAAAATTTCCAAGCCATAGCTTTACTGGAAGTTAGAACATGCAAAATTGCATTAGAAGTTACTGCGCATTTTCAACCAGTGGAAGCATTGCATTGCAACTGCAAAATCCAAACATTTTATGTGATACAGTTTTATTGTATAGTAAATTTTATGCTTTCCACTTTACAGATTTGAAATTAAAAAATTAGATTCTAGTTTGTTCCTGTGACAAGAATTACTCACAGAGCTTCTAGAAGTGTATTCCACATGTGTCTGTGATGCATACCAGAAACAGTAATTGAATGTCATTTATGGTGGCTGTGTTGTTATCTACAGTTACAGAGACCAGAGGAAGAAGCTGTGCTTTTGAAAGTTTGTGAAAGGCATACTTATCGTTAAAGTTCTGTTTTAGCTAGAAGGGGAAGGGTAAGAAACAGGTAACCCATGAGGGTTTTTAAAGGAGTGACTGGGATGTAAACGTAAGCTAGAATTCAGAAAGAAAAAGCTTCAAAGGATTGTAGCATGTACAGTAGCTATTGCCAAATACTGTGGTGCATACAAACCCACACTGATACACAAACCTAGATTTTCAAGAGACTACCCAAGTTTGGGACAGCATTTTTTACGTGATCTGACCCCAACTGTTGGCACCACACGGGCAAAAATCTGGGCCCATGGCAAGAAGATGGCACACACACCACTCTGTTTATATTGAATTGCAGCTCCCAGATTAATGGATACTAGGGCGTTTGGTTGTGATTATGCAGATCACACTCATTTTTAGCAAAGGTTAAAAAAAAAGTGCTAGGAAAATCCAGTGAGTCCCAGTGAATGTCTGAGAGCAGTGGTCACAGCAAATGTGGGTGGGCAGTCGCAAGCTGTTTATGTATGCTGGCCAAGAGACACCAGGAGTGCCAGCTGCTGGAAACCAGATGAGAAGGCACAGCCAGCTCAGTGGTACAGGGAGTGTTTCCTCTGAAGAAAGCATTACAAGAAAAAGATACAGGTCAAAGTCCCTTCATGTGTAACATTTTGAGACCTTTCCTAAATTTTTGACAGACTGCTTTCAAAAATATGATTTATTCAAATTTGTAGCAATTAACAAAATAGCTACAGTGCAGCTCAGTACAAAAGTATAATAAATGGGGGCTGGGGGGAAGTCTCCCATTATTTCAAAATGTGCTCATAAAATTTTAGGGAAGAAAGGCTAAAGGAGTTGTTTGTGGGGCTAACACATTTCACAATGTTTTTGAGTTGCTTTTTCTCATATATTCCTTCAAAGAAAAAGGGGAGGGGCAGAAAATCTCATTGAAACTGTGTATTTCTTCACAAAAAAAAAAGCAAATAACAAAACTTTTCTCAGACTTCACATGAAACCAACTCCAATTGGGTATCTTTGAAAATTTCTTCTCTGGCTAATTAAGCATGAAGAAAGGAAA
The DNA here is from genome assembly GCA_024865655.1 of Emberiza elegans. Lineage (NCBI taxonomy): Eukaryota > Metazoa > Chordata > Aves > Passeriformes > Fringillidae > Emberiza > Emberiza elegans. The sequence goes on along the minus strand of JALJVW010001283.1, from coordinate 24,979,258 downwards.
GGAGCTAGCGTTCTTTTGTTGATAGCATACCCACGCCGATGAGACTTAGCCACAGCCCCCAGCCAAAGGCAGCTCTCCGGAAAGAGGACTCACAGGAGAGGACAAAGAACAAGGGATGGGTAGGAATTTACTCTGTCACAGTACTGACACACTGGTATTTTGGTTCTGACATTAATAAAAAGCTAAACTTTCTAAAGAACAGGGGAGACAAAAGAAAGTCCATCTCCAGGATGTTAAGACTGCAGTCATAATTGAATTTATTATTTGACAGGGGAGTGAGGTTTGTTTGTTTTTTCTTTTCTATTTTATTTCCTGTGGGATGATGTTGAATGGTTAAGGACAGAGAATCAGAAAGGGAGAGATACTGGTGGAGTCAAACTCTGGCCTCCCTGAGACAGGAGCAGCCACCAGAAATGGAGTGACTTGCTCAGAGGACAAGGAAAGGATTACAGATATCATTTATCTGGACTTCTGTAAAGCCTTTGACATGGTTCCTACAACAACCTTCTTTGTAAATCAAAGAGAGGTGGATTTGGTGAGTAGACTCTTAGATGGATAAGGAATTGGGGGAATGGTCACATGCAAAAGGTAGTGGTCAACAGCTCTGACTCCTCATGGACACCAGTGACAAGTGATGTCCCCCACGGGTCTGTAGTGGGACCAGTGGCATTTAATATCTTCATTGATAACAGACAAGGGATCAAGTGCACCCTCAGCAAATCTTCAGGTGACACCAATCTGAGTGGTGCTATTGATACACCTGAAGGACAGGATGTCATCCAGAGGGAGATATGAAAAAGCTTGGCAAGCAGGCCCATGGGAATGTCATGAGGTTTAACAAGACCAAGTTCCAGGTGCTGCACCTGGGTCAGGGCAACCCCCAGTACCAGCACAGGCTGGGGATGAACAGATGGAGAGCAGTGCAGCCCAGAAGGACTTGGGGGTGCTGGTGGGTGAGAGGCTGGACATGACCCAGCCATGGGCACTCCCAGCCCAGAGAGCCAAACGTGTCCTGGGCTGCATCCAGAGCAGCGTGGGCAGCAGGGGAGGGAGGGGATTCTGCCCCTCTGCTCTGCTCTGGTGAGAGCCCACCTGGAGCCCTGCATCCAGCTCTGGGCTCCCAGCACAGGAAAGACATGGAACCTGTGGGAGTGATTATCCAGAGAAAGATCCAAGATGATTAGAGGCATCTAGAACCTCTTCTTTGAGGAAAGGCTGAGAGAATTGGGATTGTTCAGCCTGGAAAAGAGAAGGCTTTGGGGTGAACTAATTGTAGCCTTTACAGTTCCTAAAGGGAGCCTGCAAGAAAGTCTACAAGGGCATGCAGTGACAGGACAAGGAGCAATGGCTTCAAACTGAGAGTAGATCTAGATTTGATATTAGGGAGAAATTCTCTTCCGTGGGAATGCTCAGGCATTGGAATAGGTTGCCTAGAAAAGTTGTGCTCCATCCCTGGGAGGGTTTAAAGCCAGGTTGTATGGAGGTCTGAGGAACCTGGTCTAGTGGGAGGTGTCTCTGTCTACACCAGTGAGGTTGGAAATAAATTATCTTTAAGGTCCTTCCATTCCAAGCCATTCTACGATCCTAAGTTCAGCAAACTTTTAGAATGGCTGCAAATTGTCCAGTTTGATGTCGATAATGACATTTTACCTCATGATTGAAAAAGAAAAAAAGCAACAAAGTAAAGTTTTTCGGCTGCCCTCAGAAGAACAGAACAACAGGAAGTTACAAAGGAGGTCTGACAATTAAACTGAGAAAGGTGTCTGTGGGTATTGGAAAATGCATTTTAGCCAAAGCCCCAGAGGGAGAAGGGCCCCTGCAGTTTGTCCTCTCCAGCATATTGACCTATAAATATCTGATTTATGATACAGTAAACCCTCCCTTGGGTCAGTCTGCCTTGGGAGAAGAGAAGGGAAGGGAAGGGAAGGGAAGGGAAGGGAAGGGAAGGGAAGGGAAGGGAAGGGAAGGGAAGGGAAGGAAGGGAAGGGAAGGGAAGGGAAGGGAAGGGAAGGGAAGGGAAGGGAAGGGAAGGGAAGGGAAGGGAAGGGAAGGGAAGGGAAGGGAAGGGAAGGGAAGGGAAGGGAAGGGAAGGGAAGGGAAGGGAAGGGAAGGATTCTCAGAGAGGGTGTATTTTTTCATAGTTGATATAATCTTTATATTGGATCTATATAAATATACATTTTAAGCTAGGATGATACTAGTAGACTGTGGCTTCAGACTAGCTTAAAACTATTTCTCAGGTCCTCTGTCTTTGCCTTTAAAAGTAATCATTGGTAACAAAAAATCCTACTTGAAGAACCTGTGTTCCTGTGCTGGCTGAAATTCAGTGCTAGATAGCTGGTTTGGTTAATGCATGACCAAAGAAAATATTTAGCTTTATGGATGCTCCAGTGGTAATTGCAGTAAAATGAAAGAGGGAAAGTTTTCCTCAAAAAAGCAAATATATATTTCCTGAACCACTTACTAGATAAGCAGATACATTAAATTACAAATATTTTTACTTTCTTAATATCAAAAATCTCCCATTTCCATTACTCCACAGCCACACTTCATTCATTTTAAAGAAACATTATAATCACAAAAGATAAATTATATTAAGAAGTTATAGGGAAACAGAACTCTGCAATTCTGAGCACAAAAAAGCTGAAGTGGACTTCTACACCCAGGCAAGAGTAGAATCATTCTGTATCACCAAAATGTGCATCAATGGTTACATTTTAGAGAACTATTTTCTCAAAGTAGACCTGCCTTATAAGTACTTTGGTAAATCCTCACAGACTAATGAGCTGCTTTGCAATAAAATAGGGACTTTCAAGTTATGAGGCATACCAGGATTGTGTGTGGTGCAAAATGGTGATGAAAGAGTAAAGATGTTGTGAGGATGACCATAGCAGGATGTTAATCACCTATCCTAACAGCAGTTGCACTCTCAATGAAAGGCTGATGGAGACCACCAAGGGGAGAGAAGGAAAAAAATTGTTCTCGATGAAAACTTAATGGAAATAATAGAGAATATATTTAAATTTATAGTGATTGGAGATAGGATGAATTGAAATACTAATATTTACTACATCAACTTTTGTAAACAGCAATAAAACATCACAACAGGGTTTTGATAAAACCTGTATATTTTATTTTTGCCTTTAGAAAGTGTAGAGTAATTTTAATATTTGTTTGTATTTTCATTTGTTGAAAAAGGCTTTAACAAGAGACAGGCTTTAATCTTCCATAATTCTGGAAGCAAGACATTCTTTGATAGGAAGCAGGCTTTCCCCCTTAATATTCTTATTCTTTAAAAATGTAGCAAAAAAAATGTTTTTGGGAGTATGTGCAATGACCCTGATAAACATCAGAGGCCACAGGGAAAAAAATTTGCTCAATCATTCTTTTTCTTCAATCTTAAAAACAAATGCTTGGCTTGTGAACACCAGGTAGGAAGACTAGCCTAGATCCAGCACATAGAAGTCATCTTTCTAGAAACTTCGAGGAGCTCTGAATTCTGAAGAAATGTCACAAGCTTCCAGCAGAAGTCTGGCCCTTGTTCCATCACAAAAACCCAACAAGAGTAGTCTAATTAGTGGCAAATAGCAAGCCCCCTCATAGTCTCCTGCCCATAGGAATAATTCATGCTCTGGAATGTGGAATCACTCCACAGCCACTAACTGTGAATCTAACCAAAATGCTGCAAGTGCATCTTGGCTAGAGATGCAGCTCTGCAGGCAGAATGTGCTGTTGAAACCAGGAGTGAAACATAAGATGAATGTATGCCAAAGGCTGACAAGGGAAGGAGCCAAGCTGAGGGAAGACCATGGAGAGCTGAGTGGTGGCTGTTCGGATGAGAAAGGTGGGAAAGGTGAAATTCATTGTGTGTTCTTTAAGAAGGAGGGTTATCCCTTGACTCAGACCTCTCTTGCAGGCACAGAAGTTCTTAATTAACTTTTAAAGACTCAGAATTAATGTAAATTACTCTTTCACTGCTCTTTGCAATCTGTTACAGTGGACTGTTGCCTGGTTTTCTTAAAACCAGGTGTTATTTTCTTAAAACCAGGCATTTTTGTAAATTCACAATACTGATTCATTACAAGATGACACTGCAGAATTATGTCCATCTGCCCCTTTATTTTTGAAATAAAGGTTTAAAGAAGCATAATCTGTCTTCTAAAGTCTTCTCCTGGAGACCCAGGGGCTTGCCATCATGGAATGGTTGCCTACCTGCATCACACAACAGAATCTACTGCCATTGGATCTGAAAAATGTACCTGGTGTTTGCATCAGTCTTTCTGTTCCAGAAAAATAGTGAAATCTAGACATACTCCTGTCATAGAGCCAGGGCTTTGCTTATTTTCAATAGTAATGTCCAGGACAAAATAGATTTTTAATTGCACGAGAGTTCCATGCTTCGTAAAAGACAGTGAGGTATTTAATATGAGGTTTACTAGAGTATTACCAGCATTTTGGTAATAGTTCTAAGCAACATATTTTTCTAATGTCCTTGATATTAGCAATCATGCATATTTATGTGTGATTCAATGTTGATTAAAAGCAACACTACACATATCAGGGTGTCATTTTCCTTCCCTTCCTCTTCAGATCCTCTTCATAGAGACTTCCATGAATTAAAAGTTCAAAGTATTGTCAAATTACTTAAAATGCACAGCCATATAGATAATTTTCACTCTTTTGAGTAATTGTCAATAGCAGCACCTCTTTCATAATTTTATATGAGATAGTATATTGTAATTATTTTGCCAAAAATTAAAATTGTTGGCAAGATGATGTTACTGTCATACATCACTTCCACATCTCCCTGCTGACAATGCTCCCACAAGGACAGTGCTTGGACCAAACCTGTCCAACCCAAAAGATTCAGATGTTTAACAATGTGAGCAGGAGTCAGACTTCTACCATTTACCAGGCAATTAGATGAATCTCTATTACACACAGTGACACAAAGAGAGTGCAGATTTATCCATAGTAATTCAGTAGAATTCAAACCTCAGAAACACTAAGGTAGTCTACAAAGTACTGATTCAGTTCTGAAACAGTAATATTAAAGAGAAAATATTACCATCTCACAATAAGCTGAAGGTGATCCCAAGAAAGAGGTTTGTTTAAAAATAGATGTATCATAAAAAATGACAGGCAGATAATTATTTCAAAGGACCCCAAAACCTGAGTTTCAGATTAAACACAAGCTTAAACTTTTATCTAACAGCTACCTCACACAAAACTGATTTAATCATTTGAAATATATAGTGTATACATCTCATACAAAGGGATACCATATCTCATATATAGCAATAGCACATATATTCAAGCATGTATGAATCATTTTAAACAACACACCAATATTGCAAAACTCTATTCTATCATACTTTTCTTTAAGTTTGCTTCTATGTTAGAATAATAAGATCCCAGGGTCTCAGTTTTAAATTACACTGCAAGTAAAATGTTGGTTTAAAAGATATTATAATGAAATGAGATGTAAATCTACAATTACAAAAATCCAAACATTAATTCAGTGAAGAAAAATCACAGCATTTTCTGGGATCTGAGAGTGCTTTGAATGTACAGTAGTTCATTTGTTAATGAATGCAGAATAGCCAGGAAATAAGAGACCTGTTTCATTATGGCTACCCCACAGTTACTCAAACCCTTATACTGCAAGAGCATGAAGAGAATAAAAACTTCTTAAGCTGGTTGTCCTTTACTCTGAGACAGGATAATCTTTGAGAAACATTTTACGGTGCATCTTTTGAAGAAAAGTGCATTAGTCTTTACTGAAAAAACATTTGGTTGACCTCGAAAGTAAAGCATTCATGAGAAGTATGAGCAGAAGTTTTCATTATTCCTTAAGCCCTCCCTTCAGAGAGACAAAAAATTCCTCCCTCCATTGCAGCTCCACAATACCCAGTTGCCAAGCAACTGATCTTTTATGGTGGGTCTCCATGGCAACTGATGTAAACAAAATCATAAATCCCATTACCTAAGTAATACTAAGGCTGTGCTATAAAAGGAGAAAGAATCATGCTGAAGTTTAAAGACATAATATGTAAGAGTGAAAATGAGATTAAAAAATAAAAAGCTGTTGCTGAAATTACAGTTAATATGGTTCTTCCTACCAAACTTTCTCATTTTGCAATTTTCTGAAAGCCATTCCAAATAAATTTACTCCAAACTTAGTAAGTGCATTTTCAGCATAATTGTGCTGCATGAGGGAACCACTACCCTTGACAGGTAAACCTTCAGCTTCCATTAAGACCAATCTGTGCATGGAAGAATTGTGCTAACATTGTTATAGTGAGTTGAAGAGACTTTAGGCAGATAAAACAAAGCTGATGTTGACTGGTAAGCCAGGGTGGCTAAGCAGCTTCCACCATTCTTGCCTGTGAGAAAGCCAAAATAGAAGTCGCAATGCAAAGTTTGTCTTTGCTGGTCAGAACCAGGTCAGACCTGGACAAGGGCTCCCAGACCCTTCAGAAGAGTCTTGCAGCTACAGCAAAAAGACCAGGACAAGGCAGAGACCTGAACTATTCATGCAGCACTTTCTTTGTCTCAGTGGTTGTAGGACCCACTTGGACACCCTCACCAACAAGTCATTTTAGCAGAGTCCTTTAAAGATAGAAACAATGAAATTTTGTGTCTTTGAGTGGAAATAAGCTTCATTTGCATTTCTTTGTTCAACTTAGTTTCTATTTATGTTTCCCTGTATATCAGAGACAGCAGATGTCTGGGGTTTTTCTCTTCTTAAAGACCTCCTTCTGGATAGACTCTGCCTTTTAAATATCAGTTGGGCATGTGCACTCACAATCTCCCCTAAGACAGAATCTAGCTAGATCACTAACTTTGGTTACAAGTCCTGCATCTAAAAAGTGATCCATAGCTGGCACTTTTGTGACTGATTCTACTTTTAAGTATGATCAGCTTGCAATACGTACATTCAGATCTGTGTATTATCCTTTAAATCAGATCATAACACTTCTTTCTTGAGCAGTGTGTGTTCAAGTTATGCTTCCAAGAAGGAAAGAAATTTTTGTACCCAAAATATACATCACACTTTTCTTATCTGAATTTATAGTGCAGAGGAACTGTTCAATTTTAGAAACAAGTATATGATTTCTGTTACATATTTAACAATTTTTTAAGTATGCAAAAGTTACAACTCACAACTGCAAACTAATAATAGTGGCAAGGGTGTTACAGTTTTGAGTGTATACAAATTACTCTAAAGTACTGTGTGAACACCTGTAGTCTTTTAAAAACTATATACATTAACGGATTTTGCATGGAGCAAGCAATAAAAAAAGGAAAATTGTAATTTATAGACACCTTCACTGGAAGAGTTTGTAGATTTCTTCTGTCCCTTATCAGCTCAAGCAGTGTCTTTTAAAATGGATTACTGAATACTGAAGCAAGGACTGAAGAACCCCTGTGTTGAACCTTAGTTAGGTATGTACAGTCTAGGTCAAACAATATACTTTTCAGATACATGTTACTGTATTATGGCATTCCACAGTTCAAATTGGACTAACCAGTACATTTCTTCTGGAAAAAAAAGTTATGTACCTGTTTGAATGTTGAATGTTTATTTTAGAGACAAAAGCCCTTTCAGAAATGTTAAGTGAAATTCAAAATAGTCCTTGTCAATAATTAAATCCTTTAACAACTCTCTAGCCTCTAAAAACTTGTTTTGATATTAAGACAGACATACCAGAGATTCCCCAAAGTACCTCTCTAGGTCTGCCTAAAAACCTCGAGAAGAATGAAGAATCTGGGTCTTTTTGTAAGAATGTTGTGGACTTTCTCAGTTAAATTACTCTCTAATTGATCCACAAATACAGTTTGAGCTAGAAAAGGGTTGGAACAGCAAATTCTTGGAATCAGAAAAATAAGATCACAGAAACATAGAATCAGAGAATGGTTTGTGTTGAAAGGGACATGAAAGATCATGTAGTTCCAGCCCTCCTGCCATGGGCAGGGACACGTTCCACTAGACCAGGTGGCTCAGAGTCTTCTGCAGCCTGGACTTGGACACCTCCAATGATGGGGAGCCCACAACCTCCCTGGATAACCTGTTGCAATGCCTCACTACCCTCACTGTAAGGAATTTCTTCTTAATAGTAATCTAAAACTGCCCTCTTTCAGCCTTAGGCCATTCCATTCCCCTTTGCCTTATCACTGCATGCTATTGTGAAAAATCCCTCCCCAGCCATCTTCTAGGACAATTTTAGGTTTTGGAAGGCTGCCACAAGGTCTTCCTGGAGCCAACTGTCTCAACCTGTCTCCACCGTCCAAGTGGATACCAGTGACAAGCGGTGTCCTCAGGGGTCAGTCTCAGGACTGGGACTGTTCCACATCTCTGTGGTGACACGGACACTGGGGTTGAGTGCCCTCTCAGCAAGTTTGCTGATGACACCCAGCTGAGTGGTGCAGTCAACACACTCAGGGGAAAGGATGTCATCCAGAGGGACCTGGACAGACTTGAGGGTTGGGCCCATGCAAGCATCATGAGGTTCAGTAAGGCCAAATGCTTGGTTCTACCCCTGTACTAGGGCTATCCTAAGCCCAGGCTGGGCTGAGAATGGCTCGAGAGCAGTCCTTGTGCTGTTTGTGGAGGAAACACTCAATATCATTTGGGCATAGGCACTTATAGCCCAGAAGGCTAATTGTATCATGGGCTGCATCCAAAGCAGTGTTATCAGTGTGAAGGAGGGGACTCCCCCACTCTGCTGTGCTCTGGTGAGACCTCACCTGCTCTGGTGAGACCTCACCAATTCAAGGGCCCCCAACACGAGAATGTCAAGAACCTGTTGGAAGGAGTCCAGAGGAGGCTGCTAAGTTGATCAGAGGGTTGGAGCATCTCTCCTATGAAGACAGGCTGAGAGAGTTGTAGTTGTTTAGCCTGGAGAAGAGCACTTCTGTGGCGACCTTACAGCAGCCTTACAGTTAAGTGGAACTCTTTGAATATGACCATCTAGCAAATTCCTAATTGGCTAAGTGGTCCACCCGACAAGTCCACATTTTTCCATTTTAGAGTAAAGGATGAAATGTGGGACAATGCCCAGTGCTTAGCTCAAGGCCAGGTAGATCACACCTGTTGCCCTTCTTTCTTCCGTCATTGTTGTAACCCTGTCATAGAAAGTCACCAAATTTGTCAGGACATGTTGGCTGCCGCCTTCTTATTTTGCATGTGTTCTTATTGTTTTTTTAAAATCGGGTTTACATTTGCCCCTTTTAAAGTCAATGGGAACTTCATTAAATTGCCGTGACCCTTCAACTGTGATGGGCAGTAATTTAGCCACTAATTCTTTTGGTGGATATAACTTTTAAAAACACAAACTAAAACAGGAAATATTTCAGCCTTTGAGCCCCACTGCAGAAGGCTGAGAAGGACAGGTTAGGCTGCCTTTCTGCAGAGCTGAATGGCTGAAGCTGTGTGTGACTCCTGTGTGCTCAAGTGCAGACCTCACAGGCAGGCATGTGTGACTTATTGAAGATTCAGAGGATTATACAATTTGACATCTGCACCTCAAACCTGGCTGTACCACTGCAAATGTTTATGAAAACCCTAAATAAAAATCTTGTCTTTCAGGGAAGCACCAGCATGTCCAAGTATTTCCTTACAACTACCCTGCTCATTAGAAAATCCCACAGGACCAAATAGAGAGCAAATGAGGAAAAAAAAAATTGTAGAAATCTGTAATAAATATTAGCCTCTAAATTAATTCCTACCCTTTTGACATGTTCATTGTTCTCACTGAAATTTTGTATTTAAAATTGTTCTCAAAGGGATTTTAAAAACAGCAATTATTTTTGTTCTTTTTTGTCAATTCAATCATATCAGAAAAAAATTGTAAGAGTTGTTTATAGATAGATTTAAGTAAAGTAAAATTTAAATTATTTAAACATTTTTAAAATCTTAAATTTCAACATTTAAATAACAGTAAGGCCTCTGTAAGCTCAATTTCTAAATGCAACCAGATTGACACCTTTATGTGTTCATCTGACTTCCTGGATTTCAAGGAGTTAAACCGCATTCTTACTCTCATGGTTTAATCAGCTTTGCTGCATCTGTAAAACTTCTGCCTGGGAATGTAACTATGGTCAGTAGCAGAAATACCATATCAATAACAATTAACTTTGCTCACTTCACAAAGTTTGAAAAACTCTCAACTTGTAATTGGGTATAGAGACTGTGTATCTGTAGGGCATCACAAAATACTGTTTAGACTATCTCTTTAGGATTGTGCCTCTCCAATGCTATAGAATAGACTGCTTATTCTATTTTGTTGCACGACATCAAGTTTGCCTCTAGAAAGTTTCTCCCTAGTGTCTTTTTTAAATTCTCTTAAGTTTTTCTAAGAATAGCTCCCCCTTTTAACATGAGCATTTGACAAAAATGGAAGGAAATCCTTGATCACACAGAACATACACTATTTTGTATTCAAATTGCAGTAACTATTCTGACCAGTCCAGAGAACAAACACTCCCTTCATAAATGTCAGAACCCATCTTTTATGTCTCAGAGATGGACAGAAGAGGGAGTGGTTTGCCATCATCTTTTTAAGAGTTGTTTGCCTAATCTCAAAGAGTCCTTTTAGCAATAAGGTAAAGGTGCATTTGACCACTCTTTCCTATAAAGCTCAAGAAAAACAAAGTAAGGTAAAAGGAATACACAAAATTCACAGGCCAGTCTTTAATTCCAGAAATTAACCAAATGTCTCTGAAATTCACAGCATACAGCTAAGCTGTCAAATACCACTGCATTTGATTTCAGAAGAACATGGAGGGTCCTGCACAGCCTAAAGGTGATTGTCACAGAGCAAGCATTAATCTCCAGAGAAATAAATCACACCTACCACCAAATGAAACATGCAGACGCGCTATAAATTCAGATGGTTCCCAGATCAAGTAAGGTGAAAATATGATCTGCTTCTTCCAGCACTTCAAGTGATTGTTGGAAAGGAGGTGGACTATTCAACTAAGATGAATGACAGTGAATACTGGTAACAACCACATACAATTAAGAAAATATTTTTCATAATCATAATTCCACTCCAGTCATTCAGAGGAGGTGTTCCCAGTTTTTCTGGAAAATGGCACCTGTTAAGTAGAGGTACTGATTTTGTGGCACTTTAAAACCTTCCTGTTTCTCTTTCCCCACTGTACAAGTAATTAGCATATTTTTCCCTTCATTCCAACACATTGCTCTACTGCCTTATTTTCTTGCTACTGAGTCAAACGAAGAGATGTTTGATTTAAGTATCTCTTGCTCAGTAGCAGGTGATGATAGCCTTTCTTGCTCAGGAATTATAATTAAGCAGCACTACCACAGTTATGTAAAAGTAATTACACTAATTTTTAGTCAGGAAGTCTATCAACTTCCCTGCTTCTTCTCAAACTTGCTAGAGGAATACTGGTACACAAGGTTTTGTCTACATTTTCCACCTGTAGCATGTCATACAGTGAGATAAGACCTTTTTCTCTAGTCTTCCATGAAGAAAACCTCTCTCTATGCTAAGAATAAACTAAGTACATTGACTAGACTAATCTTAAGCACATACAGCTCATATCTACATTTTAATATGTTTTTAAGTTTAAGAGAGAAGCCCTAAATAACTAACCAATTCAGTAAATTACACCCCTGTATTTGCTTTCAAATGCTTTTAAGGGCAAGAATCCTTGTTTCTCTACCCATTTTGCACAACTGCATAGTTCCGTGGTATTGAGAGCAATGTTGGGATATCGCAGAATAACAATTGAGCGTGAGGCCAAGAGCTTAGTGGGATTTAAGAAAGGATTATACATTTACATGGATAATCAGACTATCCAAAGTTATTTTAAACAATGTAAAAATTAAAGGAATATATCTTAATTCTTAATTTCTGACAACCACTACCTACTTAAGACCTGTGTAAAGATTTTTACCAGTAAGAAGGTTAGAGCAGAGTTGTGTGACTAGCCTGATGTTGCAGTAATGCAATTCCTATATTTCTTTATGGCTGTGTAATCAGGCTGTTTTAGTTCCATCAGTGCCAGACTGCATTTTGCCACCAAAAAAAAATGGATACAATTCTACCTTGAAGAGCTGTTATACTTTGGAACTACTAAACCAGAAAGGTTTTCTACAGAAAAAGTGGTGAAAATGAATGTGATATGAATACTGCAAATATAACAATACTTGCATTATTTTGCAAAGGAAAACGAGTCTTTCTGACATTTTTTGGTGCTAAACTTTAAAAGCCTCCTGTTCTCTTTTATAAACCATCAGATTAGAAATAGGATAAAAAATAAAACAAGTGACAGAGTTAAGAGAATTTCAGCATGGAAAAGAATTATACTCTTTCTCAGAGTCATAAACAACAAGAAATATTTGGTGTTTTTTTCAAAAGAAAGTTCAGCTTCAAAGACGTTCTGTGATTTCTGACTGTTGAAACAAAATTAGATTACAAAATCTTTTTTATTTTTCTGTTCTCCTTCTCTAAAGAAGAAGGAAGCCAGAACAAATGAAAACACAAGTCACAACACCTCCAAAAATGCTTGCGTAAGGCTTACTTATCTTTTAACTAACATTGTCAACCATGGATTAGTGGAACAGCCTCTTGTAATTATGGTTGCTGTTCCATTTGTGGCTATCTTCATGAGGCCAGTGAATCTTTAAATTACAGGCTGACCACCCGGGAGCACAAGTATTGAATCAGCCACATCTCCATAGGCACCACATTTGGATGATTATCCCGAAAGATGACATGCTAACACACACATACACAACAAAGAAGGTTTATGCTCACAGCTTCAGAGTCACTTTCAGTCCCTGTAGTGGCTTTGAGTTCAATAAAACCAGGGTGGCCCCTGACATAATGCGTTCCAATTTAGTATGGGGGAAGTCGCTGTTGAAGATAGTCTTTGTTAAACACCCGGCATTCTGACAGCTATCACGGCATCCTTAGGCTATAACTCAGACACTGAGCTGCAGTGGGAGTTAGGAAGCTGGACCAAAGAAAAGAGGTTTGATTGCTTAAAGGTTTGTTGTACACATTTGGTTTGCTGCATACATTTGAAAGACACGTTTATGTTTCATGTATACACATGTAGATATACACACACACACAAATATATACACAAATGTATCAATTAGAGAGAGAGAAAGAAATATTTTTTGTTCCTAGGAGTCTGTGTAGTCAAAGAAATTTTAATGTATGTTTGTTGTTTTCTTTATTAATGCTTCAGGTCTTACCATTCAAATCACGACTTCCAAGACAAAAGACTTCATGGTATTTATTGCATGGAAATTCATCTTTCAGCCTTAATCTATAGTCCCTTAGGATCAGATCACAGATGTAGTTCTCAAAAATCTGAGTCCAAAGAAGTTCAGTCATCCAGCAAAGAACATCAAGAGACTGTTCTGAGCCAGCCTTCCTTTCTGTCATATCTCCACAGAGTTGTGCTGGCTTCAGAGATGCACCCAGACGTTGCCTGAAAGACTTATAAAGAATGCTGTTCCGTCTTAAACTGAAATTTATGATGGCCACATTGTAAATACACTCAAATTCTTGACTAAAGGCCTTTCTGCAAGCCATACACAGATCTGGATACTTTGCCTTTGCCCAGGGTGTAATTACAGGCAGATAAGCAATGTCATTCGAAACCAGCTCTCTTCTCCCAGGAAAATTCACTCTCATATATTCATTGTTCAATAAATAATTCTTTTTGAATAAAATGTCAGAAAGAGACCCAGCATCCTTCCAAAATCCCATCTCATGCAAACAGAGGCAAGGAATCTGGCTTTAACTTAGTTTTTCATTTCTTGTTTACTATATTAATGATATGTGTCCAATATATAGACACTTACTTAGATGTATTTTGATGGCATCTAAGAATTCAAAGAGTATTTGGCTCCCCCTTGTAGAAGTCACCATAGAAACACTCTTTTATAAGGTAGTCCTTTCCCCAGAGGCCTTGCAAATTAATGCTAGGCCAATGGATGCTTCATTGTCTGTGCAAAGTCAGTTACCAAACAACTGTCAAATTACATATGAGCAGTGCACATCTGAACCAAAAACGTTTCAGTGTAGAGAATTCCAGGTAGAAAGTGTAGACCTGTTGTTATTTTGGAGTGCAGCATGTCTTCCAAATTGCTTCTGGAATGAGTAAAATTTGTCTGCTGAACTTTAAACAGAATCCTCTGTACTGTGAGTGAGGATTTGGCTCTTGGTTATCTAGTGTTTCTCCTATTGAAGAGGGTAGGAGGGGGAGTCTGTTTGGTTTACTGTGCAAAAACTGCCACAGGAACTTAAAACATGAGGTGACTCTACATAATGTACAGTAGTTCAGCCACAGTGTGTAGGGTAGACCTTGCCCAGAGCACACCTCCTGTTTGCCTCCTAACTCTGCATCCACTTGGGATCTGAGTGTGTTGACACAACACATTACGCCCGGGCTTGCTTTGGAATGAAAACCTAGATGGGAAACAGCCCTAGTTCACCTCAGTGGTTCCTCTGGTTTGACAGAGCAGGGCTGAGGAACACTAGGGATCACCCCTGCCCTGCTGCAAGGACGTGGCCCGTGGCAGTAGTAGGTACCCCAGAGTCCTGGTTTTCAGCAGCAGCCCTGAGGGCATGAGGACTGGAGCCATGTGGGCTTGTCTGGGTTGTTATTCTACACCCCTTCCCATCACTGCTGGGGGCAGAAGTTCAGGATTCTCATTTTCTGGAAGAAGGTGACATGGCTTGAGGCATGGAAAAAGGCATGGTGGCTGGAGGGCCTGTGCACCATTTCTTTCATTGTCCTGGGCTTTGGTGAGCATTTTTAATGTAAATCACCAGCTCTATGAGCACTTTTATTAGTAGTATTGTTCCCGTTACTGTTCACTTTCTTGTCTCATCGCTGATTACAGCAAAATACTCTTATTTCAGCCAGAAATCTCTGCCTTTTTTCTCCCTCACTAAAGGCCGAGAGGGGACCGCTCATGGTTTTCCTTTCAGTGGTAGTATCAAATCTGGGAATACCATCCGTAAAACAGGACAGCCTTAACTGGTGCCCAGTATGGCTCACAAAAGTTTGAGATAATAACAGATCTGCCCAGAGCAGGTTGGAAACAATTTTGGTCTAAGGATTTGTTGCATTACAAGCAGGCCCACTGGTCACAATGGTGCTTGTTTGTTCATGTGGGTGTGAAACATAACCCAGTACCTGTTCCCCCCACAGGGCTGTTTTTCACATTTTCTTTTTCCACCATTGCTTTGCTGATATGCTGTGTGATATTAGTTTATGACACGATAACATGGAGGGTAATGATGGTATGTGGGATTTGTACTTGTTTGTAATCTGGGATGTGTATTCCATGTTGCACTCCTGTCCTGGCCTTGTGTGAAGCCTCTGGAAATTCATCTATAATTGTGCCAAAACTCTGTGGGGGAAGGAAAGGATTATTTTCCCCAGCCTGTCACCTCTTTTTCCTCTTCAGGCCTGTTACAGGTTTTGAGAATTTTAAATTCCCTTTGGATGTTAAGGAAAGTATGTTCTTGTTGCTGGGTCTGCATGGTCTCCTCAGCATAATTCACACCATGTTCAGAGTGACAAAAGCGGTTTCTAGGAAGGTCATTCACAGATGTGCCCTGAGGGTGGATAGTCATGAGAGGCATGGAATGTGGGAGAAAATGGGCCAGGTTTGGGGGAAATTTTCTGCTCTAGTGATTTGGAAGTTCACTCCTGAGTAACAGGACCCTGTTAAAGTGACAGAATATTTTCATGGATAGTGCTGTGGTGATTCCAGACAGGAGCAACTTATTGCAGTGTGTTGGGCCACAGCTCCTCCTTATTGGACACTGCTCATCACTAGAGAGGCCCCTCAGGGATAGGAGAGGAAAATAGATAAACAGGCACTGTGGCCACTCAAACTGCAGCTGTACCAGAGGAACAACTCATGCCAGTAGTGGTCACACCCACACAGAATAAGCAAGAACAAACCAGTTAGCTTAGGGATGAGAGAAAGCAGGGCCCTCAGGAGGAACAGGAGGAAGAGACGGGGCCAGAGATAATCATCCAGTTCTGTGTTTGGCTGAGATGCGAGATATGTGAATAGATTTCAGCTTCCAGTTGGGTGAGATCCGAGTGATCTGTCTGCTCTGATGCTGGGATTTCTTACATTTTGGGATAGATGCTATGGAGACAGAGGGAATTAGACAACTGAATACCTTTCCTGGTCTCTCAGAGGACCCTTCTGCTGTGGGGCTGCTGAGGGTCAAAGAACAACAGGTGCTATCTCTACCACATCACTGCACTGTCAGCAAAACTGCACAGCTGGGACTCTGTGGTCCCCAGCCATGGGATGATTTGTGAGTTGGAGACCCAGGGAGAGTCAGCAAGGTTTGCTCACCCTTTAACAGCCCTATGTGGCCAGTGTGTAAGTCCAGTGGAGAATGGAAACTGACAGTGGAACTGTCAGGGCCTGAATGAAGCCACGCCACCTCTGAGCTCTGCTGTGCTGGATGTGCTGGAACTTCAGGATGGACTGGAGTCCAAGGCAGCAAAGTGGTGCCACCATTGACACCTCTAATCTGCTTTTCTCCATTCCTTTAGCAGCAGAGGTTAGTCACAGGCCACAGTTTGCTTTCAGCTGGAGGGTTGTGCACTTGGAATCAACTGGCCCAGGGGCAGAAACACAGCCCCACCATTTGCCATGGATTGATCCAGACTGCACTGGAAAGGGGTGAGGCTCCAGAACACTTGCAGTACATTGATGGCATCACAGTATGGGGCAGCACAGCAGAGGAAGTTTTTGAGAAAAGAGAGAAAATAGACCAAAAGGCTGGTTTTGCCATAAATGAGAGTAAGGTCAAGGGACCTGCTCAGGAAATTCAGTTTTCAGGAGTAAAATGGCAAATTGTACATTGCCAGACTGTATGGTCAACAAAATAGCAGCTATGTCCCCACCAACCAGCAAGAAGGAAATACAACTTTCCTAGGCACTGTGGGTTTTTGGAGGATGTGTACTCCAGATTACAGTCAAATTGTAAACCCTCTCTGTCATATGAAACAGAAGAAGAACGGTAACCCCTGGGCCAGTCAGGACAGGACAAGATGGACAAGACAGGGAAGCATGCTCCTTCCTGGAGCCACTGGAAAAACTACCCAGGGAGAGGCAAGGATGACTCCCAGGATTCTGCAGCTGGGGATACAAAGAATCCAAGGCTTGCTGCACTCCAAGAGAAAAAGAGATACACTTTATCAAGGGGTTTGATCTCCGCCAGAAGTGATTGATACCCAAGCACTGGTCCTCCTGGCATCCTGACTTCCCGTGTTGGGCTGGATGCTCAAAGAGAAAGTACCCTTCAAACATCATGACACTGATGATATGGGAAGTAAGAGGGGTCATTCTGGCCACACAGCAAGCTTTAATAGGAAATCCAAACCCAAAACCAGGGGTCTTGTAAGTCATCACTAACTGGCCCAAAGGTAAGCATCTCAAACCATAGTCAGAGGAGAAGGAGGAGGAAAAGGTGACGTGCTGAGGAGCTCCCACAATATAGCCAGGTACTGACTTGTGGATGGTGTCAGATGCTCAGTGGAGGTGACTGGAAGGATGGAAAAAGACCAATTGGGAATGCAGAGACAAACCCACCTGAGCTACTGAACTGTGGCAAGATGTCACTGCCTGGATAGAGAAGTTGGCTGTAGAAGTTCATCATGAGATGCACATGAGATGCACAGCTCATGTGCACAAGAGTTGGGCTGCTGAAAAACATCACAACAATGGATAGGTGGATTGAGCTGCCAAGATTAAAATGTCTCAGGAGGATCTGGACTGGCAACATAAGGCTGAATTATTTCTGACTTGGTGGGCCCATGATGCCTCATCAGGGAAGAGATGCAGCACCCAGTTGGGCTTGTGATCAAGGGATGGGCTCTTTATCCCAGGTTGTCCATAACTGTGAAACGTGCTGGGATCAAGCAGGCCAAGAAAAACCTCTGTGGTACGGTAGACGATGGTCAAAGCAGAAATAAGGGGAGGCCTGGCAGATGGGTTACCTGACACTCCTGCAGGCCTGCCAAAGCAAGTGCTAGTGCTCTTGGAAACAACCACTGGGTGGCTGGAGGAGTATGCTGTGCCTTGCACCACTGCCTGGAACACCCTGGGCCTTGGAAAGCAAGTCCTGTGGTGACCTGGCACCCCTGAGAGAACTGAGTCAGACAAGGGGACTCATTTCCAAAACAACCTCCTGCACAACCCGGCCAAGGAACACAGTATCAAGTGGCTGTATCATATTCCCTATCATTCACCAGCCCTTGGGAAGACTGAACAGTGCAATGGACTGAGCAACTCCTTCTTTTCTCTCTAGCCAATGTGCTAAATTTGAGAATACTATTCCTAAACTACAGCATCCAGGACCTTCAAGAGCGTAGCAGAGCTTGCCATGGTCATTCAGCAGATTACAGCAATCATTTTACTCACTGTCTGTTTTCCCAAGGGCAGCAGGGATGTAATGGTTAGCAATGAGAATTTGGTTCTCCAGAAGAATTGGCTTCCCTTCTTTTCCTTTCTCCCATTGAGCAGTCTGTGAAAACATTCCTGTGAAATGTCACTGCCTGTTCCCTCATCTCATGTCAAGAATGCACATGGATACAAAATAGTAACAGTGATAGTAATTTCTACTAATTTGTCCTCTGCTGCCATTATAATTGCATACCACCTGCCTGCTTCTCTGAACTTTTGGGTCTGGGTTCAGGGTGCAGTCATTCACAAGTCATATTTCAATTCCTACATGACCTTCCTGTAGAACAGATTTTCCTTGCTGGCAGTTAGTAAACAAAATTGAGGCTCACAACTTCATCCTGTTTATTCCTCGGTCTGTGTAGCCACAAGCATATTTATCTAGCAAGAATGTTACTCCTTAGACTGTTTCTCTCTGGCAACAAAATTATGTGTATAGAGAAGAGCTCATTCTATTGTTTCCCTATCCGAAATAATTTGGGGGAGGGACAAAAGATGTGGAACAGTTACAAGATGGGACAGCCACAGTTGTAATTATGCAGTAGTCTTTTAAGGCTGATGCAATACTTAAAAGTAGTTTGCTTTGGATACCAAAAAGGTTGAAAAGCATTATCATGGCATAATTTGCACCAAAATTTACTTCTAACAGGACAGATTAACTAAGAGTCAAAACTAAGATTGCAATTAGGTACAAAGGGGAGTTCATCATATCAGTGGATGAGAAATTAACAACTGTCCCATTTATAAAAATGCATTTGAGCATATTGGTGCTTTGACATGGTCAAAATATCTTTCAGCATAATTCAAAGGCAGTTTCCTTATCTTTTTTGTCATGTGAGACTGCCCAAGTGTATTAGTTTCACAGATTCACCCATTCTAAAGCTACAATTTGGACTATAGTCAAAGACCTAGCAAAAAAACCCACATTATAATATTTCTGTGTTGTTGCTGTAGATATTTTGTCAGATAACTGAAAACCTGGACTAGCATACATCTGCCATAAAAGTAGCAGAAGGAGCTGTATCCTATTAACTTTTCATGTCGAATTGGGAATGGACAATCACATATGGTAAAATATGAAAAATCTGTATTTTCTGGAATATGTAGCGTCCAGCCTTAGTGCAGGGAGTCTCAAGAGCCTTTGCAGAGTATACCCCTGAGTCTCAATGAGGTAGTGCTGTAGGTCAGCAGGAGAGGAGCTGTTTGTAGAAGGGTATTTTCTGCTCTGCTTGTTCACCATTTTGTAACTGAGAGAAGGATGGTTTGAGTGTCAGCAACTGGCAACTGCTCTGAAGTTGAAGCTTGAACTAAAATTAATCTTAGAACCACAAACTGTTTCATAACATCTTTCATAATAACAACAATTTATTGCCTTATGATGCTAAGTCCTTCCCTGTTTCTTCACTCTGCAAAACCTCTATTGTACTGGTTTCTTCCTGTTTCATTGAAGGGAACAGCTTGAATGAATCAGTGATGAACCACTCTCCAGAGTTATGAATACCCAGCTATCACTCTCTGTCTTGGCTGTCCAGAAAGGCCAGAGCTGCATCTTCAAATATCTTTCCATTCTTCCACTCTTTTCTCTGTGTGTAAGGGAGACGTGGTTGAAACTAAGGTATCAGCTAAACCTGTGTGCAACAGAGATTCAGGCTTCCTAATGGCATCAGGACCACACAGCTGTCAGTGTGTGCTCTATATTCTGTTAAAAACCATTTCTGCTTGTAGTGTTTTTTAATTGTCTTTAAAGAAAATTGAATTCCCTGTTGAAGACAGGGTGTAGTTCAGACACCCTTACCCAACCACGGGATTTTTCACTGAAACTTTAAGGATCGTCTGAAGATACCATTAAGTCTTGCAATACACAAACATCAAAGCTATGAACTTAACATCTCAGGAAACAAATGGATAAGTAAGCTGATAGCAAAAAAATTGTATCCCTTATAAGCTGCCCATCTTCTAAGAGATTACTCAGTCTGTTTTCAGATTTCCTGGTTCATAAGTACTCTGGAAAATTTTGCCTGGCTTAGCAATGTTCCTAAATTCTTCAGTTCCTTCTTTGGTGGTGCAGAACCTCCTGTTAGGCCTCTTTGGCTCTTGTCACAACCAAACTGAAAGAGCTAATGAGTGAACCTTACAGCTTAGCATAAATATGCAATTTAGAGCACATATAAAATAATGTAACTCATTACTAACACTGCTTTTCTACTCAAACCAAAGTAAAACCTGTAATGTTAAAGGGAGGATATGACAAGCTCATCTGCAGAGCTTTCCCAGCTGGTTAGAACCTAATACAAAGAACCAGGCATTTGTTATGTGCAATACTGGACACTGGAGGGTTTCATTGTGAATCTGCAAGAGAATGACTGTTCAGCACTTGGATGGATTACACAGCCAACTAAGATTACCATCCCAGAAAACATGGGACATGAGAAGAATATTGTTTTCTGACCATGAAAAGACCACACACAGAGTTAATGTGGAATGCACACTGGACCATCTTCAAAAACATAGAAGTTGCATTCTTTGTTATGCTCACAGACTGGTTTAATTAAATATAGGCATTAGGCAGTAAATGTGTTGGCAGTTTCACACTGAAATGCTGCTGTTCTACAAGTGCTGTTCTACTTCCTCACTGTAGTTTATTATTTTAAAATGATACCACATTTTTTCATTTTGTTTAAGACTGTAGAGGCTTGCAAGAAAACATATTTCTATAAATCAGAATCTTTAAAAACACAACATGAAAATAATTAATTAGTTAATTTAATTAATAAATCTTTAAAAGTTAAGTAATTAAAAACATAGGTGTTTACAAGGCTTGAGTTTCAAAAGAGTTATGGGTCATATTATAAATGCAAGTGTTTATTGTTTTGTATTTCAACAATTAATTTTCTGAGGATAGGATTTTCTCATTCATGCTATTACTTTTATAAATATGTATATATTTATTTATATAGTTACATAAATATAATTTATATTTTATTCAGTTTACAGTTTCAAAGCTAGACTGTGCCTGAATAATTTGGGTTAAAATGTCTGTGACCAAAAATGTAGCTAATAAAAACTTAATATATGAGCTTTTCAGGACATAAACCTGAGCTACTTGACAGTGCATGAGTTTTTAGTCTTGAAAAATCAAGATGTTTAATGATAACACTGATTTTCTTCTCTCAAAGCATCCTTCCAGGGATAAAAGGAATCACTGCTAATAGCTTTTCCTTCTAAGGTACTGTTTTCTCATTGCAAATTAGATATTTGCCTAGCACACTTCTACAAAGTCATGATCTCTACAGCTTGTTAACTTGTATAGCTGCAAGTTTTAAATTATGACAATCCTGTTTTGCAGAAGCATTTAGAAAGGGTTTATGAAGGTAATTTTTTTTCCATTTTTTCCCTATTAAAAGCAGGAGATACAAAACCTGACTGATAGATGTGTGCAGACTAAGGCCACAGTCACTGGCTGGTTGCCCATAGAAATGATGCCTTGCCTTGAGAAACCTTAAACTCTGCTTATTGAAGCTCCAGTTATGTACGCACATCCTCATCAGCTAGGCTCACAGATTTCAATAATATCAATAAAGTCTTATTTGGCTCATGGACTCAGGAAGCAGCAAACTTCAGGCTGGAAAAACTCTTTTTATTCTTGTTTTAGCCTGCCTGCAAAGATTGAATAGGCTTTATTTTATGGGTGTATATTGGCATGAGCTAGGCAACAACACACTCCTGGTGAGATGTAGGCACCAGGAAAGGGATTATGGACAAGAAAAGATTTGACATGAGCAGGGATGGAAGGCTTTCAGGGCCCAGAATCAGTTTATAATCTCTGTAATGTAGGTAGTGTCCGCTGAGCTGTGGAGTAGGAGAAATCATAATTTCTTCTAAGCTTTCTTCACTCTTGCCATTTGTAACCAAGGAATTTATCTGGGGGATGAAGTACTGACAGGAGAGATCTTCCCTAGTTATGTGTTCTTCTAATAGCAAATTTCATTACATCTTCTCTTTTGATATTTTCATTTGGAGACTTGACCTCTGAATTTGGGTGGGTCTTGCTAATAATCCGAACAACCGCTAGCAACCCTCAGCTTCCAGAAGCAACATTTACAGGTGGTTAAGCTTGTTTTCTCTGTAGTTGAGGTTGTAAGTGTTTTGTAAGACATATGACTTGGGAGGGTGGGAAGAGGACACAGTTGGTTATGTGTTATTTGTATTGTTCTGACTTTACTAGCTCTACTGTGGTTTTAAAACTCAGAATAAAATTCTCTTTAATTCATTCTTTTTAAGCTTCTTCTTTTGAGACAATTCCTATTAATTCCACGTGGTTGCCAAATCACATCCAATATCAGTGTGTCTTCACTTGGGATACCTCTCTAAGACTTCCCACTAGCATTATTGTATACATGAGGTGCCATCCAGTGGGCTCTATACTGTGTCCATTCTATGGACTCAACCCCCCCTTAGTGTATCCCAGAGATCCTGAACCTGTCATGAAAGACACCAGAGAGCCTAATAACCTATTTCCAGGCCACACTGGTAGATAAACCCATTGAGCAGTGCAGTTGGTGTGTAAGTGACTAAGGTACAGCTAAGGTACCAGCGCTGGTCTGAATGAGACATTCACCCTCCTGGGTAACTGCGGATATACATCACTGTGTAAATAAGAGTTCCTCAGAAGGCACAGCAATGTTTGCTCCTGCTTTGAGGAAAAAGGTTGATGGAGCCGAAATATTTTGAGGAATGGAATTTCAGTCTTTACAACTTCAGTTGCCCCTCTCCTGCAGATCGCTGATCACAGTTTGCATAGTCCTTGGGTCATGGTGTCCACTGTTTTTTGTGATGTACAGGGATAGGGCTGTAGAATAAGCAGCCTTTTTCACAATTTGACAGCAATATATTTTTTCTGTTCTGAGCCTGCATCCACGCACATCTCAAGTCAGCATTTAGTATTGAAAACATATGTTGTTTTAATCTGCTTTATGTCTTGTATCAGTAATAACAGCAGCAATATAACCCATTTATTTTGCCTGAATGAAAGAAGCCAAAAGCCACTCTTTTAATGATTTTTCCATTCCCGCTGTTTATATTTTTATAGTGCCTATTAATTGGAAACTATTAGTAAAACAATACTGCGTACACTGTTTAGGAGGCACGGATAAAAAGAACTCATTAGCTGACAAGTTGTTACAGAGAAATACTTTGGAGTCTAAAATAAATAAATAAATAAGCACATGCACTCCAGCCCAGTCTTCAGTGGCTGGCATTGAAAGGATTTCCCCTGTTTTCTGAAAACCCTTCCATGGGGGAGAGTGAGCTTACTTCCTAAGGAAATTACTCTAGAGGTGTCTGTAAGAGAAAACCAGGCACCACTTTGCAGCTCTACAATTGCAATGAGAGTAATCATGAATGAACCCTGAGCCAAAAGAGTGATGCATGTTTACATTATGCTTACTATATTAAGCCTGCAAATGCATAAAAATGTAGCTGCCATGAACAACTGCCATGTATAGCACTTAGTATTCAGGAAAGCATTTGGTTCTGGATATGGGCCTCTGTGTTGACATTCTGCTTTAAAAAATCCTCCTCCAGTCATTTGCAAGCTTGAGGAGGTGAATGCTCTGAAATGTAGTGCACGCAGCAGCAGATGAGCAGTGCCTGTGGGTGTGTTTCACTTAAAGAAACCCCACTGGCTCTTACACTGTTCTGGGACTTCCAAAGGAGCCAAGTTTGCTTCATGCCAGGCTGTTGCATTGCCCTGCCCCAGTGGCACCCGTGGGCAGGGAGCAGGGGAGCCAATGGACTGCGTGTGTGTTTCCCTTGGCATCTGGAGAGGTTCCTCCTCCTCCCTCCGGCCTCATCTGGCACAGGTTATGCTGGTGCTACTCTTTGTGGGACTGTATGTGTGAAATGAGTCAATGACTGTGTCAAGTCGAAAATTACCCTTAAAAAAACAAAAACAAACCAGTGTTTTTAACCTGGATGTACTACCTGATTACTTTATCTCATGGCTTCATAAGCACTTGAGCTGACACCACTGAAAGGACAGAAAAATGAGCAAGTGGAAGATGCTTACATGACTTGGCCACTGAGAAACAGGCATGTGTAAACCATACTCATAGTGTGGAACAGAAAATCAATACACATGCCTTTGTTTTGTGGTTTTTTTGGGATCAGTTAATGTTTAGGGTTTTTTATATAGTGAATCCTCTTATTCCTTCCAGCAAGAAGTTCCCAGAGTGATACCTTCAGAAGGGCTAAAGAACCCTTAGAAGTTGGTTGAGATGGTTGCTAAAGAATCAAACACATTTAAAATTCCTTTCAAGGTTAACAAATCAGCCTCATAAGGTTGATGTTGTGCTACCAATCCTGTAGTACATGGGAATATTAGACACTATTAAAAGCAGATGAATTTTGAAAAAAATAGTGTCTTCATCAAGTTGATCTTGGAAAAAAATATTTTCACAATCAATTCCTGCATTCTCTTTTGCACATTTACTTTTTGATTAGTGCATTAGTGTTCCAACATTCATTACACAGAAAATGCACTGATGCATAAATAGAACCAAAAATGCAAGTTGATTAAATTATTTTAAATTCCCTGAGAAAAAAACAAGTATTATGAAAGGGTGCTGAAATTAAATTGTTCAAGTAGTGCTGCATTCACAATCTAATTACTTAGGCCTGCCTATTTCCTTTGGACTTACTTTTAAAACCCTTCCAGTATCCTATGTAGGCTGATAGACAACAAATTGTCCTGAGTGTGAAAATAGACGGCATTCAATCACACTTGTAAATCCTGGCACAGGTAGTTCACCTACTGTGAAGGTCTGTGGTCAGCAAAATAAGGGTCTGCAGGCAAACAGGAGCTTGGTAAGTGCTGTGCCTAATTTCTGTAACCATTTTGCAACTTGACTAGTCAAGTGCTAACAGCATCCTGTGCTACTGCAGAGGCACAAATCCCTCCATCCAGTGATGGCAGTGTAGTGGAGGGAAAGGAAAAGCAAAAGAAGTAATAGCTTCTGCCTGCACCAAAACCTAAATTAATGCCTGGTATGTAAAACTTGGTTATGTTATACCATAGTCCCAAAAAAACCTTCAATTTTTCCAATATTCTGTATTTGCATGTTGTAGCTAATTTTAGACTGAATACATGTATCAACTGATTTTCAAATATTAGTATTTTGCACCTAGCTGATATGTATGATTTTAGCAAGTCTCACTGACTAACCTCCTTTGTGTAGAAATTCAGAAAGAAATCATTGTAAGTTCTTTGCTGTCAGTTCTCCTCCCCATTTTAACAATTAGTCCTGAGGATTTTCACTGACAGTACATTAAAAAAAAAAATTGCTTCAAAGTCAGTCTTGCATGTAGTACTCTATACTGCATGCTCCATGCTGACATATCAATGATCATGTTGTGAACCCAGCAGGCACCACAGAAGGCCTGGTGGCATCAAGCTCCCTGGTTCCTTGGTCACACTCGGTGTATTAATGTGACAGAGAAAAATGAGTGGACTGATGAAAAGCTGACGCTCTTCAACAGAATGCTTACAGATCTCTCATCACAGAAGTTTTAGGAGCAGATAACTTTTAACAGTCTCACTTTGAGACAATAGGCAGAAAGAAAACAGCAGCTGGCAGATGTAAAGTTAGTGAGAGAAAAGGGTCAACAAAGGTTTAGACAGCCTCAGGTGGGGAAGCTGGCAGGCGGTATCAATTGCAAAAGGCAAGACAGGGAAGTAAAGATGAAATATATTGTTTATAGCCATATTCTGCAATATTCCTTGAAAGACAGGCTGGTTAGACATTTTCCTGCCAAACGTTCAAATCTGGATTCTTTTACATCCACATGGAATATTGTGAAGTGCCAGATCTAGATCTTGAAAATATAGCTCAGTGTTCACTTTCAGCCAGTACTGGAACAGTAATTTTAGAGGTCCAGGATACTAGCTCTGAAAATCAAGTACATGGAGGCAAGGAACACTGAGGCAGTTTTCACATAAAAGTATGTTAAATCACTTTAGAGTGATCTAGTCAAAGAGCTATACTGTAGGATCAGCGGGAGAAAAGCAGCACGCCAATATGGGTGATCAGCAGATCTCCTTTATTGATCGGTAGTCACATACATTTATATTAGATTTAATGAAGTTCATACATATTGCAAAGCTGAGCTCAGGATTGGTTGGTTTACTTATCATCCAGTTACACCTACTTCTACATTCTTTTAGGTTTTTCATTGCAACTATTGAAACTATTCTTCCTGTTCTGGCAAGGCTCTACCCTCCTACATCCTCATGTTGCAGCAAGGTTATTATGGCTTAGTTTTGTCATTGGACACTGACTGCTGACTCTTAGGCCTGTGTCCTTCTCAGTTTGTTAATGGTACTGTGTCTACGTGCCCTCTCTCAGCTAGCCAAATGTCTTTAAGGCTCTCTACATTATACTTGAAAGATTTACTACTGAGGATTTTCCTAAAAATCAAATCAGTCCCAACAAAGATTTTCAGTGATGAATGTGTGAGTTTTAAGAGAGAGACAGCTTGGAAAAAAACCTAAATATCACCCTATTACACCTTTCTATTTTGTTTATTTTTCAGCTGTATCTTCCATATTTACTGCAATAATGAATCATATTTCTTGTAAAGTCTGCCTACAAAACCTTCCATCCACTAAGTAGATTTTTTCAGCTCACACTACGTACAGATGATTGTGGAAAAAAATAATAGGCTATGACTCAGGCAAGATGAGGCTACTTTTGCCCACTTTGTTATTTGGATGGGAAGTCATCAACACAGTCTCAGCTGTCAGGAAGACACACAAAGCCTTCTTCAATAAGGCAGATTATGAACAGAGAGCCATCCAGAAACTGAATTAACCATCTTCTGCGGCAAGGACTGCACTTGGGTGATCCACAAGTTGTGTAAAATCTAGTTCTGCCCGTTAAACCACACTGAGACCTGTGGTTATCTTATCATAAGATGCACATGCCAGTCCCATTTGCCACCTGTGGCTTGCTGCCTGAGTCCACAGTGATACTTGGGATAGTAAGCCCACAGAAAACAGGAGACTGAGAATAAATATCCAGAGGCGTTTGGTGCTGGCACACAACAGTTCCCAACACCTCTGAAATCCCCATTGGCAGAAGCAGCCACACAGTAAAATGCTTCAGCTTTTCAGTGTGTGTAACTTCTGTTTTTCATGGGGTTGCTATTGACTAAGGCACCGCACACACCTTAGTAGTCTGCAGCTCAGTACTGGGGAAGGTGGTCTCAGTGAGTAGCAGTACTTTCGACTGTACAGATTGACCACAAAGTACAAAACCATTCTCAGGAGTCTTTTTGAATAACACAGAGCTTTTGCAGCTACGGGGAAATTAATGCAAGAAGGCTAAGTAAAATTTTGTGCAAACAATGGTTCTACTAAGCAGTCTTGTCAGAGACCTAACTGCACAAAACTGATGCTATATCTACAAAGCATTCTTCAATCCCATCTCTTAAGGAAGATGATTATGTGATTTTAATTTTGTGTTCTGAAGAAATGGGAAGAACAGAATTATGTAGTCTAGTTGTTCACTGATTTTAACCAGATTTAAGTTTCACTGAGTTTTGCAAAAGAGTGAAATATGTCTGGGAAACCAAGATTAATTAGTAGTCAATTGAACAGAGCAGCTTGTTTATTTCCATTTTCAAAGGCACTCCATTTGTCATCTTACTGATACAGTCAGAATGGAGACATTTTGCTTCTCATCTGTAGAGTGAGGCTCTGAAAAAGGATAGGAAAGACAAGATAGCCTTTGCATAGGCTACACTCCCCCTTCCATAGATGGCAAATAAATAGATTTTATCTCATTTAAATTTTTTTAAAGTATAATAAAAATAGGTATGTAACTGTTTTTTCTGATAAATTTCTCAGAAGCACCTGAAAAGTTTCTTGTTGATTTACTACATTTTGCTTCTTGCATAATTTTTCTCTTCTATCAGCTTTGATAACAATTGTCATTTTCTAAGCTTTTCCTACAGGACAATTCTCCTCACTATGCTCTGTCTACATGATCTACTACCTTCTTATGTCAAAGTGAAACTGCTGATTTTAACAGGCATTCCCTATTTCTCTTAGCACATGATAAAAATACAATGAGATGAGCAAGTAGAATACAATAAAAGAATAATGCACTAACTTCTGGGTGATGTTTGAAACTAATCTTCTGGGTGATTAGCAGAAGCTAATATTAATGAAGAATTCATAAATCCCAGTAAAGAAATTATTCTGTTTTGGACTACTCTGCAGGTAAGGTAATATTAGGGGGTACTGATGTCCTTAATAATTCTTGACCTGAGAATGAGTCCTTAGTGGAAAACTGGTATTTGGTTTATGAAGGCTTGGTGTTTAAAACAGCAGGATTTTATGCAGTTCTTTTGCCATTTCTGGACACAATCCACATGATCAGCTGGTCTACACTAAAAGCCAGCAGAACCATTTTAAGGTCAACAAGACTGGCTCATTTCTTACAATAGATGATGAAGGCTACATTTCTTTCTCCTCTGACTTCATATCAGCCTTCCAAATATGTAGATTCTCAGCTATAGCCATTCATCACCATGAAGGCTTCCAGTCTGGGCTGTGGTCAGGGGGCCATCCTAGAGCTTCTTCCTTGCTCTGGACCACTTGTGCCAGCTCTGGTGCCTATACACCTACACAGTGAAACAGATTACAAAACTGATCTGGCTGAGAAGTCATCGTAACAAGAAGAAAAACTGGTTATGAGTCCTCAAGAGTTTTGCTTTGTGTGGCTTGATGTCACCAGTTCTCAGGCCTTACCTGGTTAAAAAGCTAAGCAGCAATATGTCAAGAACACATCCCTGCTTACTTTAAGCCATGCACTGCAATCAGATATTGGCCTTGGACTGACCTTTGTCCCATAGGACTGCAGGAGCTGCAATGGTTAGTCACATAAACATTTATTATTTTCCTAACATTTCTTGTTCAATGTTTCCTTTTGAACATAACTTCTTGCAGTCATAACTTTCCTTCAGTCTGCTAGTGAATTGACTTTTCCACCAATGTGTTTTCAGAGGAAGAAACAAATTACAGAGATATGGATACGTATTTTATTACCTCTGCTTAGCTCTATCCTATGAGGAGGTATATGTTCTAAAATCCCATTCTAGTAGGACTCTATCCTCTTATTAGACATATTGCAGCAAACTCAGTATGTGTTCAATTTTAGAAATCAGTATTCAGATATCCTACAGGAAAATAGGATGTTCGGGCTGCTGTATGAATGAAAAATGAAATACAACTTTGAAACTCTATTTTAAAACTCTACTGTAACATCAAGAAATGCCAAATTAAATGTAAATTTTTAACCTTCAATCCTCATTTTAGGGATACATAAACTATGATTTACATGAAGAACATTGTTGCAAACTTAAGTAAAATGCCTATTTGATTGTTTAAGAGGAAATCCCTAGCAAGAATTAAGAAAGATAAAACTGAATAAGCTAAAATTTTCAACATTCAGAACTTTCTATTTGTTTTGGATTCAGAACAAATTTGTCAGATAAAACACAGCCTGCATGCTGTCAGTTTAACTGGATAAATTCTAGCTCAACTGATTTTTTGACTTAAGGTGTAGAAAGTGAACAGAGTCATTTTTCACTTAAAATAAATTAAATACTTGGATTTCAATGGGTGCATGTTTGGACACAATCCACATGATCAGCTGGTCTACACTAAAAGCCAGCAGAACCATTTTAAGGTCAACAAGACTGGCTCATTTCTTACAATAGATGATGAAGGCTACATTTCTTTCTCCTCTGACTTCATATCAGCCTTCCAAATATGTAGATTCTCAGCTATAGCCATTCATCACCATGAAGGCTTCCAGTCTGGGCTGTGGTCAGGGGGCCATCCTAGAGCTTCTTCCTTGCTCTGGACCACTTGTGCCAGCTCTGGTGCCTATACACCTACACAGTGAAACAGATTACAAAACTGATCTGGCTGAGAAGTCATCGTAACAAGAAGAAAAACTGGTTATGAGTCCTCAAGAGTTTTGCTTTGTGTGGCTTGATGTCACCAGTTCTCAGGCCTTACCTGGTTAAAAAGCTAAGCAGCAATATGTCAAGAACACATCCCTGCTTACTTTAAGCCATGCACTGCAATCAGATATTGGCCTTGGACTGACCTTTGTCCCATAGGACTGCAGGAGCTGCAATGGTTAGTCACATAAACATTTATTATTTTCCTAACATTTCTTGTTCAATGTTTCCTTTTGAACATAACTTCTTGCAGTCATAACTTTCCTTCAGTCTGCTAGTGAATTGACTTTTCCACCAATGTGTTTTCAGAGGAAGAAACAAATTACAGAGATATGGATACGTATTTTATTACCTCTGCTTAGCTCTATCCTATGAGGAGGTATATGTTCTAAAATCCCATTCTAGTAGGACTCTATCCTCTTATTAGACATATTGCAGCAAACTCAGTATGTGTTCAATTTTAGAAATCAGTATTCAGATATCCTACAGGAAAATAGGATGTTCGGGCTGCTGTATGAATGAAAAATGAAATACAACTTTGAAACTCTATTTTAAAACTCTACTGTAACATCAAGAAATGCCAAATTAAATGTAAATTTTTAACCTTCAATCCTCATTTTAGGGATACATAAACTATGATTTACATGAAGAACATTGTTGCAAACTTAAGTAAAATGCCTATTTGATTGTTTAAGAGGAAATCCCTAGCAAGAATTAAGAAAGATAAAACTGAATAAGCTAAAATTTTCAACATTCAGAACTTTCTATTTGTTTTGGATTCAGAACAAATTTGTCAGATAAAACACAGCCTGCATGCTGTCAGTTTAACTGGATAAATTCTAGCTCAACTGATTTTTTGACTTAAGGTGTAGAAAGTGAACAGAGTCATTTTTCACTTAAAAATAAATTAAATACTTGGATTTCAATGGGTGCATGTTTTAAAATGCTTCCCTTTGTGTTTAACAATCCTAACTGGAAGTGGTTTCCCATAGTTTTAAAAGTGGCAAACACACAGAGCTGCACTGAGTGGTCACAACATTAAATTCAATGATCAGGCAGAAGGAGCAGCAGAAATGCCAAATCTTCAAAAATACAGAATTTGGTCTAGCTGTGTAGGTAAGGACTTAAGCACCAAGTTAAAGATACACCAATCTGATCTCTACATAGCAGCATGGCAAGCTATGAGCAATCCTGGGAGTACATTTAATAGAACATTTAATGCTTGACCATGCAATGAAAGGCCTTTCCAAAATGGACTTTAGCATAGAATTTTTACTAAGACAACAGGTCTTTGTTGCTAAAGAGTAAAAAACTCCATTACTCGCTGTGCTATACATCACACCCATTTTTTCCTTATGACTGACTACAGATGAAGAACCAGTATTCCTATACAGGAGCTTCTTAACACATAGAAAAATACTTCCATTTTAGTGATAAGCTCCTTCAAAAAAAGTCTTAGAACAATTTAAAAAGTGTTCCATGAGCCCTCAATTCATGCTAAAGAGCACTTCCTTCTATAGTACTGTATGTTTACTGGCTGATGTCAGAAATTACAAAACTGCATCTTTTGTTTCATGAGGCACAAAACAGAAGCAACCATTGAAAACCACTCAACCAGTGCTAGCCAAATATAACCATTGATCAGCCCTATTTGACTCTCAAATTTAGAATCTAATCTCTAATGTGCTGCCTAAGAAACCTCTACTTTATTTTGGTGGGTTTTGCCCTTGAAATCTATTGCCTTCTTCACCACAGAAAACAATTGATGTCTCTCCCCCTCCCCTTCGGTTGTGTCACACCCAAAATTGTAAGCAGAGCTGGAGCTCAGGACAAATACAAGCTCAAAGCAAGCACTGCGGGCAGTTTGAAAGACTGCAAATGCTTTCTTCCATTGTTTTCCTCATTGTTTTTCTATTTTTTTCCCCTAGTGCTGCATGATTCCTGCAGAGACTGTAATTGGAAATAGGGAAAGAACATAAGAAAACCTGTTTGCAGAGAGTTGTTCACCTACTCAGAAGGACCCTGGCACACATCAGTTTTTCAGTCCAGTTTTACAAACTGAAGAGCATTGTCAGTATTTCAGAATAGCATCCACATATCAGTGTATTATTATTTTTATTTGTTTATGTTGTGGCAAGATGAAGAGATCCCACAATATTAGGTAAACCGCAAAAGAGTCTCTTTCATTCTTCTGATTAGCAATTGGTTTCGATATAGTTGTCATGTATTCATTTCTATTGCAATAGCTTAAAAATGTAGGGAGAACTGTAACCCTCCTAAAGAACATACAAGAAAAAAACTTGATTAGAGGTAAAGTAGGAAAGCTGTCCCCAAATAGATTCCAACTCTTTGTTAAGCTGTGTTCTACAGCATCTTAATTCACCCTGAAAATCTGTAAACTGAAAGAGAAAAAGGTCCATCTTCTCTCCAGTGAGATTGTGCACAGCTAAAATAAGCCAGAAAAAGCCGAAATGCCATAAACTCATATTCTTTCGTCTGAATTCACCTCCTGATGCTGTCAAACACCTATAGAAAGTCCCTATCCTACACCTCCATTTAGTACCTAAACACAAAGATGCTTGTTCAAACCGGTGTCTTAAATCTAAAGATTCTTCCCTTAATCACCACTTGCCCATCATGTTACCACAAGAACTCCCAGTGTCTTAAAACCCTTCCCCATGGTATAGATCTACAGAATGTCCTCTGAAGACTTACATGCCACACTGAATTCAGCCTCAGTATTGTATTGTTTATGTTTTAGGTGTTCTGGAAGAAAAAAAAGGACTATTATAAATTTGTTTTTAAATTTTTTTTTCCCTTGGAACCAATTAACATTAGAAAACACAAGTTCAGAATAGCTTCCTTTTGGTCTCATACAAATGTCAAGGTGATTCAACCAGCCAAGGGGGCTGCTGCCTACTGTAGCAGCTAAGGATGAAATACCAGAAATTCTGATATCTGATTTGAATGTATTTTAGTTGGTGTATTTCCTACTTTTCTTTTTCATATAAGAAAAGCCTGTCTGAAAAAGACATTTATTACATAGCAAGAGTTAACAATTATTCCCTCGTGATACATATATATAACTTACATGACAGCTTTCTCAGTTTGTGGGTCAACAGCATATTCCTTAATGAAAGAAGGAAAAAGCAGAGTTGCTGTTATGACGCAGGTGCTGAAATCTTGGTAACAGTTCCAGAGCAATATGAAACCCCTGTAAATCATTACTGCCTCACAAGGCAACCAAGGCAAATATTTTCCCAAACTACTCTTATTTTGCTAAGAGTGTCATCTTGTGGAATTCTTGGAACATTCTTTGGCCCTGATTGGCAGCTGAAGAGGAGGATTAGTTTTCCTCCTGGTGGAGTAATCCGTTATAGCTGAAGGTGATTACTTTTAAGAAAGCAACGTGTCAACAAAGCCAATGTTCCCTGACATCTACCACTAATGAGACACCATTCTTTTGTTTGCTTTCCAGTGGCATTTCCTAATGACAAAGTCTGGGGTAGAAGGAGTGGGGAGAATAGAGAGGCATTTGGTTTCTTTAAGCCACAGCAACTGCACAGACTTTGATATCAAACTGTTGTAATCTCAGTTCAAAAGACACTTAGCACACATAGGACTGTACAGACTTCATTGCACCTGACGGGTCAGATTCCCCCATTCCCACTACCACAGTTATTCTCACCTACAAATCTCTGTAGTGCTGATAGCAATTACCTTAATCAAAGCATAAGCTTTCCTCTTGATGTCACACTACAAGAGGTGTTCTTTCAGATTGTCTAATTTTATCAACCTCTCTGTGATGATTGACAATATTTTAGGGCCATTGTACTTTCCAATTAACAGCAGAATTAAGGAAAAAAAAGTAAATTCTGATAATGAAATTTATTTCCTGCAACCAAAGCTTTTGGCAGTATGCCAAAAGGCATTTACATTTTTTTTTAATCATGTAAAGCAATTCACATTCTAAACCATCCTTTTGAAGTAATATGTCAAGAAAATATGGTTTAGAAGCTTTAATGATTTTATGTATGCCAGCAGACAAAGGCAGTGTTCAAAGTACAGCTCAGCACAATGCACTGTTATAGTTGCTTAAAATTTCAACTGGTGTCATTCAGCCCACATAGTTTCTATATAGAATATATAGATAGCATATAGGAACCTGGTTTGCAAAAAAACCAGCAAATCCCCACCAAAAAAACTCAAACCCAGCTCCAAACCCCAAATGAAATATAAGAAAAAGAAGAACAAAAATCCCAATATTTGGAATTGTTGTCCTTGCAGGTTCCATGAGCAGGTCAAAATACTTTATTAGTTTTGAAAACAAGCAATGAACTCTTTAATTAGCTTGTAATACTAAGACACACAGATGGAAGAATTCTGTTGAATAACTCAACAGCACCATGGTATTCAAGACAATTAATTCCCAGAGAAGTCAACACTGTTGGAAATAAGCCCACAATTCTAACAGTCTGCATTTTTCTAAGCTCTTCCATCCAAATATCATGTAGCCTCAGTTTGCAATGGAATTGTTGCACAAAAAAATTACCACCCCAGAGGTATTTTAGAAGCATTAATATATACCTAGATATGAACACTCACCTTTCCTATGTAAGATCCCAGGATTTTAAAGTGGATTTTTGTTTGTTTGTTTGTTTGTTTGTTTGTTTGTTTGTTTGTTTTGCAGAGGGGCTCTTGGCAGCGTGGAAAATGGGTGAAATCAAGCATTTCCCACAATCAAGAATATTGTGCATGAAAAAGGGAATAGAATTCATAGGTCTTTAGTGAACCAGAAGAGCTGCTCTCACTACTAGCAGTACAAGCTGGAAATAGCCATTTGCAAAGCTCCAGACACCTGTCCAGAGAAAAAATCATGTTTTTTTCAAAGAAAGCACAATAGCACTAAAGACAATGTACAGAAACATGAGTAAACATTAAACATAGATTCATAAACACTCACAAGTGTGTGTTTGAGTCGTGAATGCTAGACTGCTTGTCCAAACAATTTGTTACAGATGAGTACAGAATTCTCAATAACACATCACTGAACATCACTAACACAGATGTTTCTATTGAGTTTCACACATTAAGAAAATATTTACTTAGTGTAATAGCATAGTGAGAGCTGACTTCATTTATGTATTTACTTTAGAGTAAATATCATCAATAAAGAAAACAAAACTGATAAATGTAAAAAAAGTATTGTGATGCATGATTCTTAGAGAAAGAGGGAAATAATTGCTCTGTGTATTCCTTCCCTGCTTTGCAAAATAATAGGCAATTTTTTTTCCATTGTTATTTAAGAGAAAATATAATCTACCATAAGAGTGTATTGGGTTGCAATTTCCAATGCAATGTTTTTACCCTGCCTCATTAAACATAGCAGAGAAGGCTAACTGGCAGCTCTTCCCCCAGTGGAACATGAAAGTACTTGACAAAATGAAAAGGCAAAGAAACCATACAAAACACAGCTTCATCATGATACTGAGCAGGTGTATCTGGGTAGAAAAACCCTATTGCTAACCTAGCTAAGATAAAATATCAAGAGCAACCTAACAATTCTTACACCTCAGGGCTTAAACATGTCAGCAAAGGACAAGACAGATTTCTGTCCTGACATCTATAGACAAGCAACTAAAAACCTAAAGAGAAGAATGTTAGGCTTCCTGACCTAACATTCAGAAACATTGGACTTCCTTGTAGCTGAGCTGCTAGTTTGTTAAAATAGGAAGAAGTAAAGGAAGAGATAGTATTTTTTATTAGTCCAGCTTCTACAGATGGAGAAAAAATGATAACTTTTGGGTGCACAAGTCCTTTAGTTATGAAAAACTCCCTTGAAATTATGCACATGAGAGCTGAAACTCATAAAAAGGGAAGACATTAGAAATCCTGGATTCCTTAGGGTTTAGGGCATGCATAAAAAACCCTCTTCCATTTTCTCCTCCAGCTCCTTCAAAAAACCTCTATGTGCTCCCTAGGCAATAAATTCTTATTTCTCAACTACATTAGAAGATAGCACCTCTTAACTCCTCTCTATTTCAGAGGCTCAAATACCTTTCCTCTCATTTCTAATTAAACTCAACATAATTAGATTCACGGACACTGTTCCTAACATGCACATGACTTTGAAGTTCATTATTTCTGTTTCAGAGCTGAAGAAAAACTTGTGCACAAACAACTTTGCTGAGATTCCCAACTATTCCACTTGCTCCACTTTATTTTTAAAAATTTGCCACAACCTACCAAACCACCCTTTGGCTTATTTTTACCACATATGATCCCAGCATCCCAACACAACTCTCGCTCTGTTTTAAAGGTGGAGTCAAATATGGTTAGTAACAGTTGATGGCATAGGATATCATCTCAGTCATGGTGATCACTAGTGTTCTAGGAACAGGGACAAGAGCAGATTGTTCAGTCCTTGTATATATTTAGCCCTTGTATAGCATTTCTTCATGTGGCAGA
Source organism: Emberiza elegans (assembly GCA_024865655.1). Lineage (NCBI taxonomy): Eukaryota > Metazoa > Chordata > Aves > Passeriformes > Fringillidae > Emberiza > Emberiza elegans. The sequence continues at coordinate 24,942,267 of JALJVW010001283.1, read as the reverse complement.
CAAGTAGGAATGACTTGTCAGCAAAACCATAGCGGAGTTCCATGGCTTACCATGGCCATTAATGGTCATGTTCCCAAAGGATTTTTTTCCAGATTCCAAGACTCTCTTGGTTGAGGTGTCACTCTTTCACAGAGAGGTATCACTGCAGTAGAAGCAGGATGTTTGTAGACTTCAACACGTCCTCCTAATCATGAATCCTCTCATTAATCACCATGGTTTCAGTTGGTACAAGATCTTTTCTTTCTTAGATCCAGATAAATTCTTGTCAACCACTCAGTACTGCTTCTGTAACTTTTCTGCACCACATGAAATTTTTGGTCTCATGGAGATGTCTTGCACCATATTTAGAATGAGGTGTAAGATCAACAAAGGGTCACATAAAGTGGCACACATATCTGAAATTTCACTGCTCCAACTTTGAGACTGATGGAGAAGAGACTATATAGAAGATCTGCTCCTCTTTTGCCTTCTGGCACTTGCATTCTCTCTGTATTTCCTGTATGAACACACCAGAAAACATATGTGCTAGGTAAATTACACCAATAAACATGAGAAACTTCTTAGGCCAGAGATACCATTAGCCCAAAGATGACCTAAGACCTTTTTCAGGTTTATCAAGCTCATATCAAGCCAGGGATGGCCTGAGAATGCAGCTTAAAGACCCAATTAATTATTTTCTGCAGAGTTTTCTTCAGCTCTACATTTCTGTTGGTAGGGTAGGAATCCTTGGCCTGCCATTGGGTCTTGTGCCCTTGATGTGACTTTCTGAAGTAAACTGTCAGTCTTAGTCAATGAGTTAGCCATACAAATCACATACTGTTGAAGTCTTACAAAAGATGGGCTAATTTCTATCAAAAACTTCTTTGCAGTATTTTTTAATTAAGTCAGTGAATTTTGAGTTCACTTGCAAAATTAACAAGTTTGGGATTTTTTTTCCCCTGAAAAGGCCAAGCAGAGTTATGGTGTTAATGTGCTCATAAAAGATGATGAAATTTTTACTGGAATGCTTATTTTATTGCACTATGATACCAAGGAAAAGCAGATATGAAAATAATGATATTTCATAGCAGCTGAATATCATACATGAAGGCATAATAGAAGTGTTCTTCAGTGACATACAGACGTGCTTGAAGGGAAGACTTCAAGGAAGGATAATGCAGAAAGGGATCTGTGGATTACAGTGACTTCTATCCTGAGCACAATCCAAAAAAAAAAAAAAAAAAAAAGCCACCACCAAAAACCACAACTACAAATAAAGTGAATTCCTTATTGGAATAAGGATCTGTTGGGAGAGGTTCTGTGTATGAGCCTTCATACCACAATACCACAACATTGGAACAAGCTGTGGAGCATCATGGATAGACTGGTAAAACTCATTAGGGTTTTAGAAAATACTCCAGTAGAGAAAGGTAGAACAAATTGCCTGAAGAGTAAAGATTGAAGAAAGGCATGGATTATCTAACTATCTCTTTCTTATGTAATGAGAAAGGAAATAAATTTTATGATCAATGCTAAAATGGAAAAGAAGAAATATGTCTAAACTATAGAAATGGAAATTTTGGGTTAGACACTGAGAAAATATTAATACCTTTCCATCAGTCAGAACCATATTCCCTACTGTTTGAGCAGAAAAATTGTGGAAGGAGATTTTAAAGGTCAGACTGGGCAACCATCTTGCAGGAATATCATAGGAACCAATCCTATTTTCAGAAAAAGGATGGAGCAAACCCTTCTGGTAGTAGGGTTTTCTGAACTACACTTTGCCATTTGAACATCTCTTTTCACGGGGTTTTCTGTATCGCCAGCCATCAGGAAGATACGTGTGATACAAGCAGCAAAGGACTATCAGACTGGTATCCATGGCTTCCATGTCCTTCCTCTGCATAACAAATGAAAACAAAGTAAACTAAGTAAATGAAAACAGAGTCTCCCTTCTTTCTGTTTCAAGGAAGAATGTGCTTATAGCCGAAAACCATGTGGATTTAAAAGTGCCGGGTGATAAGGATATGGCACTCATTTTCTTGATAGTGAGGGTCAAGTGATAGTGGAGTAATAAGGGACAGTTTTTATACAAAACAAACAAAAAAACAAAACTCAGAAACTTGTTCAGATCTGAAGATGGTTTTTACAAGATGTACTTGTCCAGGCGTGAAGCTGTCTGGCCTGGCCAAGACTATGAGACAGTTCTCTTAATCTTAGCTAGCTGTCTGTCTAATTGTGTCTCAAACAGAGGTGCAATACATGGTTATTGACAGGATGGACTTGTTATATGTTCAGAACCATTTTCTTGTCAGAACCACCCCATAGCTGCAGCCAAAATAACTTTAGTGAAGACCTTCAACAGTGGCTTCAGAAGGAAAATACAGAATTGGATTGAAATATGGTCTTTATCCATATAGGAGCAAAAGGTAATAAAACAGGGTAAAACTGAAGCACTGAAGCGTAGTGCTGCTTAGAGGGAGGATATCTGGTCTTCAGCAGCAAAGTCAGTTTGGGCTTAGTTTTCTCAATTTCCCTTTCCCCCCCTTCTATGTTTTTCATGCATGTTTTAAAAATCCTGTGAAATGTATTTTCCCATGCTCTTCCAAGTCTTTGTCATCGACACAAGCCCCTGTCATGTAAGTTCTGTACGGGAAAAAATCATCTTTCTTACTCATTATTTTGATATCTAGCCTGGTTTTTGTGCAGATCATATATATGGAGCACAGTCTGCTCAATGCAATCGGATTATAAGGGGTTTCATTACAGTTTTTCTTATACAATCTTTTTATATTGTTGATAATGAACACATAACTGTAACATACACATTATTTTCTATTAGTGGAACTCTCTAACAGTAGAGTTAGAGATAACATAAATGATGATATAAAATGATATATAAAATGATAATATAAAAGATGATATAAAATATGGCTAAGAAGTATTCCAAAATTCGTGTGAATCACTGAACCCAATCATGAAGCGCATTTTCAAAACATAACACAAACAGAATTTTCTGGGCAACTCGGACACAGGACTGCAGCCATATAGGATGTATTTAATTCTCAAAATATGTTTTAGAGATTCCAAATCTAATAATAAATCAAATGTTACCGACTGGAGGAAAAGGGTCATCCATAAACAGTGAATGACAATCACCTTCCAAAGACAGGTAATTAATTCCTTAGAATGTGCCCTAATTCAGGAGGAACACTTGACAACACTAGTCTCAGATCCTGTAACAATATCAGCCACACAAGCTCCAAAAAAAGTAGTGGTAAATTTCTGCTTGCATATCCTGCTTGTAACTATTCAAGAAAATGTTAATTTTAAAATAAAATCACTGTGGTCTTCACCAGTAACATTCAGGAGTTATTCGCTGGTGGTAACTTCTTGCACTGCCCTGCTTCACTTGAAAGATGTCTTTCTAGTGGATTCTACCAAAAATGAGGAGGATGGGAGGTTTTAGGAACAAACACGCTAAATCTGATGCACTCTGGGGTGCCCAGCAGCCAGAAGGAAACTCCTTCTCTCTCCTCTCTGTAACCCATCCGACTATGTATTTCTTTTGAGGAGGAAACCGCATGCCACCAGCCTGGTGCCATTCACACTCTTCCTCCCTTCGACATCCCAGGTGGGAGCAGTGGGACGAGGCAGGGGCTGCAGGAATCCCGCGGACTCCGGTGTGCTGTGCTACTGGGGGGAGCAGCGGGGCGGGGTCAGCGGTGCGGGGCTCTCCCGTCCTTCCTTCCATCCTTCCTTCCTTCCTTCCTTCATTCCTCCGCTTTTTTCCCCTAAAGTTTGTTGTAAAGGGGCAACGCTCACGGGTCGGTCACGTGACCCTGACAGGTCCTGCCTATTGAGAGCCAGACCACCCACGTAGAGGACGATGGAGCTGCTTAATAGAAACAGGCATGTAATTGTGAGGCTTTCCAGCACTCGGCAGAATGTCTGCAGCCTAGGAGGGTTGTTTTTATACATTTTCAGCTCCTTCGGCGTAAAGGGGGAAGGAAGGAAGGAAGGAAGGAAGGAAGGAAGGAAGGAAGGAAGGAAGGAAGGAAGGAAGGAAGGAAGGAAGGAAGGAAGGAAGGAAGGAAGGAAGGAAGGAAGGAAGGAAGGAAGGAAGGAAGGAAGGAAGGAAGGAAGGAAGGAAGGAAGGAAGGAAGGAAGGAAGGAAGGAAGGAAGGAAGGAAGGAAGGAAGGAAGGAAGGAAGGAAGGAAGGAAGGAAGGAAGGAAGGAAGGAAGGAAGGAAGGAAGGAAGGAACTAAAAAAGGAAAAAAGAAAGAAAAAAAGAAAGAAAGAAAAGAAAAAGAAAGAAAGAAAAGAAAAGAAAGAAAGAAAGAAAGAAAGAAAGAAAGAAAGAAAGAAAGAAAGAAAGAAAGAAAGAAAGAAAGAAAGAAAGAAAGAAAGAAAGAAAGAAAGAAAGAAAGAAAGAAAGAAAGAAAGAAAGAAAGAAAGAAAGAAAGAAAGAAAGAAAGAAAGAAAGAAAGGAGAAAAGAAAGAAAGAAACACACTGATATTTCATTTAAGCCGTCAGTAGCAGTGCATGAGGACGCACGCAGAGCTCCAGCACGGCTCGCCCCGAGCGGTTCCGCCAGGACAGTGATGGTAGGTGCCTTCCCTTCGCCGGGGCGGCAGCGGGCCGGGGCCGCGGGACCCGACGGGCAGGGCCCGGGCCCGGGGCGGTGTTGGAGGGGCTACGCGGGCCTTCGCCGGGGCCCGGAGGGGGCGGGGGGAACCTCCCTCTCGCACTCGGGGGCCGGGGCTATCGACCGGGCACCGGGCGCGGCCCGAGCGGGAACGCCAGCGCGGGGTACGGCGGGCGGGGTGTGACGGGGGCTCGGCGGGGAGCAGGGGCTGCTGGGCTTCCCCAGGGCCAGGCGCTGCTCCCCCTCGCCCGGCTTGGCGCTGAGGTGGCTCAGAGCTGCGGTAGGGATGCGCGGGGGACACGCCGCGGATGGGAGGTGGCTCCTGAGGTGATGCAGTGCCGCAGAGGACGGCCGCCTCTGCATTTCGCACCTGTGTGAGCTCTGGTCCGAACAAGCTGCCTTGTGGGGAGCAGAAACTTCTCTGGGGCTAGGTTCTACAGGACAAGGGCCGCATTAGGTTGAAGTCAATATTGGCATCAGCCTCCGGCTTCAGGACTAGACCCCTCGTGTGGCTGGTACCGGCACCATCGGGACCGGAACAGCGCTGCTGTAATCGGTCTCGAGGGTGCTGTCCCACTGCTTCCAGGGACTGGACAGGGGCGGTTGTTCAGTGGCAGATCTCACCTCTTCGCTGCCTTAGCCCCACTACGGCAGGTCGAGCTGGGGGAGGCAAAAGCGTGGAGGGGAGTGGGGAGACCTCTGCTATCGTCGGATGATTTTAAAAGAAGTGTTGGAGCCAAAGTGGGTGTTTCACAGCTCCTAGCCAGATAGCCTTTGCGAGCTAGAGAGTCTCGCCTTGTTTCAGCACCAGTCTCATAGGTGTATCTAATTTCTGGTTACGGTTACTGGGGGCATTGTGTGTCTGAATTGTAACATGACATTGTATCTGGACAGCAGGTAGTGTTGTTTAGAAATATTAGGGCTGAGGAGGGAGGGGATGAGAAGGAATCTTTTAGAATATGTTTGATTTTGAGTGCCTGTAGAAATAAAACTGGCAGCCCACTCTGAATTAAAAGGTCTTAGGCTTCTGTGTTTTTATCCTTATTTCACACAGACACGCACACGCACGCACGCACACACACACACACCTTTTATTTTGTTCTGCCTTTGCCACTGTGTATAAAGCCCTATTGAGACATGTAGGCGTGATGTGTAAACCGGATTAGCAGTATGAAAGAAAGACATACAATGAGCCTGAATTGTTTTACTTCCTTTTCATTTCTCATGCCTATATCTCTAATAAATTTGTTGGTCCAGCAGTGGGTCAAAGAGATTGTGTCGTTCAGCTTTTTTTCTTCAAGGTCCAATGGCAGAGATCATGGAAGTGAATGCCCTGCCTTCTGGCACATGCAAAACTTGAGCTCTATCTTTACACAGACACGGTGTTGTCCAGGCTGGCTAAAAAAGGTTCAGTGTAACTTTCCCCTCTCAATGGACATTAATGTCCTGCAAGTGGCGGGGCATTTTGCCAGGAAGAGAATCTGATTTGAAGACTACTTGGGTTTATAGAGGTAAAGCCCCTCGTGGAATATGACAAAGTCTGCTAGGGCTGGGATGTCCTCCTGGTTTTGGACGGAGCGGGCTGTTCCTCCATCCACTGTCTTCCGCAGCTCCCCGTGCGCTCTTCTCCTCTGGGAGTCTGCTGCTGTGCGGGAGGAGCCCAGAAGCTTCGGAGACTCCTCTGGAGGCACATTTCCCTGCTGCCCTCCGCAGAAGAAAATGCCAGCGCTCCTGGGTTGGTGCTGTAGATCCCTCATTTGCTCCTTTGTGGCGTGCAGAGCAGCTTTCCATTAAAGGAGATCAGGGGTAATTAGCCGCATTATTTTGACAAGTTGGCTCGAGCAGTTCCCTTTCTTCCAGGGCTGAGGAGGGGGAGAGGCCGCCCGCCTCCTTGCCCAGGCGCGGGCGCTGAGCGGCGGCGCTGCCCTGCGGAGCGACTCCCGCTGCGCGCCGCCGCCCCCCGACGGCAGCCCCCGCCGGCCCGGTGGCCAGCACGGCACTCCGAGCGCTGGAAAAGGAGAGGGAGGCTCAGGCTGCCCTGCAGACCCCAGTGACTGTGATCTTATGTCATAGCCAGAATCAGGTGTGCGGGCAGAACACAGGGCCGGGGCAGACCTGTGCACTTGTGTGATGCAAAGCTGTGTGAGAGACAGAAATTTGAGGGAATAGAAAAAATCTGATTATTTTCCCACCAGTCGGTCTTTTCCCAGGACCAGCACTCTTGTAAACCGTACAAAAGGAACCCAAAGTGGCTGTGCTTCATTTCTATCGTTATTAGGGTAATCAGATGCTCAGGCTGTGCATCTGTTTTTGGTGGGTGTCTGCAGGTGAAGAGCAACCTGGAAAAAATGTGTTAAAGTAACATCACTGTAAATATCTGTTACCCACTGTTGGATTGATCCCTTACCTGTCTGGAGTAGTGCTCTGCAGTATCAGGGGTTATGAACACGAAGGGAATATATGTAAGAGACAGAGCATTATAAAATGAAGCCACTACGACTAAAGTCAATGCCTGGGCTGTCTAGGCATTGAAAGCTACACGTATGCATGGTTGTAGATTGCAGCCCCTTTTACATAAACGAGACAACTTCCTAGGCCTTCACCACATAGTGTGTCCTAGATAAGAAATCTGGGAGATCCCTTCGAGTTGCTGACTATGGAGGTAGCCCTTGGTGTGGAGGAGCAGTTGCACACTCAGGGCATGCATATCACAGTCGGCAGGGCTTACAAATATAAATAAGGCAGATTGATTAGGAACAACATTATTGCCAGGAATGTAGCAAGCAGACATCAGCTATGAGGGAGACTGGGGGCAGCCACTGCTCTGACCACCCAAGTGGAGACTTTTACACTGACATTTCTTCCTTGAGGGAAAAAAAAAGCCAACATACATATACACACCCATCCCTGAAACAAGACCAATTAGATCTCTTCAGTAATTAATCTCTTGTGTATGCTTAAAAAAAACCAAAAAAAAACCCCAACAACCTTCCAGACCACAGGGAGAGAGGGGAGATAAAGACAATGCTTGTTAAATTTGAGTTTTCAGATAGAGTTTTGGAACCAGTAGGGAGAATGGGTTTTAGGCTACTGTGTGAAGACTAGCAGGCAGGAGGCACTTAGGACAGTGCTGGGGCTTCCAGGTGCTTGAAAGGACACTCTTCCCTGGTTTTGGAGCCTACCAGGAGACTGAACCAAAATGCCTCTGCCTCTGAACCAATCCCTTCTTTGTCAATTCCCCTGCCCTGCTACGCGATCAGACACGGTGAGGGTGAGCCCTTCCAGAAGCCGTGTCACATCACCTACTAACTAGATGGATGGTCACTTTCGCAAGTGGAAACTTGAATTGGAGATGGCCGACTGCACCCCAGGAATAGATTTCAGGCTCAAACAGAAAACAGCCTCCAGCTGCAACTGCTTCAGGTTTCCATCTCCCATACGTATGCACCTATGTGTGCGTGCATGACAGCTTGCTGCTCCTAGCAGCTTTCCTGGAGAGAGTCCTGTGGGGGGCACAGGGCAGGGCCTTCACGGAGACAAGTTTCCCAGGGTGGGAAAAAACGGAGTTGGGATGAAATCAAAGGAAAAAGGGATCCCCTAGCCGACGGGTCTGGCCCTTGAAAGGCACTGACAGTTGGTGCCTTTAGGCAGTCTCACGGAGAAATCGGTGCGGTGCGCAGCTCGCTCCCGCCGGCGGTCCTGGCTCCCGGGACGCTGCCAGCCCGCGTTGCCGGCGCCGGGACGGCCCCGCTAAGGCGGTCGTCAGCCCGCCGAGGGGAGGAGGACGCTTGCAGTGACCGGGGGCTCAGGGGTTTTGCTCAGGACCACTGCCCCAGGTACACGCACGACGGGGCTGAAGGGAGAGGTGCGCAGTGCTGTCGGGTTTGTCGAGCCGGGCACCGCACCGGACAGGGACTGCACGGGGTTCTCTTCTCACCTCGGGTCCCCACGCCCCTCTCTTCTTCGCTGCATTTCTCCCACCCGCCCTCCAGCTCCCGAGCTCTTTACAGCCGCGCTCCTCCGCAGGCGTGTAGCAGCCGTCCTGCAGGAAGGCAGCCCCCCCAGAGCACCTCCCCGGCCCGGGACGGAGGGAAGGGCTGTCGGCTGCCCGCCGCCTCGGTGCCCATGGGTGTCCGCCACGGCCCGTACTGCCCCCGCGGGGAGCCGCGCTGCGGGCCGGGGCCCGAGCTCGGGGCTGGGGGGACGCGCGCAGCTCTAGAGGCAGCAATTAATGGCTGATTCTCAATGAAGAGAGACGCGGAGAAGCGGTGCCAAAAAAGTAAACAATCGCGTGTAGTTCGAGAAATGTTTAGCGCGGCCAGGCAGGCTGCGTTTCATGGACTTTTACACTAAAAACATTAAAATTGTCTTTCCTCAAGTTTCAGTTAAAGAATGAGTCCTAAGTTGAAACAGCTAGCTACCGCGCGGCTTTAAATCCCTTAAGTGTTAAATTTTCATTGTGTTTTTCTAACTGGACGGAGTGGTTTTCTTGCAAGGAACTAAGTCTCCTCTTTAGTTAAAAAGAGACAGGGAGAAAAATCTGGCACTTTCTACCGCAATATCCACCACCCTGTCATTATTCCTGCAAGCCTGGGAATTCAGCTCGGACCTCCCAGTATTTGTTGCAGCTTGAGGCCAAGGTACCTCTAAAAGGATCTTCTTTTAAGGCCTTTAGAAATCGTTTAATGCTGCTTTTTCTTCATTTCCCTCTCTTTTTCTTAAAAGGGAAAAATGTATTTCTATATGTCCCTGGCGAGAAAGTTCCGAGCGTGTATTTGCAAGCATCCCGGACGGGGGTCGGGGGAGGGGAGTAAAGGGGAGGGGGGAGTAACGCTCTTGAAAAGAAAACGAAGAAGAAAGAGGGAGAAGGCATTCCTTAATGGAAGTATTGCATGCAAAGAAGACTGGATCTCTTTAAGGCTCCCCCTGAAGCTGGAGATGCACACACAAGGGTTGACAGCCTGGGTGGTCTCTCTACTTTGGTGAGCTGTTGCTAAGCAGCTAATAATAGTCATGTTTGCTGAGTAATTTCTGCCCTCCCCGAGCCAATCACCTCGCAGAAACCCAAGCCATCTGACAGCCCCGGGGGCGGGCTCTCAGCCCCTTTTTTTTTCCCTCCCTCTCTCGCTCTCTCTCCACTCATACTCCCCCCACCTCCCCCCCCCCACCCCTCCTCCTCCTCCTCCTCTTTATCCAAATGGAGAGAGTCCTTTTTTTCTTCTTCATCTCATCTCTGGAGCCGAGGGGCTGCAGCTCGGTGCTGCCGCGCACACACCGGGGGAGAGCGCCAGGCAGCCGCCCGCCCGCCGCCGCGGCGGGGCCAACCGCGGAACCGCGCCGGCCCCGCGGCCCGCGGGAAGCACCCCGGCCCTGAAGCAGGATGGTGCAGCGCGGCAAGGCAGCCCAGCAGCAGCAGGAGCAGCCGCGGCCCGCCGCGCCGCCGCCCCGCCGCCGCCGCTGAGCGCCGCCGCGGACAGCGGCTTCCCCGAGGCAGCGGAGGCCGGCCGGAGTAGGCGATTTCCACGGGAGCGGAGGATAGCGCGGCGGCGGCGGCAGCGGGCGGGGGATCCCGGGGGTCGCGCCCGCCCGCCCGCCCGCCCTCGCCGGGCGCGGGGAGCGGCCGCCTGCAGCTCGGGGTCCGCGCGCGATGTGGCAATGGGAGGCGCGGGGAGCGACTCGGCCGGGCGGCCGCGGCGGCAGCCGCCGCCCCGCGCCCCGCGTGAGGCGGCCGCGCCGCAGCAGCCCCAGCAGCAGCCCCGGCGGCGGCGGCGGCAGCAGCGGCGGCAGCAGCCCCCGCAGCAGCAGCATCAGCCCGCGGCCCGCAACGCCGCCAGCCCCCCGCGGCCTCGCCGCACCCCCGGGGCCCCGGGCCCAGCCGCGGCAGCGCCAGCGGCAGCTCTCCCGTCCTGCCGGCGGCGGCAACATGGCCTCGGCCGGTAACGCGTCGGAGCCGGAGACCAGCAGCAGCGCGGGCGGCGGAGGCCACCCCGGCCGGGCGCCGAGAAACGGCGGCGGGAGGCGGCGAAGGACTGGAGGGAATCGGCGCGCCGCGGTGCCCGACCGGGAGTATCTGCAGCGACCAAGCTACTGCGATGCGGCTTTCGCCTTGGAGCAGATTTCAAAGGTGCATTCAATCTCTCACTCTTTTTTCCAGAGATACACGCTAGTGGTAGTGCTGCTTTTTCCGCGGGGGAGGAGGAGGAGGGAGGTGGTGTGTTTTCTCGCGGGGGTGGAAGGAGGAGATGGAAACGAAACGGCCACCAATAAAATGCTGGGAAAAAGAGAGGGACGTCTGTGACTCTTCAGTGCGGGAGAGAGTGCCCTCCTTCCCTCCCTGCTCGCCTGTGCCTGCCCTGGTGCGTGCTTGTGCTGCGGAGCACTTCTCCTCCTAAACTTCCCGAAATAGCCTCTGCTCGGTCCCGGCCTCCCCGTGGCTAACCCCAGGCCCGCTCTCCCGCTCCCCCTCTCTCTCTCTCCGCTTCCTTTCTGCTTCTCCATCCCCTCGTAGCGCCCTGCGATCTCGGCAACACCCGCTCCCGGCCGGAACAGGGGAAAAACCGGCCGGCTTCTTGGCAGAAGTTGGGCTTTTGTGAAGTTTTCCGCCGAGCGCCGAGACGGCGGGTGCCCTGGGAGAACGGGGTCCCCCAGCAAAGAAGGCAGCGGTTTTCTCCCTTGCCCGGCGGCCGGAGGGGGAGCGAGGGCCATAAACAAATTGCCACCTTAACCCTGCCGCGCCGGTCCCCGCAGAGGACTGGAGGTGCCGGGCGGGGCGGGGGGACAGCCCCGGCCGCCAATCTCCGCTGGCCAAAAAATGTTCAAAGTAAACAATCTCCAAAAGCTGCCTTGCTGCAGGGATGGTTTCACTTCAGGGAGCGGATTTCTAGGCTTTGTAAGAAGAGGGGAAAGGAGGAGGAAAAAAAATCCATGTGGCTGCCCTCTTCCGTTCACAAATATTGTCGTAACTTACAGATGGCTGCTCTACTTCCTAATTCAGATCACACAGCGTCTCCAAACTCTATGGAAATGAATTACTGCAGATGTTACAGCGCTGCTCACCACGTGGGTCTTGCCTCAGCACCAAGCCCCTGCTAGGAGCTGGGAATGGGGGAAACGGCCACTGCTGCCGAGTATCTGTCACACAATCCCCACGCCTCTCCTCCCAGCCATTCTAGGGTTCCAAGGAGAACAGGAAAAGGGACTTTTCTTTCTTGTGGCTGTTGAGGTTTGTCAGAACTGGGTCCTTCTTCCCTGGAGCCACGGGTCTCGCCAGAGCGAATGCTTGGCAGCGTGAGCTGGTGGCGATGCCTCGGGCAAGAGATGAGTATGGTGGTGGCCGGCACAGGCGAGGGCCCGGGGGCCGACGCAGTGTTGTCACCCCCAAACCCACGTGTTGATCTGGGGCAAGGATGGCTGACAGCAGGTACATCTTGTCCCCGTGGGCGTGCTCGAGAGTGGCTGCTCGGCAAGGCCGCGGGGCAAGGGGCCCTGCTGGAAGGATGCCTGTTTGAGCTGTTCACGGCGCTCCATCCTTCCTCCGGGGACTGCGCCCCGAGCTGTCCCGCTCGGGGCAGGGCTGGGGGGCTCCCCCCACTTCTGCGGCTGCCGCAGCCCGCAACTACTGACCTCTTCTTGCTTTGCAGGGGAAGGCGACGGGACGGAAAGCGCCGCTGTGGCTGCGAGCAAAGTTTCAGAGACTGTTGTTTAAACTGGGCTGTTACATTCAGAAAAACTGCGGGAAGTTTTTGGTTGTCGGCCTCCTGATATTTGGGGCTTTCGCTGTAGGATTAAGGGCAGCTAATCTCGAGACCAACGTGGAGGAGCTGTGGGTGGAAGGTAAGTTCGGGGGGTCCCCCTGTTTTTTCTGTTGCCGTCCCTGCCCGGCCGGGTAGAGCGGCCCGGGGCCGTTCGGCATGCCCGTGAGGAGCGGCCGCCGGCGGGGAGGGCGGGGGGCGGGCCCTGAGCTGGGGCGCGCAGCCCCGGGCGGCGCGTACCACTACTCCGCCCGCGGGGGGCAGCGGCGGCCAGGCCGTGCACTCGGCGGAAGGCCGCCGGGACAGCCCGTCTCCAGCGCCCAGTGCCCTCGCCCGTACCCCGCCTCGCAGTGCGGGCGAGCTGCGGGCGGCGGGTTTCCGCGTCCACGCCAGCGGCGGGAAGCGGCGGCGCTGCCGGGAGGCGCCCCCTCCGCCATTTTGGGAGTGCGCGCGGCCGCGGCGGGGGAGGGGCGGGCGGCGCGGCGGGGCGGGAGCCTGTGTGTGGTCCTGGCCTTGGACAGCTTTCAGCTGTGGGGAGAGCGGGGCGCAGCGCTGGAAAAAAAAAAAAAAAAAGGAAAATAGGAGAAGGCGAGAACGAGGCAAAAAAAAAAAAAAAAAAAAAAACAAAACCAAAAAACCAAAAAAAAACCACAAACCCAAAAACCACAACCACGAAAGAAAGGCAGCCGAGGCGAAAGCGGAGCCCGGAGTGGGGCAGCCAGCCAGGCACACCCCCGCTGAGGGCCATGGCTCCAGGCTGCCATGGGTTTGGGGGTCTAGGTGTAGTCCTTGGTGGTGTTCTTTTTCTTCTTTTTTTCTTTCTCTCGTTTTTTTTTTTTTGTTCCTCGCACTCCCCCCCGCCCTCCGCTTTTCTTTTTCTGTGGGGAAAATACTGTTTATTAAGGATCACGTTCCCATGCCTGTTTGAGCTGTTCACGGCGCTCCATCCTTCCTCCGGGGACTGCGCCCCGAGCTGTCCCGCTCGGGGCAGGGCTGGGGGGCTCCCCCCACTTCTGCGGCTGCCGCAGCCCGCAACTACTGACCTCTTCTTGCTTTGCAGGGGAAGGCGACGGGACGGAAAGCGCCGCTGTGGCTGCGAGCAAAGTTTCAGAGACTGTTGTTTAAACTGGGCTGTTACATTCAGAAAAACTGCGGGAAGTTTTTGGTTGTCGGCCTCCTGATATTTGGGGCTTTCGCTGTAGGATTAAGGGCAGCTAATCTCGAGACCAACGTGGAGGAGCTGTGGGTGGAAGGTAAGTTCGGGGGTTCCCCCTGTTTTTTCTGTTGCCGTCCCTGCCCGGCCGGGTAGAGCGGCCCCGGGCCGTTCGGCATGCCCGTGAGGAGGCCGCCGCCGGCAGGGAGAGGGCGGGGCGGGCCCTGAGCTGGGGCGCGCAGCCCCGGCGGCGCGTACCACTACTCCGCCCGCGGGGGGCAGCGGCAGCCAGGCCGTGCACTCGGCGGAGGCCGCCAGGACAGCCCGTCTCCAGCGCCCAGTGCCTCGCCCGTACCCCGCCTCGCAGTGCGGGCGAGCTGCAGGCGGCGGGTTTCCGCGTCCACGCCAGCGGCGGAAGCGGCGGCGCTGCCGGGAGGCGCCCCCTCCGCCATTTGGGGGTGCGCGCGCGGCCGCGGCGGGGGAGGGGCGGGCGGCGCGGCGGGGCGGGAGCCTGTGTGTGGTCCTGGCCTTGGACAGCTTTCAGCTGTGGGGAGAGCGGGGCGCAGCGCTGGAAAAAAAAAAAAAAGGAAAATAGGAGAAGGCGAGAACGAGGCAAAAAAAAAAAAAAAAAAAAAAAAAAACCAAAAACCAAAAAAACCCTGAGCCCAAAACCACAACCACGAAAGAAAGGCAGCCGAGGCGAAAGCGGAGCCCGGAGTGGGGCAGCCAGCCGGGCGGCACACCCCGCGCTGAGGGCCATGGCTCCAGGCTGCCATGGGTTTGGGGTCTAGGTGTAGTCCTTGGTGGTGTTCTTTTTCTTCTTTTTTCTTTCTCTCGTTTTCTTTTTTGTTTTGTTCCTCCCCCCCCCGCCCTCCGCTTTTCTTTTTTCTGTGGGGGAAAATACTGTTTATTAAGGATCACGTTCCCCCGTTAGCTGCTGGGTCGACGTGGAAACAGAGTTCCTTGTCTGCAGCAATTACTGCTCTAGGTTTATGTCAAAGTAGCTTGCAGCAGTATTTGGCTTATAAAAGTTAATATGAGAGGCTGCATAAATAATAATTTCTAAATAGCGCTCTGTATGTGCATGTGTGGAGAAGCTAGGGCTGAGTGCAAACAAAGTCGGTGCCTGTTCTGAAGGTGGTCTGTCCTGCCTGAGGTGAATTAGAGCGTATAGGGTCGGAGTCCGCCCTTGCAGATGACAGCCGTATTGGGTTCAGGATTGGATGTGCCAGTCATTTAGTAGGTGTCGGTTTTTTCTGTTGTAAAAAGTAGTGATCTTTTTTTGGTCCGTGTAGAGTAGTCCAGGAGCTCAAAATATGATGAGATCTGCCGCCAACAGTTCTGCCTGAGAAACAGAACAAGGCACTGCTGGGTCCCATCTGTAGGCAGTGACGTGCAGTCAGAGTTTGCACTGATCACTAACTACAGTACCTTAAATACTAATGGAAATGACTGTGAACCTTGTTTTCCTTCACTGTTAATTTTTCTTCCAAACACGCTGTGAGGTTGTTGTGGAGAGGTTTCTTTTGTCAATTTTTGTTCTTAGGTATTTTGTTTCTGCTTTTCTGTGTTAGATAGATTAATACGTGCTTGCAGCTCCATCCCACATGCTCTGCTGACATTTATTATCCTGATGTTACTGCTGTTTGCTTGCTTGGGATGGTGATCCTATTCAATTAGTGCCACCTGCTTTTTGTAGCCTTGTAATTCCAAGAAACTACTTGCCGATGATGCCTCAGTGACTGGCCTGTCAGTAAAAATACAATTCTCAAGGGGAAAAAATAGGATTTGCAAAATGGTTACTACACTGGTCTCTTCTCATGTTGTTACTATTATGGGGAAGGAGTGAGGGAAAGTCTTTAGTATAGAATCTAGTGGAAATTGATCTGAGATTTTTTATGGACAAGATGAATTCATAAAGCAGCTAGTTTGACAGAGTTGACCTGTGTAATTTCGTGTCTATTTAGTTTAGTTTTTTCATTGAAGAGAAATTAAAACTTTGTGTTTAGAAACCCTTGCATTTCAAAACTAACCAGAAAAAGCTAGCAGATTAAGGTGAAAAAAAATATTATGGATTAAATTTAATATTGTTTCTAGTTTTTCCATTCTAGCACTATATGACGGTACACAGAAAAGAGCTTCCTATAATGTGCTTTCTTGGCAGAGGCTCTGTAAATATTCTACTCATGAACCAGAGTGTTGTACAATTAAACCTAACAGATAGCAGTTGCATTTTTTTATTGCTAAGCTACAAACAGGAGTGCAAGTTGAGAGTTTGAGATGGAACAGCATGGAGAATGCCGTTCTTCCTATGCAGAAGTGCAAAGCAGCACCAAACTTTTTCTTCTGCACTTACGTGGAGCTGGTCCTAACAGCTTTAAAGTACCTTCCATGGAGGTTGGTACAGTAAGGGGCTCTTTAGGTCAAGATTTCTTAGCGAAGAAGCGGTGGCTGAATTGTCCTGAATTGTTAAAACAGCTGTCTCACTTTACCTTTCATTTATTGAGAGATGGATGAACTAGGCAGTGCTGGCCAAATATAGAATCATAGAATTGTTTAAGTTGGAAAAGATTTGTAATATCATCAAATCCAACTGCTAAGCCAGCACCATTGTGTTCACCACTGAACTGTGTCTTTAAATGCCACATCTAAACACCTTTTAAATACCTCTAGGGATGGTAATTCAGAGGTGGCCTCTTCCAGTGCTTAACACTCCTTTCTACAAAGAAAGTTTTTGCTATCCAATCTAAACCTTTCCCGGAGCAACTTGAGACCATTACCTCTCATCCTGTCACTTGTTGCCTACATCCTCCATTCAGGTAGCTGTAGAGAGGGATGAAATCATCCCAAGGTTGCACTTCTCCAGGCTAAATTACCCCAGCTTTCTCAGCTGCTTCTCACAGGACTTGTGCTCCATTGCACTTCTCTGGACTTGCTCCAGCCCCTCAATGTCTTTCTTGTAGTGAGGGGCCCAAAACTGAGCACAGAATTCGAGGTGTGGCCTCACCAGTGCTGAATACAGGGGGACAATCACTGCTCTGGTCCTGCTGGCCACACTATTGCTGATCCAGGCTAGGATGCCACAGGGCTTCTTGGCCACCTGGGCACAGCTGGCTCATGTTCAGCACCCCCAGGTCCATTTCCTGGGGTAGCTTTCCAGCCACTCTTCCCCAAGCTTGTAGTCCTGCCTGGAGCTGTTGTGACTCAAGGACAAGCTCTGTCACTTCATGTTGTAGGATGTGATATGAACCTCATACCATTGGCCTTGACTCATCAACCCAGCCTGTCCAGGTCCCTCTGCAGAGCTTTCCTGTCCTCCTGCAAATCAACACTCCCACCCCAGCTTGGTGATATCTGAGAACTGACTGAGGGAGCATTTGAACTGCTCATCTGAATAATCGATAAAGATTTTAAACAGACTTGTCCCATTGCTGAGCCCTGGGGAGCCCTTCCGGTGACTGGCCACAAGCTGGATGTAACTCTCTGGGCCCTGCCATCCAGCCAGTTTTTAACCCAGCAAACAGTGTACCTGTCCAAACCATGAGCAGCCAGTATCACCAGAACAATGCTGTAGGAAACAGTGTTAAAGACATTATTAAAGTTCAGGTAGACACTACCAATAGCCTTTCCCTCATCCACTAAGTTGTAAAAGAAGAGAAGGTTGGTCAGGCAGCACCTGCCTTTCCCAGCAACATTCCAGCTAGGCCTGATCCCTGGACTGTCTTGAATGTTCTGTGTAGATTCATAGGTTGCTTGAAATACACTTCAAGAAACAGTTTTGATTTGCTACTGAAGCTTTTTACAGTTATTATTGCTGAATAAATTGGCAGTATTTAAAAAGACAAATTTGATACGGTCTGTTTCTGAATACCATGGAATATAATACAGCCCTGAAATTTGCCAGAAGTAAATGGTTGCTTTAAAACCATAATAGAACTAATTATCAAACAGTGAAGTGAACTTGGAATGTGCATGGTCTTAAAACTCATTCAAAGTTAAATGATTAGTAGTCTGAGCCTGCAGCAGTTATGGTTGAAATATTTACATGAGTTTAGAAGCTCACCTGGTAGGCAGACTTTCCAAGAGAGAACTTCAAAATACCATTCTTTCAGATTTCCTCTAGTAGCCTTCCTCCTTCAGAAGTTATGCTGGCATTCTTGGCTTTCTCTGTGCCTCCTGATACCAAAGTGGCTTTCCTCTCAGCTTGTTTCTTGCCACTAAGTGCTGTAGAGTAGCTTTTTGTTTTTTGGGGTTTCTTTTTAAATATAGTACTCTTCTGGCTGCTGTTCAGAATACTTCAGTTACTACTCTGTGTCCCACAGTGGCTCCATCTATGTTGCTGTCTTGTAGACTTGCTCTCAGTCATATTTGCCTGGGACATACACCTGTATCTTTTCAGCACATGAACAGATATCTCTGTTCGTGTGCATACCTTGCTGCTGGTGGTGGGGGGAAGGGGTTGTCTGCCAGGGCAGACAAATTCTGGACTGGCATTTTAATGGCAGTTCTGTTATTAGCTTGAGTTGAACTGCTGTATGCGGGTGACCGTGCATTCTGGAGTTGTGGAGACTGTTAACATCTTTATACATTGTACACACAGAGAGGAAAAAAAGGGCTTTGCATTGATTTCCTCGGTGACTGAATTTTGTTGGACACAGATGTGTTTTTAGAATCCTCCATTCATAGCTAGCAAATGTTCTGGATGGAAAAGAAATCATGCTCATAACTGGACATGTTTATTTGTGACCACTCTAAATAGGCAGTCTAAGACCCAGTGTGTCAGCAGCAGTAACACATGTAAATTCACAGCCTCTGCTGCTGAAAGAAGGTAGTTTTGTGGCTCCAGAGAAGGTTCTGTTAAATGAAGCTTGAAATTTGGCTACTTCAATGCCTTATATGATGTTAATTTGAGCAGCTTATAACAGGGGAGATGGTCTAGTCTTGTGCTTTGGTATTTCATTTCATGTCATCATTGTCTTGGGATTTTTTCTCCTCACCTTTTTTCATTAGCTTTCTTTCTTAAGTGGCCAAAGATCACACTATTCTTCCCTTCCTTTTTTGCTTTCTTCACTTTTTGTACTAGCTGAAGCTCAGTCAAGCTATTCCCTCCTTAAGTAGCCCTCTTCACAAAGCTTTGTGAAGCTTTGTGAGCTTGAACTGTGCTCTAACATGCAGAGCTCCTTCTTTAAGCCAGTCTGAAGGAAGAGGGTGGATGATACAAATAGGTAGGACATCTTGCAGAGAATGCCTCAGGAGCTACATACTTCAGTTCAGGTATGTGGAATAAAGTGAGTGTGTTCAAATTGTAAGTGAATTAGGATTGAGTGTGTACAGCAGAAATACTTTGTAAATCAAGATTTAGGATATGTGTATTATTTCTTTTCTCTCTTAAGGGACAAAAATCAGGTTGCTCTATTGTACTTATGGCTGACTCTTCTTAAAATATGTTAATCTACCCCTGCAATTTAAGAATTAGGTGAAAATGAGGAAAGTGTGTGAATGGTGCAGGAACCAGGATTATTTCTGTATATTCTCAGTTTTCTTAACCCAGCAAGATTAAGTGCAGGTGGAAAGTTGTTCTTGAGTTCTGCGTAAAGGCACCAGTTAACTTTACACTAGTGTTCTTTGGAGAAACAAAAAGGAATAGTAAGGGAACAGATCTGCATGAATTTGTTTTTTCAAGGAGACAAATTTATGTAAGTGGGCTGAAGTAACATGCTTGGTTTGAGTACAGTTAGCAGGACTTAACACAGTCAAATGTAATTCCTTTCTCCCACAAACATATGCATTTGTGGACAGCAGCAGGGGAGATGTTTTAGATGTGCTTGCACCTGTATCACCTGTGGCATGGTATAGTAGAAGTTACAGAAGTCACTCTGCTCTTCAGTCTGTCACAATTGTTGTTGGCAAGCTCTGTGGCAGTCAAGACATTGTCTCTGATCACATCACCAAATTCAATAGTTTCCCGTCAACCAGGTGACTTAAGAGCTTACTTATCCTCGAATGCTGTCTTACACTATGTTGCATTCCTCTGTGCATATTGAAAGTTCATTGGTAGATGTTCATCTGGAAAATTTCCAAGCCACTATTTTGTCTGGCTTCAGTATGATTATTTATTACGTCTCTGTTTTTTCCACATAATAGCTGAAGGATGGTCATCTGAGCAACATGTCTATTTAAGTGTTTACTGATGAAGCACAAAAGTATTTCCATCCATGCCACTGTCTTTAAAAGGAACATAAAATTCTAATATTTACATGATATTTGTGGATAAAAACATCAGGGTGTTATGTTCCTTTGAATTTGAACTCCCTCTGCTTCTGTGTATTGCAAGTTCTTAGGAAAAGATATTTAAAGGTTTTACTTATACATATATTTATTGATTGTCGTCTTTCAAGAGCCTGCTATTAAATGCAAAATCACTGGAGACCTCTGTTAAGTTCCATCTTGACAGGCATCCACATCATTGCTTGGAGTTGGTGCTCCTTGATGAAAAGCTTGTATATGAAAAAATCCCTGCAGGTTCAGTACATAAAATTCCTCTTTTATCGGTAAGAGCCTTAATAAAGGTATTGCCTGTGACCATTCTTTGGTCAGTAAAAAGGTAGAGGGTGAAATCCTGAATTCACTGAATGTGGTGACAGAACTTGGGATGACTTTAGTGTGACCAGGCCTTATCCATGTACAAAGCCAGAGCAGACTAACAGTGTGCCCATGTTTTAGCCTCTTCAGGGAAAGGAAAGAGAAGCTCCTCCTGTAGAATTGGCACCCCTCTAAGCTGTAAGTGCATTTTGCATGGTTCCTTCTGCCTTTCAGACTTCAGAGGCATTTAATTTACTCAAGGCTGATGAAAATTATTCTTCATTGTTATTTCCAAACTTAACAGTGTTGCCAATGCCCTGCTAGAATGTGCCCTACAGATCATTGTTTGGAAAGATCTGGTTTTTTCTCTGTTGGAATGTATATTTAAAGAGGGCGGCGCCTGGGCTGTGCCATTGTCCTCCTCTTCTGAACTTGTGCTCTGGGGATTTTGCTGCTTATGAAGAGGGTTTGAAGGCATTTCTGTAGCTCTGGAGAGCTTGCAGATTTTGGTACAGAAGTCCTGGAGTGAAATAGAATAGTTGAAAGCAACATTGCTGTATTGCTGTTCTTTACGCTGCTGTTGCTGAGCAGGAACGGGGAAGTGTAGGTGAGCAAAAGACCTAACTCAGCTGTAGGGCTGGCTGCTACTGAAGTGGTGGATGTGGTGGTGAGTGTTTTGGGCCCTACTTACTACCAGCTCTTGCCACCTGCTAAGTGGCCTGGTTTTATGTTTATTTGCTTGTTTTTGTAGAGAACTGGCCTTCCGTCCTCATTATTCATCAGCAGCCTGTGGGTTCAGAAAAGCATGAACTCTAGAAAGCATGGGTGCTCAAGCTTGCTTTCAGTGTAGAATGCATTAAGGTAAACCTGAGCTGCTCACCCTGAATCTGTCGATTTTCAGGATTTTTTTTTTCTTTTTTTCATGGCAAGAGGTGGTCCAAGCCCTGTCATTACATAATATTTTTGATATTCCCCCAGAAAGTCATAATGTGATGTAGGGTATGCATGTAACTGTTCTTGACCACTCAACAAATTTAAAGGCTGTTACATCCAAGTGAATGTTGCACTTAGACATGACTGTTAGGGGGCTCCAAAATATGACAGCTTCCAGATGTATGAACCAACTGATCCCTTTATTTAGATAATGTAGCACAGCTGATGCCTAGATTAGTGCTGGCTGGACAAAGCTATGGGAGATTTGTCTGGTTTCCATAATGCCATGTTTATATTTCAGTTGGATTTTTCCGTAAAAACTGACCTCCCTATGACCTATTGGGGCTGTGTCCA
Organism: Emberiza elegans; assembly: GCA_024865655.1. Classification (NCBI taxonomy): domain Eukaryota; kingdom Metazoa; phylum Chordata; class Aves; order Passeriformes; family Fringillidae; genus Emberiza; species Emberiza elegans. The sequence goes on along the minus strand of JALJVW010001283.1, from coordinate 24,920,865 downwards.
CTAGGATGGTGGTTTTGATGTGTTTGCAACTACTTTTCTTTTGGTGTCTAATGGAACATGTTCTCATTTTCACACTCTTGGATTATTGCACACTATCTTTTTAACTTAACTGTGAATTACCTGCTTTAACCACTCCAGTAAAAACATGCTTGTAAAGTTCTTTGCCTGACAGCTAGCTTTTTTTCTGATTGGTTAAAACAGCATTTTGGTTATAGATCTTGGGCTGTTACTTGTCAGGTGTTTTCTTCTGTATACAGAATAAAGTCCAATTGTTTGCACAGTGCTTTTTCTGTCTACAGATGATGGTGTGTGTATGTGGCTCTAGCTGCCCTATTTCAGAGTTCAGCAGGATCTGGAGTGCAGAATTTTATCAAGAAGTTCACTCTTCTTTGTACGTATTGTACACTTATATCCATTTTCTCAGCTATCTTTATTTTCTTCAGTATTTGTCTTATTTTTCTTCAGTATTTCAGGCTTTGGTTCTTTTAATTTCTCTGATCTCTGCTGCCTTGTAATATGCAGGAAGTCTTGCCCCAGTTATGTTTGTGAGTTACTCTTCCAGGGAAAACCTGAAGAAATCAGTAAAACTTCTTAAGGTCTGCATAACAGTTCTAGTATAAGAATGTAGTCACCTATCAGAGTTCAGAAAAGTAAATATGCACATCATTCACTTATACTTAAGAAACCATAAAATTTTCTGTCTTGTTCTGTTGATGCTTTGCTGGAGTGGCAGATTCCCAAGACAGTGCCTCATGACAGAAAACTCTATGCTTTAAAGTGTGATATCTGTGCTGAGAATGTGTACCATGTTATAATGGCCTCTTCATTTCTGTGTCCATGGATTAAGGAGAATGGGAAAATATTTTACTCCAGTTTTGCATAATCTGTGCTATTTCATTATCCACTCAGATTGTGCCAAATATGACTGATGAATACCATACATAATAAATTATGTTCACCCTTCCTCTTGAGTTACTTTTGACTTGGAGTAGTTTTTTATTGTACAGTACAAGTATAATAGATAGAATGGAATTGAAAGGGGTACTCATGAGTTCAGAATTTAAAAATAAAACATTTTTCTTTATTCCTTTTTTATTATGTAAACTTCATTTAATATCTGTAAATACAATTTACTCGTTCTTGGTTTTGCTCTGTTATTTTCATTTACTATCACCTCAGTTACTATAAACAGACTGATTTTGGCAGCAGTAGTAGTTTCATGAGGTAAAAAGTTCTTTATGGAAACTGCTGACCATATACATGTTTTGATGTATGGAGAATTTTAATTTTGGTTTTTAGAATGAATGTCTTGGCTTTAACTTCTGCTTGGTTTTGGGAAACTTAGTTATTTCAGTGCTTGAGCAAAATATACAAGAGGTAAGGGAATGAAGAAAACCATAACCTGATTCTTTCTGCAAAGGTGCTGCTTCTTTAGAGAATTGTACTGAACTTAATTCCAGCTTCAAATATACAAGTAATCGTTGTGTATTTGAAACATCTGTATTTTGCTCATGTGTGAGCACATGTGCAGTGTTGTACACCCGTATTACCTGAAGCTGAAGCTCAGTCATTAGACTGTAATACAGTCTTCTTTTATTAACAGTGAGATAAATTATAAGAAACAGTCTTCTCTTGTTTACCAGTATGATGCATTTCTGCCTTTCAGTCAGTAATCAAAAGTTAAGTGCAGCAAACTAGAAATGAGCACTGTTGAGTCAAGTTGTATGATTTTTTTTTCCCCTGTTAAATCGTTGCTTAAGGGCTTCTGGCCCCTAGCTCAGGAATCTTGCCCAAAAATGCCAGATGTATTACACAGTCAAGTATTGCAATGTAAATAGAGTTCTGTGCCATGAGAGCAGGGTGGTCCATCTCCTAGTCAAAAAAAAAAAAGGTAGAAAAGGGAAAATCCGCATGCTCTGAAATAAACAGTAGTTGTAGTGTTATTTCTGGTTTTGGCTGCACAACCAGTGTTTTGGAGCTGAAAGAACACAGATAAATTAGTGCTTTGGACTAGCAGAGAACTGAAACTGAGATGCTAGAAAGCAAGATGTGTCTTGGCTAAGGGTCTATAGTGTAGTCAAGCAGGCAATGTAATAAGTAAAATATTAAAGGCCATTGCTGACAGGCAAAAGGTATTACTTTACCTTATTGTAAGCAGCAATCTCTTGCATGTGGAAGCAGAGTGGACAAAGGATGGGGAGTTGGGAAGGCACAGACATAGGGATCTTCTTGACCTCATCCTGTGACTGGGTATGTTACTGGACCTTCTGAGCATAAACATTGCTGAGCTGTTCTTGTTTTTAATTAAATCCCTTGGCTGTATATTAACAATGACTTACCTTCCAGGGCACTTACCTTATTCAGATGTGGTAGCGGATATAGAAGGTTTATTTGCACATTTTTCTATTTTGTGTATGAACATGCCGTTTCATAACATTTAAAACTAGTTGAAAAAAGATTCCACAAATCTAACCTGAAAGGAAATTGCCAAGGGTGATGTCATAATCAGATTTACATTTTGGTTATCTGAGAAATCTGTGAACTACCATAGCTTCCTTGGGTGTGTGCAGAGGAGAAGGGGGTTATAGGAATTTACTTGGGTGATAAACCATATTTCAATAGCTTCAGGAATGTAATCCCAATGCAGATCTTGGTGTAGTCTCCTCACTGTGATACCCAGTAGAATGATGAGCTTTAGGAACTCAATTAAACATCTGCCTTCCTGCTGACACTAAGCACTGAAAAAAAACCCCTTATTCATTACAGCTTTAATTTTTTTCTTCTAAGTTGCCTTTTCTGTAATGGTAAAAAAAGTACTTAAAGAAGATACTTTATTGTACCAGTTCTTCTGGTGAGTATCTCCTGGGCATTTTTCTTATTTGCCTCTCAACATGGGCCTCATTCTGATTTCATTTACTACAGTCTTCACTAACTTTTCAAAGGGTTCCCATAGTCAGAAGAGAAGTGAAGCCATAGCTGTTTAGAAGCTGATGCTGTTTAAGCAGTAGATAAAAGAAAATGTAATATTCTAGTGGAAATTATTAAGATCAAGAAACAAATCCTGAAACATGTTTAGTGTGACTTCCAACTGTAGATAAAAGGTAGCAACTTGAGAGAATTGTGAGCAGGTGTAAATATCTATTAAACTGTTCTTTCTAGAGATTTGGGGAAATAGGATGACCTTTTTCTTCTTTTTTCTGTCTTTTTTTTTTTTTAATAGGCTACAGTTTCACATGGCTTGCAAAAGAAATCTTTCTCCCTTTTTGTTTCCCACACCAATTGATTTATCATTTTGCTTGCAAGCAGACTTAGAATGTTAGGGCAGGAACACACTCACTTTTTTCTCGTAACTTTTTTGTTGCGGACCGAAACCAGTTGACTTGAATAAATTTTTCTGTGGTCTGAATGAAGCCAGCAACGTGGAAAAATCTTGCCATTCAGAGCCGTCTGAATGTACATTTCAGCCACACAGTAAGCTGTATTGGTAGGCAGTGGACTGCTAAATACAACCATTTTTCGCAGCAGAGAGTTAGACAGGTGATTAGCATAATTAGCACAGAGTAGGCTATACATATGGTAATGTTAAGTGTGTAAATGCCAGCTGCGGTGTAAAATTTATGTCAGGGGTCGACAGGGCTGTGCGAAAGTATTGTGTTACAGCTGCAGGTCAAAGCCTCCATTGCTTTAGCCCCTTTTCTCTTGTCGGTGAATGCGCTAAACAGAAGAGAAAGACAGAAATATAACAGATAAGGCTTTGATTGAACAGCCTGGTTCTGTGCAAGAGGGACTTCTCTTAAACCACGCGCCCCCCCGCCCCCCCCCAAACTCCCCCAAAACTACACATGCAAAACAAAAGTCCTGCTCTTTCATTATAGATTTTATTTTGCATCATGGTAGCTATAAAAGTGTTGCAGTCTTTGAGTGATGTCATTACGATGGGATGAGGGGAATCTTGCTGGGGGGAGATGGGGGAAGTACAAGATGGGTAATTATGCTTTAAAGAGCAAAAACAAACAAAAAACCCCTTTAATTCACCTTCTCCTTTCTTCAATCCTACCCTCTTTTTTTTTTATGTCTCTTTTACTTACTGCACTTAGGGGGGTAGGAATTAAATAGTCTTGAAGGTGACAGCACTAAATGTAATAAAATCTCAACAGTACAACAATCTTGGAGCTGCATGACTGGTTTTAAACTAAGTGCCAGAAGTTCCTCTGTGGTTTTTGTGTGTGGGTTGCTACACTTATTCCCCAGGTTCCTCCCACCTTCTAAACCACTAAATTCTTTATAAATTAAAAATGACTAGTACAGGTTTCTTGTTTTAAAGGAACGCAGCGTTGAAGGGTACACATCTTTCTAAGCATTTGAGGGGGAAATCGGTAAATCTTTTTGTTGCTGTAAACTGTTCATTCATATATTTCACTTGCAATTTCCTCCTTCCCCACCGCCCCAACCCAACCCCCCCCCCCCTTTTGTATTTTTTGTAGCCGGCTATAAGGAGTGGTGGTGTTGACAGAATATAGTTCACACCACACTGACCTTGTGATGAAACTTCCTCACAGCCGCAGGGGGTCCTTATGAATCGGCCCCTAATCCAGCTAATCCCGCTCGCAACAAAATCGTGAAAGTGGCTCCCAGCGATGTGTGTTTCCCTGCGCGGATGCCGCGGGAAGGAGCGGCGTTGGGAACGCACCAGCGCCGCGGGGCCGGAGGGTGCCCTCGGGGCAGGGCTGGGGCTGGCGGCGGGGCCGGCTCCTGGCAGGGCTCCAGGTGGGACCCCGCCGTGTGGCCCCGCGGGACGGCCGGCTCCGCTCGGCCCCCTCCCGCCCCGACCTTGCAGCCGCCGCTCAAGGTCCAGAGGGAGCGCGGACCCCCGCGCCGGGCTCCCTATCGAAAAGCCACCAGCACGGTCACAGTGGCCCAAAGCGGAAAATAAAAGCCAGGTTGAGTGGTGTGCTTGGCCATTTGTTTGGCTTTTTTCCCCCGACCTTTCCTGCTTCATCATAAACCTGGCCATATGGTCGCACGCTCGGAATGTTTGAAGGGAATTTCGGAGTGCATTCCGCACAAAGTGGGACGCGCTCTGTCCTGCTCGGTGTCAATGGCGAGTGAGCGATGAAAAATGGGCCTCCTGACAGATGCAGCACGGCCTCGAGAGCTGGTGGCCAGTAAGAAATATCGAGATGGGGGAAGCTGTGACAGGCAGCAGGTTCGGTGCTGGGGGGAGCGCTGACCTGACCTGATTGTGTCCAACAGTGAGAGCAGTTCTGCTTCAGTGCAAAGCCATTCAGAAGGAAGCTGCTTAGGCAACAACAGATGGTACAGCAAGCAGCTGGTAGGGAAAACTTGAAAGGAGCTGTACCCTGTGTTGTAACATGTTCATTCCTTTCATTTTTCTATGTTAATTTTGCCATCTCCTAAAAGTGCTATTTAGGAAGTGATATCCTCTAAAAAGTTCTGGATGCTGTTTGCATTGCTGTTTGCTGTTCCTTTAAAAAAGATTGCATTCAAATTTTGTGCTACCCTGTGTACAGATGAAATTTGTGCTATCCCAGGAGTACAGATGAAAAGAACTAAAAATGCTGTTTTTAACCACACAGGAAAACAATTACATATTTGAGGAAAGGGCACTGAGAGGTTAAGTGAAAAGTTTGGGCTAGAGGAAGGCTGACTGCTGTGGAACAACACAGCAAATTGTTTGTAACACATTACCCAGCAGAAGCTCTTATTCAATCTAAAGTAACTTAAAGAAATTATATTCAGCTGTTTTGAAATCCTTAGGTTTAGACCTTGAAGCCCTTTACATACCCTTCTCAGCAGAACTCTAAACTCTACCACTTTTGTGTACAATTGAGGATTTTTGCTTGGCTGTTATTTTAAATTACTGAAGAATAAGAATTCAGCTTGCTCCTCTTGGGGTGTATACTGTCATGTGACTGTAAACTGTTGGAAGAATTGAAATAATCTGTATTAGCTGCTGAAGGCAGTCCCCTTGATATCTAGCAAAAAGCATAGTCTGAGACACTTTTGCTGATATTCCTTCGCTACCTGAGCTGTAAAATTCAGTTGTTGGGCTTCTCCACTAAAAGCTGTGGTTTAGTTGTGATGTGAAGGGACCATGTCTTTGGAAGGAAGTACAGTTTGCTCTCCATGCCCATTCATTCCTTAGTTTCTTTGCTGGATTGGTCAAAAAGGATGCCTGTTGTGACAGTGTTGTTTTATAATGTGGACACATGCCCCGTAGGAAATGGACTGAGACCACCAACTCATTTCACATAAGTTAGCAAACAGCTGTCAGATGGTAAACAACTTGTGGTCACTATTGTTCCTGGCTGGATTAGGGATGGTGACCCAGAGGTGAACAGCTCATATCCTGTTACCAAGGACATGTGTCACAGCTCAGTAAGCAGCCACTGCATTTTATGTTTAATTGAAAAGTTTGAATTCACTCCTCTTGGGGTGTATACTGTCATGTGACTGTAAACTGTTGGAAGAATTGAAATAATCTGTATTAGCTGCTGAAGGCAGTCCCCTTGATATCTAGCAAAAAGCATAGTCTGAGACACTTTTGCTGATATTCCTTCGCTACCTGAGCTGTAAAATTCAGTTGTTGGGCTTCTCCACTAAAAGCTGTGGTTTAGTTGTGATGTGAAGGGACCATGTCTTTGGAAGGAAGTACAGTTTGCTCTCCATGCCCATTCATTCCTTAGTTTCTTTGCTGGATTGGTCAAAAAGGATGCCTGTTGTGACAGTGTTGTTTTATAATGTGGACACATGCCCCGTAGGAAATGGACTGAGACCACCAACTCATTTCACATAAGTTAGCAAACAGCTGTCAGATGGTAAACAACTTGTGGTCACTATTGTTCCTGGCTGGATTAGGGATGGTGACCCAGAGGTGAACAGCTCATATCCTGTTACCAAGGACATGTGTCACAGCTCAGTAAGCAGCCACTGCATTTTATGTTTAATTGAAAAGTTTGAATTGCGATGTACCAGTATTGTATATTACCATATGTTTCATTGCATATTGGTTTTGCTTTTTTTTTCTTAAGTTTAATTTGTTAATTTTGGTGTGCTGTTTTTTCCCTGCATTTTCCACTCTCTCTCAACCAGGATGGACACCAAGCAAGAAATCAAAATATCTCTTTTTCTTTAGCAATCTATCTGTTTTACCCAATTAAAAATATTATTTTTCTGCCTATAGGCAATACAGATGTATACATGTTAAATGGGATTTTAGCTGATTTTTAGAAAGAAAAGGTTTCAGTTCCTAAAATTGCAGGGAAGGTTTCTCACTACAAACAGTGGCAGCTGTTGTTGGGCTGTCTTCCTGAGTATGCAAACAGCTTTGTGTCCTTGTCACATCTCTAAACTTTATCATACTGTGACAGAATGAAAAGGCAACTTTGATGTGTGTTTTTATTTTTGCTATTCATAGTGGTGTCAGCATTAACAAAATTTGTAACAGCAATACTGGAGCCATCCCCAGCATGTGTAAGGAGTAACTTAACTCATATCATATGATGGCTTGAGAGATAAAAAGCAGCCTTTTGAAGTGCTTTGTTGTTGGGTGGTTTTTTGTAAGCTTTTTTTTTACATTTGTAGGTTTTTATCTCTGCCTCTTCCTGCCCCCCCCTCTGCCCCCCACTTTTTTAAAGTAAAAATGAAGAGCCTGGTGTTACTTTATTCTCAGTGTGATAGAAATTGTTGGTATGGTGATATTGCTTTTACATTATTCTAAAGTCTTTGGCACTAAAGAGATATTGATACTGATTATATCTTCTCATTGGGATGTGATGATGTTCTAGATGGTGTCCTTTTGTTGGACAGCATAACTGGGGAGAGGGATAACAGAAAAGTGTCTACCTGTGTGTTGGGAAGGGAGATGGTAGGGTGCAGGGTGTTTTAACCTGGGTAGGCACAACAGCTGCTCTGTGTGTGCTATACAGATGAAGAAACGTGTATTCAGCGAATGCTGTGCAAGAAAACCTTGACAGACACAGCATGCAATTTCTGACTGCCTGTAGTGCAGTACTTGCAGAGATCATGTCTAGTTACATGATTAATATGATATTTTTTTATTGAGCTGCTGCACAGCCCCCTGAATGACCATGTAATCTCTTTAAGACGCTGATAGTTAACCACTGTGTTCTAGCTCTTGTAAGCTCACCATTTCTCAAGAGATTTTTTTTGGTAGCTCGCGGTTTCATTCACTTTCTGTGAAGTCTTTATTTTTGCATTACGTTTTTATAATGTAATCCTGATGAATTTATGACAGCCATCCTTAACATCATTAGATACATCGTTAGATGTATCAGTATCTCACAGTAGTTAATACATTCAGACATCAACCATGTAAACCAATGCAATTGTGACTCTACAAGCAGAAGACGTTTTAGAAGTTTAAAGAAGTGGACATTCCAATCCAATCCCATTTCTGCTACTAACTAAACTTGGACTTCCAGAAGGTGTTTTGCACTTTCTCCCAGTAAATGGTTTTGCCTGTCAGGCCTAAAGAATGATAATTCTGAGGAAGGTGCTGTCTTCCCTGCTCTTCTGTCAGGATGCTGACTAAAACTGTCTGTGTGCAGAAAAACTATATTCTGTTGCCTGACAAAGAGCAGCACCAGACATGCTCAAACACATGAGAGAACATGAAGACAGAACTCCCTAGAGAGCAACAGGAAGCTTTAAATCAAAAGGCCATTATTTTTCTGTGCCCAGTAAGAGACAGGATAGTCTTCATATCTGCTGTAGAACTTCAGCTCTTTATATCAGTTTCTTTATAGGAGGTTTCAACCCTTTGTGAATAGTATTTGGCTGCTGTGGTTTTTTTCTCATGAGGTCTGTGTTCTTTATCAGTAAAAACAGAGATTGTCACTGGTGCCATTAGGTACTGCTTTCTGCTCTGTGGCATGTGTGACTGCTTGTGATCGTGGTACTCAGTTAGGATGGAGAAGCAGAACTGTGTCTCACTGGCCTCATCTATGTACCATTGTGATGGACTGAAACTAGTTTCATTGCTTGGTGTGTAACACCTGTACACACGTGTTACACAGATGCACATGGGAATAGCATTCCACGAGGAAGTGGAATAGTAGAAAGCCCATACTGGCAGTCAAAGCTCAGGGAGATGGACTGTGCAGGGTGCCAAGGAGAGAGGTATGAAGTCCCTTTCTGCTTCCCATCCTGGCAGAGAGAGGGTGCTGAAGCATGAGAAGGTAGGGTGGAGGCAGGATGTCTGTTCTCCATGTAAGTCTAGCATCTTTCTCTGTACACTGCTGCTTTTTGGGTTGGTTGCTGAAGGTTGAGACCCAGGTGAACATGTTGGAATATTATTCAGTCTTTGTACGTGATCACTGGGTTGTAAGGGAGTTTTATTTCCTATGCCTCCTGCTGTAGTGATTACAGGTATTGCAAAGGTTCCCTGCCTTGGCTATTGCCATAAAATAAGCACTGCAAGGGATACTTATCCATATGCCTGATTTATCAAGAATGTTAGCATCTTTCAAAAACATAAAACAAAAACATTGTTTGTGTGAGATGTCCATGACTATTAGAGGCATGATTCTGTTGCTTTGAGTTTTCACTGGCAAAAGGTTGCCGAATTGCTGTAATGCTACACATTGATAGTCCTGAAAAAAATTAAAAAGGTGTTGTTGCTCAAACAAAGCAGAACTGTGTCTGCTCCTCAGGTGCTCAAATGGAAACACCTTGAGGCCATAGTCCCCAGAAGGGAGGTCTTCATAGTCTCCATAGTCTTCAGAAGGGAGGTTCTCCAGAAGATTGTGTATGTAAAATTTGTCTGAGAATTTAGCCTCCAAAACGAGTATGTATTTGTGGGAAACTTGGCTTTGGTTTCTCAAAGTCTGTCCTCCACATTGGTAGGCAAACATTTTTATCCCAAATGTTTGTCTCTCAGGAATGTTCTTTTTTAGAGAGAGCTTACTGTCTACTAAGCTACTAGTGGCGTGTGGTAGTGTACAAGGTAACTGTTGAGTGGTTAGTAGAGGTAGTGTTCATGTCCGAGAAAAATAAAGAAACCTCGGGCTATGTGATGCAATTCCAGTAACCTGAAATGAAACATTGTAAGACACTCTGAAAAATAAGTATTTAATGCCTTCAGAGCCACTGGACAGTAAATTAGTAAGCAGTTACTTCTGGTTATCTCTGATGGCTTGATCTAGCATTGATCTGTAAGTGTGACAGTGGTCAAATTTACTCCTCAGGCTAGTTGGTATGGAAGGGATTGCAGTGATGGGTTCCAGACTTCTTTGTAAACATGTTAATATAATGCCATGTAAATTTACACTTTGGCTGTGAGAAAGGTGTAGATAAGACTGACATTCTCAGTGGAATGAGCACATGAGCTGAATGACACGGGAACTTCAAAATGGGTACTAAGTCAGTGGAAGGAAATGTGTCAAAAATTGTGCCAACGAAAACAATCACAATCTTATTCTTATATCATTGAAGGGCATATCAGTGTTATGCACAAGTCTTAGTGCAAATTACCTTGACCAGCTTCTCTTCCAGTTGGTGGGGAGGCTCAGGAGGAGCAGCAGTTTGTTTCATGGTGTAGGATGCTGACTTGCTCAAGGCAGATCTGGAGTGTTCTGGCAAAGAGCTAAGAGGGAAGCCTGTGGATATCGGGGAGGGTGGGGAGGAGGAAGACACTTTCCTCTTCTCTGGAAAAAAAATAGCTTTTTAACGATAACTAACCCTCAGCAGTAGAGATGGTGTCAGTTACACTGTTTCATGTTGAGCAATGGCCTTCAAATACATTCTTGAGAATTAGGAACAGATACATTAAATGCGAAATAATGCCAGGACACTGGTGTTAGTGCTTTGCTGTTTCGGGTTTTTTTCCCATAAAAAATTGTAGCTAAATCACACAGACAGCATGGTATCTCATTTTTCATAGGCAGAAACCCATGACACTGCTGGAATGGTAGTGTACAAGCCACTGCCCTTTCTTATCACCAGTCATGAGACTCTGCGTTGACCTGTTACTTAAATCGTCTTTTGATTGTGGGAATTCTTGCCACTAGCTCAGCCACTTCATCAAAAGGAATCATGTAATGAAAGTCTAGAATGCCATCAAGTGGCTTTTGGTATATCAAAAAAGGACAGTAATATGTGAATTTTTTCATCAGAATATTAAAATGAGATGGTTTTGTCTGTCTTTGATATAAAATACAATTGGAAGTATGTATGCCATACATAAAATTTCTGTTAGTAGCATTTTGAGTGTAAAATGTTGCTATTAGCAAGCTGAAGAAAAGGAAAATCATAAAACACCAGCATTTTGTTCATTGATCATATTTTCCATTATATTGTTTGTCCTATGGTGAGGAAATACAATCGTGACTATAATGCCTTTTTTTTTTTTTAAGTGTAAGGAATGAATTCCTGCAGAATGTGTGAGTCTTGCAGGTAATATGTATATCCAGCACAGTGGCTTTAGTACATTTCCATGACATTTTTAGTCATTTCTCTATTAAGTTTTTGCGCTACTTGTGGGTAATCAGAGGGGGGGAAAAAAAGAGCAACAAGAGTCTTGATTTTAATGCTTGTTCAGCTAATTGTGCTGATTGTGTGGGTTGAAGATATGTGAGTATGGCAGGCTCCTGTGATCTTTGCAAACTTTTAATTAAAATAAATTGAAACATAACTGGTAAAAACTTCCTTTTTTTTTTTTGTTTTTTCCTTCCCTTTTGCTCTCTTTTACTCCTAACATGTTGAAAGACTACTACTGTGTTCACTTGCTTCTGGTCTATCCATATGTTTTAAAATAACCTGGTTTTGCAGCTAAAAATTCTGTCAATGTACACTTGTGATTTTTTTTGTGCCTGACTGCTACATTGTATAAAATATTTGCAATATTTGGAGCTACTTTTACTGTGTTTGGCTAAAGAAATGTAGATAATGGACCCATCAAAGGAATAGTTAAATGGTGTAATGCCTTAAGAAGAATGCAAAGCAGATCTGCTGATGGGTTCTGGAATCCATGCCCAGCTTCTTGGGTGGTTTTGCCACTCCTGGTTGAAATGTTAGAAAGGGAAAAAACAGCTTCTGTTCTGATGACTGACTTGCATGATGCAATTTTGATTAGCTAGATCTGCCTTGTTCACTGAAGTTAATGTGGTTTGACAGGACCTTGATTAGGAAGTGATCATCTCTGTTGATAGTAAACAGTTGGTCACTTTTAGCAGAGGTGGGAATGATGCCCTTTGTCTTGCATGAAGTATGATTTGTTGGTTCAAGTTCTGGTTAAATTCAAAAGGAAAGTGTGTGTGGAATGGGAGAGAATATAGTACCAGGAGTAGAAGTTTATGGTAGACTCCCCAGTTCTCTTAATATTGGGGCTTTATTGTCTTGACTGGCATTGAGAGACAAAAGAGGGAGAGAGTCACTTTGTCTTGGAAGCACTTGCAGTGTAAAGGGTTGTGAAAGAAAGGTCTGGTTACAGGACATACAGATTAGGATAACTCTGCTCCCTTATTTCTCATCTTCCTGTAAGATGAATTAAAAATCCAAGTATCAAGGACTACTGATTGGTGGAATACTGGGAAAAGACAGCAGTGAGCATAAACCTGGCGCTGATGAATGAAAGTATTTTTAGAGTTCAAATCTTGATAAGAATTAGCAGTAAAATTTTGTTACCATGCAAATGCAGTCTCAATGATAGTATGTCCTGTCACTGTAGTAAGAGTGATGTTAAAAAGTTCTAAAGGGACTCTAGGTAAAAGGTTGTACTTTGATTTGTTTTGTTTTGTTTTGCATACTGTGAGCTACTCTCTGTTCTGTGGTATAAAGGAGGTAATCCCACATGTGACAGGCTGAAAAAAAATTGGGTGTGTTGTGGAAACACTTATTTCTTCAAAGAATTCTTGAACAAGAAATTAAGCAATGCTTCGTGCCAGAATGTCTGTATGGTTTAATTGTTGAGGGTCTCATTCTGACAGCTTTATGCATGCAGGGGCCCAGCTTCTTGCCTGGTGGTCGTTTTAGCCCCAGGGGTGTTACGGGTGGGTTGAGGGCCCAAGTGATTGAAAAAGTATGTCCCTGTTTAGGCTCAGGAATCTCATCTCCCACTCTGCCAACTGGTTATGGATCAGTCTTCTGTTATGTGACCTAGGAAGAAATAAATATATGTGCTTAATTTCTGTTCACACTGTTGCAAGCTAAACTTTGGCAATAATTCAGATAGCCAGTATCAAGCTTGCTAGGACTGAGAAAAATGTAACAAATTAGACCAGATCTGTAGCTTGGATTTACATTCTTGTCCTCCTCATCTGGATGTGGTCTTGATTCAGCTAATAGGCTGAATTAATTGACGTTGCCTCCCACATGCCTTGGCTAGAGAGACTACAGGGGAGGTTATACGAAGTATATGAACTCTAGCTGGCTGGGGTTTTTGTAAAAGGGAAGATAAGGCAAGGCAAATTGTGTCTAGCTCCCTCTAGAGCCTGTCGACTCTGCAGTCTCCCTCTGCCTCGGTTTTTTTTTTTTTTTTTTTTTCCCCCACCATGTTTTAATATGGAGCACACCGTTTGGCTCATGTGGTTTTAGAAACAGATGTTGCACATGAGCAATCTCCTGCATCACTGCAGGTTAAGCCAGGTAGTGGGCCACTGGGGTAAATTACTGTAGACAGACCTTTCTGCTACACTCAAACTGTATCTCTTTACATGAACCTGGCATTTTTTCTTTTTTTATTTAAAGCTGAAAGAAATACTTCTGCCCACTTACTCTTTCCCTTCCCCATTTTTTTTAATACCAAAGAGAAACATTTGCCAAGTTATTTAGTAGAAGAGTGTAAATTAAAGCCATTTTCTCGAAATGTGCTTTTGGAGCAGACTACGTACAAGAAATTGTAACATACTATTTCTTCTGGTCCACCAGGTAAAGTTTTTCCTTTTTTCTTCCTCTTCTTTAATTTTCACACTTGTGATGTTGGTTATAATACAGAAAAAAACAGAGGCTTCGGTTTATGCATCAATGTTTCAGTACAGTAGCAGTAAAGGTAATGAGGAATGTGGGGTTTTTTCAGAGATACCAAAAGTTGTTCTTAGTTTTAGAGTTACACAGTGATCAGTTTGAGAAAGTATAGGCCCTGCACACAGTCAGGGTTTCCTGACTAGAAAGTGTTCATCAAGATAATGCAGAATAAGCAGGTATTGGCTAATACAAAGTCCTTAATATTTATCCATCAGTTGGTGGACGAGTGAGTCAGGAGTTAAATTACACACGGCAGAAGATTGGAGAAGAGGCCATGTTCAACCCACAGCTCATGATCCAGACTCCACAGGAAGATGGTGCTAATGTACTAACAACAGAAGCACTCCGACAGCACCTTGAGTCTGCACTTCAGGCCAGCAGAGTACATGTCTATATGTACAACAGGTGAGGGGAAAATCAAAAGTTTTCTTGATCATATGTGGTAGCTGAAAAATGGATGCGTGCTTTCCTCAATGTATTTTTAAATAGTTAGCACTTGTGAGCCTTTCCTTGGGGCTGTGTTTTGATTTGTGTGTCACTGTTTCTGATACCTTGATGCTGTGGCATGACAGCTGTGATAAATTGGCATTTAACAAGTAAGATGGGGGAAGTGGTGTTACGTGAGGCATGCCACAGCATGCAGCATTTCTTAGGTAGAGGTATAATGTTTGTGATCTTAAATGTAGAACCTTATGGATAGGGTTCCTAACATTGAAAATCCTTGCTTACTAGAGTTGAATTCACTTGCTAGTGTCATAATGAGGTACATAAAGGCTGTGGACAGTGGCAGAGGCTAGTATTCTTCCAACAGTTTGGCTATAAAGGGAGATGCAGATGTGGTAGAAATGTCAGAGGGTGGAATAAGAGGTGTTTAATAACATAGACAACAGATTGTGCCTTAAAGAGTGTCTGTGGCCCCATACTGATGGTTGGCAGTTGTGTGTTGTCCACCAGAAAAATAATAATGGTGCATCTCAGGACCTCAGGAAGGTACCACCAGCACAGGGCCAGGATGTCTCCCTGAAAAAATGGTTCTGCCAGGGTTACTACTTACACAGTGATGTGCCTAGGAGTCCTGCCTGTGAGGCACAAAGATCCCTGTCTTTCAGCAGATCTTTTCAGTACACCCAGCTGGCTCCTCCATGAGCTACTGCTAAGGCTCCAATTATCTTTTATGCAGCTCCTGCCCTAAGTCATTAGAAGCCGTGGTAGTGGAAGTTGTAATACAGCTGAAATAAGAAGGCAAGAATCTTAATGGTTCATTTGCTTCTGCATGTCTTGGTCTGCTGACTATATTTGAGTCCTCTGAGCTGGAGGTGGCTTTTCTCTTATTGGCGTCACCAAGTGATACCTTAAGTCACAAGCAGTCTCATATAAATGAGACTGACAAAAATACAATATATATTTTTGTCACATGAACACATGTTGACTAGTCTGTATGTACAAAAGCACCTTCCTCCTTATTTTGAATGAGTTTTACAGAGAATATGAAAACAACTGAAATAAAGGTGCCTTTTTTTTTTTTTTGGTGAGGTCTAATATATCTATTTTTAATAACACTTGCCTTACTCAGTGATTTGATATGAGTCGCAGTTTTAAATGTCTGTTATATTTTCAAAATTACTTCTCAGTAATAGTTCAAGAAGAAAATATTTGTTCTCCACATTTCTTACAGACAATGGAAATTGGAACATTTGTGTTACAAATCAGGAGAACTCATCACAGAAGCAGGTTACATGGACCAGGTATGTGTAGCAGGCATTTAATGACAAGATTTGTGTATTTTCATGATTCAGCTTGTGCTGCATTGATTATATTCTCGTGTGACTGTGTTTTTCATCTTTCTGATTTTGACAGATCATAGAATATCTTTATCCTTGCTTAATTATCACTCCTTTGGACTGCTTCTGGGAGGGAGCAAAGCTACAGTCAGGAACTGCCTATCTATTGTAAGCATGTGTTTTTTTGTAACTTTCTGGTCTGAATGTTTTAAATTGTATAACTGTGTACAGTGCTTCAGTTTAATTTCCATTATTTTTTCAGATTATGATTTAACAGGAAAAATAAAATATGTGTATCTGCATTAAAAATACATATATGCGCATGGATTTGGTTTTTTTCATTTAACACAAGGTTTACCTGTTTCTGTGAAATTATTTGTAAACCTCAGTTTAAATCCTCTTTTATTTTTCCTATGTTACTAGCATGCAAATTAAAATGTAAAGTCTGAGTTGGAGTTTTATGCTTTACCTTTTTTTATCCCTGGAACAAAGTTGTTTCTGGTGGATTTTTTTTTCCGCCCATAAAATACAAAACATTGGTTGGCTGGGAATTTTAGACCTAAGAAAATGTCTTGGGTTAATTTCCAAGTCTTCCTGAGGAGTAAAGAACAAATCCTTTGCTTTAGAGACCCTTAAAGAAACAATATAGTATCTTTTATAGATGGTTTCTCACAGTTTACGAGTGTGATATTAGATGCCCTGAGTTCTTTAAAGAGTTAATTGTTAATCTGTGCAGGCATTTTGTGTTAATTATGCAAGAGTTAGCATTTGAGTTATTGTTTCTGTCCTGGTTTGCATGTCTCTGCAAAAGCAATTTGCAATGGCCATCTCCTAACCTTTAGTGTACAGTTTTAGATGGGGAAATAAGGGGGTTTGTGTTTTCTGGTTGGGAGATTCAGAATAATGACTTAAGCCTGGTTAAGCAGATACAGTGTGGTTTGAACCACAGAATAAGGCAGTCAAAAGCCTTTCTGGTCTGTCAACATCACAAATTCAGAAGTGGGGGGTGGGAGACGTGACAGTGATAGTGGTGACAGCCATGGTAGCAGGAAGGCTTGATGGTTGATAGTCAAGCTGCCAGGGCATTTGAAGGAGCACAGTATTGTTACAGATAAACAAAGATCAGTTATATTGATTGATTACATTTGCAAGATGATTATTAGACTTGCAAGAAGTAATCTGATACTATGAGAAAGGCTTTCTTTCCTCAGTCCCCTCTCTTCTGTCCCTTTCCCCTCCCCCCTAATTCTCTGAAGCAGCGGTTGGCTGCTTTTTTGTTATTTAGGTTCTTGATAATTTGTTTTGCTTTCTTTGTAAGTGAAAGTATTTTTAACCAGTTTTACAAGGTAGCTTTGTAAGAACCAAGTATTTTTTTTTGTTCAAATTACAACTGGCTTTCAAGAAAAGTACATAAACAAATCTAATTAAAGCATGCCTTACATTTTATGAAACAGCTTTACCAGAAAAGGTTTTAACTTGTAGCAGAAAATAACTCAGTTATTTGTTCAAACATGAATTTTAAAGTGTGTTTATTTCAGAACTTCTTTTGTCTTTTTTCTGTGTGTCTTTTTCTCCTGGTCGCTCTTGCAGAGGGAAGCCTCCTTTGCAGTGGATCAACTTTGACCCTTTAGAATTCTTGGAAGAGTTAAAGAAAATAAACTACCAAGTGGAGAGCTGGGAAGAAATGCTGAATAAAGCGGAGGTTGGTCATGGTTATATGGATCGACCCTGCCTGAATCCTGCTGATCCCGATTGCCCAATCACAGCTCCCAATAAAAATTCCACCAAAGTAAGTTTGCTTGTCCTTGTCCATGTCTTTTCAAGGGAGGCTGGGGGGTGGGGAAGGTTGGGGGGGGAAGGTCAAACAGACTAGAAGAAAGTACCGTTTTCTTCCAAGCAGTATATGGCTTGTATTCTTGCATGATGTCATTTTTCTATTCCTATTACCCCGCTGTTAGCTCACTGTCATGGATTTTGCCTCCTTGTGTGATGCAATGCTTAATCCTTTACATTTAGAGTGAAAGTACAGTTGTCAGCTCTTGCTGTGGCACTGCAGTGATGTGGCATTTCAGCAAACTGGTGCCTCAGACAGACAATAGCCACTGCTGGAACACAGCTGCTGCTGCACTCCCATGTCATGCAGAAAAGCCTTTCCTCAAGTAACTCCACTTTTGTTGATTTTTTGTGATGAATTCGAAGTCATAAGCCTTGAATTTATATATCCCTTTATCAGTCATGTTAGACTTTGGCGAAATTGCCATCTGGTGAACAAGCACCTGGGTGCTTTCTTAGCTTGATTTGTTGAATGCCTTTTTTCTAGTAGACTACCCAGATGGTCTTTAACATCCATGATTCTAGTTCACTGAGTGCTGAATTAAGCTATGAATTTATAAAGTTGTGAAACCTATTAACTGCTTCTTTATAACTTTTTCTAGCCTCTTGATGTAGCCCTTGTTTTGAGTGGTGGATGCTATGGACTATCAAGAAAATACATGCATTGGCAGGAGGAGCTGATTATAGGTGGTACAGTCAAGAACAGTTCTGGTAAACTTGTCAGGTAAAAAAATATTTAAAGAAAATGTCAGTTTTAATTTGTTAGGATTCATTTTTTGGGACATGGTAGGAGGATGATACAAAATGTATTGCCCTTCACATGTATTATTTCGCTTCAGGGTGACACGTCTCAAGAGAGCAGAATTTAAAAGAATGCTTTGGCTGTTGTTTAAATATAAAGTGGTGTCATCATTTCCTGCTTCTCATCTCTCAGAATGATGGTGTATGTCAGTCAGAAAGAAAGTTTTTATTGGCAGCTTTGTTGTTTAGAATGTATGTATAAAGCATTGAACAGTCTGTAAAGCACTAAACACCTTTGATCACATTTTGAAATATGATCAAAGGAAAAGGAAGGAAAGTAATGCAAGTAATGTACTGACTCATTTGACTTTTCTCAGAATTCCAAAATATCCACTGAATGTTTTATTCAGGGTCAATACAGAGAATAGTCTATTTTCATGTCCCTGTGTTGTTAATACAACTTTGAGTAGTAACACAAACTCAAACCCTTTGTTTTAGACTTCTGAACGAAGACATAGAACACTGGACTTTAGTGAAGGAATAAAACAGTGTGATTTACTGTTCTGAAAAAGGCAGGCCATACTAAACAAAATGAAGCATAATTTTTTCCAGAGAACTTTTAACCTTTTTTGCATTCACATAACACATTGATAATTGCCTCAAGAAAGAGCCAAGTAAGGCACTTCCCTTGAAAGAGAAAATGGTTCCTTCTCTTACTAATTAATGGTTCCTTCTTACTAACCAATAAGAGCTTCTGAAGTTGTTGGATAGAGTTGCATATTGTGGAATTGAGGATGGATTGCCTTTGTGTATTCCCCACAGTTTATTAGACATGAGGAGTTTAATCTACAGCTTCTCTCCAAGGGGTAAAAAAGACCAAGGTCTTCAAATGACATTTTGCCAGCATTTACAGGACTTCATATAAATAACTGTTCCTGTGGCATCCTCACAACAATCTGTCTATCAAGCATGAGCTTAGCTTGAGAACAGATTTGTAGGGTTATATTCTTTTCTCCTGAAATTAATCCTACTGAAAATAATGTCAAAACACTTATTAACTTTAGTGAAAACAGATTTAGTCTCAATAGCAGTACAACTGTACCAGATACACAGTAGAATAATTATACTCTGTTCAATTTTAATACAAGCATGTGCCTTATAAAATCAAGAACTCAAGCAAGCTCCTGTTAGAATTGCATTGGGACTTTATGCCATGAAAATATTTTCCTGAAAATGCTCAGTTTATGCCTGTTTCTCCTCTCTCTTCTCTCCATGTCACAGTGCCCAGGCTTTGCAAACTATGTTTCAGTTAATGACCCCTAAGCAAATGTATGAACATTTCAAAGGGTATGAATATGTTTCACATATCAACTGGAATGAGGACAAGGCAGCAGCAATTCTGGAAGCCTGGCAGAGGATGTATGTTGAGGTAAAATTGAAAATAACTTAGATACTATACTATACTTAGATACTATAAAGTCCTACTAAGATCCACTAACTACTTTTTATAGAATTTCCTTAAGGAATGTGCTTAAAACAGAACTGAGTCATTGCCTCCCTGTTTTTAAGAGTTCTTTTGGTGGTTTGTTGGTTGTTTTTTTGGTTCGGTTTTTTTTTCATTTTTGTGAGGTTTTTGTTTGTTTTTTTGTTTGTTTTGGGGGTTTTTTTGGGGTTTTTTTGGTTGTTGTTGGTTGGTTGGTTGGTTTTTGGGTTTTTTTTGGTTTTGGTTTTTTTTTTTGTTTTTCCAGTAAGAAGCTGCTTGGTTATTCCTATATGAGAAGCCATGAAGGTTTTACTTTTTGCTGCCTGGGACAATTTTGTTTAGCTGGGGCTGAGAAAAAACCAAAGAGCTAGCTGGAATTTAAAAGCTTTTGGTTGGCGTGATTAATCTAAAGGTGTCTGGAAAACATTAGCCACCCATGGGCTGCTCCCTCAGCAGCAGCCCAGGAGAGGAGGCTGTGTGACAAGGCCTGTCCTCTGTGTCCCAGACCCTGCCCTCCACGGTGCTCTCTCTGACCTCTGCAAATGGCCAGGCAGGGAGGGGCACAGAGATGGCTGGCCTGGGAGAAGTGCAGAACTGGTACTGCATTGTGGAGTTACAGGAAGGGGTTCAAGTTAAGTGTTTGTAATGAGCTGGGCATGCAGCAGGCTTTCCTGAAGGGCACAAATTCTGTCTCATAATCAGCAGCTTACCAGAAAAAAATCAGGAAACACATTAGAGCATGGGCTTCAGCAGGAGCATTAAGGCAAAAAAGATTTGATTTCAGATGTGTGCTGTAGAAGATGATAATGACTTTTTTTGACTAAATGACTAAAATAAAAAAAAATCTTTATTCACACAAAGTTTTATTTTTCTTTTCATAGGTTGTTCATCAAAGTGTTGCACAAAATTCTACTCAGAAGGTGCTTTCCTTCACTACGACCACCCTGGATGACATCTTGAAGTCATTTTCTGATGTCAGTGCTATCCGAGTAGCTAGTGGCTACTTACTAATGGTAATAAAATAAATCTTTTTAATTTTCCTTGGTAGTAGAGCAAGGCTTCAAAATATACTTTATTGTTACAAGTTTGTAGTCCAGAGTATTTTACGAATATTTAAAGTAAAACCTACAGTTTGTAAACTTTACCTCAGGCTTCCCCCTTGTTCCACTTTGTAACCTCTGTGACATGTCTATTCTGATTAAAAATTGTGTAAGGATCTGTACATGGATGGGGATCCATTCTAATATTTTGGTTTTTTCCCCCCAAATTTCCCCCCCTGCCTCCTCTCCTTAGCTTGCCTATGCCTGTTTAACGATGCTGCGGTGGGACTGTGCCAAGTCTCAGGGTGCTGTGGGGCTGGCAGGAGTCTTGTTGGTTGCACTCTCTGTGGCTGCAGGATTGGGCCTGTGCTCGTTGATCGGAATTTCCTTTAATGCTGCCACAACTCAGGTATTTAGAAGACACAAGTCTGCTGTTAAATTGCAAGTACTCTGTTAATGAATGAACACAAGTCAATCTTTGAGAAGTAAAGTATTGAAAAAATATTTTGGCTCTAGATTTTTACTTTACTGCTTTCCTATTTCATAGTTTATGCTGTGATAAATTCAATTATCATGCTGACAAATGATACTGAAGAAAAAACAGGTATTATGGAATCTGTTTAATTCTTGTTAGGTTTTTCTGTGTCCCAATACCAGTGGAGGCATCCTAAGTATCTAAGGAGCTGCAGATTTGTTTTTACATCTGAATCTACCAGGATGTTCAAATTCTGAAAATATTTGGAATGTAACTTGAATTATTATCAGATACTTGTCTATCCAAAACTTAAATTACTTCTGGTGAGAATTTGTACCTGTTAATGATATATTTTAAATTCCTCAGCTACATTCCAGAATAAAAGTTAATACCTATATTTGCATCATTTCCATTTTCATTTTACCCTTGGATTTGTGTAGAGTGTAATGTAAAAGTTGCTATAATTAGCCATTTAATGGCTAGCTGCATGTCAGATCATAACATAATCTATTTGGGTTTTGTTTTGTTTCTTCCCCAAGGTTTTGCCTTTTCTTGCTCTTGGAGTTGGTGTAGATGATGTTTTCCTTCTGGCACATGCATTTAGTGAAACAGGACAGAATAAGAGAATTCCATTTGAGGTAATGATAAAATGGAGATTTGCAGGAAAATAAAACAAAAAGTTTCATATAGAAACAGATATTCATATCCAGAATTAATCCGTGGAGTTGTTTTTTTTTAATAGCTTTTCTTCGGGTCTAGAAATTCTTATTTATGTCAAAATACGAAATTATAGCAATATATGTGGTCCTAGGACATTTTTGAATGTTCATATTCTTGTTTCCTTTTTTTTTTTTTGTAGTGTCTTAGGTTTATTTTCTCTTGAAATTTTAATTTATAAACTGTTACATAAAGACAGACTTCCATAATCCAAATTGTGCCAAAAATTTCAGTGAAAATTAATGCCAATCTAGGAATGATCTCAAATAGGAGTCTTGACAATGAGATGATAAAATTATTTTAATAAAAGAACACATAGAATAGAAGAGATAAGGGAGAAAGAGAGGGAAGACAGTTACCTTTACCTTTTTTTATGGCCTGAAAATTGAGTTATTTTCTGTATTCTTCTCTTGTTTTTATTTTCTAAAGTTTATAGTTGACCATGACATTTCAAAACTTAACATATAGCTGATAGATAACTGATAGAAAATCTAAGGCATCATCACTTTTATGATCCTTTAATTTTATTAATATTTTTAGTCTCTGTCCAAATTTTCACATCCCAAGTACATCCCATTTTAAACTAGTGTATATGTGCTGATTTTGTTTTGTATGAGCAGTCTTCCATGTGCTCTCCCTAGCTGGTTTTGTATGCAGGTAGTGCAACCTCACTCTATAATCTGTCTGCTTCACAATAGCCTGTTGGGTTAGGAAAGGGTCATGTGTTTATCTTGATTTCTTGGTGCGTTTTGTGTGTGGCCCCTAGACTTGGTGGAGTTCTTTTTGTTTGTTTTGTTACATATTTTTTCAAGATGTGTGGCTATGTTATGCCTCTCTGCTGTTAATTCATCCTTATTTTGTCTGAAAAATGAGAACACCAAGTGATTCTACTGGTTAAAATGAAATCCTTCTCAACACCAGGTGTATTTGATATATTGTCAGCACCCATTTAGTTTTGTGTTCTGTGAAGCTAGAATCAATTCTAGTCATGTTTTCTGCCCTCAAAAACTTGAGCAATTTGTCTATGTTCCTACCAAACAGTAAACTTGATATATAGTTTTCTCACATACTCTGAATTTATATTCAGAATTTAATTGTGATAATTTTTCACTGCTACTCTGACCCCATCGTTTGCAGGACATTGCCTTATCCGCCTGACTTTCAAGATGCATCCTTTGTTTTGCAGGACAGAACAGGTGAATGTCTGAAGCGAACAGGAGCGAGTGTAGCCCTTACATCTATCAGCAATGTTACTGCTTTCTTTATGGCTGCCTTAATTCCTATTCCAGCTTTAAGAGCATTTTCGCTCCAAGTAAGTTTATACTCTTTATATCCAAGTAAGCTACCCATTATTATCTCTGATGCCCTGTGGAAGTGTGATGATGGTACCTGTGGTGGGGGCTCTGAAGCCTGATTTTGGTGCTCCTGCAGTTTACTGAGCCAGAACCTCACTGCAGCAGCGCCACAGACCTGGACAGTAACAACTGCTGTCTGCTCTCCATTCTCCTGCTCCTTCTTCTCATGCACAGAGTCTCTCACATCCTGCTAGCAGGTGAAAGAATATTCTGTCCCGCCACAGCTGGGTTGAATGCAGAACCCAAGCTATATGTAACTAAGAAGAAACAAGTTCCCAGAGGGATTTGTGTTCTAAAGTCAAGAGGAGTAGGCTGCGGTGCAGTGTGTACTGTAAGGTTTCTCAGCAGCAATTTAATCCTTTCATTCATGTTTGTCCAGTTTGCTGCTCTTCAAAACTACCAGTGCAATTGCAGCAGTACATATGAGTTTGTAATTTTAATAATTACTGTAGCACTTTTTACGGCCTTACTCACAGTAATTTTAGCAAACTTGGAGAAAACTTAATAATTATGTATTCTGGATGGTTACGAAGAAAACGTGAATTTTATGTGCTGAACCATACATTGCTTGCTCTGCCTTCCTCTGTCTTCTTGTATTTGTTTGTGATAATATACCTTTATAAACATGAAATATTTATGATATTGGAGAAGGATTTCTTCTAAAAGTGAAGACTGAAGAAATATTTGGAAGTTTTTCCCCTGACACTAGCAATTTATAGCACTACAGTGCACTATACTTTTTCAGTAGTTATTTTTCTTCTTCTCTGGCCTGGTTCTCCATTGATTTTTATTCTCATTGAGCCCTTGGCTACCCAGAGGAATTTTTCCTAATACATGTGGCAATTATCATTGTTCTCAGAGATTTAAGTATGCCTGCATTAAACTGTAAAATGGTAAACTGTTTGTGATTGCAATTATGTTACTAATAATACAGAATCTGAAAAATACAAAAGCTAAAACCTGAAGCATTAATAATTTGTTTACATTTCCTTCTCAATAGGCAATTTGATAGAGAATAATAGAGAATGTAAAGGCCTCATTGGTTTTCTTTATCATTTAGCAGATGCTTGTGGCAACTAAACCTAGATGTTTAGCCTTGAATAGTTAGCAGTGTTTAGCTCTGCTGATTTGCCAAAACCTATATGTCTCTTCTTTCAGATCATATGATAGTGAATTGTTTTATTTTATAGAATCACAGAATAGCTTGAGTTGTAACAAACCTTTTGAAGGTCATCTAGCCCAACCCTGTTCCCTACACCCTGAGCAGGGACATCTTTAACTAGATTTCTCTGGGCAACTTGTTCCATTGTTTTCCTACTCAAATTTTTAAAAAACACTTATTTCTTATATCTAATTGAAATCTACCCTCTTTCAGTTTAAAGTCATTCCTCTTGTTTTGTCCCTACATGCCCTTGTGAAAACCCCCTCTCCAACCTCCTTGTAGGTACTGGGAGGCTGTTGTAAGGTCCCTCCAGAAATTTCTCTTCTTCAGGCTGAGTAATCCAGATTCTCTCAGCCTTTTATCACAGGAGAGGTGTTAAATCCCTCAAATCACCTTTGTGACTCATCTCTGGAGTCACCCCCACAGTTCCATGTCTTTCCTGTGCTGGCAACCCAGAGCTGGATGCAGGGTTCCAGGTGGGCTCTCAGCAGAGCAGAGCAGAGGGGCAGAATCCCCTCCCTGCCCTGCTGCCCACGCTGCTCTGGATGCAGCCCAGGACACGTTTGGCTCTCTGGGCTGGGAGTGCCCATGGCTGGGTCATGTCCAGCCTCTCACCCACCAGCACCCCCCAGTCCTTCTGGGCTGCACTGCTCTCCATCTGTTCATCCGCAGCCTGACCTGATACCATGGTACAAGTGCAGGTGCAGGACCATGCACTTGGCTTTGTTGAACCTCATGACATTTGCATGGTAAAGACTAAACTTTATACATGAAATACTTTTGGTAGTATATCACTTCTTCCACTGGAAGAAGTTATTTATGTCTCCTAAGTCTGTGTCCCAACTGCAAATATTTGGCAGGTACCTTCAGCAGCTAACAGGATACTGGAGGTCATCAGACTATAGTACCTGCTCTAAAGAAGTTGTGTCAGCCTAAATGCTTTTCATAAAGAAATATTAAACACAAATTGGCCATTTTGTTGTAATCCCACTGCTAAGCTGTTGAGTGTGAGCCACCAATATTAGTTATCTCTTATCTGATCAAATTTTGCTCATTTTTTTACATGTTTTCACTCTTCAACATCACAATGTGACAGGTTGTCTTTGGAACATATGTGAAGACAACAGCTGTAATTGGTAGTATAATCAGTTAACTTACATATGCCTGTCCTAAAGTAATTTATTTTTGCCTAGTGCCATGCTACAGACTGAGTCACTGAAAGTTTAAAATAAAGTCTGCATAGCAAAATGACAAACAAAAAGCTTCCAGTGAGATTTGTACATACTGTATTATTGTATGAACTTGTTGATATTATTCAGAATAAAAACATTGACGTCTTTTATAAGGCAGTGATTAATATGGAATTTATGTGTAGGAACCCACATGAGTGTCCAGAAATTAGGGTTTGAATTACTCAAACTTTTCTCACTTGGTAATTTGTCTTTGCTGGAACACAGTAGCCCTGTGTATGTATGTTAAGAGGTGAAATGTGCAAAGGAGGAGCAGTGGGCAACTTATATTCATTTATGTCAGAGCTACATTTATGACTGATACAAGTTAGCAACCATGAAAATGAAATCCTTTGTTGTTAGGAAGGAACATCTATTAGTTGCTTTGCCTAGCTTCACAAGGTAAAATCAAAATCAGGTGATACTTTGATCTCAGTACTTGGAATCAGAGAACCATGGCAGTTTTGGTGGGTGGTCTGTATTTATGTATGGATTTCTTTATTTACAGTCTCCTTCCTCTCTCTCCCTCTTACTCAGACTTGTTTAAACAAGAAGTCCTTGCTGTCTTTGATGGTTTCCTAGCAAGACTTAAAAAGCAATAAAATACTGCTGCATTTACTTTTCACAGATACTACCACCTTCTCATCTAGATAATGAATTTTAACAGAGGGGCTTAAAAAGAAGGATTGCTCTTGACCTTGTTTTGCTCTTCATTCACTTTTCTTAAGTTACAAGGTAATTGTCAACCTTTGCATAATATTGAGGCCCAGTATTGGTAAAATAACCTGGCTGCTGAGGGAGAATAAATAATTTCCTGCATCTGTAAGATAAATTTCTGATTAGAAACTCATGTTTTGCACATCAGTGCCTTCTTCTGTCTTAGCTTCTGTCATATTCTGCCAGATAAAGCAGTTCATTGATACCTCTGAGTTCGTTATTTACTTTATGGAACTTGAACACTGCAAGTCTGATGCTGTCTTAAGAGTCTGCTAGGGTTAGCTCTTTCCAAAACTTAAAAAGTGGAATTTAGTTCTTTTGAAAGTGAGATCTTTGAAGTTAATTACATGCACAAGTAGGGACTGTTTCAGTTCTTTCCCTGTTCTAAGTTTTTTTCATTTGTTAATCTTATTAGCCTCTTATTTAAGCAGTTTTAGGGCTTTGAGATCGCTGAATATGACCTATATACTCAGTCGTAAGAATCATCTCTAAGAGTGCTCAAGACTCTAAAGGAGTAGCTCCTGAATTTTCAGACGTGTTTTGTTTCTTAAAATGGTGGTGAAGGAAGAGGTTATTGGAGAAATCCACTGAAAGTTTTGAAGCTTGCAATAGGAATGTCTTAAACACATTTTGTGTATGAGTTTTGAGTATAAGTGAAGGAAGTCGTGGTGGAGTCTAACTACCTCTGGGCTGTATTATTTCCTAAGTCAGACTGTTCAGAGACTGTCACACAGTAAATTCTGCCCAGGAAAGATAAGGTAAAAAAACATTATCAACCTCTTCTTTCTTACATCAGAAACTTCCTTCCCCAACAGCAGAGGAGTGGTGTGGATCCACTACTGAGCGGAGGTGAAACTTTTCCCAAGAAGTGTTAGAAACAACTTTTTCCCTCACCACAAGAATGACAAGTTTTTTTCCTAAATGCAGAAGTACATTACCAGGTGGCAGTGGTAGGTTTCTGGAGGGCAAAGAATGTATGCTTTTAAGCTTATTCCATTATCTTACTCTGCTGAAGTGGTTCGTCCCCCACCTTTATCCACACCATTTACCTTTCCCTGCCCCTGACATGAGAATTTAACAAGCAGAATTAAAGCCTAAGGGAAAAGGGGGCAGGGGACGAGGATCTGAGCCTGTACCATATCAGGAGGGAGTTGCAGATAGAGAGCAGTAGGGTGGAAGTTTTCCTGACAGACCTCCTCATCTGTTCATCACCTCTGGCTGTACAGCACACCCGGTCTCCTTGGGTGGGCTGCCAGGAATGGCACATAGCAGCACATACTTCAGCGGGGCCCCAGCACATACCTACCAGCCTGGCTCCTGCTCCCTTGCTGCCTCCAGCACAGACTGCCATTCTTCTGTCTCTGTTAACAGTTGCGGCAGCAATAATATTTTTAAGCTGTGCATTATGAAAAGATGCAAAAACCGTAGCATGTTTCTCAGGAAGTGACCAACATAATTTTTTTCTGATTAATGGAATTTTTTTACTGCTCTCTGATCTCATTTCACTGAATGCCTTCATTTTACACCCTTGAGTAGGTCCCATTTTATTCCTCCTAGGCTAATCTTACTTTCACTGATTTACCAAGGAAAAGGTCTGAGGCCTTTTTCTCTCCCATTTGACTACTGGTCTCCAAAGGTGTGAGAGAAGATGCCCTGTTCTCAGAAATCCTAATCATGCTTTCTGCCTGGGTGCTGTCTGTGCTCGGGAAGCTCAGCTGCCACAGTTCCTTGTTGTCTTTACAGATTGTGGTTGTTGTCAGGACCTCAGTGCTCGTACTTTCCTATTTTGCATCACCGTGTGTACGAATGGCATTGGTAGGGCAGCAGTGGCAGATGCATCAGGGCAGGGACTGAATCACTCCTCAGTAATTCATCCTTTCCTCTCCTTATCAAGTCAGAGGGTGGGGTTTCTTTAATGGGACAATGTATTAGAATTCATACAAAAACTTATTTAGTTGTGAAAGCTGAGAACAACTAATCCTTGTAACGCTGAGTTAAGATGGGTGAGACAGAGTGTGCAATATATAGATAGTGCAACATTAAGCTCTAGGAATCTATTAAAATTAAAATCAGAACAGAGATTGTTTTGAAATATCTTACTTGCAGGGTACTTAGTACATCAGCACTAGGATGGCACAGTGGAAAATCTAATTGTTCTAAAAAGAGATGTAAGTAGGCAGATTTACTGTGTGTTGTTGGATTAGTTTTGACGATTCCTAAAAAAATCAAATGTCAATATACCTATCCTTAATGGCATCTCTACCACCCAGTTAAGTATTACTTTTCAGATTCAATAATATCGGTGATTCAAGGATGTTGGGGGTCTAGAGAGGGAACTGATATGGTGTGAAGTATTTGCAGTTTATAGAGCAGAAACAGAGGACTTCTGTTAGTTTTTCAGCCATGCTGAGAGGAGTAAGGATTATTGACTCAGACTTCAGCTATTTTTTCCAAATCTCAGTAAATCTTAGCTGGTCCTTGATACAAGATCTTGGTTAGACACAACTAATTATTCACGTTATATGGGTGATTCAAACTCTTTTTGGTTTAGCACCAGCAAAAAAAGCAGTTTTAAGAACAAGGTCCAACAAACACCTTTCTTTCAACAGCAGCCATTTGTTTTTCTGACAGATTGAATTAATTCTAGAACAGATCAAAAGCATATCACTTAATTTTAGAGTCTTGGCTATGACTTTGCATATCTTTCTGTGTGAATATTTATAAATCATTAAATAATCATTGGATCTTTTCTCGCAAAGATGACTAAATACTAATTTGGCTTAAGTACCAGGTAAATTCTGTTTTAGTATCCATGTCTGCAGACAACCAGCAGTACAAAAATCTTCAAGCAGGCTGGAGATCTGGAAAAAAGAAACAGCAATAAAACCAGCTTTTGTACACAGTATATTTATGATTGAAATTACTAGAAAATATTTACGTAACTAGTTGATTCTGTCATTTCAAGAACAGTAAAAACAATATCTAAGCTTTTTATTATATTCTGACTATTTCAAAACTGATGATTTCAAAAACCATTCAGGGTGTTATTACTTTGATTTTTGCAGATAAATTTAAGCAATTTGCAGAATTTAATTGAAAATGAACTCAAGGATTTTTAAAACATGGATTTTGGATATCACATTATTTGTACTGCCGGTTTTGAGGTCTGATCTCTCAAAATCAAAAGAAACCATATATTTCTTTTGGGAAAAAGGACATCACATTTATATTGGGTC
This sequence comes from Emberiza elegans, assembly GCA_024865655.1. Lineage (NCBI taxonomy): Eukaryota > Metazoa > Chordata > Aves > Passeriformes > Fringillidae > Emberiza > Emberiza elegans. The sequence continues at coordinate 24,891,092 of JALJVW010001283.1, read as the reverse complement.
ATTTTTGTAGCCCAACTTTTGCTGCTCTTTAAGAATGTATTAACCCAAGTAGTCATTATTTCAGAAGTCACAGGTGGAGGGACTTGATAGTTTATATATAGATAGCTAGGCTATCTGTGTATATGAAACTGGGCTAGTATTGAGATGGCTGCTGCTTACCAAATGGGTAAAACATAAGGCTTTCAAAGGGATTTTCTTTTCATTGGTTGGTGGCTGAAATTTTTTTTCCCCAGTGTTTCTCCTACTCTTACAACTCTCTTCCAGTTCCCAGTGCCCAGCTTTCCCTTTGTGATGGGTAGGGCTCCTAACAATTCTGCATTACAAATAAATGCTATCAATAATAATGATAGATGCTGCACCACATATGTTTATGGAAATTCTCTGGGAATCTCTGTGTGGGAAAGGGTTTGGAGTATGGTTTGAAAGGGGGTGGGCGGGGTGGTTGTTTTTTTCATTATGCGATACTTGCTTTACAAATTAAATCAAGTATTCTTGTTCCAATTTAAGACTCATTTTGGTAGACTGGCTCATAAATCAAGCTCTGTTAAACACAGGCATATTAATATATATTTGCTGTATGGTGTTGGTTTAATTTTGATTCTACTTAAAAAATAATCCCTGCTAAACTCAAAATATTGCTCTTTCTTGGCTAAACTTTTAAGTAAGGCTATCAAGTGCACAGTATTTCACTAAAGTGATAGTTTTTTTTTTTATTTACTGAGATCTAATTCTCTGATTTAATAACATGCTTTAATATTATTGTGATAATTAAATTGCTTCAGATCCCATAAATGTAAGCCCTTCAGTTCTAGTTTCAGGTTATCTTCCATTTTATTTTCTTTGAGACTCTAAATATGTCAGAATTTTATGTAAAAATATGATGTTGACCTGAGTCATCAGGCTGGTTTTCCTCTTTAAAAATAATCACCACATATCCAGGCACAGATGTATTATAATAATACCAGGTTGAGTATTAAATTAATTCATCACAATAGTTCTACCATAATGAAATGAGAATGATATATATTTACTCAGTTTGCTCAGGCAAAAGCTTGAAAGCATCAGATGGATTGCAATGGTAAATGGGGATGAGAATTGAAAGAGATTTTTATGCTTTGTAAAGCTGATGCCCTAAATGAAGTTTAGCAGCATTACTTATCCTGTGATTGTCTCTAGGCAGCAGTTGTGGTGGTGTTCAATTTTGCTATGGTTCTGCTGATTTTCCCTGCTATTCTGAGCATGGACCTTTACCGTCGGGAGGACAGGAGACTGGACATATTTTGCTGTTTTACAAGGTGAGAGTTAGCAGTAGCTTTGTCCTCTCTGTGGTCACCAATCAGTGCATCCATTCCTTGTCAAGAGTGGGAGTTCTTCACTAAAGTGGGGTCAGTTTGTCATTGTTACCATTTCATTGCTAGTGACTGGCTTACATTTGCTACCTTGTTTTTTACCTGCCTGAAGGGAAAAGCTGAAATACATCTGTCTCTCCCTCTCTTCCCCCAAATCCCCTTTCCCCCACACTTTTCCCTTCATTCCTACATATATTCATTTTGACTGTTGGAGAACAACTTTCTGAAAGCAGATGAAAGATCCACCATTTAGGAATATCTTGAAGTTTTTTTAGAAGGTTTTGACTTACTGCAAGGTGTCCAGTGCCAGTACTGGCTAATCTTGGAAAGGTGTACATAATTCAGGATACTGAGAAGCCTGACTTACAGGAAATCATTATATGTTAAGTTTTATGCATTTATGCCTTTAAACTTAAATAAATAAACTGTGAAATTACTTCCCCTTAGGTGAGTTTTTCATAGCAGTATAAGGAATAATCACTACCATTACAGGATAATGCTTGATAAAGTGTCCTTTGTGGCTGCAGTAGTAATACAGAATGGTAATACTGCCATTCTAAAATGTGTAAAAACATACTCTCACCTGATACATAGCCAACTCTGAGCCTATAATGAGGGTTAGGAGTCTGCTGTCATCAGTGGAGCCCCTGCTTGGAAACCAAACATCTTTCCTACATTAGTTTTTGCTTTTGACTGCAGTGAAGAGGATGAGCGACACTTCTACACATGTATTCATACTGCCATAACCAAGATGTGGAGAATCTGCATTGGGACATTTTAACCTTTTTCATGCATTCAGGAGCCAATAGTTTAATATCTAATGTCAAAGGAAGAAAACATTTTACTAAACTTGTCTCTGAGGGAATGGTTGAAACGGGGAGTGGATCCCAAGCTATTTCTTATTCAGACATAGTCCCAGAGAACAGCTGAATGTATTAGGGTATTGGAGCCCTGATTCTCAAGCATTCAGGACACTCAGACCTTCCATTTATTCCCTCATCTAAAACTGCACCGAATGTGGATCAGAATTCAGCCCCTTTGCATGTGAAGAAATGCAGTTAGTGAGAGCTTACTTTGATTAGGTAGGCAACATTCTGAATTCCTCTCGTTTTTGTAGGATTTGTGCACTTGACAAAAAATATCTGATACTGTTTAGTATCGTCCATTTGTCATTTCTCACGTACAGGAATAGGCTTGTCTCTGATAATTATATATATTTTAATATAAACTAGGTAACTGCTAGAGTCTTGCATAGACTAAAATAAAGGGAATACTTCAATCACTTCTGTGGTTTTGTCTCTTCATATAGCCCATCCTTCCTAGAAATTAATCCTTTCATTAATACCTTAATGTCTTCCTCATTTATAAAATATTCAGTCAGTATATGGCAAATAATTTCAGCCTGCTTCCCAAAAGTCTGAGATCTTATCCAGAAGGCTCAAATATCATTTAACAGTTACTTCATTTGTTCTAAACACAAGAACTAGCTATGTCATGCATTTCCCTCTTCATCTAAATATCTTAATTCTCAGTGTGGATACAGAGATGCAGACTCACAGACTTACTGTGCATTCAGACTGTACAACTACCTGATGAACATGTGTAATTAATGGTGTGATGTGTGTACACGTCAATGTCTTCAGACAGATGCTGTTTCCTTCTTCCTGGAGGACAAGAAATTAGCACATATTCTCAGGGGCTTACACTATGAACCACGTCTGAGAGATTTCCTAAATGCACGGAATGAAATTAATATCTAAGAAGTACATGTAATTAGTGTAAACTGTCCTGTAGAAGACATCTCAGATGAAAGCATGTTATCCTATCTAGCCTGATTAAAGTAAGGATCTGTCTCAATGCGATCAGATGGCTTTTTCTTCTCTTACAGCCCGTGTGTCACTAGAGTGATTCAGGTTGAGCCTCAAGCATATGCAGAAAATGACAATACCTGCTACAGTCCTCCACCCCCGTACAGCAGCCACAGTTTTGCACATGAAACTCAGATTACAATGCAGTCCACAGTGCAGCTGCGCACAGAATATGATCCTCACACGCAGGTGTACTACACCACAGCAGAGCCCCGCTCAGAAATCTCTGTGCAGCCAGTGACAGTGACACAAGATAACCTGAGCTGCCAGAGCCCAGAAAGCACAAGCTCGACGAGGGATTTGCTTTCCCAATTCTCAGACTCCAGTATACATTGCCTTGAGCAACCCTGTACGAAGTGGACACTCTCATCTTTTGCAGAAAAGCATTATGCTCCATTCCTCCTAAAACCAAAAGCTAAGGTAATCAGGGGAACTATTTACCTGGTTTTCAAAATTAGATTTCTGCCTTGCCCGGTTTTAAAAAAATATTCTATCAATGGTTTTAAATATAAGGAATAAATACAGATCTTGTGAAAAAAAAGTTTTTAATAATTTACAGCTGATTTCTTATAAAATAAGTTTTATCTTCCAAGTGCTATAGACACATACTTAAAATATATGTTACAAGTGAAGGTTCTGGTGACTTTGAGTAGCACAGGCTTGTGAACAGTGAAATTAATGTCACTTTTAAACTTTACTACAATAGAAATTTCTCATCCATGATGCAGAGCCCCTTCAAGGAAGAACAAATCACTTTAGTCTTGTAGTAAATATATGCATGAAAAAAAAACACCAGAAAAATAAAAGCTTGAAAGTACTGATGGATGTTAATTTTGAATTTGGCTTTGTGGTATGACATTATGAATTGTTACCTCCTTTAGAAGCCTAAAACCAAATACATCTCTGTTTTCTGTTGCAGATTGTGGTTATTTTTCTTTTTCTGGGTTTACTTGGGCTCAGCCTTTATGGAACTACCCGGGTAAGAGATGGACTAGATCTCACAGACATTGTACCACGGGAAACACGGGAATATGACTTTATTGCTGCACAGTTCAAGTACTTTTCATTCTACAACATGTATATTGTGACACAGAAAGCAGACTATCCAAATGTCCAGCAGTTACTTTATGAACTTCACAGGAGTTTCAGCAATGTGGCATATGTTTTGTTGGAAGAGGATAGGCAGCTCCCCAAAATGTGGTTGCACTACTTTCGAGACTGGCTGCAAGGTAAGAGAGCATTACAGAAACTTTTCCTAGTTTGTTTTGCTCAGAAAGAGCAGTTGTTCATAGTGGTATTGCTGTAATTCAGTCACACAGTTAAAGGCTCTGAGCCAGTAGGGAGAATGCCTAGGTGCTGCTTTGAACCCACGTGTGGGCCCACTCTTTGTCACTTATTTTCTTTGTGTTTAAGTTTACTTCCTAGTAAGACAGTTATGAAGCTTTAGGGGATTATATCCATGCCAGTCTAAGCAGTTGATGAGGCATTATGCATTATGGCCAAATATGGCCCTGTGTCTTGGGTAAATAAATATTTGGTGAGTGTTTTCAGAGCAGTGAATGAAAAATCCCTGTCCAGTGATGTATTCTGACACAGACTTAACTTTCAGCTCTTGAGTGATCTTGTTGGCTTCAACTGGGACTGCTGGCACGAAGAAAACTCAGTGTTGCTTATGTGTTTTATTGGGCTAGGAACTTACTGCATAGTCCAGGTTTCTAATCAACTACACTCACCCTTTCTGTGGTGCTGCTTTTCTGTGTTGAAGTGTAACAGGGTGGGGAAAGACAAGAGAAGGCATGGCATTTCAGGTACTATGATGATAATTATATTGAAACCAAGTAATTGAATATTGAAGATACTTTAACAGCCAACATACCCTGCCCAGGACTACTTTGGTCCTACCTATGTCTTTCTATTGGGAGAATTTCTAGGAAGCGTTTGCAAAAAAAAAATTGTGCTGACCTGGTGAGACTGTAAATTTTAAACTTAATTGTGTACAGATGACCACTGCAGCCTGTGATTCTTAGAGAACATATAACTAACTGTCAGTATCTGATGTATTTTGTTCCTTCTGAAAATATGTTGAACAATATTAGGAAAGCAGATGCATGTAAGTGACAAATCTATACAAAATGAGGTTTCCCATGTGTTTAATGCATTCCTAAATAATGCAAAGCAGTATTTCAGCTATTAGCTTTGGGGGTTTTAAATGGTTTTTAAATACATTGGATCCATTCATTGCAGTCTACTTACTGGAAGCTTTATTTAAAATATTTTGCTCGCATAAGCATATTGAGCTGTAAGGGACGGCATTACTGGCAGGAAGAAAATTCAACGTAGCTAGAGGTTTGCTGGATTGGAACTTTACTATACTTGCTAGAATTCTAAGCAGTCCTTCCACACACTTTTCCAAGTTCTCTTAAACCTCTGCTGTTTACTTTGTTTCTTTTGTGGTTATTTTTTGCTGCTGTTCCAAAACAGTAGGAAAAAGTGTATCTGGTGTCCCCCCTTTCTCTTTTTCCCCCTTCCCCGTGAGGGAGATGGAAATCTGAGATTGTGTTCAGGAAGCTTTATTAGTGCTTAACCTCAGCACAGTCTGCCAGTGATAAAGTCAGGAGGAGGTGCCCTTGGAACTGCTCCCTTACAGGCTGCTCAAAGTGAAATGCTGGAGGCTGGCCCACTTGGTGCTTCCAGGAGTACTCCCATTCCCAGTGCCCCTCTGTCAGGCGCACCACATACTTTCCCAAACCTCTTTCACTTTGGGTGCCCCCAGTCCTCTTTGCAATTCTTTGTGTCCCTCTTGCACTAAGGACTGTTTGTGTGGCCAAGGGCCTGCTTGTGCCCTCACACCGTATGTCCGTGCTCGTGTGTTTTCTTTGCAGACATGATCTTCTCATAGTGGTGTTCCTACTCTGTACTTAGCTCAGCACATAGTTACTTTTCCCCTTCAGTCCACATTAGCCAGCCTATCCTTATTTGTCCTCTGCTTTTCTTCCACTAGAGGAGCTGTGTGTATTCCTGGTACCTGGGGCATACTCATAGGCTGCCTGGAGCTAAAATGTTACAGTAGAATAGTCAGGGTGACTCCAGGGAGCTGTGGTCCATGTGACATGCCAGTCCTGTGACGGGCTGTGGATCAGTCTTTTGATCACACACAGCTTTAGAATTAACCGTTATGATTATAAATTAACGTTTAGGTCTGTATCCGTACCTCTCCTCCCTACCTTTTCTGAGGTAGTCACAATTAACACAACCCTGCCGCTTTGTAAAGTTGCAGACACAGAGTGTAAAGGGCTGTAAAGGAGGATGTTGAGATGTATCAATAGAAAGAGATTATGTTTTCAAGTGGTACATGGAATTGATGTTATAGGGGGGAGCTAGACTGTTGTACTAAAAGCTGCCATGTTTGTCATAGTTGGGGAATTATTGAAAAGTGCAGACTAACAGGCAGAATAGCACCTGATTGTTACCAGCTGTGGCTGATGCCAAAAGAGTCAAGGGAAGGGAAGATGAAGATAGAATTTACAAACAAGGTACAGGTTTAAGCTGGATTCAGGGAGAATCCTCTGTGAGGTAAGCAGTTCTACTGGTATAGTTTTATGTGTTGGAAGGACTGGATAATCGAAGTAGGAACAGCTTTGACCTGCATGGCTAATTCCTGCTGACTTGGCTGTGAATCCAGTGACAGAGGTTAATGGCTCAAGATGGCCTTCTGACACGCACACATTTGTCCAGCAGAATGAAGGATCCAACAACATGTGAACAACCGTTTTTTACCAAGTAGGCACCCTTGGTTTAGCTGTGCATTCTTCCTCATCTAATAGCAGTGGCGTGTGCCTTCTGCCTCATGCACTTCTCTTCTCAGAGATCCCTCTTATTTTGCTTTCTAGTATTGTTTATGTTGCCGTATTTTCTGTTACTGAAAATGTAATAGAAGAAAAGTTCACACTAATCATTCATTTAAGCTGTAAATGTTAACATTGCTTTTGTTAGTGACCGAATGTAAATGAGGTAGCTTGGGTTCCCTGATGGCTTCTAATTAGGCTTGTTTTTGCAAAGGGAAATCGTATCTGGTGTTTCAAGGTGGCAGCTGCTCACATGAGCCAGTAGGAACTCCTTCCTCACCCCCACTCTGATGTAATTTTCTATATTGTCACTTTCTTCTGAAGCACTAAGCAAAAGTGATTGCTTATGTGAAAAAAATCCCTCATATAAAGTTTTCAAAATTCCTTTAATTTCTATAACTTTTCTGCAGAAAGATGTGAGCAAGATACTTTCATCCTTCTGCCCAGAAATACAGTTTTTCCATTTATGATAGATTAAATATCTACTAAAATAATTGTTATGAACATGCTTGCTTTGAAGGCAGCAAAGTCTACTACAAATTTCAAAATGTAATGGCAAATTTTACTTCTTGCAAGTTTGAAATTCTTCAGAAATTAAGTACAATTGCCAATGGTTTCTTAATATTCTTTCTGTAGACTTTCAGTTTCAACAAGGTGAGTTACAAAATGATCTGAAACATAAAGTGTTTAAGCTAGCTGAAGAGCAAAAGTGTAAAAGGGAGCAGGGTTTGAAGGATGACCAAACTTGTGGGAACAGGGGAGCAGGGGGATGTGGTGGAGATGTAAGAGAGTTTTCACCCACTGCAGTAATATTTCCAAGTACATGCCCTTTTTTGCCACCTTAGACTGGTATATCACATGCCAATGGATTTATTTATTATTGTGTCTGTGGAACCCCCTGACAGGGGTGGGATGTTCATGTGAAATCTCTGCCCTGATATGCTGTCCATCATAGCAGTTTGTGTGCTCCTTCTGTGGAAAGAAGACACTTCTAATGGAAGTTACACTGTTCTTAGGTCATCTCCTTCTTTTCCGTGTGCTTTTTTGACTGCATCCTCTTCACTTTCCAAAGTCATTGTGTTTCTTGTCACTGATATGATAGCCTAAATACTCTCACCTGGCCACTTTGTGAGAAACTGATATGGAACTGGACATGGGACAGAAGGGATGGATTGGTATTTTTGCACACTCTTACCAATGTTTCCCCTCTCTTCAGTGCCAGCAAACAGTGCTTTTTTGAAAGAGAACCTCAAAGTCCTTTGGTGATGTCAGAAAACCTGATGGCAAATTGTCATCCTCCTGGAACAGTGCTAGAGGACTGCATGCAGAGATCTGGCAGGCTTCTTTCATCATTTGGTTCTCAGCCTGTTGGCTTCACATGATTTGACATGGTTTAGTGAGACAGCATGGGAGGCAGTTTTCTAAGGAAGAGAGGATGAGTTTGTCAATGGGAATGGGTACTCTGCCCCGGAGACAGTGTCAGCTGGGTGCATTTTCTCTTCCAGTGCTCTTATCTCAGTACAGCTGTAGCTAACCTATCCAGCCTGTAGCAATGGTTTTCATTACAGCTCCTCGGCCCAGCTGTGAGGTGGGTCGATGATTTCCTCCACCGCCACTCTCCCAGCCTTTTTCTTCCCTTCCCTGGACATGCGGTTTGTCATCTGCTTGCACAGAGCCTCCTTGTACTGGGATGTGGCTTCCTGTACTAAATCTGATCCAAATTTCTGCTGTGAGGTATTCCCTCCCCCTTGAAGGGTGGCAAGGAGGAAAATAACAGTTGAGAGTGAATAGGTGTTGGCTGTGATCTTTACATGTGCTGGCAGCAGATCCCATGACTTGTATTAGCTGCACAAGTTGAACAGATGGAACAAATTGACAAAATCGTGTTCACTCATGCTGTGCTTGAGGAGCAGCTGAGTTGCTGTTTGAAGTTGAAAGTTTGAGTGTGTTTTTCTCCCTGCTTGTAGTGGAATTTCTGGTTATAGTGTAGAAGCTATTGCCTCAGTGCTCTGCAGTAGCTCAAAACAGTAATGAGAGCGGTGTGTGTCCTCTGTGGTTCCATGCACTCAGCCAGGGTTTTGGTGAGGCAGAGGTGAGTAAGGAGAAGTACCTCCTAGGTAACAGACTTATGCCTCCTCTGGTTGTAAGATGGTGAAGCTGGATGAGGGCTGAGCTCAGCCCTTCTCTGTTCTAGACAAGATTAGCATTTTCCCATACACTTCTCCATGCGGAAGGCTTGGAGAAGATACTCAATTTCCCTTGAGGGGAAGCCATTTTTGCTAGTTCATAAGGCATTTTCAGCTTGCTAGCTTAACTTTGCTGGTCTCCACAACCTAGAGAATCCTGGGGCTTCTCCCTTGCATTTTCTTGCTTCCCCTGCCTTTCTTTGGGCAAAATATTGGACATGCAACTGACACTTCCCACACACTGACAGTGTGGACCCCCAAATTTAGGAGGCACCAGGTCAATAATTTTCATCCTGATTCAGTTATGAAAAAGTGTCATTATTCTTTCTCCTTCTGAAACTTGTTTTTAATAGTGATGATTTCACCTGCTTATTCTGTCTTCCCCTTGTCTCTCTTAACTCCTTAGGACTTCAGGATGCGTTTGACAGCGACTGGGAAACCGGGAAGATCACTTACAACAGCTATAAAAATGGTTCTGACGATGCTGTTTTGGCTTACAAACTCTTGGTACAAACAGGCAACCATGCAAAGCCCATTGACATCAGCCAGGTAGTGTATCAGAGTTCAAGCTGGTTTACACAAGAATTCACAAGCCTTCAGGAGTGGGGGAAGGTGCAAATTCTACAGAGGTTGTAGTATCTTTTTTTCCATCTCAAGGAGCTGAATGTCTGAATTGTGCCTTTCTTTTATGGCCTTGCTGATGTTGCTGAAGCCACTCCTCAGATGCAGTATGGGCTATGTTGTAAAGTGTTCAAATCCACATGGCAAATACCAGTCCTAAATTGTTACTGGTGTGCATTTTGTGCTCCAATGGCAGACATGCTCAGTTTCCATGGAAATTGTTGTGAAAATACCTCTCTGCATCCATAGGTGTATGGAGTTTAGTCGTATGTCGGACACTGCAATTATTTGTTTTGTTCCTACTGATTTGTTCAAAGAAGAACATTTTTAAAAATGTATTGATGAATTATAGAGGAAGGAGCCTGAAATTATTAGAAGCAGTATCACATTCTTTTACCAGCATCACTAAATACATCTAAAGTGCTGTAGAACTATCAATAGCAGCTGTTAAAGCTGACTAAATAAAATATGCCTGAGGTTACCACAGCAAATGACTGCATTTGCTGTAGCCATTTGTAAGTGGAAATACATTAGGAATGACTCCTTACACTAAAATTGGACTTCAAATGCTGAAGAAGAAATTCTTCAATAACATACCCTCTCTTCTCTGAGAGTCATCATCAACTCACTGTGCTTTCAGGCAGAAAAATAGTGTTTTTAATGAGCTTCTTGGCAGTTCTGCTTACTGTCTTTCTTTTTTCTTCTTGGCATTAAAGGTGACAGATTTACAGAGTACATTGTTCAAAGTTACTGTAGTGTGTGAAACACACTGCTGTATAGCAACATGCAACATGCTGTCAGGTCTGAATGAAGCTTCAGCAATGAATTAGGCAAAGAAAGGGAGTAGAAGAGAAAACCTTCAGTGAGATTTTGTTTAGCAGAGTGTACCAGGTACGCTGTGGAACAAATGCAATTGGACTGCAGCTGCTGATATAATTTCCTGTGCCTGGGAGGGAGAAAAGTGTGGTGCACCCACAGGGGTTGAACGCTGTACTGTGCAGTTCCAGAGACAGCTTGAAGACATACAGTTGTTGCATATCCTGTGGACTAATTGAATCCAGATCCTTGGAATCCAACTTTTTTTTTTTTAACTGCTGTCACTGTTGTTTTTCATTTCATTAAAAAGACCTGGGACTGGAGCTCAGCCAGAATTTTAAATAAACAAAACAAAAAGCCCCAGTAATACTTTTCACCCATGGAGTCCTCTGCAAGAGCTCTAGCTGTGCAGGATTTGGCTAACAGAACCCTGGAAGTATACCGCTGCTGTTTACCCCACAGATGCATTTGCCCACAGTGACCCAAATAACACGGGGCAGTCGTCTGCTTTTTTGACGCTGGGCATTTTCTGAATACATAGGTCATAGGAGGCAAGTGTTAGCAAAATTTATACAGATGTTGTTTTATTTTTATAGCTCTCCTCCATTTACTGGGTGGCATTTCCTTCAGTGTTAACAACAGAGGTTAACTGCACACAGACATGTATAGGGACTCTTGCCAGGTTTTCTTTCCATGTCTTTTAATATGTTTCTCCAACTTGGTTGTTTTTCATTCTTGGCTGCAGTCTTTCAGAATTTGGATTTAATTGGTTCAGTGTATTCTGGAACCATCTGTTGATTTACTGGTTATTGTAAATATTATATGAGCACTAATTTATAAATAACCACTGTCATTGCATTTTCTTAGATTTTGTTTTTGTTGTCCAACAATAGTTTACTGATAAATCCCTTCAAGTGAAGATTCATCTTCTCTTGCTTTTACCCTCCTATACGTGTGTTGCATCTCCAGGCCATTTGTTGAAAGCATTATGGCAAGACCGCTGAAAGCAAAACTTATTCTGAAAGGCTTCTAATTTTTTCCCATTTTGCAGTTGACTAAACAGCGTCTGGTGGATGCGGATGGAATCATTAACCCAAATGCTTTCTACATCTACCTGACAGCCTGGGTTAGCAATGACCCTGTGGCCTACGCTGCCTCACAGGCCAACATCCGCCCGCACCGCCCGGAGTGGGTCCATGACAAAGCAGACTACATGCCAGAAACACGGCTGAGGAGTAAGTAGTGTTTCGTCTTAACATCCTACAGTTTATGTGAGTGCCCCCATGCCTTCATTCCAGCACCAGTAGCCCCTGATGCTGCACAGGGCTTGGAAGCATAAAGCAGGAGAAGACATTGTGTTACACTGTAGTTATAGGAGATCCAAGCACCGCTGAGACTGTGACACCATTTTAGGGTTTTATCATGTTGAATAATGGGTTATAGAACAGTTTAAAGCTCTAAAAGTTTATAGTAAGCATTGCTTTTTAAAGTGTTACCTGATAGTTCTGCCTGTGTGAGAAACCTGGGCAATTCATTAAATTCCTGCCTCAGTTATTCTGAAATTTTATTACTGAAATTCTATCATGGTTGTTCTCAATTCTTAATATCTAAGAAATTTTTACCAAGGTAACTCATACACTAAACTACTGCACTGATATCATACAAGAGCTCGAGGGACTAGGGGAGAAGTCCTGCTTCATGCCATTCACTGTTTTCTGGCACCAATACCAAAAGCTGGCTTTGATTCAGCTTTCAATTGAGGATTGCTAGTTGGACACCAGGAGGGAAGGAGAGAGGGCATATAGGGGACAACTGGTGCACTTAGAAATGTGGTTGGATAACCATGCTTCAGTGTATCCAAACCCTAGAGCTTTGTGGCAGTCAGCCAAGTTTTGTCTTAATGAAAATTTATAGTTGAGATTATAAAAGGGCAAATCATGTTAAGCAAGTCAACTGAATGAAGCTGCAGGGCTGGAACACACAGTGGCAGTAACCAAAATCTTGTTGAAGAAGCCTTTTCTTTTCTAGTCACAGAGTAGACCTTGCATTCCACTCAAAAAGAAGTATGGAGAGTGTTGGTTTGTCAAATTATTAAGGGATAAAAAGTTATGGAAGTAACTCAATAAGCCATTACTTCTATATTATGGGGATCTTTCCTCCACTAATTTCCATCTGAATGTGGATTTCTGCATCTGAATTTCCAAATATTCAATGGAAATCTTTAAAAACCAACAAACCTGCTCAAGCCTAATTTTTCTCTAGTTTTGTGTCAGTGGATCTCAGTTAATCTTAGGGAAATGACCTTTAATTTTGAAGAAACTGCATAAAAGAGGAGCATCTGGATAAAAATTTTTGATTATGTGATTGTCTACTCTTATGTTGCAGTTAGGGATTTTTGACTAGATATTCCGTAAAAAGCACTATAACACTGATCTAGATTAAATACATGGATTGAAAGATAACTGTTAAATTATATATTAGGGAACTTGGTGGAGGCTGTGTTCATTCCATTACACCGCATGATTAAATAGAGTAATCTCACATACTGTTTCCAGTTTCTCTTTATTGGAGAGTTTTAAAACTATAATTAATTACAAACAAGTAAATTTAAATTCACCACCTTTTATACATTATGCTGTGAAGAATAAAATATTTTGCTAACCTGTATATCATCTTCCCAAACATGCATTTTAACACTGCTGTCATTTTCCTAGTTCCAGCAGCCGAGCCCATAGAATATGCTCAGTTTCCTTTCTACCTCAATGGATTGCGTGAAACTTCTGACTTTGTGGAGGCTATCGAGAAAGTGAGAGCTATCTGTAACAACTACACCAGCTTGGGGATCTCCAGCTACCCTAATGGTTACCCATTTCTCTTCTGGGAGCAGTACATTGGACTTCGTCACTGGCTCCTCTTATCCATTAGTGTGGTTTTGGCTTGCACGTTTCTGGTGTGTGCCCTCTTCCTCCTAAACCCCTGGACAGCTGGGATCATTGTAAGTTTATTATAAGGGTCTTTGTTGAAGTCAAATTCCTTTCAGCATAGCTCTTGCTGTAGTCGGGAAGGTTTTGTTTATGTCTGGGCCTCTGGTGGAGTATGTATATTGCATCATTCATTATATATTTATTCAACTTGAGGGGGTAGGGTTCATGCTGAAGGTACAAACCTTAATAACCTTAATCTTTTGGCCACCTTTTTTGCAGGTTTAGAGGTTTCTTAGAAAGGTACATAAACTTTTACCCTTGCTTAAATGCACACTAACATAAGAAATAAAGACACAGAGGAAAATTAAGCGCTTTAGTAAAACAATTTTTAATGCGGTATTCCTTCTTTTGTTGCACATGATTTTTTTTCAAGGCAGTTGCTTATGACTAGCTTGTCCATAAATTTTCCCAGCCATTACTGAATGCAGTATTTCTAGAAAAACCTGAAATGTTTATGTTGTATGGTGCAGACTGTGGAAAGCCTGTAACCGAGCGAGGAGAAAGATGATAAAATTGTAAACTGCAGAGAATACTCCTCCATGCTTTCTGCAAGGCACCAAAAGCCTCTCAGTAAACATCCAAGTTCAATTGAATGATGATGTCCCTATGTTTAAATTCCATAAACTATCATATGGTTTATAAAAAGCCAGAAGTAGAAAAGCATAAAACAGTTACTATTTTTTTTAATGTACATTTATATGACAGGTATGTTAAAAGGTAAATATTTAGTCTAGAATATTTTTCATAGCACCTTATCAAGCAATTTATGTTATTATGCTTGATTCATTAGCTTATAAAATCATTTATTGTAGTGTATACTTTTTCTCCTTTGGAAAAGGAGTTTATTTTCAGAGTCCACCATTGCTTTTATGAGTGTGTCTATTTTTGTTTTTTTTTTCTCCTGCTTGGCTTTAGCTACTTTTAAAGTTGATTCCCCAGATTTCCTTCCCTCCCTTTTCCTCTTTTTTTTTTTGCAAGGTAGATGAAAGAAAAATAAAAGCTTCCTCTTATATTTAACTGTTCACTTTGTCCATGTCAATGCCCCCCAAATACCTTAAAAGATGAGAGTCCCTCTGTAACCTGAGAGGTATCAGCTGATTATGGCATTCAGTTTCTTCTGTGCTTCAAACATCCTAGATTATATTTGCAGTTCTACAAAAGAGAGTCCAAATACAGATAGTTGAAAGATACTTTTTCGGGATGGATTGTCTGAAAGATGGTTGAAAAAGAAAAATGTACCTTTTAGGAGTATCCATGATAAGGAAGAATAAATGGTTTTTCAGCTTACTGATGGACTGTAACCAATACAAAGCTGATGTGTCATGTGCTAACTGGTTCTTAGGGTGTTATATAGACTGGCTGTGCAGCATTTGTTGCCATTGAGAATAATGAAACAAGTAAGAACAACTTGTCTTTGTGAATATAGGATGGCTTTGAGGAATATGTCCTATGGTAACCATGTTATTTTGAAATGTCTTTCTCCTCATTGTCTGGAGTATAAGAAAATACTAACAGATGTTTGAAATCATCTAGGTGGTGGTGCTGGCTCTGATGACTGTGGAGCTGTTTGGCATGATGGGTCTAATTGGAATAAAGCTGAGTGCAGTGCCTGTGGTTATCCTGATTGCTTCTGTTGGAATTGGTGTGGAATTCACTGTTCATGTTGCTTTGGTATGTAAAATCAAGGAGCATTTTAAAAACATCTTAAAATAAAATGATGGCAATACTCAAATCACAAATCCTTGCAGTTTCTTGTCAGTGACATGATTCTCAGAAGGAAAATGGTCACAGTTTTGTGTACCTTTCTGTTTGTCTCAATAGAACAGCATTGATCTTGATGGAGTGGTTCCTAACTATTGAGTCAGTCTCCCAGGAGACTAGAGAGAATGCATTAGCTGTGATACCTGTTTGTCTGATTAATGCAATTGTATAGAGAAAACAGAGATCTTAAATCACCTTGCTTCATTCCAGACTCTCATGATCCTTGTCCGAAGCCTCAGTGTTGCTGCATCAGCATTACACAGCTTTTTGTTGCCTCTTGTTTGTTCTCTATCTCGCAAAAGAGAATTCTTCAGAGGAGTTTTTCAACATCAGATATGGTGTCATTGGTATTTCTGGACTTCTTGAATGTGAACATGTTTGAAATAGTGTTCCATATGTAAAATCTGCACCTTCTTTTCAGAAGTCATTGGCTAATAATAGCGGGCACAAACATGCAGTCTGTAGGAAAATATTTTTCTACTGTTTATCTAATGGTTTAGATGATGTACAGAGTTAGGGCACATAAAGTCACCCGAAATGAAAAGAATAATTTTGAGTAAAACCAGAGTGGAAGTAGGGTAAAGTTAAAGAGGAGCAATTGAATTCCTCGAGTGATTACATCTTTTTTTCCCCTGCTGCTACAGATAGACTTTTGGAGGTAAATGAATTTGCTAGGACTTGGAATTGTTTGGGAAGTGTTAGTGTAGATGAGAAAGAAAGAAATGACAGCTTCTTAATATTGAAGACTAAAAGCAGGAAAAATGGAAATTAAAAAAAGGACAAAACAGTTGTTTCTAGTTGGGAAGAAACTAATTTAATTTACAGGACTTTACAGGTCACCTATGCCTGAAGGTAAAATGCCAAGCAAACTGAAAATAGTGGTTTTCTCACATTGACACTGGAGATAAAAATTTCAAAACACATAAATAGTCAAATCAGTTGCATAAACAAAGAAGGTAGTGCTTTTAATGCCAAATTTAATTGAGTTTAAGAGTGATTCACAATGCAGTTGTGGGTCAGTTTTCTGCTATTGCCTGTGAATTGTGACCTTGCTTTTTTCTGGTTCTAGACAAGAGGGACTTAAATTCCAGCACTGTGAGGAAGATAGCTGCTTCAGCACATATCTTAATAGCCAGTAGGGAATTAGCTAAAGAGAGCCCTTACAAATCACAGTAAGAAGATCAGTCAGGTTCTTGTTTTCTTAAACCATTAAGTCATACAAAGTAGACAAATTTATAACAAATTTATAACACCAGTATTTGGATGTTCTTGATAAAGCTTATTCATACAGAGTTATAGGGATGAAGACAATTCACTAGTGATATTGTTGCTCAGGCACTACCACATCCAGTGCTATTCCTAGGATAATTTTGTATGTATAGAACCACTAGCTTTGAAGTACTAAAAGTCCCAAAAACTTTTTTTGAGTGAAATGAAAATGTTAAAAAAAGTCACAGAAGCCATGGACCCACAAGAATGAGAGGAGCAGCCCTGCAATTTTCACACCTGAAGTGCTTTCACCAGGATATGGATTCTTTTCAGGTGGAAATAGGCAAATCCAGAGACAAAAGGCTACTGTTGCAAGTAGGCATTGCTTTCAGAATTATTATGGCCTGACTCTGTTATCAGTGCTTACTCTGGTTGTGTGACTTCAGCAGCTGCTGTGGTATATCTGCAGGATCAAGCCTTCTCTCAGGGTTTAGGCAGCTACAGAGATAACTTTGATAAACTGTAGTTTAGAGTAATTAACTGATGGAAACCTGTGTATGTTAGGGGAGAGGCTGTTTGGAAGGTTGTTTACATCTGCCTAAGGAAATGGACTTTTTTGTTTTACAGGCGTTTTTAACTGCCATAGGAGACAGGAACCATAGGGCTGTCCTTGCATTGGAACACATGTTTGCACCAGTGCTGGATGGGGCTGTGTCCACTCTGCTTGGGGTATTAATGCTTGCAGGATCAGAGTTTGATTTTATTGTCAGGTAAAGCATTTTTGTGTTTTGACTTTCTTTCAAAAATAAAAATAAGTGTGCTTTTAATTTTTATTCACTTCAGTGAATCTGTCATTTTATTACTATGCATGGCGTGTCAACTATGCTTATGTCATGGTCCTGCTTTCCCTCTGTTTTATTAACTCCTTGTTACTTTCTAGACATGGTAGTGTTTCCATTGCTGACATTAAAATCTGTTCCAGGAAAATCTGAGACTTAGCATGAAGGAACACAAAAATGTTGCTCTTTAGAAAGTTTGCTGATTCTGGGTTTGAATTAGTTCAAAGCATCTTGTATTGTCCAGTGTTAGCTGCAGCTGACCTTTAGCCTTGAGGTCCTCCAGACTTCTTGTATGCACAAGAATTTGTATGCAAAAGACATGTGAACCTACAAACATTCAACTGTGCTGCAAGTGACTCTCTCAGGGCCTTCCCCTTCTGTCCTTATGTAGGTTTTACATAATGAGGAAAAGAGGTGGGGGGATGTGTGGGGGGAGAAGGCGCTGCTGGGGAGCTGGGGAACCATAAATATGAACACAGAACTTCATACTAAAATTTTGTACAGCAAAGCCTAAAGGCCCTTCTGTTTAGAACTACAAGCAGGCTGTTTCTTGTGAATATAATTAAGAATGTGTGTTTGTCAAGTATAGAGGAAAGCAAGTCTTTTCTTGAGGGGAATTTGAGAAGTGCAATGAAACAGATCCTCTTCTATTCCAAACAACCTGTGGAGCTCTGCAAAATGGCTAATCTTAGAAGTAACACAGGCTCTTTGTGGTAAACTATAGCACACCCACAAAAAAATAATCCAAGCCCTAAAATGGAACTGAGGTAGAACTGGGCCAAATAAAAATGCTCTGAAAGATGGCTTAACTACTTAGGTAGACATAAGCTGGATAGATGACTAGACTTAACTGACATCTTTTTGACAACAAGAACAACAAATGTCAGGGACAGGAACTGGGAGAATGACTGCTAAATCTCATCAGGCTTTTTGTTTATGTATGAAAGAGATTTGAAGAAAGCAAGCGGATTGCAGTTAGATCTCATGAAAACTGCATGAAGATTATTACTATACAGGTATTCCATGTCCTGAAATAAATTTTTCCCCCAAAATCACTATTTTTTTACTTTATTGAATTGGTATTGAAGAAATAGAATTTTTCTTTTAGGACCTAGTTTTATAAGGGTCAGAACATTTTGACATACAAGTAGGTTACTGATAGATCTAACCTAAATTTACAGGGGTATATTTTTGGTGTGCTACTTTTCTACTTAACAGATGAGATTTTGGCACACATTTTTGTGTCATAGCAAATGGAAGATTGTAGCAGCCCTTCGCACCAAATTTGGATTGGATGTGCTCTCAGTTTATAAAATGAGCCTTTCAACTTTTCAACTTATGTTATTTTACTTTTTTTGGCCATCAGTTTCTGTTTTTATAGCACAATCTCATTTCAGTTTTCTGTGTTTAAAAAATATAATAAAATAAACTATGGGGAGCCTGAGCATTGTTAGAGTGGGCGAAGAAGATCCTAAGCTTCCGGAAAGCGACAGATTAGTCCAGCAATGTGGAAGATTAAGTAAATTAACAGACACTGTATACACCAACTGGTCAAAGCTATAATCCTCCTGTTTATTCTAACGTTAGATGGATGAGATGCAAATGTTTTTAATGTCTGTTGTTGATCTGTGTCCCAGTTTAAAGTTCTGGTGGTTTATATTAGTAGAGTAGATTGGCTTGCTGATTTTTGTTAATGCAGATCAGAAATTCCCAAATGTTTACAATAGCAGGATATTTATAGTTTTACAGGAGTCTGATATATTTGATCAGATGTGGAAACAGGGAGGCAGTAAAGTTTGTTGCCAGCTAGACAATGTAATCAGCAGACCCATTAGTAGAAAACTTGCCCTCTGTTCTTCTCCTTTGCCTTCTCTTTCAGGAATTTACCAAGACTGAGTCCTTGAAATCATTAGTTAAAACTCAGCCTTAAGTTTAGTCTGAGCCCCAGCTGTGCCGAATACCAACTAGCAAGACTTTCCTTTTACTGACAGGTTTACCTTGGTATTCATGAAGGATCCCAGACCTTAGCCCTCAGTGGTGGGAAAGGACAACTGCTTGTGCACTTTTCTCTTCTTCCATAGTATTTCAGCCTTTATGTTTGAATTGGCTGACGCAAAACAAGAGTATTCAGAGATGCTAAATTGTTCAACAAAAGATTAGCCTGCAATGCAGCTCTGCCATTGTGGAGCGCTCTTACTCAGTACAATGCTGAAGCTTACTATAGAATGGGCATTTTCTTTGCAGAAAGCGGGTTCCTGTGTTGTAAAAGAGTTGCAATTCAAGCTATTTGGTAAAACTGGAACTCACAGAATTCTAGGCGTTAAGTTTGATTAATGAACGGCAAGGAAAACCCTTACCTGATATACTGTAGATTTAATTAGACATTCTGCTGTAAGTTGCAGAAGCATTTCACAGTGGATTAGCTGCTGGGAGAAGAGGCTTCTTTTCCTTCTACACTAAATTGTTTAAATTCTACACCCTTCACTTCATTTGTTTGCTTCTGCTGGGTTTTCACTAATGGGGGCCCCTTTTCATTGTATTTGTGCTTTCAATCAATTCAGACATTCCCTGCACATTCCATATTTTTGTGTTTGTGTAACACATTCATAAATAACATTACATGCTTTCAAATTCTGGGAAATTAACAAATTTATTTTTTTCTTTCCTTTTCAACTAACACTTTGTGGAATGTAGCTTCTCTAATTCAAAAGGTAAAAACCCCTATATTTTATATAGAAAGTGATATAATTGTTTCCTTTGATGTTAGTAATATGTTAGAGTTAATTTAGTATCTGTATTATTTTAACATATGTAGGAGTAATTTGTAATCCCTTTTTCTAACAGTGACTATTCTCTCCCTCAAACCATTTAAACTGTACTTCAGGTATTTCTTTGCTGTTTTGGCAATCCTAACCATTCTGGGAGTTCTCAATGGATTGGTGCTGCTTCCTGTTCTTCTCTCATTCTTTGGACCGTACCCTGAGGTCAGTAAAATTAATGGTGAACAGAAAAATAATACTATGTCTGCACTGCTGTCCCCCTAAATCACCCCCCTGGTTTTAGGAAATATTTTTAAAATTTTCTTGGATTAAGTTTCTTGCTCTCAGGCTTCTTTATAAATTTTTATTAAACTGCTGTTTATTACATAGTGGATACTACTTTTTTTTAAAGTTTTTTTTTAATAAATCTTGCTTTAGAAGTCACAATAAGCAAACCTCCTGATAGTGTTATTTATACTAGTAGCATAATGTGACACGCAAGCAAGTTTGTAAAATAAGGATTTCCCTCAATATTTTGCAAAAGATAGTTTGTTTTGTGCACATAGCTTCTACTTTCCTACCTCAGTGGCTCTGTTGCATTCCTCGAAGTGTTTAGCTGAGCAGACCACCAGGAAGGCCCGTGTGGAGCAACACACACAGTGGTGGTCGAGAGACCACACCTTGATAACCAGGATTGGTCTGCCAGAAGGTCCCCACTGCCCAGCCACCTCTCCCTGTGGCATTCTCCTGCCTCAAGTAGCATTTTGGTTGTGGAGAAGGCCTCACTTACATGTTAAAGACTTTACAGTACAAACTCCAAGTCCAGACTCCAGGATTCACAGATACCAACTTTATATTTGGTTGTAGGTCATTTATTACCTACCTTGTAGTTAATACAATTACTGTGTTATGTGGGGTTATCTTTATCATGTGTCAATAGAATCAGTGTGCTATGTTTCATATATCTATATGTGTGTGTGCACAAGAATAAAACACAAGGTATGTATTCAGCACTGGTATATTTCACAACAATGTGTACTCTCCTAATTCCTAACAGTATACATGACCTGTCTATTACTCAAACAATGTGAATGTGTGTGTTATTACCATATATGTTGCTGTGATGTGTGTATCCATCTCTCTTTGCAAACAGACATGGAGTAACGCTGTCCCAACCCACTGAGGTGATTTTATGAAATCACTGCTAATGCTTTCTGAAAGGAGAGGGGAGCCCACATACTATTTTTGTTTTTATATTTGTAAGTGCATGCACATACACACATGTATGCTCTTCCTGATACAATGATATTCAGAAGAATATCTGTGTAGTCTTGTGTACAAATGTATCTGCAGATGGAGGTCATGTCTTTTGTACTTCCATCAGTTTTTTCAGTCCAGTATCTGTGTTCATCAGAAGACTGTTGCTAAGCTTGTTGTGGCACGGCAGGGTGTATTTGGCAGAACATTGTTTGTGTCAAGCTCTAGTGATTAAAAGGGTAAAGCTAGCTGAATGTAACTGAAAGTGTTGCTGTCACCAGGTTTCTCCAGCCAATGGACAGGACAGATTGCCCACACCATCTCCTGAGCCACCCCCCGGTACTGTGAGGTTTGCACTGCCACCTGGCCACACAAATAATGCTTCAGATTCCTCTGATTCTGAGTACAGCTCTCAAACCACAGTGTCTGGAATCAGTGAAGAGCTGCGTCAGTATGAGGCTACCCGAGGTCCTGGGGCACCAGCCCATCAAGTAATAGTGGAAGCGACTGAGAATCCTCTCTTTGCAAGATCCACTGTAAGTAGCTTTCATATGTATTAGCAGGAGGGCAACAAGAAGTTTTTTGGTGTGGTTTTTTTTTTTAAAGATCTATTTATTTTCATGGAAAACTCTTTATGATGGATTATACTTTGTGACTTTGTGCCAAAACCTGTTCGCAGGGAGTGGAGGTTTTCCTCATTCTCTCCTTTAGACCTGAGCTGGGGGTAAAGTGGTGGTACAAAAGCAGGGCCTTTGGCATTGATAATTGCTATTATACCCTATTGGCACCAGCCACAAGAGAGAGCTCTCAGTCTGTTTTCAGAAAGAGAAGGAGACATTACAAGATCCCAACCTCTTTCACACAGCTCCTTGTGGATTGCTATAATACACCTCTCTGTGGCAGCACATTTTGGAGAGAAAGATTAGAGCCAGAAGAAAGCAGTTTAAGTGTTGTACCAAATCTTGGGTCTTGTTGCATCTTGCTACTGGGCTGGCATAATTGCGATTTCAAAGGAAAGTGAAAAAGCTCTGTCTCCTACCCCTGCTGATGTTGCATGCTGAGCTGCAATGCGGATCTGGTTTTGTTCAGCAGAGGCCTAGAAATAGGTACAAGCACAGCCACATTTGAAGCTGGTCACGGTTTATTGACTGATGTAGCTGCTGTGCTTCACGCTCTTTATGGAAATCAGAAAACAGATTCCTACAGTCTATACAAACTACCCTACTAACATCCTGTGTATGTTCCCTGCATGGAATAGCCTTTTCCAAATGCCTGCAATTCTGCTTGTTGAGTTAAGACCAAGTGATTGTCACCCATCCCTTTGAAAAGATGGACCAGCATGTAGGAAGCTTACAATAATGTTTTCAGCTGTCATCCTGTGTTTTCTGAAGATGTGCTTTCCAGGTTTAAAAACTTCAGACAAAAACCATGGGAAAATCAATTATCAGATTCCACAACATTCCCTTTGTAGAGTCAGAGCATTATTATAATTATTCCCAGCATAAAATATAAACAAGCGTGGTATTTGCTTGCTTTGCTGTGTCAGGCGTAACCGTGTGCGTCTCTCTCAGGTGGTTCAGCCGGAAGCCAAGCATCAGCCGAGCCCTCGGCTGCGGCCGAATCCAGAGCCCAGCATGCAGCAGCCGTGGCATCAGGGCAGGCAGCCCAAAAGGGAAGCGAGGGAAGGGCCGCGACCACCTCCTTACCGCCCTCGCAGGGACGCTTTTGAAATTTCTACTGAAGGGCCCTCGGGACCCAGCAGCAGCAGCAGCAGGGATCGCTTGGGCCACAAGGCTCACTCACACAGCGTTCGGAGCCCGGCGTTCGGGGCCACGGGTGCCACGGGAGCGGCCTACTGCCAGCCCATCACTACTGTGACTGCCTCGGCCTCAGTCACTGTTGCTGTCCACCCTGCCCTGCACAGCCACAGCCCTCGGGGAGCAAGCT
This sequence comes from Emberiza elegans, assembly GCA_024865655.1. NCBI lineage: Eukaryota > Metazoa > Chordata > Aves > Passeriformes > Fringillidae > Emberiza > Emberiza elegans. The sequence continues at coordinate 24,867,651 of JALJVW010001283.1, read as the reverse complement.
TTCCATCCTACGAGGGACACCACGAGGCTGGCCATGCGCCATTTGAGGACCCCCACGTGCCTTTTAATGTGCGGTGTGAAAGAAGAAATTCTAAAGTGGAAGTTATAGAACTGCAAGATGTTGAATGTGAGGAGAGGATACCTGGCAACAGCTCACAATAAGGTAGGTCCATCCCGTGTAACTGCAAGCTTTGGCCTGTGTCAGGCAATGATGTGATCAAAAGAAAGAGGAAAATTAAATTTCTCAGAGGTAACTTTTCATAGATAGCACTACTTACAGGTCACGCTGATCACCTTAAATCTGCTAACTGTGAATACAGTACATTTTGCACTGGACATGAGGTTAGCTAAGATAGAGCACTCCAACACTGGGAAGTCATACTTCGGTTTAATACTTTGAAGAGCCTTGCAACATGGATAAGTACATCATACAATCCCAGTTTACCTGATGAGGAAAATAAAACAGAGATGTTGTATAACATCTTCAGAGCTGTGTGACTGCATATACCATTGTGTAAGTCCTGTCTTCTGATCCCTGAATCAAGCATGCTCTAAAACATTATATAAAATGACATTGCCTAGGAGAGTGTAAAAATTGCCAGCTACTTCAGGAGTTGTCATCTCTTGAATAAAATAATTTGTGAAAGAATTTAAAATAATTTGTGAAAGAATTTAAAGTCTGTAATAAGGACTGAATCCCTCTGGAAGATGAGCCAGGTAAGAAGTGGGAAGTCCTACCATGCCTAGTGCACTTCTGCTCAGCAGAGTGTCCCCTGCTCTTTGGAGGGGCCTTCAGAGACCTCCCCAGTGACCCTGTACACTGGAGGTGTCTGAGCTGACCCCTGCCATGCCAGGGGCATCTGCAGTGGCAATTGCAGGTTTGCACAGGATAGAGCTGCCCACTGAGTTTTGACACTGAAAACTTCTTGGGGCTCTTACATGAAAAACTATTTCTCACTATTTTTACTCACTTTTTCTTCTCTTGCAGGGAAAAAGAAGGTGTTAGAATAGTTACTTATCTGTGGGTTACTGTTTTTTCTCTTTGCTTGTCTGAGCTTTTCAGTGACAGAGAGCAGTATGAGCAGAGCAAGTAATTTTATTTTGATTCTAGAATATTTTGCACATACGCATGCATGCATGTGTATGCACACACACAGAGTTTTGACAGAAATTTTTATGATCATTCAAAATGAAACCACTTTCTGAATCATAAAATGTCTCTCCAAACATCCCAAAGTGTGCCCAAAGTGTAAATAGGAGTGAATGCCTTTAGCTTTGCAGTCTAGAAATATGACAAATAATAGTTTCCACAGAATAAGGAAATACTTGGGCTTAGTTTTTTCAAGCTGAAGTGTATGTTAATGTGAGATTCTTAAATAAACTCAGTATTCAATGTAGCATACTTCTTCTTCAACTGTTCATTGGTTTTGACAGAATTTGTCACAGTTATCTAAAACTGGGAACTTAGAAATTAAAGCATCAACATTTTTTAACTGGCATCAGTATTTCTTCACCAGGAAATTAATGACTGAGATGAAAGTAGAGCCAGCATTTCCTGACTACTAAATCTAACCACAAGAATCGTGAAATGAGTTGTTTTCATTTGATTTGTTTTTCTTGAAATTTAGTCAATGTTTGCTTTGTTCTCTCTCCTTATTTGTACAGGGTAATAACTGAAGCAAAGAAGAGGCCAAAGATGGATAACTGTATTCCAGAACTGCTTGAAGAGAAGAACTGCTTGAAGTTGTAGAAAAGGACATGCTGCATCAGGACAACAGTTCACTGTTACTGTAACCTATTGTATTATTTTGTTAAATATTTCTTTTAAGTATTTAAAAGATGTACACATATGTAATATACAAAAGAATGATGTAAAGTAGTATAGTCTGGAGTAATTTGCCTTTGGGCAATAGAATGGGGACAAAATTGTGTGCTCTTTGTACTTTTTGTACATTGATATCTGTGCCACAACTAAGCTTAATCTAGTTCTAAACTTCAGCATAAGTTGCTGCTGCTTAAATATTTTATAATTTACATGTATAATTCTATGCAAATATTGCTTATGTAATAGGATTTTTTAAAAGGTACATGTCTGTTTAAAATATTTTAAATTTGTGTATCACAACCCTGTGGTAGTATGAAATGTTACTGTTAACTTTCAAACACGCTATGCGTGATAATTTTTAAAATAAGCAAATATGAAGAAAAGCGAGTTAATCTGGGAGGCTTAAATAGACTTAGCTATGTGCAGGTTTTGTTTTGCTGTATGTGTCCAAGTGTGCATCTGGAAACATGCATGCTTTTGTGTGTATGTTCCTGGTGTACTCTAGTTTCTCTTTTACTGTATGTTAACACTTGGTGGGCTTACAAACCCACTGATGCTGATGTGAGTCTGGCTTTCCCTGTTAGTAGGCCCTAGTGAAAACTCTGTTGTTTTTTACCAATATATACAACTATAGACTGCCATCGTCAAAGGCCCAACTAAAATACTAGAGAAGACAGGGAGTTAAGGTTTAGAATTATGTTTCAGTTCCCAAACTCTTAATGACTTGTTTCATATTACTTTAGTCAAGTCACTTAACTGCCCCATGCCTCAGTTTTTCATTCTGTAAAATGGTTATAATTACACTTACCTACCTCCCAGGAATGTTGTGAGGCTTAATTACAGTTCATGTAGTGCTTCGAGGTTTTTTTTTCCCTCGCAAAATATGCCAGGTAAGTGCAAGCACTATAACCATTATTTTTTCACTTCCAAAGGTGCTGGATATTGACAGGTGCTGGTGGTTATAGAAATACAATGAGCATCTGCCTTATTTTGATTCTGTTAATTTTGAATGGGATCAGAAGCTGGAAAATGGATTGTTTGATGGTGAGCCACAGCTTAGCTGAGTTATTACAGCATTGAAAGCAGTATCTTTGGTCACCTTATTTTCGTGGCAGGAAGGAGTTAATAGTAAGTAATAATCAAATGGAAGGATTAAAAAAAAAGTATATTCACTTTTAAATATAAACAGCTTTCTGGTGGGCCAGGATGGTAATGACACTTAAGGCCTGGGTAGTTATTTTCTTTATTGTTTGTGTTTTCCCATGCTGCATTGGCACTTTTAATTATAACAGCTAAACTGGGATCTCTTTGCGAAACTAATTTAGCTTTTTGTACTATTATTTTTAAACTAAAAGGGGATTGCTGCAGGTGAAGGGTCTGGAAAAACACTGCAATCTGTGTTCCAGCTGGAAACAAACCGTAGGAACAAAGAACCTTAGTTTAAAAAAATTCAACACAAGTTTTCATTATCTCTGTCTTCTTTTTTTATCTTTTTCTGCCCTTCACCAAGCTGTTTTTTGGAGCAGGTAGATGTTCAGTTTTGTATTCAGAGCCAAACACAGCCAGTATTCAGTTTCTAAACACAGCAGTGGTGGGGCTTTTCTTTATGTATACCTGAATAGCAGTGGCCAATTCTTTGATGGGAAAGTGTTTTTCTCCAGTGGCTTCAGGGAGTCTATCTTTGCCTACAGACCTTGCCAGCAAAATGAATGGGGATAATTAGAATGCACAAAATTCCATGCCTTTTTTGCTCACTTGAAAACACTTTGATATGAGGCACTTGTTTACAGATCTCCAATGTGAACGCTCGAAGAGCAGGTGGCGAGAGCCTGGTGTCATTCCCGTGATACATAAGCTACTGTCTCAGTGCACACCAAGGGGTAATGTCGCAACTGCCTACTGGTCCAGTTCACTGTCTAACCTGAAAACTCTTGATGAGAAAAAGATGAGGGGCCCCAATTTAGCACTAGCAGCATAGTGACCTCAGATCATACAAACTCTGCAACAAAACTGTATGATACTAATTGGAAGCCGCCTTCAACCACCAAGTTTGTGCGCTCACGTGTCAGAGATTGGCAGGGCTCCCACTGGCACCACTCCATGCCGCAGGCTGCCTTGCTTCCTGCTCTTCCTTGGGAGGCAAGGGGCCCAGGGCAAGTTGCAGTGTCTCCCACCTGCCCCTGCCCAAGTCTTCCTGCGTGCTTGTGTGTGGGTGAGCTGTCTGCTGCTTTGTGCACAATGTAGACCTTCTTCTTCGATAGTCACATTGGCAAGGGGAGAACTCAGTGGCTGGCAACCTTTGTTTTGTTTTGGTTTTGTTTCTTAACTTTTTTAATCATGGGTGATATTTATATTTTTGTATCATAAGAATGTTTTTCTTACAGTATTTGTCATGCCAGTTTATAACAAACAAAATGCAGGGATTTTATTTCTATTGGAAACACTATTACAGTTATGTTTTTACTGTTTAATGGATTTTTATTTGTATAGAGTGCTTACTAATGTTAAATAGGAAAGAGTATATAACATTTACATTATGGACTTGTTGTAGCTTTTAGTGTAAGGAGTTAAAAGGAAAAAAAATATTCAAACTGGGTCTCATTGCCTGCCTGTTTGGTAGGAGTGGGTTTGTGTCATTTCAGTTACAAAGATAAAATTATGCCATATAATTTATTTATATGAAAATTTATTTTTGTAGTGTACATAGTAGTCATCAAGTCTTTTGACAGAAGTATATTTTTAAAGAGTTTATATGTAATGATGATACCATTATGTTTTGGAACACTGCTGAGATACAATTACAGTGCACACTTTTCCTTGTAAACCCCCTGGAGAAAAGAAAGTGTTTAACAGTGTTAAGAGAGAAAGAGAGTGTGACTATTCATACAATTCTGAACTGTGTTGTAGTTACCATTTGTGATCTAGCGTGGTTCTCATTTTAAGCTTTGAATGGAAATTGTACAAACTCTCTAAATATTAATGTTCAAACACTGATAGAAATTCTAACATGAATAAAAAATATTATAACTTACTGGCTATGGATTTGCTTGTTTATGGAATGCTTCTTTATTTACTGCTGGTTATCTCTGCAGATGCAACCATACAGTCATTCTGATTTGGAGCATGAACCTGAGATCTTTCAGTATTTGGGACGTATGGGATATTCAGATTTGCCCATTTTGCAGCAGGAGCCATTTGTTACTCTGTCTAAACGGTAGCATGCTGGTCCTTGTCTGTTGATTCTGTTACCTTTGCATGCTGGGGGATAGGTTTAGGACTGGGTTATGCATGTCATTCTCACTCTGAGTGAAACAATTTGTTGACTAAAGCACTTTATATAATATAAAGGTTATTTCTTCTTAGACATGGGAGGAAATTCTTTGTCTTTTTCCCATCTCTGTGGGAATTTGCGCCCTAAATTGGATAACAGAATCAGTCTGGTATTTCCACTTTGTGGAAGAAAAAATAGATGTGTTCTGAGTTCTGAAAACTACAGTCATCCATAAGAAGGGAGACTCTTGACAAAATTCCATCCAGGAAGCATGCTATTGCTTGCCTACCAGGATGCAGGTCCCTGTGCCCCACACAAGCCCCACTAGGCAGGGAGGAGAAGCTGGAGTGGGCAGCAGAGAACAGAGTAACAACATCTGTCTGAAGTCTTTCGCATCGCAAACCACAGTGTGGTTTCTCCTTTGCAGACACTCTGCCCAGCATCCTTTTAAGTGCCACAGAGCCAGCAGTCCTTCATTTTATCCTTTAACCCTTAGATTAATTTTTTACATGAGACTTCTAAATGTCTCATACGGAAAAAGCCCAAACCTGTCTTGAGATAATTTATAATTCAGGCTTTACTTTCCATGGCCAGAGTAAATACAAATACAATTTTCTATTTTATGTTTTCTGGAAGTTTAACCCCAAAAGAGAAAAGCAGAGTTAAAGGACTTGAACTGCAAGACTTCAACACATATGTTTTTACTACTCAAAATACTCTCCCTCACACCCTCAGGATTAGCCAGCCTGAGTCAGGTTGCAGATTTGGCTCTTGTGGATACAGCCCATGAGAATAGTGCTCATTTAGGCCTTGCTTTAACTCAACTCACTCATTTCATCTTTTACATCCAGCCATCCATGGGAGCTGCTCCATTCACACAGCTGGAAACCATGTAAATAAATCAATACATTCTGTCAGAACATGGGATTTTTTTCCTTTAAACATTCTGATTTGCAACAACAATAGTTATTTACATAATACTACTTGTCATGTTTAGTTTTCTTATCATTTTGCTGTCAGTCTGATTAACCCCAGGTAAGAATTTGATCTGATTTTTGCCAGAGATTTGCCATATTTATTCAGGCCTTAAGTAAATATATGACCAAATTTTTGTTGGCATAATGCATGTATTTAACAGCTTCAGGAATGCTACATGCTGCTAAACTGCAGCAGCGCTGATATATGAACAGGTGTTTCATTTTTGTTAACTTTTACTCCCAAGGAGCATTTGAGACACTGACTGTTTATATCTGAATATACCGTTGCCAAATTGTAATTATTTTTAATGTCTGCTTCAAACAATGAGAACAATTACTACTTTCCAACTCTATTTAATCATTCTTGTCTTATTTGTTACAAACATGTTGAATCTTATTGCTTGAAGAGGGTGTGTGCCAGGCAACAGCACTACCTAGCTTGAGTGGCTTGAAAAAACACAAGCCCAGTTTAATTTTCCCTGGTTAATTTCAGCTAATTAAGCACAAAAATGAGGCAGTACTCTGCTTTGAAAAAAGAAGAAAAAAAGTTTAATGTATATGCTGGTATATTTGATACTGCAGAAATCATTTTGCTCCTATAGACTCAATGAAGGAAATCTCTGGCTCAGATACTTGGTTGTCTGCAGTGTCATCTGGCCCACTTACCAGCCTACCACAGTTCTCCTTATGAACATTTCCACTCTCATTTTAACAGCTGTAATTGGTGGGTCACTGGTGTTTAAGCTGCCACAGCAGCTGAAAAGCAGCACCTTGCCATTGGTGCAAGGTAAGGCTGCAGTGGAGAACGTTGTATTTAGGGTTAATGATGCACAGAACACAAGGCAGCTTGTGTTTTAGCCTGTTTTGCTAATCCAAGCATTCTCACAGGCTCTTCTCCAAGCTTAACTCAAGCTGCCAGTTAAAAGTTACTGGATCTGTGAATCCCCTAGATGAATTAGAATATCAAGCGCGCACAGTGGATGCAAACTTTTGCACAATGGAGCACAAAAAAGGTGGCTTTTCTCTCTGGTCTTTCCATCCCTTGAGCTCAAATCTTTGCAGTGGACCCAACTCCACAGGCTCCTAGCTGCCTGACATACCGCAGCCTAATGAAACCTGCGGGGGAGCAAGGCCATAAACCAGAGAAGCTGGGAAGCGGGTAGATTGGAAGCTGGAGGTTGGAAACTGTTTCTTAGGCAAGGGAGGGCTCTGCCTCAGTTGAAGAGGGGCTAGACTTCATTTATGGGTGTATGAATGAGGTGGATTTCCCCATCTGTTGAGTGCAGAAAGACAACTGAAATATTTGAAAAGTGATTTATGGCAGAAACGAGAGACTCTGGATGCTCTGGAAGAGGGAGAGTTCCACCATTTGATTTAGGAGACCCAAAATTATATTATAAATTCATTTCAACACCTAGGTAAAACTGATTTTACTGCTCCAGGTTGAGTCAAGGTTAGCACTTGTAGATTTTTTATCTGAAGTTTGTTTGGAGAAAAGATTTGTAGGAAGGCACATCTGCCTAGGCTTTTGAAAGAGAGAAGAAGGCAAAAGCATTTAACAAGAATTATTTGGCAACTAAGAAGAGCTGAAAGGAATTACACTATCATGCTTTTTTTTTTGCATAATTTGTAACTTTGATGAAGGGAAATCTTTGCTCTTTCCTCCCTGGTGACAGATGTCGTGTCTCATCTGGAAGACAAGGGGTTGCACATCTATGGTCTGTCAGATCTTAGCAGGATGTGTAAGTGGGGAGCTTCTTTAGGAGAGCCTGCCATCACAGAGCACTGCTCCTGCACTAAGCTGGCTTTGTTGGTATAAATATGACTCTGTAACTCACAGGTGACCAATAGCCCTCGAGATGTCTAAATTTAAACTAATAATCTTGAGGTTAAAATGCCAATTGACGGTTTCCTAGTTACTAAACATATGAACCATCTACAATTAGATTTCACCTGTGAGACAAACAGGTTATTGCTTCTCATTAAACAATAAACCAGATATTTTTTCAGCTATTAAAACTAATAAGGCAAAATATTTGAGCACCTTATTTCAGTATAATATTGAGGGTAAATAGGAAACTCACAAATTTCATCCTAAAATAGTATTTGCAGTAAGAGAATTCAAACCCTCTTTCAGGATTATGCAACCATTTTAATTAGGCTATTCATTTTACTTGAGAATATTGCTCTGCTAGCCAATTAATATGCTGCCGTACCATGTTGCAACATTTTAGAAGGCTAATGGGTAAAACTTAAAATTACTGTAAAGGCTAAGGGCAGGTATTATAGCACAGGATCACACACCTTGGTGTAGCACATCTGGTTGGTGGCCTGTCGCTAGTGGAGTTCCCCAGGAATCAGTCCTGTTTAACGTCTTTATTAATGACCTGGATGAGAGGATCAAGTGCCCCAAGTCAGTTCCCAGATGGCAACATGTTGGGTAGGACTGTCAATCTGCTGGTGGGTCAGAAGGCTCTGCAAAAGGATCTGGACAGGCTAAAGCCAATTGCATGAGGTTCAACACAGCAAAGTGCTGGGTCCTGCACTTCAGCCACAACTCCATGCAGTGCTACAGTCTTGGTGAAGAGAGGCTGGAAAGCTGCTCAGTGGAAAAGGACCTGGGAACATGTTCCAGCAGTGTGCTTGGGTGGCCAGGAAGGTCAATGGCATCCTGGCCTGTACCAGCAATAGTGTGGCCAGCAGGACAGGGCAGTGATTGTCCCCAGTTCTGGGCCCATTACTCTAAGAAGGACATTGAAGGGCTAGAGAGTATCCAGAGAAGGGCAACGCAAGTGAGGTAGGGTCTGGAGCACAAGTCCTCTGAGGAGCAGCTGAGAGAGCTGGGTTTGCTTAGCCTGGAATAAAGGAAGCTCAAGAAGTACTGCTCTCCACACTCACCTGAAAGGATGGTGCAGCTGCCAAAACAATGGCACAGGATTCCTAGAGAGGTTCTCAATGCCCTCTGCCTGTCAGTGACTTGAAAAGAGGCCTTTAATGACAGGATTTAACTTTCTGGTCAGCCCTGTTCGGGCACTGGGATCATTGTAGCTCCCTGCCAACTGAAACAGTCTATTCTATACTGTTCTATGCAGTGCCATGCTATTCCATTCTGAACATCTGAACGTTTCATTACTTAAATAAGTATACATGGAGCATGGAAATTCCTGAAAAATCTGCTGGGAATAAGCCATGAGTCAACAAAGGCATTTAAGATCTTTAAGGAAATACAGCTTTTAAATTGTCATCAGTGGAATTACTCAAAGGTAAATCTGCAAATCTAACTTTGTATTTATCTTTAATGGTTTGGTGTACAGTGAAAAGTGTGATCCTGGTTATGCTGTTCATACCCTTCCTTTAATTCACAGTATATAACTTGGACACTATGGGTCATCCCTATGGAGGTGTCCTCTGCTGTTGTTGAGGTACAGAAATTTCTGATTGCTGAGGCTTCAGCTCATTCTTGAGCTAGTTGCCTGTAGCACAGAATCAAGTAAAAAGAAGTACAGAGTTTTTTTCCTTTAGACTGTAATTGTAACTTAGTGGTACTCTGGTACTTCATGAAGGGATTCAAATACTTCAGGAGCCTTTCTGAGCTGTATCTGAAGCAGAAAGTTGCACAATGAGAAACCACAAGTAGCTGATTTTGTTTGTGGAAGGGACCTGTCACGCTCATCTGAGATGTGCAGAAGAGCTATGTTAGGATAGACTTGTGAACCATAAACCTAGGCCTCCAGGTCACTGCCATTATAACTCATCTTTCTCTTGTTATTGTAATATTTTATAATTGTGTTCTGCTTTTGCCGTTCCGTATTAATTTATCACCTTTTAATTTTTCTTCAGTTTAAATCTTAGAAAACCTTTAAAGTCAAGGAAATAACTGCACCATTACCTCTGTGGAACCGCATCTATGTAGGGCAATATTGAGGTGAGGTTCCTTTCAATTTAAATATTATTTTACTCACAACTGCAACACCTCTTCCTTTCTTTGGCCTTTGTCTTCCTTGCTTTCCCCCTTGTACATCCTTACAGGTATGTCAATCAGCATGGCATACAGAATGGCTCCTGGTTAGCTAGTGAATGGAGCTCTGCCCACAGATACCTAAGAGGCAGTTTGAATTGTTTCAAAAAGCCAAAGAAAAGAGCTAGTGCAGAAATACGAGATCTCTTGTGCATCAGTAAGATTACTGGTTTGGGGCTGGGCAGGCCTGAGGAATCCCGAAAAATAAATCTCTGTAAAAAGCTTTCCGAATGTATTCCCTGGGGAATGATTACCTGTACTTCTTCTGTTTTGTTTACTTTTTGTTTTGTATATGTTTCACAAATTATTTTATGATTCAGGCCTTGCATTAGTCTAATGGAGAGTTTACATTTTTGAAAGCCATTTTTATCAGACGTGCTTAGAGGAAAAATTACTGATATAGAAAGCCCAAGATTCTCCTAACAAAAAGTGACATGGGCTCTGATCCTTTGAATAGTTAAGTCCTTTGTTTCACAATCATGGCAAATAACTAGGACTGTTCAAATTGGAAAAATTAATTTTTAAATTAAATCAGATGTGAGTGCTGTAACTGATAAAAATACACATAAGAAAGGTTGAGTTTTACTACTAATGAGACTTGTTTCAGCTTGGCACAATGTAACTTGGATGTTTGCATGCAGTAGTATGCAGAGATACAGTGGTGCTGATCTGTTTGCCTTGGTACATGCAGGGTGAAGGGATGCTGAAACACAGAGAAGCAAATAGGCTTGTGAGCTATACAGTAGAAAATAAAGGAGACAGCCAAAAGCGAAATAGACAGAACTACACCTGAGCCCATGTAGGAGGACTCACAAAAATTTCTTTAAAAGGTGCATTTGAAGGTTGTGTAAAATGATGAGGGGTGTCATTCTGATGGACAAGGGAGGTTTGGCTGTGCCTGCATGCTGAGCATAAGAGCCCAGTGTTCCTACTCAGAGGTGAGGTGATAACTTGCTTTGGGGGATATTTTTTTATAATGTTGATGCTGGCTTTTTGAGTGTTTTTCTATGCAATGTGTGTGTGTCTATGTGTGTGAGTGTGTATGATGGGAAACACGCGAGTGTGTAGTAAGAACTGTGGTTTCAGTGTATGGAATTTGCTACTGGCAAGTTATTTTAGCATTGAGTCCAAAATAAATACCAGTTAGGCTTATGTTTTTGCATGTGTTTTTTGTCCTGAAATGTATTAAAAGTTCCAAAATGCGGGAAGTTGCACCTTGGATTTCACATTTTCCTTGGGGCTGACATTCCCAGCGCATATTGCTTCATTTTCTGATTCTGCTTTAATTTTTGTTGTTTAGCAAAAGGGAACCATAGAAGAACAGTCTCCAGACAAGTGTTTGTCTTAGGTCAGGGGGCTGGTTTCCCTGACCTTCCATGAAGAATTTTCTTCTGCACTGTTCTACACACCATGGGAGTCTCTAGACCTCCTTTCCACACTCCTGTTGTTCTGATTTATTCCTTTGGACTACAAATAGGATTAAGCAGAATGGAAGAGTACTGACTTACTGGAAGTGGCCTTGTTAGCCTCCTTAATGTACATGTAATACAAGAAACAGCCTTTGAATTGAAGGCACTCCACTGTGTCATTTAAAGTTATTTTCTCTCAGAGTACCTTTCCCTTTCAGGGCTTCTTTGCATGGATACTTGGAATAACACTTAATTTTTTTTCCCACTGAAATTGTGTTCAGACCCAGAAGTGGGCTGTGACCCAGCTGACGCTTTTTTCCAGTTCCAGAGAACACACATGCCCTTAATAAGCACCATATTATTTCTCACATGCCATGTGACAGACTAAGTATGTGAAAAAGCAAAGGCTCTGGAAGCCCTCTTGAAGAAGCACTGCAGTTGGACTGCTTAGGAAGCCATCGCTTATGAGTCAGCTGGGAATCTGGTTGTTTTGCTGGCATTTCCTGGGGTTTTTTGGCTTTTCTGTGGGAATTTGCGATATGTGCATCTTGGTGGGTGTTTTTCAATCCCTGAACTCTGGTCATAAAATTATAGAATCATTAAGGTTGGAAAAGACCTCTAAGATAATCATGTCCAACCAGTAACCCAACATTATCATGTTTACCACCATGTCCCAAAGTGCCACATCTGCACACTTTTCGAACACTTCCAGGAGTGGTGATGCCTCTACCAATAGAGCATCCTATTCCAGCGCCTATTCCTGTACCATCCTATCCCAGTGCCTGACTACCCTGTCAATGAAGAAATTTTTCCTAACATCCAATCTAAACCTCCCCTCGCAACTTGAGGCATTTTTCTCTTGTCCTGTCTTCTGTCTTACCTGGGAGAGCAGACCACCCCCCACCTTGCTACAATCTTCCAGGTAGTTATAAGAAAGTGGTGAGGTCTCCCCTTGCCTTCCTTTGCTCCAGGCTAAATACCCCCAGCTCCCTCAGCTACAACTCATAGGACCTGTACTCTGGACCCTTCACCAGCTCCATTGCCTTTCTCTGGACACACTCCAGCCCCTCAAGGTCTTGATGCATCAAGGGCCCCAGAACTGACCACAGCATTCCAGGTGTGGCCTCACCAGTGCTGAGTACAGGGGGACAATCACTGTTCTGGTCCTGCTGGCCACACTATCGCTGATCCAGGCCAGGGTGCCACAGGGCTTCTTGTCCACTTGGGCACAGCTGGCTCATGTTCATCACCCCCAGGTCCATTTTCTGGGGTAGCTTTCCAGCCACTCTTCCCCCCAGCCTGGCAACCCACTTCATGGGGCTGTTGTGGCCAAAGGAGAGGAGCCAGCACTTCTCCATGAATCACATACCACTGGCCTTGGCCCATTGATCCAACATGTCTAGATCCCTCTGCAGAGCCTTCCTACACTCTTGCAGATCGACACTCCCACCCAGCTTGGGGTCCTCTCGGAACTGACTGGGGGCACTTGATCTCCTCTTCCAAATAATTGATAAGGATGTTAAATAGGACTTGGACCCAACACTGAGCCCTGAGGAGCTCCACTAGCAACTGGATATCAACTAGATTTAATTCCAGTAACCACAAATATTTGGGCCCAGCCATTCTGCCAGTTCTGAATCCAGCAAAGGATACAGTCACTCAGGCCACGAGTAAACAGCTGTTCCAGGAGAATGCTGTGGGAAATGGTGTCAAAAGCTTTATTAAAATCCATGTAGACAACATCCACAGACTTTCCCTCTTCCATTAAGTTGGTCACCTGGTCAAAGAAGGTGATCAGATTGGTCAAGCAAGATCTGCCTTTCACAAACCCACACTGTCTGGGTCTGATCCCTGGGTTAGCTTGCCTGTATTTTGCCATATAATGCCACTCAGGATGACCTGCTCCAGGACAGTCCCCCGGATCAGGCTAACAGGTCTGTGGTTCCCTGGATTTTTCTTCTGACCCTTGTTGTGGATGGTAAATGGGTCATATTTGCTAACTACCAGTCAACTGGATCCATTTACCAGTCAGGACTGCTGGTAAATGATAAAACCTGGCTCTCTGAGAACTTCCACCAGGGTCCTCAGAGCCCTTGGGTAGACCCCACTCAGCCCCATAGACCTGTGTGTGTCTAAGAGGCATTTCAGGTTGTTGGTCATTTCCTCCTGGGTTGTGAGGCATTATTCTGTTCCTGATCTCCATCTTTCAGCTCAGGGGCTGAGTACCCCGAGGACAACTGTTCTTGCTATTAAAGTCTGAGTGAAAAAAGGCATTAAGTACATCAGCCTCTTTTCCTCATCCTCTGTCACTGTCTTCCCCTCTGCATTTAGTTAAGAATAGAGATTCTCCTTAGATCTGCTCTTGTTGCTGATGTATTTGCAGAAACATTTTTTATTTTCTTTTATGGGATAGACAGATTAGAATCTCACTAGATTTGGCCCTTTTAATTTCCTCACTGCATAACCTCACAAAATCCTTCTAGTTCTCCTGAGTTGTTTGTTCCTTTTTCCAAAGGTCATAAACTCTCCTTTTTTCCCTGGATTTCAGCCAAAGCTCTCTGTTCATCCAAGCTAGTCTTCCCTGGCTGCTTTCAGCATATGGGGACAGCTCCTGTGCTTTTAGGGTTTCCTTCTTAAGCACATCCACGCTTCTTGGACTCCTTTGCCCTTCAGGACTGCTCCCCAAGGGAGTCTTTCAACCTAAGCCTCTGTCCTCCAGAATCCCAGGCACCACTTCTTCTGTCCCCCCTCCTTATATCTCTGAGAACCAAAAACTCCATGATTTCATTGTGCCCCAATGGCCTCTAGTGATCACATCACCCACCAGTGCTTTCTGTTTGCAAACAGCAGGTACAGGAGCTGCTGTCCTTAGTTGGCTCACACACCAGCTGTGTCAGAAAGTTCTCTGTCAAAAACTCCAGGAACCTCCTAGACTAAGGCATTGTTTGGAGGCAAGACCTGCACAGGGGTAAGTGAAGCACTTGCAGTTCATAGAACTGAGAGAAGCAGTTTTGTTGGCAAACTTGGGTTATATTCTCTTACAAACGTGCTTCAGTTGACATTTTGTCCACTTTGCTATCATTTTGTAAAAAATTTTCAATGACACAATAAAACCCCCAAATATAAGTGAGGCCAGTGCTGTTCTCTGTTGGAACCCAGGGCACAGGGAATGTTTCTCTGCATGTCCTGAGAAGCCCTGATCCCCAGGAGAACACTGCTTTTAAACTTTGTCCATGGAGAAAGCTTCCAAGACTTTGGGATGAATTGGAGTTTATGAGTGTGTGAAATAGAGAGTAGTGCAGTTTATCACAGGGTGAAAAACTTAGAGTTTTGGGTTTTCAGTATGGAGGTAAATAGAAGACAGGATGGAGGATTTTGAGTGCTGTCTGATCTCCTTCTTGTTCTTCATCTACTCCATTTTCTGCAGTGCTGGTAGCACAGGGTGATTGGTTAAAAAGAACCTCAATGCAGATGTTGTGTGGAGAGAAAAATAATTAGTTATTGGTAGAAAGGTAGAAATAAAATACGTTCTAAGAGTTAATTGGACAAAATAATTTTAAAAGACCTAAACCACTGTGTTTTGTGACTTTTGGTGCCTTTTCTTCATACATTGAATCTAGTATGTAGATAGTGTACTGAGCTGTTGATAAAAGAAAAAATAAACAACAACCTGAAGACCAAAAAAACCAACCTGAGTCCCATTTGTCTCTCAATCCTGGCACAGAAATTTTTAGGGGTCTCCCAATAAGGGGGTCCCTGGGGGGATTTCCACAGTTCTAGATCCTTTTCTTCTGAAATTCTGCTGCAACAAAACCAGCAACAAGGAAGAATGCATTGTATTATTGTATTTTTTTCCTGTTTTGCTTACAAGTAGATTCATTTTTTCAAGATCAAATCTGTAATTTTTAGCGGTTTTGTTTAAATAAAAATTATTTAAAAGACAAATAAGATTTTGTGATTAGCTGTATATAGAGCATAACCTTACTAAGAATACACAGACAATAGATATTATTTAACTTCGGAAATTCTGTTTGCAAATTCATCGATACACATGTATGATCAAAGAACCTTTCTTATCAAGATAGCATCTCAAATATTTGTTTCTATAAAGTTTTGATAACAAAGCACTCTTTAAAAACAAGCAGGAAAGAACCACAATAAAAAAGACTGACACGGTATAACTGAAGCAAGTGAGAAGGGAATTCTGCCTTCCTACAAGTCACTTCTGGCTTTGGTTTATCCAGTGGTCCTCTTCAGTATAATACAATTTTATTTAGGCACCAAAAGAGATTACTAAATTTTCAGGAGCACAGAGAGATCAACTATGGTTTCTCTGTTGGATGGATGCTGGCCCCTTTGTTTCACCTTACAGTACATGAGGTAGGAAAGAACGATCAAAGCTTTTTTCTCTTTTATTTCTTGCTATAGGCTGTTCCAAAGGAAGTGGGTTCTGGAAACATTCACCATTGTAAATCATGGCCTAAATTCAATACTTGCTCATCTGTTTAAATGCTGCTCTGTTTTCAGATTTGCACCCAGTGCTGCGTCGTTGGGAGAACAGAGGGTCCTGTATTGTCACTTGAAAATATATGAAAATCATAATGGGTAGTGTAATCTACAGTAAAATTACACTAGCAAATTGTCAGGAAAATACTGATATTAAAGAGTCCTTTATGTTTCAAAATTAAAAGTGCCTATACATTCTATTTATTTTGTTCCATGAATATTTTCCCATTCCTTTATGATTATACCTTTCACTAACTGATAAAATCTAAGCCTTTCATCCATCACAGATGCTCCATATTCCAGCAGGCCTTTGATCCAGTATGATTGTCTTAAATGGCACTAGAGGGTCAGAGCACTTTCGCCAGAGCTTTTTGAGCTGCGGCATATTTCATAAGGGCACCCTTTTATTAAGATCTCTTCTGCTACTGTAATGGAAAACAAAGATTTGTAATCTGTCCCTTACAGGATATTAAACAAAAATTGTGCCATCATTATTGGAGTAGTTACCTCAGTGCTTTCAGAGATCAACTTGCTATCATTACATTTTTCTAAATGGCTTATTGCTTCTTTAATACAAATGGATTTTGAGTGGCCCTGAAGTAGAAAATTAATAAAGAGACAAATTGTGTAATCCTTTAGACTAATTTAAAAATGTGTGACTCTAAGCTTCATACAATTAAACTTGATTTAAATTCTCTCCCGTACCTTTATCAGGGTTTAAATTCCCTTATGCACTTCCATGGAAGGAAAGTTCCATGCTTAGTAACTCAGGAGGAGGCATTGAGGAAGGATTTTTATTTAACTAGTTGAGATGAGATGAGCTGAAGTGAATGTGGAAATATGATATACAGAATTTACTGTGCCTGCATAAATGAAAGAATTTAGATCATGTAGTCTGGTCAGGCATCTACTTCATGACCTTCATATGTGTCTCAAAACATGTTGTTGAAAACAGATGTTCACTGGGTCAGCAGAAACACAGCCACAATACTGGTCTTCACAAACCCTCTGATAAAAATGGCCTGTCTAGGTACATGCCCATTTAGGCAGTTTGTCATAGCCTGGGAACAATGATGTACAGCACTCCATGGCATACAAAATTTGAAACTGCATGTTGTTTGCGAGTGGCTGAAAGAAGACATTGCCTCTATGAAATGTGCAACTTTGTATGCTGCTGTGTAGAATAATTTATACACATTCCAGAAGTTTATTCAAAAGCATCTTTGTTAGGTTCTCTCTAATTTCCTTACAGTACATGAGATCAAATGAAGAGGAAAACTCCTGGAATAAATAAAATGATACCTGCAATCCTATTAAAGAAAATGCATTGCTTTCCCCATAAAATGCTGCCTCCAAGAAGTGTATATTACCTTCAATAAATCATCTTTCTAAAGAATAAAATGTATCCAAATAGTTATTCTGGGAATTGTCATTAGAGGTTTGGGCATAGCAGTAAACCATTGTAACTTTGGGTATAGATTAGTTTAATCTTTCTTGGAATCTGAACACTATCATGTGAAAATCTAGTACATCAATTGGCTTGACTTCAGACTTGTGAACAGAATTTGGTTGATGTTGCTTACTTGGTTTTGTGACTTCTGAATGTTGCAGCAGTGGCTGTACCTCTTTTATTAAAATACAGAAATTTGTCGTTGTTTCTGCTTCCCAGTTTTTATTTTGGACCTCCATACTGCTTATATATATTCACTTATGTTTTTCACTTGAATATTTACTTGCATTTGCTCCAATTTTCCCCTTCTTTTCACATAAGAAATTAGAGACATTTGAGTTAGGTC
This sequence comes from Emberiza elegans, assembly GCA_024865655.1. NCBI lineage: Eukaryota > Metazoa > Chordata > Aves > Passeriformes > Fringillidae > Emberiza > Emberiza elegans. Next base: position 24,849,850 of record JALJVW010001283.1, on the reverse strand, counting down.
TTCTAAATAGGTGTCAGATAATGTAGAAATAATAAATGATAAAGCGAACAGCCCCAAGAAATTTTCCTTTTATTTTGATGCAAAAAAAATTTCTGTTCAAGAAAAATATCCTTTCTACCCAGATGAGTGATATCTAGGTATCCTCACAAGGAAAAGCATCTGTTAATATGAAGAAGAGCTAATTCATGGAACAATCCAGTGGAAAAAAATTATTTTCAAAGGATTGAGGGGCTTTTTGTTTTTTTCCAAGTACTTGTCCACAGGAAGGCAAGCTGCATTTTAAAACCTGGGGCAAATCTTTTGCCAGTATACATCCTGAACATCTGATATGGATTTCAGGACTGAAGCTATCCATTTGGTGAGAAATTTTTGTTCAGGGTAACATGCAACATGTTGGACAATCAGATACTGTTAAATTCGGGTATACATCTGGGGTGCTGATAACTGTGTTTTGGAATAGTGGTTTTATTATTAATTGCTTGGTTGAAAGACTTAAACCATTTGGTGCTTGGACACATTGGAATCCTTTAAGTAAATAGTTTAGTCTTGGCATCCTTTCACTGTAACTGCTGCAACTTATCCAGTTAATGTTGAATGGGGGGATGTTTCATCTCGAAGCACATTTAGAAGGACAAAATTTGGTTTTATACACACTGTCTCTTACACTAAAAGCACAGATTTTCAAACACTTTATAAAAGTCCATAATTCATGCCCAGCCACAGGCAGGATTTGCAACTATTTCAGCCTAAGTTGGGAAAGCACCTTTTTCTTTGTTGGAGAAACCTGCATTTCTTAAACTGCCTTGAATTCAGGTTAGGAGTCTGACATCACAAACTGCATTCAAATATTGCTATCGGAATTTGGTGACAGAGAAAGAAAATTTAAACAGGTAGTACAGTCATGTACTAAGCATACTCCTATATGAATAACAATAGATTACAATAAAAATAGTCAAGCTAAAATCCTGCAAATCTTAATTAAGTGCTTAACTCTTAAAGGACTCCTAAGTTTGTAAAACTAAGCAGACGTGTAACTATTTGCAGGATTTGTACCTTAGGACTTTTCTGTATCTTATGAAGATCCAGGAAGGTCAAGTCTGGAATATTTAAAAGTCTTGTTGAGGTGTTGAAATATTTTTGAAAGTAGAAGATACTCATATGCCAGTGGAAATAATTTAAAAATAGGATGGAACACCTATCAGGATCTGTATATGTATCTATGTGTATGGAAAGCAAGTAAACTACAGGTGCACTTCAGCAGAAAAGATACGAGATTTTGTAGTGCAACAGGACATCAACAGGATTTCTGGAATCACCTTTTACCCTACAGCTCTAAGTACCTTAAGAAAATAATTAGTGTCACTGCTGCAATATAGCTTGTTCAGTAAAACTTTAGAAACTTTCCCATCTATTGATAGGAACCCAGCAGTGGCTGAGAGGCATGTGCTGATACTTAGTTTTGTCTTATTAAAAGTGGTGAAGTCAAATCCCAAAGCCCTTTCTGCTTCCCCTAAATGTAATCATCCAGGGAGTTAAACTCTGGTGAAATAAAAGTCTGTCATTTGACAAGATCAGAACAGGTTTTATATACTGATAAAGGTCACAAACTTCAGGTAGGTCATTTCACTTCTGAGAAAAGTCAGTGCTGAGGTAAAAACTGCAAATATTAGAGAACTGGCAATGTGAAAGGCTTTATCTGTACCTGGACTTGTTTGTATTATCACAGTACAAACACATTATAGGCAGTAAAAAATAATATTTTTTTACTAAACATATAGAATGTCTTTTTCTTTACCCCAGCAGCTATAGCAATTTTTCAATAACAGTGTCTTTACTGTGTTTTATTTTTTAAAATCTGAATTTTACAAAAATATAAACCCATGTGCAGATGACTGTTTTGAAAGATACCTGAACTATCACATACGTAAGATTTATTTTGTAGAGCTTAAATCAACCCATGGTTTATTCCCAACTGTGCCCATCTCCACTTCTGAGCGGGAATAATTCTACTGAATGCTCCTATTCCATTCCAGCAAATCAATTCCAAATGTATTTTCTTGATTTCGTCTTTTGCTACTATACTGTCTCCCCAGAAGATGTTTTAAATTGAACTATTTATTATTTATAGGCTCTTGTTAAAGACTGTAAAACTCTGCCTGTGTTAAATTTTCATTTTGGCCTGCTGGCCAGCTAGTATTCTGAATGATCCGTCTTTGTGCACACACACTAGATACTTAGGAGAAGGTGAAGTACTTATTTCTTGGGGAATAAATGCTCATATCAGAGACTTTGTTTCCTTGATAGGCAAAAAAGATGCTATATTTGCCAGCAGATGTGAAAGGGTAATCAGATAAACTGATATGAAATTTGCCAGAGTGCTACACTTCCATTTTTCATAATAAGGATAATTAAAACTGTATGACTGGAATGCTGAGAGGTGATTCAAATAATTGACTGGTTAATCTTAAGAAGGTGTAAATTCTCCAGAAAAGCCCTGTGCATACCAGCTGAAAATGCAACCCATGAAATAAATCCATCTGCCTACATTTGTTTTAACAGTAATACTGACCTTGGAGCAAGGTATTTCCGAAGGATTTTAATGACCAGCTGGAGTTAATAGCCTCTGGCTGTACCTCAGGCTTTAAACTCAGCCTAGCAAGCCATTAATTCCTAGGAAATGCTCTGTTCCTTGGTTGTTACTGCCTAACAGCATGACAACCTAGACTGTAAATAGCTCTTAGCAGAGAAAATGATATTCTTAAATGCACATAGTACCTTCCTTCAGAAAAGACTCCAAACTATTTACAAGGTGAGGGTTCTGAAAAAGAAGGTAAGTAGAAGTTATTATGTTCCTGGGAAAACAGTCTTTCATAATGGACAGGTCTAAGCAGATGCATATTCCCAGTATGTCTCTGAGAAATTGGACACCCCTGGGGTTGTGTCATTGCTCACTGCTGATGTTTCTGGCAGTAGGCTAGGGAAGCATCAGCATTACCCTCTTCTACTGCTGGCTATTGGGCAACGCAGTCCGAGTTTTGCGAACATTTATAAGTCTTCTGGGGAAATACATCGAATGTCTGCAAATGTCTGTCACCAGAGAACCAGAACGGCAAGGAAGAAAAAGAGTAAGTTGTTTGTGATTGTCTTTTTGTGTATATACAATGTCTAATACATCTAAGGCAATAGAGGCTTATCTGCAGTGATTGCTTGCTGCAGGTGAGGAAAATGTGATTTTACTGACAAGGATGAGCCAAACAAAATAATTTTTGATTGCTGCCATGTCTTCAAAAACATTTGCGATGACATTAGTACGTATGACATTTAGAAGTATGAAGAGTCAGACCCAGTGGCTGATAAACCAGAGGAAGAACCTCTCTGGAAGCCAGATTTTCTAGTTCACTCTGTAACACTAGCGTGGTCAGAATGGCACATTCAGGCCATTTCCCATTCAAGCACAAGCATTAGTGAAGTGCCAAGGAATTTAGTCCTGATGCTGAGAAACTGTAAGCTCATGTTTAACAGCATGCACATCGGTTGTACTTGCCAAGTACTCTGCCTAGCCTTAAGCACAGGACCTAAGACTTTGTCAGGCAATTAGAAAAGGCTGTGCAGAAAGATTTGATAGGTATGCAGCTACACTACACAGAAACACAGAACTTCTAAAGCCTGAAATTTATTCATGACCCACTGTTAAACCTGTCTATTTCAAATCTCTGCATGAGAGGAAACTAATACTACAGATTTGTAACAGTGCTAAAGATAATATGATAAATACCTTTTGTCACATGTTGGTTAAGGAATTTTATAATGTGGATATGAATCAAAAACAGTGATGAGCATAAAATTACTAGAGAAATCAACCTCAAAAGCGACAGAAAAAAACCCCCCAGGTCTTCTGATAAATAATATTTTGCAGCATTGATCTTTTTAATTTTATCATCATTTGTAACTGGCCTACTATGAATTATTTAGGTCTAACATGGTTACAAGTTCTCCGAACAAGCACTAATATATTTTATTATAACTTTAAATAGAGTGCTGCTGAAGCTAGCAAAATGACAGTTAGAGATCTGTTTTTCATTTGTTGCAGACTTTCTGTAAAGACCTCTTGTGCTTTCTCCCTGCTGTTTCTTAATTAAGCCCTCTTTACCCCAGGACAAACAGGTACGACACTATTATCCAGACACAGATCATATGTATTTTCAGTTCCCATTCATGCACTGGCACAATTCAGAGCAGCACTAAATCATGTCCATTTCTGATTCCTCTTAGTGGTACAGAGCAACCATAACTGAACAGAGTGCCTGGCAAAATATGAGTCATCAGGATGTCCGCAGCACAAGAGCAGCTCCGACAAAAGATGCACAAGGTCTTGCTGATGGAGGTTTCTCTCCACCCTCCTCACACCTTGAGAAAAAAAATCTAGATAGGGTCAAGTTCACTATCCTCTCATCCTTTTGGCCATCTGCTCCCATGTGCAGCTTGGCTCTCACCCTGTGGCATAGAGAAAGATTTTTGAGACGTAGTAAGTAATACCATAGCTGCCACACAGGTTTTGAATATTGAGCACACTGGAAACACTGAAAACAGGTAATGTCTCCCTAACTAATTTAGTTACTTGTTTTACATGTTGCATTTCACATGTTGTAATGTATAGCCACACATGATCATTTTTAGAACATTTCACTGCTGTATCCCAAATCACAGAATCATAGAATAAGCTGAGTTGGAAGGGTCCCACAAGGATCATTGGGTCCAAATCCTGGCTCTGCACAGCACTATCCCCGAGTCACACCGTGTGCTTGAGAACATTGACCTAATGCTCTAGAGCTCTGCTCTAGGCTGGTGCTATGACCACTGCCCTGGGGAACCTGTTCTAGTGCCCAACCACCTTCTGGGGGAAGAACCCTTCTCTAGTGTCCAACCTAAACGTCCCCTGGCACATCTTCAGGCCATTGCATGGGGTTGTGTCTCTCAACACCACAGAGATCAATGTCTGTCCCTTCACTTCCTCTCTTGAGGACGTTGTAACTGCAGTAAGCCTGTCTTCAGTCTCCTCTTCATGCTGAACAGACCAAGTGATCTCAGCCACCCATACCAATTCCCCCAAAGGCCCTTCACCATCTTTATGGCTTTCCTCTGGATGCTCTCTAACAGCTTAATGTCTTTTCTATATTGTGGTGTCCAAAACCAGTAAATACACCAAGAAACCACATAGAAGGCTTTTTGCATTCTAGATACTTGCCCAGTGTCACTTAAAGTTTCCTTCTCAGTTACTAAAGTTACTTATGCTTGAATTTTTTTCTTTACATTATGGCCTTATAGTATTTAGTTAGTCCTTGGAAAAGGCAAGGATTAATGTCTTCCTAGAAACCACAAACCCAAATAATAAAGATTCAGAGCAACCAGGCTTCTTTAGTCCTATCATTTGAGTGTATTTCTTTGATTTATAAATAATTATTATACTTGCTTTTTAATAATATTCCTTAGTCCCCATTTCTACAACATTTTACAATGCCAGTATGACATTGCTCATTTACTAGATGGACAAAAACAGATGGACACAACAGATGGACTAGATGGACACAACTTGGAGACAGGGAATTCAGCTACATATCATGTTTAATGTCATATTATTTTATGACAGAAACTATTTTGTGAGATCAGATATGACAGAACATCTAAGAGTATTGTAACTGCTGTCAGATATTTTTTTGTGTCCTATGAAATGAAAGAAATATATATAGGTAAGGAAATACATAGTTAAATCTCAGGTTTGAGCTAAAGTCCTTAAGCAAACATCAGGGCACACCTCTGAGAGATAACACGGAAAACAAGGAATGTAACATTGTACATACAAGAGAAACAGGGGGATGCAACTGTTTCCAAAATTAATAAAATCTTTTATGGAGCAACAAACTCTATGCCTTAAAGTTAGGACTGAATGAACAGCCTTATGAGCTTTTGGGCTCCTACTCTGTGACTTCTAAAACACTATGATTTATTTTATAGGTGACAATAACTTGGCATTGAGACATTTAGATTTCAATTAATTCAAGACAATTTAAAAAATGTGTTTATTTGTAGTTTACATATACATACTCTCAGTCTTTTCATCAATACAATACAATATTTATTTTGCTATTCCATTTTGCATGATGCATATATACCTTTCATTTATAGAGGTATATGAAAAAATGTTTTCCAACCAGGCTTTATGTGGTCTGTACAAAGCTGTATAAAGCTCTTTTGAACACTATGAATTTTATTAATGCAAGTGATTATCAGTTGTGAATAAGATTTGGTGTATTAGATTATAGATAATTTAAAGGTGACCCAATGTAAATATTCAGTTAATGATGCAAGAAATTAAGGGAACAAAGGAACGCTGTATTAATGAGAGAATGTGATGGAAAACAAATTAGTATTTCATCGGAGATGTCACAAGGAAGGGATTAAATCTGAAGATAAACAAGGTTAAAGAAAGGTTAATACCAATAAAGGAAGAATGATTGCTAAAATAACTGAAGGGAGATTTATGAAAGAGTGCATTCCACCAATTTGCAAATACAAGTACTGCAGGCAAAGGAGTGTGGATGACAAACTGTTTAAAGAAGGAGTGAAGGCAATGGAATACTGGAGCTATACTTCCTTTGGGAGGTCAGAGAAGCATGATATTGCAGTGCATAACAGGCTAAATGAAGGTATGAGAAATAGAAGGTTTTCAGTAATGTATAGAGACGGGGGGGGGAGAAAGTTGGCAATCCACAAGCTGCTGCTCTTATTTTCTGTCATAGAGCTGTTTTAGTCCCTTTTTTATTAACACTGGAATGATTCTACAGACTTCTCTATACTATTTTGGTAGCTACTTTAGGCAAGCTACTCAGTAGTGGAGATCTTTTCCATTTTGACGGGATCCCAACTAAAGGAATTTCTTTTTTTTCCTGTGAGGCAATGGTCTGCAATACTGAAAATATGTAATTTGTAAAGGCTTAAAGGCTACAGTCATAGACTGGCCTATGTTGCTGTAAACAAATGATCATATACAACATTCAGCAAACATAGAAAAATGCAGACCATAAAGATGAGTTTTTCAAACTGGTTAGGTAAAAATGACTGAATGACATTGGTTTAAAACCAAAAAGAAGTGTCTTCTCACTGTAACTCCATTCACCCCTCTTTTCCTCTGTTCTATGGTTTTTTTTTTTAATAGCAAAGTCATCACTAGAAGTACTATGATGGATATCCATCTATTGATTGAATATTGGTAATTTCTTCACTTTCATCTGATGTATAACATCTTTGTTTACATGTGGATTTTTTTGGTTTTGATGGAGACATAGGCTTGGCAAAGCTTATAGATGAAGAAGCAGTCTCTCATTTCAAGGAAAACTATGTTAGTGTGGCAACTGTTCTTCCATTTTTAACAAAAGCATTTAATCCATATGATCAAAGGCAGTTTTAGATAAATTTATTCACTTAAAGGCTTTTCTTTCCTCCTTTTATTCTTGTATTTGTCTTATATTCCATGGACAATGACTTTTTTATTCATTTTAATATATTTCTAGTATATTTAGTAAATTTCTGTATTTAATGGAATTAGAAATTAAAAGCTGTTTTACTTGCAGTAAAACATACTGCATACAACAGTGTTGTCGGCTTGTTTGAAATTTCAGTTTCAAGTAGTGGCCAGCTCTCTCATGCTTTTAAACTGTGAAGAAAAATGAATTTATTGAGATTTACTTGCTTAATTTGAAAATATCATCTCTAAAAATCAGGCTTGCAAAAGAAAAAGCTAAAGACTTTCAGTGTGTGATATCTTTGAGTTCAGCGATTTACTTTATGCTAGTAACTTTATTTTGTCAGATTTCATGCTTCATAACTTATAATGAGTTTGAATAATAATAGAATTCATGAAAGACCAATTCTCAACAGGCAGTTTCCCATATCTCCAACCCTCTGAAAATTGGTTCAAGCACAATCTTTATCACATTTTGCTGACTATTTATTATGGCTCCTGCTTGCTATCAGCAAAACCAACATTTCCCCTTTTATCATCTTAAATTTTCATTAAGCCTCACAGGTTATAGAATGTGTAAATACCTTTTTTAGTTAAGGAGAGTATTTTATATAAAGCAGGAATATAGTCACCCTCATGAAACTGAAATGCTCACTGGAGTATTTAATACTGGTAATAGCTGTCAGTAAGAGAACAGGTAAAGGCAAAGTCACTAGCTTTCCATTGTGTAGCAACTATTTCATGCTTCTTATGTATATGTTACTGCAATGTTTTAGGATATCAATAGGGGATACCACAGAAATTACTAAGCTCTCTGCTTCAATGCACTGTGCTTTATTCTGTGGAACAAACTTTGGAAATGCTCTCCAGTATTCAAGGGTTCAGCAGGACACAACAAGAGCAGGAAATCATGAAAGATTTTTTTAAAAAAAATTATTGTCTCAGTGTCTTGGGAATAATTGATGTAACTCATGCTTTCTTTGTACAGCACCTGCTGTGAGTGCAGACAAGTACAGGAAAAAGATTTATTTTCAGGATTATTTTTCACAAGAAAATTTATAAACTATAGATAGAAACATAATCATCAACTTAAACACTTCAGCTTATCTAATAACACCTTGGAAAGATACATAATAAGATAAATCATGAAAATCTTGACTGTGCCAAGTGATTGATACATGGTACAATTTCCAAATTTTATCCTTGTGACCATGTTTTATGCCAGTCTGAGAAATAAGAGGCCTGCCTTAACAGAAGGTAGGAGAACTCCTAGGAGAACTCCTCAGGTCTGGTTTAAAGAACATTCTACAGCACTGGTCAATTCACAGCCAATTTTTCTGGATCCTTCAGAGGGTCCCCACCTAAAGATTTTATGGTGTTTGCATTAAGAAGAAATCAAACATATTCATCTATCACTTGGTATACAGAACACAGAAAATCTTCTTTACTCCTGCTCAGGAGTAAGTAAACATCCCCAGGATGTCAAATCAACAGGAGCTACATTCCAAATCAACAAAAAAAGGAGAGATAAAATTATTCCAGTGTGAACATAAAGACTGTGTGGCATGCACTGCTCACAAGGTTCACCAGCAGGATTTGCAGACTCTGATGCCTCCTTGAAGCAACTCCCTCCTCCTTACTGAAGAGAGTTTCTTTAATGGAAAAACATAAGCAACCATGAAATTATACTGCAAATCGAATGGGATATATGGGAAAAAAGGAACACTTGGAACTCATGGAAGTCAATATGCCTAACTATTCAGCTAGCAGCTGCCCAAAATAGAGTGTTTTAGTGGGTAAATTTTCAAATATGTAACCAGCATCTAGAAATGCCATATCTGCCTATTCAGACATCCCCCTATGGTGGCTAGCAAAAAGCAATACACTAAAATTTATTGGTGACTTGTAACACACTGTGGTCTTCTCTGGGAATCTCTTGAATATGATTTATGCTTTGCTTGCCACTGCAGTTGTCAGGTAGTTCCCATCCCATCTGTAAAAGACAACAATGTGGCTGCAGCATTTACCTTAGCTCCTTGTTTTCTTTGTTATCTCTGTACCAACATTTTGAACAAGCCACAGATCTACATGAAGGTATATACTCAGCTAAGGGATCTGGGGGCATTTTGCTTGGTACTTGTCTGTTGCTTAGAGCAGTTTGTCCTCTGTACTAACGGTTATGATGCGCATAAAATATATTATGTATGTGGTGGTCATGTGCATTAATAATTATATTTACCATGTATCTTTGTACACCTCACCTGCAGTTCATTCCATCAGTCTATCTCCCCCAGCATTTATTCTAACATTCCAAACTTCTGAAAAGCTTCAGACAGCTGGGACTTTTCCTTTTTTCCCCCCCTCTCTCTTCCTTTTTCCCCCTCAAACTTGTCAAATATGTATTTTTTTCTCTTCCCCTAACAGAGGACTTTTTTCCCTACCAAATTAATACTGGCCAAAAGATCATATGTAGATATTTTACTCTGAACCTAAGTATAGTTTCTGCTGTGTCCCATCCAAGTGCAAGGCTTAATGAAGGGCTTTGGCAACATACCCTGGGGAAGAGGAGATTGCTAGGGTTCTCAGAGAGCAGCCAGCAATTCTCTGGTATGTGGAATATCCTTTCTGAAATATTCAGGGTTTGAAGTAATGGAATTTTATATTTGTAGCAGTACTATTTCTGGTGATTTAATAATTTCAAATATTATTTGTGTCAGAGATTTACTATTTGTAATTCTCTAAGGCAGCTGTACTAGCTCTATATGTAGTAGTATCTGTTATTAAGGATCAAGGCTAAAGAAATAGCAGTCCCCATGACATTTTTTAACATCAAATGTTTTGCATTTATTAAAAGTGGGAGTAGAAAACTCCATACAGACTGTCTGAAGTAACATAACATTTGTATTGGCATTCACTTGATTTGTACTACCTATTTCATTATTCGTATCATTGGCACTTATTTTTTGACTATTTAAAATGAGGGTCCTTTGAAGGTAATATTACCAAGTGTTCTTCCCACCTACTGGAGTTTATTAACATTAGTAATTTACTTTCATTTTTTTTTTATTTGCTTCTATTTTTTATGTTTTTATCTATTATAACCTTTCCCATGACTTCCTTAAATGCTCTAGTTTGGCTTTTTTTTAATTCTTGGGTTTATTTTTTATAGCTCCTAGTATATTACAGTGATCTTTAGCCATATGTTCAGGTGTGCATGAGAATTTTTTGTGTGGCTGGCTTGTTGAGCAGCAACAAAATTGTGTAAGCGGAGGGTGTACGCATCAAGATGATTAACAAAGGCAGTTTTTTGCTACCCTGACTATAGAACAGAAAGACACTTTGAACAACTCTGGAATATGTTCAATCAGGAACATGAAAAATGATGTTTTCAAACTCCTTCTACTCGAGCTTCTTCCAGTGTACCAGAACCATAAAAAGTGTCTTGAATGAAATAACTAATAATGCTGACATTTAATAAAGTGTTAACACAATTAATGGTAGAAAACAAACACAAATTCTTCCATGTTTTCACTTGACAAAAAAGAGGAGTAGAATGATTAGAAGCGTTGCATGAATTATGAACTAGACTCACTGTGTGAATATGGCATTACATACAAAGCTCCAAGTTGTGGTCTGCAAATGTGTTGGATGTATGGGAAACATTCCTGACAGTTTGTATTGATGGGTTGCCTGATGACCAGTTGCTGTTTCCCAAGAAAGAACTTTGAAATTTTCACAAACAAGCCTTTAATTCATCAGGTGTTTCTGATTTGACAGGATGAAATGTAAAAAGTAATTTAAGTGATGCATGGGGATTTCACTGTAAGGGTAGGTTGAACTTGCTTTTGTACTCATAGGTATATCTCATTTTATAGAAAATTGAAAGCTGTGGTGATCAAAAAAGACGCAACCTTTAAAAAAAGAGAAAGAATGCAAGAATATGAAAGCTGAATGGGACTAAGGAGTTTGAACATCAGCTAGTCTTTTAAAATTGAAAAAAGAAAAATAGCAACTTTAACTTCAGCAGCTGTGGTTGTCATATGTTCAAGCAGACTTTAAATCTTGAATACAAGTCTAATACAAACTAGCCTATAATTCAGACTAATGATGTCATTGCAATTTAGTTTAAAATCCATATGAAGAGTAACAATTCAGCCTAGGTTAAAGACAGAGAGTGTTTTGCCTTAGTAACTTTTTTCTTTGCTTTTTTCTGTTTTGTCTTTCCATAGGTAAAAATGCAATGAGTGCTTTACTATCCAGTTTCTTCAAGGAGGAAATAAGGACAAGGTGGTGTAAGAATACATATTTGGAGGAAGATGCTAGGAAAAAAAGAATTCTGTGCGCTGATGGCTTCTCAAAAAGACAGGTAGAAATATAGTAGTAAATTCTCACCAGCTCTGTTTTTCAAATAATGAACATGAATGAAACCAGGCAGGAATGAAAGAACTACCAGGGTAAACAGGAGAAGGAGCTGAGTAGATGAACTGAAGAGGAAGAATGAGAGGAAGAGAATTAAGTATGACTGTGTAAGTAGGCTAGGGAATGATGAGCAAAAATGCACCAAGTAGTCAGGTTGTGTAGCACTGGTATTTTCAGCAGGACTGCTTTGAGGACCAGTGTCAGAGTACAGGTCTTGGTAGTTTTATTACTAATGCTTTATAGCAAACTGAGGGACATAGGGTTCACCCTGTCTATATTTCTCACTTTGGCACCAATACAAATTTCAGTAAATCAAATATTTATTTACAACCCTAAGTTTATTCAAAACAAAATTTCTTTACTTTGTGTTTGTACTCACACTGATAGCATTTTGTTCACAGGGATACAAGGACCTTCTATGTAAAGAAAACTGAAAAGAAGCAAAAGTTTAATACATTTTGCACTCAGTCTTACCAAAAGTAAAGCTGAAGGGTTTTATTCATTCATGGTCAAAAGACAAAGACTGTGGGCAGGCACCTTGGCCTGGCCATGGCCAGGGTTCAGTGCACGGTGGCCGAGAAGACACAAGCCACACTGGGGCCACCATGTCCCAGTCACTTTGGTGTCCCTGCGGAGCTGCTCCTGAGCTGCACGTGCAGGGTCAGACCGGCTTTGCCCATGTCATTGGTTTTCAGTGTGCTTTTCAGTGTGCCCAGTGAGTTTTCAGTGCGCAGGCCACCGAGGCGCCTCAGTTTCACTAGGGACCCGCTGGGAGCGCACTGGCCCCCAAGACTGACAGGGCTTCTGCCTCTTCATGTTTGAATCCCACAGCTCTGCCTGTTGATGTCCCATGTTTGAGTCCCACAGCTCTGCCTGTTAATGTCCCATGTTTGAGTCGGGACGCCAAGCGTGTGTGGCTGGGGCGGGCTGAATCACAGATTCAGAATCAAAGAATCACAGAGTATCCTGAACTGGAACGGACCCACAAGGGCCACGGAAGTCCCACTCCCGGCCCTGCGCAGGACATCCGTAAGAGTCACAGCATGTGCCTGAGAGCCTGGTCCAAGCTCTTCTTTAACTCAGACAGGCTTAGTACTGGGAGGCCGGTTCCAGTGCCGGCCACCCTCAGCGCACAGCGCCTCCGCCCCAAGCCCAGCCTAAACGCGCTGCCGGGCGCTGTGCCGGGTCGCCAGAGGACGGGCGGCCCGCCCCGCCCCGTCCCGCCCCCCGCGCAGGCGCGGTCCTGGGCAGCGGGCCGCGCGCGCGAAACCCCAATGGCGCAGCGCGGCGCGGCGGGCGCGGTAAGCGGCGGCCAGGCAGGGGCGGGACGGAGCGGGCGCGGGGAGCTCCGGCGGGACCTGCCCAGCCGCTCCAGGGAGCCGCGGCTTCTCGCCCGGCCTGCCCCCGCTGGCCGCGCCGCGGTGGTTGCGGGCCGGGGGCTGTCGCGGCGGGAAGGGGATGCGCTAGTGCGGATGATCCGCCGGTCTCCTTGCCCTCCCCTTCCGCCTTCCGCAGGAGCTGGCGGCGACGAGCCCGCCGGCGAAGGGGGTGACATGGGCAGCGGGGCGTGGGGCCGGCCCTCCCTGAGGCTTGGAGGTCCCTGAGGAAGGTGGCCGTGGCCGGCGCTACGTCCTGAGCGCTGCTGCCCGAGCTGCTGGTGCGTGCCTGGCTCCTGCGGTGTCCGTGCCAGCGTGCCCCGGCCAGCCTGGCCCCGAGCACTTCCAGAGATGAGGCAGCCCCACTCTCTCTGGGCAGCCTGTGCCTCACCACTCTCTGGGTGAAAAGTTTCTTCCTGGCATTTAGGCAAAACTTACTCTAAGTCCATTTCCTATGCCCTATCACTACATGCCCCTGTAAAAAGTTCGTGTCCAGCCTTCTTGAATTCCCTGTGTAGGTACTATCTGGTACTGAAAACATCTGCAGAGAGAGACATCAACTTCTGTGCTGTCTGCGTCTTGCTATCCCCCCTCCTTCTAGGGAGGAAACAGAGTGACAAAAGGTCATTTTGTGATGGATGTGCAAGATGGGTGCAACAATAATACACGGATACCTTCCTAAATGGTTGATAGAGGGAGGGGGATTTGTTTCTGATTCAGCAGACTTTGCCAACTTTTGTACTGTGCAATCTGACACAGACATCTGCTGTGGTGGAGGAACTCCAGCAGAGTAGGCTTTTAAGGAATACTGTCAGAAAATGTAGCTGGCCTTTTATTTAAACTAAAGGCTAGGGAAGACAGATGTCCCATAAGTGCTGGGAGAAGTTGACATTTTAAGTTTTGGGTTTGGTTCACAAATGTAGGTAATTAAATTTCCACTCCTCTCAAAAATTTTCCGAATGGCCATTTTTCATGTGGGAGGATAACTAAAATGGCATAATGCTCTCTCTCTCGGAGTAAAGAATCCTTTTGGTAAAACTACTATGATATAACAATCTAGTATGGGCTTTTGAAAACTAGGAGAACCTTCAGAATTTGGGGTTTTTTTCTGATCTGTAATTAAAGGATCTTAAGCTGTCTCCCATCTCTTCTGTGAAAAGGCTTTATTGTCTGCGCCCAATAAATTTAATTCAGTTTATGTTCTGAGTTACATGAATTACTTGCTCCATTATTTGGGTTTACGCTCACCTCCCCTTCTTAGCTCAAGATTGAAAAGTTGTGCGGTAAGAACTGATCACCGTACGGTGTTTGAGGCAGGGGTGGAGAGGTTGCGCAAGGCAGAGCGCGGGGCGCTGCCAGATCCACGGAGCCCGGCTGGGTTCGGCCCTGCCGGGAGCGCCTCGGGAGCGGCGGGGCGGGTGCTCACTGCTGCCGCCTCCTGGGCGGCGGTGGCGCTGCAGGGCTGGGCCCCGCCGCAGGGCCTGGGCTCCAGGGAGCGTGGCGCTGGGAAAACCTGAGTCGGAAAAGGATCCCGGAGGTTATCTTCTTGCTCACAAACGTGGATCCAGTTTTGGTGACAACTTCTGTGCTTTTTATCTTTGTGTTCTCAGGAAGTGAGATGTGTGTGTTTCTGCCTCTCCATGTCTTTGGCTACAAAGGATTGAACATGGTAATTTTAACCGAGTTTGAAAGCAGGATAAAGGTTTTGAGGTGATTCTATTCCTATATATGTTCTAAAACTTGAAAGGAGGTCAAAGAGAAGGACTGATATTCCCCATGTTGTTGGGCAGGAGTCCTCTGGAACTGGATAATCTTCCTTACAAAGACAGGCAAACACATTTGTGACTGTTCAGCTTGAATAAGAGAAAGTTGTGTAGAGAACCCACAGCCACCTTCCATTATCTGATGGGAGGCTGCAGGGAAGCTGGATAGGACATTAGGAACTGTAGTGATGAGGCAAGGGGCAAAGGGTTCAAACTGAAAGAGGGGAACTTTGGATTGTTATTAGGAAGAAATTCTTCCCTGTGAGGGTGGTGAGACACTGGAACAGGCTGCCCAGGGAGGTTCTGGGTTCCCCATCCCTGGCAGTGTTCTAGGCCAGGCTGCACAAATCCTTGAGCAACCTGGTCTAGTGGGCACTGTCCCTGCTTGTGGCTGGGAGGGTTGGGACTAGATGGTATGTAAGGTCCCTTCAGCCTCCTTAACATTGTATGATTCTTTGAATCCGTCTGGTCAGCATGTGCATATGGACCAGCAGGGTGAGTGCACATGAAATTAACCACACAGTACCGGGGGTCATAAGGGACACTGGTGGAGTTGAGGTGATGTTATGAGGAGTTACAGCAACAAGGAATACCAAAGGATATCCCTTTGAAGGCGCTGGACACAGTTGCTCCATCAGTCCTTGGGTGCACAGTGTACTTCTAAACTATACTGTCTTTTTCCCTGAGACGTATGTTTCAGTATACTGGCCTACAATTGTAAATGTGCTGTTTATGGCAAAGATGTCTTTCAAAAGACATTTGGGTGGAGGTTCTTTAGAAGGGTGACAGAGATAGGTAAAACAAGCCTTTCTGGAAACAGGAACTCATAAAGTTCCTGTTTCCTTAGAATCCCTTGATGTACATGGAATAATTTTTGGCATTTACAGGAAGATGTGTAAATTGCATGAGATCGTTCCCAAATAAAAATCTTTAGTCTTTATCAGATGATTTAAAAAATTATTTTAAATGAATACAGCATATTTTGTGCCAACCTGACCTAAACAATGAGCAAAAGTATGCCAGATTGTAAAGATCTTGCTACATGCATAAGTGGTAGAACAGCTCCCAAAAATAAAATGTTAAACAATTCAACCTTCACCAAGAAGGGTATTCCCAGAAAATGCTTTTCAGTTAATGCTATAATAAATTGCTATCATAGTTAATGTTATTAAAATGAAGACAATGGTAATACTCATTAAAAATCTGTAACTCCTTTCATGCAGCTTTGGGAATTAAAGAATTCTTTGTGTTTGAGACTTGGTGGCACATACCACCAGGTCCCAAGAACACTGTAAGATCATGCAGTTAGTCTACTTTCTAAGTTACAGGAATGTACAGTATGTTAAATATTATGGAGGTGCAAAATACTCTTTATCATTATTATATTAATCATAAACTCAGTAAACATAAACAATAAATTAACAAAGAGAAATCTAGATCATTTATATTAACAATCACAATTTACTCTTCAGAATTTTGGAAGTTTTGATTACAGTGTCTTTAAAATTTGTTCAAGAATGCTTTTACACTGTGTAATAATAAAGGGCAGACTCATGTCAGATGCTGTTTGTGAGAGGTTTCTGTTAGTTTTTTAATGGTCAGCCTTGCATATGGTTGCAGGGTTGTAACATAGTACTTCTCCACGCGTTTTTAACTTCCAATAGAAAGTGCGTTTCTAAGCAATGCTGTGAGCTATAGTTTCATGATTTTACTGGTGATGACTTGTACAGGTATTACTGGACACACTCTATAAAGACACATTACTTGCTCAAGTGTAATCTGCGCAGCATCATTTATGGTAATCTTGCAAAATAAAGCCCACAAGGCTACTGCAGCAAAAGGAACTTTCTAAATCTTTGAGAGTAATAAATTTAAAAAAAATGTAAATAGAGTAAATCTGATGTTACCAGATATTTGGTTTTAGTTTGGGTTTTTTTTGTTTTTTTTTTTTTAAGTAAACAAGTATATAAGTAAATGTGCTATTCTTTAAAATTAGAGCAGAACTAATCAAGCTTCTGCAGAGGTGAAGCAGAATGAGCCTTACTTAACTAACTTTAATTTCTTTAGTGTCTTGTGTCAGACATGTGAGAATTGGATTCTTAGACTTCTGACTCCTGAAGCCAAATTGTGGTGCTGTCCTTTCTCCCTATTAATATATTCATTGGACATGGTTTTTTAATAAATCTTGATTAACTGTGTGACAGTATTGAAGTATTCCAGATAGGATTTTAATAAGGTATCAACTAAATTCACATAAATGAGTGCCCAAGTAGAAGAGGCCAAGGGACATACCACTAGCTAGTATTTTTTTTCTATGCTGTACATTAGAAATTCTCATTTATCATCAACTGACCACTTTCATAAGAAGCTCTTTTCCCAAAAGATAAGAGAAAAATACAGCTTTAATTTCATGCCAGGGGTAAAACCGTGAGGTTTTTGTGAACGGATGTGACAGGCATTAATGACCAGTCAGGGGATCCTCTTTAGCACATTAAAAAGTAAATGTTCATAAAATATACAGGAATAATTGAGTCATAAAATATGCAGGAATAATTGCAGGAATAATTCCACAAGTCATTGTCTCATCAATTTGAATGTCAGTTCCGTGTCTTCAGTCTAAATGCCCACTTAGCTAATTGTTGCTGTGGTATGAGTTTGTCTGAGTGAATGACTAAAAGTCTTTGCTCTAGATGTTTTTGAGGAAACTTATCTCTTCTTGTTTGCAAAGAATGAATGGCCTGATTTAATGCCTGTGAATAGCATGAAACCTTGTCAATGGACTCCAGGGACAAGTATCTGTGGGAGTGTGTTAAGATAATGTACAACAAAAACGTGTAAATGTTGATGTGAATGTCATGAAGTTATTTTTATTCTTCTGAAGAATACATTTTTCTTTTTCTGTTAGATGTACTTAGTGCCATAAATACATCTTTATTCTGAAGATTTTGTTTTGTGGCTATTTCTGAGTGTGAGTAGTTAGAGAGACAGGAGGGGGGAAAGTAGGAGACTCTTCTTTTATGCCAGAGAAGTGCATTCTTTCATTTGCAGGCTTGCTTTTACTGTGGACTCTGTGAATACTTTCCACAGATTTTTTTTACTTCCACTTATTAAGCTGTCATTAGAATTCAAATAAAGGTAAATATGTGTAATATAAACTGAAAAGAAAATACTTTTTTGGGATTCTTGTGTGGTCATTTTCTTTTTGGTGTAAAATTGACCATCATTACCTAAATTGTCATGTCATGCTTGAGGAGCTTGAGGTGAATATTAGATTATCTTTGAGGAAAGCCTTGAAAAACAGTGCTTCCTAATAGGCTAAAGTATTTAAGATTTGTGTGTTTCATCTGTTTTTGTCATATGTTTCCTCAGTGACTTTGAAGAAATTGTTTGCTGTTTGCTCCTCTGTTTCCTTATCCTAATGCAGAAATGCTTTAACTCTGTAGAGCTGTGAGATTTCAATGAAAGGTATGTGTTTCATTACTAAATAAATATTAGAAATTCTTACAAAAATTCTTAGTATAAGAATTAGAATCCAACTGTATGAGTAGCTCTGGGTATCAATAACACAGTCAGTATTTTACCTTATGTTCAAATACTTGAGATAAAGAGTTTGGAACATATGTCTTCTTTTTGTATACCTGTATAAGCCAGGGGGAAAGCCTGAATTTAGCAGTGACATGACTATTATAGAAGCATTGTTGGAAATATAAAGCCCCTTATGTTCATTCATTATTTAATTGAAGGAAGAAAGGCGAGTAATCATTCTTCTCTGCATGTAAACAGGTTGTGTCCCTGTTGCTTTCCCTCCCAACCCCCACAGCTTAGCTGGAGGAAGATTATGCTCTGGCAGGAACATTTTTAGGTTTTCCCCTTGCCTCCTTGTAATTTTAGTACATACAGGTGGAAGTAAATGCTATTCCTTGATACACTAATACAAAGGAATACATGTTTTCTTCTATATTACAGGTCATAAGTGACTCCTCTGATGAGAGGATTAATGTTCTAACTTGCCGTGTACAGTTTAATGTATGTGCTTCTGTTCATGCTTGGACATGGGAGAATTACTTTATAATATATCTGTTAATTGCAGAACTTAAATTTCTAAAAAAGAAAGTGCCAAGGATTGGTGTATATGCAACATCCTCATCACCGATAGCTCATACTATGTAACTGACACATAATGCTGCTAATTCCATGGTGAAACTTTGAAGTAATCTTTACCTATTTTTTCCCCAGAAGAAATGAATTTTAAGGAAATAGGTTTCTCTGTATTCCACTCAAGCAGTATACAGGTTGATAGAAGAGGAGGTTCTGTGATGAGGGAAATTTGGGTGATTGGTTTGGTTCAGTTCATGTTGAGACCAAAATAGAATGGACTGTCTGTTTTGGGACAAAAATCATCTAGTTGAACTGCCTGACCAATTCACAACTGAACAAATGTTAACTTTGGTATTAAATGCATTGTCCAAATGCCTATTTTTAAGGCACTTAATGGACATGGAGCAAAAGCCACATCTGTAGGATTCCTCTTCCAGTGTTTGACCACTCTCCTGGTAAAGAAAGATTTCCCAGTGTCCAGTCTGAACATCCCGTGATAAAGCTTGAACCTTTTGCACATATCCTGTTACTGGATTCCAAGAAATCCTGGGTACAGACCAGCACTCCCTCTCCAGGTCCCCTCCCCAGGGAGCTGTACAGAGCAATGAGGTCACCCCTGAGCCTCCTTCTCTCCAAACCAGACAAACCCAGAGCTCTCAGCCGCTCCTCACAGGATGTGCCTTCCAGCCCTTCCAC
Organism: Emberiza elegans; assembly: GCA_024865655.1. Lineage (NCBI taxonomy): Eukaryota > Metazoa > Chordata > Aves > Passeriformes > Fringillidae > Emberiza > Emberiza elegans. Next base: position 24,829,979 of record JALJVW010001283.1, on the reverse strand, counting down.
CAGCCCTGTTGTCCTCCTCTGGACCATTCCAGGACCTTCTTCCCACCCTTCTCAGAGAGTGGGGCCCAGCACCGCACACAGGACTCAGGGTGAGGAGCACCAGGGCTGAATCCAGCAGGATGATCCCAATCTCAGCTGGTGATGCTGTGTCTGCTGCACCCCAGGATGGGGTTTGCCCTCCTGGCTGCCCGGGCACACACTGCCGGCTCACCCTGAGCTGCTGCCCACCAGCACCCCCAGATAATTTTTTTTCTGAAGTGTTACTCTGTAAAGAAGAAGTTGAAGAAAATCTTTCAAATGTTTGAAATGACAGTATGAGTCTCTAATATTGGTTTTAAGCTATGGGAGACAGTGGTAACCCCATGTAAAAGTTTCAAGTAAAAAAGTAGAATTTATATTTGGTAAAAAAATTGCTCATTTGCTAGAATTGGGTAATGAAAACTGTATAGTCAGATAACTCAGATAACTGTTAGGTAACCCACAAGATAGGGAGTGATACATGAGCTGGCAGATTTGGTGTAGGAGAATGGATACAAACAACAGATTTAATCTAACAGGAATTTACCATTATTGCTAAAAGTCTTAATTTTTCTAATGTAGTTACTTGGTAACCTCTTATGTGGATGGGCTTCTCACTGTCATTAGAGTTTAATGTGAAATTTAGGCTTAATTGAGACTAAGAAAAATTTTGCCATTGCTGTAAACACAATCAGCATTTAATTCCTTCTCTTGTAAGCTGCAAATTAAGATCTAACTTATGTGGTGTTTAGACTGCTGTTATCAGAGACCCATACACAATTGGTGTGTGATGTTACTGTAACTGTTAGTGAAGCTAAAGTGGTGGTAGCAATAATTGAACTTACTGCAAAGTGCTGTAAAAATACTTTTATGTTGCCAGAGACCTGAGACAGTTCTGCCTTTTGTAGTTTGGAGGCTTGATCAGACCTAGTGTCTCTTTCCAGAGTTGCCTTTATTCTTTGCATAGTTGTTTTAGCTGCAGTTTCCTGTGTGTCATCTTTATTTCCATTGTTGTCACAGAAATGAGCTGAAAATTAGCTGGGCTGAATGAAAAGGTCATGTCCAACAAGCTAAATCCTAGGATATTTGAACATTAATTTTCATTAGAGATGTCCCTCCAAAAACGTTATTCTTCAGGCACTAGGAGAGATTGCTACATTCCGTGGCCTGAGTGTTACCTCTTGCAAGGTGTACTATTTAGATTACAAGACAAAATACATAAACCTTACTGAGTAAATACATTGAAAGGAGATGTGCTTCACAGCCTCTTCCCCCCCTCCATTTCTAGAAACCTGTGAAAGTGTGTGCTTGTGTGTGCTTCTGTTCACCATGCTGTACATTTTCAGGATGTAAATTTCAGCTTCTGCTGTATTTTGAGATGTATTGTTGTTTCCTCTGTGGTGGATCACTGACAAGAGCGAAGCAGTCCGCATATGGAAGAGCAAGTAAGGAATTAAGGAGTGAGCTAGTAGGCCCCTGTTTTTTTCAAGTCTGGGTTTTGTTCTGGAAGGTGATGTTGATCTGCTTAACATCAGTATGCCCTGGTCAAATCTGGGATTTGCCTAATTGCCTTGAAGCAAATTTAGATTTTGTGCATCCATGTGATTCCCTGTGTTCTCGTATGGATGGCTTTGTGTAGATCATGCTGGATTTTGTTCTGGCTCCTGCTGACATTGAAGTTCTTTTAAGCTAGGACATTGTATGTTTTGGTACTTTGCTGAGTTGCAGAGTCTTCTGCCAGAGATGTCAAGGTACCTTACTTTATTGCCTGTTTTCTCCTCCTAAGTTTAACTTTAAAAAAAATTACTAGTGGAGTAACTTCTTTGGTGGGTTCCTTGCCAGGAGTGTCTTACAGTGGATTGTGATCAGATTTTTTATTCAGTTTGTTCCTAAAAATCCATTGTGTGGGTTGGTGCTTAGGTATTTTGTGTGTGAAAGTATAGTTGATTGCCCTGTTAAGATTCATTATGGAAAGGTAACAAATAACATGTGTAAAATTCAGTGATATCACTCCTTCTCTCACTGTTCATGTGGGCAGAAGATAAGAGTTAGATGGATATTATTTCTGCTTTTCCCATTAAAGAGGGTTTTCAAGCCTCTTGAAATGGGGTAAATTAGAGGGAAGATCTTCTGCTACAAGATGAGCTATTGGAACCAGAAAGTTTTAAAATTAATTTTCGTGTGAGGCAAATAAATGATATTTTTGGGGTCATGAAACCTGATTAATGGAAATCGCAGAGCTGAGTTGGAAGGGACCCACAAGGATCATCGAGTCCAGCTCCTGGCCTTGCACAGGGCACCCCAAGAGTCACAACATGTGCTGGGAGCATTGTCCAAATGCTCTTGAACTCTGTCAGGCTGGTGCTGTGACCACTTCCCTGGGGATCCTGTTCAGTGCCCAGCCACTCTCTGGTAGAGGAAAGCTTTATCATGATCATGCAGTCCTTTTGTGGGGAGAGGGAGATGTAATGTTTTCAGAGTATCTGGGAAAGGGAGATACTGCATGAATCCCAGCAAAGTTTGCTTCTTCAGGGCATCAGAATGCAACTGGAAATACAATTCTGCAGTTTGCAATGATGCTCAGATAATGTCTGTGCAAGAGGTTTAATATATATGCTGGCCTCAAAATTAGCTCTGCTGGGGGCCACAGTTGCTTCAACATGAAAACTGAGCTCTTTTTCCTGTGAGACCAGATAATGTAATTCAGAAGGCAACTCTGTTAAATTACCAATTATCAGAGTAAATAGAAGAAACAAATATACAACAGCAAAAGAGAAGAGTTAATTACTTTTTCCAGGAGAATTTTTAGTCTAAACATTGAATAATAATGTTAGCCACCTGGCTGACAGCTATTTATTTTGACAGATTTCACAGGTTGCTTAGCCAATTCCTTTGTTTTGGCAAAATTGTGTCCTTTGATTTTATTTCCAGGGGAAGATATAGTAGCATTCAATTTGTTTTAATTTGGAAAGTGCGCATGTAGATGGGCAGTTTTCTATTATGGTTGTTTTTCTTGCTCTAAAATGTCTGTGGATGTAGGCACAAGGAGAAATAGGCAAACTTGTTTTTTTGTGAAAAGCTACTAAATAAAAAATGAACACTAATCAACACTGCTTGTAAGCACACTAGTCTAAAATGAAGATGGAAGTTATTCTCTTGATTATTTTTTACTGCTGGGCTGCCAGTGTGTATAGATTAGACTTAATACCAACCTATAAACCAGTGTGTGAAGCTAATTTCTCAACAAGGTGTACTGGAAAAAAAGATGATAGAAATAAATAATTTTTATAATAATAATTTTTAATTATAATAATTAAAAATAATAATAGTTTTTCATTTTCACATAGTCTTTAGGACTCCTGGGCCTTTCTGAAGTTTCTAAAAAAGATGCTTTTTTCCCAATAAAATATTTTTAAAATTTATTTTGGGGAGGCTGGTTACAGACTGTCTTTACAGTAGGAAATAAGTTATGTTTGCTCTTACCTTCTATCTAGGTATATATTGAATTTTCTTCAGTTCTTGGCAAGCAGAAGGAGACTTGTCAAGAAAAATATACTTGAGAACAAGGTAAAGAAATAGATATTTTATGTAGAGAATTAATAAATGAGAAAACAGTAACAATGTTTGGGATAATTACTACTTTTTTTTCCTCTTGGCATAACCTCAGAATATCCATCAGGTAGTAAATTTGTGACATGATTATAATAATCTTTGACACACTGAAAAAGTGAATACTTTTTTGTTATATTTTTGTTATATTTTTGTATCAATGGTGTTATATCACAATCAAGTTAAGGGTGATTAAGGAGTCACATGATGGTATCTTTTGATTCTATTATATACTGAAGTGCTCCTAATTGGTAATAGTAGTCTCCTAATATTGATTAGAGTAATAAATATGCACAAAAGGACTGTCCTACTGCTTTTGTAAGTATTAAAACCCCTCAAAAATAGTTTGGAATTTGGAGTGTGTAAATTTATGTTTGTTATCTTAATGGTGACCTTTTGTGCTTCAGGTCCTTGGGCCCTGACATGATAAGAGTATATTTTTAACTGTTTTTTTATGTTATATTTTTCATCATAAGCTAAGGTTGCTGGTGGGTAGGATGTAAGAGAGGAGGAGGAAGAGGAGGAGGAGGACTGGAAAGTAAACCATTCATTTGCAGTATGGAGCTATTTATCATTGATTCAAGGCAAAGTGAGACCTTTATACCTTGAGTACAAGTTTTTGTCATGTTTATTTGGAACGCTGTGACATATTGTACCTTAAATAGAAATATTGTACCTAACAATACCTCAAAGATCCTTCTACTTAAAAGGCTTAATTTAAATTTAGCAGCTGAATTTACAAGATTAAATAGAAATAAATTCATGAAAGTTTAATTGTAATTCTTGCGAACCTACTAAAGCAAGATCTGGGGACTTTGCCTCAAGATCTGGTAACAAAAGTTAGTGACAAAAGTGGTATGTTTCAGGCACTATCCAGAGAGCTCACTTGACAGAATAAAATTCCTTGTTAGAAATGCTGCCATTAACTTCTGAAAGGTATAATGAGTACCCTCATACCAGAGGGTTTGCCTGGGGGTTCTCAGAGAAGAGGACTTAAGACTTCTTTCTAGAAGTAAAAGATACTATAAGATGATTCACAATAAATCTGGCTTCATGTTGTGGAGAACCCGGTGAAAATGAGAATCAGTTTTTGATTTTTGGCTGCTAAAATGAGTCCTTGCTAATTGAAAAGAATGGGAATTAATCTGAAAGAGACAATAGGAATATACTTGTCAGTATTGTAAATAAAATTATTAATCAAGTATTTATTGTCTGTGATTCCTGTAGCTTTTCTAATATGTTCTATATGATAGTGGCATCTGAACATTGAAGTTACCTTTGATTACCTAACAGTTTTCTATTTCTCTAATAAACCATATTCTATATCCTATGATGGCTTTTGAGATTAAATCTGTGTCTCTGGTATGTTTGCTTTTTAATCTGGTTATTTATACATTCACGATATTTATATATACACAGCAGCTTTACTGTGTGTTTTCCAGTAATGTTGGAGTGAAGACAAGAGTAAGCTATATTAATCAAATTGCTCTTTGCAGGACTAGATGCTATAGTTGAAGTAAACAATCAACAAAATAACTATTTAATTGGAAACTTCCAGTGAAAACAAACAAGTACAGCTTAAAAATCGTGCTATTGAAAACAGAGCACTATTGGAAATAGTGTGGAATATGTGGTGTTGAGATGCTGAAAATCTTAATGTATTTAAGATTAATCTTAAATTAATCACATTCTTGATCAAGGACAAATTGAAGCACGTAGTAAATGCTAAACAAGGGCCAGTGGCCCATATGAATAGTGCAGCAATTCCTAGAAATGCCACTTTACTGTGTTCTTTTGTTGATCTCAGCATAATTTTATAAAAATTGTGAATTGGTGGTATTCCAAAACAGAGAGCAGCAATGCCTTTAACAATTTTGGTGATTATAATTCTTGTAAATCCACATTCAACCCTGAGATGAGTTCAGTGGATTGGGGTGTGGTACTAGCAATGCCAAGGTCGTGGGTTCCATTCCCACATAGACCATTCCCTTAAAAGTTGGACGCGGTGATCCTTATGTGTCCCTTCCAACTCAGAGGATTCTGTGGCTGTGTAATAGTTCCTACAAGGGATTCTGCTACCATTGAATCTACAAGAGTAGTTCTTGTCCAAAGCTTTACAGAAGGGCACAACCCTTCCTCCTCCTCCTTGCCCCAAAATGTGCAAAGATCTTTACATGTCACTCTAAATGGTTATTCAAAACATTCACTGAAGATTACATCTTCCCATAATCATAGGGATCATTTGTTCCTTATTGCTAATATATTAGGATTTTTAGCAGTTTCAGAAAATTAATTGCACAGAAAACTACATATATTTATCCTTTAATCCACTTTGGAAATGCATATAGAACTGACTCCTCTATTTTTTACCCATAAATGTATCCATGAGTTGAGCATTAAACTGCAGCAAAAATTTCTGAACTCTGCTTTAGAAACAGTGGGGTGTTTCATTTTCATGAGAAAATTATGCAAAAGGATCAAGGCCAGGACTGATCCTTCTGTGGATAGGTTCTGAACCCTAAATTGTATAGCTGGAGTTTTTTTGCTCAAGGGTCTTCCTTTGTGCTTCCGTGCGACAAGGTGAGGGTTTTGAATAGCACCGAACGTAGAGCTGCTTTGTCTTGTGTGTGATTATTGCCAGGGAGACAAAACACCTTTCTTATTGGAGAGCTGGGATCTCAGACTTCTGGAAAAAGAAGAGTGATGGCTGTGCTATTCTGCATACTGAAGTAGTAGAAACAGGTACTCAGTATATTAGATGATCCTGCTTGATTTGCTTTACTTGGATTCTCAGTTAATCAACTCATGATTGGCCCCAAAATGCTGAAGTTTTTGTGCTTCCTCTTTTTTTGAGTTTTTTTTCCTCTTTATCTTCTTTCCTAAAAGTTTTAGGAGCCATTTTATTAGGGGATTGATTTTTTAGTTATTTGGTAGGATTGATCTTGTCTGGGAACATCAAGTAGTCTCATTAATTTAACCACATGTGTTAGTTCACTTCCTGGCTTCAACTTGTTCTGAAAGTCTTTCTTATGTCCCTGTGGTGATAAAAGTGTTTGATGGCTAATTGCTTCTGGGACCCATGTTGCTTCAGCCAGCTGCTGTGATGGTCTCATAGCGTGTTTTGATACTCAGAGAAGATCAGTAACATGCTGGTACTGCACAGGTCCCTTAAGAGCTCTGCTGACAGCAACAGTGGCAGATAAAAATGGGAGCATAGTAAAGAACACAAGAGCTGTGGCTTTGCTTACTTGTCTTTGAACAAGTTTGGGGCAAATACATATTGTACACTAGCAATCCAACAACTTAACCTCAATTTTATTTTTCACTTTTTCTTTTTTCTTTTTTTTTTTCCTGGACAGGATCCAAACTCAAATGATAGTTGTGATTCACTAGGGCTTATGTATTTATGTATTTATTTATTTATTTATTTCTCATATTAATTAAACAAGCTTATTAATTATCTTCCGATTTTTATCTGGCTGAGATTATCATGCTATATGAATTCTGTGTTTTTAAGGGTTAGCTGTATAATGTAAGCTTGGTTTGCAGGACTGCTGTGGAGGTTCTGGTTTATTTTTTGGTTTATAGCTTGAAAAGATGCATATTCATTCATTTCTGTGGAATCTATGAGTGTCTGAATTTGTCTCCAAGTGGGCAACAATTCATCTCTGAAAATTGCCACCACATTCTGTTAATTGACAGTTGTCTTTATAGTTTTGACAGAAAAAAAAATTATTGAAAGGCTGCAAGAGCTCATTTGGTCTTCCAACCTATGAGACGTTTCTTTCAGAGAGATTTAAAGGTTGTTATTCTGCCTGCTGTGCTATTCTCTGTCATTTTGTCAAAGAAAAAAATTGTATGCTGTTTTTTGGTATCTTTTACTGGCGCAGTTTGGTTAGGTTTTAATGTTCTGGCTTTGTGATAGTACTTATCCCACAAAGACCAGTTTTTTAGAGTGAAGTGTGCCATAGGATATAGATAATTTATAGTGCAGGTTCCATTCAGACCTGGGTTATATGTACAGCTGCACACGGTTATATTTTTTTCCCTCTTACTTGTATGGTATACAAGGAGAAGCAGACCTGAAATATTAAATTTACTCATTTCTATTAAGGAGAATACTCTTTTTTTCACATAAAGCTAATGATCAATTACAAATACAGAAATTACAATAATTGAAGGCCTTCTAGTGCTTTTTGTTTTGATTGAGCCTAATTTTAATACTTTCATTTATCTTGGAACAAGCATTTTTAGTTTTTCATCATGCATAGCATTTGAAACAATGCATGCTCAAATTATTCTAAAATTCTGAGAGAAATATTGATGATGACAAACTTGGATAAGAAAAGCCTGAAACACATCTGAGTGTTAAATTTATTCTAAGATAATTTACTGATTACTGTGCCCCTTTTGCTTCTTCGTCATGATGGGGTTATTAGTTTAATTTCTTAATATTGCAGATAAAGTAACCAGCCTTATGAGATGTAAACAGACACTCCCTACACCCCACTCTTGTGTATGCACAAAAAAGGTGGTAGGAATCCTCTCTTTGTATATTCGTTCTTGGTTTGAAGCCAGTGTTCAGTGCTGCCTGATGTGGAGTTAAAATCTTTTTTTCAGGATTGTGGAATGGCTCAGGACACTACAGTGCCCAAACTAAACTTTGAGTATTGGCTGGATAAAGCTTTTCAATGGGGTCAAGCCACTACTTTGGAATTGCAGAAAGATGTGTGCCTTCACTTGCCCCAGCTCCAGGAATTTCTACATCAGCTTTATGAAACAATAAAACATTTGGTAAGTGGCTTTAGAAGGAAGAGTGACCTGTTTTGAAGAGGTCCTCCAAAACAATCTGCACCATGTTTTGACAAAACCAGAAGGTAACAGTAGCAAAAAGGTCTATCTTGTTGACCTCAGGTACTGCTGGATCAGGGGGGCAAACTCGGGAAACAGTCACAGGTAATGCAAACAGGAGTGTGCTTCCTGTTTCCCTGATTTATTGTGAAAGGGGCTTTTTCTTCTTGTTTGGTTGATGTCATGTGAAGTTTCCCAGCCAATGCTCTAGCCTCTTAAAAAAACTCTTTAAGTGAAGAAGAATTTGATTCTGGTTGTCAGGTCATAAATTTGATGATTTAAAGACCTTAACATGCAAAACTGTGACTGATCCTTTAAATCTTAGGGGGTCTGCTGACATGTTAACCCCAGTGTTTGTTATGGCACACGCAGTGAATTCTAGCAGCATGGTCAGATCACTGGCATAAGCTGCTGCCTGTTCTGTTTATTGATTTAATTTTTGTCGGCACTCACTTGAGTAAAAGTAATTGTTCATGTTGAGTTGCTTATGTTTTTCTGAGCATCACTTTTTCAGTGTAAATATTCAGTATAATTAGCCTTAGAAGTACTGCATTATGGCATAAGCCTTGCTTCTTCTGGAAGTTCTTTTTTCAAAATATTCTCATCTGTAGACTGCAGAGTGAGGTTTGTTTCTGAACTGACTTTAAAAGTTGAATTTTAATTAAAACGTTTTGGGGGAGGGGAGTTTCTTCCCATATTTGTATTTCTTTTCCTTAAGGGGGAAAAAGAATGTTGCTACTTCACGTAATCTGAGGTATGGCCTGAAATGGACTTTGTGAATATGGCCCCAGAAAGTCTTGGTCTAGCCCCAAACATGAGACAATGTAAGGAATTTATTGTAGTAGCAGCTTATCATCCTTGCTACTTGTATGTTATCTCAGCGCAGCACTATTTCTCAAAGCCTTCATTAATTAGATAGTAAAGCTACAAAAATGGAAAAATAAGACTGACTACACAGGATTGTATGTAAACTATGTTGTCTATTCTATAGTGAAATGCTTTTCTATTTGGTTAGAAGTTAAATTTCAGTTTGTTACTGGCTAGTTATTAAGGAAGTTAATTTAAAGAAAGCAACCAAAAGTAGCAAAGTAATTTTATGCCACAGTAGATATCAATCTCTTCAGAAACTGTGAGACAGTGTATTATAACAATGACGATCAACAAAAATGAGTGTTAATTAGGCTTTTAATACAATGAAATTGTATACTTGCTAGTTACTGATCTGCTGGGTGTGAGGCAAATGAACAAATTTTCTAACATAGTTAAGTATTAGGTAAGAAAATTACCTAAGTTTTAACTTACTTGAATGATGATATTACAGAAAATCTTCATACTTGCATGTGTTTTGCTTTCAGAGCATTTCACAGTATAATAATTTGGATTGTAATTTACAACAGTGAGTATCATTAATGGTTCTCTTAACCTACTTTTGATGTGCAGTATATTTACTGTCTTTTTGTTTGTGTTTTAGCAGGGTCCCATTGTAGCAATCCAGCAGTTCCCTTTAATTGGACAGCTTCTAGGAAGGCTCTGTTGGAATCCTTTTGTTATAGGATATGGTAAGAATGTGTTAAGATATTTCTGCAGCAGTTCCATAAACTTTAGTTTGTAGAAATTAGGAAAATATGAGTTGTTATATACTATCATTTTTTTCCATAAAAACACAGCATTCTTTTTTACTGAAGTAAAATTTTGAGATGAAAAGGCTATCCGTGTTATTTAAAATGTATGAGCTTCAGAAATGTTAAATTTAGTTTTGGATCTAATTAATTTCATGAAATCTTGGCTTGGGACCAGTAAGTTTTAAACCCAGTGAGTGTTTATGTGCATCACGATTTGCATTCTCATTTTTTGTTGTATTGATTACATTTTGCTGGAGTCTCAAAATCTACAAAATCTAGTGCTTTACATTACTTACAACAGAAACTTCCTTCCGTGTGTATCAGAATATACATGTATGCTAAGACAGAAGAAATAACTTCTCTGATATGTGTGTTTTGTAAAGTCCATGTTATGATTATCTTTGTTTTTATTGAATCTTTAGGATGTATTTTCCCCATCTCTCTGTCCTTAGCTAGTGACAATGCACATAGAATCTAAATTAAAACAGTAAAGTAGTAACATAGGAAAAAGGCATATGGAAAAACAAAATGCTCTTACTGGTGGTGAATATGTGTGTGGGTGAGAATATAGAAGAGAAAATAAATTTGGCCCAGGAAAACTGTTGGGAGGGAGGAGGCACTCCTTGTGCTATGTCATCAACTGTTCTGATGCATTTTTCAGGAACTGAGATGTTAAATATTTTATAAATTACTTGGGATCTTATTTAAGCAGAAAACTGGTTCTGAGCTTCCCTGTGAGCCCCTCAAAATAACTTTGTTAGTCTTTTGCTCTTATTACAACTACAAATAAAAAAAGGGAAAGAAAAGAAAAATTAAATAACATTATGTCTCTTCTGCTTTATGCTTCTTTTTGGAGAAATAGAGAAAAGGGCAATTTTTCTTCAGCTAGAAGAGCTTTTTAAGTCAAGCACAGCATACATCTTCTGTTTTGGCTTTGTCTTCTAGACAGCACGAAGTACAGGCAAAATGAACTTGTCTGTGAAACACATAGTTGATGTGTGTCAGCATTTCACCTCTTAAAGCAAAATTTGGGAAGGAAACATAGGTTTAGACATAGACCACTTTTGCACAGCAACAAATGTGTGCTTTTTGAAAAGCCTTTTCATACTTACAGATCTGTTTTTACTGTGGAGAGGTTTCCCTTCTAATCATAGGTTTTGAGTGTGTTGGTAACCATTGATGTTTACATGCTTTGCTTCTAAGTTTTTGTTTGGACTATGCAAGTCTTCAGATGGTCAGTTTTTCTGAGCTGATAGTATATTGTGTTGTAGAAAGTAGCTTCACCTATATTTCTCATCAGAGTTGAAAGCCATCTCTGTCGGCTTTTGGCTCCTTTTTACAAAAATCCCAGCAATACATACATTCTTGGTTTCCTCTACTTCTTTCCTCTTTTTTGTGTTCCTTCAGCATTTTCTGAAGCTGCAGTTTGCACTTCTTCTGCAATTTGGTCATTACCTCTGAAGTTTGCTTGACAATGAAGTCTTGATACAGTTTGGTTTTTTTTGTCTCCGAGTGGCAAGCAAACCAGAGAGCCTTACTTGCTCAAAATGGAATCCTTCACTTTAATGCTTAAATATTTTCTGACATCAATAGACCTGAAGATGTCTGCTTATACATTCCCACCACTTCCTCTTCTTAGAACCACCTGAGCACTCTTTGGACTGGTGGCATTTTAGATTCAGCAGTTTTTCATTTTGTTTGGCACTGGTTCTGAAGATGTTCTTTAAGATAGTGCTGGCTATAGCAGATGCTGACTCTCAAGTGGGTTTCATATAATTTCTCATTTGGATAAATAGCTCCTTCAGGCATGTGTTGAGACCAGGCCACCCTCACAGAAGAAGGAACTAATTTTGTTCAATTCAGTCTTTCATACTAAAAAATGGAGCAGGAAAAACATTATACTTTTGCATCATGTCCAAACCACAATACCTATCACCTTAGATGAATGTCTGTTGGTGCTGGAGCCTGACATGGCTGACCACTCAGTGCAGGAAGCATAGTCTCTGAGGGAAAATAATCTCCTCATAAACACTCCTGAGGAGGAGGTGACCAAGTTAGCCTTATTTAGAATGCTAATGTGAGGGAAGCACGACTGAAGAAAATCTCATGACTGTACTTGTGGTCCTGAACCACAAGGGATACAGGAGGAATTCAGTTTTGGTTAGGAATTCAGTGCTGGTGTTTTTTCTGTTTGGTTGGGGTTTTTTTGTTTTTGTTTTTTTTTTTTTTTTTTTGGGTTTTTGTTTGTTTTTGTTTTTGTGGTTATTGTTGTTTTGGGGTTTGGTTGGTTTTTTGTTTGTTTGTTTGTTTTTGTTTGGGTTTTTTGTGGGCTGTGTTATTATCTTCTCAGTAGAACCCTTCTGGTTTGAGTTTTGAGCCCAAATGCCTCGAATCCCAAACTAATACTATAAATGCTGGGAAGTTTCTTGGTGGCTCTCTATGTCAGTGTATGTGTGTGAGCAGGTAAGCTTTGGAATGGACTAATTTAAACAGAAAGTTCAGTTTTAGCTAATGCACATTTTGTGATATGTTTCAATAAAATTTTACAGATAACCTTTTTTGAGCTGGAGTATCCACCTTTGAGTTTTTAATTTTATTTCTGTGGATGTATCAACTGGTTGTTTGGGTATTCGGCAACTTTTCATGCCATAGGAAGATTAAATGCCTTTGTTTGTATCCTGCTAATGCTTTTCGGTGTTAGTCATGATGACAGGTTTTCCATTGAGATCACAATTGCTAGAAAACTGGGAGGAAAAAAATCTACCACTAGGTTTTTGATGGCTCTCTGTTTGGTCTTTTGATAGGATTATATTTTGCAGCTGCTGTAATTATTTTAAGATCTGTCCTAATCTTCCCATCTTTCATCCCCTGTTCCAGGGCAGCTGTGAAAACAGTGAACCAAGAGTTTCCCTCAGAGTGTGTCATGGGGTATATCAGCAAGACTATCTTTTTTTCACAGATCTATGGGAGGCCACCTCAGTTTTGGTCAAAAAGTAATTTTTTTGAGCTAGGAAAATCTGAAGTTGTACCAGTTCCTTATTTTTTGGAAACTTTTGACTTATCTATGAGACCAGCATAGGTTGGTTTCACTGGGGATGAAGTTTGAATCTATCTGTGTTAATCTGTGTAAACATATTATGCTAGCAAAATGTGCCAACTCAGTTTATGTAGGCTTTGTTTTCATCCTTTTAGCTTTCATCATACTGATTTGCATTTTGCATATTGGAGCAATACATGCAAAGTATTTTACAGTATGCAGCAAGTCATCACATGTAACAAAAAATCTTCTCATCCAGAAATATATTCAAGCAGTTACATGTATTTTCTTCACCTCTTTTCCTATTTTTTAAGTTAAAAGAAAACCAAAATTTAAATAAAATTACTTATTGACATATTGTAGACATAGACTATAAACTGCATGAGTCAAAAGAAGAAATACTTGAACTATGTATGTGTTGTTTGGGATAAGAGTTGATGTCTTCTTCCCTTTTTCTGTGTAATTTATATAACTGAAGGGTATGTCAAAAGCCAGACTTCACAATCAGGCAATATTTAGTATTAGTAATTCATGGTGTTTAAAATCTTTATTTTCCAAGAAGGAATTTGGTGTGATTTAGTCATTTGAGTAAATAAACCACTCATTATTTTTTCCTTCCAGATAATGTCATAGTAGAGTTTAGATGAAAGGTGCTTTTGAAGAAAATAGTTGTCTGTTAGTGCTGATGTCTTAATGCCAGTTGGATATAATCGGGATTTAAGAACTTCTGCTGAGCAGTATGCAAGATGCATCCTTTAACTGCAGAATTACAAAACATAGGAAATTATTAGCCTTGTAAAAATCCATATTAAAACAAGTCCCCAAACACACAATGACAGAGTACCCCGAACTGTGGTGGGTTAAAAGTGTACGCTTAGGAAACCATTTCTGTTGCAGAGATGTTAGTCAGTGGGAGGTCAGTAATGGCCTCCAGGTTTGTTGGACATTTATTGAGGAATACTGGTTTAAATCAGTGTTAATATCTTTGGTCACCTGGTGAAAATACAGGCATTACTTAATGGACCTTTTATTTTTTCCTCAGGCTTTCTCAACAAAACACTTCTAAATAAAACTGTTTATTGCATCCTGGATAACAAATACACAGAAAACAAAAGAATTTACTTGTTCAGCTTGGTAATCAAATTGTCTCATAACATAATGTCTAAAACTGATAGTATCACTTATTTGTATTATTTTTAACAAGAAGCTTATTGCTTACTAAGTGAACATTATATCTGAACTACATCTGGTTTTCAGAATTTTCATTTCAATCACACAGTTTTGTTCTGGCATTAAATTCACTGTAGAACATCTTAGAATGTGCCGAAGAGCATTAGGGAAAAAGCCACCAAAGCTTATTGAAAACAAAGTTGTGGGAAATAATAATGAGTTAAATGTCTCTTCAGCTGCTTACTTCAGATAATCAGCTCCTCTATAATATCTGTTCATCTGTGTAGTGAGAGTTGTGCTCATTTTGTAGTAGATTCTTAAAGAAGAGAACCAATTTCAAACAGTGGCTTAGAATTAAATAAACTCAATCTGATCCTTAACAGAAAATCGGAATGGATTTTTTTTGCATTATTATTTAGCTATTCTGCTGACTGCAGAAATGTCATATTCCTGAGGCCGGGAGACTCTTTCTCTATTTTTACAGAGAACTTGGCAATTTATATTCTAGTTATGAATGATTTCATACTTCACAAACTTTAGTTTTTTGTAACTGAGCATACTTGAGTTGTGCAAGCTTTAGACACAATGTAATAAACTATTTTACTACTGTAGACTATTGTTTATTATTAATGATATTATTTACTGAGTTGAAAGTTCCTTGAGGGTAGCTTCAGGTACTATTTATGTGAATGAATTACTAGGTCCTGCAGATTTCTTAAGGTCATCTAACTGTTGTATAGATTCTGAACACTTTGGTACCTTTTAAACTGCTGTTTAAGGAAATGATTACACAAGAAGTATATAGTGATTAAAGTTAAGTGTGTGGTATGAATCTGGTAGAATAGAAGCAGCCTGAGTTGAGGCTGATATTTAGGGCCTCAATTTTGAGGATGAATAGGAATTGTGTGTAATTCTGTCTGTGTTTTGTTTGGGTTTTTCTTTTCCCTCTAAGTGTATCTTTATTTGCTTTTTTCCCTGTAGATGAAAGCCAGAAGACTCTGATGGGGTGCTTATGCTGTCTGTACAGCAGTGAACCACAGAATGCTGTGGAACTGAAGGCTAACAGCTGGGTACGGGTAAGTGAATGAATCCTTCCTAGGACTGCTTTGAATTAAATTGATGATTTAAAGGTGCTACATCTATTACATAGATGCATTGTCATTCTGTCATTTGCAAACAACTCTCCAAACAAAATTTGCATACATGTTGTGTTGAAGAATATATGATTCTAATTATAACACGGTCAGTCTTGTTTTAAATCTTAAAAGGATGAGGTATTTTATGTTTGATAGTTTTGATGCTCTTAACCTCATAGATTCACCAGGTATAGTATCCGTGAATAAGGAGCATTAACTGCAAATCAGAAGGGAAGCAAGTGTTGCTATTAAGAATGAAGAAGCTTTCAATTAGGATAAAATACATAACCTGGAAAAATGTCATGGTTTGTTTAGAAAGCAGCTTATTCTGTATTTTCTGTTCTGTATTTTTTATTCTTTTTTGGTTTTGTTTACTGTTCTGCCTATGAAGAATTTAATTGTATCTGAACTTTTTTCAAAGACAGTGAAAGAGAGAAGAGGCAGTGCTTGTGTGTGGATTTATATTCAGTGACTTAACAAATAATGAATATCTAACTTTAGTCCCAAAATTAGGGTTTTGCATGGCACATCTGTTCATATTTTACATATTTCCACACTGAATTAACAAAGCACATCAGCATGTAAATAGCTTGCAGCATATTAATGCTTAATATTTTCCATGGCTGACTAATTTGAGAGTGCAGTTCTGGTGTGCCCTTCCTTTTTCCAAGGCTCCATATAAAAATATGGTAGAAAATATAAAGGGAATTGTTAATATGTTTTTTTTTAATCTTTTAGTCCTCACAATTTGTGAGAATATAGCAGCCTCATCAATATTTATGTACAGTTCTGCTAAAGCTGAAGATATTACTAGATTTCTGCAGATAGGTAATTTTTTACTTACTAGTTTATTTTGTGTGCCATATTATCTAGGTATGCAGGTAATACTAGGATGTACAAATTATTATAAAATAGATAATGACGATGCACATTTTTATGTTAGTAAATAGCTATTGTTGATATAAAAGCAGTAGTCTTAGAAATATGTTCTCACAGTCTTTTAGGTGGCCTTGGGTGCCTGTATGTACCTGTTTAGTGGGCTGTACCACTTACCATGAAAATTTGAACAATTTATTGCTGAGTAAAGTCACCCTTATTTTTTTCCTGTCTTTAATGTTTTGCAGGCAGCTTTTACTGAGATTAGCATACTTTTAATTCAAAGTGTGGCAGTGCTTGAATACCAAAGTAAAATGACACAAAAAAAACCCCTCTGCCTTTTCAAATGTAGTTTTGCTGATTCATTGTATTCTTTGTAATGAAATAGGAGAGGCACAGTAGTATGCAGTTAGTTGCTAAACAGAGCAAAATTTGTCCATTTTGCTTTTTAATAGAATAGCATATACATATGCATTAATGATGCATGTTAATAACATGTGCATTACTGATGTTAATTGGTGAGGGAGAGTTGTACCCAGACAGTCTACTACAGACAACAAAAAAAAACTTCAGTTGTTTTAATCTACAACATCTGACTCATCTGATTCGTGTAACTGAATGCTGATATAAGAAAAAAAATCAGGTAAGCAGGAACAAACAGTTGGAGATGGATGGAGGTGGGGCTGCTGCTTTTGTCTTGTATTGAAACTAACATGTCAAGTATTTGATTCAAACTGCCTTGTAATATGCAGAAATTTTCCCACCTACTCTGTGCGTTTCAATCACCTGTAATAGCCACTGTGACTTGGTGGGTCAAGAGTTAACCTAAAGGTTAGGGAAAGAGGGCATGGAGGAATTCAAAGAACAAACATATCTTACTAGCTATTATCATTCAGCACTTACCTGGTTGCCTAAGGTGAAGAATGCAGCACCACATGAGAATACAGCAGTTGGGATTAAAAGAAAGAATATTAAATTATTTTCTATGATTAGTAGAATTTCTTCTCAGTTTTTTACTGCCCAGTGGGTGTCATCACAAAACTTCTTGAAGAAAGTGGTTTTATTTCCCTTTCCTGATCATCACTGTCATTCTAGTCATCAGCAACGTGATACAATAAGGACTATCATGCTTGTTTTTGCAGAAGAACCTAAACTAAATGTTTTGCTACTCTTGAGGCTTTTCTTTTGCCATCTGTGATAATGATTTATATTTTAAAAAACAAAGAAAATGCAAAATTGTATCTGATTAGAAAATTACATTATTCCGTCAAGTTAGTGTTGAATCTCTTCTTCCCCTTGCTTTAATAGCTATGCACATTAACTGTGAAATTACACCTTGCTTTTTTTGTTGGTGGCAGGCGTGAGTTCCTGAGGCGTACTGGGGCCATTCAGTGCATCTTTAGCTAAGATCACTGATAGCAGGGCTGATCTCAAGACTTTTGTTTTTAGCAACTTGTAGTGAACCCCAAGGATACAGGAAAAGCTCCTTGGAGAATGGAATGCTGAGTCATCTCTGAGCGGGCGTTGTCCTGTTCCTCTCACCCGACCGTGTTGAGAACCTTCCTTTAATCAGTTAAGACAATACTATTGTAACCCTTTTAGCTATTGGTCAGTTAAGGAATATGCTTAAACCTGCGGCCATTGGCTGGTTTTGGATCCATGCCAAGGCTATAAAAAGAGCCCTCTGTACCCCCTTTGGCGGAGAAGAAGAATCGCTGTCCCTTCGCGGACCTCCCGAATAAACCTTCACTGCGGAAACTCGGCGTTTTCTCTTCCCCTCTCTCTTTCTCGTCTGCTACGCCACTGCCCCGAGCGATCCTGCTAGCAGCCTGAGCTGAACTCACGAAAGAGCTGAATCACTTAAGCTGAATATCACTGGCTTGCTAGGAAGGAGCTTGGCGGCTTTTGGTCCCTTGCTTAACTCGGCTATTGGGTCTCTGCCAGAGACTCGATGTACTGAGCTAGCTGGGCATTCATATGATAATAGTCGGGCGTACCTAGAGAGGTCTCCCACTATTATTACAGCAACTAAATTGCATTTTCAATGTTTCAAAAAATGTATTTAATGTTGAATGTATTTAATGCTGGCTTACTTGTTAACTTTCCTGCCATTGTCATAGAGAAGCTGGTTTGTTTTTAACAGCAAGAAGGGTAGCTACCCACTTGAAATGCATTATTACTACATTTCTGAAACTAAGAGTGTGCAGGTTGGTAAGTTCTTTAAAAGAATAAAATGTGAAAAGAAATTTAATGACATTTAAATAAAGTGTGCTATGTAGGCTCTTTTTAGGATTAGATGCTACTTTAAATGGTAGGTGTTTTTGTTTTGTTTATGACTCTGAGCCTTAGTGTTGGAATTCAGGTTACACAGGTCTTTTGTAAAGCCAAGCACAGCACAGGAAGCCAAGATACATGCTGCCACGGATGTCTCACTAATAAAATGATCATGACCTGGTGAAACCAGTCTCTAAGAAAGTTATTTAGTTTCTCCAGCTGGCCTTCTCTGAGCAGAGATTTTTGGAGCTGTGAAGTACGTATGGTTTTAGGATAGACTTCTCTGTGATGTGGCTAGAACAGCTTCCTTTCACTGCACGTTACTCTTGAAATCACATTGCTGCAAGTGAAAGCTTTTTTGAAGCAGGTTTCTTTTTTATTAGCTTTGCCACACCTTCTGTGCTCTCAGTTTATGAGCTATGGTTATGAATTGTTTATGTCTCTGGAATTTATTTCCAATACTGCTTTTCTTTTGCAAATCTGTATCTTATGCATGGCCATATCTATCCCCATCTTTCTTATAAGCCCCCTTTAAATACTGGTAGGCTGCAGTAAGGTCTTAAAAACTTAAAATAAGACAATTGTATTTGCTTCTTTGTCTGTTTTATGGGTAGAAGCTTATGTTGTAGGATATATGGCTTACATGTATTTGCTAAAATATAGTATGCTGAATATGTGAGGCAAAGTTCGAAACTGGACACTGTTGTTTGTAGAACATAGTAATGTTCTACAAACATTACTATGTTCTACAAACATTACTATGTTCTGCAAACATTGTTGCATGTTATGACAGCTGTTTGCTAACTTAGAAACAGTGGTGTATATTTTTATATACCAGTAGATGGCATTCTTCCTATTACATACAGGTACTCATATACTAATTTTCTAGTAATATGTATGCAGTTTTCTGTTTCACAGCCTTCTTATAAATACACTTCCAAAGAAAACTGAACATTTATTTTAATTTTAATTTAGTCTCAAATTTCGAAGCCAACTTCCCTGCTGCCCTTATTGTATGGCATTGTTTTGACTCTTAGTTTCTAATGTTGGTTGCAGTAATGAGAATTGTACGCGAACATTTTTGGCAACAGTTCAGGATCCTCACTAATAAGAAAATTAATTTCATTATCTTTGCTGTGTTCACAGTGCATTCAGTTGAGCTGAGTTTTTAATTTTTCTGCCCATAATTTTTCCACAGATATAGAAGAATACTACCTGTGTTTTCACTTGTTTTGATAGTGACTGATTATTGATATTTAAGGGGGGCTTTAGCACTTGGGCTTTCTATTCAAGGATGTGTTATTTTAAAGAGTACATGTGAACAGTTTATGTGTGAACACTTCAAACCTTGGTTCTGAAGTACGTACAGTGAAAAACTCACATTGCAAATAGCTTGAGTAAAAAAAAAAACAGCTATTCCTTTTCTCTCATTTCCTCCTTCTCTCATTGTTGTAAATTTACAAGTAGTATTCTGAACAGCACAGGTTTTTCTGTATTTTCACTTCTTTGTTTTCCCTTATTACATAGTTTCCTAGTAGCTCATTTGTATTATTTAAGGACAAACTAACCAATCTATTCTGAATATTTGTAGCATGTCTCTCATCATATTTCTTGGTTTGCTGCTCCCATGTTTTAATTCATTCTGTTTTTCTTTTTTTAAATTGCTGCTGCTTCACACAGGTTTATTTCCTGTGGGTGTGAGACTTTCCCCGTGATGTGGGGAACAACAACCTGCACATTCTTCTGCATGTGGCCTCTGGTTGGTGGCCAGCATCCCCTGGTGCAGCAGCACGGGCGTGGGCCGCTGCCGAGCCGGCGCCGCTGGGAGCCGGGAGATGGCGATCGGTGCCCTGAGTGCTCTCTCTGTGCCGCACGCATCCCTGCCTGCACAGGGCTCTGACTTGGGGGGTGCTGCACCTAATGCAGTGTTACACCTAATGCAATGCTATTGAGGCTTTCCCCAGGTGTTCCTGCATGTGTTTTGATTAAAAGGCAGTATCATACAGTGGGTTGCTGATAATTTGTTAAACTTGCTGTAGAATGGCCTGGGTTGGAAGGGTCCCACTAGACCATGGTGCTCAGAGCTCCATCCAGCTTTAAAACTTCCAGGGTTGGGGCATTCACAGCTCATCTGGTAAACCTGTGCCAGTGCTTTACTACCCTCACAGTAAAGAATTTCTTCTGAATATCAAATCTAAGCCTACTCTCTTTTAGTTTAAATCCATTTCCCCTTGTCCTGTCACCACATGCTCTCATAAAAAGTCTCTCCATCTTTCTTGTAGGCTCCCTTCAGGTGCTGGAAGGCTACAATGACATCACCCCAAAGCATTCTTTTCTTCAGGCTCACCCCAATTCTCTCAGCCTTTCCTCACAGGAGAGGTGCTCCATCCCTCTGATCATTTTGGTGTCCCTCCTCTGGACTCTCTCCAACAGGTCCGTGTCCTTCCTGTGTTGGGGACTGCAGGCTGGATGGAGTGTTCCAGGTGGGGTCTCACCAGAGCAGAGGGTGAAAATAAAAACTGGGAATTAGCTCTTGTACATATACATTATGTTCAGGTATTCTGTGTTTAAAAAGTTTTCCTTTCTTAGTAAAACTAAGAGCAATTAAAAAGGAAACAAGAACAGTTTCTGTATTTCCTGCTGCTAATGGTTGCCTGTTCTGGAGGCTTTTCTGAACATGCAAGAGATTCTGAATAATTACAGGCTAGTGATCCCTTTTGTCATATTGCATTATTTATGTTTGGCGGTTTTTTAGGTTATTCCTATAATTTGTGATTGTTTAAAGCCTTGAAGTGCTGGAACAATGTATTTTTAGAAATTTTGTTATGCTATGCTATTATTAATAGCATAGTTCTTAACATTAGTGAAAATTTTAATCCAATTTTTCCTCCCACATAGGCTTATATCCTATGAAGAGGGTGGGAAATGCAGATTTTAATGTCATTTCCAAGTTGATAAGCCATCAGAATTGGATCCAACAAACGTCACTCTTACAAACTTAAAGGCTGACTCACAGCTAATAGATCATAGTGTAAATTAGAATTTAGAATAAGTGTTGAGCTACGTGGTAGCAGATATAGACCAAAGTTGTGATTGGATGTATTCATCAAGCACCAATTGGACAATTAGAACCAAAATAAAACAAAAAGGTTATGTCAGTCAAAGCTAAAGCATGGAAAAATTGAATACTCATTTTGTCAGGGCCATTCATCAAAGCATATCTGACAGAGAGGGAGGAAGAAAGGTGAGCTGAAAGGGCATGCAGATCTAAAATATTTGATGGAACTGAATTACTTTTGCCAGGAGCTGGGACAGTGGACCAAAAAAACCCCTTCCAGTTGAGTAGAGTAGTACTCAAAGTGCAGAACAAACCTGAAGAGGCCCAGATATTCTGTGACTCTTTCCTGAAGGCCATCTGTTCTGTAGAATAACTGGTGTCCTTTTGGCAATATACAAAGCTAACCCAACACCAATGAAAGATTATTCATTTAAATATATAAGAAGAGAATATGTGATAATAACACAAAAATGGAAGTTTCTGGCTGGTGCCAGATATTAAGCTTTCTATAACATCATGCTTGCTTTTAGAAAAGCTCTTCCAGTTCAGCCCTCACCGTAGGGAAAGCTGCATATAAATAAGTGCATGTAGTCAGAAGCTTCAAGTAATTACTGAAGCAGAATTCCTGAGCTAAGTGAAAGAAGCACAAAGGGTTTTGCACAGGCATAACACACCTGTGGAGAAGAGTAGAGCAAGACAGAATGTACTAAGAATATCATGCATATAGATGCACTGTATAAAAAGTCTCCTTCAAGTGGCCTGAACCATCCTTATTTTAAGCGTACTCTTGTGCAAAACTCTTCAAGAAGCAATCTGTGCAGATCTTGAAGGATTTTCAAAACAGAATGGAATAAAAAATTTGTGAAGAAGAATCCTTAGTTTTGGTGACCGTCTCTGCAAATAAAAGAACCCAGAGATGGTATCACTGCAGTCATGTCAGTTAAAATGGGAAAATTCTGCTGTTTGTGCCATGGGCCTAACATAAGCAATAATAAGAAATCCTAGTCATCCACTGACCTCAGTTCATGCAGTAAGATACTTGTGGGTTTTTTGTTTGTTGGTTTGGTTTGGGTTTTTTTTGAAAATAGAGCTTCATCTTAAATAATAATAAACCAGTGGCCAAAAGGTCTGTAAATAAATTCAGAAATGAAATTTCTGCTTTTAATTCTACTTTTCAGCTCTTAATTACTGCATTTATGAAGGTAAATTCAGACCCCCAGCAGAATTGCCTTTGGCTGGAAAAATCAATAAGCATTTGGAGAAAATTCAGTGAGGCAAAATGTAGATGTAGATCAACTCTTAATCCATGTAAGATCTGAGGGTATTCCTTAGGGAGGCTAATTGAAAAGACTTATTAGTGACTCCTAGTGAAATTGAGAATAGGCAAGTCCAGTGACAATCACCAGGGTCACCTGTGAGTCCAGTGAGTGCCACACCAGGCCCACAGTGACGAGGCAGGCCCCAGGTTTAGCTGTGAAGTCATGGCCAGGGGTCAGGCTCCAGGGCAGCAAGGTGTATGGCCAGCACAGGCACGGAGCTCAGGCAGGGCCCAAGTGCCTTGAAAGTGTCCCTGCCCATGGTGGATGGGTGGGTTGGATTTAGATCTTCTTCAAGGTCCCCTTCCAACACAAACCATTCTGTGATGCTATGTCGGATGTACACGGAATTGGAATGACAATATTCTCTTTGTAAAGAATGTTGATTTGATTTTGGGGCCAATGTACTTGCCATCTTTCAAAATCATTTCTATTTTTTTTTTGTATGCACGCTTTGTCAGATGGTTAGGAAAACATTAGAAATTGTTAGGAAAGGACATATGTTAAAAGTAATCCAAAGATAGTGTAAAGAGCTTTTCTCTTCTTTTCCTAAAAGGAATTCTTGTAATAATTAACTGTTTATAGAAGAAAGTCTTCAAGTTCACATTTTTCTAGAAGAAAGGAATTTCAGGTAATGTAAAGAAAATATCTAGTGCTGAAATTAGAGTGAACCTCAATATCTGTTCTTTAGTTTGCTTTTTTATGTTAGGAAGAGCCTAAATCACTTGTGAGTTGTCATTCCACAGGGGATATGGGCCCCAAGACCATCTGATGGAAGACGTATTAAAATAATGTTGGATTTATAATAAAGGATGTCTCTATGAGATAAGAATACTACTTTAATGACATATATGGGTAATGTGTCTGTTAAAAGGCTTACGAGTTGCTAGAGGACATACTGAGAAACATATTTTTTCCTTCTTATCTAGACAGCTTTGAAAGAAAGAGATTAAGAGCTGAACAGAGATATCTGAGTTAAAATTATGAACATACTTCACCTGCTATTTATTACTGAGAAAGTTAAAGGAGGGAGAATCTGTGTCATAGAGCATAGGTTTTAGCAGGGTTCTATTACAATACAGAATTTTCAAACTTTTTTTGTTGTCATTTCTCCTCTCTAAAGGGAAAACAGTTTGAGTAGTATTTGGACTAAGATTAATAACTAGTTGTTTGGGGCTATTTCTTACCTTTGTGATAATATCACTGCAATATTTTATCATGATAAAACACAAAATAATCAGAAGGGAATGTCAGCGTAAGAGGGATGGGAAGGCATGGAGCAGGGGATCTGGTTTTCCCTAGCAGTTGTGGGGAGAGGGACGTCTGTGTTCCAGGAGGCATGCATCCAAGAGACAAATGGAAAATGTTAAGTCTCCTGGAGGCCAAAGTAGTTCAAAGTTACTTAGTCACTTTCTGAGACTCAGTTTTGTGGTTTTACGGATCTTACGGCTTTTTTGGTATGTTTGGAAAAGCGTTGTCATTCCTCCTCTAACCTGTGCAAATAATCATCAGGAGCTTTGATCACTGCAGAGATCATAGTGTTTTCCTTCAGATGAAAGACATCTGATGGCAATTAGAGTATGTATCTTGTTTATATTTTTTCTAATATTTTTTTCTGTGTTTTTCACTGGTCATTCAGGAATCTTTGTAGCAGTTTTCCTCAATCACTATATATGGAATTTACCCTTGTCTTCCATCAACGGCTTATATGTAAGAGGGTTTAAAGATATTTCCTCAAAGTGGCCTGGAGTGCTTGGAGATAAATGGGCTTTTACTCTGTCCTTGATTGTTTTCATTCAGCCTTGCTTGTGATATATCCTTTTTCCCTCTTTTGCTAGGTGGTAGCACACTACTTAGTGCAATACCTCATAGTTACAGCCAGTAGAGAGTCTGTGCTTTTCACAGGAGCATTTGCAGCCAACTCCTGGTAAAACTGTTGAAATGGTACAGGCTGCCTGTACCATTAGTTAGAGAAGAGTGCAATAACAGCTATGTGTTGTGCACAGTAGTGTTGTACTGCTTCATTTTGCGTGATAAAACACCAAAAAAAAATCAAGAGAATGCATGTATATAAGTTTTGAACTCCTTTACCACTTAATGCAGAGACCGGAATTAAAAATAAAATTTCTGCTTAGAGAACTGCTACTTATTTTGGTGTTTAGGGCTTATTTAGTTAATTTCAAAGTTGCTGTTGCTGTTAAATATTCTTATAGAGGAAGGGAGCAGTTATACTCATAGGGTCATCAGAAATGTTCAGTGTATGTAATAACCAAGTGACAGATATATTCTGATATATTTTCTAGATACATGTCACACAGTTTTTGTGCTTCAAAGATCTAACTCAACAACTTAGCTCATAATGAAGATATGGGATGAATGGGTGGTGTGTCACACTGTATCTTTAAGTAGTTATGTTATGTTAAAGTGGGTATTTCAGCAGTAGATCTGCTTTCTCTGTGTCATTGGCTATCCTGTAAGGCAATATGTTTTCATAAACTTTAAAGAGAAGTATTTAAAGTATCCAGTTTTCAGGCCATTTGTGCGCATTAAAAATAACTTGCTATTCAGATTCAATGGTTTTCTTGTTGGACAGTGCTTACACTGGGGTCTTGCCACAACAGATGCAATAGATTATAAGAAGATGGCTAGTATAATAATTACAGCATGGAACAGACTGCTGGCAGATACAACAACGTAGCATTCTCTTTAATCACAGTGCTTCCCATAGTGTGGGTGGCCACAGGCTGCAAACGTTTCAGTCAATCCCTTCTCCATGCAGCAGTGGTTGTAAAAAAGAGCTGAAGTAAACAGCATTCCACAGACCATTAAGGGGTTTTAATTTTGAAAAAATATAGCTTCCCTTCACCCCTCCTTTTAGCTGCTTGCTTCTGTCAGCTGTTACCTACCAAATCAGTTTTGCTTAAACTAAATAGTATGTAATGTACTATCTGTGGGCTCTTTAAAATGTTTGTTGTGCTCTGTTGTGGTTTTTGTTATTAAAATATATATTACTTTAAAACCTGAATGTTTTGTTGGTTTTTGCAGCAAGAAAAAACCTCTGGCCTTGCATTAAATGCTGTGTTATGTTTAATTTAAAAGCTTTTCATCTTTTTTTCATTCGCCTGATTTTTTTTTTCCTTCAATGCCCAGTGTAGTTTTGCTGTTTCTGTAAAATGCTTTATTTTCTCCCTAGCCATTAGCACAATACCTTTTCTCCAACCATAATGAAGGGGAACTTTCTTGTGTTTTTTAACCTTGTGGCCAGTGTACTCCTTTTTTAGGTTGATTTCTCCTCCTTGATGTTTCACATATAGTCATGTGGAATCTGATTTTAATGGAATAGATTTAAGCAGCTAAACTTGGTGTCATGAAAATTGTTACATAGCATTTACAGGCCTTTTTTGGAGTGTGTAAATCAGCTGCAGTTGAGGACAAATAATATAATTTTATTTTTAAGTGCATGTGTATGAAAGGATATGTTTTGGTAGATGACTTTTAACATTGGAATTAGCCATATGTGGAATCAAGTGTGGGAATGAGCTTGAAAGAAATGTCTTAAGTGTCAGTGAGTAACAGATAGTTCAAAGTGAGTGTTCATTTGAATCAAAACAGAGGATTTACGTGAAACATACACGTGTTTAAGATCTGACATAATTAATTAAAGCCTAATGACTTAATGATCTCTTAATGTGATAAGAGACTTTTCAAATTTTAAATTACTAGCTAAAATTGAATTTTAAGAATCAGGTTCGCTTGCTTTGCAATGTGTCCCAAGGGAATAATGAGTTATTCAGGCACTTTTCTCTGGCCTTTGTGCCATTAATTTGTGTCTCAGATACCAAGGACTTTATCCTGTTGAAGTGAGTGTACTTCCTAAGGAGTGCACACCTTAGGAA
Organism: Emberiza elegans; assembly: GCA_024865655.1. Taxonomy (NCBI): domain Eukaryota; kingdom Metazoa; phylum Chordata; class Aves; order Passeriformes; family Fringillidae; genus Emberiza; species Emberiza elegans. The sequence continues at coordinate 24,803,116 of JALJVW010001283.1, read as the reverse complement.
ACCCACATCTCATAGCAGTATTTGCTAGAAATTTGACATATCTGCCTCTTAAACTTGCTAATGTACAGTTCTGTTAAAGGTTAAAGACCCCAAGGGTCTTAGGTATGGTTAAGTATGGGTGAGGGAAAATACTGTATTGAAAATGGGAATTGACTGATGAATCAAAGATGAGTAATTGATACAGTGATAGTATATATTCGAGATTTCTAGTAGAATAGGTTCTAAAACAATTTGTTTCATAAAGGATGGGAGAGTGATAAAAGATGTTAAACATTCATACAAGAAGAGACTGGGGCTGGATCTGTTTAACATGGAAAACATTTTAGAATGAAGATTTCTTCATGTACAGCACATAAACTATTTCTAATACTTATTATCTTGAAGTTTTACTGAGTTCACTGTCAGTATTTTCTTTTTTCTATTGTTCTTTCACTTTTGTAATGTTAGCCAGAGGGAGTTCTTGGTATTTTTGAAGATTATAACTCTAGATAGTTAGTCTTCTCACTAGCTCTTTTGAGAATCAGCATTTTAAGCTGATTTGGACCTTCTCTGGTCACATGTAGACAGTTGCATTGGTAGGATGTAAGAGAATTTGCAATGTTTTCAAGTTTGCAAGCATTCCTGTAGTCTTCTGGTTGAAAATGGAATGGTATTATGAATGGGCTGGGAAAAAACAGACCTCTCTTCTTCAAATATAATTCTTTAACAATGCCAAGCTAACATGATTATAAAGGATTTCTCAGCTTCTGGGTTGAAATAAACAAAGGCTAAGTATGTCAAAGAACAAAATGAGAAACCAAGAATTCTGCTTTCCTGCAAGGCTGCTTGAGCTTTAACAGCAAGTGTCACAAATTGCTAGCCAGCTGACATTTCTCAGAGCACTTTAGGTTTGCCAGGTGGCTCTAGTAAAGAATAATGATTTGTTACTGAGACACAAAAGGAGGTCTCTATTTGAAGACATTCTACTGGCATTAGATATTTTTGCTCAATTTAATATAACTGTGACCAGCAGTTGTTGTAGCACCATTATAGGTGCATTTTGTGCTTTTTTTGCTAAGAAGTTTAGTGCACAATTTTCTCCCCTTAAACATTTAACAGCATGATATTTAGGAAGTCCAACCCCAAAGGGATTAAAGTAATTTTTCTTGAATATCATTGTAAATTAGATGCAGTATTTGCAATGTGTACCTATTGGAAGTATAAAAATGGGTACATACATTAATTGAAAAAAGCATAAATTTAAGATTATAATTTTTCTAGAAATTATGCAACTCACAGATTTAAAGTAAAAGTGAAAAAATCATACAGTCCATCCACTCTTTCTAAACTTACTCATCCCTCTTTTCCACACCTGTTTTTGTGTGGATAAAAGGAATTCTTCAGTGGGAAGCTTGTATTTTGGCTTTTGAAAATTGTGGAGGGAAGAAGGAAATTAATTCTAAATCACTGGCTAGTTAAACCAGAGAGCTTAAAAAAAAGAGAAAAGATTTATGGTTTATTCTGGTGGAGCTATTGAATTTCCTTTTGTAACTTAGTGTAAATGTGTGTTTTATTTCAGCATCAAAAGTCTCCCCTTTTTTAATACAAAGAGTAATAGCACTTTCTAGGTGGGTGTTTCTTAAAGAGAAAGGAGAGAGTAAAGGGAAGGAGATTTGAAACTGCTTTTCCTGTCTGAGGCCAAGACTAGACTCAAAGCTTGCCAGCCCAACAGTTCTTCGGCTTCTTTCTTATATCTGAGGGTTTTGTTAGTGACTTGCAGATGGAGCTTAGGCTTTGGAACTCGTCCATTAAAAAGTTTCATGGTCTTAGCTGCAGTAGTAGTGCAATGTGTTTTTACTGTACCAGTGTCACAGAATAACTGAGGTTGAACTGGTGAGGGAAAAACAGTGCAGCCTTCCCTTCCCCTCCCCATAATTTTCTTTTCCACTTTTCATTTGGAAATCAGGATCATGTAACATTTTTCATCCATTTTAGGAAACAGAGGTAGAATATGAGATTAGTCTTTTTATTAAGCCTCATGTATCAGCAAGAGTAATACAATTCATAGCATACTTTAATTTCTAAAGAAAAAGCATATTTGTCTCAATCGGTTTTTGAATTTTTTTTCATTTAAGTTTTTCTAGTAGGTTTTCATGGTCCTTTAGAGTATTTTTGCCATACTTAAAAAATATTTTTAAAGAGAAAAATGTAGTAGAATAGAAAATTAAGGAAATTGGCCTAATATAAGAGCACCTAAAGCAGTTTTACTGAAAACACTGACTGAAGGTGAGCCTTCTTAATTCTTCAGGGACAGAACAGGGTTAAGGATAATCATCAGGTAGAGTGTGGAGAACTTCAGAGAATCTATGTTTTCATGTCTGGGAATATGTGAAAAGTAATGAAGTCTGTGTATTAGTTTTCTGAAAGAGTAGTACTATTCCTGTAGGGTTTTTTTGTTTTATTTTTAGCTCAAAAGTCATTCAGTCTAGTCATTTATCTGTAGGTTTTCTGTAACTTGATCACATGCTTGAATGACAAGAGCCTTGTTTTTCTATGAGTGTTTAGCAGAATGATTTGTGTATGATCAACTAGTCTGTCATGGTTATCAATAGAGATTTAGATGCAGGCAGATATTAGACTTATGTCCAAGTGAAGAAGGACTAAAATGAGAAGATCCAGTAAATCCTAAACATAGCCAGAAGTTTTATTTAGTGTGCTGGCACAGAATTTAGCTAATGAAAACCATCCTGTAGATGCATGTATCCATAAACTGTGCTGAAACAAAAAAACTCCCTGACAGTAAATGACAGAAAGAAATGTAGAAAGCAAACCTCCCTATCCTTGTACTTAGGCACTTTGACCCTAATTAACTAAATTACTGAAGAATATTCCAAGCTTCCCAATGTTAATTGAAACTGAAGTGGTTTCTTTTTGCAAAACCTCTGAGTGATTACTGGAATAGACTGAATTTGGTAAAGTGAGAGGTTGTGTTGAGTAGCTAATAATTGAAATGTATGTGATTTAACATTTTGTCTTTTGAAATGTGTTTTAACCAGTTTTAATTTTAAAGGAGAGACTGAACTTTTGGTTCGCTTATCAATGGTCTAATTAATTCATCCATTTTAGGAAACAGAGGTAGAATATGAGATTAGTCTTTTATTAAACCTCATGTATCAGCAAGAGTAATACAATTCATAGCATACTTTAATTTCTAAAGAAAAGGCATATTTGTCTCAATCGGTTTTTGAATTTTTTTTCATTTAAGTTTTTCTAGTAGGTTTTCATGGTCCTTTAGAATATTTTTGCCATACTTAAAAAATATTTTTAAAGAGAAAAATGTAGTTATGACTGTTGATAGAAAATTAAGGAAATTGGCCTAATATAAGAGCACCTAAGGCAGTTTTACTGAAAACACTGACTGAAGGTGAGCCTGCTTAATTCTTCAGGGACAGAACAGGGTTAAGGATAATCATCAGGTAGAGTGTGGAGAACTTCAGAGAATCTATGTTTTCATGTCTGGGAATATGTGAAAAGTAATGAAGTCTGTGTATTAGTTTTCTGAAAGAGTAGTACTATTCCTGTAGGGTTTTTTTGTTTTATTTTTAGCTCAAAAAACACATTCAGTCTAGTCATTTATCTGTAGGTTTTCTGTAACTTGATCACATGCTTGAATGACAAGAGCCTTGTTTTTCTATGAGTGTTTAGCAGAATGATTTGTGTATGATCAACTAGTCTGTCATGGTTATCAATAGAGATTTAGATGTAGGCAGATATTAGACTTATGTCCAAGTGAAGAAGGACTAAAATGAGAAGATCCAGTAAATCCTAAACATAGCCAGAAGTTTTATTTAGTGTGCTGGCACAGAATTTAGCTAATGAAAACCATCCTGTAGATGCATGTATCCATAAACTGTGCTGAAACAAAAAAACTCCCTGACAGTAAATGACAGAAAGAAATGTAGAAAGCAAACCTCTCCTATCCTTGTACTTAGGCACTTTGACCCTAATTAACTAAATTACTGAAGAATATTCCAAGCTTCCCCAATGTTAATTGAAACTGAAGTGGTTTCTTTTTTGCAAAACCTCTGAGTGATTACTGGAATAGACTGAATTTGGTGAAGTGAGAGGTTGTGTTGAGTAGCTGATAATTGAAATGTATGTGTGTATGTGATTTAACATTTTGTCTTTTGAAATGTGTTTTAACCAGTTTTAATTTTAAAGGAGAGACTGAACTTTTTGGTTCGCTTAACAATGGTCTAATGAAAGATTTTTCTTTACAATTTTTACTATTTTTTTAGTGTATATGCTCGTACATACTAATTGTTGTTCACAAATATATGCCATGTAATTTCCCCTAATTCCCCTGAGAATTTTATAAAATGTTAAGAAGACAGAATAATTTTGAGTAAGATTGTACTTTAAAAGCTAGATGATATTTAAATCTGTGTGGTGTTTGATACCTTATGGTGGGAACTGCAAGCACAGAAAGCTCCAAGCTTTCTCCAAGGTCTTAGGTCAAACACTGTATGCATTTCTATCTCTGAGCTTGTATGCTGGAGGCCTTGGGAGCTCTTTGTGAAGATAAGAAGGAGCTTGAAAATTTTAAGCAAACTATAGCAGTGCAAGAGTCAGAAAATGATTGTACTTCTCTAGTTTGTTTAAAAGTTTCAAGCTCCTTCTTATCTTTCCCTTTCTCTGTAGTATCAGAAGTAGCTAAAGGTAACTGCAGCTGGAGCTGCAGGCGCAGTCTGGGCAGCAGGAGCAGCAGCAGGAGCAGCAGCAGGAGGGAGGCCCACCCGAGGCAGGGGTTTTTCCTGAGCAGCCAGAGCCACAGCAGGCACAGCCGCAGTGAGTGGCAGAGCTGAGGGAGTTACCAAGGGTGCAGCTGGCCTCAACTGTTTGTTAAATATCTCGATAGGCACATGGCATGCTGGGAGCAACCTACCGACTGTAAAATCCAATACTTAACTCCCATATCATATAGCTTAACTCCAACAGCATCCCAAAAACACATAGTAAAAGCAAATTTGAAATCTGCATTTTCAAAATTTTTCTGTACCCAGATTGAAAGATCTTTAAGTTCTTGCTTGGGTACAGCACAAGAGTTGGATCTTATCAGAGTATAAATGTCTCTCTGTTCTTTGGACATCTCTTCTCCCGTTCCCTAGAGCTCACCTGATGTCTCTTTGCAGGTGATCCAAGTCGGACTCAGGCCAGGCTGGGTCCAGCAAGCACGGTGATCTGCTTCCTTTCAGCAGCTGATGGGAGCTAGTAATCTGTTTCCTCTCAGCACCCCAATTGGAACTTGACTCTCACCCTCTTTTCAACTGGAACTCCACTCTCACCCTCTTTTCAGGGCTTCCTTTAATCTAATCATCCTCCAGGGCAGTCCCAAAGTGAGATAAACGTCTTGTTCCTCATATGGTGGGCACCAGTTGTTTGGGATGCAGAAAAACAGGGTCAACTGATGAGGTGTTTAAAAGATGGTTTATTGCAAAATCAGTCTCATGAAAGGGTGAGACAAAGGTTGTTATATCCATAGTTACCACATTAGAAGCCTTGTATCCGAAGCTGTTAATTCTAATTCTTGTTACAAAGTCTTTTATAAATTTCTTATCAAATTAGCTGCTTCCACAAAGCTCACTAGCACCTTCATAACCAATTGCTAATTGCTAAGTTTTGCACAATTTGCCACAAAGTTTCTTTTTCTATTCCATCATGTAACTCTACTGAAACTTATTGATGTATCTTCTACTTTTTATCAACTCTACAACAGGTTCTATTGTGAAACTCTAAAATCGACTACTATTTTGCTTAATATGTTTGTTCACTTATATGAGGCCTATATTTACTTGTTTAAAACATATTTGTGCTTAAAACACAAATCTTTATTCTTATTTCATGCCTGTTTCACTATTCTGTTCTAAAGCTCCAAGCCTTCTCCAAGGTCTTAGGTCAAACACGGTATCCATCTCTATCTCTGAGCAAGTATGCTTGAGGCCTTGGGAGCTCTCTGTGCTTGCATTTCCCACACCTTATATTCCTTTACATTTTGATTTTGGTTTGCGGAAAACTGTTTTTCTGTATTCTCCTGGAGCCACGGAGCAAGTGAGCAAGAGGCCTTAGCAAAATTAAAAGTCACAAACTTTGTTATGAGTGAGTGTGTGGAAATAATATGAACTGTATTATGTAAGCATCCCTGTCCCAGAATTGATTTTGTAAACAGTTGGTGAAGTGGTCTTTAAATGAACGTACTGCTTTGTTATTTACAGATTTAACCACTATGATTCTTCAGAACTGGCTACTTATTTCATAATAAGAAGGTTTTTAAAGTACCAGCTCTGTTTGTGTTTTATTGTCAATTATTCAATCTAGAGAATATGGGACATGATAAAACTCACAGACCTTTAGGCGGGATTTTTAGGAAAACACTACTAAAAATACTTACAGGAATTTGAGCTGCTGAAAGCTAGCAAACAAAAAATTAATTCATATTTACAAAATAAATCAGAGCAATGTGTATTATCTTGCTTACCGAGGACTCTGTTTAAATGATTTAGGAAATAACGTGGGCTGTTAGAATCCTACATTTAAAGAAAAACCCTATTATGTACTATTTTTATATTTTTAAATTATGGCTGGAAATCATATTGTCTGCTTTATCTGAAATGTAATCAATTATACAATTTTGAATTACTTTTTAAGTCAGATCGAAAATAGAATTTGAGTTCTTGTCTTCTAGACTTGCATTGAAAGCCATGGGCCATCTGGGTGTAGAGGAAATGCCTAAGAGCAACACTGATGTACAGACTCTTGAAGTCATTGACATACAAGGAATTCTCATTCCAAAGTCTTCTTAAATGCAAATAAGAAATAGCACTTACATCTAAAACTTCCTCTGAATAAGATGTAGTTTTTTGTATTATACCTGCTTTCTTTTAGTAGAGCTGAGAAAATCTGGTTCCTGTTGAAGCAGATAGAAAGGTCAGAAATAAACCTGTTACTTGAGCAGATTTAGAAATTTCCCCTTGGGAATCCATGCTGTACTTAGTCCAACAGATTTACATGGATCATAATTTTCTGCAAAATGCCATTAATGGTCTCTTCTCAAAAAATAACTGCACTTTGTGTTTTCATGCAGAATATACCTTAGAGAAATATTTATTTAGAATAAATGATAGATTATTCAGTTTAATCCTGCTCTACTGTTGCTTTGATAGACTCATCCAAGATAGCAAAAAAGAGCTCAATATCATTGCTAGGAAGTCTTAATTAGTGTCAGGTTTGAATGGCTTATCTCAGTGAAACCATCCATCTCCACTGTTCAAAATATATTGTAGCTATTGATTTTCACATCTGCTTCTGAGGACATTCAGAACCATAAATATTTTGGCAAGAGTGTGTTGAGAAGTTTCCAGAAATAAACTGCTTTATCTGCCTCCCCTGGAATCTCTTTGAAACTGTGTCATAAATTCCAGGACGTTTGGTACACAAATACAGTTACTAGCATAAAACTTGCCATCTTGTAACAAAAATCTAGTTCTGTTTATGTGTTGGTGTCTAAATTCAGAAGTAATTATGCCTTTAATTCACGCTTCTATATTTTTCCCCACTGATGTGTACAGGAAAATATTGGCTATTTCAGGAAGAAAAGGGGTGAAAGGGTTCAGAGCTTTTGGATCCCTGCTTGGTAAATACAGTGTCAGAACCTAAAGCACCTCCTGCCTTTGTGCTGGATTTGTGGACACTAGTTGAGTTCCTGTTTGCCTGGGACTGTGTTACTTAAATCAGTGGAGGGACAAATTCTGCTCCAGAAAAGTAATTTCCAGGCTTTCATAGAGTTATGTGCCTCATGAGGTGGTTGTTACAAACAAAGTTATGGAGTAACTCAACAAATCCCTTATAGCACATGGAAATCAGCCTTCATTACTTAAAGAGGAGTATCGAAAGAGTTAGCTTATTAGCTTTTGTGAAAAGTATTTTAGTTACTTAGTCCGCTTTAGAATCATAGAATTTGGAATAGACCTATAAGATCCAGTGTTAACACTGCACTGCCATATTGCCACCTAACCACATCTCCTAGTGCCACATCTACACACCTTTTGAAGACGTCCAGGAGTGGTGATGCCACCACCAATACGGCCGTTGATTCCAATGCCTGACAACCCTGTCAATGAAGACATTTTTCCTAATATGCTGTCTAAATCTCCCCTGGTGCAACTTGAGACTGTGTCTTCTTGTCCTGTCAGCTGTCACTGAGATTGTCACAGAAGAGACGATCCCCTGCCTGGTTACACCCTCCTTTCAGGCACCTGTAGAGAACGATAGTTGTGGAGTCTCCCCTCCTTTTATCCAGGCCAAACATCCCCAGCTCCCAGAGCTGCCCCTCACAGGGACTGTGCTTCAGACCTTTCACCAGCTCAGTTGCCCTTCTCTGGACTTGCTCCAGCCCCTCAATGGCCTTCTTGCAGTGAGTGGCCCAGAACTGGACGCAGGATTCAAGGTGTGGCCTCACCAGTGTCTAGTGCAGGGGGCAGTCACTGCCCTGTCCTGCTGGCCACACTATTGATGGTAGGGGCCAGGATGCCATTGGCCTTCTTGGCCACCTGGGCACAGCTGGCTCATGCTCAGCCGTTGTTGACCAGCTCCCTCAGGTCCTTTTTGGCTGGGCAGCTTGCCAGCCTCTCTTGCCCCAGCCTATAGTGCTGTCTGGGGTTGTTGTGACTGGACCCAGTGTTGGGCTGGACCCAGCACTTCACCATACCAAACTTCATACTGCTGGCCTCAGCCCATTGATCCAGCTGGTCCAGATCCCTCAGTAAAGCCTTCCTACACTTCCCACCCAACTTGGTTTCATTTGCAAACTGACTGAGGGGCCACAGTAGAGGATCAGATCTAAGCATGTTTTGTCTCAACACTCTGAGTATCGCTACAGGAAAGGTGTGATTGCAGGAGAGAGTCCTGTAGAGCCAGGGCAGTGATGTTCTGAGCCAAGATCCTGCTCTGCCTTGAGACTTATGCTTAGTCCCCCTCCCCCACTTCACTTCCAGGAGAAGGGCTGGCTGTGCATGAGTGAACAAAATTGTGTGACAAGTCTAGTTTACATAAGAGGCATGCACCAGATGAACTATAAAAGGGAATAAATCAGGTCCCCTCTTTATTTTTTCTCTCATGTTTCTCTGGCTTTCTTTCTCTTTTCTCTCTTTATCCTCTCTTTTTCTTTTGTTTTCTTTGTCTTGATATCCCAGCTCTGGACCATCCACAGAACATGGACTACTGTGAAGTCTAAGAACTAGGAAAATTTGTTTTCTTCCCTTGCTCTGCCTCAGGAAATCATATGCTATCCCATATGCCATACTGAATTTTGTTATGGGAGTGGGGAGGAAGTGGAGGTATACTATAGGATCTTGTAGATATGAAGCAGTGTGCTTACACTGATAAAGAAAGTTTATGAGTTTATGTCTTTGTGGTAATGGTCATAGGATTATCTGCCTGTTAAAGGTATTAGAAATCTCTCTGCAGCAGTGGATTTTGAATTATCTGCGGTATTATTCAGTATAAATTGCATCAGTAAATAAAGTCACTTGCAAGGTTGTTCAGAGAAGTTGGTCATTGTGAGGGCTTTATAAAAATTCATTAATTCAGTTTCAGGTTGAATGGGTTTTTGAATAGCATGCCTTTAATCCTAGGCCAGGGGATGGATTTCTTCTCTTGCAATTACAGCCAAGGTGGTTTCCTTACTTAGTGGTGAGAGAAGTCAAGAAAAAAGTTATTTATGATATTAGAGTGTGCCTGACTGGTGTTTGTTTTCCAAAATCAGCCATCTTGATTCTGGAAATGCAAAAATAAAAGACCCCTTGTTATTTTTCCTTTTGAATGCAGCATTTCTGCTGCAGATCCACATTCCTGGCTTGTAGAATTTGGTATTAGTGGATTAGACAGTGAGTGGTAATTGATTCACTGCCAGGAATAACTGATGATTATGCAGATCACCTGTTGTTAATTTTGCTGGGGAAGTGTAGGATCCTTGGCTGATACCATCAGTACAGGAGTACAGTTAGTACTGACAATTTTGTCATCATGTACTTGAGTACCTCATAGGTATTGATCTTGAAATGCTTCCTTAGAAGTCATCAGTATCAAATAACTGTTTGGTACTGTGGTTCTGTAATATGTCATGCCTTTTGATTTTCCAAATGCTTGGGGATTCATAAGGTAATAATGGAACCTGTCACAAGGTTTGAATGTTTGTATTGCTTCCTATATATGTGAAAAAAATCTGAAATCTTTTATATTTCTCCATGGTACTTTCTGAAAGAGTTAATTTCAGGTATTCCCAAGCCCTTCTCTGCTCTCAAGGCTACTCTCAATCCATTTGTCCCTAATAATTGATACTGGAGATTGCCCAGTCGAGGTGCTGGACTTTTCACTTGGCATTGTTGAACTTCATGAAGTTCACACAGGCCCGCCCCTCCTTCCTGTGGATGGCATCCCTTCCCACAGGGAATCAGCTGCACCATGTGTCTTGGTGTCATCTGCAAATTTGCTGTGGGTGCACTCGATCCTGCTATCCCACTCAATCCCATCCCACTGATGAAGACATTAAATATTCCTTATCCTAACAACTCATTTGTCAAGTATGAGTGAAGCATCAGTACTAATTTTTCTTCCAAACAGCTCTCTGTTAATATAGAATAATAAAAGAATTATCACTTACAACCAGAATTATATAAGAAATAAATAAGCTACTTGTTCTGGAGAGAAGGAGAACTTTCTGTATGTGTTCTAGTAGATTGAGAAAGCTTTTAAACCAAAAAAGTCAAATGCTTTAACTTACTTTAACAAATACCTCTCTTGCATGTAGGGATGTCTCAGGCTTTCCACTGCAACACTGTCAGTAAAATGAAATATATAAGACACAGAGCTGAATTGTAAATGTTTTCCATCTTTAATACCTATTTGTCTTATATAAATACTTAATAGCTCCTTTCATTTTGACTACAGTATCTCCTTGCATGTGTTTCCCTTGCCCCCTTCTGGCTGCTCAGAGATTTTGTACATTTCAAGAAAAAAAATCTGCAAATTCCTTGCATGGATCTGAAAATGCATGGATCTGAAAATGAAGCAACAAAAACCCCCAAGCAAGTAAATAAGCAAGCAAAACCTCAAAACAATTATAAACTGAAAACCATCACAGGAAAGTGTTGCAGGACATATGCAGATTGATGATGTATAGTCATTTTGCTTCTCTTTTCTTCTACTACTTGGTTAACACAGGCTGTTACACAAGGATGGGGGAGGGGGAATAATTTCAAAAGTGCTCTTCATGAAGAGAGTATTCAATTTATCTTACCTTTTGGAAAATTCTGGTTACAGAAAGGGTCACTAGATAATAAATTTGGTAGTGGTACAGGTGAATATGTGAGATTTTAAGCCACTCCCTCATTTAGCTGTCATTTGCTGCCATGTCAGCCTGCCAAATCCTTTTCAGAGATTTTTATGTTTATTATCACTGGTCAAGCTTTTTGTAAGTCTTTCACTAATAAATCCAACAGACTTTTCAGGCCCCTTCCTTACCTCTCCCGAAAGTGGCATCCCAGGTTTGCTGTTGTAACACCTCCTTTATTCTGTTTTTGACTTGCAGTTTGGTCCCTTATCTCATTCTACTTGGCAAACTATCCTGTTTTGTAGGTACCCTTGATAGTGTCCTGAAAAGAATATTTAACTGTAGTAATAGTTGCAAAAGACAAAATATATAAAGGTTATTATTTTTTATTAATGAATTGATTAAGGCCTGTTGGGAGACTGTACAGTTAATAGATTTTAATTTTGCTTTTTACACATTTAGAGGCTTGTACATTTTTAATATCTGCTCTTTTCTTTTTCCTAAGAATGCAAAAATTGAATGTAAGTTACTACTTTGAAACTGTTTTGCCACAGCATTTTTCCTTCTCTTTTGTTTGTGGGAATTCTCTGGATGCCAATACAACAGCAGCTGCTCCTGTTGAGGGCTATCTAGGAAAAAAGTTATGAAGGAAGAGGATATTTAGACATTTAACATAACTCTTCAAGGTAGTAAAAGAATCCTGAAGTACCATAAATAAGGTATCCCAAACTCTTGTTCCTTATTTTGAGAACAGTGAATTTTCTTAGACCTCTGGTGTTCTTCTGCTGATTTTTCTCTCTCACATCAATCAAACATGGAACACATGGATTGAATATATCTAATTCCAGGACTTCTGAAGCAGTTGCTTAGGGATGTTCAACAGAAGCATGTATAAATACTTGAGTTTCTGAAAGGAGAAAATAAGTTAATGAGATTTCCTTTTTTTTTTTGTCTCAAAAATCTTTCATCAGGTTCCTCTTTGTATTAATAAGAATGCACAGAATGAAGCAGCCTAAACCCATGGAAGTCACAGAGGTTTTGTCTGAACATTCCTTTAATCATAAGTTTTTTAAATGAAGGCCTTTTTCAGTGTATACTAATCCTGACCCTCTGTTACAAAGAATTTTATATACTTAGTGCCATATAAAGTTTATACTTCAAGTGTCAGTGGTACATAAAGCCCTGAAATGAACCCTGGAAAGGGAACATAACTGTTGTTATGTCAGCATTATGTAGCAGTCAGGAACAGGAATGAAACTAAAAATGCAGAGCTGATAGTTTGATTATCAATTTAGAGCTATCTCAGCTCAGCTGTGACACCAAGATTAAAAAAAAAAAAAAAAAAAAAAAGTGCTCAAAATTTTGCATTTTTGGTTTTCATTATGAGTTTGCTAGGGAAGGTGCTGGGGTGTAAGATCTGTCCAAATGACAGCAGAGCTGTAATATAGGGCTGAGAACTAGGAAAGCATGAGTACTGTGCTCAGAGTCCCCTGTGCATGCCTGCAGAACCAGTGTACCAAATCTGTCAATCTGACTTGGAATCTATCATCAAAGGATTGCTTAGATTATCATATAATGTATTTAAAAGGCTTTAATGAAACATAAAGCATTTTGTAGTGAAATTGGTAAAGAAGTAAATGTCAAGATAAGTTTTTTATCATCATCTTCTCAAAATAATGAGGAAATTAAGCAAACTACAGTGTGAGACCAGACTGAATCCCGGGGCATCTTGAAAACGTGATATGGAAAAGTAGATGTTAATTACACTCTTGCACTTCTTTATCATGGTACTTTTACAGGTGATTGAAATAGCTCTCAGAAAACTGAAACCTAGGTATGGTCTGTGGTTTTGATGTGAATGGTCTCCATTGAGATTGGACAGCTGCTGAAATCTTGTGGTGTGTGTGACCCCACACTTGATTGTAGCAGCTGCAGCATTTTCCTTATGGTTGGTGGGGCTGTCTGCTGTTCTGTACCAATAGTGTAAAATGGCCAGAGCTGATCAAAAAGGCCTTACTCCAGGCAGAGTTCAATAGCTGTCCTATCCCTTTACACAGCTTGTGTTAGCCTGGAACTTTATTGCCATTCTGTTGATTTTTCAGAGTTTGCTGTGCCATCTCCTTTCTTCTTCTAAGTGGGAAAGTAATGAAGCGGAAGCCAGTACGTTCATATCAGCTCTGGGCTACACGTCAGCAGATTATTATTGTCACTTGGTTAAAAATGTAAGTATTCGGTGTAACTGAGATTTTGACAATAATAAATCACCAGTTTATAAGCACATACATGGAGCTGTCATTGTGATAAGGAACATGAACTGAACTTTGTTTATCTTTTCTTACCTCAGTTACTTTTACAACCTTTTAAGGGAAAAAATGAAGTGGGAGATCTCTGGAGAAATTTTTATTAGATTACACGATAATAAATATTCATAAAAACAAAATTCCCATTCCTGTGGTGCTATAACAAAAGAAAAGCCTTATTCTATCATTATTTTTCCCCATGAAGTTAAAATTATGTATATTATTTTTTGTATTAGAATGTAACTTCTGAATTTTTTTACTGTATCTGCTGCATTTAAAATGGGAGGTGTACCCTATATGTTAACTGAAGTCGCTTTTCTATTTAAGATATATAAAAATAATGGGAATAATATTTCATGATATATTGACTTGAATTAGACAAAGCATGTAAAAATTGTTAGTAATGCTCTTCTGAAAGTTATGCCTTTACTTTTGGGGAGGGAGACCTAAAATGAATATCTTCATTGTTTTAAAATGTATAAAGTAGATAATGTGTAAAATAACATTTTGCAGTACAGTTTGTTCAGTGATTTGGAGAACTTTAATTTGACATCAGTAGTTAAAAAATTAAAAAATCAAAATAGATGAACAGAGGAAGTTATTAACCTTTACAGTACATCCTTTACAGTCACACAGAGAACCGTGCAGCTAATCTCTGCTTATTGTCAGTAAATGTAATATATTTTATTTACTTTTATATTATTTAACAGATGGTCATTTCATTAGTAACAGAACTCAGAGAAAACCAGTTCATTGGGCTTAACATTCAGGAGAGGTAGGTGTTATCTAAACATAAGTTTGATATGTTTTGGTCTGGGTAATTACAGTTCAGTGAGGATCATTTTACAGTCTTGGGCAAATTAGGCTTCAGTTGAAAGGTTTTGGAGGCATATGTTAGATAATTTAAGGTGTGGACAAGCTTGGTAAGCTTGGCTTCATGTAAGTGTTTGTACTTAGCCTAGGAGTAGTAGAGGAGCTGGAAGGGACCTTCAAAGATCATTTGCTGATGGTGCTGCTGTCACTCTTTGTCACATGATCATCTCCTTTTGCTGTCTGATTTATGCCTTTCTTGGTTTAACTTGGCTTATCTTCCCCTTCCTCTTTGCATCTAGATATTTGGTAAGGAGGATTAAATGGGCTGAAGTTGTTTAGAAGTGATTTTAGTATTAAAATTATGGATGCTGTTAATGAGGAGTATCATGAAGTTTCTTTCCATGTAGGAACTAAATGCCAACATTTTAAAAAATAGAGTGAAACAGACTTAGCTGAAAAGCTGGTTGAGGCTTTTGGGAAGAAAAATACCTGATTTCTGCTGGGAGAAAGAGAAAACTTTGAACTTAAGTTGAATTTTAAGTGTAGAAATGATGATATGGATGTTTATTCAAGTTCCAGAGACAAAAGCAGTTTGCTTTTAGAAGTGTACATTTTCTCTTTTTTCCACTTAGTGATATTTTGAAAATTCAGATGATAACATCGTTGCAAATTCATTGTAGACAGTAGAGTGGATTGTGCGCTATTTTCCAAGATCAGATTTTGATGATTATCTCAAACAAAACTATCTTTACAGGGTTTTTCTTCTGAAGTTAAGTAAGAGTAAATTCGTCTGCTGAATTTTGCTAATCCTGGATAAGGAATTAGAAACATAATTTTGTAAAGGGAGGTGATTTAGAGTTTCAGGTCTGTGTATCCTGGAAAATACTGCTGCACGATCAGATCATCCCAATAATTACCATTCTTACAAAAACACTTGTAACGAAAGTGCATTTTGAAGTATTTCAGTATAAGTAACCTTAAACAAATATTTAATCAGGTAATTCCTCAGAAAAGTGCATCTTGGAAAATGTTTCGTGTTTTCTTTCTCTCTCTGTTTAAATGGTGATGATTAGTACCTTAAGGCTGAGCAGCCTTCTTAAAACCCTGTCCTCACCAATAGGTCCTGAAGTCCTATTGGTGACTCCTCAAAGAAAACACTTTCAGATTTTTTCAGAGAATGCACTTCTTTTACTGAATCAGGAGAAATTTGCAGGAACTCAGGGAAGCCTTTTACAAACAATATAGGACAATGTTTTAGTTTGCTGGAATTCAGTGTTCCATAGTTCTTGGTCTTTATAAGTATCTTCCTGTCAATGCTACAGTTTCATGTGCTGGAAACAATATATATTCTCTGGGAAAGTTGTGACTTCTTTTTGCCAACGTAGTCTCTGGCAATTTAATTTTCTTAAAGTTCCAAAGTTTCTGTATTTTTTTAATGTTCCAGATTCCACTGTCTTTAACCATTTCCAACCACGTAGTTTTAGTGAGAAGATCGAACAAGTGGTTTATGTATTATTTTTGTGTAAAGTGGCTACATATTTCTTCAGCTATAGATCTGTAAGACAAAAAATTTCCAGCTGAGCACTTGAAGACAGCAGGATTCATAAATTGTTTCTGTTAAGAGGAAAGAAAGGTTAAAAAAGCAACAGGAGGCCTGAAAAGCAGTTAGGTTGTCTCTTCTGGGGCTCCAGGAAACTTGCCTGGGAGCTATGAGTCTCTAGTCTTCCTTCACTGGGAAAGACAGTGAAGTGTCTACTAGGAAGGATGTGGTGATGGAGCCATCACAACTGGGTTCAATTCAGAATTGTGTTGATATCCCTCACATGGTTTGCTTTGAGCACTTAAATATAAAAATTTTATCTGACTTCTTAAAATTCTATGCAAAATAAGAAATGATATGATACCAGTCATTCTAGTAAATAATTTTTCAGCAGTTCGGATGCATGTCTTACATTTAATATTCTGTAATTATTAATGTCCTTTTTTTCCTTAACAGTTTAGAATTTGTGACATTTCTGAAATATGAACTGTGTTTATTTTTTCCCTCAGCATTTCAGCCAGTCGTGTGAATGCTATTTCCATTTTCTGTGTGCCTCTCATTACTTTGCCTGATCTAGCTCCATTGCTGGAAACTCTCCTTCTTTACCACGGAGGGTCATCAAAAGAAATTCTCAGTTCAGAGTTTCTAGAGGCTGTGAATGAGGTCTTTTTAAAGTAAGTAGCAGGGTTTGTATTATTGTTTTGCTTTTTTATAAAGACTATAAATTCAATTCAATGTCCTTTTTCTAGGTTTGTTGCTGAATGCACTGTATACTTTTCTAGTATTTCCCTTGCAGCTGTATAGCAGAGCTAAGGATGTGGGCCAAAGCAGAATCTTACATTGCTGTAATGCACAAAATGTGGCATAACAGCTTTAAATATTGACTGGGACTTTGTCTCACCTATTCCCTAAAAAGGAGGGTAAAACCTTCAATAGATTTTAGAAATTTTGTGGAAATTGTGATAATTTTTCACAGAAATGATATTTATGTGTAATATAAGTGTATTACCATTGCTAACTTGGCATTTTGGGAGTGATTTTTGTTTTTCTGTGTGTAAGAGAGATCCTTATGTTTGATGTTTTCATAATTCTTTTGGATTTTGTTTTTCTGTGGGGTTTTTTTTTGTTTTTGTTTGTTTGTTTGTTTGTTTGGTTTTTTTTGGGGTTTTTTTGTGAAATTGCTTCGCCAGATTTTAAATTCTCCTGGTTTTCAGCAGATTAGTTTTAATGAGTCTGAAAGAGGAGCAATTTGTGAAATACAGCTCTGCTTGTTTTGCTGCCACTAAACCCACTGTTCTGATAAAATGAAAACCAGCTGAGTGAACCTAAACATCAGCAAGGTTGGCTATGCCAGGAAGGGAAAATGTCAGGGAAAGCACAGCCTGCATTTTCTTGAGAATTGCTTTATTCAAATTGGATCTGAAATGCTGTATTATAAACAATTTTTTTTTATACTAGAAAATGCCCCTTGTGAACATTTTGTGTCAATTATCCATTTCTCTCCTTTTCTATGCATTTTTAATTGCTTCCTCTGTACTCATCGTAATTTTTGAGATGTTCCAATGAATATTTTTGTGGTGATACATTGAGGGCTCCAGACAAAAATAGATAATTAGTGGAAAAGTACAATAACTAATCCATGCATGTTACTGGAAGTTGAGGAAAAGGAATTAAAAAGGAGTGTGAATGTGGCAGTTTGTAGTAAAAGATATGCTCAAAAGCACAGAGCTGTCTTTCACTCTTCCACTTGTCCATCTTTTGTGGCTTCTGACTGTTCATGTTCCGTAAGTATAAAAGACTTTGAGAGCAAGTTCACAGGTTCTGTACAGATGTTTTGTTCTCATATCAGTAAGCCGATGGGCAGTCCATCATGACCATTCTGATACTTCATGTTGTAAGGCCATTATTTGGGTGGTTGTAAGAGGTTTTTCTGACTGAAAGAAATGTCTCTTTTATTAACTGTTGAGCTACTTACTTATCACAGTGAACAAATAAACCTGATTTCACATGGCTTTTGACTAAGTGACTCTTGCAGGGTCCTCAGCAAAAGTGCAGTTTGCAAAAGTTTCCCTGAGAGAAGTACAGGATCATGCATGCTTTGCATGATATATTCCAGGACTGTCACTGAACTCATGTGGTCTTAATGTGAATGTGCTTGTATTTTATTTTTTTCCCTGCTCTGACAATTGATTTCTATTTTCCCTTACTCTGTTGAGTTCTGAGCATGTCTTCCTTCTGAACATGGGTGGAACCTGCCCCAGAGAATAGGGCACTTGCAGGGCTCTAAAGAACTCAAAATTGTCCTGGTGGGGCTATCTGCAAGTTCAGCTGTGGGAGAATAATCACTACAGTTAACTTCCTATATGGTTTTTATATCTTAGAGTTGCAGCACCTCTGTGTAAGCTTATTAGCTTTCTTTTCCTGATATAACCTTTGTAATATCTACCATGCTGTCACAAAAACAGCAAGAAAGTTGATAGTTGCAAAATCAGCTAATCTCTTGTCATTCTTTATTTACTCTCGTGTGTGTATGTGCATTAATACTAATATTTAATAAAACAGTATCCTGAAATCGAGCATTGCTTTACAGTTTGGAAATTCTGGGTACTTCAATGTGTTTCTTGTCTCCTTGTGTGTACTTTAAGGTCATTACATAATACTGAGTGGAAAAAATACAGGCTTTAAAATGAAATTCAGAATTCTGAGAGCTGATAATGAAACAAATGTATGGCAAAATAAATACATTGAAAATAGATCCTAAAATGGCTTTAGCTGTCTTTCTGCTGGTGTTTTTCTCCTTTTATCAGTAGCTTTAGTTTGCATGTATTCGCCAGCCTAATTTTAGGTTTTTAATCTTAACTTGATTTAAGACCACGGCAAATATTTATTGTTATTTATGTATTGTTTTGCTTTGAACCTTTTAATTTGCAACTATCACAATAGCTACAAAAATATTCTGGGGTGTTTGTGCTGTGTTACCTCTTCTTGGGAGGTTAGTTTAGTATATTTTGATTCATGCTGGTCCACACTGTGCCTTTTCTTTTGTGGTGATACAACACCAGTAGCTGAAGTCTTTAGGTGAAGAGATGACTTGTCTTCTTAACTATTTGTCTGTTGTATAGCTCTGGTCAGTGCTGGTGGGCTGAAGACTTAGCTACCTCTTAAGTAATTTTTTTTTCTTTGCTTGTTGTCTTTTTTTCCTTTTTGTTGTTGTTGGTTTTGGGTTTCTTCCTTATTTCTCTGCAAAGATAGGTAATGCTTTGCTTATGCAGCAGAAACCTTCCTGTTCATCTGTCAGTAGCTGTCTGCAGGAACTAATCTGGGTTTGCGAGAGTACAGGGACAGGACCTGGAAGGGAACTCTAGACTTAAACACTCTGTTTCCCTTTGATGGGCTCCAATGTGACCAATTTTCTAGGTTTTAAACACGTGTGGTAAAGTTGCATTTGTAGATGATGATGATTTCCTTTCATTCTTTGCTATTATGATTTGCTATTGAACAGGCTACTGTAAACAAGATCTTCTCTCTCTTGCTTCAGGTTGATGTTTGTGTCTCTTTTTTCCCAAATATATTTAAAAAACTGACAAAAAAAAAGAGTAAATTTTTTTTGTCTTCCTTCTAGTTACTCAGGTAAAACAGTATTTTCCTCTCTAAACCAGGAAGAAGATCTCCCTTCCTGAATCAGCTGTCTTCACCCTTTGGCTTCGTCACTTACCAAGCCTTGAAAAAGCTACCTTACATCTTTTAGACCAGTTGTTTTCCATTCAGTTGAATTCACTGGAAGAAGTGGCTCGTGTCATAAAAGACTCATTGCTGGTACGTGCAACATGTAGTACATTTGATACTGTTCTGTCATGCTTCAAGAGGGACAGTTTTCAAATATGTCAGCATAGAGACATGTGTTAGCATAAATGGCCATTATGGGACATACAACTTGTTAATTCAAATCACATCTTGAGTATTACAAACATCACTAATTTTTTAGTTTTTACCATTAATTGGTAGAAGAGAAAAAACTATCTCATCCAGTGATGAAAAATGGGTAAAGAAACACAGATCCCAGTGGTGCGGGTGCTGAGTACCTTTCTCTGTCTTAAAAATTTATAAACTCTAGCCAGGAAGGATTTGATTCTGTTTTTACTTCAATCTCTGTGCCCTTTGTCCAGCAGTCTGAACAATTGGAATCCCTTGTTATGGACTGCTTAGTTACTTGGTTTTGTTTGCAAACCTGAACAAAATTCTTAATGTAAAACATTTGCTGACCTGTAATTAAATTTTGTTTTCAAATGCTGTGTTATGCAGAGCACCAAAAATCTTCCCTGTGAGAAAACCTGGCATAGTACTTTTTCCAAAATAATGAGCTATTTTGCAGTGCTAAATGTAAATTTAATTGCTAATTGCAGTATGAAATTGCATGTGGGCTATGCACTCAAATTATATGTTTTGTAAAATGACAGAACTAATGAATGGCATATGGTGTTTTATTTTAAGCCTATGAAACTGCTTACAGAGTAAGTATTCTAGTGAGGAAAAGAATGCTACCTTTACATATTCTTCCTTTTTAATCGAACCTGGAAATCTTCTATTTTAGGGATCCATTACAATACTTGCAAATCTCATAAATGCCTTGGTGTCAGCAGTTCTTCATATGCTATCTGGGGATTTAGGTATACACCAAACAAGACTGCATACAGGGTCTATGCATAATTTTTCTATATCAGATATATTGTAAACTTTTACAGTATCTGGTACTATACCATGTACTAGCTGAGGAAAAAAAAAGATACCTAAATCTAGGTTATAAGTATAAAATATATTTTTAAAGAATCAAATACTTATTTCAAATGTTGGTTTTTGTCATTTAATAAAAATCTTCATCCTTCAGTTTCCTTCACATCCTGATCTCTGAAAAGAATGGAATGTTACTGTGCTAGCACACTTAGGTTGTCTTTACTTGCCTCTGCTCCAAAGACTTTGTGCTTTCAAAATAATATATTCGCAAGACCAGTGCAGCAGCTTTGAAAGCTGGTTTAGAGAGGACATCCTGTGGACAAAGCGTAGAATGAATGGAGATGTAAGAGCAGTAGGCAGCTGGATTGATAGGCATTGATAAGAAGCAGGGTGCATATATGGGAGATGGCATAACAGGTAAAAAGAACAGGATGAGAAGCTTCAGAGAGGCAGTATAGAAGGAACAGAATGTGATTCTGAAATAGTGGTCTAGATGCATAATGGTATTTTGTACAACATGTTTGTTTTACTGTAAAGACACTTCTGTAACATTAAATTAGTCAGCACTTTGAATCCAACAGTATATTAATTTAGCCTGCCTAAAGGATATTTAAATATTTATTTAGGAATGTGGATATGGATTTTTTGGCAGGTTGATTATGGTGTTTTAGGATGTAAGCTCTGTTTACCTTATGGATACAGTAATAGTGGAATCACGAGACAAAACTAGATTTCTACTTTCCTACCTAGAAGAAAACCTTTAGAGGACAAATAGTCAGTGATGTTAGTGATTTGATTATAGTACATTATAAGAAGGAAATTTCAATCAGCTCTTTCGTAATTTCAGTATCAGAGTAGCTTACCTAAATCAAGTATCTTGATACAATAATCATACTGTACATAAACCTCACCGAGATCTAAGGTACACAGATAGTTGTAAACTGCTGTACTTCTCTGATGAAATAAACTTGATATGTACTACTCATATATTTTAATTCCAACAGTAATTGTTGTGTGATGGTCCACTAACTTATGTTTATATGGCATGCTATTATGTTTGTGTGTTTTCGGCTAAACTGAAATTAATATTGGAAATTCTGGAATTACTCAGAAGTAATAAAAACAAGTGAAGTGACCATCACAGATGGTCTCTTAGCTTCTTTGAAATTGAGTGAGTGAGTGGATGTCTTCCTTTCTGAAGTAACTTTAGGATTTATATGTCTGCATTAACAACTAAACATGCAGTAAATACACATACTATTATTTTATGTTTTACCAGGAATGGATAGATATGTGTATACACAGATTTTTAAAGCCCATGTATGTAAAAAGAGATGTGATTGAATTGGTGTCATTTAGTTTCTGTTTGATTCTGAGATAGCTTTCCACAGTAGTTTTATTTGTTTCAAAGGTATGTTGCAAGAAAAATGCAGTAGGTTGAGAGGGCTTAAAATTTTTTGTCCTTCTTCTTTATAAGCCATCTGTTCTTGCTGCAATTTATTTTCCACCTTTTTAGTGTAGAATGGTAGAATTGTTAGGGTTGAAAAAGACCTCCAAGATCATTGAGTCCAATCTTTGAGAAAACCACCATGTCAACTAAATCACAACTGCTACATCCAGTTGTTTTTAGAACATTTCCAGGGATGGTTACTCCAACATCTCCCTGGGCAGCCTATTCCAATGTTTAACTGACAGAATTCTTCCTGATCTACACAGAGGTTGACATTCTGTCCTCTTATCCTGTCACTGGTTGCCTGAGAGAAGAGGCTGATTCCTCACCTGGCTGTGCCCTCCTCTCAGGCAGTTGAAGAGAGTGATCAGGTCACCCCTGAGCCTCCTTTTCTCCAGGCTAAACACCTCCAGCTCCCTCAGCTGCTCGTCACAGGATGTTCCAGGCCCTTCACCAGCTCCACTGCCCTTCTCTGCACTTGCTGCAGCCCTTCAGTGCCCTTGCAATGAGGTGCTTTGCTAAAGTCCAGGTAGACAATATCCACAAATTTTCTCTCATCCAGTAGGCAGGTCATCTGGTCATAAAAGGCAATTAGGTCGGTCAGGCAGCCTGTCCCAAATCCTGGCTGGGCCTGAGCCCCTCGTTGTCCTATATGTGCAGTGTGATAGCACACAAGGTGACCTGATCCATAACCTTTCCTGGCACCAGGGTCAGGCTTACAGGCCTGTAGTTCTCTGGATCCTCCCTTCCACCATTCTTGTAGATGGGTGTCACACTGGCCAACCTTCGGACATCTGAGACCTCAGCCAGGACTAATGATGGAGAGTGGCTTCGTGAGCACTTCTGCCAGCTCCTTCAGTACCCTTGGGTGGATCCCATCTGATTGCACAGACTTGTGATGACTTGTGATTGTCTGTGTGGCAGAGCAGGTCACTCACGACTTCCTCCTGGATTGCAGGGGCTCTGTTCTGCTCCCCATCCCTGTCTACCTGCTCAGGGGTCCCTCAGGATAATGGAGCTTTCTGTTAAAGACTGTGGTAAGGAAAGCATTAAGTACCCAGCCTTTTCCTCATCCCCAACAGGCGATTCTCTTCCCTTCCATGTCCAGTAAAGGATGAAGATTTTTCTTGGCTCTCCTTTTGTAGTTAAAGTATTTATAAAAACACTTTCTATAATCTTTCACAGCAGTGGCCAGATTGAGTTCTAGCTGAGGTTTTGCCTTTCTAGTTTTCTCTCTGTATGACCTAATGACATCCTGAGTTGCCTGCCCCTTCTTCCAATGGTCATAAGTTCTCCTTTTTTCTCTCAGTTCCCATGAAAGCTCCCTGCTCAACCAGGGG
This sequence comes from Emberiza elegans, assembly GCA_024865655.1. Lineage (NCBI taxonomy): Eukaryota > Metazoa > Chordata > Aves > Passeriformes > Fringillidae > Emberiza > Emberiza elegans. Next base: position 24,779,577 of record JALJVW010001283.1, on the reverse strand, counting down.
AGTTATCTTCTCTGCTGTCTCATCTATTGGCACATGGAGATGGCCTGCTCCTGTGCCTTTAAAATTTCCTTAAAAGCATGTCCAGCCTTCCTGAGCCCCTTTGTTTTTAAGAGCAGTTTCCTGAGACACTCTCTGAACCAGTGTCCTGAACAGGCCAAAGTCTGCCCTCTGGAAGTCCAAGGCAGAGGATCCCTTCCTTCCTTCACCAAGAACAGAGAAACTCTATTGTTCCATGGTCAATGTGCCCAAGCTGGCCTCTGACCACCACATGTCCCACAGCCCTTCTCTGTTTGTGAGCAGCACGTCTGGCAGGGCATGCCCTGGTGGGCTCCCTTATAAGCTGTGTCTGGAATTCACCTTCCACACACTGCAGGAGCCTCCTAGACCGTCTCCTCTCCACTGCTGAGCTTCCAGCAGACACTTGGCAAGTTAAAGTCTCCCACCAGAACAAGGGCCAGTGATCATGGAACACCCACTGATAGAATATTTCACTTCATCCTGGCTGGGTGGTCTGTGGCAGACTCCCAGCAGGAACTCTGCCTTGTTGGCCATCCCTCTGACTGTCACCCACAGGCACTCAGCCTTATCCCCACTGTCCCTGAGCTCTGTACAGCCAAAACCTTCCCCAGTGTACAGAGCCAATGAAAGAGGCATTAAAGGGGAAGAAAAGAGGAAGGATAGAGAAAATTACTCTTAATGTTGATAGACTCGGGCACTTCTAAAACTTCTGTAAAAATATACTTGTGCTTTAAAAATAAATGTATTCAGAATAAAAACACATTTGGCAATTCCTATAAGAAAAAACATTTCCTATTTTAAACTGGTAAATATAAAATAAAGTTCAGAAATACAAATATACAATTGGAAGATGCAGACAACACTTGAAATACAGCACTGTAGTAGTTTCCTAAAGTTAGGTGTGTTTAACTTCTAGATGGGTTGTGTGCAATTAATTGCATGTGAGTCTGAAAATTGAGTTACCACCTCAAATCTGTATAATCTTGGTCATGTTTAGTTCCCCATGTTTATTCTTGTGGTTGTTACAGAGGATTCTGTGGTGTGAATAAAATGCAGATTATTCTGTCTCTTTTTTTTCCCATTTACTTGCTTACTGTAGATACCGATATATTTTTCTTATTTTTTATTCACTTCTGGCTTTGTCTTATAAATAAGTTGTTTCAGATTCTGCTTTCTAGTTACACAGATACATAAGTGGTATAGTTCTTCAAGACTAGTATCTGGAAAATGTTATGTTAAAACTACTTTTTTTTTCTATCATGATACCACACAGCAGCTCCAATTCTCTGTGTTTGAATCTTATTGTTTAGTGTGTACTGTGCTGTCTGTATTGTGCATGTTTTAGAAGTGATTGAACAATACATAGGGTTTGATTTCTGTGAAAAGCACTGAATAGTTGCAGACAAGATTATTGAATTGTAAAATGCCTTTTTATTTTGAAAATATAAGGAGATAATGTCAACAAGACTTTATTAAAATCCCTCCTGAAAATGGTAATTCCTCCCAAATTCCAGAACTGCTTCTAGCAGTAGCAGAATTGTGCTGCCTGCTCTTGACCTGTTACACAAAGGGCATCTTTAAATTGTGGGGCAGAATTCTGCATTATCACAGCATGCTTGTTCTTGAATGCTTGCAAATTAATTCCCTACAGTCCATTGATCAAAATCTTGTGAAATTTGGTAACAGTGGGGTTTGGGCTTGAGTTTGTTTTTTTGTTTTTTTCTTTTGACTGCCAGTGATGAAATATCAATCATATTGATTTCAGTAGTTTAGATAAAACCCTAGGGGCTATTAACTGTGATTTCTTGTAGTGGATACTGTTAGATTGCTGCTGTCTGCCAGAAAGACGTATGGAGTTTTTCATTGCTGTATATAGCACATTCTTTTTGGACTAGTTCAGAAGAACTAGGATTTATTTGATCTTGGTCTGTCAGCTGAAACTCTGGTGGACCCTTTCTGGTTTGTGTCCAGCCTGTGATAAGCAACAGTGTGTCAGTTCCTCATCAGAGAAGTGTGCGTGCAAAGGTGGGTAGAGTGTCTGAAAGACAGGGAAGAATTATGGAATCAGCTGGACTGAAAACACACTCTCGCTTTCCACGGCTCTCCAGCTCCTCAGGATGGTTGGGTCTAGCAGGCAGCTCTGGAGATACAGTCCAGTCTTCCCACAAACGAAGAAAGAAGCAAACAAAGCACGAACACAGAACCAGACGCCCAGACAAGGAGGGGCCCGTGCCTCCCGGCAGCCTGCTGCCGGGGGTTCCGTGCCTGCTCCGGCGGGATCTGGGGCGCTGCTCCTCTCTGGAGCAGGAGGTGGCGCCCGTTCCATAGCGCCGAGATGGGGCAAAGCAGCAGGACCGGGTGCCGGCTGCGGGGAGGGGCAGCTCTGCTAAACAGTTTTTTGTAAGGGTTGGTTGTTTGTTTTCTGGTGTTATCGTGTATGGATTGTAGCAAGCAAAGTCCTTGTTCTCCCTGTGTATAATTAAAGAGTTATTATTTTAATGGTTATTAGTATTGTTATAATAATTGTTATAGCTTATTTTTATAAACATAATTTATATATATTATCACAGTGTTATGTTAATTTTCTCCTTGGTACTTTTTAGCTTTAAATGAGTTCATACAGATTTTCAGTACTGCATTATGCACTTTAAGCTGTATTGATAAATGAAATATTATAAATACCATGCTTTCTAAAGTTTATGTGATAAACTTCTGATATAATATATTATATAATAGAACTTCATATAATAAGCTTTTTATTAAACATGCTTTACTCTAGACTGTTTAAGAACTATGTTCTTACTAAATCTTCAGGCACTAACATCAGAGACACTAAGTGAGAATTTGCTTTTCAACTTAGACTTTAACTTAGTACTTTGGGAAATGTGCAGGTGGGGTTTTTTCTAGGTGTTCCATAAAAGCCTAAGAATATGGAATTAGAAAGCAGTTTGTTTACTGTTGCATGTTTAATACAACAACTTTCTCAAAACAGAATTTTGTGTGGCAGCATGGTAAAAGGCTTCACTAGTTAAAAATTTTTTTTTGATGCACTGAGACAATTAGCTTGTACTAGCAACACTGAAATGCACAAAAGAAGATTATACTGTGAGAAAATATCTGGGATGAAAATGCATGCAAAACTATTAAAGACAAAGGTGATAAAATCAATTTAATTTGTGGAATTTAATTTTGAAGATGTAGCAAGAGTCTCAAAGCACATCCTGAGAGGATTGTCTGCAGAGAGGAAAGAAAAGCTTTTTGAAAATCTACTCCTTGTATCTAGCCTCTAGCAATTGCATGCAATGACCTGTTCTCTCTGTCTGCCACCTTTAGTATTTGTAGTGATTGTTGTCATAAACAGTTTGGGTTCCCAGGTGTTTGCATTTGTCAGCTGTTGAGCCTGCTTGGTCTTGCTGTGGAGAATCCTAAGAATTCTGAGAAAATCTGAGGGCTTAGTGAGAGTTGATCTTAGAGTTACAGTTTAATAATGGCTGTGTAATAGCATCAATGAGTTAAGCTGTAAATTATGCCATGACAGTTGTGTGAGTTGTTCCTTATTAATACCTAATTTTCTTTCATTTGATTATCAACAGCCACAAGCAGCAAGTCATCCTGCTATTTTCAGAATTGTAAATGAAATTTTCAAGTAAGTTTTGAAATTACTGTGGGAGGGGCTTTAAATGACCCATTTAAACATTGAGGTTTTCTTCAAGAGCAGAAGCAGTACTATAATCTGCAACATATTATAATTTCAGCATATCTCTTTCTTTACCTATATGCTCTAAAGTCCCTTTCTGTGTAGTACACTGAAAATAATAAAAAATGTTAAAAAGCTTATCAACTTCAAGTAAAAGTTACATCATAATAATCATTGGTATAGTTGACTATGGTGTATTTTAGCCTTTAAAATTTGTAATTTATTTTGTACTTCAGTAGAGATTTGTGGTTGAAATACAGTTTTGAGGTGAAAATTTTAAATGCTGAAATGGCTTTGCCCATGCCAACATGAAGGTAGCTTTTAACAAAAACTTTTGCACTTACCTGTGTAGCCTCTTTTACATTTTGCTTATATACTTTTCGGGATTTATGTTAAATGTGCTCTTAATGGCCTTCAACTATTGATCCACCTATTAATAGTGAGTTTAGTTTTGAATACATTAAAATTATTTTGAAGCAACCGATATATTGGTTACCACGCAGGGGCTTCAAATCCTTTATACTCAGTTTTCAGTGGCTTTTCTTTTCACTTGACTTAATACTTACTAATTTTAAGTAGATCTACTGCCAGGGTTATCAGTATTAACAATTCCAATACAGCAATAATGTATTTAGTGACTGACATCCTTTGCTCATCAAGTGTTTCCTTTCTTAGGAAAGCAGGGCTCCCAGGTACATGTGTGCGGGGGCATTTGTGTGTCTGTGTGCACATTCAGGTTTGTGCAGACGCTAACAGAAGAGGCTTGGCTGTAGACACTGTAGACCACTGTGCTGTGAGAGTGGAGCCACTCGGGAGCCACTGCTCTGGCAGTCCTTTGTTGCTGTGGTCTCTGTGCGTCTGCACACAGAGGGCAATTTCTGAAGAGTTGAGATTAATCACTTTCCCAAAGCAAGATGCATTTAAAAATTGATGTGACTTCAGCAGATGTGTACTGAAGTCTTAGGCTGGAGACTGTATATTGTGATGGTACAAGGAAACAAAATTTGTCCAAGCTTCTTGGCTTATTTAAGGTCATGCTATATGGAATATTTTTTAAAAACCACATGACTTCACTACTCTTTTGCATCCTTCCCCTTTGGTAGACGTAGAAATGGATAAAATGATGTTTCTCAGCTAATGCAGGCTTTGTCCAACACAGTCTTTCCTGGTAAAACTTTGCACTTCTATTAATGTTTCAAATTGTCTTAAAAAATGATGTTTTCCTGTTTCTAAGCCTACATTTCTGCTCCCTTTCTTTACTTTGAATTGTTTCTGCTTAGCGTGCTTGTCCCTCTACATTGTTGGTATTAAAATGTTGATGTATTTTAGGAATACTGTGTCTCACCTCCTCTTGATACTTACATGAAGCTGTATGTGTTAGCTGGTTTTTGCAGACCAATTGGTTTATGCAGCCTTCTGTTTATTTTTGTTCTATTTCTCTACGTCCTTTCAACTATTATCCAGTGGTGCGTAGATATTAAGTTACTATTCCAGTTGTAATCACATGAGAGATTTTAGAGAACTGCTGATAAAAAAAATGTATTTCCTTGCTTGGAAACTGTGTTAGGTTTCTATAGCTGGCACAAAATTTCTTTTATATTTGGGGTTAGCGTTCTGTTAGAAGTATGGATCTAAGCATTATGTCTCTTTCTGTAATAACTTTTCCTGCTATTTGCATGCATGTTGGGATTAATTGTTCTATATGATTTTATCACAGTGATTTTACTTACTGCTTTTATTTCCCAATGTTTTCTTGCCTTGTGTGGCTATACAGAAGTCCATACACCTAGACTGTCTTGAGTTTCCATGTGCTATTCTTTTTTTACCAGTGATTATATTTGCTTGTAGTTTTGTGACATTTCTATGTTACAGTAATGTGTTAGCCCTTCATATATTTTAGGAAGAATGAAACAACTCTCTGATTCTCTAATCTCTCTGGCAACTTACTTTGAACACTTTTTTCTCCTTTCTACTACATGTCTTTCAAATAAGAGAATGAGAATTGCTGCTCTGTTTTTCTCCACTTGCTCCATTTGCTCAAGATTATTTTGCTCTGTGGAAGGCAAGTTGAAGCACTCACCTTTGTAAACCTCTAGAGTGGCCTATGGGATGCCACAAAACACTATAAAGTATGCTTAACTCAATCATGGGAGTAGTTCCTCTGAAAACGATAAACTGATCAGATGCCAAATTTGGCTAATAAACTTGTGCTAGTCTTTTTAATTGTATACTTATTTAGGTAGGATAAATTATGTGTCTGCATGTATATTGTATATATTTACTAAGTCTAATTTATTTGTAGGAGTTGTGTATGAGGTTTGTTTTTTGTTTGGCTTTTTTTTTAAACTAAAAATAAAATCTAAAAAGCCTGCAAAGTTAGTATTTCTGTTAGTGGTGTAATGAGCTCACAATTTGAATCCACAGCATACAAAGAATATACCTTTTTCTTTCATTCAGTTAACAGTGATGTGATGGCAGACTAATTATCTCATCTGTCATATCTAACTTTTCAATGTATAGGAATGCACTGATGGAAACTGATGGAACCTCCGAAGTTATGACAATTATACAGGTGTTTACACAGCTCTTCCTTCAGGCTTATCAGAATGAAAACAAACAGGTTAGTCAAGATCTCTTTCTTAGTATTTTTCTCCAGTGACAAAATGCAAAATTTTGGAAGAAAAAACCCCAGTTCTACTCTTAAGAGAGGTGACTGAATATAAATAATAGCATCCCTCTGTAGCTGCATAGATATGCCAAAGTTCAGTTCAAACATCTTCACCTGCACATAAAATTATAGCATGAAAACAGCATGTTAAGAGATGTAAGAGTGGTTTACCTAACTTAACCCTCAAGTTCATCAGCCTAAAGTGCTTTTCCCTGGCTCAGTTCCCCTGATGCTGAGGTTTCTGCCTGTAGAGTAAACATGAACATTTGTCTTTGATAAAAAGAAGGAAAAATGCTAGATGCATTTTTCTTTTGCAGTAGCAGGGTCTTTGACGATAAATGAAACAGAGATAACAATCCCATTCCTAGCCCCCTAAATAATTATAAGAAGGATATTGAATAGTCATATTTGTCTGTTCAGAAGGTAAAAGTCTCAGTGTAATACATACTGGGACACAGAATACATACTGGTTTCAGTTCCTGATCCTCAACAATGGTCTCTCTGAAATTTTCCTTGGTGTAAATTTTCAAATTTTACAGCTTAGTCTTTCTTCTTCTACACAGGTTTTTGTACCAGTCGTACTGAACTGAATTAAATAGAATTAGTTTTGTGCTAATTTAAACAAGAGCAAGATCAGTTTCTTACCTTAAAATTTTGAAATACAGATATGAAAAATCTTACTTTACTTATGGGTTGCAAACTCGACTTCAGATTCCCAAATCACATGGTCATGTCCTGACTATCTTGTTCATCTTGTTTGTTTTTTGAAATCAAATTCATATGATGAAAGTTTGGGAAGACCTTGTAATTTAAAACCTTCCACTTTAAGAAAATTTTCAGTTCCTTTGAGTTTTTACATCTTTTTGAGGGAGATGATAATTAAGAAAATGCTGGGATTTTTTGAAACTTGTGGCATACTGGCTTTTAATTAGCAGTGTGATTGAATCTGTCTTCTGGCTTCAGGCAGCTGTCTTGCTTAATACATTAGTGCTGTGCGTGATAATCTTGTGCCACCCTGACTGCATGGCAACAGCACACTGTGTAGCCCCAGGTGGGGATCAGTGGGTGAGAAAGAAAGTAAAGGCTCCACACCCACCAGACACCCAAGAGCTAATCCTGCTGTGCAGGTGATGCATTTTCTTCAAGGTGAAAGTCCTTTGCCTGTTGGCATTGCTAGCTAGCAGCTAACATGGACTACAGCCCATTTTTCTAAAGTGGTTTTAAATATTGAGTTTCCTTTATTTAACTTGTGTACTGTTTTAAGTAATGGAGTTCTAATTAAGCTATTATCTTCAATGATAGACTTAAAAGTCCCTTGTCTCACAGTTTATGAATCAAATGTAATTTTAGTTAACTTGCAAAAAGGTAGGTACAGATTGCTTCCTAAACTTTAAGTCAATCAGATCTCTTTTTTTCCCTTTGGTCATACCATCATTACATATATTCATAAGGTATCTGTCTTTGTGTTATCTGATTGCCCTTGACAGGACATAAAGTGTTCCAGTAGCATTTAGTAGAAGAATGGTAAAAACATTAATGACAGAAGATGAAGTGGGTTCTACCTGGTCACTGAGACCTTCAGAATTCAGAGACAGTTAACTGAAAAAAACTCTAGGCAAACATACATCCATAAAATTTGCAAAAGAACTGGCTTGTGTCTGGCAGTTCACAGGTTTGTGTGATAGGAGAATGAGTCTCTGTTGCAGTGTGGCAGCTGTCAGAAAGATTAATGGTCTGGAGGTTCAAAGATGTAAATGAGAGAATCATAGATTGCTTGAGAATTGGAACAGACCTCTGGACATCATCTTGTCCAACTCCCAAGCTCCAGATCATAGCTACTTAGAACCAATTGTCCAGGACTGTGTCCAGTTGGGACTCTACAACTTTTTGGGCAAACTGTGGTAGTGCTTGGCCACCTCACAGTGAAAACAAAGTGAGAAGATAAATTACAGAACTGTTTTCTGATACACAGACAGAACCTCCTGTGCTTGAGTTTGTGCCATTACCTCTGATCCTGTCACTCTTCACCATTGCCAAAACCCTTGTTCTGTTATTTTGCACCCTCCTTTTAGGTGTTTATATACATTGGTAAGATCCCCCTTGAGCCTTTTCTTCAGGCTCTCTCAGTCTTTCCTCATAGAAGTTCTCTAGTCCTTTAAAGATCCTTGTGGCCCTTTATTTAACTGAGCATTAACTGGGTATAGTACTTCAGGTTAGGCTGCTGGAATGGCTGCTTGCAGTGCTGAGGGGAGGGGAAGGAGCACCTCCCTGGACCTGCTGGCAATCCTTTGCCTAAGGCAGCTCGAGCTGCCACTCACTGCTCTGTTGCAGAGCACGCTGCTGACTCACACTCTCGCCTTGGTGTCCGCTGGGTCCCCAGGTCCTTCTCTGCAAACGGCTTTCCAGATGGGTGTCCACCAGCATGTACCTGGAATTACTCCTGCCCAAGTGCAGGACTTTATATGTTCTCCTTGTTGACATTTATTTGGCTTCTGTCAGCCCATTTCTCCAGCCTGTCAAGGTCCCTCTGGATGGCAGCACAACCCTTTCTTGTATCAACCACTCCTCCCAGTTTTATGTCATCACCAAACTTGCCAAGGGAACTTGCTGCCCCTTCATACAGTTCATTAATGAAAATGTTAAATAAGACTGGGCCCAGTGCTGACCCTGCTGTGCCCTGGACTCCAACTAGATTTTGTGCCAGTGATCACCATGTGGGCCTGGCTGGCTTTCTGTCTGTCTCAGGGGGAGTTGGTGTTGCACTTGCACTTACATGCTCCATGTTAGACCTGCCTGTAGTACGTGTTTGCAGAACAAACAGATTAGAGGTGTGCTAATACTGCTAGTCTCTGTTACACAAGCAGTGTTCACAGTATGCAAGTCACACATTCTCAGATAAACAGGGCAAGTCTCTTATCTGTGACTGCCCTACCTGCTGCTGGATCAGGTCCTAAGAAGTTTAGGTTTCCATTTTTGAACAGATGGCATTAATCTACACAACAATCTCAGGTTCTGTAAATGTTATTACTTCTTAGTTTAATATCATCTGTGTATCTGTTTACACTGGAAAATGAATTTAAATAGTGTCTCTTTTAAGCTCTGCATATTAAGAGTGAAAACTTATGTGATTACAGGGAAAAAGATAAGACTAGTAACGTAACTTTCTTCATGCTCTGAATCTTTTTTGATGCATATACTTTTAAAATCTATAAATAATTACTTTTTATAAGCAAGCATTTCCTAAATATCCCCCTTTTAATACCAAATCCTGAAATTAACTAAAGAGTTAATTTTCTGTTTTCTTCCTTCAGTCTGTATTGTTAATTACTGCCTTAGATGAGATTATTCACTGTGGGTTTGTTTTGAAAACTGACCAGTAACCTCTTAAAATAATGATTTTGTGTCTTAGCATAAATTTCCATTGAAGGCCTACTTCCCATACCATCACCAGCCTCTTGTTAGAAGTTTAGTCAGACGTCCTTTTGGTAAGTTTTTTCATAAAGTATTTGCAGCATTATGAGCCTGCATGATCTGTATATGTCTCAAAATAACTTTAAAAGGGATAGAGATAACTTTTTGCCATTTCCTTTATAGGGTGTGTTTGATTTAGCAATTTTCATAATATTCTTTTAATGTATTTCTCTGCAGGAATGTCTGGTTCTTATGTAATAATACTACAGATGTAACTTTAAAGAAAACTAAATCAGAACTGAATAACAAAGAAAGAATGCAGAATTATGTAGAATGATAGCCATGTTAAGAGATTGTGAAAATACTGCAATTGTCTTATGTTATAATATCAGTAATTGTCATTATGGAAAAATTCACATGTATTTCACAGGAAGCAGGCTTTCTGTTTCTCTCTGAGGCTTGAATTCTGATATTTTAGGTTGCAAACCTAACTTTTTTTCACGTTTCCTATTTATACCTATCAAGAAACCACTGTTCAGTTTGGTATGATTTTTTTATGGACAATAATTAAAGCTCAGTACAAGAGCCTCTAAAGATACTACTGCACTGATTATATATTAATATTGCCGTAGCAAAGGAACATCAGCCTCATTTCAATATTCCTATCTGTACTTCCTTCCATGGCTTTATCAATGAATTGTTGTATGAAATACAGTAGCAGATATTGCTTAAAATTGGGAAATTTTGAAATGAAATTTTAAATACTTTGTTATAACTTAATTGATTTGGAGAAATCTTGCAGCTGCCTTAATGCTTCAGTGTTACATTCTAGTGGACAATCTATGATTTTAAGTGTTTTGTTTTCACCCTTCATCCTCAGAACTCCCAACCACATATTGGTCTCAACATGTGAAACACATTTCAGATATGCTCAAAGCAATAGTAGAAGATACAAATGTTAGGTAAGCAGTATAAGATCTTCAAACTTTTTGTTTTGCATGTTAGTTTGTGAAAGGTCATGTCATTTGAAGTTTTTAGTGGCTGTATTTCATCATTTTCTTATTATTCTCTAAGTCTGGCTTTATTTTTAAGAATAGGACTTGAATTACTTTCTGAACCTGAGCTTTATAGCATCTATCTACCTGGCCAATAAGCCTCTGGGGAAACAAAATCTTGTCATTCCTTCCAAAAAGTATCTAGCTGCATACTTGTCTATTCTCCCATTTCTCCCTCAAAACTTTTAACCCTTTTTATGAAGGAGCTTGGCTTTCTATGGGCTTGTACAAACACCCAAACTGCAAACTTCCTTATTTTCATAAATATGACTGCCAGACTGCAGAATCGTTTTTGTTGTGTTAATCTTTGGGCTGTCACTCCATGTTTCTGACCTGCTGCACTTGGGGTTTGTTTGTTTGTCTACGTGAATTATGCTTTGATAGGGGATATTCTGGGACTATATGAAAATAATGAAAAAGAATACATCTCTATCTGCTGTTGCCTTGTAATTCTTTCTTATAAGGAGTGTGATGAGACCTGACTTGTATAGCGCTCAGATACAAATTTGCTTAGGTCTGCTCTGAGAGTTAGCTGTCCAAAGAATGTTGAACCGCTTTTAAATAAAAAAAAAAATTAATTTTGATTTTAAACTTGAAATATATAAAAACAAACATAGAACATCAAGGCCAGCCAGACTTGCAAAACAAGGTCATAGAATCACAGAATCACCTAGGCTGGAAAAAACCTTTGATATCATCAAGTCCAACCTATGACCTAATACCGCGTTGTCAACACCAAGTGCCACATCCAGTCTTCTTTAAACATCTCCAGGGACAGTGACTGCATCACCTCCCTGGACAGCCCATTCCAATGTTTGATTACTCTTTCTCTGAAGAACTTCTTCCAAATGTCCAATGTAAACCTTCCCTGGTGCAGCTTAAGACTATCATCCTGTCCTGTCACTGGCGCCTGTGAGAAGAGACCAACCCCCACCTGACTGCACCCTCCTTTCTGGTCATTGTGGAGAGCAGTAAGGTCCCCCCTGAGCCTCCTCCAGGCTAAACAGCCCCAGCTCCCTCAGCTGCTTCTCACAGGGTTTGGTCACCTTCACCAGCTTGCTTTCCCTTCTCTGGACTCGCTCCAGCATCTCACTGTCCTTCCTAAATTCAGGGAAGAACTGGACACAGCACCCAAGGTGTGCCCTCAAGAATGCCCAGTACAGGGGGACAGTCACTGCCTTGGTCCTGATACAGGCCAGGATGCCACTGGCCTTCTTGGCCACCTGGGCTCACAGCTGGCTACTGTTCAGTCTGCCTTTAGTCATTACCCCCAGGTCCCCTTCTGCCTGGCTGCTGTCCAGCCACTCTGTCCCAGATTTCCCCCTGGGTACTGGAACAAAGATACTTGCAACCATGCTTGGTTTCAGTTAACTCACAGGGGCCTTTTTTTTTTGTTGCTGAGTGGCAGAAAAAAGCTTTTTGTTGCTCCCTCTGAGGCCAGGCTGTCTGGTGGTAGCTTCTCACTTTCTGTGTGAGCTGCAGTTCAGCACTCGCCTGTTCCTCCCTGAAGTGTTTCAAACCTTTCTGTCCTTGGACTGTGACCCACAGCTGACCCTGATTTTTTTAAAGAAACACATAACTTGAGCTTAGAACAAATAAATAAAACAAATGCCATCCATCATAATGCATTACAGTAATATAACCATGTCTGTTCTGCTTTGTGTCCCAGCCCTTTCTCAGTTTATATATAGTCTTTTTCCCCTTTATTTTGAACAGTACACTAGTTTGAACAGTGTTGTAGTTGCCAGAATACACTCCTACTTCCTTTAGAACTCCTACAACAATTAGGTTTTCTACCAGACCCCTCCCAGCTAGAAAGAAAATGGATCTAATGTGTTTTAAAAACTAATATCCATGAAGAAACTGTATTCAGTTTTCTTTTATGACTTCATTTCTGATTCTGTATTCTTTTGACTTTATAAGGTTTACAGAGCAGAAAAAAAATTCTGTTATAGAGCTTATCCTGTTGGTTCTCAGTGCTCTCTTTTTATATGGGTTGGTTTTCAAGGGGTTTATTTTATACCAAATGTGAGTGTTACAGCAAAGTGCTTTCTGTGTCCTTGTAATCAACAGATTGCTTCTGTGCTGAGATTTATTATTATGTGCAGTACTCTCAGTGAGCAGTGAATGTTACATGACATTTTAAACTAGAAATCAGTCGATCAGTTGATGAACTTACAGACATTTTGTGGGGGAAAATCCCCAAAATAGTGAAGGTACGCTTTTGGCAATGGCAGTGGAGCATAGGTGCCACTACAGAGTGGGCAGAAACAGCAGTAGGGATGGAAGTGTAGGGTATGTGACTCCAAAACAGGCTCCGTAATGGTAGGAAGTGTTCAAGATAAGGGTAACATCAATTCCTGGAATTTCTAAGATCTTCTTGTAGCTGCAAAGCAGCTTTTGGAGTCCCCAGGAATAAAACATAAGAAAACCAACTAATTCTTTCAAGTTTTGCCAGATTTATTAGAAATAATTGTTCCTAGTTCTCAATCTAGCTGTCCTTCTGTTTGTCCTTCCATGTTTAGTTTTAACTTTTTGCTTCTGAGATGCGTACCATTAGTTTGCATCTCTTTTCTTTAGTCTTCTCTGAATATTATATGAATGCACATGAGAAAGTGTGGATATGAATGGTGGTTCTTTCTTACAGCAATAATCCTTTTGTAAACACCTTCAAAATTTTCATTTAAGAAAACATGAATTTTAAAAGTCGGGAGATATACTTGAAAATATATTTTAAAACTTTCTATTTAGTCCATCTAAATGTAATTCCTTATTAATGACCAAAAAAGATGCACTTCATGAATTACCAAAAAGCAGACAATAACCCTGGAAAGCAACAGAAAGAAAGTGAAAGGCAGCAGTATGTTAAGAGTGTAATATGATTTTAAAGTTTTGGAAATCCTGCTGCTGAAGCTGTCTTTTTATACATAATATTTTGTCACTCTTTATTAGAAGCTGCTGTTAATGACAGTCTGTTGTACTGTCAAAGTAATCTGTAGTAACACTAGGTGTGTCTCATTTGATTGTGATTTCAGATAATAGACTAAAAATAAGTAGTACATGCGTGTATGATTAACAGGTAAGGTATTCTCTGTTGAAGAGTAGTTTAAATTTTTTTTTAATTAACTGTCTGCATACTTTCTAGTTAATTTAAGGCAATTAAAAACGTTAAATAATGAGAGATACCTAATTTTATCTGTGTTGTTTTCCAGTTCTCTCACTGACCTCTTTGAAATCTGGTTTTTGGTTGCTTGTTTTGGAGAATGGCTAGATATTGCAGCAGAACAATTACTGAAGGCTGTTGTAGAACCAGATCCTGTGCTGTGGCTGCTGGCATTTTACTACTGTCCTAAGAATGAAAATCAACAAAGGACTCAAACAATGGTGGGTAATGTAGTGATAGTAATTGGCAATATTCAGTCAGTAGTCTGATTATATCTTATTGCTGTAAAACAAATAGTGCACATCAGAAAAATGAAAGGTATTGACTTTAAAAAGTCTCTGGGAATTGTGTCACAGTGGACAACTTGATAGTTGGGTTTTTTCTTATTTTTGACATTTAGAAAAGCTTTTCCTCCTTTTTGAGTATGTGATATAGATTAGCACCCTCTTGGCTTTCTTTTGGATAACCAGGGTGTTTTTAGTCCTAAGTAAAAGTACCCTAGTGATGGTATTTTTAAAATCAGTGTGACAGAATTCAGCATGCCTGTGTTGTGGCATCTTCTGAGAAGGAAACAAGAAATCACAGCAGTTGAAACCGTGAAGATGCTTAATCAAACACAGTCTTGAATCCTAGCCTTCCCCAGCTACTCTGATTTCTCTTTAGTTTTTGGCATGTGATACAGTAACAAATACATGACAATACCATATGCTGGGCTGGTAACAGAAGGAGCAGTGCTCTAACCTTACAGGCTGTACTGCACAAAGAGTGCTGTGCATCTGTGTATGCAAGCCGATACTTGAAAGCCTTTAATTTAAACTTATTATGCAAATCTGAACTAGCCCAAGTAATTGGATCTACAAAGGCCCAATTCAAAAGGCTGCAACTTGTCTAGTTTACCTTAATTTAAAGTGGATTCTGTTGGATTTAAAAATGCAGCTCAGTACACCACAGTAGTAAAAATCATGCTTTAAATTTACATCTAATGCTCCACATAAAACAGTGAATTATGCAATATTTCCTTTCCTTCCCCTCCTGCTTTTCAGATGGCACTACAAATGGAAGATCGCATCCCGATGACCTACAAATTTTTTTCACGTACACTTTTCATAGTCTAGGAGCAAGGGATGGGATGGGTTGGCTGGAAGGCAAGGGAAGGGTTGGCTGAGCAGTTATTTAAGAGCTAGGGTGAAGTAAAGAAATCAAGGTTGTTTTTAGAACGTAGTTTGGGGAAAGTAGGCAATATATGAGCAATAAACAAGAGTGATTGAAGCTATTGCACTATAGCTGCAGATCAATGTGTTGTTCTAACTCCACAGAATGAAATCACTTTGTTCCATATATGAAATCATCTCCCTGTGTGTCCCCCATTCTATTTTATTATTCAGTCATAACATAAGACAAACTTTAGAAACAAAAAAGCTTTTCTGCTGACAACCCACGCAGTGACTCATCTTTTCCCAGAGGTCTGACATTTCGGTTCATTATCATTCTTTTCTTAGGTATTTGAACTGAGACTTTTCTTCTTTTTTTTTTCTTTTTCTTTTTTGTTTTCTTTTTCTTTTTCTTTTTTTTTTTTTTTTGCACAGGTTAGGCTACTTCAAGAGGATTCCCACACTTCATGCAAAACTTCTGCCTTTAGTTAGGTGTTTGTTTTTTTTTTTTTAATTTGTCCTTTGGCAGATTAGCTCTCAGCTCTTTCAAATGAAGTGGTTTTCACCTCAAACGCAGCACCTTTTACTAGTTAAGGATTAACATGCCCTGGGAACGTCTGGTAGATGTCAGTCTGGTGTACTTTTCATTCAGCATTATTTTTGTGTGGAAATGACTTATGACTTAGGATTTTGTCTTCCTGCTCTGTACTTTAGGTAACACCTTTATATTAGCCAGAGTGTAATACAAAGTGCTTAAATTATTTAAAGAAGAAAAAGGCTATTTTTGCTGTTCACTAAAGTTCACTCACATGTACAGCAGTAAAAATTCTGCTTCCCAGTATTTATCCCTTTGTTGCACTCCTTTCATATCTTTAGGGCCTGAAACACTGAGGAAGCAAAACTTGAAGTTTGGCCCTGAGAATGAGATTTCTAGGGTACATGAGCTCTTGGAGCAGGACCAGCTACTCTCCATCTGCAGTCTCTGGCTCATAAGATGCACAGAGGAATAAAGAGTTGTGAGGAATTCCAGTTACCTTTCTGTAGATCCTGGTATCATTTGTGCCTCACATGTAGTTGTGGACTTAATGCAAGAATAGCAGCTTTTTCAGGCTATATAATGTGAAATTGTTGAAAGGGTAGGTCAGTGTCAGACAGATGTCTGAAAAAAATTGTCCCAGTGAGTATCCTTGAGAAAGAGGTGTTTTTTTCTTTTAGGTCTGCAGTGGTGTATTTTTCTGTTGTTCCAGCTGATACTCATTTGCATTCCATCTACAAGTCTTTTTCAGTTAATTTTTAATACAGTGAACAGAATTATTGTTAGGATTTTTTTTCAGTAGTTGCTCATAGTCCTTCTTCTAGAGGTGCCAAACTCTTCTGTTTCCTACCCCCAGTAAAAGTTAGGTTTTATTGTCTAGCTCACAACATAAAAACATAAGTTGTGAACAACACAGGAAGAAGTTAAATTGCACATTCTTACCAGAACATTTTATCAGCTGAGGTCAGACTGCATGGGGATTTAATTGATTTACAGCAGCTATACTGAAATGAGCCCTTGAGGAGCCTTTGTTCTTTCTCCCACAATGTGAAAATCAGACCACGTTCTTCTGAGGGACTTTCTCCATTTCCTTATATTATTAAAAAAGGTAAAATCCTGGCTTGATGCCCTGTCTGCTTCATTTGTAAGACCAGAGAAAAAAAACAGTCCATTTTTTCCACCTTTGTGTATGTGAATCAGTATAAAAGAAACGCGTTACAGCCCTTCCTTTCCTGGTTTTCCTACTGTTTAAATGCAAACTTTTTTTATGTTTGACTTGTTTCTCCAAAGATTCAGTTTTCTTTTAGTGAATAAATCCAAAGTAAAATACCATAGATTTCACCTTTACTCTTCTCTGATCCTCACCTTTACTCTTCTCTGATCCCTTTGAAATTATTTCCTACAGGTAGAAGCCCAAGAAGTCTACAACCATCTAATGATGCTGTTCAGCTGCAGAGACCTTTCTCTCAAAGACCTGGAGGCTGCTGTACGCAGGGTAACAGGTGTAGAGCAGTGTTGTAACCAGCAACTCACAACACATCTTCTGACCAACTTCTTGCTCTTTTCACCTGGTGGACATAAGATTGCCCAGGAATGTATTTACCATGTAAGTGTTTCTTCCTTTTTTTTTTCAGGTTAAATACATACTTATTTTACTATTTTTGATTTAAGTTTCTACCTCTTAATAAAGAAAACACATAACAGAGAATTAAAGGAGACTGTGGCTACAACAGCCATATCTAGCCTGCTACATATCTATTTCAGGTACAGTAAAAACATTTTCCATTCACTTCTTGATCTCACTGACAGGGTTGCTGTTGTCCCTGTACAGATGTAGAAACAGCTGAAGCAATGGCTTGCAGTTAAGGGATACCTACAGTTCATTTACAATGGTATATATAACATGTGCAAACATTTTGGTTTTCCCCAAAAAAAAATCACTCCCTAAATTATCCAGCTACTTCAGACATGATGGAACTTTCTTCTTGCTGTTTTCCATTGGGTGGAACAGCTGGTTAGTAGGTCTTGGCATTGATGTGGCAGAAGCATGGTTGGCAAAGTCAGTGAAGAAACCAGTGTGGTAACTGAGAGAGAAGGAGAAAATGAAGAGCTAAGACAGTGTCTCTTAAGGTGTAAAAAGAGATGAAGAGGAGTAAAAGGCTGGAAGCTTGCCACAGTGTCTTCCTGTTGGTGATGACAGCCTTCAGGTATATTGGTGCAAACTATAAAATGTGTTTGTGTTACTTAAGATAAACAGTGCAATCTCAGTGTAGGATTAGAAATCCATTCCTTACTATCAAACCATATTCTTGTAAGAAGTGCATGGCCCCTGTGCAAGCAGATCTAGGGCCATTGTGTAGTTTTAATACTTGCTAAAGTTTTTCCATTCAGCAGCAGTGTGGTCTTATGTATAGACCTGTATAGGGTATATTGCATGTGTAAGGCCATTTTGATATGGCTGGCTGACTAAGAAGACATAACATTTTTCTTTTTAAGAAGGTCTAAGGTATTTCTCACATCCTCGGGTGCAAGTTCACAAATGATCAATTTTTGTTTCAGCATAAGAATGTAATGATAAAGTTTGGGGGGTTGTATATATTTTTACAGAGTGCTTTTTCTAGTTTCTCTTCATTAAGAGAGTGCAGCTGTTGAGCTGTGATGCTGTAATTTACTAGCCTGCTACTTTAAATCCCAACAGGAGCACCAAAGACATTGTTCTTCTTTATAGATAGCAATATAACTAATTTTCAAAACTCTGAATATTTCCCAGTGCAGAGGGGTTATGAACTGTTGTAGGCCAGTTTGTTGGTTTATCAGTCTGATTAATTTTGACTGTATCTGTATAATCACTAATGTGTAGCTAGGCTCTCCATGTGATTTGAAAGGGACTAAAAACAATATATGAAAGGCAGAATGGTGTGGAACTGATTTGGGATGCATGGTTGTGGTTCTTTTTAGCACAATAAACTTCAGGTTGAACACAGATAATGAGGAGTCAAGTCCCTTCCGATCTGCAAAAATTGCAACTTAGAGTCTTTTCCTGTTTTTTGTCATCTTTTGGGGGAAGTATTCATTTTCACTTCTGAAAGGTTTTGAAAGCAAGGAATTGAATTGTCTCCCCAAATACATGCAGAACCTTCATGTGCTTTTAGTTCTTTTCTATGACAATGACTTACAAATGGTGATACTGTCCATTTGTGTTTCCTCTAAAAACTTTCTGGCCTCTTGATTTTTTTCACTTAAATTTGAGACAACAACAGAAATCTCAAAGTTGCTTGGCTCCACTGGGATGTATGGAAAGAGATACCTCAGGCAGAAAATGGTTCTCACATATTCAGTGGTGAGGAAAAAATCTGGTTTTCTTGCAAGTATTTTGAAGAATTCTTAGTGTTTAGCAACATAATTGCCAAATTTAACTTTTTGTGTTTTCTTTCAGATTACTGAGATAACTGATACAAGCAAAGAAGTTTATAACCTTCTTAACCGCACTGCTTACAGATTTAACCATAGTGGAGAAGAAAACCAAAGGACTGTGAAACTGATGAATGAACTTCTTCAAAAACTTACATTGAAAGTTTAGAATTTCAATGTGATCTATTTATCAAGCCAACAAATCAGGTCTTTATCCAGGTGTGAATCTTCCATTAGCATCTAGCACTGCAGGTTACCAGGGGCAGAAAGATATTTATATAAGCTATAGCTGCTAATGTATATTCCCTCATCTATACTGACAAATAATCTGTTGTTTGGAATTGCTAATCTTTTGTAACATAGTAGTAAATATTAAAGATGCATGAAAATGTTGTTCTGAGTACCTTCTGTAACAAGAGACCTACATCATTTAAAGTAGTTTGCTCATCTCCTTGTTGTTTATCTGGCTGAGGATCAGTTTTTCTCCCAAATTACTCATGTGGGCTTTTTTTAAGTAAGTAATATCCAATTGCTTGATTGGTAAGTTGTTACTAAAATGTTTTGTTCTGTGCTTCTGCTTTTCTGAAACTAACGATGATCTCAAGTGATTCATAGTGTTCTCAGGAAATCAGTGAGTGATATTTCCTGAACTCTTTCCTTCTTTTTGAAAACGTTTCCAAAATGAAACTCTTCCCACATTTGCTAAATGTGGGGTTTTTTCAATACTGCACCTTTCACAGGACAGTGTTCTCCTCTAAGTACTAGACCAATAGCTGGTCTTTGTCAAAAGATACTGCAGGCATAAAATTGCTTGCAGTACAGCCACTTAACAGTGTGCCATGATTGATGCTATTATTTATTCATTTAAGAAGTATGGGGCTTTTATTCAGACAAAAGAGGGCAAGCAAAACACAGACACAGGGACATCTTCCAGTTCAAAGGGACAGATTTCCTATAAAGGTTGCAACTCATTGCCTTCATTTTTGTGTCCAGCAGTAATTTGCTTACTTCTGTGTTTAGGTTTTTTGGGTCCTGCAAGGAGCATAGACAGGTAGCAATTCATTACGTTTTTTATTCTTAGGAAAGTATTTATCCCTAGAAGTTTTATGAACCTGTCTCTAGCTTAACTAGGAAAATGACAATGGAGAATAGTAGTGGCAGAGCATCCTAGCTTTCCTCAGTAATTTGTTCCCTGTATTACTTTTCTGTAATGCCAATGCCTGTGTTATGCTACTATAAGATGCTACTTGGAATTCTAGTCTTGCATATAAAATCCAAGACATGTATCTTGAATTAATAAAGCTTTTTGAATGTAGCACTTGTTTTTGAGCAAGGGGAAAGAAAAACAGTGTACTTAGTGTCCTTTGGCTGTAAGAAGTGGAAAGATATTTTCTGTTATGCTGTTAACTGATTTCTTACAATTTTGTTCCCAGTGAGTCATATTACGGAAGTTACATGCCCTCTCAGTCAGTTTGCTAGTGAAAAAATAGCAAAACCATAATGTATGTCTGCAAAGAAAAGGGGTTCTTCTCTTTTTTGCTTAATTTTTTAAAAATGAAATTATTTAAAAATAATAAAAATTATTTTAAAATACAGAAATAAGTAGCAATTTTTCTGTTGTTAAATAGCCACACATATCTAAAAAAGTAAAATCAAGCAACCCAGTTTTCTGTTCCCTGAATACCAAAACTGAAAGGCATGGGATTAAACTAAATTATTTTTTGGTCACAAACTCAGAGGTATTCGTCTAGTGGAAACAGATGTGGAATGCTCTATTTAGAATGACAAATAATCTAAAATTTTAACTAAAAAGAAGAATGATTTTTTTTGTTTGGGTGGGTTTTTTGGGTGGTTTTTTTTTTTTTTTGTTTAATGTCTAATCTGGTTGTTGGATGTGAGACTCTTTGGTTGTGTTTTCTCCATATTGTGCCTATATGTAATTTTAGCTATGCAGAAGAAAGATAAACAAAGAGCTGCAGTATCTAATTTTTGCAGATAAATTAGGTGAATGTTGTGGGTATAATATTTAGATGTGCAGGGCAGTTTTTGGACAGGTATTTTAAAGTAACTTTTCTTTATCGGTGTCTTTATTTTTCCATTGACAAAGTGCATGAAAATTCTTCTAACTTTATTTAACAAAATCATTATGCTGATAAATAAGGATAAATAGAATTTAGCAGGAAGGAAGTGCACAATGAAGGCAGTAAAACCCAGAATTAGTAGTGAATTGATACATTCTTGTTTTCTTGTGTGTGGCTTCCTAAGAAAAACTGAATGATTTAACTACTAAGGAGGGTTTGCTAGTTTCAGGAGGCTCTAAGGAAGAAACCTAATTGATACTGTCTGTAACTTTAAAAAGATACAACTGTACTGGCATTCCTTTTGCTCTTTTTAGCATAGTGGTTATAAATTGTTGGTATTTCTTTTTCCTTACTCTTTCACTATGCTTGAATTATGATCTAACTTTGATATAAGCTGTGATTTTGTGGGATGTTGAAGCTACTTTTGTTAGTTTGCCAGTGGAAGGCTACAGAGCAGTTTGGTAGATCTGAGTAATGGAAGATTTCTCATACGGTGGCTTCTGCATTATCCATCCAATGTGCATCTTTTCCTCTCTAATTGCTGCTTTCTGGAAATGTTCTTTGGGGCCTTCACGGCTGTACTTCTTTGCTGAACCAGCCAACAAGTCCTGAAATCAGACTTTGAGTAGATTGTTCCCTTGCGTTCTATTTGCAGCACACACCCTGGTTGTGTTCAGTACAGAGAGAACTTTTGAAAACTGTTCTGCTTCAAGGTGTTTTTGAATAAGAATACAGACAGTAAATTTTACTTCTTTGTTGATTACGCTCTTTTCCAGTCTATGACTGCTAAGTTAGAGCTTTTTGGATTCTGCAAGCTTTGCAGCATGGTGCTGGTTGGTTTCTGTGGATTTTCTTCAGGCAGGAAAAAAAGTCATTTCTGTGGCTTTTATTTAATAAAGATCTCAGTCCAGTGCCTATACAAAGCAGAGTGTATTTTATTTTATCATGTGTTGTCAGATAGTGCAATTTAGCTGACCAACAGTAACATTCATTGTGTTAGTCCTAGCATTTGTGATTAAGTTTCTGTACCCTCAGCATTGTAAGTGTCAAGAGATGTTAATAGACACAGTGAGTTAATATTTGTTTCAGTGAGCTGAAAACTGTGATATATGTTTGACTTGGCAGGGATATAATTTAAAAAATTCTGAAGCATTAGCATTATAGAAGTATAGAACAAAATATCTAACACAAATAACTTGCAGTTACTAAACAAAATGCTGTTAAATCAGATTGACACCATTTCATTGCTGTGTTATCTAATGTCAGAATGAAGTACCTAATGTTCTGTGTGAATGAGTAATGTCATACTCATTAAAACACAGTTTTCTACTAGACCCAAGTTTGAAAAGTCAAAACCTGGAATGTTACGGGAGGAGTCCTCCACGAGCACACAGAGCGTGTGTTTGAATTTTTTATGCTTTCCTGATAGTCTGCAATGGCTTTCTTAAGCAACCAGCATGTTTTGTTGGGCAACACCAGTAGTTAAACCACTGTAGCTGAATGCTCTGGTGCTGCAGGCATCCCTCTAGCACTTCATTCATTGCAGTGCTCAGGTCGGGGCTGCTTAAATCCACTTCTCTGGCAAGTTTTCCTTACTTGTGATACAAGTTTTTCTTAAATACTTGCCTGGATTTAAAAGATATGTTCATGGCAGACATTCCATTTGCTGCCCTAGTAGAGAGAAGCTTATTCTGGGAATTTGCTGTTAGGTGGTCTGTTCACTAGTGGATGCCACAGAGGCGTTTCCCTTGCTTGCACTGGCCATCTTCCTTTAACCAGCTGTCTGGCTGCTGGGAAGGAATAAACCTACAAGATCCTTCTGATGGCTTGAGTGTGCTCCCTGTTGTCTGGGCTGCCAGGAGCCAGCCAGGGATAAGCATTGGACTGCTGTCAGCCACTGAAACAAAAATCTGAAATGTCAGCTGGCTCTGGCTGACTTGTAGTGATGTAGTCCATAGGCAAGTGTGGTGCTTTAGTTTGCATTCTGTATTCTTGCACATGTGTGAAGGGAGGGAGTGACAAAAAAGATAAAACCCAACATGTTTGAAACTCAGCTATAGAAATTTAGCTGTGAATTTATATTCAATACTGACAGAATTAGGAACCAACAGTTCCATACATTACATTCCATTAACCTGCATATCAACAAATAGCAGAAAAAAATCCAGCAGTAGTGTCTTTAATTGGTCTGTATATTTAGCTAACTTTATTAACTTTAACTCTATT
Source organism: Emberiza elegans (assembly GCA_024865655.1). Taxonomy (NCBI): domain Eukaryota; kingdom Metazoa; phylum Chordata; class Aves; order Passeriformes; family Fringillidae; genus Emberiza; species Emberiza elegans. The sequence goes on along the minus strand of JALJVW010001283.1, from coordinate 24,756,161 downwards.
CACTATATATTTAACTATATAATTTTTACTGCTTTAAAAGCCTCTTCCATAACTCTTCTGTACTATGTCAGATGATGGACTCAAATAATAAAAAAGTAGACCTCAGAAACATTGACCCTCTCTTTTCTATCCTTTTCAATAAAAATATTTGTTAGGCCCATGAACTTTTGCAGATGCATAAATGCCATCTTGAAGAGATTGTGCTTTTACATATTTTTGATTAACATTGTGAATTGCACTGTTGAGATGTCTCGTGTATGTGCCAGTTAGCCTGCATGTACAGTTCACTCCTTAACATTTTATTTCTTAGCTTGTGAGTTTATTTTGAGGCTTCCAAAACAGGTGCATGCAATATGTGATTTGCCTGCTACTGTTAAAAGTTTCCTTAATATTTCACATATGAGAAAGCAGCTTCTGTTTGTTTTGACTAATGATGCCAAAACTTCTACTATGTATAGGTTTTCTGAAAACAGGACTTCAGCTTTTTTATTTCCAACTAACTTGTAATGGTAGCTGGTGATACAAATTTCCTATCTGTAGCATTGTTCCCTGCAGAGACTACCAGTAACTGTTTAAGTGTTTTTAATCTCCTGACTGTGCTGCACTTCCATATCAGCTTCAGATGTCTGCGAATAGGGAGAGAAAAGCCAGTGTCAGATTCCATGGAAGAGGAGAGAAGTCTTGAAATATGACACAGGATTAATTTATAAGATGGAAATTGATGATATATGTTTCTGAACTCAGGCACTTTGTGAGTTTCTAGTAGGGAGGACCAAGAGCAGCATCTTTTCTGGAAACATAAGAAAAGTACCAGCGTTTTTTCCACAACCCTGTAAATTTCTCCAAGTTCATTGCAAACCCCACTATTATGTTTCAGTTTTCTTTTCTTGTGTGTTTGCTTCTTTGCTGAAGTACAGATGGCCAGTACTGAGCAGTTTGCTGCACAGCACACTTTTCAGGCCAGACCCAGTTGCTGTAGCTGCTTTCTCTTACTGGCTTGTCCTAGGCCAGTGGATACTGAGCAAATGTCAAGCCCAAACCTTGGAATTAAGCAATAACATCTGTTTAGGAAAGATAATTTCGTTGGGATTTAAAGTCTTCAGATGACAGCTGTTGACTATTTTTCATCATGGCGCTTCTGATCTTGATTTCACGAGTTCTCCTTGTGCTCGTTGTATTGGCAGGAGCAAGCTCCCACATGTGCCTACTCTTTAGGCAGAAGCATTGCCTTTTTTTTTTCTCTTTCTTTCTGGCCAGGATCCAAGATGAACATATAAATGGTAGATCCAGTCTCTTTATTTTTCTTTTGTTATTTGTATTCTTAAAATGTAATTCGCTAAATCTAAGTAAACATCATAGAACAAAGTTTAAGAACTTGCATATAAAATCAAGTATGGGCTGAATATCTGTTTTTCTGAGATCCTTCACTCAGACACTTTTGTCTAACCACCAGCAATCTGTAGGTCAGTTGTTCCCTGCCCTGATTTCTTCAGATTTGGCAAACTTGTTGTAGAAGAATGAAAGAACAGAATTTGGTGTCCATGCTGTTCCCTCTCTGTTTCAGAAATCATGCATTTGAACAGCCCAGTTGGTGCACCACTTAAACGGTGCACTTAGAGCCTTGGCACAGTTCCTCAAAACTGTGTAGCGTTGTAGAGTCTGGCAATCCACATGCATTTAAAGAAAGTAAAAGAAGAACTGCCGTGTGTCATCCTGCCGTGGTACCTTTTTAATAGTTTTCCTATCAATTCAGTTTTCTTTTAGCTCATGATTTTTCAGAGATTCAGGGAGTAAGCAGGAGGAAGAACCATTCATCAGGTTCTTTCTGACTGCATTGGGTCCTTGCCACCTCTAAAGCATAAACAAAAAGCAGAGTCTTTAATAGCTGTATTTCAAGGCAAAGTGGGGTGGGTTTTGCATGTTATAAACCTGTGGTTTTGATGCTGAATGCCCTTGATGCAAAAAAACTGTGCCACACCAGCTTTTAGCATTGACCTTCATTCTGTGATGTAGAACTTTTCTCAGCATCACATCTGCCCTTCAGCTGATGCTGGCATTACTTCATACTGGTAACAGTGAATCAACTAGCTTAACAAATAGATAAGACTGGTCTTTCTGTTTACTTAGTCTGGATGTTTTCTAGTTTCCATTCCTTCCTTCCAGATATCAAGTAAGAAATTTACATTCCTGTGATTTAATTGAAGAAAGGAGAGGCAAGTGCTGTTGGGGAGAAGGTGGGTACAGAAACAGTAAAATGTCAGGAGGTGTGCTTACCTCTTCTTGTATAAAACTGCCAGTCTTTTATTTATCTGACTCTTCATCTGTGTAAAGAAGTGTGCTGGTTTAGGGTTAGTTAATTTCCTTTTTAAAGGCTAATGTGGGGCTGAGTTTTAGATTTTTGTTAAATACAGAATTGACAATAAAAGAGCTGGTTTTGCTATTGTTGAGCAGGGCTTTCACAGAACCAAGGCCTTTTCTGATTTTCACAGAGCCATGCTGGGGAGGAACTTGGGGGTACATGGGAGGTTGGGGCAGAACACAGCCAGGACAGGTGACCCAAACTGACCAAAGGGATATTCCAGACCATATAACATCATGCTCAGGATATAAAGTGGGGGAAGAAGGAGGAATGGAGAACATTTGCAATGTTAGCATTGTTTGTCTTCCCATGTAAAAAGCCACTGAACTGCAAATGATGGGGATAACAGAGCCCTGTTGTTCTTCTGGGATGTTTTAGTATTATAAAATTTGAAGATTGTTTGTCTTCCCACCTGCCCTGCCTCCTGGAGATGTCTATAGGAAGCAGTGAATTAATTCCTTGTTTTGCTTTGCTTGTCTGTGTGGCTTTTGCTGTCTCTATTAAACTGTCTTTATCTCAGCCTGTGAGTTTTCTCACATTTACCCTTCCAGTTCTTTCCCTGATCCTGCTGCTGGGGGGGCAGGCAGACATCTGCATGGGGGTTAAACCGTGACAAGAAAAAAAAAAGTTCAGCATTTATGTCATGTCATTGCTTTTTTTTTTTTTAATACTGAAGCAAACAGGGAGCTTATTAAAAAGCCTTCATAAACAGACAAAAGCAACAAGAGATTATAATGCAAACAGGGCACGATGGGCAGTTCCAGCAAAAGTGGTGGCAATTACAGAATCTTGGCTTTGGTTTTGCAGGGTGATATTGCCATGTTACTGATGGGAACAAAGATGGCTGTAGGGACAGGTAGCCTGTGTGTAGGGAAAGGGTGGCTGGAGGGGCACATGAAATGTAGAATGAGGGAGAAGGGACAGTGTGGTTCCCTGCATTAGGGAGCAAAATAAAACTTAAGTACACTTCAGGTGTAAAACTGAATAAATTGGAATGAAACTTTAATTGGCAATTATAATAGGTGAGTTTCAGGCACACCACGGAACAGAGGCAGATTGGAGTAAGATGGCTGCTGAGATAATGTAATTCTTAGTTCTACTGTACTTGCAAGAGTTGACTGTAAGGAGGTACAGCTGTAGAGCAAATAACTTTTACTACCAAATATAAAAATAACTGTGGGACAAAGTTACTGTGAAGAAACAACTTTGAGGTTAAAAAAATTTAAAAAAAAATGTTTTTTCTGTGTGGTAGATGATGAGCACTGTCATCCTTTCAGGATTAGAGATGAAGTGAATCACATTATCGTGCCAAGCACCAGCTTCTCAAACTAGCCTGTTTAGATCCAGTCATGATGACTGGGGATGATGCCAGTGGCAAAGCAGCCAACACTGGCCCATGAAGAAAATGTCTCGGATGGAGCTTCAGCAGAGAGCTCCAGTGCTGAGACAGCAGCCCCCACACAGCCAGAGGAAAAGCCTGGATGTGGTCAGAAATAGGCAGTTTTCAGAGATGACTGAAGCGAGCCACATTAACTAAAGGGTACAACAACGTCCAGCTGCTGCCCAGGGGCATGTGAGAAGACAGCAAGCTGTCATCTCTGCAGTGGGGCAAAATTAGCAAAAACAGGGTTTCACAGGTTGTACTGTGGGCATTACCACAGTGCTAATAATTTCTGATGTGTAAATGATCATGTAAAAGCAAATTCTTACAGAACTGCAAATTCTTCATGCATTCGGGTAACAGAGCAAATGCCTGTTGTTCTTCTGGAGAGCAGGTATGTTTTAGTATTATAAAATACTAATTTTGTGCAGAAAATATGCACTTAGTTTTAAATCACAGCAAACGGACAAATGCAGTTAGTCTCCCAAGGACTGTGCAAATCTCTCAATTTCTTTAAGCACTGCCATATTTCACTGACCTAATATGTCAGCTTGGCAGCAGGTAAAATTTTAAAATAAATTTTCCAGTATACTGTGTCCACAGAAACAAAGGAACATAGCCATATCAGTGTATACTTCATATCATATTTTTTTTATATGCCTAAAACTCAGTACAATTCTGAAATTCTAGATGAGTCAGCTCCTCTGTTTGGTTGCTTCCTTGTCCTTTCCTGCAATTTTTTTTCTTCTGACTAGTCTGGGCAGCAGCAATTGAGGTCAGAAAGAGAAATGCACTTAGGTGTCTGTTGAAATCTTTGATTGTTACAGAAGACATCAGATGTGACTCATGAATACTAGGAACTGTAGCACAAAGGTAGATATTTTGTAGCTTTAAAAAACCACAAGAGACATTATTAAAACGACCACAAGATGTATTAATTTTTTTTTTTTAAGATATTAAGAATTAGAGTTGTGGAATAGGGTTTTCAGTGAATTAGAGGATGGTTTTGTGCTCAGTATGTGGGTGTATTTCAAATGTTGCTCTTATCTTAATACATAATTATGTGAATGTTTTTTTCAAAGTAAAATACCATTAAGTTACTGGTAAAAATTTGAATGGCCTTAGACATTTCATGTACTGCTAGTCACTCTTAAATCACGTGTAGTGAAAGTGAGACCTGCTGCAGCACTCATGTCTGAGCTGGCACTTGCCTGCAGTACGGGGCCTGGAAGGTATGGATTTTCCAGACATTTACAGTCCAGTTTCTGCATGGAAAGAATCAACCCCAAACTAATAGAGCTTTTGGAACATAATGGCTCATGGTAATTCAGCTGCTTGCTGATTCTTACAAAAGCACCATGGTTTCCTCCCATGTGTCTCTATGCAAAGGAGCCTACAAACACCTGAAATTTTCTGTAGTACAATGCCAGTTCTCAAGACTTCCATCAGCTGTGGAGATGAACTGACTGACTGCAGTGCTCTGCATGATACTTTTTAATGCTCCATATTTTTTATTTGTTTTGGTAGTATCCTTTTTCATAGTGCTTCTTATATATCAGAAATCCTTAGGCTCTTTATGCCAATTTGTTTCCTCAGGCTCCCCACTTGCTTCATTTCCAGTCAGACCTTAGTTTCCAGACCATTTTCCTTTGCTATTTTACGTGAGGCATGGGCAATAGGGTACAGCTAATTCCCTTCTAAAGGAGAAGTCACAGAGATAGCAGCAGCTGCAAACACCTCCCAGCAAAGCTGCAGACAGAAAACAGCTGTCAGCAAAATGGTGTGTTTTGCTCTGTACTTGCAATAGAAAGTGTATGGCAAGGAATGAATGCATTCCCACTGAGGGGCTGAGGGACTTGCAGGGCCACCCCCTTGTTATGGTCTGCCTTTACTCTGAAAAAGCAACCCAGTAAGCAGCATGATGGTGATCCTTGCCTGACTATATGGACACAGTTTTCATTTTTCATCTGAGATTCATCTTCAGAGCTGAAAGGTACATCCAGAAAAGAAACACTGAGATCCTAACTAGATGCTGGACTGATGAAGTGGGAGATAGTCCAGCGCTGGGCTTTCGAAGCTCTTCAGAATAACATTACCACTGTGTTTGGAAAGGACTGAATTAGGGATGAGAGGGGGAAAAAACTCCTACAAAATGCTGTATTTTATGCAGAGGGGGCAGCCTATGAAACAAGTAAATGAAACCTAAGGGCAAAGGCATACCTATATAGATGCCTGTCTTGTCATAGCCACATACAGTCATAGAATACACTGAAATGGAAGTGACCCACAAAGACCACTGAGTCCATCTCCTAGATTAAAGTATTGTTTGAAAAGACATTGCTTCCTGTAATGATATAGTTAGAGGAAGTTTGGAAATAAATTTCTTTGTTGTTTACTTCTATTTGCTACAATTAGATTCTGCAACTTCCTTCTCTTGGGAACTCAATATAAAAACACCCACCTGAAAGAAAACCATAACGTTGGTGGTTTGCAGGGTTTATTTTTCCTGTTAGGCTTTTGATAGTAGGGTCTATTAAAAACTTACATGTGCAGGACCTACTGCTCCAGCTGGATCCCTACAAACCTATGGGGCCTGATAGGATTAATCCAAGTATCCTTCCTGAGCTGGCTGATGTAATCATAAAATGTCTCTTTTGAGTGGTCTTAGGAATCCAGAAGTCCCAGATGACTATAAGCTGGCAAATCGCTGTCCCAATTTTCAGGAAGGGCAAGGAGGACCCAAGAATTGACAGGCCTGCCAGTCTCACTCCAGTGCCTGGTAAAGTTATGGAGAAGTTTATTCCAGGGGTACTGAAAAACACCCAAAAGACAACGCGGTTATCAGTCACAGCCAGCACAGCTTCATGAGAGGGAAGTCCTGCTTATCAACCTGGTTTCCTTTCATGACTTGGTAACTTACCCAGCTGACCAAGGGAAGCCAGTAAAGTTTCTGATACTGTCTCTCACAGGATCCTTCTGGACCTAATGGGCAGCCCACAGCTGGATAAACTCATCATGGGATGGGTGAGCAGCTGGGTCACGGGTCAGGCACAAAGGGTTACAGTGAATGGGGTGACATCAGACTGGGGACCTGTCACCACTGGGGTTCCACAGGGCCCCATCCTCAGCCCTCTGCTCTTCAACATCTTCAGAAGTGACCTGGCCACAGAACTGGAAGGGATACTGAGCAAGTTTGCAGATGACACAAAACTGGGAGGAGCTGCTGACTCCCTCCAGGCAGGGAGAGGCCCTGCAGAGACACCTCCACAAATTGGGGGTCTGGGCAATCACCAGCCATATGAAGTTCAACAGGGGAAAGTGCTGGATTCTGCATCTGGGATGGGGCAACCCTGGATGTACGGACAGACTGGGAATGAGATGCTGTAAGCAGTGCCATGGAAAGGGACCTGGGGGTCCTGGCAGGTTGAACATGGGTCAGCAGTGCCCTGGCAGCCAGGAGGGCCAACCCTGCCCTGGGGTGCATCAGGCACAGCATCACAGCTGGGCAAGGGAGGGGATTGTCCTGCTCTGCTCTGACCTGGGGCAGCCTCACCTCCTGTGCTGGGGGCTGGTTTGCTGTACAAGGAGCAGCTGAGGGCACTTGATCTGTTCAGCCCAGAGGAGACTGAGGACAGACCTCACTGCAGGTACAACTTCCTCATGAAGGGAAGGGGAGGCACAGGGACTGATCTCTCCTCTGGTGACAGGACCTGAGGGAATGGCCTGAAGTTGTTTCAGGGGAGGTTTAGGTTGGATATTAGAAAAAGGTTCTTCCCCCAGAGGGTGTTTGGGCACTGGAACAGGATCCTCAGGGAGGTGGTCACAGCCTGACAGAGTTCAAGAAGCATTTGGACAATGCTCTCAGGCACACGGTGTGTCTCTTGGGGATGGTGCTGTGCAGGGCCAGGAGTTCAATAATTTTTGTGCGTCCCTTCCAACTCATTCTGTGATTTTGTAAATAATTATATGGTTCCCTTCCAATGCTTTTTGCATGATTCAGAAGGATTTTAAACTAAGGGTAATGTTTATATCATGTTAATGACTCTACTAAACAATACATACATGAGTCTCCTGTGCTCTCCGATGAGTTATGGTGACCATAACTTTCAATGCCACCTTCAGCTTTCTTCTTAATCTGGAGCCTCACTCTAAATCACAATGCTTGGATTAGCAACAAAAGGCCCCATAAGCCCTGATAAAGGGCCAGGACTGCCACCGCTTTGTCATCTTTTAGGTTTTTTGGTATTTGCATTTTATCTTCTGTTGCTTTTCACAGTTTCTACCATTCATGATGGGTCATGATGTTGTAGTGAGGGGAAATGTTCAAGTTAATGCCGCTGAAACAGACTGTAAGAGCTGTAGCAAACAAAAACTACTACTGCTGTGCTCAATATTAAAAAAAAAGGGCAAGTAGATTGTTTTGAAAGAAGAAAAATTTGGTGCTATTTTAAAAAGTGTGTAGTATCTTACTTGCCACGTAGCTTTAACAGTACTGGGTATGAAGAGGCCTACAAGGTATGTAATTTCTGTATATTTTGTGCAAGAGGCTTATCCAGCTCAGCATTTTTTCCTTACACAATGAAAAATGCAAAAAGTAAGCTGGTTTCCTTTGCTGGCTTTTGCAGAAAAACCTGTGAAATGAAGTGTAACTCTGTTACGAATGGGATCCTGTAATAAATACGTCTGTGAGAGTCACTACATTAGAAGTCATTGTGATGTCTCAGTGTCTTCCTGGACAATTTTCTAACTCTTGCTGCATTTGAAAGAACTTGCTGAGTGTCCCTTAATTCAGTTTTTGACACCATGCCTGCAAAAGGGGAGGTCAGAAAATGTGACATGAAAAGGAACTGTACTCTTTGTACTGAAGACCATGTTGAGGCAGGCTTTTACTTTAGATTCTGAGTCCAAGAACTTTTAAAAAATACCCCATTTATTTTTTCTCATTAACATCCCTTAAGTGATGAGTTCCAGGTTCTTTTGCTGCAAAAGAAGGAATGAAGTCATTCCTCTTCCCATGTTTTTAAATTAATGTTGAACCACAGTGCAATGGAAAGACTATATGTACTTGAAAAAAAAATTTTATTTTGATAATTTTATTATTATCAAAGAGGATTTGATATAAAACAATAGAGTAAAAGGGAAATAAATTCACAGTTTTTTGTGGTTTAAATTCTTACTCTCGGAAAGGAATAGTTAAGATGTCTTCTAAAAATTTAGAGATTCATTGATCATGAAAGAACAGATACACTTGACATATCATTGCAAAAGAAGTATCACAAGGGTATGAAAGACACTTTCAGAAAATGGGAGGTCTGACATTTCTAGTAAAATTTAACCTAAACATGACAGAGAGAGCATGATGATCTTTGTTTTTTCTTTAGTCCCATCACCAGGAAGATGGCAGGTAATTTCCACAGTTTATTTCTGCTACCATCTAATCTTATGAACCCCACCCCAGCCCCTGCTGATTTCATACTGAGGTTTTATAAATATGACATAGAAGTTACAAACAAAATTTTAAGTACACAATACAGTTTCATCTGTTTTCGGAATGCCCAAATTAATAAAGTTGTTCAAATCAAGAATCTTTGGCATCTGCAAACCAGAATGATTGTATTACCAAAGCACAAGGATAAATCCCAAAATTCTTGTATCAAAGAATTACCTAGAGCCAGAGTAACACGTGTGTGTGTGTAGTTTGTCTTGTGTTCTCAGTTACAGTGGACCTCTAGAAATACAGAAAGGTAAATATTTCATTCAGCTGATTGTTTTAGCAGTCACATAATCCTTCCTTTGATGTCCTGGGTCAATGAAATCCTAGTACCATCGGCGTTTAGCAGAAGATCTATTAAAAGAGTTGTCTGTGATCTTTCCTGCAACGGAAACAGCATTTAAAGTTATTACTTTGTCACAATGAAGGAATATCTGTGCATTCTTGATTGCCCCAGCTTTCCAAATTGAGCTGTATTTTAGGTTACCAGCAGGGTGTAACTGTAGCTGCACAGTTAACAATGATCTTTAGCTTCCTAAAGCTACCACAAGGAGAGAAGACAAGGAGGGATCCATGGTGGAAGCGCAAACTCTCTTGGTTATTAGTAGGTTACTCTGAAAACAATGTTGGAGGCAAGTTACCAGAGCAATACTGTGTGATGTGCTACATATCCACATACCTTCTCATCTTTAGCCAACAGTCCTCTAGCTTGTCCACCTTAGGCCACTTAGTGTCTAACATCAGGATAATATAATTTGTACTGATTCATTTTTTGAGAGGAAACAGCAACAACATTTCTCAAAGGCTCTTAGGAAAGGTACATCTTGTTTTTTGCTCTAGGGCTCGACTCCTGTTCCTGCTGAACTGAGCCAGTGTGTAAAATCAGAACTGATATCAGCTCAGTAGGCACCGGAGGACGGGTCCATCAACAGCCTGGAACAACAGCAGCAGCTGTAAGTTGTTTCCGACTGGAGCTGCCACCATTTCCTGCAAATGACACACAGTGCTAAGCTACAACTGCAGAGAGGATCATGACAGTATCCATTAAAGAGAAGACTATAAAACAAAAGCTTTATTGACAATTTCAGGTTAAAGTCACAAACGTTATTTCCTCTGACCTTTAGGAAAGCATGGCAACCAAATTACTGTAGGCAATGCCTTACATTTGCAATCAGTCTGAGAACTTAAGGAGCACTGTTTATTCTCAACTAAAACTAAAAGTCTTTGGTCCTTCCCAGGTTGCCTCTGCCTCTTATTCTCCATACACTGAGCCTCAGATACATGCATTCATCACAAATCTGCCCATTCAGCAGCAAGGGATCTCAGCCAGAAAACTCTCTCTGCCCTGCAGAGTCTCCTCTCCCTTCTCTTCAGGTGCAGAACTTAGCCACTGTGAACAAAGAGGAAAACAATCACTGTTCACCAATCAGCTAAGCTCTGCACCTCGCCAGAGAGATCTCGGTCTCAGCAGAGATGGTTTTCGGAGGAGGTTCTTCCATGATGCTGCTGCTTTCCTCTGTTTTTGGTGGGTTTGGGGATTTGTTCCTCTCTCCCTCTCTCTATTTTTTTTTCTTTTTGTTTTGGTGTGTGTATGTGTGGTTTTTGTTAGTTTTTTTGATAGATGGAGAGGATTCCACGCTGTGCACCCATCAGACTAGCAGCTGTGGTCATGGCTGCGTGGTAATCCCTGGCAATGTGATTTTAATCTTAAGTCACAAATCATCATGCCAGGAACCCAAACAGCCATAACATTAAAAGAAAGCTGTGCAGTCACACAGAGTATTGTACTCAGTATCTTTAGGTTTTATGGTATAGCTAACCATACACTTCCACTCTGCCTGTGAAGTCAAAAGGGTAATTCTAGACTATTGCTAACACCTGCATACCATGTAATTTTCCTGTGCTAGATACTTACCATCAGAAACTTGTAGAAATTTTGGTTTTATTGTTTCTGGCTTTCAGACACTTGAAGACACCTTCCAGATTAAGATTAAGAACTATTGAATGTAACTCAAATTCCTGTGAGTCCTTGATAATTGGGAGAACACAAAAGAGTCTCTTTAGCCCTAATTGTTATAAAAGGTGTCTCTCCTACCCCACCATTGATATCCTGCCACTCTACAGTCTGATCCACCTTTCCCAAAAAGTTTTCTTGGCAGGCATAGTTCTTGTCTATACAGAAGAACAACATGGCTTTTCATAATCACACTTGCTCACAGTATCTGTCATTAGCTGTATTTCATATAACATAGCAAAAAACCACTACAAAATCAAGTGGAACTCACAGTCAAATACTGCTAGAACAGAAGAAAATTAACATTTTTGCTTGGTATCAATTAGGTGAAAATGTTTTTGCTAAATTAGAAGCCTGAATTTTGATATCACAAATCAGCTGTAAAGTTTTGTGAACAACCACAGCAATCAGTCTGTTGGATGAGTTATATGATTAACCAAAAATGCTGTACTCTAAGAAATTTTCATACAAATCCTAATGGGTTATATGTTAAACATGCATGTGCAGACACCGTAAGGCTACATCCAACTGCTCAGACAGAGAATTGGAAAGTATCTTTGCAAATTTATAGCTTACAGCAATCTTCATTCCATAAACATTTTTGCAATTCTGTGTTTTCTGGTGATTCCTCTCCTTTTTAATTTCATAAACAAGCTAGCTTCTTCCTGTTAAGGCTACTTTTCTTACCTCATAATCAATCTTCAAAACCTCCATACCCTTAACACAAAAAAAATTTGAATTATCAGCTTGTTCTCACATGATATTTGCTTCCAAGTCCACAGTTTCATATTTCCACTGTGGGATCGGATCAGGCTTTTTTCAAAGACTGTGCTGCTTGTGAAGTCAACATGCAGCTCTATTAAACAGAAATGCTCCTTGAACAATTGAAATTTTTGTAAGCAGAGTTAGGAATACAGGATTGGAAACAACTGTAGGCAGAGCCTGGCCTTCTTTGGCCATTTGGACTTACAGTTGCCTCTTGTACAGTCCATTACAACAAAGCCATTCTCCACGTTCTCCAGCTATGCCTACATGTATGTAACTCATTGCTCCCGCTGCTGGGCTTAAGAAAAAGAAAAGAAACAAGCCAACAAGATATACAACAAGAGTTATTTCTCAGCCTAAGCAGCCACAAGTTGTATGGTATGCCATAGTTTACCACATTCACTGAGCTCTGCATATTCTTTCTATATGAAGCAAAATCAGGGTGTTAGGACTAAAATGAAAATCACCTTTTCAGAATAACATCTCTGCCACCACTTTGGCTGAGGATGCATCCATATGTTCTTGTGCTGCAGCAAAGCATTTCCGTGCAAGTTCTTGTTGTTTTGCATCTTCATTCACCATTAATTCACCATAGAGATACACACCCATAGCCTGAAAGAGGAACATAACACACAAGCATCCTACCACCAGTATTAACTAGTTAGCTGGGTTTTTGCCACTGACCCTCTAATATTCATTTAAACTAAAAATGAAACAAAATAGACAATCCGAAACACAGAAAATACCATTTACTCTCTAATGTCTATTCTCTCCCCCAGAAAAACTAATTTTCTTTGTGTCTCTTTAGCCTAAGGATGGTTGTCTATATGCTGTGTTGACTCTGCAAAAACAGATTATTAATGTAAGAATTTTGTGTTATGGCATGAGAAGAAAAGCATTCCTCACTCCACGTTCCTTGCCACTATTCAAGTTGAATACTGTTAATTTTTAATATATTTAATGCTATTCCTTGCAATTTCTATCATTGGCTGGTAAGCCTTAAAACCCCTTCAGTCAGAAGAGACATTTAAAATTTAAAAACAACTGAAGTAAAAGGAGAAAGTACCAGAGTGGCAGGAACCTGCCAGACTCCTTGCCAATTCCCTAAGCATACTGTGACACCAAGAGAACCAAACCCTCAGATTTCCAAGGTTTGCAGCTGCACCAGAGTCCGGAAGCCTCACAAACGGCCTTGGAGCTGAGCTCCAGTTGTTCTCATTGAGAATTTTTTAAATGGTGAAATTTTCTTACTGTAGGAACCACCTTCTCTACCCAGCATTAATAACTCTCCCCTAGGTCTAAATATTTATATGCAGTAAACACATTAGCATTTTGTAGAACTTTGAAGGATTTAAACAGTCCATTTGCATTTTTCCCCAGACTTTTAAAAATGCCATGCTACATGATCAGTATAGACATGCAACTGCTGTTCAACTAATCACACCAGAAGCTTGTTGTGCCATTAACTGTATGTACTGCTGAAGTAAATTAAATGAAGATTACATTTAAAAGTTTCAAAAAATTATTTCCCTATACTGCAGAAAATGTCCTTATTTGACATAATAGTGATCCAAATAGAATGCAATTCTGTATGGTTTTATCAACTCAAGGATTTCCTAAGCCCCAGGTTCTGCTGGTGGTTATCTCCATCCTTTCATAGAATATAAATATGCACAATCCATGTAACTCCTTATGAAATAATGTTATTTTATGTCTTTTTTGTTTGTTTGTTTTAATACAGGGCTTGCCAAGAGCTCTGGGGCCTGTTCATTGGCTGAGATATAAATAGGAGGTACACTTCCGAGGCTAGAAGAAAGCATGACAAACTGCAATAATTCAGTTGTGCTGTGTTGTCTGAAAGCAGAAAATCCTCATTGGCTGTAAATAACTTTGTTCATTGTCAGCATAAAAGGTAAAGACATTAATATCTTGCCTAGATTTTGATGTATCTTCACCATTTTCTATTTTGTAACATATATTTAAGTATTTAAAATTCATCCTAGGCAGTGAATGGGCTCATGGTGAATAAAGATTAAAAAAGTGAAAATAGAAAAAGAACAAGACAGAGGTGCAATCAGAATTCTAAGTTCACAGTGGCCTAAATGTAAGGCTATAGTAAGGGAATCATGTATGTCCAGCCTTTTAATGCCTCCACAATCCTCTCATACCACGTCCCTGCCCATGGAGGGGCTAGCATTCCCTGGATGTACTATACTACTTCTGGCTGTCATCTTCAAAACTGAGGTTACCACAGCACTGACTGCTTTGCACCTATCCCATACCTGCATTGACATTCACAGCCACACTTACCTTCCTCATCCTGCAAAGGAACCTGCTGAGAACTATCTTCCTAGCATCACTCATAGCTCTGGCTTGCATAAAATGCAAGGAGAAGAGAAATTCTATCCTATTTCCCCACTTGACAGAGGATTAGCAGTCTTTAGGTTTGGGTGCAGTTGAATACCCCTACCCTAAGTGGCTTGCTTAAACTACAATGTTTAGGGGACCACAGAAGAAAAAGATGAATACACAGACAAGTTTTTGACAAACTGGAGCAAGAAAATATACTTTTTTTTTTTTATTTCAGTATAAGGGTGTTAAAAAGTTGATTGTTTTCAAAATGTTAGTTAAATGTAACTTACCTGATCCTCTCTAAGGAATCTCTCAATGTCTCCATACCCAGGCTCATATTTGTGTTTAATGACAAGTTCACACCACCGATGACGAACCTTTGGGAAGAAAAATCAAAACTAGGTAAAAAATAAGCAAACAAACAAACAAACTAACTAACTCCTGTATTTTGTCTGAGTGCTGATAGTATATCTGTACCAGTTTGGCTTTTTCATCTTTGTTGGGTTTGTGTCTTTTGGCAGGTTGCAGCCTGACAAGTCAGTCAGCTGGACAGAGGAGCCAGAACTCTCTGCCCCTCAGCCTGGGCTTTGGAAACCCAGGATGCTCAAAAACTCCTAATTCTGTGCTAGAAAATAACCCAGATCCAGGCACACATCTGCAGCATCGCCACTGTTTCCAGTCTTGACTTTCTTCCTTTTAAGTTAGGCTAGAGGTTATTTCTTTCATATTGTCAAAAGGGGGTCATGGGGGGTGGCAGGAAACAGATTAGCATTGCAAAGGTCTGGAGAAGCCACAAAATATAACTGATAATATTCCCTATTTAAGTGCATCATACACGTGATAAAAAAGGTTAAATGTAATTCTGTACCAATATTAAATCCATGCCAAAAGGATAAAAGTTAGATATCAACCCATGAAACAGAGAGTTTTCACTTAAATGAATCAGTTTTGCTACTAACAGATTTCAAGCACATTCTTAAGCATTTAAAATTAATCTGCATTTAAAAAGCTGTCATGCTGTTCTACTAATATACATTGATAAAAACAGTTATTGACACACTGTTACAAAGTTTTCAAGCAACTTACAACTGAAAAAATGTTTTTACTTAAGCAGTATGAACATGAATTACATGTGTGTTGTCTTTACATTTTTAACTTTGTTCTTAGCCACTCTTGTGGCCTAAGTGTCATCTTACACTCCAGTAAGGCTTTCCTGATTGCAGAGAGTGGTAAGCCCAACGTTTTATATTCCATTAGCAATTCAGCACTGATAGTAAAGAAAAACAGTTAAGTGGAATAACTCCCAATGCTTCTGTTTCAGCCTTTTCTCTTACCATCTTTCAAAAGACAGGGCACCTAATGAAAATCACCTTTCATAGTAAGAGTGAAATGTTAGCAGTTTTAGTAGTTTTCGAAACTGAGTCTAAATTGTGCTTATATCAAGTAGCTGAATAGAAACCTTTCCCTGAATGACAGATGTAGTGATGACATTGAGAACTGAAGACAGAAAGGGAGCACGGAGAAAAAGGTACTGTTGCTTTTGGAAATAAGGTTTTGAAAAGAATTTCCTTTTCATCCTAGTCCCTGACAACTTTTTAGCTCTGGGTAAAAATTCAAAGAATTACATTAGATTAGATGTCAATCCTATTAGCAGAATAACAAGTGATAAATGCCCACATGTCCTGTGTACTTGATACCTCTTTTCAGCTAACCCCTAATACAAAATAGTTTGAAGACACCTTATGAAAATAAAGAGGTTTTGGGGCTGGGTGGATTTTGCACTCACTGCATTTAAGATACTAAATAGTTACAGTGCTGAGTATTATAGGGAATAACTGCTGTCTCTTACAGCTTTTTGCTGAATATAGCAAAAAAATAGCAGCTGCTACGATTCCTGCTAGTGGAACCAGAGCTAAATTTACAAAAGAAATGGCTTTCCAGGATTCAACTCACTTTGCTGTAGATGCCCATATTCATAAGGCAGATCTTCGAAATCCTACCCAGCTCCTGCTTCTCTCAGGAGACACTAAATGTTTCTCCAGGAAATCTTCCCAGGCAATCCAGCTTACAGGGTGTTTCTCAGCACCAAGCAGCTCCTTGCCCGGATGAAACTACCCAGACTCAAAACTTAACCATGCACCTCTCCTATCTGTAAGATGAGTTAAGCAAACAATATAAACACATTTAAAAGACTCTAGATACACTTTACTCTGCAGATTCTTCCATATGTAACAAGCAATCCAAACAGAATTCCTAATGTATTCTGATAGCAACGAGGAGAAACATGAGGAGGAGAAAGGGTCTGTTGTCCCCTCCTGTGATCACTGCTCTTCCACATCTCATGATCCAGCAGTTACAGCACTTACCCAGGAGGTAGGCAATCAAGTGCAGCTTCTGTGGCTGCTCATGACCTCAAACTGTGCCTTCAGTGAGAATATTTTAACAGCAGGGATGGGGCTGTCTTCATACCTCCTGGTGGAGCTGTTATTTCCCCTGCAGTTATTAAAGTATTTATTGATGTAAAGGTGGAGTCACAAGACTTAAGGGCCTACATTTCTGAGTACTCTTTTTAACAAGTAGGGACCTGGCTGAAAGAGCACAGAAGCCAGTTTTTCCCCAAAACACCTTTCTTGGTGTAGCTGCATTGAGAGCAGAAGAGAAGGCATTAATGTAATCTTACTTCCTGACATATTAACATCACATATGACTGACACTGCATCATGGCCTGACCATCTGAATTCCAATGGCTTTGCAAAACACAGAACTAAGCTGTGCCTATTCCCTTAACTGTTCCTTCCTCCATATGGTTTCTGTCCTTGGCAACCAACATTTATTCAAATAGTTAAAAGGAAAAATATTTATTTGTTGAGTGAGATCTGAGACAGCACACACTTTTCTTTCTCTCTTTTGCTTTTTTCCCTTTCTTTCCCAGGGTAAGTATAAATCCCAGCACATTCCCAGACCTGAAATGCTGGCACTTTGCCAGCTGGGGCAGGAACAGCATGCCTCTTATCCTCAGATTACACATTTGCCTCCTGTCTGCCTCAAATATTCCCGTGGCAAACTGCAGGAGAGCCAAAGTCTGCTGAAGGGCCTGTGAAACCACCAGCTCAGTCATCCCTGCTCTGTGCCTTGTGCAAGACCCCAGAAAGCAGAGCACAGAAACCAAGGCTGGCTCTGAGTGCAAGAGGGGCAGGGGGGCCTTGCACAATGTGGACTGAAATATATTGGTTACATTCCTGCCCCCTGCGCCATATGGTGTGTAGACAGCCGTGCTGCCCAAACTGCAGCTAGAACAGTTTCTCAGACACATGGACTATAAAGAAGGAATTTTTCTATGATACTCCATAGCCCTAAGGCTGATTCCACAAACATAAGAAATTTAGTCACATAAGAGTACGGTGAAAAAAAACCCCAGTTCCCAGTGTCTCATCCAATGCTCAGAGTGGCAAGACTAAAATGGGCCCCACAGCTTCACAGCCTAATGAATGAGTCATATGTGAACAGGCACTTTCAACAAAACAGTTTCAAAAGGAAATTTTGAAAACCAAGTTGCTTGTGGTTGGACTGGGCTAACCATACCACATCCCGTGCATGCTCTTCTTGGCTTTTCTTTTCCTCCCAGGAGCAAATACTCAGTGGCAAAAATAAGAATTCATTAGTCCTCTTGCAGTTTTCTCTCTGCATGTTTCTCTGTGCTCTTCTACAGTTCAGAGATTCACAGGATATGTCCTTTTGGCTGGTTACACCATAAACAATATAAACTAAACCTGAAAAGTAATTTACAGCAATCCATCCTGTTATTGCTGGCAGAAAGCACAGAGGACTTTGCTGGATCTGAAGCAACACCTTTAACTGCTCACCCACCCACACACACACACTCTTACTGGTTTGGCCGCTGCAAGGACCCACATGCTGATATTGGAATTGAAATTTATTTTTGCAGCCTGCAATACCAGGGTGAGAGCTGTCCTCCCAAGTCCAGGACTGATGGCTGGCACTCCCAAGGATTGGGAAAAGTAGGTCAGAGGAGAGATAGAGGCCTGCTTACACCTCAGGTTCCTTGTGGATGGACCCTCATTGTTTGGAAATTGTTTTGTCCTCCCTGCTTTTGGAGATGGTGGGGGCCTCTCCACTGCCTGGTTTTTAAGCTAAATGAAGTTTGTAACTGTGTGTTTTGCAATGCAATACTCATATTAGTAGCACATTTCTGAGGCACAGTCCAGTAAAACGAAGACAGAGAGACTCAATGTCTCAGGTACAAAATTTAATTTTCACAAGTCCAACAACACTGAGATCTAAGTATTGGCATGTACCTACAGGAAACATCGTGAAGGGATGCTACTGCCAGACAGCAGAGTCCCAAATATGGGAGTAGCAGCTTATACAAATAATTCCAGGAGTCTCATATCTTTTAATTTAATTTAAAGAAAAATACACAGTATTGCACAATATTATTTGTAACTCAAAAATACCTGCATTTAGACAGCTCAATGGAAGATACAAAGACCAAAATTTTGCTTGGTCTGTTTTCAGACAATGCAAGCTGCATTGAGATTATTTGAGGGAGGAAAAAAATTACATAAAATATTCTAATAATCCAGCTCTAAGGCAGTCCCTTTAATAACCTGGGCCAAGACCTTTTGGGAAACGGTCCTTGAAGCTGACAGACTAAAGTCATGTAAGGTACTAAGTACATGGCTTGACTTTCAAAAGAAAATTCCCAGTGACATATGTAACTGTGAAAAAAAATTTAAAAATATATTTTGAACATGACTTAAATTAAAGAGATACTTACTGTATCTGACCCAGGTGATAAATTCTTTTGCCTAATCCATGTTATTCTCCCCTGGCCCACACAATCACAGAATCATAAATCCCAGAATGGAATGTGTTGAAAAGGGCTTTAAGAATGATGTAGCTTGAACCCTCCTGCCATGGCAGGGATACCTTCCACTAGATCAGGTAGCTCAAAGCCCCATGCAACCTTGGGCTTGGATGGGGCAACTTCCACACAAGGGGAAATTTCTATGGGAAACCCGTTCCAGTGTCTATCCACTTTCAGAGTAAAGAAGTTTTTCAAATATCTAATCTAAGGCTACTCTCAGTTTAAAGCCATTCCCCCTTGTCCTGTCACTATATACTCTTGCAAATAGTCCCTCTCCATCTTTCTTACAGGCTCCCTTCAGGTACAAGATGCCTGCAATTAGGTCACTCCCCTCTTCACCAGGCTGAACAAACTCGATTTTTTGGCCTTTCCTCATATGAATCACAGAATCTCACAGAATCACAGATAAGTTGGAAGGAACCCTTAAGGATAACTAAGTCAAATTCTCAGAGTTGCATACAAGCAAAAAAAAAAAAAAACTTCTGAGGTCTACCCGTAAGATTCAAAAACAAGTAATTTAAACCATGCCTTTATTAAAGGGAGAAAAAAGTTAGACTTTACTAAGCTTTTGGTCTTCAGAATGGGAGTCTAGCTTCAGGTAAAATTGGTACATTTTGCTAATAGCTGGATCCAATTTAAAATGCACCATAAGACAACAAATCTAAATCACAAAACAAAACCAATGCACTTAAAAGAGCTTAAAAAATGAGATAATTTAAAATAGAGTAAGAGCTATGGTCCAGCAAATTGGAACCTTTATTAAAGGTATGGGGCATCTGTGATCTTACCAAATACAGGTTCAGACTCTATTGAAAAAATTATTTGAACAACTTGACTCTTAAATGTTAATAAAGAGTTTCAGAGGTCAGACTCCAGTCTAATTCACAGAGGAAAAAATACAGATTTTTTTTCAAATAACCAAGCTATGCTACAACAGAATAATTTTAATTAACAATCAAGAAGCATTCCAGAGCACCTAAATGCTGCTCTGTTCCATCTGAAAGCATTTATCGCCAGTCTCATCCTATCTACAGATAAATTGGATTCAAATATTAGATCATTTGTCTACCTAATTAAGGAACAAATGTTGCCAGACAATATTTGAACTAAAAACCAGATTTTACAGTTGTTTAGAATGGAAGAATTGCAATCTAAGAATTTCCAATTTTACAGGGCATTTAATGATCTTTTCCCCTCTATCTTAGCTGAAATTGTTATTCTTTAATACACCAGTGGCTTTTCATTCTGTATCGTCTGAATTTCAAGTGGCACTCCTATCTTTTATGTCACAGTACACACAGACTTTAGAAGGTGAATTTGATTTCATTGAAACTTGTGCAAGTGAGGGATGCTGAAGCAGCTCACCAGGAGGAATGAAACAGCTTTTTGTGTTACAATTGTGTTGAGAGACAATCAGTTTGGAAATCTGAAAGAGTGTACTCAAAGAGCCAAAAAGGATGCAAGCAGAATGGATTCATCATTTTCACAAGGACTCTGTAATTGTGATTATTGTGTTTGCCAAGGGTTTGTCAGGAGACTGAGTAAAGAAACCATCTATCAGCTTAAATTAGTTTTGTTTTAGACTAAAACCTGGACTCTTCACAGCCTAAGTTTTCTCTCAGGTCTTGTAGCGCTTGCTCTGACAGTATTGCAGAGCCCAAAGAATCTAAAGGCCAGATACAGCACCACAGCAGCAGCAATCTTTAAGGCAATTTTTCTCCCTGAGATCCCCCTGGCATCAGGGTTCAGTTAATGCTGTTTCTCACAGTGCAATGCTCTGTTTCAGTATAAAACCCTTAATTTTCCAGAGCTATGGCCAAACTGATGATAACATTTCTAATTTTAAAAATGGTTTTTGGTAGCCTTACTCAAGCTGTATTTTACATTGAATACTAGAATGAACTGGACAGTAGCTGGACCTGAGGCAGATTGAGCTCATGGAGTTCCACCATGCTCTGCATTTGACATCACTGACTGTATAAGCAGCTCCAGGTTGTACAAGCAGATTGTACATGCCATTCCTGCCACCTTAGACAACTTCCTTTCCTGCTGTGCAGCACAGCATGAGTATCTCAGCCCACTGACACCCCAGCAAAAAAAAAAAAAAGAAAAATGGTCATTCAGGAAACCCTAAGGCAGTAATGAGCTGGCAGATCAAAACTTTGTCAGGAGCTAATTGTAATTTTGAGGAGGAATATGTAGAGGTCTAAAATAATTTAAAACCTGGTGGTTTTAAATGAGCTGGTCACTAAAAAGTAATTTAAAAGCTAATTTTAGCAGAATACCAGACATTAGATTTTGGTAATATTGGTAGCAATATTGTATTCCAGTAATTCATTTTTCTTCTTCTGATTTGTATTTCTGCAGAGATCTAGCAATTGCACACTATGAAGTGTGCTGGAAACAAGGGAGAAGGACATGTAAGTCGCATCTCTCCTTCCTTAACAGCACTGATGAAGAGCTGTGGGTAGAGCTCATGCAGCAGCTGCCTATATTTAGTAGCAGAAGAGAAAGGTGTGGCACAATCAAAGTGTGAAAGGCAAATTCTGTTGCTTGGTCAATGGCAGACTGCAGGGCAGCTGGCAGCATTTGAACCTGTACCTGTGTTAGTGTGCCCATGGGCCAGGCAGCATGCTTCTACCGCTGTGCAAGCCTCAAGCAGCAGCAGGTGCCCACTTGAGCCTTCTCACATTTAAAAATGTGACTTACGGGCATGTATTTCCTTCCTGACCTTTCTCCTCTGCTCCAACCACAAGCTCCTGTTTTAGTGGTCACACAGTTCTAGATAACAAGATGTTAAGAAGTTTATATAGTACCATAGCCTTGCTCAAGAGCAACCTCACCAGCTTCCACAGGCTGTGAACATGACTCCACTTCCACCTGCAAATAAAACCTGTATCTTTCCCACAGCCAGCACAGAGGCTCTTTTCTACATGACCAAACAGATGCCAGAAATCACAAAACATGCCGCTTCAGAAAGCCCAGGGAGAGCAGCAGGCAACCTTGCTGTGATCAAAAAGGCACAGCAACCAAAGGATAGCACTTCAGGACAGGATTCACTCTTGGCAATGCAGCAAATGCTGAGGCCTTGTTTGGAGAAGACAAATGCTCTTTTTTCCCCCACTTCAGGCTTACAGCAGAGAGCTCCCAATTACAAACCAGACACTCTTCTCCCTATGTGGGCCCCATCTGTGATCAAGGACAGCTGTGTTGGTAGAAAAAAAAATTTCCAAAAAAAGTCAGAAAAGGCAAGAGAGTAAGAAACCATGTCTAATCCTTTTTCAAAGGTGGCACTGGCTGTCTCTCTTCTGATGTCAAAGCTGTCACTGTGAATAAGAGGCTTGGTTGGGATGCCTAATTGTGTAATCTCAATGCTCTTCAGCCTGCTCCTCCTTACCCTGTCTAACAGGAGATGCATACAAAAGAGGATGGTCTCTAGCTTTACAGCAAACTAACAAAGTGATGATAGGAAAATGCCCTAGAGAACAGTTAGATGAGGAAAAGGCCACCAGCAGCAAAGCAGTGTGACAGCTTCAACAGCACTGTCTGGGAGACCACATTGACATGGTGCCTGAAGGCTTTTCTCACAACATGCACATTTGTGCTCCCATGCTGGGGAGAGCAGCTCCTGTATCATAGTGCATGTAAGGTAAGGAAATGTTTAACACAGCATGTTAACTCACTTAATTTTAAAAACAAAGGTTTTAAAAAATAAGACTTAATTTAAAACACAGATACACTATTTATACTGTAACCAAAGGCTTCCCCTTTGCCTGCATTTTCACTATTGCCTGCTCAGCATGCTGGAGCACCAGTGTCATCACAGCTTGCAGCATGACGAAGATGGCAGAAAAGTTGTCACCATCTGCCTTTTCAACAATTTCACTGGAGATGTGTGCTGAGCTTTGCTTTGCTGTGGTGCTGCCAGCTCTCAGGAGCAAGGCTGCCTTCTGGCTGGTGACAGAAACGATGCTTGTGCCACCTTGCCTGCTCTCAATTCTTGCTCCTTCCTTCCCCAGCAGGGTGCTCTGGTGAGGATGCTGCACGTGTGAAGACACAGTCTGGGGAAGAGTATGGAGAGGGTGCTGGGGGGGCAGGAGATCCTGCACCTCAGAGGGAGGGGAAGGAAAACTAGGTACCAGCCTAAGGTACAGCCGACATCAGAGGGGTACTGCAGGGACAAGCCTCATGCCTTCAGGAAGGTAAGCTTGGCTTTGGCACATTTTCACATCCAAATGGACAGGGTTTTTTTTGCCAAAATGCAGCAACACAACTGTCTGCCATCTCATATGCAGCCCCTTCCATATTCCCTCTGACTACTGAAACACCTATCTACAATAATGGCTAGATTATGACAGAACATAGAATGGGCTGGGCTGGAAAAGACCTTGAAGATCACCTCATTCCAACCCCCCCACCAGTGGCAGGGAGACCTTTCACTAAACCAGGTTGCTCAGAGCTTTATCCTACCTGACCTTGAACACAGCCAGGGATGGGGCATCCACAGCTTCTCTGGGCAACCCGTTCCAGTGCCTCACCATCCTCACAGTAAAGAATTTCTTCCTAATAGCTAATCTAAACCTACCCTCTTTCAGTCTGAAGTTGTCACTATCCCAACAGTATCTCTGGAATCAGCAGAAATTTGTATCACCATAGCAAGCAATTAAAACACTTCTTATTACCACTGTCTCTTCTGGTTGTCTCCAGATAGGGTCTGCTTGTAATTTTTACCCACATAGTGTCTGCATATGTGTTTCAACACAGACTATTTATATCTGCACATAAAAGCATGCTGGGCTTATAAATCCAAACTTATAGTGGGAAAAAAGCACATAAACATATACATCTGATGTAGAAATTAAACTCTGGAGAGTTTGAGATAAGCACACCAACAGCCTGTTACCAATTGTTGTTAAATTATATCTCCTGTTCAGCAAAAGGAAAGGCTGCTGTAAGTATCAAGGCAACAGTAAGCTATCCCCTTTGCCTGTGCTCCTCTCTCCATCCCTCTGCTTTTACCTCATCTGTCTTGTAGCTAGAGGCAAAAAAACATTTTATCTTTGGTCTCCCACAGTGACTGTGGTCAAAGCATCTGTTATTTCCAGGCAAGGTTACTGTCCTAGACAGAATCTGGAACTCCATATGAAAATAAGACTCAAATTCCAAGCAATGAACAATGTGGCTACCAGTTTGTTCCATCACTTTGGTCACAGCCAGCCTACTCAGTCCATGCTCACATCCTTCTAATCTCCTTTTGCTTAAATCCCGGGTTTCCACTTTCAAAATAATTACATAGAGGATTTTTACTCCAAAGACAAAGACCTTTTGCATCACTCTTATACTCATTCTCCCTTTTTCAATGCCCAGCAAAAATTCTTAAATGAAAAATGCATTGATTTTATAAAATCAGAAGAAATATGTCAATTCATGCAATGAGAACATTTAGATTGTTCTCTGTGTTTGACATTTTTAGTCATCTTCTCCACTTCTTTTATTCCCTGCTGCTGGAATACAGTGCTGGTTGTTGCTTAGGACAATGCTTACAGCACACAAAACAAAACAAAATTTCTCTTCTTTCTCAGAACACTGCAACTCCAACTGGCTCAAGGGTTGAAAGTAGGACAGCAGACTTTACCCACATGTTATTAAGTCAGCAACTCAGTGGTGGAATCATATCTGTGTGGTTAAGAAATTATGTCAGAACCTGCACCTTTGAATTGTCCTGCTTCTTGAAGTATTTAGACCTCACAGGGCACAGAAGATTTTTTCCAAACTGTGGTCCTATTCAGGCATACCGTGCATCTGCAGCCAGCCTTCGAACAGGAATGAGTAGTATTAGACAGGCTATTTGGATGAAGTCCCAAAATAAGTTTATTTTAAATAAAAATATTTTCAGATTGTTTTTCAGAATTAAAAACCAAAACAAGCCAACCAAAAAACCTCCCAAAGAAAGCAAACCTCAGAGGAACATCCCTACTACTGAAAGCTAGGGGATTTTTTTTGTATTTTAGAACTACCCCCTCCTTGTCATGGGCACTATGCCAGTGCTATCATATATATGCAAACAAAGTAACTTTTAAAATTTCATAACAAAGGCTGGTCGTTTGTATTGCAGCACAGGGTTTATATTGCCTGACAAAGAAATACTGAGTAAAACTTTATGTAGAGCAATTGCATCCATTCAGAAAACCTTTAGGACTGAGTTCAGAAGCCCAGAGGACTCCACTTCATTCTCCTTGCTGGACAATAGGACACAGAATTATCTCCAATCCCTTCCTCCACAGATTCTTTGGAAAAGCAGTAAAAAAATGCAAAACTAACTCAGTTGCATATTTGGTTTCCTCCTACCATCAGCTCCTCTGCTTTCCAAGTTTTGCTAAGTTTCTGGACTGCCACACAGAGGAAAATAAATTCAAAACTGGTTAGAAAAATCAGGTGACAAGTGAACAGCACCAGTAACGGCAGCAATCAGGGCACAAAAATTCCTACTCATGCCACCCAGCAGCCACTGAGATCACTTGGAAAAAACATGCTGCTGTTGGCTCCTGGGGGGTGTGGGACTAGGAGTGCTGACTGGTGGAAAGCTATTTCCAGTGCTCCACAAATCTCATGTTCTGATCATGCCCTTCAGCAAATGCTGATGGCTGGATTTTCTGTTCTTCTCAAGTGGCTGGAAAAGCCCCCCTACTTTGCATGTGGAAACAAAACAAACCCAAATTATAGCTACTTGAGATTATCCTTCAGCCAGTCTTACAAATTCATCTCAACACATCGACTCAGTCACAATAGGCACATGAGCCAGAGTGAGTCTCATGGGAGGACTCCCATGGCTGTCACTGGAAGCGTTTTTCCCTCATCTTCTTCCAATTTTCTTAGCTTTGAATTTTGGATCTCATCTCTGGGGTGGAATTGCCACCTTCCTAAAAGCTACCCTTTTCTAACCTCCTTTCATTGGGAAAAAGATCCAACTCCTGCAAATGCACGCTTTTGAAAAACTATCTTAACCAATACCAATACCGTCTGTGCCAAAGAGCCTGCAAATTGCATTTAGATGCAACAAGAACATGAAAAACAGTGAAGATTAAAATTTTTTTAAGATCACAGAGGACATTTTCCAAGTGGCTGTGGCTTCAGTCAACACATCTATCAGCAAAGAGGACAGTCTACAACATACCCTGAAATTAGCCCTTTTTCTAGTGAAAACGGGAAGGGCTTTCTATGACAGAGATATATTTGCAGGGATTTACATAAGGAAGTAGGAAAAGTAGAGCAGGGAAAAAATAGTATTTCTGTGAGGATGTGTGTGAAAAGCATCAGATGGACAATGGTAAAGAGATTTCACTTTGTGAAAACATATATTTCTTCTTTCTTTTCCATTTAATGAAAAAGCCTCAGTAATGGCTGGGTGTACAAACCTCAAATATGATTTATTCCAGAAATAAACCTACCCTGCAGGCTGACTCATCTACAGAGCCTTTTCTAGGTTCCTTACTATAGTTTTCTAGATTACATTTATCAGGTTCCTCCTGATTTGCTAACTGCAATTCAATTGCAAATAAAAAATTATTCAATGTAACCATACTTATATCTAGTGGCACAATAATGCTTTAACTAAAACATTCAGAAAGGAAAAGACAGGTGAAATTTATTTTGCACTGCTGGTAAATTTTCACAGCAGATTTGTAAGTCCTGCAAAACACACTGTCTTATCCAAAACAAGGCATCTCCTCCTGACTTGAGCTGAAACTGAGTAATAACCTGTATATTTAAATACAAAATAAGTACAGAAACCATTTTTATTCTTGCAGAAAAAAAATCTCTAGAAAGAAATGCCCTGTGATAGAGTCATCAGCTCAAATCTTCTGATTTGGTGCTTCATACCAACAATGACACCAGTTAAGGAAAAGAACCGTGGTTCTCTGCCTGTGGCAATGCCACTATCTGAAACATGCCTACCTGTAGCTACACAGTTCAGTCAGGAAGGACTGGCAAGCCTGTGGAGGTATTTGCAATACATTACGAACTGTACTCAAAAGCTGGAGACTGCTTCTCAGTCCCTGCCCCAAGGGAGGACTGGCCCAGTGTTTGTGCTGAAAGTAAAGCTCTTCAAGTGCCTTCTTCAATTGTGCACTGACCTTCCCCAAGCAGTTCCCTTTTCCCACCCAGTTTTACGGTGCTGTCTATTGAGCTCTGTTCCATAAGTGTGCCTTCAAACAATGCCCATCCACAATCTGCAGGACAGCTGAATTATGCAACCTGAGAATGTGCTCAGCTCAACACAGTCACCATCAGATGGGAAATTACAAGAATTCATTTGTACTTCCATGTCTGCCAGCTTTTCACAGGCTAGGAAAGATCAATGAACCAAAGTTATTTTGTCCTAACAGAATTTTCATTGCTTCTAGGATGGCAAGCACCTTGGATGGTTTGTGTGCATTTCTGTCAGTGAAATAAGATGCCACCACTTTATAGCCTTGGTCACACAGGCAGACCTCATGCACAATGAAGTACTTGTGTGAGAACAGCTTTATGCCACCCACATGACTGATGATATTATGATCTTAACTCATTTTAGTCACATTTACAGCAGAAAGAGTTTTGTTTCTCTTCTCTCCCCAAAATATACTACATTATGATCCCAAATACAGGGAAAGCATTATGTAAGTGAAGAGCATTTCAATCTGCTTGCTGAGACAAGGAAACACAACAAAGCAACTTTCCATATGCCGTGCAGGCAAGATAAAAGTGCTATCTGCAGTAGGAAAGAAAAGAAAGCTAACTCTACACTGAAAAATCTGGGGAAGTACACCATAAATATTTCTGCTTCATCCATATTCTGTACTTTTTATCACCACTTCTTAGATAATTCAGCAACAATTAAAACACACTTGCAGAAATAACATCAAGTCTTAAATAGCTCTGAAAGTGTCACACCCACTGTTCTTCTCCTATGACTGTGATCTTCTTCCTGTCACCTTTTTCATTATTTTGCAGGCTACTCAGCCATTCTGTGTCCTTGTGTGCCCACAACTTACAGGCCTTTGGCCAAATGAAGAAGAGAACTAATGGGAGTAATGAGAGGGCTCATCCAGCTAAGAGATTCACTGAGTGTTAACTCAGATCTCACAGTGTTGTCTTTTGTAAATTATTGACTCCACTTTATTTATATGAAAGTTCTCAATAGCTTGTTCAAATGAGATAAGATTGCACTGTCATATCAGAAGAGATGTCATCAAGGTTAGACACATTTTTAAAAATACTAGACACCCAAAACTTTCCATGTAGACCATCTCTCCACATTCTGCCAGATGCTACATATTGAACAAATGAAACAGCTTTCTAGAACAGCCACTTTGGAAAGCAACAAAACAAAACCAACATCAGACCCACTTTAATTTTTATTATCCCACTGTGCTGTCTGATGGCAACTGTAGCTGCTGCTTTATAACATATCCCATTTCTCCTCAGCCAGCTGAACTTACAGCTGGACTTTGTCATGTTCAAAATACAGCCAGCTTCTATAACCCTTCTCTTCAATGCAGGATGTGGTATGTCATGGAGATGTAGCCTGTGCATGAGTTATTTTGTTATGTAGTGGGAAGTAGCGCAACAAGACAGGGGGAACAGGAAGAGAAAATTGAGGACACAATCCAGTTGCTTCCCACTTGTCTGACACTGCTTGGGCTGAAGGCATAGAGAGAAGAATAGAAAAATGGCTCTAAACTTTGAAACCTTAATCACTTTTAAAACAAAGATCTCTTGGATATGCTCAATTCAAACAGCTCAGATCAATGAATTTGATCTTTTGAAAACAAACTTATAGTTCTGTGTCTTCTCATATGTTCCAATGTTTGAGGAATAAATGGAAAATGAAATAATTATTTGTTTCAGAAGTGGACTGCAAAAAGTGAAAAGGAGTCACAAATTATGCAATTTGGCAGATGCCCTACAAGCCTCTTGGCATCCAAGACTAGAGGCAGACCTATCTGGAATGTGATTAAGCCATCCGCAGTTCTGGCTCTTATGGGTCCAAAGTTATACATTATGAATCACAAATATGTTACTTAACCTGTGATTTATTTTTTGTTTGTTAAAAGAAGCACTCAAATGTCTGTTCTAGTAGGAAGATAGACACTGAGCCTATGTATCTGCTTTGAAGCCTAATTTGAGAGGAGAGGAACTGCACTGAGTAGGTGCAGAGATCTCTTCAAGAGAGATCAACCTTTACATTCCAGGCAAGGTTGACTCTGACCTCTCTCCTCTCCAGACTGACACAAAGGAAGAGACACAGGGCAGGCTACCTGCTGCAAACCCTCCACTCCTTTCTGAAGCAACATGTAGCCCTAGGTTGTTAAATCTGGACATGCACATGGTAACAAATGATCAGGAGTACCAAACAGGGCTGTTGTAAGCCTCACTAGCTGGGGACAGACCTACACTTTGCTGAGGGCAGGAGCAGATGCCGCCAAGTGTGCAATGCTTTACTACAACAAGCATGGTCAATTTAAAGTCAAAATAAAGATGCTTCAATCACACAGACAGAACAGCTTTAAGAAATATAAACAAGGACTTTCCATGCTGTACTTGTGCAGAACAGATGGACCCTCAGTAATAATCTTCAAAACTATTATGTACAAATTTTAAGACCAAAATTTGTGAAAATACATTAAAAAACCAAACTCCTTTGTGTATGTACCCTCTCACACTATTTGCCATATCACTGCTTATCCCTACTTGAAGATGATTGTGAATTTAAATGCTACTTTTCAAAAACAAGAAAACAAGTTTATTTCTTAACTTTTTGCTCCTGGATGGAACACAGCTGACAACCTCACTTCCCAAAATCCTGGAATAAACCCTCTGACACTGGGAATTTTCTTTTTATTGACCTGCATGCAAGTTTTTTATGTTTTTAGTTTTAATAATCCATTTCTGATGTTTAGCTACTGAGAACATTTGAACTCCAGTGATACAGCAGGACCACTGTAAGTGATTTGTGTATCCAAAATTAAATCTAGACAAGAACAGGCTCAGACTGCAGTTCTTTGCCCCGGGGTCACAACATCAAAAATCCCCTGTGCACATACAAGAGAATGAGGCCCAAATAGTCTGTTCCTCAGGTAGATGAGGCCATGGAGCTAGTTCCTTTTAAAGGACTGTAGGTGCCTGGGGCCTGATGACTGGTAAAATGCTAATGGTAATGTTATCTTAGTTGTACTTCTAAGTGAGTTGTCTGCTAAGCCCTTGAATTCACCTTGTAAAATAAAATTGAGATTATGTTCATTTCATAGAGGTCCTAATCTTGATGGTTTATGGAGGTTTTTCACAGAAACATTCTGATAGATTGTTTGTGTACTCTTATGTTAATACCCCAAGGAAAAAAGAAAGCATGAAAGTGAAGAGGAAGGAAAAACCTGAAAATCTGAAGCTTGTAGCCTGGTTCTTACAATTCATAGGCATGAAACAGCAACAACAACACAACTAGTGCTTTGATCTATGTCCCTGTTAATTCCTCTTCCCATAATAGAACCACTGACATTTCACTGGTATTCAGATGTGATTAAAATATATTCTAATACCTATAAAAAGAAATGTCGGTTCAAGTACTAATTAAAAACAAATTTGGCATCTGGAAAACTGTATCAACAAAAAGTAAAAAGATGCAGTAAACAGCAGCAATTGTAATGTTCTTTTTTTTTGTTTGTTTTTTTTTCCGGAAAAAGGTAGATACCTGTTCTATCAATCTTTATGTTAAGGTTTGGATTTCCAAGTCTTTCCAAGCACTCACACAGCAACTTCGGTGTAAAAATAACAAGACAGATTTTGATCTCTCCTTCAATTTTAATAACTGCCACCAAGTTCCAAGAATAACAGGGTAAGTCAAGCACACTGGCTTTCTGCAACCTTCTGCAAGGTAGTTTTTAAATAAACAGGAGCCAAATGTTAAGTTCACCATATTCCTTCATTGCACAGTAGCTTGGTCGTATGCTACATCATAATTAACCCTTGTTTTATATATATATATATATATACACACGCATCTCTGGACTCCTTTATGTTCATCTATGACTTTCTTACCTCCTCCTGAATACTAGATACTTGAAGCAAAGGCTGTTTACAAGGGTGCTTTCAGCCACCACTTCTGCATTAATTTTCAGAATTCTCCCAGCTCAAGAAAACCATAGGACTTAAAAAGAGTCCTCTCTGCACATGGTAATAAAGATTGGTTTGCCTCCCAAAGATATAAAGCACTTTGGAGCAGGGATGCTACCCTTTATGATATCATATACAGCAGTGTTTTCCTTGGGGGCTATTAATGTCACCAGCACTTAGCAGTAGCAATTGCAAAAAACATTAAATCAAGGCCCCAAACCAGAAAACACAGTAGTCTCTCTGGAAAGCTAACTTTCCTAAATCCTGAGTGAGACTTTGGAGCATACAAAGAGGAACAATATGAGCTGACAATGGGGAAAAAAATTTTAGACTGTAACAGACATGATTACTTTTGGAGACAATATCACAGCAAAAACAAACGGGGCTCCACTACACAGAAAAACGCAGTGAAAAATTTAACACTTGAACAAATGTGCTGCCTAAGGTACATGTAAAATAGTTTGGACATCTGGGTTGTGCTGTACTTTACTACCACGGTATGCAAAACACACCTGAACCTACCTACACAAAACATAGAGAAACACTGAGTCATTATGGCACATGAAGATGCAACAGTACAGGAGTTAAGATCATTCAATTTCAGATTCAGACATGAAAAAAACCAAACTTGTAGTGAGCCTGGTTCCTAGTGGAACACTGTTATTCCTAGTCAACAACACAGTGGCATACATTAGAGAGATTTATTTTTACATGACTTACCTCAGCATCTTGCTCCCGGAGCTTGTACGTTCTCTCTAAGCACTGCAGTATTCTAGGACACAATGTCTTCTCCTCCAAGAGGAACTCCAGAAGTAAGACCAGCTGGTCAGGGAGAAGCTAAAAGAAAAATAAATGCCATGTGTGAATGAAGATCTCTACTGGCTGAGCAATGTAAATGGAAACAAACTAAAGAGCACAAGATTGTGATAACCTGTGTACTTCCAGCATGTGCTTTAAATACAACTTGGACCTCTAGCTGGTTTCTGAAAAACCTCAGGGTTTATGTGTCTGTGTTCCAAAAGACTGTGCTGGGGCACAATTAGGACTCATTTTCCATGGTTTCCATTGCTATGATTAGGTCAGATCTAAAACACGCTTCTCTTATTGAAATAGAATCATATTTTAATAAGTAAGATTTTTATGGAATGTATAAAATAAGTAATTCTATTTTGTTTGGGTTTGAAGAGAGAATAATTTATAGTGCATAATTTGAGAAATCAATGAGGCATATGAACATATCATTTTTAGAGTGGTGTTTTTATCTGATATACAAGCATTTGTGTGATTTGTTTACAGTGAACAAAGAAACACCACACAAATAAGTGACCCACCAAACAACTGTTGTAAAAGCACATTCTGAGCCACATTTTAGTGCAGTGAGTCACAAACCATCCATCCTTTCATGAGAAATATGAATGTTGTATTTGTGGCACACGCGGTACAGCATCTACACACAGATATATATTCAGTAGTTTCAGTTAATTTCTTGACTCATGAACCTATCATTTTGAACTGGAACATAATGTAATCTAAAAAAAAAAAAAAGGCACAAGAATCTATTGTAGCCAGTGCTTAAGTGCTCTGTTTAATAGGCTTATTGGATGAACAAATAAATAATTCAAACAGAGCTCAGAGAGAAATTGCACCAGCTGCCAGGAAACATCTCTTGGAAATTCAGGCTCCAAGGTGATCAGTCAGAAGTTTGTTATATGCCCCAAAACTTTCCCCACTATTCATCATTGCAGGGCACCAAAGGAGGAAGGGGAAAGGTAAAAGAATGTCAGTAAAGCTTTTGCATACAAAAAGAAACCAACCCTGCTTACTTCTAATGTTCTCAAGACAGACTAATAAAAAAGACATCCTGCTACTTTGACAGTACTCCCAGCTTTCACCACATTTTGTGATTTTCTCTTCCCACCTCACTGCCTGCCCATGTCTGCTTCGCCACACTAAGCAGGGATGAAAAGAAGTCAGCTATAGGAAATGCCTCTTCCAACAACAGATCCCACAGCCAGGGCCGTTTACGTGGCCTGAACAAGATCGGACTCCTGATCTCAGATCTCTGAGTCCATGAAGATACCCAGGATCTTCTGATAAGTCTTAATCTGTAAAATATCTACATTAATAACTAATAACAACATGACATTTTCTTCCCTTTTAGACTAGTATCTAAATCAGAATAAAGAGGAAAAAGGCATCTCTATAATGGTAATGCTTTGGTTTCTTTGCATTTTGATTTCTTTCCATTTTTTATTGGTAAAGTTGTATTCCTGAAGACTGAAAATACCTCACATCTTACTAGCACTTAGTGAAACATTTTGTAAGTAATACCAAAGCCTGCCAATCACATGGCATTGTTAAAAGTGGTCAATATTTAATATTCAATATTTTAAAAGATTGAATATTTCACGTCAGGACAACTACTAAAATGGCAGCTTAAATGCTTATTACGGAGTCCAACAGTAGCTGCCGGGGGTTGGTGAGACAAGATAAAAAATAAAACAGGGAAAGTTTCTGGGAAGTGACTCTACTTGGAAAAGGAATTAATTCTGAACATCAATAAAATACAAAATGTTGCAGAACACCACACAAAGAAAGGTAACTTCTGATCTAGACAGTTTTCATTGCTAACTAAAAAGACAGAAGAACAATACTTAATTTGCAGAAGCTATAGAACAGTTGCTTGAATATGTAGGCACAGAACAGCTGAGTATTTTATAATGTATCTGCAGTATAATTGCTACACAGATTCATCCACGGAAAGCTATTGTTTAAGGCAGCATTACAGAAGCCAACAAAAGAGCAACAGCAGAGCAGCAGCCATGCCCTTAATTTACATCTGTCTAGTGCTGCATCATGGCTGAAGTTTTTTCAGAATTACCGGCTAAACTCTGAGAGTCAGTAAAACAAACAAACAAAACCCCAATAAAACAAACAAACAAACAAAACCAAGAGAGCACGAAGTGTTTGGACAATGCTGTCAGGCATATAGTGTGATTACTGAAGCGTCTTGTAAAAGGCCAGGTATTGGACTCGATGATCCTTGTGGGCCCCTTCAAAATGAGCATCTGCTATGATTCTGCGAATAAGACCATGGCTTCTACTATTTTCCCTCATTCCAGCTGCCCACAATGGTACCTCACGTACCAGTTTCTAGCTCATGGGTAAATTAGAGTCCAAGGCAGGAGTTAGCGAGCACCGGCAGAGAGGGCGGGGCGCTGGCAGGGGAGCGGACTGGCAGACCTCTCCCTGCAGTGGCACTACTGGGCACAGCTATTACAGTCTGTTCTCTGACTTGTTTCTAACAGAAAAGGAGGAATGTTCCCATCTACACTTTTAACCTTTACTTTCAATAAAAGAGACTCTGATTTAAAACACTAGCTTAGGCCAAGAGACAGAAAATTACAACCAGAGTTTCATGACACCAGCTGCTACAAAATTCATTCAGGGGTGCAGACATTTTCTTTTCCCCACACACAACAATGTGAGTATCATTCTCACCAAAGCAGTCTTTTAATGGTTATAAATAAGCTTCAAAAATTGCACTTGGATTTTCTCTCAGAAACCCCCCTCTCAATGTTTTTTGTTTTCCTACCACCATCCTTATTTGTCCTGCCCACCTGTTACTTTCCATCTTTCATACCAGGAGAACTGTTTGGGGTGCATGTTGTCAATTTTCAATTTGTTTGCCTAATGCTTAAACAAAGAGGTCCTTGCCTTAAGTGCTATCTAAACATAAATACTGTAGAGACCTAAATGCCAATTTCTTTTCAAGAACTGTATAACCACTTTCCTTTACAACTCATATTCTGTGAATGCATATTGAATATCTAACACCCATAGAAAAGTGCACAACACAGATACAGCAAGTTACAGCAGGATAATCGTCACACTCTCAAGTTGTGTCTTTAGGCTGAAAACATTCAGAAAACAACCATAACACCGTAAATGCAAAATTTCAGTGTTCCTCATAAAATAAAATTAACTAAAATAAAATAAAAATAAGCCCCTCATACTCTGAACCAGAATAGAGAATACTCAATCAAAATGTTCAAACATATGCAATTATGGAAGCAGATTGTTTCAATCAGGTATCATTCTCACCAAAGCAGTCTTTTAATGGTTATAAATAAGCTTCAAAAATTGCACTTGGATTTTCTCTCAGAAACCCCCCTCTCAATGTTTTTTGTTTTCCTACCACCATCCTTATTTGTCCTGCCCACCTGTTACTTTCCATCTTTCATACCAGGAGAACTGTTTGGGGTGCATGTTGTCAATTTTCAATTTGTTTGCCTAATGCTTAAACAAAGAGGTCCTTGCCTTAAGTGCTATCTAAACATAAATACTGTAGAGACCTAAATGCCAATTTCTTTTCAAGAACTGTATAACCACTTTCCTTTACAACTCATATTCTGTGAATGCATATTGAATATCTAACACCCATAGAAAAGTGCACAACACAGATACAGCAAGTTACAGCAGGATAATCGTCACACTCTCAAGTTGTGTCTTTAGGCTGAAAACATTCAGAAAACAACCATAACACCGTAAATGCAAAATTTCAGTGTTCCTCATAAAATAAAATTAACTAAAATAAAATAAAAATAAGCCCCTCATACTCTGAACCAGAATAGAGAATACTCAATCAAAATGTTCAAACATATGCAATTATGGAAGCAGATTGTTTCAATCAGGAAATGTGGCGAGGATCAAGAAATAGTTTTCATTACGTCAAACTACTGCAACAGCATCTATTTATACTGTAAAGTAGATTGTTCCTGCCCAACCTATGCCTGCAGCACGGAAATCATATTACTTTTCTCAGGGCTGGCCCTCCCCCAGCTGTGACTATGGACACTACAAAGAGGGCATAAATGAGTATGTTGTGATCAAGCACACTAGATGTTTTCTGTCGTGTCCCATGTAATTAAACATCATCCCCTCTACAAAACTGTATCCCAACACTGTATATATTATCTTGCCCTTAAGACTGTAAAACTTCTCCTCCAACTCTTCAGCCTTCTGAAAGAGTTCACTTTGTCCCGCCACTAAACAACAATTTGTTCTCTGCTTCCCCTAAGTTACCTGATGTGGCAGCTTTAAAAATTGAGTAAAGAGGCTATTACCCTTAAAACAAACAGTAAGTGATAGGGAATATCAAAACTGGCTCTGTATTTTTAAAAGGCAAGATGAAAGAAATAAAGAAAACATAAACAAATTGAAAATATAATTGATATTCACTGTATACTACATCTCTTGGAAGTAAGAAAAGCATACTCTCTATTTTATTCATATCAGTACATAAAACACTTAAGCCATTATCCTGTGTTACAAGAGTGTCTTATTAGATCAATAGGTTTGAAAGGTTTTCTACAAATAATCTTTGAACAAAACGATGAATTTTCAAAGTACAATCCCTAATCTGTAAAAAGCACAAAGAAAACAAATCTTTCCCCTTCAGAGATCTGGTATAGCAGCTATAGAGGTCATCAATCTCACATCCCCAAAGACCACCCACACAAAAGAGAGTATTTATCAATTCCTACATTAACAAATGCAATAAATGCCAGATTCACCCTTTATACTAGAAAAAAATTGCCACTGAAACATTTGACTACTGACCTTTCAGCCATGAAATGTGACACAGATATATCTACTTGAGTTGATCCACAGCACCAGCACTTGCACTGCACCCCTCTGCCAGGACACAAATCACTAAAGTTGTACAGCTGGTATGCTGAATATCCCATTTGCTCCTGCCTGCACTTGAATGAAGTCATTGAAAGCCTCCTTGGAGGGAAAATCTGCCTCAGACTAATGCAGCAACCGATTGACAGTGGCGTGATTTCTATTATTACTCCATTATCACACTGGGATCTGTGCCTAAATGAGCATACTTCCTCCCTGATGCCATTTCCTTTTATCCTGGCTCTAGTCTAAAAGTGGATCAATGGGAGCAATATATATGATGTCACTTCAATTTACAGCTACTGCCTCCCTCTCTCACATGCACAAATAGATCAATTCTTCCCAAAAATGGTTAAAAAATGCACAGGGAGAATCTTCTCTGAGAAAAGGGCTCTCTGCTATATTTGTCTGTGTAACCACAGCAAGGAACTGTTTACACTGAGCAAAAAAAAGAGGGGGAAAAGGAAAAAAAAATCACTACAGTGCACTGGAAAATACTGGCTGAAATACAAGAAAAACAAGGCCTTATAGAGGCCTTGTTAAAGCAATTTGGCCTTTGAAAATTACACAAAAATGTTTAAAGTTTTTAAGGCACAGTATATTTCTCCTGTACTTGGTGGAAGATAATCTTGTGTCCTACCCCCAAAAACACAAAAGGTATTTTCATTTATATATTTACAAAGTTTTCCCAAGTCAAACCAAATTCCTTCCCACTCCCCTCTTAGGAAAGAAAGGGAAAGCCCCCACTCCATAGTTCAGTTGCGAATAGTTCCCTTCAGAAAAAAACTGATCACAGAATCATTTAGGTTGGAAAAGACCTCTAATATCACCAAGTACGACCACTAACCCAGCACTGCAATGTTGACCATTAAACTATGTCCCTAAGCACCAAGTCTACATGTTTTTTTTAAATACCTCCAGAGAGACTGACTCAACCTTGTGCAGCCTGTTCAATCTCCTCATAAACTGCAGTCAAGAAAGCAATGCTACTAGTCCAGGAGACAGGATTTATAGGTCCAGGCCATCTCTGCATTTTTACTTCACATGGTCAAACAAATCCCCGAATGAATCTCATTTTATAAACTCTCCCCCACTGCCTTGAATGCTCTTTTCTGCAGGCTGCAACTAAATAAAACTGTTGTAGAACAAATCCCCGTATTCCTCAAACTGTTAAGCAAATTGGTAGCTTGAAAATCCAAAAAAGCACTGTTTACTCAACCATGTTTTTAACCAGATGTTTTCATTGTTTACCTCAATGTTCTTCAGATGCTAAACAGCACAGTGACCTCTTTTAAATGAAAACAAGGTATGTTCCCCCTCCACCCCCCTTCAAGGGCTAAAATGTATTCATATCAAGTAGCATATGGATAAATATCAATTAAAAAATGTCCACACTTACAGTAGTTAACTAGTGTAGTGCAATATACTAGTATACTAGTGAAAAGAGTTTAACTCTGAAAGAACTAGTCTGCTGTTTGATTAATATGCAGGGGGGGAAAGTATTCTGCAGCTGAAATATGCTTTGAACTGGTTTGCAAAATAAAGCCCAACTTTGCCACAGACTGACAAAGTTTCCCAAGCATGCAGTGAAAAAGACAGCTCTGCTCAACTTCATTTAGGCCAGTTTATTTGACTTCTCCCTTGATGAAAATTCAGCTCCCCTTTCAATGTTTATGACAGACAACTAGTCCTCACTATATTTAAAAGCAAAATATCTCAGTCTGTAACATATTCTCATCTAGTTATGAACTGCTCTTGTATGATATCTCTTCCCACTGTGTGTGGTTTATCTGTATCTGTTCAGTTGGCTCTTTCTATGCTTAGCAATTCATTTTTGAACACAACAATTTAAAAAACACAAACCAGGAACTGTACCTGGTAATTATAATGAAAAATACATTCCTATGAACTTTGCTTCAAAAAGCCTTATTTCAAAAAGTAATAATTCCAACAAGTTAATCAACATTTCATTTGTGTTATACTTCAAAATGCTCTTTCTGGGACATTTATATCTGGCATCACCTTCTTCGTACTAGTAGAACATAAAACCAATTTATTTAATAAACAATTGCACTGGCATTTTGTTCCCAATTACTTTCCTCCTTATAATATAAAGATTAAGGGTGTTTTTTGAAAGCAGATACGCTCTGTCAGGAATAATTTTAAGGCCAATACCTACTAAAACACAAAGGTTTGGTTTGTTCTGGCGACAAATATGAAAACACTGCTGAACGAAGGACACAAATTGCTGTTTTATGTTCTGTGTCTGATATTCTGGTTACA
The DNA here is from genome assembly GCA_024865655.1 of Emberiza elegans. Lineage (NCBI taxonomy): Eukaryota > Metazoa > Chordata > Aves > Passeriformes > Fringillidae > Emberiza > Emberiza elegans. The sequence goes on along the minus strand of JALJVW010001283.1, from coordinate 24,716,787 downwards.
CATTACTGGTAATATTATTAAAAGGCCAGCCACTGCTACAAGTCCATGAACTAGAACTTTTTCTTAGGCTTTGGTATGAAGTATTTTCCCATAATTTACTTTATGGAGAGAAGACCCACTTACAAAGAAATTCAACATCTGCAATCCAACATAAATGCACTGAAATGTCAAAAAATGCTTAAACCTTCATGATCTAACATTCTGCTGAGCCAGCAAAATGAAAAACAGGTGTCTTCCACTAACAGGTTCAGTCAGGTTATGCAGTGCTTTTCTCAACTTTAGCTTTCTCAAAGAAACATTTCACTGTAACTTTACCCTCAAGCATAATAATTCCCTTTCAAGCATAATAGGCTACACATTCTCTATTCTATGCAGATCACCAGCCCTGCCAGTTACTATCATGCTTCCAGAATGTGCTGCTCCTGCTTTCAGATGAAATGGCCACACCAAGAGAAAATCAACACAGAAAGCCAAATTCCACATCTCAAAACACACTGCACAGACAGCATTACTGGGACACAAACCAAAGCTTTTGTTGTTGCTGATGCTGGCAACAGCAAGATCTTCAGTCATCCCTTCACTCGATCTCAGGAGTCCCCAGCAGTGCAGAGGAATGATCAGAATATCAGCCCTGTGGTTAGTGCTCACCACCCGTCGGCAGCTGGCATTAAGACCACCTTTTCTCATCTAACAGCACACCCAACAGAGGCACTGCAGGTTCAGCAAACTATTCATCTAACTGCAAAGAACAAAACCAAGAAGACTATTTGTTTTATTTTCCAGATTCTCTGACTGTCACCTACTAGAGGATTCATAGAAAAGACTACCAAGTCTTAGCAATTGGTGAAAAGATTTCATACACACATTGTAGCAGATGCTGAAGGTCAAGTATCTGCCTCCTAATTTGTCCACCCAAAACAGTGTAGTTCTCAACGCTCCAAATCACGTGCTTAAACTGATCAGTGGCAGTATAAAACATCTCACCTTGAATGACCAACATCTAGATCCTCTGAAACCACCTGGCTATCCAGTGGCCTCTGAGACATTAAAAGAAAGTGACAGAGTACAGCAGACATTGAAAAATGAAGAGCTGAAGAAGCTTAATGATGGAATATGAGCCACAACTCACAGTGAGAACACCCTCAGCACCCAAACAGATTTCCTTTATTCTTCTCATTCTAAGTACTAGAAGAAAAAAGACAAAAACCTGAGAACCTAAGAGAATTAACTAATTTTTCTAGCAAATTATTGGGCAAGTAACCTCACCACCCAGCGCTGAAAATGAAAAATCCCATCTTGGAAACTAATCCGGGAAGATAAGATACCTCTTCAGAATGAAATATTCTTACAACAGAACTGAGCAAGGGCCATCTTGAAGAAGTATAACCCTTTTCCTTGAAAGTTTGGTAGACCTTTGGCCATTCCTGGCACAGAAATTTGTTCTGCCTATACCTACCAAAGCAAGACTCAGTCAATGCCCAGAGTTCAGCTAGGATTGTTATCTTCAAGGAATTCACTATAGGTTTTCCAATTCTCTAATGGTATGGTCAGCTCTTGGGGAAATCTCAGGTTGTTCACCAGAACACATTCCTTTCTGGTAAATCAAGTACAAAGGTACTAGATATATTACCTACTAGATGACCCAAACAGCTGGAATTCAGAGAGAGGACCTAAAGAAGGAGAGAGAAAATAACTTCTCTTTGTCTTCAAAGCTTTCACTATGGCTGTGCTGAAGGGAGTTTTATCAATTCCACTCAGCTCATGCTGGAGCTGCAGGATACACCACCACTTCAGGGAGGGCTGTCTGAGATTCATCATAAAGCACTAACAATGTCACAAGCCTTCCTGGACGAAAGCATTAAAGCACAGATGGGAACCTGCACTTCCATCTCTTAACCCTTTACTACTGGAATCCACAAGAATTGATTTTCTTTTCTACTCTTTCTGATTTCAGAACAACAGGTAATGAGGGCTTTCATATTTAATTATGTCCTGTGTCTTTTAACATTAGTAGATAAACTGCATTTCCAGATCTATATTTTCTTTCTTTTCCGAAATGCGGCTCTGGTGGACTGTGTGTCCAACACAGCCTGTGCATACTCACAACAATTTTTCAACACACCACTTACGTTTGATCCCTTTTTCTTTTAGAGTCCTTTTGTTGTTTGCTGGTTGGTTGTTGCTTTGGGTGTTGATCTTGGGGTTTTTTTCATTTGTTGAGAATGCAATTGACCAGACTGAGTGAACTCCGGTTTCAGAAATACACACATACTGCCAAGAAAGTCTTAATCATGGACAACCTTAAAACACATGCACTTCTAACAGTCTAAACCTGAGAATAGTGCTGCTGGGAACCCAGAAAAGCAGTATATAGAATTTGCAGTCATGAAACTGTCCCCCACTGATCAAAGATGCAGAGATGCCAAGCCACTACCATCAGCTTCTAGAATTCTTTTAACTAAGGTCTCACAATGGCCATGACTAAAACTATCAGTTGTCTGAAAGATCTTTTTGCTGTGGTGGAAAGTCACCTAGTTCCACAGCTGCTGTCACTTCTCAGCCCAATTGCCTCATCATCCCAAAAGAAAGCCTTTGGCACTTTAGAAGATAACTGTCACTGAAAACTGCACCATGACTAGCAACACAGATTACCATATGGTTATTATATATGGTTATATGGTTTTCAAGTTTTTTGTGTTTCCCACCACAATATCATGAAATCAACCACTACAGACTACACTGATGACTCTGAGGCAGCTACTGCAGACTGCTGCCCAAAGATCACAGCCAGACACTTCCTCCACTTCACAATTCTCCACTCAAAGCACACCAACTTCTTGAAAAGGCACCTGATCTTTTCAATGAGTTGTCCCAAAACTGGCACTGTCACCTAAGACTGGTCAGAAGCATCACCACCTCTCACTCCAGATGTAGGCCAACTTTCTCAGTTTTGCCTGCTCTACTACAAATACATAGCAAGGTGTACTTAAAGCAAAAAAAAAAAAAAAGCCACCACTTCTACCTTCCAAAAAACCCTTTCTGAAACAAAATGCTTCACTGCATACAGCTCTCTCCAGGAGCAGAGGATAAGACAATTAAATACATGACAAAAGTTAATTGCTTTATACTTCTGTGAAGGCTACTCAAATCCTATTGTGATGAGTGTGATATGGAACAGTACAAGTGTATCCCACTACTTTTTATTCCTGATTTTAAAAATATGGATAAGGTTTTAATTTAAATTGTTGCAAAAGACAACTAAAACTGGAAAAAAAACCAAAAATCAAGCCCTTAAAAGATCTGAGAACAAGTGTTGCATAACATGGTTAGTATGCCCAGTGTTATTTAAAAAGATATTACAATTACTAGCAAGGATGTCACTGCCAAATTTTCTATTTCAAAATCTGTATTTCAAAATCTATATTTCTCCTATACAGGAGCATTAAAACTAAGTATAAAAATAATCCAAGCTCAAACTTGCTGGACATGAACTTTTCCAAACTGCAGTTTGACTTACGGATTTTTTACCTTGAAGGAATGCAAGTGGCTTGAGGACAGCATTTGCATACCATTAGCACATGCAGGAACAGAACTTCTTAAAAAAAACCCAAACAAACCAAACCCAAAATGTTAGTTGAAATACTAATGTTTTCAGAAGTAATTATCAGATAAAATTAGTTTAAAACATGGTAAGTGCTACAGTCTGCTCATGTTTTTCAGATGAGACTTTCTGTACTGTTTAGGATGATAGGTGAATCATTAAAAGCAATCAGGAGCTATTTCATCTCATGTACTACTCAGTAGTTTCACATATTGACACAACATTAATAATGACTTTTGGATCTTTTCAATGGATTTAGTTTTTGATTCATAAATATAGCTTTGTGGGGGAACTCTATTCAATTTAACAGAATTGCATCAAAACACTAGCCTCTGAACAGTTCTCTTTTTAAAAAAAACCCCAAAATTGGTACATTTTGTGATTATAGAAAGGTGTGTTGATTTTATGAAAACATGACAGGAACAGAAAAAATATTTTAGACATACTAAGTAACTAATAAGCTGAAAAAGGAGTAAGAATAAAAATATGACATTTAAGCCACAAACCCCCTTATAAATTCAGTGTCATAGAAGAGGTAAAACTAGAGGCTTTAAACATATTAATTGCAACTTTTTAAGCTCATTTATAATACTGGTATATGCATGTAAGTATATAAACATACACTCATATAATAATTTAACAATTTTTTTACCTGTCTCCAAACAGTGGTGGTGGTGTTTTAAGTATTTTTTCTTTGTTTGGTTGTTTGGTTGGTTTTTATGCATCTGTAAGGAAGATTCAGTGAAGTGCTTAAAATAACTTGATTTCATGCCCTCCATCCATTAGATTTATGCATCACATTGCAGAGTATTAAGAATCATTCAGCATAAAATAGAGCAGTAGGAATCATTTAACATAAAAACCTGCAACTCAATTTCCAGAAGCAGGGACAAAGGCAAGTTTTCATGCTGAAATCAAAGAGGGTCCTAGGTTCTGCATTTTCAAATAGAGATTTTCTACCATATTTTCCATCAATAATTTACTACAACCTTCATTTTTAAAGATATGTGAACATTTCCAGTGCTTTACAAATAACTGAGAAAGCAATGGTAAAAGCAGTTGTTGCATAAAAATTAAAATAAATCCTTAAGCAAAACACCCAGACTAAAGTTGGTAATTTTTATTCTATAAATGTGCAGAGAAACTATTCAGTTTACTGCCATTCCTTTCAATATTACCCTTCTCCTTAGAAAAGGGACCTAAAACATGTTAAGCAGAGAACACTCCATATGCTGCCCTGTGCATTTTTGGATTCCACTCCAGATATTTTATGCCCTACTTCTGCCCTTGTATATGGACCTGGAGATACAAGGATGGGCTACAGCAGGACTTGCCGGTAAACAGGTCTCAAAGGCAGATTCAAGACAATCACTGCTATTGACAGCAGGGGAGCCTATCCTCCACCAAACAGCATTCACGTACTTATTTCCAAGGCTGCATACTATTTCATTTCTACCTCTTCTACCTCAGGAAAGCAGGGGGAAGAAAGAATATTGATTGCCAAGAAGGATGCCTAGAAAATTTGCTGACCTATGGGCTCATTACATACTTCTTATGGAAGGAGAGCTCCCATTAGCTTCAAGGGATTATTTTTTCTAGGAAGAAAAGAGAATAAGACCAGCACTTCATCACCAAATTTACACAGAAATGTGAAAATAATCAAGCAGATAATGCCAGGGAGCAGTGGGCCGACTGTACAGCAGCAGAGTATTATTTATAGTACAAATGGCTGGATAACCACTCAGTGCAGTACTTCATCAGTAATTCATAATCTTATGTACAGTTGACTGAAAGTTGGCTTTAGCAAGAACCTGCACTGCTACTTAAGTTATTGATATAAAAGTTTTAAACTTGCAATCCCAGTCTATTTAAGAAATGGCTGGATAACAATCATTTAAACCTAATTTAATGCAAGTAATGAATGCTTTTGAATACTGAAAGGCAACCTATTCCACTGTACAAGCAAAATATCTGTTTAGTATGGGTCTTGTTCTTAAGGAGCAAAGGCAAGCAGCTACTCTATCAGCTCTTTTCTTCTAAATACGTCTTTCATTTTAGAAACACGTGTGCTGTTGCAGCAAAAATGGATCTTAAGTTTCCATTATAAACTGCAGTTCTCAGGTGTTTATAACTTCACTATAAAAATTTTTCTCCAGAGAGAAACTTGGCATTGAAGTTCTCAGTTTATAAAAGATTGTAAAAATACTATTTTTATTATTATTTTTCCAAATAAAATTTCCAAGGTGTCTTACTGATTTAAGAGAAATGTCTTATCACTGAACTCCTATTTTTAACAAATGAAAACGTGACAGTTGATAACTCTACTTTAAGTCTAATTACATTTGCAAGTCTTCAAAATTAGGAAAGCTATGGTAACATAGAGCAAACAGCTGTGATTAAGGAATACTTTCCACTGGCAAAATTAACCCTTCATATATCTGTCTTAAAAAAAACTCCAAACCTAAAGCATTTGTCCCTTTTCTTTCAAATTAAGCAGTAGAGACTTAGCTTGCTGTGCAGTTTTTTTCTCCATGCTTTAACATAATCCCCTGAATATGCCTCAAAATCCCAGCTACATCATCACTCACACCAACAATACCCCATGACAATCAGTTTATGTGCATAATGCTGCAAACACTCAGGTGTAATAAACTTTATGTGCACAAGTAGCTCCACAGAAAGAAGCAGCCTATTCTTGCTCTCTAGTTTATGCATTTGGCCCTCTTAAATGTGCCTTTCACAATGACATTAGAGGGCTTAATAAATCAATGGCAAAAAACCTGTAGAATTTTGCAATGATAGTACAGTTATTGCTTTTTCAAACTAGCTCAAAACTTATTATACAGATCTTAGACAAATTTCTGTTAAAGCAGCTTATTCTCAGCAGAATCTAAAGAAGTCATTAATTTGTATAAAACTTTAGCCAGCCCAGCCTGAAAATACACTAAAACAAACAACTTATTATTGGAAATTTAATGCTTTTACTACCCTGGCATTTTCAAACACAGACATCTCAGCTCCAACAATATGCTGCAGTTTCTGTGCACCACTGACCCCAGCCTGGGAAGCCTCTGCAGCACCGACTTTCAGATGGATACATACCTGCAAGTCCCAGAAAGCTGGGACCCAGGCACACTCAGCACCACTGCAAATTAAACACCTCCCAGCCCGAGTGCAGTGCATACATTGTAGAGGCCTAAGCAAAGCAGGCACTGTACATTGAAACATGTTTCTCTTCATAGTTATTTCACCACTGGTTGTTACAAGAGCGAACTGCTGCCCGCAATCAGCTTAGCTATGAATCAGTGTGTCTGTTTTCATTTTTTCTTCATCAATTATCTCTCTATAAATACCAGAAAGATCTGCTCTAAAGAACAAAAAGCATGTTAAACTGTCACAGATTTCACCATTAAAACAAAATTTACCTTGAAAAAATCCGAATAGGCATAGCAAGTTGTTTACATGAGTATAAGAAATATTTTTCCCCCTGTAAACTTTTCCTAAGTTGGTATTTCATATACACCTAAAGTCACCAAACAGATACCAGCTGTGTTGTAAATGCTCAGTGGCACTGACAGGTAAAACATTCTCATCTGAGTTTTAATATTGCAATCGAACTCTGCAACAGACACTGACGTTCTTTCATAAACACACCTGAAACAAGAGATTAATGATAAATCCAACTTCTTATCAACTTCTAATTGCCAATGGACAATAGAGGCAAGAAGGCAACATGAAAGGAAATTTTCACTGATACTCAAAATGAGTCCTGTAACCCATAACAGCTGAATTACTCCAAGAACTGGTAAAGCACGTGACAAAAAAATGCACTGTTACTCTAAAAAGGCCAAAATACGAGTGCATACTTACTGCAAATGCAATTTCAGTTCCACTCTGTTAGCAAGAGCACAAAGTCCTTTAACCTGATTACAGCTGTGCTGTGGTGCCTCTAATATTTGTCTTCTCTCAGACTAAATACACAAGCTCTTCTTCTTAATCTAAATCCAATCACAAACCAGTCTTGGATATGCTCCACCCTTGAGATTACGTCTTGCTGTTGGTGATCATATTCCACTTCTTTCCTTCCCTATTCCCTTTGCATAGTGTAGCCGTTTTTATTCAATTCTCTTCTGGGAATATTATGTCTCTTCTAATAATCACATTAATTAGAAATTTTAATTTTGGCATTAAACAACACACAACTAGTTTTGACAAATCTTACAGTTCCAGGGGCAATAACAATGTAAAAGTAAACCACTTTTTCGTCTGCCTCCTAATATATTTGCATTTTTAAAAGTCAAGACCAAAAGAAGAAACATTACCCTCTGCTTTCTATAACAAGATGAGTGTGTTCATTTCCAGAAGGACTCTTAATTTCAGGTACTAGTGCACTGACTTCCAGAAAGCACAGCCAATAAACACATCCTTTTACTTTAATAGCTGAAAAACCAAGTGCACCAAGGTTTGCCAAGGACAGCACGTATTTCACAATCTTCAAAAGAACTGCCTTTTGTTTTATTGTAAATAAAATTTTAATGCAAATAAAATCAATGAAAGGAATTAGTCTATCCTAACTGTAATTTCTGCTAATTATGAATGTTATATAATTTGCCTGCTTACAGTAAATGACAAGTACTGGTCTCTGATTTCACAACACCAAGCCCAGCTCATAGGCAGTCTGGCTGGAAGAAACAAATGCAGCAATGGCATTTTACCAGGCCTGTATCATTAATAAAGCCAGTATAAATAAGCAGCCTTTCCAGTACATACCGCTTTTCTGTATTACCCTTTGTAGTCAAAAAATAGTTTGCCCCAATAGAAGCACAGTGTTTACAATACGGATTAGTTTTGAATGTATCTGTATGGAGCAAAATGGGGATCTGAACCTTTCTGGGATGTGTCTCAAGGGGAAGAACAGGAAGGTGACAACAAAGACAGGTTGTGATATTAACAGAAAGCAATTTTTTTCACAAAGCTGCCTAAGTTCCATACAGCGCTTAGGACTGTTTTTCTCTGGAACCCTTGTTTTCCCTTTTTTCAGTCCCCTAGGGATCTCTGACCATATAGTCTGAACTGACTTGTAAAGTAAAGCAGGGGCAGAGGAGGGAGGGGCAGGGGAGAGGGGTGGTGGTGCAGCAGGAGACAGACAAAACCCAAACTGTCGCGACTGGTGTTTTCAGCATTTACATGGCTAAACTTGTATTGCCAAGCCAATTGGAGCTTATTGATCTGAACACTGAAAATTACTGATTTATGCTTAGCAACCTTGCAAACGACAACCCTTGCTGCTCACAGTAAGGAAACCAATTTAAGGGCCTCTCAGTGTATACAATACTGCCATTTATATATTTATTTTTTAAGGCTCAGGTTTCCAGTTCCACCAGTAAGTGCTTGCTTTGTAGACGCATGATACTGTGGTGATACACACACACACTGTATATCGCAGCACAGCTCTAAATGCAGCAGTAGACAGCAAGACATATTACTTTAATCTAGATTTTGGGTATGTAAAATTGCAAAATATAGAATGGAAGCTGTTGAGTCAGGCTGTTGAGACCTCAAAATAATGGGAAAACATACTTTTAGGTGGCTTTTAGCCAGTTGTTTGTTGAATGCCTCTCCACCTTTCCACTTATACTATCTACTGTTTAAATCAAATATTGTCTGTCTTTTAAAGAATGCATTGTAGGTTATTCATAAGAAAAAAATGTGAGTTCCATTACACTAGCATACTTTTCCTTTTATTAATTTTTTTTAGTATTTATTCATTATATAGACATTGGGTTGCTTGGTTGGGATGTTCTCCTTTGGTTTTGGTGATTGGATTTTCCTCTGTTTTTGGAAAGTTTACTTAATGTCTGACATCTCAATGTTTCCTCCAGAGACAGTCAGTTCCTCCAGTCAGTTTTTGTTTTGTTTTGTTTCTAAATTACTCACACAACAATAGGGAAGAGGAAAAAAAAAAACCAAACCAGTAATATTTTTTTAAACCCTCTCCAGGAAACTGGGTTGTAAAACCACAAAATCTGGCAGGGTGTCAAAGCAGGGGAGTACCTTACATATTTTTATATAAAGTTGAGGTTTTTAAAGAAAAAAGGAAAACGAATGTACTTTGTTCAGTTGAAACCCAGGATTTGTAGAGGGAGTGAGTAGTAGGAACAAAGACTTGTGCTACAAAACTGAGAAAGCAAACTGCAGCCGTGGAGAGGCTGTGTGCGCTCACACGAGGCCACCTGCCCCAGCAGCTCTCACGCGTGCTGGCAGCACCGCACGTGCAGAAAACACTTCTCCTTGGTTCTACATAGCCAGCTCTAAACTCCTTCTGTGCCACTCTGCTGAGCTCTGCCTAAAGGCTTTCGGGGGTGCTGTTTATTTAAGAGAGACAGACAAACATCCCTGGAAACTGGGAATCAGTACAATTAAATTTTTGTTGTTTGTGGCTGAAACAATTGAATTCAGTTGTGATTCAAAGCTGTAATACAGAAAAATGCACAATTCAAGGCAGAACATGATGCCACCTAACACCTACAGAATAATTTTCTCAAACTATATTTTGCTGCTATTCAGTTTCTACTATATTTTAATTTACAAACTTTAATAAAAAGAAAATAAAAAATAATAGGTGTGTATAAGCAAAAGTAAAATTTTGGCAATTACTATGAAGCAACCCCATATTTCTATTTCTTAAACAAAAACATTCAGTAGTTCACAATTAGCTTTTATTTGAACAATGCTTAAAGGTGTGTTTACCATATTGCAAAAGGCAGACAGAAGTACTATTCACTGAAATGTATTTATGACTCAATAAAAAGTAAGAAGAAAAACAATATTAGAAAGAAAGTCATGGAGAAAGATGCATGGAGACTACATGCTCAAATCAAATATCTGCATTTTTCCACATTAACCCTGATTTTCCAGCTATATTAGCTTACCCATACAATTTCATAATTAAATTATATAATGTGACACTTCAAAAAACACATTAGGTAAACATCACAGACACTTTGTTTCAGCGTAAGAGCTTGGCCATGTATTTGAAATTAATTGCTACTCCTAATACACTACTACTCCGGAAAAAATGCTACCGTGAATCTAACTATAAATCAGATTTCCCCAATTATACAAATCAGCAAATATATAGAAAAACTCCTATACATTTTTAAATACAGATTTTATTACTCCTGGAATGGAGTAACAAGAGAAATTACTGTTCAGATGTCTAAAAAGTACTTTTCTTTTTGCACATTTGCAGTTTCATCACAACTTGCAAACAAACTGTTTTGCAGAGCAAACTAGCAGGAACTGATGTAAAATGCTAATATAATTTTGCACTACTTTTCTGACAGGTGTGCATACAATGCTATGCTGTAACTGGGAAAATTGTAAATTCATACAAACACTTCAAGAATAAGCAATATAGAATTTTAAACAAAATATATTGACTGATACTTCCAACAGCTGATGAATTCTGACTGAACAGGTCTGACTAAACTGACTTCAGGCTAAAACTTCGGAAAAGGACATCAGAGAACCACCTTGTAACAACAAAATTAAACAAAATAAAAAGAAAATAGGTGACAAGTTATTTCTCATAATATTAACATCAAAAACATTTTGTTACACTGTGTAGACTATCTAAACAAAACTTGTTCACAGTTTTTAGAAGCTAGGGAATCTGAGCTGCAACTGCCTTGCTTTGCACTAGATTTATATGTTAAGCATTTCAGACGTAACAAACTCGATTTTACCAGCAGAACTTGTTGAGACAAAATTCCCACAGATTTCAGTGAAACTCATCTGCAAGGATTGCAGGGTGGAGCACACAACACCTTCTGAGTAATCATTTTAAAATACACACACTGTGATCATTTAAATTTATTTTGACATTTTATATTCTTTGGTTAACTTTTAACTTTCAGTGCAGTGCTGAAACACAAAGACATTAAAGAGCATAACATAAAGCATAGTGCTGCAGGGAACAGACTTGCTCAAATTTGGTAGAGGCTGAAGTCAACACATTACACACTCCCAAACACCTTGTTCGTGGATTTTATTATGGAAGACATCTGCACACTGTGTCAATTCTTATTTGGCAATACCAAGTATACTGGTATGGGTCAAACTAATTTTATATATAGGAATAAAAAGGTTTCAAAATAATATATATGTGCAGAGCAGCACAAAATTATGTAACCCACATGCCAATAAAGTGATGAAATTCAGTAGTTATATTTTCCAACTGCAACACAAAAGGTTTTTAGAAATCAGCCGGAAGCTACTGTGGAATCTAAACCAAGAAAGTATGTAACCAGTGCATAAGAAGCATGTATTATGAAGCATGTATTATTTTCTGACATATGTTTTGATCACTGGAGATGTGCCAAAAAAAACTTGTTCTAGTACATTGACTTTAGATGTCTCTAAATGCTTTAGAGAAATTATTTGTGGCCATGAAGGTAAACAGACAAATGCTAAGCCTTGACTTCAGCAACTGGAACCAGCAAGATTTGCAGGAGGAAGCTGTGAAAATAGGAACATTGAAAGGCTTAAAAATTACATCTCAGCTCTACCCAAGATATAACATACTGTTACAGTAAGTTGTCACATGAGCAAAATTAGAGGTTTTTATTTATACACACACTTTGAGGCCAGTCCTGACACCTTTACATAGCCCTATCTCCAATAATTTTTGCTTGTACAGCAGTGACAAAATGGTATCTTCTCCACTTATTGTAGTATTCCTTAGTGGAATTAGGAGCAAATGCGGACAGACAGACAAGCCCCCTGTAAGCTGTGTCAATCTTGGCTTCTGAGTTAAAGGAAATATTTTCACAGCATCTATTGTATGTACTTCCAGCTTTGGAAAAGGATACATGTACTTTTGGCATATGACCTTGTATGCAAAAAAAGATTTACCAAATGCGAGAGAGAGGCTTAACTATTTACAGCCTCTTTCTGAAGAAAAGCAACATGAAAACAAAGGCAACCAGCAAAACGACAGCTAGGTGAAATTTGCTTATTTGCCTTGGTTCAGCCCCTACTGGAAAAGCCATCCATAAGGCAAAAGCTGCGCTCACAACTATCAACGTTGAAAGACAAGGGAATGAATGAGTGTGGAAATTGAATTACACCCCCCCTCCCTGTAGGTAGTCCTTATGGATGAGTGTAGTGGATAGAAGTCGGCACCACTCCTGTCCATGGTGCATCTGTTCCCTGGACACAATCCTTCAGACTGCAGCTTTCTCAGTATGACATTATTCAAGGAGACAAATACCATTTAAAAAAAAAATCTCTCTTTGAAGCAGCAATTTAAGATAAACATCTATTTGCAACAGACATTTGCAGTAGGAACTCTCATTGCAGGCTCCTACTAATCAGATTTGTGCATGATTTTGTTTCCACTCAGGAAGCTTAAATTAATTTAGCTGTTCCTGAACAGTGTTCCTACAGAAAGATGAAGTATCCAGTAGCTCACAACCACAATTCCTAGCTCCACAGCCACATTTGCTACACATTTAGGGTATGCTGAAAATTTGTTTGCTGTACCTTAGGAATTACACAAGGAATTTTTACTATTACACTGTTATCCAATGACATTCAGTTTTTAGACTTGTGTAGATTGCCTAGAGACTGAAAAGTGGAAGAATTCAGATCCTCATGTGTGCCCGATTACCATCTGTGAGAAAATATCTGGTGTACTCCCCACATTGCTGAGACTCTGCCATTAATGCAGCTCAACACTGAGAAGTCTGATGTGTTTTCCCTACTATTGTCTGCTTTCAAGTTCTGCATTTAATAGCAGTGACAATATATATACTAATAACTGATGCATGATTATTGCTATTATGATTCTATGAACTTGCAGTTCAGGACTACTTTTAATTTTAAAAGTAGTAGTTGGTAATTACTTTTGTGCATAGACTTCATTTTGTGGGTAACAACAGGCAGGACAGAAACTATGATGAAAAATGTCAAAACAGGTAATCTATGAGGCACAAACATTGTCTCACAATGTTTTTCAGAGGCTTTCAAAACAATTTTTGAATAAAGGCCCTTCTTCCCTTACAGCTGTTCCATAATTACATGGAGAACTCCTTTAAGACAACTAGAAAATCAAGACACACGACTCTGTTAAATTTCCTAATTCTAGGACTTCCACTATTCCTTTCAAAATGGAAGGTAAATACTGACATCCAAATTGAAACAATGAATTAAGATAGTCAAAATCACTGATTGAGGGACATCTAAATAGATTAATAACTCAGTTCAGAGGGTCAAGTCTGTTCCTTTTTGCATGCCATTTCTGGTATACACTTGAGGGCAGGTATCCCGAGATAACCCACAAACAATCTACTAGCAGGATAGAAAGAGATGCTTTGTTCTTATGCAAAAATTCATGGCATGGCTAGTGCATTGTTAGCACTCTTTTTTCAAGAAAAAACAACTGAATGTTTCCATCACTTTGAGAAAAACAACCATGCTGAAGTACTCTCACCATAATCAACGTTGTGAGTTGAATTGCTCCCTGTTTCTAGACATCAAAGTTCTGGCTGGTGTTTCATTTAGACTCCCAAACTGCTATCTATGGATGCTAAGCAATGCCACCACCACACACACACACAGAGACACAGACAGACACACACGCACAGACACAGACACACACAGACACACAGACGCGCCCACTCCTGACCCCCACTCCCTGCTCTCATGTTCTTCACAGCTTTCTCTTTAAAACTAAAATTTAACACACAGCTCAGGAAATACTGTAAGATGAAGCTGGCTGAACTCCTAGAAATAAAAATTTCAAGTTTCAGTAGAAACTGGCATCTCCCTGAAAATTACAGTTTAACCCCCCAAAATAAACAGGAAAAGATACTATTACCTAATGTCTGAAAATTCAGAGAATATATTTATTCATGGAAAATACTTCTTGCAAGTGGCAAGAACTAAAATTACTTCCTCTGTTTATTCCACAGTAATCAAGATACCCAGGTATCTTTTTAACCTATGCCTTCCTGGAAGTAGTGCATTTTTCCTTTTAGCAAGGAAAGAGAACACTGTCTCGGCATAGGTAACATTACTAACCAAAGCATGTTCAACAAGACAGAACTGGACACTGTTTTTACAGAGGCATGCTATAGCAGTTTCCAGCGTGTTCCTAAAGATTGCCTGATTTCCAACTAACACAGCTACGCAAATTTGTGCAACTAGGTAAAAATGTATCCTGTGTGCTTTTAACTGTATTTTCAGAGAAATAACTTTATTGGCAAGGAAGAGATCCAGGATTTATTCACTGCAAATCTCAGTGAGTCATTTAATCCCATGACAATCACATCATCCTTCAGATCATTCATGTGGCCATGACTGTAAATGCAGTGTTTGTTGCCAGACCAAAACACAGTCACGATCAAAGGAACTATATAAGAATGGCCCCACGAGGACAACTTTACATGCCATATCTATATACTTCCATGCCTATGGCTTTCTCTCCATGTCAAGTTGTATCAGCCTTCATAACACCTAAAGTTAACAGAAGTTTCCTTCTCAGAAAAATAAACCACAATAATCCCAACATCTGCTCAAAGGAAATTATCGTGTTGCTTTATGTCACAGTAAAACTATTTTATTTCTAAGACAACAAGGAGCCACAGAAACCTTCTGCGCAATGGAAACATACAGTCAGATCCTTTTTTTGCACTGCATTACTCTGATGAAGTGAAGGAAGGGTTTCTGCTCTTGGGAGCCTGTTTACAGGAGAACTGGCACAGCCGTGCACAACCTGCCCCCAAGGGATCTTCCTTCCAGAAGCATGATCTGGTGCACAGTATTGACAGTTTGGGCAAAGCCTCAGTCCTAATTTAAAGTTTAAACTAAATCTGGACCCTACTGGAAACTAAAACTTCTCTGCTCTGGCTTGGCTTGATTTGACGTTTTTGTGGCTTAACAAATCAGTAATAAGTATTCATTAAGCCCATGAAGACACATGTTTGCAGCAAAAGTGCAAGTGTAGGAAGCACAGACATTTATCTAGTTGAAGATGTCCCTTCCATGGCAGAAGGGCGTACTAGAAGACATTTAAAGGTCTTCTCCAACCCAAACCATTTGGTGATTCCATGATTTTTCAAAGTACCATCAATCTTAATTAGCACTGTGTTTTAACTCCAACTTTGGTACTCTAGCCCACTGACTACTGCATTCTAGCTCCCTTTTGTTGCAGTAGCATATTCAGCAGAAATAGAAAGCACAATTACGGTTAGGCCACATTAACTTGCTGCAATTAGGCTCAAAAGCATCTCTTTTTGGATGATTTCAATTCTTGTATGAGTCAGCAGCCAGATAAGTAGGTATTAATTTAGCAACCAAATCACTCCAGACTATATGAAATAAAGTCCCTGTTTTCTGTTAGCTCAGGCTCAGATAGCCTTCCTGTTACTTCTGAGCTGTATATGTGAGCTAGGATTGCACAGAACACAAAATCAGAGCAGGTTCCTTAGATGTGGCCATTCCTCCCTACAGCCCTTTCAAGCCACCGTGTAACATGAATATGTTGAACATGGATATGTTGAACATGGATATGTTCACATGAACATGAACATGACTCTGTATTATCTCCATGTAAACATAACCAAACAAAAGCCACATTTATAAGTTAATTCAAATAATAAATTCATATAAAGTTAAAAGATTGGACCTTAAAGAACATCTAGTCCTCAACGCCTTGTGCAATGGGCAGAGACACCTCTCACTAGACCAGGGTTGCTCAGAGCTCCATCCAGCCTGGGCTTAAACACTGCCAGGGTTGGGGTACCCACATCCTTCCTGGGCAACCTGTTCCAGTGTCTCATCACCCTCACAGCAAAGAATTTCTTCCTACTATCTAACCTGATTTTCCCCTCTTTCAATTTGTATTCATTACTCCTTGTAATAATTTGTAATCTTATAATTTTATGTCTCTCAAACACAAATCATTTATGCTACATTACACAACTATGCCCTCCCAACACCCCACATTTAGCAAACAGGATTATTTAAGGGATTGTATATTCATTGATACATCCAAATATGATCAACAGTAGTCAAAAGCACAGAAATGTTACTTTCTACATGGGTTTTAGGCTGAGGGAAAAACCACAAACCTGAAACACCAAACAGTTTTAACCTGGAATCTGAAAACTATAACCATAGTGTTCTCTTATTTTGCAATGCAATGAGAATATTCTGTGTGGTATTACTTACTTCTAATGAAATACATATGATGTTGAAACCAGTAATACTTGTTTCTGTCTCTGAAATAGAAATCTACTCCTAAGCTCAACAGTCTCATAATGATCGAGAAAAACTCTTTCAGGAATGTCCACACCTCAGAGTTTGAAGAGACTGCAACCTTTATATTTGATGTGATGATAATACTGTAAGACTTTAAAAAATAAGTTAAAAAATACAAGCAAATCAGGAGCTAAATAAGGTATTTTTAAATATTCAGTAATACTCTTCCATGACTTGCTTTATTTCCATATTGACTTCTGACCTTGTCATGGTGCTCAAAGACTTAGGGAGAAGCTTGAAACAAAAGACAGAAATAAAGAGATTTCATGCAAGTCCTTTGAAGGCAAATTTGCCTCTCCTTTTCCTTAAATAAATCCTGGCTGCAAACTAGAAACGTAATTTTTAATGCTTCTTGAAAGTAGCCAGAAATAAATTTAGCTTCATGTTTACGTGGTAAGAAGAGAGGAAAAGAAATACTGTGAGCTACTAAGACTGCAATAAAACTTTGAAGCTATAGAAACTTTATAATTCTGATTAAATTCAGTTTGGCCATTCAGTAGCTAATAGCAACTCCTATGTGTTTGAAGCAGCAGTAAAAAAGCAAGGGTCTGGCCCATTTCAACTGTCACTTTCACAAAAAATAGTGAAGAGGTTACTTTTATTTTCATACTGACCAGTCTACAAGAACAATAACATTCACTAGATGCTGCAGATGGGGCATCTCATGATGGGGCAACATGAGGCCAACACAAATGCAGTTGCACCTCTCAGTTATGTTGCCGTCTCTCAGTACCAACCACACAACCAGTGTGGATCATCAAGCTCTTGACATTCTGGGTGGGCAGAAGGAGCAACTCCACTACAGCATCTGCTATAAATGCTGTCTCCTTGCCTTCCTGAAATAGCCACAGGACATGAAGCTTCTGTCCCCTGTAGCTGGGTCCATGTGAAAATGAGATTCTTCTAATGAGAGTGAAATGCAGCAGCATTTTTGTTTTGTTTTGTATGCAAAGGATTAAGAGTTTAGGGAAAACACAAGTGAATTTGGAATTATTTAAAAGTATTCACATTTTCTCAAAGTAGTAAAGTAGTATTTTGAAAGTCGATAAACACAGCCCTCTCCTCTTCATTTCTAGAATAAAATAACTGTATCCAAAGTTATCATACTCAACTATCTAGGAAAGTTGAAGGCTCCTCCTGACAACTTTACAGCAAAAGACTGTTCAGACATGATGACTTAAGTAAGACAGCACCAAAATCAGCAAGCTCTAAGTCTATACTAATTTCAGATTTTGAAACTAGAAAGAGATTCATACATAAAGCAAACCATATTCTCCTGCCCTCTCCTCCCACTCCGAAGGGACACAGCAACAAAACCAATGAGAAACAAGTTTGTTTTAGTCAACTATGGTGCATAATCCAAGCACTATATTTAATTTAAAAAACATCAAATTTTGATACATAATGTAGTCAAATGTCCATAAAACTCATACAACAAAGCACATTCAGGAACACAAGGAGATGGTAATTTCTAGTGCCAACCTGGAATCCACTAACAACCGCAGATGCAAAAGGCTCAACTGTCAACTCTCTTGGGCTACCACTCTTCTCATGGGGTAAAATTTCATGTGCAACACCCTGCGCATCATCAAAATCAAACACCTTTTCTCAAGCAGAATTATTTTCTCAAGCACAAAATAATTTCACAGAAGTTCTATTTATCTGCCACTACCTTACCACTGGGGTAGTCACAGTTAAATATTTCACAGTGTCAATGGAAGACAACAGAGAACAAGTTAGGCTTCTGTCCTCAGATTCTAGCATGACCATATTCAGAAGAAAAAAAAAAAAACAATCCCTCCATTATAAAGAAAGAGTCCAAGAGACTGGGAAAACCTTGGTGTTTTCTGTAAACACAAGCAACACTGAAAAAAATCCGAACCCACCTTTCTTTTCTTTTTTTTTTTTTTGGGTGTTGTTGTTGGTTGGAGTTTTTTGGGTTTTGTTTTTTGACAGAGCACAAGAAGACCAAAACCAAACTGAGGGGAATCCTACATTTGTAACAGGAAGAACTCTAAAGTATGGAATAAAATGGAAGTTATTTCTTAAAGTCATTGCTGATGTCATGGGCATAAAATTGTTGTGTGTCAGTAACATAGAAAGAAACAAAGAAATAATTCAGTAATGGATCTTCATGCTTTGACATCAAAACAGCTGGAACTATTAAATACTGCTTAACAGTTAAGCTCTGAACAGGACTGTTTTCCAGTGCTTAAATTCAACAGATTGGTATTCAAAGGACATTTCCCACACTCTCCTTTACAGACATTCTCTATGCAAAAAGAAGTTTGAAATAATACACACTAGCCAAACCATAAAAAGTTACACAGGGGGAAAGAAAAAGCCATAGAATAAGGAGGGTAATATTGTGCTGTTCAGCCTGTGAGGCAAAGAACGCAAGTCATTAAAACACAGTACCTATCTAACATGAACAACTAAACCATAAAAACCTTAGGCATTTTTAAAAATCCTAGGACTCCACTTGTGAAGTGATCAATAACAAAACTACAAAAATTTTTTCCTTTTACCTTCACAGAACACTATCACATGAAAAAAGATCAAGGATCATTCATCTACAACTAAGATACATTTCCAGATGGCATCACTACTCACTGACTCCCTGTGTCACAGAGGATCTGTTATGTTTTGTCATGGGAGAAAGTATACACCTAAAAAGAGTAAATTAAAATACCCAGTTGAACAATCCTTTGATCAGACTGAACTCACTGCTTCAGCGTGGATCCTATGACCAATGTGCTCTGAAATTAATGCAAAAAGTGCATTACTACAGCTAGTTAAACAGTTGTGTGGTTTGCAAAAAAAGAAAAAGATATCTCAAAGCAATAAAATATTGCTGTCTTGGTACATTTTCTGTTAAGAGGACAAAGCCCTTCTCCCAGAATTTAACTTAGATGTAGTGTTTCCTTCTGGTTTCACCTTAAAGAAACCAGTTAAGAACACAAATAGGGACAATGGTGATGTATACAATGCTGCTGCCATTAACCCTCACCTAAGCACAGAGGAAAGGGAGTCTACTGAATATTCTGCCTGGGAGATGCCGAGGTTGCATTGTACACCTCTCAGGAGAACATATCCCAATGGTGCAGGCAGGTGCAGACCCCTGGACACTGCTCCTGTGAACACCACTGCTTCATTCCAGTTGAGGCATTCACTGAGACCACAAGAAAGCAGTCACCTCATCCCGTCATAGGCCACCAGAATTGAAGTATGATTTTTTTCTGAGTTTTTCCACTCATTTTAATTTCCCTACCCACCCCAGTAAGCTCTGTCTAAAATCAAAGTCCCAAACCAAAGTATTCAGCAGAAGTTCTGACATTTTCCCCAGAGCTTTCTGCTCTGAGCCTTACTACTCAAAATATTCTTGAGCACAGTAGCACCATACTTTGAAGGGTAATCTAAATCCCTCCCACGGTACAAGTTACATACAATTTTATTTGTGCCCCAACTTGCAGGATGGACATGAGCTGACACAGATTTCACATGTGTCACAGCAATGCCATTTTGCTATGCACCAGCCAAATTTTACCACAGAGATCACTGACTGTTGATTGCAGTTGAAGAGATTCTGAAGGTTTTTCTGCTGAAGATCAAAGTCCCTGACATCTTGCAACTAGAAGTTTTAGTAGACAACTGAAACACTACTTTAGAGTAAAACAAAGAGTTGTTTTTGTCTAAATGCATCAGTTCATGTCCAGACCACAGCACTAACAGATTTTTTAGGCATACTCTGGATATTTATACAAAACAAATAAAGGGTTAGCTTAGATGCCAAAAAAGCTGCCAGGAAAGCCAAAGAATCACTAAAGGAACTACAATTAACAATGACTGTTCTTTGCAGGAGGGATAAAGGGATAATGACAAGGCCATGCAACTTCTAAGCAATACACTTTATTTCAAGAAAGTACATGCCTGAGCTTAAGAGATGATGTGAACACTGAGTATATTTAAATACCTACTTGCCTTATTTGAAGTATTAATGTATTAAAATACTCAGGACTGTACTTTATTTCCACCTATCCACCAAATCCTTTCCGGGGCTAAAATCAATGTTACTTGGAAAATGGATACAGCAGATACTTTTTAAAACAAGGTCTATAAATAAATCAATGGCTCTTTTCATTTTCTGCCTTCTTTTTTCTTTCCTTGTTTCACAAGGAAATATTTTATGATTGAGAACAGAGTATTGATCTACTCTATAGGCTCAGCTGGACATTGCCTTCAGCTCCCACCAACTGAATAATTAAGAACAGATTCTCAGTACATGAAAACCTTTGGATTACCTGAACACAAAAGGAAAAACAGACACCACTGCTTCTGCTGTTAGGCTAAGCAACGTTTCCCAGTGTACACTTGCAATACTGGCTATAAATTCAGCATCAACCCAAAACCAACATGCTTAGGATGCAGTGAAATAGGTACAATGCACAGGGGTAGGTTGTGAAATATCTTAATGGGGACTGTAAAATTTCTTTATTTCCTACTGAAGATTTTCAGAAATTAAGAAAGTACTATATTAACACCTCCTATCCTAAAGCTTATATTTTGGAATATTTTAATTGTGATAGTAAAGAGCAGTTCACATTAGACAGAGTCTTTCATATTAGATGTGTAACTTTGAAGAAAAAAATTTTTGACATCTGATCAATACAAATTCTAAGAGGTGCATTGCAAAGCAGAGTGAGCAAAGTCATATACTTTCCAATAGCAAATACATTGGCACTATCTCACTTCTAAAAATCACAAACTAATATCCCATCACAGTATTTTACAACACAAAATAAAAAGTCACTTGTTACTTTTCCTAATGGCTCTCTCCACTAGATAGTTCAGGCTTCTCTCACAGCCCCCACAAGAGATCCAACTAATATTCAGACAATCACCTGAACACATTCAACAGGAATTGAGTAAATATTTTAAAATTTAGGTTCAAGGTTTATTTTCTTCTATGTATTTTACTTTTAGAGGTTACTGAAGATCACTTCTTGTGAAAATACTGCCAAACTACATGGTCAAAGCTGAAAATCTTCCAGTGCAGGGCGCATCGCACCACCACGTACAGTAGCTCTTACAACAGATGCAGCTACTCCATAAAACAGCACCAGGCATTACCAAGATTCCTCCTGCACTCCTGCAGAAGCACTGTCTCCCCTCATTTGCAAGAAGGGCAATCATCTATGGCCTCTTTTCTTCCCCCACCAATGTCAGAAATCAGAGCCTGGTCTTTGAAGGACACACCTTCATCAGCTAATGCTGTACACAGGGTGTAAAATAAAACAACAAAGACCACCACGATTGCAAAATTTCTTGGCCTACAAAGCAATAAAGCATTCTGCACTCAGAATCTGCCAGCTGACATCACTACAGGGTGCTTCTGTGATGAATGCAAGGATTGATTAAAAGCAGCCATTTTTCACATCCTATGTGCATATTACAAGGGAGGAAAATATGAGGACAGAGAGGCAAAGAGACCAAAAAAAAGTAAGAAAGAGAACAAAAGAAAAGGGCCAGCAGAAACAAATAGAGGGACAGAACATGACTGCAAACCCCAAATCTCTGTTATGTTTCCTGTGCCTATCAGATCCCCAGAGAATGAAAGGACTGGAGAAGAGACATAACACCTCCTTTCTGATGCTCCTTTTTCCCTTGTTCTAAAGACTTTATTGGTTCATATCATGGAAGATCACAGTGAGGCTGGGGGAGCTAATCAAACAACTTCTTTCTCAAAGTTCTGTAAGGAAACTTGGAAGGATGGCTCATACTCATGAAAGAATGGCCTGTAAGCTCTGAAAATTCTGAAAGTTTGCTAAGATGGAAAATACCATGAAAAATTATCCACAGGGCAGGTAACAAAATGAGTTCAGCTTACTTAAATGGCCACTGATCTACTTTTGTTGACAGCTGCAGCATCCGTGATAGCCAGAGATGGGCCTCTTGAAGGTGAAAACCTTCAAAGTTATGATGCATGTAGATACATACCACCCATATGCATATATGTACCTTGCAGCAAAATACTTAGAGAAGTATAGAGAAGATACTTCGTGTTTTCTTCCTTATCTATAAGATGCCAGAGAAAGGTGTGAATCAGCGCCAGAAAAATCTTGGAACAGAGTTAATGCAATTACCAACCATGAACATGAAAATTTTTCTGTCCTTTAAGGCTGTGCACAATGTCAAGCAGAAGCTGCTTCACAGGCCACTGTACTTTCAGGTGGAACAAGAGAGATCATCACAACTTGCTCTGCCTACATAGGCAATGCAAGACTTCTACATTGCTGCTATGATGGGACATCATTTGTGTTACCCAAAGTCCCTAAGAATATTGTCTTGGCTCTGTCCCTTCTTTTTCATCATATGCCAAAGTTCATGGCAGGGAAAGAGAGACTAGTAAAATGTAATAAGATTAATTGACAGAAATTAATTAACAGAAACATTCCCATCTCATCAGGCTTCTCCCAAAGAGGAAATTAAGTAAAATATACACTTGTCAGAATGTTTTTTAGCTATCCATCAGCAAACTAGGTGAATCAAGAATAACTTGAAATTAAAATTATTTCTGTTTACTTTTAGACAAGTTTAAAAAAATTGGTTCTTCATTACCAAAGTATAATTCATCTCATCTAATGATGCAGACACAGCATATTTGATTACTGCCAACTACTAGACTAAGAGAAACAAGCTGGGATGAGTTTTCACCTATATTTTAAATTGGTCTGTAAGGCAGTCTCAAAAAAATACTTCTGTGTAGTTAATAGTATCATGCACATGCACTCTGTGGGAGAGGCCAAGCAGCACCTTTTGAAGTTGGCTTAGTCCAGCTTTGGAAACAGCAAGCATGACTACTAAAACAACTGGATAACCTGAGTGGAGTTCATCACTAACTTTGTCTAAATAAATATAACACAGTCAGTGTAAGTTAACCTTGAGGAAAACAAAAGATAAAACCAGTCTTTTTCAGAATGTTGAAAGAACAGCCTGAATACCTCTGATATGACTTTCCTCACAACTTTTATTCACAAATAAAAACTAGGAAATATATACTGGCAGATTTTGTATTCTTTTCGATTCCCTCACAAGATATTTCAACAGTTAGCCTAGTTAGCCCTAGACCTTAATTAATCTAAAAACCTCATCAGAATGTATTTACTACCTTTGCATTTGTCCTATCATACACAGCTTTGCCTGATCACATTATGTTACCCTATTTGAAAGTATGAAAAAGCAATATACATCAGGAAGTCTTGTTCATGCCACACTGCAATAATGAAACAAGAGATCCAAGTGGCTAACATCACAACAAATACAACTTTATACCCCCCTTATACAGCTGGGCATGCAGTAACTGCAGTGCAATACAAACCATGGTTATCACACCAAGAATTTTGAATGATCTCCAAAACTCCTCTTTGAAACAAGTTCTGTATTTTTATGCTCATGTAAGTCATTCCTGAAAAAGTATACAAAGTGTAGGAGAGAATGGATAGATCTTCAAGGCTGGAATATAAAATCAGTTAACGTGTGGCCAACCAGCCCAATCAGGGGCAGAGGTCTACAGTGGAAATGGAGTGTGGAGCACATTGTTTATGTTGAGTCATTTGCAGGAAACCTAAGGGGAATTAGTTTGCCTAAAGGCATTCAGTTCATCAGCATCAAAAGGAGAAACTGACTTACACATCCTGTTTCCTGCTTATGAGTTGCACCCAGCATTCTACTTGTCCCTTTGACACTACTGTCTGAGAATGATAAAGGTCACACAAGCAAGAGCTTTATTCCATCAAAATGAAGCATCATGCAGCCAGACTGTGTTGTTCCCAGAAGCATAAGAATCTATGAAGTCCATGTTTCCCCTCTGTGTGGTTGATTGCCAACTCTTATTCAGAAACTTCTAGGATCTTTTTACAGAGAGAGATCCCCTGTGTCTTACAATTCACAAATCTCATGATTTACTGACTCTTCTTCCTCTGTCTGGCTAGTGTTTACTGGTTGTCTTTGACATCTGCCTTTCTCCCACACCTGATTAAAACAAGTGAAGTTACAAGAGAAAACATATGTGGGTAAACACATATGCATTGAAATTAGATTTATGTGAGCATATGTTATAGGAAACAAGACTAAAATAATCTTGATTCTTTCAGGAGGTGAAAGACAGCATCCATAAAATCTCTGAGGAGCAACTATTAATATCACAATATCACAAGCCCTGCCCCTGCAGTTACCAAAGGAATTTCCTGGAAGCTGATCAGCTTTCTTCCTCTTCTCTGAAATCAGATGGGAATGTCCTTGAAGCAAATATAGCATTGTAGGAAATTATAACTAAGGAAAAGGGTAAATGGTAAAAAAGAATTACATATAATTTAGATAAAAGCCTTAGTCTAAGTGACCCTACATTGCCATTCAAAGCAACATAGTGGTAGAAGACTCAATTTTCATATCTAACCTCTTCTCTGGTAGTTGAGTTAGAGAAGTGTGATCACAGCTCAGGGCATTAGCAGAAAGAAGAGAAAAACCTGTGTGGCACTAGGATAACTTCTCAAGTCAACTGAAGTACAAACTACCAGCTATTAACATTTCTATGCCTTGGAGGATCTTAGGCTAAAGAATTCTGCCTCGCCTGAAGATAGACAGCAACTCCAAGGGCTGTGAGATCATGCCTTGACATCCTGTATTGTGCATGCAATGCCATCCTGCCTGTAAAAGAGAAGAATACACAATGTGGAAAATTATCTGGCAGTCAGTATTTAGCAGCTCAAAAAAAAAAAAAAAAAGAATTGGAATAAGTCATCCTGAATAACAATATTACTACACAATGAATGCAAATCTTTCTAACAATAAGTAAAAAAAAAGACAAAAACTCCAAAATCCCAGAAAACCCCTGTGAACAAAAACTCTAAAAGCTATCCATTGGTAACCTATAAATAAGATTGTACTAGGTCAAATAAAAAAAATTAAAATACTAATATATCAGTTTTAGAGGAACTAGGTCCTTTTAGATTTCATTCTCTATAAACTGGGTAAAATACCTTGGCTAACAGTCAGTGGGGAAACATCAGTGAACAGAGATATTTGTAGAGCGGATCTGTGAGGACATTCACACAACTCTTACATTCAGGAGCAGGAAGCCTCACAAGACTTACATAGAGCTGCCTACTTCACTGAGGGCCATCATTCAGTTAAGGATGCAGAAACCCATAGTTTCCCCTCCCAAGCCTACACAGAGCTGCACTGTTTCATCTGGAAAAGGTGAAGTCCGGAGGAACCTCCAGGACACCCAGGAAAGTTCCTTCATTGTAAGAACAACAGCCATGATGAAATAAACAAGATGGCAGAAGAGCTCTGAGTCATTGGCTCAACAGTCAGCAGAAGAAAACTTTTTAAAAAACATCTTTATACCAAATCTTATTTTTGTGAGAGCAAAGTACAGACCATATCTGTAAACAACTATGA
Organism: Emberiza elegans; assembly: GCA_024865655.1. Taxonomy (NCBI): domain Eukaryota; kingdom Metazoa; phylum Chordata; class Aves; order Passeriformes; family Fringillidae; genus Emberiza; species Emberiza elegans. The sequence continues at coordinate 24,690,398 of JALJVW010001283.1, read as the reverse complement.
AAAGTAATGCAAGTCACTAAACATTCCTATTCCTCCAGCCATGCTATGGTAATGTGGCTGGACAAACACACCCTCTGTTATTCTTCACTAATCTCTCTAAATGGATCTTTCTGAGATCACTAAATGAAGTGGTATTGCTGTACTGTGGAAAGATCTAGATACTGCCGGGTGCAGCATTCTGTCTATACATACTGTGCAGTATCCCAGGACAATTAACATTCCTTACACCGAACTCACTGTAATTTAAAAGGCACAAACACTGAACCTGCAGTGAACTACTGGAGAGGCTCAGTGACTTTCCTATTTATGCAGCTGAATTTCTCTAAAAAGTAAAACAATAGCTAATGTATATGGACATTAAATTACTCTTTCAGTACCTTTTAAAACAGACAATTATTTGTCCTGCCACTGTAGTATGGACATTTCTGTAGGTGAACTAGAATAATTACAAAACTATTGAGCTTTTTCATAAGCTGTTGTAGAGTTCTGTACTGCTTATGCCAGTACAGTACCATTGCATTCTTCAGGTTACATGAAGTTTATACCAGTTCAGATTTCCATCAGAAAAAATATATGTAATGGCATTTATTTTAAACTAGCACAGATTCATTACAAGTTTACAGTTAGCTTTTTGTTATATAGAGTATTGAATTCTAGCTTATAAAACATGGAACCACTGAAGTTAAATACAGCAGGGAAGTAAAATAAAAGGGGCTTCACTCAAAACATATAGTACTTCACCACCACAGCTGACAGACATATGTGTTTCACTCAGGTCCTCAAGTCTGGAGTTTAAACTAAAAAGTAAACTTAAACAACAAAAAATAATTTAAAAGAACAGATCTGCTAATATTAATTCAGTGGCCTCATTCCCAGAACAATAATTGTGTGCATCCCACATTTGTAAAATTTCTACAAATTTCAGCTAAGTCTGAACTCTTCAATCCTTTGGTCTCTCACCCTACCTGACCAACTGCAGACTATTCTGGACATAGGCCTCACATTCCTGTGATGAGCTTGCTTAAGGACTGAACTGTCTGAACAGCACCTTGCTACAGAACTATGCTGCTTAGATTTGAAATTGGCCCAACATTAAAATGTCTAACTGACCAATAAAAGGCAAAATATGGTTTGGACTAGAAAAATCTGCTTTTACTTTTCTAGGACTCTGTTTTACAGAAACATGCAGCATTCTCTGCTTTGTGCACCTATGTATAGAAACCCGATATGCACAAAAATGAGAAGTGAAGATAGAGATTCTGACTCAAAAAAACAGAATTTTTAAAATCTTGAATAGATTATGGTTTATGGTTTTAGTCACCCTCTTCTTTTCATAAAGGTCATTATTTGGAAACAAAATAGGTATCTACTAATGCTTAAGCAGAAGGAGTGATCCAAGCTGCCCATTAAAATACAGCCAAATTACTATCAATCCATGACAGATGAGTGCCTTCTAATTTCCTATGAAAACTTACCATCAATAATGTGTATTGATGATTGACAATGTAGTATTTGTAGCTTTTCACTGTTCTGTAGACACATGCACAGAAGATAAGAAAACTTCAGTTTTGTGATAGTTTGTGGACAGAACATATGAAAGAGCACACTCTTCAATTTTTCTTAGAGTCTCCCCCTGGAGTCATGCAATTTATCAACTTGATCACTTCAGAGCACATAAATTGCTAACAGAGGGATTCAACAACATATTTGATGCCAATTTTACATGCCAGCTGCAGTCTTTTAGCATTAGTTGCAGTGAAGAGCTTCAACATACTCCATGCTGGCATGATACTGGCAGAGCATTTTCTGAAGAATTACTATGGCTTGTTCAAAGCAAAAGGGATCAGGCAAGGAGATCGTGGCAGGCTGGCTCTTGTATAGCTTCAGAGTCAGCAAGGAGAAATGCAGACAATGCCCACACCCTCAACATAGCCTCATGTACCTAAGGACCTGGCCTTCTACTCCATGATTAATGTTCAAATCATCTGAGCTGTGGGATGCCTCCTCACACTCTTGAGAAAAGGCTGCTGCACCCCTAGCATAGCTTTGCAGAAAAAAGAAGCAGGCAGTGAAAGCGAAGCTCTGGCCACACCCGGGCATGTGAACCTCAATAGGCAGAGAGTCAGGACAGCTGGAGAGGACATCAGGTGGGGAGGAAGGAAGCCTTTTGTGGGCATCAAGTACATTTGCTGTAGACCTACCCACCTTTTCAAAAATCTAATCCACATCCTCTCCTGTCACAGACCCAAACATGTTTGGTCTTCTGCAAGCCCAACTTTGCTGAGACATTGATGGCACAGAAAGATGATTCTTGAAGAGGACCAAGCAAGGACTTAACAGGAATTAATAACACCCTACCAACAAGGTCAAAAAAGCAGCACTGCCAAACTTCTTTTTAAAACCACCTATTTCAAACTAAAAAAGAATTCTAATGAAACCAATTAAAGGCTAGAGTTACATTTCTTAAAACACAGCACTTCTTTTTGGTTTTGAGAGAAGGGGAGAAAGCCAAATTTATATGCACACACACTACATCCTGTGCCTTATTCAAGAACATAAATAAGATCTCAAGAGAAAGCTTCCTCCAGTCTGAGAAGCCATCAAAACTTCATAAGAGCTTTTTGTAAATCCCACTTCACTACAATAGATACATTTCTCGTATCATACACTCTTCCAACATTCTGCATTCACAGACACATTTTATTTTCACAAACAATAGCTTCAGACTTGTATTTTTCCACTATAAACTGACACCAACCCAAAGCCTTCCCCATAACTATGCAAGGGCATGTAGGCGCAAAAAAAATATTGTCCTCCTCAGCAGGCTGGGTGTGGTATTTGAGCGTTGTACATTCCTTCAGTTAATTGAACATTATATCTCTCTTTTCAAAGGTTCAGTAAACACATGGCTTGGCAAAAAGGTATTGAGATATTTGAAATAGGTATTCCTGGCTTATAACTTTTATTTCAAATATGCCATTAATACATATGCTGATACACAATAGAATTTCCGGTGCTGTAAGCAAACATTTTCCTTTAAAAGGAAGAGGAAGAAAAATCAGAAAGTAGGGTACAACCAAAAACCTAAGAACTTAGCAGTGAGCCAAAATGATAATCTGTATGTACATATTTAGTACACAAGACCAATATTCTTGGGTACTTTTTTTACCTCTTATTTTGATACATACAGAGATTTTCTCCTCAAACTTAGGGCAGTCTGCTTTTCAGTTGAAAGAGATGCAAATTTCAAGAGCAACAAAAAAGAACACAATAGAGAAGGTTAATTTCAACTAAGAGCAGTTGGCATGGCTGACCACATTTCACAACAATATGAATGCAAATAATATATTTGCATATGGCAATAATGAGAGCCCCATGTGCTGCAGCTCTCCAGAGCCAGCCCGATTCTCTCATTAACCATCACATGATAGTCAGGGATTGTGAGCACAAAATATTCTCTGTGCTAAAGTGTCAGCCAGTCTGGTCCAGGCTTCAAACAGCAGGAATGTTCACCTGCCTATTGTGCTGAAGAAGATGTTTTCTTAATAGTTCTACTGTAAATGGTCAACTCCATGATGCACAGAATACTCACTGTGGCCTTTTGCCTTTGGCAGCACAGCCCATCTCCCATAACTATTGGTTTGTTAATCCATTTGGTACAAGTAGTTTAGGAACTTGGAATAAAGTCTCGATACTACTCACCTACATACCACATACCCTACTTCCAAAATTTAATATCAGAGGAAAAAAAAAACTACTGTTAAAAAGAAATTGAAAAGTTCCACTGGCTACAACTGGAGGCAAAACAAAAGCTTTACAGAAGGGATGTGTCAGCTACAGAGCAGGAATGGTGTATGTGCTGCTCCCTGGAGGTACAAATTCATTTTCTCACATTACTCCTAAATGGCTAGCTCATTCCTTCCATGAGCTACCATGTTGGTGTGAGCACATTAAACAGGACTCTTATTCACAGTCACGAGGCTCCTCACTGCTCTCTGATGTCAGCACAGAAGGTCAGCTGCATAAATATCAAGCAGCCAAAGCTGCACTGTTATGACCAGACATCCTGTTTGCTGTGGATTCTATTTTTAATATTTTTATGATGTTAATAATGGGAACTCCCAGTTTAACCAGTTAGCTTTCTGTTATAATTTATCCTGCACTTAATCAAAACCCACTTTATCAGAGATTCAAGTATATACAGATTCCATTTTTTGCTGTCAGCTTTAAGGTGTCTTTTCCCCCTACAGTTCTTGCTCCTGCCTTTCAGGAGATTTTAAGATTTTTCAGGAGCAAAGATAGAGGTTTTTGTAAAGACTTGGGAAAAAAAGCGGTTACCTAATCTTAAAGCAGTGTAGTCAAAGAACATTTTAATATTTTGCTTCTGCATGGGAGCCAAGACATCAGAAAAAACCACAAAACATAAAAACTTTTTATGTAGAAATTTTCTTGAACTAGCCAAGAGGCTGTGAAGGCTGGGAATTGCTGTGTACCTTCAACACTAGTAGGGTGTTCCATCTGTGACAAAGTGAAGATAGCTACATGAGATTTCATTCATATTTGAACTAAAATTAATCCATCACATTCTTAATATAATTTCAATTTTAGCATTTTCTACACATCAAAAAATGCTTTATCACATTAAAACAGGCATATTTACAAAGAATCAGGTCTCTGCAGTTTATATTATATGACATTATCTTCCACAAGAACAGACACAAAATGGTAAAAAAGAAAAAAAGAGAAGTCTAGCTGTAGTGGCATGGAGTTGCTTCATCAGAAAGTGTATTTGCTTCCCACTGGTACAATTAAAAATTACAAAACAAGCAGAGATTAACCTTTCATCATCTCCCTTTTTTTCACAGGCAAACCAGAAACACCTGATCATAACATGGGTTTATATCAGGTAAAACACAGCTGCTTATTACAGTAATACATCTATAAACATTCCCTGCTTAGAGATGGATTTTCACTCTCATTATAGCCTTTTTTTGCAAAGCGAGGGACAATGTACGAGGCTGCTGAAACTCAAGTCTTCCCTGAAAAATAAAGAGGAAAATGATAAGGAACCAATGTGAAAACGCAGACAGATGAGATATGATGCATGACAGGAAAGGAAAATAAAAGGATTGCTTTTGCAAGGTGGAGAGCTGACTTCATGATTATGTCACTATCTTTCATTTCCTTCTAAGCACCCAGTGATGCTAATCCTGCCATAAACATGTGATTAATCCAGTGGGAACCATGAAGAAGACTAAAGTGTAGATAGATAGTTGCCAGAATTTTTAACTGTTTTCCCTAATCACACATCAATCTAAACTTGTCAAAGACAGGGCTATTTTCAAAGCATAGCACAATTTCATATTGGGGAAAAAAATGACATTGAGGGATCATTTCAATGTTTAATACAGACTTCTGCCTGCAATGGCATAGGACAATCTTTATGCCATGATTCTCATTCACGACATGACTCAAAATATTAGCAAAAATATCAGCAGCAGTCTTCCACAAAGAATAACAGCAATATAGACCTAAATAAAGCCATGGAAATTAATAGCAAGTACTTTTGATCACCGCCACACACCAGAAGATGTTTGCCAAAGTATGTTAAAGTATTGCAAAACCACAACTGAACAGAAAAAAACCAAAACCAAAACCCAAAACATTGTCTGGTTGAAATACATGGAATAGTTGCCTGAAATGTCAGGTGTTTAAAAAAAAAGGGAAGCCCTTTTTTGAGGTGACATCCTCAGACAAGGATAACCTGCACAAAGAAGTTTGAGGGAGGGGTGTTTTTTAATTTTAAACATATTAAGGCTGCCTTTTTATCTTTGTAACTTCAAATCATATAAGAGCTCTTTGTATCCTAGATATATTTTTGACCAATAATTTGCATCACTGTTGCCCATTTAGCTAGTCACGTGCTTCATAAAAACTTCACAAATAATGCTTGTGTTGTAACCATTCCTAATTTAATATGAAAGTCAGAATTTCAGTTCAAACCCTCAGGGAAACTCAGCTGGATTTACTGTAAATCTTTGCCAGTGCTTTGGAAAGAGTCTGCATAGCAAAACACCCACCCAAATCCACTCTTAACTAAGCCAAGATGGCAATAAATTCAATAAACTGGAAAAAAAAAAGGCACTAGCACTACAAGCTAGCTTCCAGAACAGGAAGGACATCTTCAAATGGACATTCCCTTCATGTATCTTTTAATTCTCATCCCCAACTCCTAACATTGAAATCAAACGCAATATAAGTAGACAAATTCTCCTTACCTGTAACTTCAAACAACTTTACTTCTGCATCCTGTTCTGAAGTGCTTTACAGGCACTAATAGGGGCTGTTTGCAAAACTCCCACAGAAACAGAACCCAGAAGTGGAAAACGTGGATACTTGCTTGGGAGGTTGAACACAAATCGAAAGCCTTGAGCTTCAAGTTTCCTTCTATAGTTACAGAATCACAGATTACCCTGACCTAGAAGGACCAAGTCCACAAGGTCCACAAGGACCAAGTCCAGCCACCAGCCCAGCACGACACCATCCCCAAAGGTCACACCATGTGCCTGACAACATTATCCGAAGACTTCTTGAACTCAACCAGGCTTGGTGCTGTGACCACTTCCCTGGAGATCCTGTTCCTGTGCCCAACCACCCTCTGGGGGAAGAACCTTTTTCTAATATCCAACCTAAACCTCCCATGACACAGCTTCAAGCCATTCCCTGGGATTCTGTCACTGGTCACCATAGAGGAAGGATCAGTGCCTGCCCCTCTTCTTCCCCTCATGAGGAAGTTGTACCTGCAATGAGGTCTGTCCTCAGTCTCCTCTTCTCCAGGCTGAACAGACCAAGCAGCCTCAGCTCCTCCTTGTATAGCAAAACCCCCAACACTGGGGGTGAGGCCACCCCAGCTCAGAGCAGAGCAGGATAATCCCCATTCTTGCCCAGCTGTCAATGCTGTGCCTAATGGACCCCAAGGTAGCCTCCTGGCCAAACTATCCTTTCATTTTTTCCTTTCCTATGCCTACCTAGATCTCCTCAAACAACATGTGAGTAGCAATAAGCATTGTGAAATCTCAAGGATATTATTTGTGTTGATAATAATGGGTCACTTCACATATTGTGACTCAGAAATTTATTAAAATTTTAAATATAATTAGAATCACAATAATGAAGGTGATGGTATATTGATCAAACTTTTCTCATTTTTCTGTTTTTCCTCTGTATAATCAGTACTCAGCTATTCTGTTGGGAGGTTTATTTTCTATCTGTAAATGAGTAATCCAGAGTTCATGTTTCAGCATCCATAATCAGATTTTTATAAATTTTAACAGATACTCACAATATTTCTGGCCAAGTAAAACTCACTAGCCTTCAAAAGTAACTTTTCCAATGCAGATCTTCTGAGTCACAAGGGATTTTTATTTTGTCATAAAAAGGCATTTTTTATAACACTTTATGCATTTGGCTTATTCTAGGTTTTGATGGTAATAGAAACATTCAGATCAAGATGACTCAAGATAAGGTGAAAAGCCTTAGCTTTTCACTGATGAAAGGAATATAGTCAAACACTGAGTACCACATGATTTAGACACCATTACATTGTATTGAACACAGATTTAGAAATGATAGTGAAAACTTATGTGTAGCCCAAAGAACACAATTTCCCTTAGTTGAAACCATCCGTCTTGCTCTAACACCAGCAATGACAAACAAAAACTCCATGAACTCTCACATTTATCAAAATCAGTATATTTTACAAATACTATCCTACTGTCACAAGTAACAAAACACTTAGATAAGAATATCAGTTTACAAAGATGCGGAACTTGAAATTACTTACCCTTTCTACAGAGCACAGCTCATTTATGTGGTAGAAGAAAGGATAGTAATATTCTGTAATTCAGCAGCCTATGCATGGTTAAGACAACATCTGTGTACAAGTTTCACACATTTTAAGGCAGTAAATGGAATGAGGAGCAATGGTAGGTGCTAGAGAAACACACTGATGCACTCAATTTCTTTTTATTCTAGAAAAAGGGGGACATCAACTAAAACAGCAGCAGCTCCATGATGGAGGTGTAAAGATGCACTGGGAGCAATAGCTCACTTCTTAGATGGATGTGTAAATAGATTAAATAAGCAGGAGATAAACTAAGAAGGAAACCAGAATCACTGACTCCTAACTGCTCAGCCATCTTTCTGTCACAGCAAATATGATGTCATAAAGACAACACAATTATAGAACTAGGAAGTGATCTTTTACACACATGCAAACTAAAGAGCAATAAATCAAAACACTTCATGATTTAGGCACACTATGAGAAGAATCATGGATACATAGGGTAGCACTATCTTCTATACCCAAGCAGTTAATGTATGAAAACCAATATAAATTGAAGTTTCTGAGTACTTTTATTGAAAACAACAAAACCAACCAACCAAACAAAACCCCCAAAAAACCAAAACAAAACCAAAAAAACCTACAAAAAACCCCAAAAACCAACCGACCAAACAAAAAAACCCAAAAAAAACCTCCAAAAAACCCCACAAAAAACCTCAACAGAGGCATCAAAACGATACAATAAATTTCAAACACGTGGCACTATTGAAGAGTAAACAGTACTGCTTTCAGGCCTAGCCAAGGGATTGCCGTTACGTAGAGAAATCAAGGCTGACTTTTAAAAATCTAAAAATAATTCTAAGAATGCTTCCCATCTCTATTCTCTGGACAAGAGAAAACAAATGAAGAGACTTAGCATCTACATGCCATCTAGGTCATCGGTATTGCACAACCTTCCTTTCAAAAACACTTCAAACAAATTCCTGTATGGGATATTCACAGGCTTTAACTGATTAAAAACAAGTGCAAGATATGAAATATCCTCTGTAAGTACAAAACAGGTTGTTTTTAGAAAAAGGCCCTGTCTTCCCAATGAAGCAAAAGATAACCTCATAGTCTGACCAGATACTTTCTATTAAATACAACTCGTTAAATATTTACTCACATGCCACTTTATACCAGACGGCTGGATAGCTACACAAGACATTCACACAAGACACTTAATTCTGCATTTCTGTCTCACGTAAGTTGTGAAGCAACCCATGTCACTAGGATAAATACACCTCTGTAGCAAAGGGCCATGTATGTTATTTTCTTTACCATAGGCTCCAACTCTCTACTACCTCCATGTTAATAAAACAGGAACAGACTTGCCATCATACCTCTTTCAATGCTGCAAAGACACAACACACGGGAACATTTTTGACTTCTGGCTGTTATCTTGCCCTCCAACACCTTATCACACTATGCCTGAAAGTTTTACAATCAAAAATTTTTGCACTGAAAAAGCCCATGAGTTAGCAACCTTTTATTAATTATTTTATTCTCCCTTTGCATTAAAGGCTACAGGCTGCACACACACATTCAAACAAAGACAGAAAGGGAAACAGTTGTCCATTAAATTATTATAATTTAAAATAGACTCAAAGCAAACATCTATATTGATACTTATAATCTAAAATCACTGTAGCTGAAATTCATTACTAGGAAGTATGTTCTATTACAATATTATTATTGATAATCCTCCCATGCTCAAGATCATCTTTTCAATTGCTTTGCTGTATGCACTGGTCCTTTCATAGCACCGGGTAAGTGAAGTCACAGCTCTAGCTATGACTAATCTGTTCTCATCTCTGCTGCAGGTTAAAATATCACCAACCTGTATGCATTTTGGTGCAGAGACGACTAACTGCTTCATGGAAGAATGCATGGCTCAATTCTTATCTGTAATATAGACAGCCTTCAACTTAAGGTTTGTGTTGGGCCATGTATTCCCAACTTTCTTAGGTATCTGCAGACAAGCTATCTACTATCTCCATGCTTTAGATTATGATCTGTAAAATTGAGATAAACATTCTTATTTCAGTTTTGAAAGACAGAGAATTTTAAAAGATATGTGGTTTTGAGCTATCTCACACAATGGTAATTAGGTCCTTATATAAAAAGTACTTGGCACTTATTTAGTTGAAGACATTTTGTAAACAATGAGTTCCATAAAAACTATCTTCACACTACCAGGCAATATCTTTTGAGTTATCTTAAATGTCTCAGTTTCTTTTATGCAGCTCTGAGCTGTTGTAAAATTAGGAGCAATGCATGTGGTACAGACAAGCATTTTGTTGTCAGGTACATCTCCTCTCCTCTACTGAAAAATAAGCATAGTAGTTTTTCAAATAAGAGCAAAGTTTTAATTCCTTGGAAAATATTATGAAGGTTATAAAATAAGGGTGGGTATTAAAACAAAAGTATGGTATATTAATTATACTGACCCTCAAGAGATTCAAAATGCACCTTCCTTTCACATATTCCCATCTATAAAAACAGGTAAGTTGAAATCACTCTCCCTGGCTTCCCAAGCCCTTCAGGCAATCACTTGTCCTAAATATGAATATATCACATGTGCTACTTGTGTTCCACACCAGACAAAATTAACATTTTTTAACTTCCTTCTGGAAGCATTTGAAAACCTAAAAGGTTTACTCAGGGTAACATATGCTGTCAAAAAACAGGCCATATTTATCAAGCAACGATGAAGGTATATTTGGGTGATAAACCAAGAATTCCATCTTGCATGAACTGGCATACACTCAGAAGGGAACTTACTTTTGCTTTAACAAGCAGTCTCTCTTTAAGAAGCAAAACAGGAGTGAAGAAATTGCAGGACATAAAAGGAAACTGAGCTTTCAACAAATTGATTCTACAGTTATTGTCGCTCAAACATTATCTGCCCTCTCCAAAGGCATCATCTATGCTGTGAAATTTAGATACACAGATAAATAGATATATTTAAAAATATTGACAAATATCCCCCAGTTTAAAACTCTCTGGGCAATTACGAAAAATCAAATCTCCTCTTCAATGAGGAAGTGATCACTTCAAAAGTAAATCTTGAGGATGAATGACTAAGGCCTGGTTCAGCAAAACATTTTATATATTAATAGCTTCACCATGTGTGTCAGAAGTACAGCCAAAGCACAGAGAAACCGAGTTAAACAAAAACAAGACAACTATAGTTACTGCATAACTGGCACTACACGTCATTTTTTTCTTTGAAATAAACAGGATCCTGAACATGGAAACATTTAATACTCTCTAGGTGTACTTAATTTTCTTTTGAAATATGGATGACAGAACATGAGACCCTCATCAGTGTTCCATGCCAAGTCCTAAGACTGTTTTTTACTCAGGTATTTATGAGAGAAGAAGAAAACCAACTGTAAGACAAATTCTTTACATGATATCTAGCACATTTAGAGCATGCAGCCTGAAGAGTATGCAGAATATAGTTCATAAACCCAAAATATTAAATTTTTTAAGAAGCAAAATAGTGGAATCCAAATTTCAACAAGGAACTTGCGTCTCATGACCAAACCATCTCAACAAGTGGCAACAAAAATGGTTCCTGTGGTTGGGACAGCCATATCATCTTCCTCTTTACACAGCTGTTAGGATTACCAAAAATGATGGAGCTCGCACATCTGCATTGTTTTTCTGTGGGCTTTCCCCACAACATCTCTTAAACGAACACGGCTGACGTAGAGATCTAACAACTTTAATTGAAAATGCCCAGTGAATGCCTGTATTTAAGGCAGAAAAGGGAAAAAGATATCCAGAGCAATGTAATTGCCTAACCTTCCTTTTCAGGAACCAATTTTTCCAGATAAAATTAAAAGCTTTTCTTGAAAAATCACTATGAGCTCCAGCACATAATGAGGACAAAAAAAACCCCTTGTAGTTAATTAAGCAAATTGTCACTGGCAATAATTTTTTAATCAAAACTATGGAAATTTAAGTGTATATACACACATATATATATACACACACACACACACACACATATATATCTACACAGACAAACACTCGGTAATGTTAAGAAGTAGTCCAGTTTCAAATGTTAGTACAGGCTGGATGAGATGAGTTAGACAGTCATGATCAGTCACTTCGTTTGTGTCCACATGAAAAGTAACACAAGAAAATATATCCAACACAGACCAAATGAGTACAGTAAAATTTACACACCTTTAAGAATTTAATCCTGTCCGTTTAGTTAAAGCAACAAAGAATGCATTTGCTTTCAACTGCAAGCTACCTTCCTCCTCCAAAAGAGCTTCTTAGGGGACTCTAGGGGAAGGAGAGAATGACAGTATTTTAAGCTGTACCCATGACTACTTTTAGTACTGTGGCCATGAAAAAACAGATTGAGAACTGCCAAAGCCTTTTTAACAGGTTTTGTAAAAGGCCTAGCCTTTACCTTCTGTGCTCATTCATTACTTTAAAAAATAATGTCTGCACTTACTGACTACTATACATGTGCTTTTACTATATAGCATGTGAACATAAACTAAACTGAAAATAGACATACAATGAGGACAATAGCTAAGATCAGTCATCAAAAAATAGTCAAGCCTATTTCTGACAATGTGTAATAAATATAAGACTGAAATAAAACACGTGTAAAACTGAAATAAAGCACACATTTGAGCCAGCAGACCAATAAGCCTCCTTAGGAGTCATTATAGTCAATCACATCAAGAAGAACCTGGGGACATTTAAATCAAGGAGATCATTCAGCTGGCATGCACAAATGTATATTCTCAGCTAATAAAAAATCCATAGGAAAAATCTGTAGGAGAAAACTTATGAGTGCTTGAATGCAGTGCACCACTTTTTTACAAATGTGGTATGCTGCTCCAGTTGCAAATGCCCTGAAAGGGACAGCCTTCTTTCTGCTCCCAGAGCTCACTACATCACCACTCAGAATTCACTGTGTAAACACTGGTGGAGGCACACACTTGCAAAATATTAAAAACTATCAAATGCTTTTTGGCTTTTTTTCTATTTGGGAAAGAATAAAACTGTTCTCACATTTTCCATTTCCTGTCTTATTAAAGACAAAACTTTTTTTTATTAAGCTAAGGTATGAATGATCATGTTTCAACCACCAAAAAAACAGGGCTTTATAATGAAAAACAACAGCAGACTGAAAAAGTTAGTCAGCAGTCAATCCCAGTAGTGTAGCTCTAGATAGCCTCATATGGTAACATACACAAACACAACCTTCTTAAAAGTGCTCCATCACAAATGTGTAACTAATTTTTCCTACAAATCAAAAGCAATAAACCCCTCCTCTAAAACTGCCTTTTTCTGCCTTTCTGGACAAACCTTGTGTTTTACAAGAGAGTGGCCTTAATCTAGCATTGCACAGGATGGTTGCTTACTTGGACAACTATAATTAACAGTGATGTAAATATCTGCCAACTTTAAGCTATTTCAAGACATAGTCATGCTGGTCTGAGGTCTCCTAATTTAGATACGGTTATCACAGAGTCCAAAAAGGAGCAGAAGCATTCACATATGCATGGGGATAAGTTGCTTCATTGATCTAAAAATGTAGCCTCATGAGAACATTGACTTTTTGACAATACATATCTGGGAGGCTCCATATGAAAAGCAATTCCTTACTAAGAGGGATGGGTGCTACTGTAAAGAAAACTATGATTCTGGCATACCATTACTGGAAATAAGATATAGCTGATACTGTGGTTAGAACTGGACTATTGAAAAAAATACTAAACCAAAAATTTCACTCTTTTTTTTTGTTTGTTTTGGTTTTTTTTTACACACAGACACAGTATTTTCTTGTTCTATTAGATGTTTTTAGGTGAATTCTGAAGCAGCACTATCCTAAAAAACAATACTTCTTTAGAAAAGCACAATTAAAAAGTTTCTGAACAATTCACAAATACAAATATTTTTTTAGGAATGGAGAACTAAATACTAAAATTGTTTTGTTCCAGTGGCCTGAAATTATATTTTTATGTACTCATTAAAAAAAAGCTTTTAAATGACAGTGTGGATTTCCCAGACAGCTTAACAACATTTAATGCAAATCAGATCTTGTACATGAGCTGGGAAAAATTTACCATTCAAATTTCTGAGTGAGAAAGGAATTAAATATTTTCTGTAATCAGTGAAGGCCAGTTTACAGGGTTCCTAGAAAGTTCTGTGAAATTAACAGAATTTGGTACTGCAAATAACACCACTAAAGCATCTCTAAATAACAATTTAGGATTTTTCACCATGTTTCTCTTAGCTGTTAAGCAGTGCACAAGATCACCAGATTATTTCAGTTTTGATCCTTGCTTTGAACCTTAGTTTGGTAGATTCAAATAAAAATTCATTTTGTCAAACAAAAAATATACGCCAGTTAAAGACTTAATGTAATTTTTATGTACTGTATGTTAATAGTTGTTACCTGAATTAGCAGAATCACACCATCCTGAATAAATTTTGTAGTTATCTAAGAGCTCTTTTATACCACATGGTATTTTTTGCCAGTATTTCTTATGAGACTTCAAAATATTTTCTACTTGCAGTATAACAAGACAACTCATTTTAGAGAATAACAAGATTTGTTTCTTGTGTTTAACTTAGGGTTGTGGTGAATTCATTATTAAAGGGCAAAGACAGCATTTATCATTAGTCATATATATCACAACTAGTTTGGGGTTTTTTTTATTAAAACTTGAAAGCAATATCAACAAAGTCATTTATGGTCAGGTTATTAAGAGAGCTTAAATATTGACAACTGTAAGTCTCTGGAGTGACACAAAGAATCAATAGCAACAACCAACAGGAAAAAAAGTCAAAGTCACATTGCTAGTAAAACTACCAGACAAACTTTAAACACAAGAAAACAGTATTTCTGAGAAAGCAGCAGAAATTATTCTAGAAAAGTTGACTCACTCCCTGAAGTTTCAGTACACAATCAAACTAAAACTGAAACAGTCAAACACAATTTTGATCATATGCAGGAAACACGTTCCTTATCTAGTGTGAATATATATGCATGCTTATTTCAGTGTTTTTCCTAAATCCTGTGTATCCTTGTTATCTCATCTGATGACACTTTTTATACTACTGAAATATGATCAAATTAGCTTTTATGTTTTGACACTGAATGTCATGTAAAAGTGAATTAGTCCTCTAATGAAAAGATGTTTCTCCCCAGTAGATACAGATGCCATGCCACATTTCCACTAGTCTGACTAGAAGATCATTTTCTTCTGCCTAACACGGACAGGACAATGGAATCTTTTTTTTCAAGCAGACAGTCAGCTATTAAAACAAACATCATCATCATCATAAGAACACCATTTAACAGTTCTATCATACTCTTAGTTATAAAACACTGCTTATTTTAAACAAGTAATTCTTATCAACTCTGTTACACCTTCTCTAAATTTCATACACAAACAGCATTCTGTATTGATTCACATACTGACTACTAAATGTGCTGACCAGATAAATGACAACCTGAAGAGACAGCATAATATTAAATGAGGAGTAAAAAATGTAAAAGAATAGAAAGGAGAACAAACGTAGAAATGCAAAGAGTGAATGTGTTTAAGTTTCTGTATGTGTACACATATTGAAAGAAGAGTAGCTACAGAGAACTATAAGCAGAAAACACAGTGAGCAAAAGGTAACTTTTTTTTCAAATTTTCAGCTTGTTTTTCCATTTTTTTCAAACAGATAGAGAGACTGAAAGTAAACAGAAAGGTGACCAAATGAGTCAAAAGAAGACAGGGAAAAACATGAGGTGTGAAAAAGAAGTAGGAAAGAAAAAATTGGCATAAAAGCGTCTCATAGAACAGCAGTTTCAGAGATAGAACAGCAAAAGGTTAGAAATTAAAAAAAGCTTAAAAACAACAAAAAAAACTAAATAAAGAAGAAGAACAAAAGTATGAGAACCTTCAGCTATTCAGCTAGAAGTCTTTCTCACTCATTGATTCTGTTCCACTGCCATAACCCGCCGTGTGGATCCACACTGGAAAGCAGCACCACACCTTTCTACACAAGCTTCCCCACTGGGTCCTCTTGAGCACACTAACACTGCAGCCACATAGTTTTTTCTAGCACATGGTATCCTCAAATGTTTTTAAATACTTATAAACGTATGTAAAGTCAACTCCTATAAACTTAACTGTTTAGAAGGCAACTTTTTTCAAGAAGCAATTCCTCAGCAGTTGTCAGCAATCTTTCCTTCACCATTCTATTTCACTTATTCCATATAGTTATCTTTCTGACCTAGATTTTGTACTTGGATGCAGGTGCTTTGATTTGGTGGTGACAGTATAGCAAAGTCATCCACCTTACACTACAAATAGGACTTCCTATCACAAAGAAGAAAAATAACAGTGGGAAATTGGACAGCATAGGCACAGGAAACCTTAGAGGAAAATCCAACAGCACAGGCAGATGGAAGTTTAGAAGCTACATATAAAAAGTTAGTGCTTGTTTTGAAAGTTTAGAAGCCACATTTAATAAGCTGGTGCTTGTTTTGAAAGGATAAGCAATATCAAAGCAAAGCTCAGTTTTCAAGGTGTAGCAAAATATATCAGTATCCTTATTTCAATCACAGTTGTAATATGAGCACTATCAGCTCTATGACTTTGCTGTTTATTATCACTTGCCTTCTCATCTCCCTCTTCCTGCTCAACATCTTTATTTGTATTTTTCTGCTATCTTCAAAGTTGCCTTACTTTTCCATTACATGCTTTTCTCTTTCTTGTTCTCTTGTTTATCTCTGAAAATACTTTAACTTCTGTATAATGCCAGTTCTTCTATAAGTGGACACAACTAATAATCAAGAATTCTCATAGAAGAGAGGTTAGCACCACCTACACTGAGTAGGAATTGCACTGGCAAGTCAGGGTTGAAAACCTAGTACAACCAACTCTGAAACCAACTAATAAAGCTCAGCTAGCACCAAGGAGGTCCCTCACTCTTTTTCTCCTCTATTCTCTTACCTGTAACTATATTGAAAAAGTCACCATTGCAATGGCCAAACTTCTAGACAACATAAAGAATTCCAAACTCAGTAAACAGTCAGTGTTTACTATCAAATATAAGATTATTGTTACGCCTCTTCCTTCCCATGTGGTTAAGTACCTTGCAAATGCAGTATTGTCAGTCTGCATTGGATCTCCATGAAGTATTGATACTTACAGATATTAGAAGACAATGGTTATGCTTGCCTTCAATTTTAATTCACATGTCTATTCACAGACCTTGCTCTAGAATTACTGTTTGAAAAAACAATGAGTATATCTCATGTTTACACATCAGGTTTTTCATTTCTATCACTGCAAGGTATATACTGAAGTTCTCCCTCACAAACTATGGAACACTTGGAGAACAACATCCTTAAGGGAAAAGGTGTTTTATCAGTACAAAGGGATTTTGCACTAATGAAGCTTTCTCCTATAGAAAGAGACTAGCACTGGTATAACAGAATAAGGCACTTTTAAACCTACTGTTCAGGCGTACCAGAGGATCTACCATCCTCTTTTAAATGTACCATTTAAAAACTGCTTCAAAATGTATGCAGTCTGGTTTGTACTAACGTTATTTGTACCATTAATGCATTTTGCTCACAAATTCCCAAGGCAATACAATTTTTATCTTTAAAAAATCTTCTTCATCTTAGCATAAAATGATGGTAAATAAAAACATATACACACAAACACACATATATACACAAACACTCTGACATACAGAAATACAAACAGAAATGGAATTACCTGGTGAAACAGTTTATGCTACCTCTATCTATTTAGATGATACTATTCTAAAGCACATCATCACAGAACATCTTTCCTAAATTATGTACTCCAGTTACAAAATAAAAGTCGTGAATTAAAGGATGCTACTAAGCAGTTTTTAGCTAATCATGGAGCTGGTAAATCGTCCACCCACAACAATGCACTTTGTGGACATTTGTCATATACTTGCAATGCCCATACTAAGGCAACATATTGCAGGAGCTGGCAGTCATTCTATCAGGAAGAATTTGGCTACAGAAACAGCAATGATTCATTATGCATTTTAGAAGCACAGTCGAAACAGCAAATCAACACACTACTATTTTAATCCTTTAAAGGTTACAAGAACTTTTAAATACGATTTTTTTTTTCAAACTCAAAACAAGCAAAAAAAATCACATCTCTAATAATACATTTGGAAGTGCATCTTTATTCACCTTTTTGTCCCTCAAGGGACAGAAAACAGCTATTTAGTATCAGCGAACTATTTACCTCTCTACATTGTAATTTAAAGTGTCAACTCAAACTTACTGAACAGGTCTTTCACAATAGATTAATTAAAATTTACTGATTAAAACCAGTTTAAATTTGGTTATATTCAGGTTTTAAATCCTCTGTAGTAATTTTTAAATAATCATCACATTTTAATAAATTGAAATCTATACTACAAATGGATGATTTTCAAACTCACCCTCTGAATGAAGAGTCAACAACATAGTCCAAATATTTTGTTTCAACATGCACATCACATCTATTGTTGTCCGAAAATCTACCATGAAAACCATCTCTCACCTACCAGTATCTGAAAATAGTGCTTCAGGTCCTGTCAAAAGCTCTTAAGGGCTGTATTCCTCTGCACCCTTGAAAGCACCCCTCTCTTTCCTCCTTAGAATGTTCCAGTTAAATACAAATAGATGAAAATTCTGTCTCCTGAACACAGACATCTAAAAAGGCTATTAATTTATTGCCATTGAATCTACATAATGACTCTGAAACTTTATCTTGTAACATCCATTTACCATCATCTTATTGAAGACACTAAGTAACATCTCTTCCAAGCTTAAGAAGACATAATCAGGAAGATATCTGGATCTTCCACCCTTTATCCCACTACACAAACTGACATCATGATTGCTTACCTGCTGGAAAACAACTTCATCCGGCTTCATTTTCTTTTTGCCGCTTTTTCTGATCCTTCGGTTTGTCTGAATCCATTTTATGACCTGGAGTTCAAAATCATGGTGCTTTTTTAGGTAGAAGAAGCAACCTGATTGTAGTTACTCAGCATTAGATATCTATAAAGATACTCAAGACAACTGTTTTCATTGCTTCACTGGAAAGGAAAAAGCACTTTTCTTCTCTCAAGCGATGTGGTCTAAGGTAATCTGGTTATACCTGTACATGATCAAAGTGTAAGGTGATGTTCTTCATCTTAGAGCTTTTGGTTTAAGGGGCTTTGCACAAAGAACATTTTGATGTGAGACCTGGTTGCCAAATGGGAAGTTATCGTTGCAATGTGAAAAACTCCTGGGGAAAACCTCTGCGTTTTATCCCTTGCACCTTCTATTTCAAGTAAGAGATTTATTTCCAGCCACCCACTCGAACATTGTTCCAGACTACCAACGCCAAATTTGGATGGCATGGTTATTATTTAATAAAGTAGTAACACTTGGTGGGGCTTTCCCCCCCATACTAATATCTTTATTCTTAATACGAAAGCAATTATTTTTAAAGCAAAAGCATGGCAGGGTGGGGATGGTGTGTAAGGTAGAAAACTCCAGGAGCAGATCTGCAAGGGGAAGAAGCGGGCGCAACGTAACAGCTGTGAAAGGTTTCCTCCTCACCTCGCCGCTCACTTGCTGGACGAGATGACACTCCTTCCACGTCTCTCCCTCCTCCAGCAGGGGCTACACGGGGGAGAAAGCGCACGGTGAGGCGAGATGGTCCGCGGAGGACCCGCGATGCGCTCCGCTCCCCGGGGCCCCGAGGCGGCAGGCGCGGGGGAAGCGGGGTCCGCCTGCCGCCGGCCCCCGGAGCCGCGCCCGCTCCTTTCCGCTCCTTTCCGCCTCGTCCCGTTCCGTCCCACGCCATGCCGCCGTTCGCGGGCTCGGCAGCGGCACACCGCAGCCCTCGCTAGGAAATGAAACACCTCCGCAGGGTCCCCCGCGCCCCGGCCCCCGCGGAGAGGAGGAGCCTGCCTTACAGACGTCAGGGCCCGCCGGCTCCGGGGCGGCCCAGCCGGGGCACCGCGCCTCAGCCCGCCCCAGCGGAACGGCCACGGGCCCGGCCTGGCCCGGCTCGGCTCGGCTCGGCCCGGCTCGGCTCGGCTCGGCTCGGCCCGGTCACACTCGCCCCGCCCCGCAGGTGCGGAGCCCGGCCCGGCCCGGCCACTGGCGGTGCTGCTGCCAACCCGCGCTCCCTTCGACAGCGTCGCCGACAGGACGGCCATTCATAACCTCCACATCCATGGTCGTCACGGTTTGCAGCCTAATTATTAGCGATACGCTCTCTCTTCGAGACCCTCACTATGGAAGCCGCTTCCCTATGACCCCTCCTATAAACATGCTCTGTCACGGGTCTTTACGGACAGACGAATGGCCTAGTGGGGATGGTTCAAGAAAGCATCAGCACCACTAACTGCTTCAACACTGGCCTTGGTAGTTGCTCTTGCCTCCAAAATCCAACTACTAAACTATCTTGGAGGGTCTGAAATGCACATTAAAAGCAAGATCCAAAGCAGCTGTGTAGGTAGGTATACTGCACCCTTTATCAAGGCCTCGGCTAAAGGCTTTATTTATTCAAGAAGATACTGTGACCAGGTAATTAAATTTAGGCTTAGGACTTCAGGTATTCTTGCACCCTCAGAAGAGGATATTCAAACTCCAGCATGTTGGGAGATACTTATGTCAACCATGCAAAATCCAAGTACTATTAAATCCTAAATCAGGATTTGATCAAGTGCTTTTGTGTTTATATTTAAAAACGAGAGGCAGTAAAGGATAGAGTGCATAATACTTGTTATAGTTAAAATGACATTACAAAAGTCAGTATTTTGAAATTTATTGATACTCTTTTGGAAATTAATTATGCTCTTATATATATATTGCTGTAATCTCTGAAAGCTTTGAAAGGAAATCTGTGCTCTAGCAAAAGAATAGGGCACAATTAAAGTATGTGTGTAAGCAAACCCTCAATACATAGAATTAGATGTACTTTGTAAACAGGTAAATTAAGGTAGATCCAGTAAGTGTGTATTAAATCTTGAGAGTATCCTTTTATCACTTGAAAAAAAAATCTCTCCTAGCCTTTTTGTTTTACTGCCACAACATCCTTCATTCAAGATCAAAAGCTTTAGATCAAAGCTGAGATCAAACTCAATGCTTTAAATAGAAGCAACTTCACTATGAAGCATTAAACAAAGAAGAACTTTTTAACAGACATATCACAATAGAAAATCTTACTGTAGTTTTTTATTTCACACTTACAACTACTTGAAACAAGTATAAACAACATGTTTTTATTTTGTAAAGCCACAACAGATTTTTCTACTAAATGGTAATTCTGACAGGGCCTACAAGTTGACTCTTGAACTGAGTGTATTTAAATGAAGAAAGAAGAACAGAACATAGTTCAAAGGCAGTGAACAAAAAATTATGTTAATGGCAAACACAAATTAATGCAATTGCTTAAACAATATTTCCTTGGATCAGTTAACAGATTAGACTGTGCATTCCCACAGAAGTAGTTATAGGAAACACTGGACCATAGAAACAATGAAACATATTTATACTTCAAGTCCTTTAAAGAACTGAACTTCCTTTCCTGTCAAATGTTTTGAGAAAACTAGGGAGGAAAAGGTTACAAGAGACACTGATTTTCAGACCTGCAGATCCTGAGGCTGATTTGGGATAAAATCCACAAACACACAAACATACTGTGTGTTCAGACTCAGAGAGGTCTCCTGTTTTCATGTTAGTAGTTGCATAGCAGTGAAGGAAATTCAAAAGGAATTGTTACTGACTTTTTATGGTAACGTACTTTGTGTAGCCAACATCTGGGGTTCCCTGGTGCTGATTGCTGTGCACATCTTAACTTGAACATTCACCTACAAGATGATAGCACTGCAGTGTAAGAGCCAACTTGCCCATACAGATAGCCTGCAGAAAACAAAAGGCAGTGGCAGAAATAGGGTGGGCCTAACAAGCGGGGGTCACAGCACACTGGCAGTGTCTCTTATCAGTCAACTCTTATCTCTGCTTATTGATGTGTCAATAAGATTTAGTTCATAACCAGAGCAGGAACTTCTGCTGGGGGGGAGAGAACAGGGAAGAGGGAGAGGAGTTAGAGAAAAAGGGGAGCCGTGAAAGAAGAGGGAACAAGGCAAAGAAAAGGAGGGGAGGAAAGATGTTTTAAGAACATTGTGTCTCTTACTGTATCACTCCATACTTGAAAAGCCTACTTACACCAGTCAAAACATGTTAGGATCCCTCATTCTTGCAGCAGCAGGATTAAATAGAACTGAATTTTGAAAATATGGGGGAGGAGGTAGCACTTTCTACAAATTGGGTAAATACAGACCAAATATGCTGGACTTGGGCAATGATTTACACCAGCTCTTACTTAAGTCAGGCCAGATCCCAAGTGTACAATGAATATGCAGAATCATACATAGCCTAGAAAACGAGAATATTTTTGCAGCAAACACCCCTTGCATTTTACATTGAAACAAACTGTTTTAAAATTGTTCTGGCTTTGATGGCTACTAATGGTATTTCATAACTCAGTGAAAAACTATAATCATGAACTTTTCCTTTACATAGGTTGCCTGTAACTTCAATTCCTCTGTGCTACTCTTATGCAAAAACAACCGGTACTGATAAACTAAGAAGGTAGTTTTACCTAAGGTGAACATTGAATCTATATAATTTTGTTGGCTTTCCAACAGTCCTCAGATACTGAAAGGCAAAAAGAAAAAATGGAAAATGTGGGAATAAAAATCTTTGCTGTAAATGAACTTCAGAAGAGCTCCTGCAAAGTAGAGGAAATTGACAACCAATGCAGTGATATCATTTTCCAACCTCTCATTTCTAGAATCTCAATTACTGAATTTTACATCACACATACAACCTCAACATTTGTATATTCAGATCTACATAGACACCAGCAACTACACAGAGAAGTCATTTTCTCCTACAAAATATGCCTAACTTCACCAGTACACAAATTGCAGTTTTGTACCTTCTACGCATTTCCATTGAACAGAAAACAAAATACAGATTCCCCCCAGCAGTTTTATTCTACCATACTAGAAGGGCACAGACTACTTTCTCAGACATCAGAAAAAGATAATTTAAAAGGGAATAAAAAGGATCATTTATAGGGGAAAAAAAGGACAGTAGTTTAAATTAGGAAATTAGTTTACTTGTAAACTAAGAATACGTGTTCTCAGAATAATCTGTGTGACCTGAAAATAGTTTCAGCAGGAAAAATGTGGCTTCTAATATTTTGTTAAAAAAGAAAATACAGAAAAGTATTTTTTCTGGTAGCTCACTAGATGATTAAATATTGCTTGAAACGTTTGACTGTGAAACAATTGCAAGGATTTTAAAACACTACTGCTACCAGGACTTTGCAGACAGACTAAGGAGGCAGTGGGTTACACTGGAAAATGACAAGATGGCTGGTGCATCCACATTGCAAGAGTACCATAGCACCACATAAAAATTGAAAAAGAAATCCAGCCCAGAATGCGCTCCTGTTAGAACCGCAGGTTCTCCAACTGATTCTGTGCAATCTTCATGCATACAGTTTTATCCACTGAATTGAAAAATCAAGTTTTTCTGACATTATCCATTTTTTTAGGAAAGGTGCTAATTTATATTGATACCATAAATCTGAAAGTTGTAAATCTAAGTGTGCTGGTATAAACACAGATCAGCATGCTGTGTCTGGTATTTTTCAATGTAACATCCCTCCAGAGAAATTCCATTCAGGTCAAACTTGCTCCTCCTGAAGCTATCTCTACCTCTAAGAGACAAAAACCTGTTGAAACAATAACTTTGAGGATGTACTTTCAGTACACTGCAACATGATTTAATATATTGTGGCAGGAATATTTTGTCAAAGTGGTTATGCAAATATTTCCTTCATATACATTGGCAACTCGGATTTGTGAAGAGAGTTCCTTGGTACAGATGAGTCACTGTAACCACTTATTTAGTTGCATGATCAGATTCATAATCTGATAAAGAAAATATCTCTGACCACATGACCACAGGATCTCTAAATAATAGGCTTATTACTTGTCACTAAATAATCTTATATAACATGTAAAAGAAATAATTCATGTATCAGATTATATTATCTAGAATATGATAATATTTTCAGGGTGTGCTAAAATGCCTTTTTTTTTTATTCCGCTCCTGATTTCACTACTATGCAGATGTCTCAAGCAAGTTAGACAGGCAATGTCCCATGCCTCACTAGCATGGGAACAGAGTCTCTGCTATTGGCACCAAGCACCTCCCAGCTCAAGAGAGAATACACACCATGAGGTAACCTGTGGTTTTACCTGAATTACCTCAGAGAGGACATGAGGAAGTGGGATGGAAAACCCACCTCTGCACTAGTGGCACAGGTATGTGAGCTGAAAGAAAGAGCAGGTAGCAGAGGAAGTTCTTCAAGGATAAATGCCACTCCAGTTTCCAATGGGCAGATCCTCCCTCAGACAGAATAGAAGGGCTGCTGTTACTTGTGGACCTCTTGAAGGGACCTCAGTTTGTATTTACAAGAAGTGAGCAATGAGAGCAATGACCAGGACTAGAGGGGTCCTGACTCCAGCCAGGTAGTGGAAAGGGACAATCAGATCCGTTGGACTGTGAGGATCCCATGTCCTGGGACATCGACATGCAAGGGTCTAAAGGTTTAGTTGACCCCAGAGCACAATGTACCCTCATGCCATCGAGATGTGTAGGGGCAGCACCCATCTCTGTTTCTGGGGTGACAAGGGAATCCCAACAGCTGACTGCACTGGAAGCTGGAGTGAGCCTGGCTGGGAATGCGTGGCCAAACACCCCACTGTGACTAGCCCAGAACCTGCATGGATCCTTGGCATAGATTACCTCAGGAGTGGGTTTTTCAAGGACCCAAAAGGTCATTGTTAGGCTTTTGGGATAGATGCTATGGAGACAGAGAGAATTAGACAACTGAATACCTTGCCTGGTCTCTCAGAGGACCCTTCTGCTGTGGGGCTGCTGAGGGTCAAAGAACAACAGGTGCTGTTCTCTACCACATCACTGCACTGTCAGCAAAACTGCACAGCTGGGACTCTGTGGTCCCCAGCCATGGGATGATTTGTGAGCTGGAGACCCAGGGAGAGTCAGCAAGGTTTGCTCACCCTTTAACAGCCCTATGTGGCCAGTGTGTAAGTCCAGTGGAGAATGGAAACTGACAGTGGACTGTCAGGGCCTGAATGAAGCCACGCCACCTCTGAGCTCTGCTGTGCTGGATGTGCTGGAACTTCAGGATGGACTGGAGTCCAAGGCAGCAAAGTGGTGCCACCATTGACACCTCTAATCTGCTTTTCTCCATTCCTTTAGCAGCAGAGGTTACTCAGGCCACAGTTTGCTTTCAGCTGGAGGGTTGTGCACTTGGAATCAACTGGCCCAGGGGCAGAAACACAGCCCCACCATTTGCCATGGATTGATCCAGACTGCACTGGAAAGGGGTGAGGCTCCAGAACACTTGCAGTACATTGATGGCATCACAGTATGGGGCAGCACAGCAGATGAAGTTTTTGAGAAAAGGGCAAAGATAATCCAAATCCTCTTGAAGGTTAGTTTTGCTACAAAGCAAAGTAAAGTCAAAGGATCTGCGCAGAAAATTCAGTATTTAGGAGTAAAATGGCAAGATGTACATCATTAGAGCCCAACAGACATGGTTAGCAAAGTAGCAGCTATGTCTCTGTCCTGGGTAACCCAAAATGTTACTGTATTCCATACCTCTCTGTGCCAAAAAACCATTACTGTCTCTATAGGATCCTGTGGCTGGCAAACAGAATGACAGGGCAGGGGCTAGGGGCTAGGGCTGTCCCAGGACTTTTAGAAGTCAAGACATCTCACTCTTGCCTGTCTCTGGCCACTTAGCTTGCCTCTTGGTTTTTTCTTTCCTCTACTTGCAACAGTAGCAACTCAAGCAGCTTCATTTCACAATCAAAACCTTCCCGGCTTCGGAGGGAATTTTGCAACACCCGCCTGCAGGCCCAGAGGAGCAGAGCAGCCCTGCCCCGTGCAGCCACCAGCAGTGTCTGGCTGAGGCAAAAAGGGGTGAGTGAGAGGCGCCCCAGCCAGCTGTACTGCCGTCTGCTGCTGACAGCAAGGCCAAGGCCCACCACAAGTTCTACCCCCCGGCCGAATCCCAGCTGCCAGAGTTTGCCGGCTGCATTTGCCAGCAGAACTGCTGCCGGCCCTCCAAGGTGGGGAGGGCGGCCACCATCTGCCCTCTGCTGTTTTGAGGAAGGGGATATGCCACCATTTTGAGTTTTTCTTTGTTGCCAGGGAGTCCCGTGAGATTTCACCAACTTTGTAACTTTCCAACTAGCGACTATTACTGTTATTTTTTACCTGTCGTCATTTCATTTTTTTAGTAAACTATTATATTTTTCACTTGTAACAACTACTAATATTTGTTTCTCCTTATTGGTGGAAAGGGGTTGATTAACCCCTTGATTAACTCATTTTAGAGTGTCTCCCTTAAACTGTCTTAAACCAAGACAGTCGTCAGTGACCAGCCAAAAGGAAACACCTAGGCATTCCTAGGTGCTGAGCGTTTTTGGAAGATGGATATTCCTGATTACAGACAGATTGTAAACCCTCTATATCATGTGACACAGAAGAAAAATTATTTCAAGTGGATTCCTGAACAAGAACAAGCTTTTGAACCCCAATCACCCAGGGATCCTGGAATTAATCACTAACTGCCCTGAAGACAAACATTTTAGACCATCATCATTGGAGGAGGAAAAGATGATGTGCTGAGGAGCTCCCACAATATAGGCAGCTACCTGAAAATGAAAAGCCACTTACTTCACTGACAGTTCCTGCGATATTGTAGGGATTCATCGGAAATGGAAAGCAGCAATGGAGTTGCAGAAGCAATTGAGTGACAGGGTGGATCAAGTCATGTTGCAGAGCTGAAAACTACCCACCTGGCTTTAGGTATTGCTGAATGAGAGAAGTGGCCAGTGCTCTACCTCTGCACTGACTTATGGATGGTGTCAAATGCTCAGTGGAGGTGGCTGGAAGGATGGAAAAAGACCAATTGGGAATGCAGAGACAAACCCACCTGATCTGCTGAACTGTGGCAAGATGTCACTGCCTGGATAGAGAAGTTGGCTGTAGAAGTTCATCATGGGATGCACATGAGATGCACAACTCATGTGCACAAGAGTTGGGCTGCTGAAGAACATCACAACAATGGACAGGTGGATTGAGCTGCCAAGATTAAAATGTCTCAGGAGGATCTGGACTGGCAACATAATGCTGAATTATTTCTGACTTGGTGGGCCCATGATGCCTCATCAGGGAAGAGATGCAGCACCCAGATGGGCTTGTGATCAAGGGATGGGCTCTTTATCCCAGGTTGTCCATAACTGTGAAACGTGCTGGGATCAAGCAGGCCAAGAAAAACCTCTGTGGTACAGTAGACGATGGTCAAAGCAGAAATAAGGGGAGGCCTGGCAGATGGGTTACCTGACACTCCTGCAGGCCTGCCAAAGCAAGTGCTATGTGCTCTTGGAAACAACCACTGGGTGGCTGGAGAAGTATGCTGTGCCTTGCACCACTGCCTGGAACACCCTGGGCCTTGGAAAGCAAGTCCTGTGGTGACCTGGCACCCCTGAGAGAACTGAGTCAGACAAGGGGACTCATTTCCAAAACAACCTCCTGCACAACCCGGCCAAGGAACACAGTATCAAGTGGCTGTATCATATTCCCTATCATTCACCAGCCCTTGGGAAGACTGAACAGTGCAATGGACTGTTAAAAACCACAATGAAAGCAAGGGGTAGTGGGACCTTCAACCATTGGGCTCTACATTTAGCTAAGGCCAGCTTGTTTAGTTAACAACCCAGGCTCTACCAGTGGGGCTGTCCCTGCCCAAGCAAAACCTCCATGTACTGCAGAAGGGGATAAAGTCCCCATAATTCATACAAGAAAAGTGTCAGGGAATACAGTTTGGATTAATCCTGCCTCAAGCAAAGGCAAACCCATCCTTGGGATTATTTTTGCTCAAGGACCTGAGTGCACTTGGTGAGTAATGCAGAGGGAGCAGGAAACGTGATGTGTACCTCAAGGGGATTTGATTTTGGGGTGAGGAGAGTGTGTAATATTGAATTCTATAATATTGGTTGCTGAATGACACTGCCAGCGTATGCCAGAACTACCAGGAACAATGAGTACAGACTGCTCCAGCAGCCATGAGCTCCTGATGCAGACTGCAACCCCAACAGTACACCAGCTCTCCTGCCCTGGAAGACATCTAGGATGGATAGAACCCACAATTATGGACTAAATGAACTCAACAGACAACTTGGAGGGATGGGTGTCGACAACGGAAATGATACCTGTGCTTGTGTATATGTATATAGTTTGAAGGTGTAGGATCTGGGCGTGATATAAATGGTAAAGAATAATGGGTGGATAATGTCCTAGTTTCAGCCCAGAGTTAATTTTTTGCAGTAGCTGGGAGAGTGTGTGGCTAAGGCCCAGATATTACTTGATAGAACCTCACTTGTTCATTGAATTTCTTGTTGAAGACATAAAATACACCCTCCAGAGGTATTGAAATTTGAGTTTTACTGATCCATTGAAGGAATCAAAAATACTTCTGACAGCTTTACTAAAGAAACTTACTCAAAACAAAAGTTCTCTAGCCCTCTGTCCATGATATGCTGCTTACCCAAATGTTAAGGACAATTAACCATAAACTGAACCATGACATATACTAGCTCTGTCAGCCAATAGGCTTTTCAAACCTATCTTTCTCCAGACATTCTCATTTCAGCATTTAAATTCCTCTTTGACCCTAGAAGGGAGTAGACAGAATAGATAAAGCGTTCCTTCTTTATGGAGACAGAATAAGTTTTAGAAAAATCACCTATTTTTCATTATTAAAGAGAAGGTGATCAATATCTCTGTCTTCCGTCTGATTCTAAAGCATGGTTAAGTCAAAAGGAGATAAGGAAGGTACTGTAAACTGAGAAATATCTCTACATTGCTCCTACTGACCTTGTGGATAACAATGAACTGATGGAGATGGAATGAAGACTGTTACACAAAGTTATTTACCATCTGCTCTTAAGAAGTATTCAGTAGCTCAGCATTTCTGCAGAGTGTCTGAAAAAAAGCATAGGACTCAAAAGCAAGAACTTCCAGTCTCAAGTCTAGCCAGCTAGAAATACAGAAATGCAGCAGCATTTGAACCCTCAGAATCACTTTGAGTTTCTGATTGAATCATTAGACCTGAATGCACAGGTGACAGTTTTTAGGTCAGCACACAGAGGGCTACATGGATTTCACATGCAGAGTATGTGTTGCAATACATCTTCACCACATATTCACTCCTTCCAGTCACAAACAAGATTTTTTTAAAGCCTGGGAAAAATTTCCAGGAAGTAAAATGTGCGTTCTTTTAAAAATCATAGACCCTCTGGAGGGTATATAGCAACTAGATCCTGTCACATAAGATTTTTACCTCAATTTCAGGCCCAATTCTTTATCTTTCTGAACCAAAAAGATCTCAGATATTGTTTCCTAGAGTAACATTTCACTTCTTGTTATTTCATAGCCTGGTTTCCATTCACTAAAATTACTTATAAGCAACTTGAAGCTGGAGAGGTTTCATATATCTCAAAAGCTATTCTTTCCTAATTATACACTAATACAGAAAAATTTTCTGGCAAGGTAGCATGAAAAATATTTTAAACCTTTATGGTTTTTTTCCACTGAGTAAAGAAAACAATGAACAAGCTAAAAATTAATTGGTGCTAACTTCTGTGCTTTTCCTAAGATGTTTTTACAAGCAGTAATTAAAATCTATGTTTATTGCTATGCAAGTCCAGCTGTGTCCTTGTTAGGCAAGTCTAAGTTCAATATTTCTGTGTAAAAGAGGGCCTGTCCTCCCTGTGTTTGCTATGTTTCCACCTCCTGTGTACGTAGGTGCAAGAGTGGGAGCTTGGGAATGTGAAGTTAGTCCAGCATTGATCAGTCAGGCAGCAAACTGTTATTGTTCTTTAGATACCAAACATAACTCCTTTCTAGAACGGATAAGCTCAGTCATTCTGCACATAAGACAGCTTTTGTGTTCAGCAGTGCAGTAAATAGGAAAAGGGAATGAAAATTACTGCTTGAGATTTATTAAACTTAAGAGAGATTCTAATGAACAAACACATGGAATGCAGTCCACTATTATTTCAGAAACTGAACATTTGTTTCAAATGCACTTCAACTTCTTGAACTTGTGCAGATTTACTACACTTCTACAAGTACTTTACCTCTGAGCTGCATGATACTGAAAGGTAGTTAAAGAAAAACAGGACACTTGTAAAAATCTGGCTTGTAAATGGAGAGGCAAGCCAGTGTTTCAGTAGGTCATTAAACTAAAACCAGTAAAGCATCTTTCTCATCCTTAATGTAGACTCAGGGTTCCAGCTGAGAATCTCAAAAGCATTTTTTTCTTAATTATTCAATTAATGGAGACTCCTAAAATTTGGTTTAAAACTTCAGTTTTAGAAGTTAGAACAACAGAGGCACTAAAATATTATGGCCAATGCTTTCAAATCTAAATTTTATAAATTACTATCTACATTCAGCCTAGACACCAAGTTACTCAGTGCTATGTTAGAATCTCACCTGAGGCAGCATATTACCCAGTTTTAGAATGTGATCACACAATACTGTGCACCAATGCTACTTGGATCTTGAATGTCTTTGGTTTTCTCTAAATCAGCAATCATATGCAATGCAGAAGAAACCTACATCAAAACTTCTAAAATTATAGCAAGACTAAACCACGCCTGAACATGAAGAGCTCTGTAATAAATTTGGGTCCCTACTGACCTTTAATGATGTATTTTTTAATATAAGTGATTTTCTTGAACTTCTTGAACTATTCTAGAAACTAAAATAAACCACTGTTCTGTCTCATTTAGCACATCTTAGGAGCAATTTATAGGAATGGCTAAGTAAATTACAACAGCATTTTATGCTGATGACCTTCTTTAGATCAACACAGAATCTATTTAAATAATAACTGACCTTAGAACTTTTTTGATAGCTTGTTACAAACAAAATACCAAATTCTCTGCATACTATGATCTATCTAGAAGAACTTTCATGTGGATAGTCTTTACCTAAAGCATTTTTCAAAGAGTCAAGAGCATAAAGACAAAGTCTCTCTTGATTTATCTTCATGACTTTTATGCATCCTGTAGTACCATACACATGGTTTGATTACATTTTTATATTTTTCTAAATCTCTTCTTCTAAGAAAATGAGATGCAATCTTGTCAGTACAATGAATAATTTCAGAAAAACCTCAGCATTGGTGATTCATATTCAAAAACTTTCTTACTGTACTTGTTATTATTACAGAAGACATTAAATAATTTACATTGTTGACCTATACCAAATTACATTTTTAAGAACTTTAGAAAGATCATTTCATCTTCTAATCTGCAACCTTGCTAACATAAAAAAAGAGAAACAAACAAACCAATTTTCTTGAGGGGAAGTACCTGTTATTCAAAGTGTGGTTCCCATGTACAAGAATAAGCATGTATCTTAAGGTAGCTGCTATGCTCTCTTCAAATTATTTCTCAAATATAATTCAACCATCCATTGAATCACTTACATTTTCTGCACTCACACAAAATATACACAAAAATCTCTATCTTCAGGTAAAAAACTAACTAAGAAGTAAGCCTCAAACTTCAGTATTTAAACAGCAACATTTGTTCTTGGGACTAATATTTAACACCAGTTTTGAAACTAATCTAACAGATTCACTACTGAACTCTATTAAGTACTGAAGAAAATGATACCCTTTTCCTGTTTTTTCTCCAAATCATTTATGTTTGAATGAGATTTTTGTACTTAACAGATCATTCTCACTGCCAATGCCTACTAATTTACTGTATCTCAACAAAAAATGTGCATTTCACTGGCTTACTTGGTTCCAATGTTGCCATCTACCAATATGTATTTATCATGTACATCAAGAAAAAAATTTGCAAGAAAAGGCATAACTAACAATAACAAGAAATAGCAAAAGTTAACAATCCATAGCTTTAACTTACATTCTGATCCAATTACAATGATTTTAATGCAAGAAAAAATGTTTGGGTACACTCTGTAAAACCAGGGTGAAGATGTGTTAAAGATAATTCAAGAGTTTAGTAAGACCATTCTTTTAAAAAATATTTCAGTGTGGTTGGTTTGTTAGTTATTGACCATAACTCTTAACCTGAGAAGTATTTTCCTGTAGAGCTATCCCTTCACCTGTACTTTTGTCTTAGTAAAAGGAAACAGGAAATCTATAAAGCTTGTAACTGGGGCAAAAGCCAGGGCCCTTCTTAACAACAATGTTGCTTTAGCACAAATCATATTAGATACTTGAACTGCTGCTGTAACATCCTCCAAAAATTTATAAAACCACAGAAGTACTCTACTTGCATTGATTTAGAACCCTTCAAAAATTGCATTTCACTTCAAATTTTTAAACAGTTTTGCTTTGAGTTTCCTTTGCAATCCATTTCTTCTTCAAATAGGACAATCATGGAATCACAGAATGGTGTGGATTGAAAGGAACCTTAAAGACTATATCGTCCTAACTCACCTGCCATGGGTAGGGGCACGTTATACTAGACCAGGTTGCTCAAATCCAAGAGTTAACCATTTACAAACAAAACCAGAAATATTATTAATAAACTAATATTCACCACCAGAAGATTTCTTTTGACTGTGTATTTTCAGACATGTTGATGATTTACAAATAAGTCCATTAGTATATGGACATTAAACTACTGCTTTATCACAGCCACAAAAAGCAGTGCAAGTAGGAGAAAAGAACTGGCAAAAAATAAGTGGCAAAATTTGTACTGCTGTAACTGATGGAAGCTGTATTCCAGTGCCCCTTAGAAAACATGGCATAGTAGTCTCACAAGATACACTAAGAGTTGTACATATTCTGAAATACCTTTTGGCAATTCCAACCTTAATCAGGAAATACCGTTTAAGGTGGAACAGTGGATGAGAATTAAACTTTAATGGTAGGATAAAATAACAAAAGGGACTAGGAGAAGGATACAGCATTGCTATAGCCTCTTTCAATTTTCTGTAATTGTGAGGTGATGTTTGGGGTGTTTATCCTAAAACTGGAAGATATTTGATCATATGACATAAGGAAAATCATACCTAAACATCCTTAATGCTTTCTGTGATGGGACAACTACCTGGATGGATGAGGGAAGAGTGGTGGATGCTGTCTACCTGGATTTCAGCAAGGCTTTAGACACCATCAGCCATAACAACCTCACCAGCAAGCTCAGGAAGTACAGACTACATCAGTGGGCAGTGAGGTGGACTGAGAACTGGCTGAATGGCAGATCCCAGAGGGTTGTGTCTGTTGTCACAGAATCTAGCTGGGACCCTGTCACTAGGGGTGTCCCCCAAAGGTCAACACTGGGCCCAGTGCTGTTCAACTGGTTCATCCGTGACTCAGACAAGGGACAGAGGCCTCCTCAGCAGGTTACTGAGTGCACAAAGCTGGGAGCAGTGGCCAGTACTCCAGAGTGCTGTGAACCCTTCAGAAGGGCCTGGACAAGGTAGAGAGATGGGCAGAGATAAACCATCTGATAGTCATAGGCAAATTCAGGGTCTGAAAATTCAAGTGTTACTGCACCTGGGAAGGAATAACCCCAGATGATCAACCTGCTGGAAAGCAGTTCTGAGGAGAAGGACCTGGGGGTCCTGGACAAGCTGTCCGTGAGCCAGCAGTGTGTCCCGCTGGCCGTGAAGGCCAATGGTGTGCCTGGGCTGCATTAGTAAGAACATTGCCAGAAGGTCACGGGAGGTGATCCTGCCCCTCTACTCAGTCTGAGTGAGGCATACCTGTCCAATTTTGGACTCCTCAGAGCAAGAGAGTCATGAAGGTCCTGGAGTGGGTCCAGAGGAAGGTTAACAAGCTGGGTAGGGAACTGGAACATCTCACTTATGAGGAAAGGCTGAGGGAACCTCCAGAAAAGATGACTGAGAGGGGACCTGGTCAATGTCTGTGAGTATGTGAAGGGAGAGTGCCAGGAGGATGGATCCAGCTCTCCTTGGTGGTGCCGAGAAATAGCAGAAGAGGCAATAGGCAGAAACTGATGCACAGGAAGTTCCACCTGAACACGAGGAAGAAATTTAATGTGTGGGTGACCAAACACTGGAACAGGCTGCCCAGAAAGATTGTAGAGTCTCCCTCACTGGACATATTCAAGAACTGCCTGGATGCAATCCTGTGGAATGTGCTCTAGGATGACCCTGCTTGAGTCAGGAGGTTGGACCAGATGACCCCCTGTGGTCCCTTTCAACCTGACTCATTATGTGATACTGAGACTTGTACATTACAGTGTAAGATATATTGAAAACTAAAAATCACGAAGGAGGAGCCCAACCACTCTACTTTTTCCCCCTTTTTTTTTGAACTGGAGAGTGAATGTGGAGAAGATGATTTTCATTATACAAGATGCCAACTGAAATACACAGGCAAGAAAGAAACAATATTGGAAATTTACCAGTAAATAATAGCATGTGCCATTTCAAAAGCAAAAGTGATTTTAACTGGAATTAGTTAAATACATTTAGAAGTTCGTGCAATGCAGAGACTACCTAATGTTTATTGATCTACTTGTCAAACAGTGTACAACAGAGTTCAAAAAGGGGGCAAGACTTAAAGCTTATTTTTAAAAGGTTAATTACTTAGGATAGAATAAAAAAACCAGGTAAGAGTAACTGGGCAATATAAGACAAAGACAAGTTTGTGCAGAGCTGAGAAAATCTTCCTAAAGAGACATATAGCCTTTTAGCCTTAAATTCCAATTAAACACTGCACATACTGAAAGAAACAATAGAAATGTACTTAGGAAAGCAAATAATCATAAGCAGGTATGAAGGGGACTACAATGATTTCATAGGTATTTTCCAGTTGTAAAGCTATTTGGTTCTTCTGATTCTACTCCTTGCCAGCTTAACTCATTGTCTAAACTTAGTGGTATGAACTCACTACTATTTGCATGAGATGAAAAGTTGCTATAATCCCCCAGTGAGTCACTGCTGAGACAGAAGCACATACTGAAGGTTGCATAATTTGATAAAAGGTATTTCCAACCATGCAATATGCTTCACCTTATTTAACACCACCATGATGCATCCCCAGGAAAAAACCCTCATGAAAGCTTGTATTTGAGAACTGCTTTCTTTTCATCTTTTATATTCCTTATTGCTTTGCGTTGAGAAAACTCTGCTCAGCAAGCCTGAAACCAACCATTGTGCAGTGGCAC
The DNA here is from genome assembly GCA_024865655.1 of Emberiza elegans. Lineage (NCBI taxonomy): Eukaryota > Metazoa > Chordata > Aves > Passeriformes > Fringillidae > Emberiza > Emberiza elegans. The sequence continues at coordinate 24,655,132 of JALJVW010001283.1, read as the reverse complement.
TCTTCCGTGTAAGAAAGAATTGGCCAGGTTATAACCACACTTTCTTTTTCATAACATTAATCTTTAATGCTTTACAAAATAACAAATTGAAAATGTTAGGTGGCACGCAGAATTACTTTTTCATGGCAGCAAGCCAAATTCTGATTTTATTTATTCATATGACCCCCTTACATCAACTTATTCTTGATTGCTACTGGTATATACCTGAGCCTGGAAACTAGCCCTATTTAGAAAAGACCAGATAACTTTTCCAGGAGTGAAACAGTAATAGAAACTGACAAATATTAAAGTTTCAATAGTTTTAAGCTGCAAGTATAAAGAAGCATATATGTATATCTATATCTATAAATTTGCAGTTCCCTGGACATAGCTGGAGAGACAGTTTGGAATGGCAAATGTAACAAAACACAAGTAAATTTAGACAGACGGCATGACTTATGACTGTAAAGAATACAAAATGTAAAGAATATAAGATTCCTGTAGTGCAAGGAAGATAGTAAAATTGTTTCAGCAGTCTGGGGACTGTAAAGTATTTACCCTTGTGCATACCTTTTGCATACCTTTTTGTACCCTTACAGTGTCCTTAAGCTAGACATTGTTGTGAAGATAATGAACTAAGGGGTGGGCTAAGAACTCTGGTTTTAAGTGACCCTTTGGTTACTGAATTTTAAAGAGTACCAGTTGCATACTGGTATAAATTGCATACTGGGGATAAATTTGAATGTAAACACAGAAGAGAATTCTTGAAATCACCTCGATAGCTACTGCTATAAATGAACCACATGAGGCGAATTTTCTTTCTACTCAGTGAATGACATTAATTCCCTGTCCAAAATCCACCAAAGCATGGAAATAAAAACACAGAAACACTACAGCAAGTATAAAATACAAAAATTATTGCATGAGAGAGATATAAAGCAGCCATGTTGGGACCTAAGTACAGCATGATGCACATTTCTCAATTTCATTACGAAGTATAGTCTCTCCAGTAATGAGGTTTCCTCTGCAAATGCAGTGAAGTCTTAGTATTTGTAATTTAAAAAGTCATGTAATTTCTCATAGTAGGGGCTGCAGTATTAAGAGTGTCATCCTATAGGACTCCAGAACCAGTATAACAAGGGTTATAAGCAGAAAGGTGTTGGATCTTGTGTGTAGGGTGTAGGGTGCTGCTTCTATGCCTTTGGGACATCTTTGAAGCAGATATCCAACAGCTGCTTTTCATTTCCTTCAGTACTGAAAGAAGGTAGTCAGTTGTAGTGGGTACCTCTGTCACATGACTATGCCCAAAGGAGCTGACAAAACCTTCCTGTGAACACACCCTCGTCCACTCACCCAAACCATATGAAAGAGACTAAATTCTGTGCCATTCCTGGACTGCTACTTATAATGCAGTTCATCTGTAGTTCATGTGCATGTAATTTACAATGTAGTTTGTCTGCATGTAAGTTGTGTTCTTATGTGTCTTCATATAGATTGATCAAATTAGCCAGGCTATTAGTTTGCTGAAATAATCTAAATACTTTGAGAGGTCCTGTAAACCACACAAGTAGATCTACAGTATTTGCAGCATTATCATACTTACGCTATAGCTACTAACATATTGAGAGCTACTAAGCAACCTCTACAGTCTGGATTTCAGGAATAAAGTCTCCTCTAATGATTTAATAAAGCAAAAAGGAAAGAAGGTTTCCTATTCACTGAATGACAACTCCAGTTCTTCCAATAAAATGGAAGTTGTTTACCATAAGACCCTGGAAAATGATGAAGACAACGAGTATAACCATCTTATAAAGGGCAAAAAAAGATCCTGGGAACTAACTTGTCAGCATCATCTCTGTAACTGGGACGATCATGGGGGACAGGAAGGTGAATTGAGACACCCAGCAGGACCTCACCAAGGGCAAGCCCTGCCTGACCAACTCAGTGGCCTTCTCTGTCTCTACCAGTGGACAAGGTAAAGGCTACAGATGTAATTTATCTGGACTTCTGTAAAGCCTTTGACACAACATCTTTCTGTCTAAATTGGAGAGGGAGCAAATCAATAGGTGGACTATTAGATGGATAAGAAAGTGATTGGCCAGTTGCATCCAGAGGGTGGTGGTCAATGGCTCAGAGTCTGAATGGAGATCAGTAACAAGTGGGGTCCCACAGGGGTCAGTATTAGGACCTGTGTTATTTAATATCTTCATTAATGACACAGACATAAGGATCAAGTGCACCTCAGCAAATTTGCAGTTGACACTGAGCTGAGTGGTGCTGATGACACACCTGAAGGATGGGATGCCATCCAGAGGGACCTGGACAAGCTCAAGAACTGAGCCCATGTGAATCTCCTGAGGTTTAGCAAGACCAAGTGCAAAGTGCTGCACCCCAGTACCAGCACAGGCTGGGGATGAGCAGATGGAGAGCAGCCCTGCCCAGAAGGACTTGGGGGTGCTCGTGAGTGAGAGGCTGGACATGGCCCAGCCATGGGCACTCCCAGCCCAGAGAGCCAAACGTGTCCTGGGCTGCATCCAAAGCAGCATGGGCAGCAGGGGAGGGAGGGGATTCTGCCCCTCTGCTCTGCTCTGCTGAGAGCCCACCCGGAGCCCTGCATCCAGCTCTGGGGTTCCAGCACAGGAAAGACATGGAACTGTGGGGGTGAGTCCAGAGAAGGATCACCAAGATTATTAGAGGGATGGAACACCTCTCCTGTGAAGAAAGGCTGAGAGAGCTGGGTTTGTTCAGCCTGGAAAAGAGAAAGGGTGACCTAGCTGCAGCCTTCCAGTATGTGAAAGGAGCCTACAAGAAAAATGGAAAAATGCATTTTACAGAGTATCTAGTGACAGGACAAGGGGGAATGGATTCAAACTGAGACAGTAGTTTTAGAGTAGAAATGAGGAGGAAGTTTTTTACCATGAGAGTGGTGAGGCACTGGAACAGGTTTCCCAGAAAAGCTGTGTATGCTCCATCCCTGGAAGTGTTCAAGGCCAGGTTGGATGGGGCTCTGAGCAACCTGGTCTAGTGGAAGGTGGCCTTGCCCATGGCATGGGGATTGGAACTAGATGATCTTTAATGTCCCTTTCAACCCAAAACATGTACAATTTTATGATCAACAATATTATTGAGGGGGTAGGGGGGAGGGTGGAGCATCAGCTGGCTGCTGCTCAGAAGTAGAATACAAAATTAGCAAAATTTGTGTTAAGATTTTTTATACAGAACAGCCAGATTACCAGGGATATCTCTGAAGTCATTAAAGAAAATTTAAAACTACTTACAAACCTGATGGGTATGGAAATATTTTTGATACATGTTTTGTTTACAAAAGCAATAGATAGTTGCAGGGTATAATGAAACTACTCACTATTCATTCTGAGCAACTTGTGCTACTCAGGAAAACAGAGTTTAGTTTGCACATTAGTTAAAACCATTTCCAGTTCTTCAATCTGCTCCTATCTTCCTAATTTGTGATTTTAAGTGGGTTGTCAGACATTAATAAAGCATATCCTCAAAAAGATATGTGTAGATAAAATGCAAGAAAACTCTTACATTTCAGGAGCCAGTTCAGCCTCTTACAGCTACAGCTATGCAACATCAATCTCTATATCCATATACTTGAATCAGCTGTTTGACAATGTGTGCCTTTTTTTACCAAAAATAAAACCTTGGCTGAACATCAAATTAAAATCAAGGTCCTCTTCTAGGAAATGACTGAGCATCAAGATGCATGATATCCCTTCCTTTCCTCCCTTCTAATTGAAGTTAACTTTATTTTCAATAACTTTACAACAAAAAACAAACTCTGCCTTGATTTTACAGCATATTCAAATAGTCTCAAAGCATTTTGATCTCAGGGTACATCTTTCCCAAAAGCCTTCTACAGCATACAGGGATCAGTGGACACACGCATCTCTCAAGCTGTCAAGGGAAGAGCTCAACCACAGTGTCTGGGTACAGATCAGGTTCTCTGACCACTGTCAGAGCTCTCCAGTTTTGTCCATTCTACCTGCAAACATGCTCACTCAGTCATGCTGCCTAAGCATACGCACTTTTGCACATGGAAACCAGAACTTAACACTCTAAACTTTTAAAAATTGCTGGTTTTTTTTTAAATACTAATGCAAGTGGAAACAAATTCAAGCAGTAGGCAGGATAAATCACAAGCATCCTAGGGGGTGCCTGCTTATGGGAAATCAGTAAGAAACTGAGTACTGAGAGCACGCTAAGAATTACTTTGTAAAAAATTGGGTTTTATGAAGATTAATGTACAGATACCATTTTTTATCTCCTCCCAGTTTTGGTCCAAAATGAATAATCAGACATTTCACATAACACAGACACAACTAAGCATTTTCAGTTCACAGAATTTAAAATATTAAAAAAAACTTTTAGCATTAAAAGCAGAAAACAAAGCTCAGTCTCAATGCTGGAACACCAATAATAGATGTTATCTATGCAGCAAATTTATAAGCAAGTTACAAAATTCACAAGTTATCAAAGTACAAATAATTTAACATTTAATTACTGCTGTCAGTAATGCTTTCAAATAATTCATATACCAACAACTGTGAACAATGCACCTTGCATTTAGTGGGCTCCATCATTGTACTGTAAAGTATATTTTCATATGACTACAATATTAATTTACAGGATAAATTTTGTAAGATTTGCCCTTTGGCAGGTTTGTTGAGACCATTGTAGAAGAAAAAACCTGCAACTGGTAAAAGCTAAAGCCATACAAAGATGTGGACAGCTGTCATCATCAAAACTGTTTATTTAATATCATACCTGTTATATGATCAGGTAGTGATTTAAAAAATAAATACTGTAATGAGAAAATCAAGACTTCAGAAAGAACCGTGACCTGGTATTTTATATTTACCTTTGGTATTCCAGAAGTATCCAGCCAGTTCTGGAAGATACTTTCTACAGTTAACCCAGACCTTAAAAAAAAAAAAAAATTAAAATATATGCCAAAAAAAGCAAAGTTTTTCAAGTGAAAAATAACCCTGTAGAGGCTAGGCAAACCTTCTAAATTATTGTATTGGTTGTACTGAAGTAGTACAACATTCTTGGGTTATTTTTTAATGAATAAAACCATCAGAGGTTCTATGAGCAAATTAAAGGTAGATCAGGTTTTGTGTACATAAAAGTCAAATCATAAATTTAGTGCTGATAAGAATTGATGGAGAAAGTGTTATGTGGTAAACTACATCTATGAAACATGTAAAGGAGTGCTCTACTTCTTGCTACATGGATAAACTTGGGGTTTTAAAAAGCACTGATGGATATTAATTCCCAAAGTTACTAAACATCTAATATACTTTAGTTTAGTCCTTTCTGCACTTTCTTTATATCCCGATTCACAGTGAAGTCATAGAATAGTCTGGAGCTTTATTTCCCTACAAAAGGAAATAGTTTGTCATTATGAAGCTGTGTCATACTGAAATAACCACACACATAAGTATTTGTAAATTCAGAAACTATATTTGCACTTTTGTAGGCAGCTATTGTGGTATTTACTTCAACTCTGGTGGAAGACTTCCCAACTTGCAGCAAAGCCAAATTAAAAAAAGAAATAAAATTTAAATAATAAAAAATATTCACACATGCAAGTACTGAAAAAATGAAGTTGAGTAAGCCCTCAGTGAATATAAATATGAGAATCAGAGCATATGTGTATGATCCTGTGCATGGTAATGCCTTAGCAAGATTCATTCTAATGCTTGCAGTTACTTTCACATATGTAATGCAGAGTCAACCAACAAAGCATTCATGAAAAGAACAGCCATTTCCAAGCTCTGAATCAGGAAGGCAAACAACCCAATAAACAATTTTAACTGATCGGATGATTTAAATAATCAGCAGTCAAGGAGCATTTCTACATAGCCAGGACTCTGAATTTTCAGGAAAACACCATTGTGTGCGTTAGATCACTTTATAAGTCAATTTTCTACAGAAAAATGAACATATGTGATGCATGTGTCGTGTATTAAAATAAAAGACTAAACATCTAGACTTGTTCCTTGTTATTTGTGCAAGCTTATTAAATTTAGAACATTTGACTGCTAATCCCTCAGACTATAATTATCTTCATCTGTGCTCTAAAAACTGGTGTTTAGTCTTAAGTCCAATTAACTGAGTCTCTTGACCGGGAACAGTGATAAAGAGAAATATTTCCAGTCAGTCTGTTAGTTTACTTCCCCAAAAGAAGATAGTCTTAATTTCTTATTTCTGTCTGGCTGCTAGAAAGGGTGCATACAGAACTAGCTTAAAAAGGGATACTGAAGTGTTATATAGGCAAAGGTAGATCACCTGGACTGTACCATTTATTCTCTCTCAAGAAGCATAAGCATAATAAAATGTTTTGGTATTTGTTGTTGTATGAATTAAACCCAATCCAGCTGAGTGTTCTAATGCTGAAGCATAGCTAGTAGCTGGGAAAAATTCCCTTAGTTGCACATTTAATTTGTTGTACCAAGGCATAAGAAACACAGCTTCACCGTGTCAGCTAATCCCTTTTTCCCCCATCCCCAGAAACTAAACCTATAGTGTGAGAAAAAAATCTCCACAAAATAAACTGTTATATTTGCTATGTACAGCTGTTTAATATACCCTCTATTTCATTTCAAAAACTGACTTTGAAATGAGCTTATGACACTCAGGGGAATCACACTGTTCTGACACCACACTAATCCAGGCATAAAATACTAGAAAGTTTCTCAGTCTCTCCTAAAACTTTGGCATTTTTCTCAAGAGCAAAACCAATAACACTGCTTTTTCTCTGCCTGCAGCACCCAAAGTTACAGAAAAACACCTGCATATGACAATATGCAATCTTCTTTGTTTGTACTTGACACAAGTGCTTTTTTTAATTCCAAATTAAAATATTCTTGTTGGCACCTATCAAAAAAGCAACTTGTTTAAGAGGCATTCACTTAAAAAAAATACAATAGTAATGAGCAGACTATTGCAAAGATCTACTCTGAATCTCCTAATTGTCAGTGCTGAAGAACTATGAAGATGTTGGAAATGCTTCTGCTAAATTGTTTGACTTAGAAATAACCTCCCCAAAATTATCACAAACAGACTGCCATCTCAAAACAAGTGTCCTAGAGAAAGAACAGAGAGCCTGATATTTGTAGAGGCTGCAGTTCAGTAAGGGCATTTACCACCTGCTTACATTGCAGTTAAGCATCTGTAAGGACTTAAATCTGATGTTTGTGTGAATTCCTGAATGGCCTTCTGGATAAGGTATTGGATAGTGCGATCTGTGTTGAGTTGACTAGCACTAACTCTTACAAGACCAAGTTTCTTCAATTGCTTTGTACAAGAGCTCCTTACTGTAAAATGAGAACAGGGTAACATCCATTATCTCATCCCTTGTCTTTTTGTTTAGATGATAAGCCAAATTAGCCCAGGAATGATCTCCTAACATCACATACAGAGTTCAGATCCAACATTTTAAAAGAAACTCTGTAAAATAATAACATTAATGATAATTTGAAAATTGACATTATAAAAGATGGCTATACACGAAGTTTTCACTGCACAAGGCTCCAAGGTACTCTACAAATTTTAACATAAACCCAGTCAATGCCTGAATCAATGAGAAAAAACATCAAAGTGTGCAACTTCTTTTTTCGGTAAAGGAATATATAAAAGTCTCCCATATCCAACTGAAAATATGCAAACAAGTATATTTTCTTCATCATACATTTATATGCATCAGTAATTTTCAAAGTGAGCTATTCCAGCTAAATATGGAGGCATTATTAGAGCAAATCCAAACAGTTATTAGGGATTCTGTCAACTAGACATACCTTCCTACAGATAACTTTTCTTTGGATTTTATCCAGCATATATATTTTGGCTTATTAAAGAAAGAAAAAAAAAAAAAAAGGCACCAAACCCACTGGGAATCATTTTTCACAATTATTTGCTTCAGTAGTTAGGTGCCTATGAGCTATTTGTCTCTTTCAAAATCACCACATTCTCAACAATGTGCATGTGAATCAAAGAAAGCAAATGTGAAATAAGGAGATACACCTATATAGCTGAGTAATTTGAAATTGCAGCACTATTTTAGTACTTAATTGACTATTTGTGAAGACATCCAAGCAATGTGGTTAGGGAACCTGGGTTAATAACAGTGCAAATAGCAGAGCTATAACACAAGTCTTCCCTTGTCTATCATGTGTTATTAAAACCATAGCTTATTAGTAGATTTGCTTGCTTTATTGAATGAAATTAAATAAAAAATACCAGCAGAAAACCCCTATGACCAGAACAATCTGCTCAAAAATATTTTGCAGTCATAAAGTAGCTGCATAAGCAGCAACTCTGATTTATCTAAGACTGGTGAAACCCTCAGTTACAAGGGTAAACACTGATTCTTTGCACAGCTCACATGTTGGGCAGATGTGGAAAGGATCAACTTGCAGCAAAGACTATGGGTGCAAGCCTTAGGGAGAATAGAGCCACTGGAGTTTTATCAAATCTAGTGCATTCTGATATACAGACACATAAGAGGGAGTTTCTTTGTGTTTCATTTGTTTGGTTTGTTTCAATGTAGTGAAGCTTCAAATTATATGAGTAAATAAAATGCCTTGGTGGCATAAAATAAAAAGTAAATAAAACTTCTTGGTACGAAGGACTGTAGATTTTCCACAGAAAGGCAGGGATAAGTGAGACTCTAGCTGGTGGATGCAGTATTTTAAAAGGCTTTGCAAATAGCCTTTAGAGAAGGATAATGATCAATATTTGTTTGTCATTCTTTCCATTAGTCCTTAACTAAGAAAAATAATCAGACTTAAAGGCAAGTGAAGAAATTATAAAGGACCAGAAGGTACTGCTCAGCTTATCTGATGTCAGTATTCAGCTGCAGTCCAGAAACAGAAGGATCCTGCCTCACAGTGTGGATTCCTGTGGCTAACATGCCATTATAATTGAGTCAGAGCAGGAAGTGAAGTAGCCCTATAAAGCAGGCACAGAACTGTCCTCCTCCAAGTACAGAAGGCAGCAAAAATCAATAAAAAGTTACATCTGGATCCTGGAGATACTCATCACTGTGAATGTAGTCAAAAAATCTCCTTTGAATAAAAACTAAAGGAATTAAGTACTTGGAGGTGAGAATCTTTTAGATCAAGTCTCTATATCCAATAGTAGAAAGCTAAAGTTACACTACTACAGTGTAATAACTACAGAAAATTTCCACACTGTTTCATGATAGTTTTCTGCCAATGTTCATCCTGTTCTCATTATAAAAAGTCTCTCATAAGCCAAGTTCTACACTGAACTGTTGCCACAGCTGAGGGTAAGATTTGGTTTCATTATCTACTGTAAATGTCTCTTTACTTCTATTTTTTTATGATTAAGACCTGCCTCCATCACAAACTACAGTGTATTAGAGTGCTTAACATTTGTCAAGTTTGAAGTATGTAGCTTAAACAGTTTAAATTTTACTTGGTAGAACTGCACAAGCCTGAGAGGTTTTATGTGCTACATAGTATTTTTGCTCTAATATTGAAAAGCACTTCATTCCTACATCAAACTTTGTGCGAAAAAGCAGTCATCAGCAGATGGTCTCTAAAAATACTTTATCTTTCCTCCATTTTTTTTTTACCTCAGGTGAGTATTTCTGTACTAGCTACAGAATGTATTTAAGAATGAAAAAAAAAATCCTCCCAGCAGATAAGAAATAAAAGTCTTCTGTATATCAACATTCTTTGCATTGCTGCTGATATCTGTCAAGTAATTTTGTCAATAAATAGTTCAGATATGCTATATATATGACTGTAAAATGAATTACCATATATCTGAAATTTCTTTCATGCATTCTGGAATGTGATGCATCACAAATGGAGCCACAGTTCTTTTGCATTAGTCTCATTGAAAGTTTGAAGACTCTAGCTGGTGGATGCAGTATTTTAAAAGGCTTTGCAAATAGCCTTTAGAGAAGGATAATGATCAATATTTGTTTGTCATTCTTTCCATTAGTCCTTAACTAAGAAAAATAATCAGACTTAAAGGCAAGTGAAGAAATTATAAAGGACCAGAAGGTACTGCTCAGCTTATCTGATGTCAGTATTCAGCTGCAGTCCAGAAACAGAAGGATCCTGCCTCACAGTGTGGATTCCTGTGGCTAACATGCCATTATAATTGAGTCAGAGCAGGAAGTGAAGTAGCCCTATAAAGCAGGCACAGAACTGTCCTCCTCCAAGTACAGAAGGCAGCAAAAATCAATAAAAAGTTACATCTGGATCCTGGAGATACTCATCACTGTGAATGTAGTCAAAAAATCTCCTTTGAATAAAAACTAAAGGAATTAAGTACTTGGAGGTGAGAATCTTTTAGATCAAGTCTCTATATCCAATAGTAGAAAGCTAAAGTTACACTACTACAGTGTAATAACTACAGAAAATTTCCACACTGTTTCATGATAGTTTTCTGCCAATGTTCATCCTGTTCTCATTATAAAAGTCTCTCATAAGCCAAGTTCTACACTGAACTGTTGCCACAGCTGAGGGTAAGATTTGGTTTCATTATCTACTGTAAATGTCTCTTTACTTCTATTTTTTTATGATTAAGACCTGCCTCCATCACAAACTACAGTGTATTAGAGTGCTTAACATTTGTCAAGTTTGAAGTATGTAGCTTAAACAGTTTAAATTTTACTTGGTAGAACTGCACAAGCCTGAGAGGTTTTATGTGCTACATAGTATTTTTGCTCTAATATTGAAAAGCACTTCATTCCTACATCAAACTTTGTGCGAAAAAGCAGTCATCAGCAGATGGTCTCTAAAAATACTTTATCTTTCCTCCATTTTTTTTTTACCTCAGGTGAGTATTTCTGTACTAGCTACAGAATGTATTTAAGAATGAAAAAAAAAATCCTCCCAGCAGATAAGAAATAAAAGTCTTCTGTATATCAACATTCTTTGCATTGCTGCTGATATCTGTCAAGTAATTTTGTCAATAAATAGTTCAGATATGCTATATATATGACTGTAAAATGAATTACCATATATCTGAAATTTCTTTCATGCATTCTGGAATGTGATGCATCACAAATGGAGCCACAGTTCTTTTGCATTAGTCTCATTGAAAGTTTGAGTATGGTTTTTAGGCAGGAAAATGAATGCTTATGCAACAACATATTGCACTGGGTTTGGAGTTCAACGAAACACAAGTAAAAAATAAAAGGAAGAAAAACAGAAGTTTTTTTAACATGCCAATGTATAATCATACCATTAAAAAAAATCATTTTCACATCTATTTCATATAATATACCTCATTATATTTGGGCTAGAAACTATATTGAATCATATAGAGAGAGTATTATCTACTACATCACTGGAGAATCTAAAAGTATCCAAACCAAACCTGAGATACCACAAAACATATTTTCTCAATGGTAACTTGATTCTCTGTTCCTCAACCATCAGGAAGAGAATATTTCACTAAAAACTCAATACATTTGACCTATATGAGCATCATCTTTTTTTTCCACTCCAAAGCGCTCACATAGAGTTATGAACACTTTTTACATCCTGGCCTTTAACACTGTATTTTTCAAGTGAATATTTTTTAAAACTGTAACTTTTAAAACTCCTCTACAAAAGACTCTCTATTTGTAGCGCAGTCTAGAATAGCACAGAACAACCCAAAATACAACCTTCAAAGTGCTGCTAACGACTATCATCTTCAATCAGTCACAGTCACACACAGGAGTATTTTGAAGGACATGTCAGGCAATTAATGCTCAATTTACATTCACATTTTCCATCTTTCCTCATACAGCACAATCTATGACTGAAGGGAGATGGTACCAGACTGATGAAAAAATGATGAAAAATTCCATCTTCTCTGATATCCCAGACTCTCAGCAAAGTTCTGGCATCCTTGCTCTAGGGCATCATGTGCCAAAAGCAGCTGGCAGGAGAATCACAGCTTAGTTTGAGCAGGCAGCTATGCCTGGCACTTCAGATTGCATAGTGAACACACGACATCACCTCTGACCTGATATGCAGTTTAAAGGCACTGTCTGGGCAGAGCATGGTATAGGATAACCACAACAAATCTCATAATTTTTTTGTGTATATATGTAATGGGAATCTTCAGGCTAGCACTATTTCTGGCTAGCACATATTAAAATCATATTTCTACATATTTCTTTGGCTTTTCTAGCCCAGTTCTTACTTACTGTTTTTGTTTAGGAATGTCTTCCAACAGCATGCTAAGAAAATCCTGGAAAATGAACAGAGGAGCACAGTTAGTATGTTTATGAAGCCATAACCCTGTGTCTTCACTGCTAGAAAGAGATTAAAGACTACAGATAATAGAATGATAAGAAAAAGTTTATATATCCACTATGGTGATATAATGATAATATAATGCATATTGTTATTTATACAATATATACTATATTGTCAGTTTTCCAACCCATTCAAGCAAGGAGTGTCAGCATTGAAAGAAAATGGGCTTGAAAAGCCTGCTGACTATTTTAACACAATTCCATGTTCCTAATTTTTTACACATACATATATTTAAAACTGCTAAAGGCTTCAGATTTACATACAAAAGTTAAGAAATAACAAATTTAAGGGTGTTTAAACTCTCTTCACTGTGCTTATGTTATCATGTTGTCCTTAATTACATAACTACATAAAGCTTCTCCTTCCTTAATGCACATGCCTGATTAGACCACACCTACTCCTCATTCCATGGCAAAATTTGCAATATTGCTGACAACCACATTAACTAAGGAGTAAATTCTTCAAATAAAAGGTAGCTAGAATTTTTTTCATGGTTTTACAAAGGCAATGCAATGCCAATGGAAGAACATTACTATCATCCTCACTTATACCAGTATGATAAACTCTTTTAAGAAAGTTACACCTGACATCATAAAAGGTTCTCTGGCACCCTATGTTCTACATAATTTGATTTTAATGACAATCACTTTGACAGAATACACTCCTTTGAACAATCACATAATAATAGGATTTATTAATATGAATTATTAATTTATATGCTGTTTCATAAACCCAATGCATCTGCTTTATTAATACTAATCTTTGTGGAGACAAGTTTCATAGGCTAATAATGTTCCTCACTTCAATATACAAGGACAAGCTGACTGTACTGGACAACAACTGTAAATTGTTGCTCTCTAAGGTCTTGAAGAATGTTTCCTAAAAGGCAGAAATCTTTTATTTATGGACAAGGCCATAACAGTCAACAAATGATACTGTTTCTCTGTCTGAGTATGGCATTGTTAGTGAATCAAAGACTGATTGCAAATTGAAACTACTGGTAACACAGATAAGGCTTCCTTCTTTAGATTATAAGTGAGACTCAGGCTGCATTGCAGTGACTGCAAAACTGGCTTATAAAAAAAGTAAACTACATAGTGCTGGGCTCAGTGCTGCTGTGGCAAGAACGCCATCATTAACTGTGACAGGAGTAATGTTGTCCCAGTCACAGTGTATGGCAGACACGATGCTGATGATGTGTGAAATCCTTTTATTTCATACAACTACTTGTAGTTTTGCTGTATGTAAACCTCACATTATTCTGTACATAAACAGAGAAATACTGTCTCCTTCCACTTGTGGAAGTTTTGCTGGAGATACAAAGAAAACTTACATGTAAATAAGGGATATGGTATAAGAAAGATCATAGTTAGAGCTATTTCAAAAGTGTGTGAATAGTAAACCTGAAGTGGTTATCCTTCACACTATTTGCGCTGTGTATACATTAATGCAGCTAGATTCCCTGGTTAGATTACATCAACTTTTCATTATCAATCACACAGTAGATAGTTTTATAATCTGTATACTATACTATGAAATTAAGCATCTCCTTTGTTTTCTGAACATCAAGAACAAGACACTGTCATTCTACAGGCCTTCTTAAAATTAGGATTAATCAATCATATCTTATTTTAACTGCTCAAATTTCAATGCTCCAAAACAAAGTAGGAAATCAAATTACCACTTACCTCACATTAGCATGGCTTTTAAAATTTGCCTATTTTCAAGCCTGCATGATGCATCTCATTATAGGTCTGACTTTTCAGCTGTTTATAATTTTGTCATTTTATCTGGAGTGAATATTCATCTGGAGTGAAATTTTACTCTCAGGCTACTTTTTCTTCTTCCACAGATGAAATGGTTCAGAAGTGTCCAGGAGAAAAGTCAGAGGATAATGTGGGGGCTTTTAAGATTTGATGCCACTTCTTTAAGATATGTTAGTTATTTTACATTTTGAAGGAAAGACTTGTGGATGACTATGGTAATCATAACTAAATTCTGGATCAGACTATAAAGCAAATCATAGTTTGGGGTTTTTTTGTTTTTGTTGCAAGTAATTCAGCAAAGGTATAAAGAATATAGGAGTTATATACTACATGCTACCACTGTGCTACAATATTAACAAACTGATTAAATAATATCACTTTCTTATATATTCCTGTTCTTACCTGGCTAGAGACCCTGAAGCTAGAAAACAACTTTTCTCTATATAAACTATTATTCTGCAGTTTGTGGAATTCTATCAACATTTGGCCAAGCTGAAAAAAGCCATTTAAAAATGAATTCAACACATTTACTAAGGATCTGCTAGCCCCTCAATTTAACTCTGGGCTTCTGCTGGGCAGATCAAATCTTGGTACAGATATGAATTTGACATCAAGGAAAAATTTTCTTTGCTCTGTTAATGGATGTACTGTGTCTGAGTTAAAAGAAAGAAGAGGCAGGACCCAAAACTGAGAAGTAGGTTGAAAGAAGTAACTGGAAATTAAGACTAGTTAAAGCATTAACTAGATATATATGGTGTTAGAAGACCTTTTGTTTCATACCAAAAGATGTGTTATTACTACTCCAACTTTTGTCTTGAGCAATGGCCATTAAGTTTCTACCCTTGAACTGGTCTGGAGCATCAGGCAAGTACCTCTCCCTGATTACACATATTGATATCAAAAAAAGAACACTCAATAATAAAAGACAAGCTATGTCTTCATATTAAAACCTCAAATCCAGACATTTCAAATACTCTACAACCAACAGATACTTTTGTTTAAATTCTCTGACTGGAATATAATGGGGTGGATAAAAACGTCATGACTGAAAGTGATAGTCCATATGGACATTCACTTGGCAACAAATAAACTTCGACTACACTTACATCCTGTTCCTTGAAGGAATTATCCACTCAAAGTTAAACTATTCCTAAAATGACATAACTAAGTGGCAAATATTAACTTGTCCCTTCTGGGTGGGAAAAATAAACAGTGAACACCCTTCTAGATTCCTGTTTATTTGGAATTCCTTCCCTAGACATTCTTCTGCCTTTTGGTGACAATCCCAGACTGCACCTCCAAAGAGACAACTTCCTGTCTAGAGTAATCAAGACTCCCCCACTCTATGTTTTATTATCAGGCCACAATCATCAGCCACACAGCTTAACAGTGTAAGCCCCAGGTAATGCAACCTCTGTCTGGCTTTAGTCAAAAGTCAGTTTCTTGCCCATTATAACAGACAGAACCACCTGAAAATCAACCTCCACAAACAATTCAGTTTCCAAGGTATTTTTATTTCAAGATTAAATGGAACAACAGTTTTAACTCTGTTAGGCGTACCAGCAACTTGCACTTCTTTCTTTCTATCCATAGTCAAAACACTCCAGTCATTATTTTGAAAGTTCGCTCAAAGCAATTAGTAAGCGAATTCTGTCATAAAAATAAAAATGGAATATTTTTTTTAATCCTTCTCAAAGATTCCAGATTTGCGTTACTCATCTGTTGCTAACTCAACTAAAATAAAGCTACTATTAAAAATCTACTAAGCATGCAAGCAAAATGAAGGAAAAAGGCAAACTGATTAATGTTCAACATCTGAAGTAATTTCCTTGCACCTGCAGCTCCCATCTGGGAAAATTACTACAAACACCACTTAAAACAAGACTAGTATTCATAACGTGGGCAATTTTTCACTGTTTTACTTTCTCTCATTCCCACAATTCCTAAACCTGGGAACTTTTACAGTTATTCTGGACAAGGTGAAAGTATAGCACTATAATATTTCAACTTGCCATCTGCACCTCTATTTATTTTTAATCTTTTATTCATTTAATCACTGACAGTATGTTTTTTTCAAGAAGGATCTTGAAAAGAAACTTTGTACTAACTTGATTTCATTGCTCCTGCATTTACAACTCTTGCTGTGATTCCTTATCTACCTATACCAGACCCCAACAAAAACCACAATGCTAAAGATTTCTTACAAAGACAGAAAATGCATTTTAATTGGATATAGGCCTATCACATTTGCATTTTTCAGTGACCAAAATCCAGTATTACATTAAAGTTCTCTTCTCAATAATTTCATTAGTAGCTGGATTTGGGCTGATGTTAGACAAGGTAAAAGCACAAAAGCGAACAATAGAAGTTTTAATGTACCACGGTCTTTCTCCCCCATATCAGGTGGTATTTCTAAATGAAGAAAAGTACCCTTCTTTTTATTTACATATTAAGCACATAGTTGTGGACATATTGCACATATCCAAACAAAAAGTAGCCGAAGAAACAAAAGTTTAACTTTTGCTCCAATAATTCAATAACAAAACACTGAGCAGTTTTTTATCCAATAAACAAAGTGGATGTTTCTGGGTCTAGTATTTAATCTTAGGAGATTGGAGTAGGTAAGCTATGAATTGACACTCCATAGCTAGACAAAGGAAGTCTCTAGTGTATGTGCTAGCTAGCTACCATGGCTAGTAGTACAGTGTATGGAACATTTTGCAGCATTCAAACAGTCTACTGACATGATTCACCACACATCAACCAGGAGCAACAAGCTAACATTTTCTCACCAAAATCTGAGCATCTTTCTTACCACCAGTTTAAAACACTGGGCTTCTTCTTGTTGTTAGCAGTCTTATGACTTGTGTAATTTTCAAAATTCTTCCAGCTGTGTAATAGTGAGGCATAATTTTTATGATTTTGGACACCCCAATATAGACAAGGCTCATATAGTCATTGGCATTTTCCACACTATGCCAAATGTAGCTGCTTACAGTCTCAATAACATGGCACAGGAAACAGCTGCAGCAGTGTTAACTCCCTTAAAACTCCAAACATTCCTCCACAGGGCAGAAATGCTGAGTTAGGAGCTACTGCTCCTAACTTCTGAGTGATTTGACATACAAAAGAAATCACAAGTCTGTAAGCTATTTGTAAGATACTTGGGCATACATCTCACCCTGTAAGAGTGAGATTCAAAACAGAACGCATGCAAGCAAAATCACTGTGGCTGGAAGAAACGGCAAGTGTTAGATTTGTTACCCAAAATCAGAGGCGCTTACTCAGTGTTTCAAGGAAGCATTTATCACTGTCCTGAATATCCTCAAATATTTCAAGCATAAGACCTTTCAACCTTCAGCAAAGAAGCTGGTTTCAGAAAGTCACTCATAGCCCTTCTCTCTTCTCTTCTCTTCCCTTGCCCCTCACTGTCATCACATTGCTCTTTTAGCGATGCTAAATATTTGTTGTGTTGTGGATTTTGTTTCAGGCATGTTTTTTACCACAATGATTTCAGTGACCCGGTTCACAGACACCCCCATGAATGGTTGTTTTCACAGCATTACTGAAGCTGCACTGCTATTTGTGTAAGCTGGATTCATCACTAGTGACACGATTCCTAGAACTTTGGACTCAGAGAGCTATGTAATTTTCTAAATCAAAACAAAACTAGAGCCAGTAGTTGAATGACTTTTACAGAAAGATCTAGCAGGAGGTAAATTTCTACTTATAAACCTACTTGGCTTTGTCCTTATAAGAAATAGGGTGAAATTAGAAGCATTGAATGAAGCAGCATGCAGAGAGAAAGAAAATAAATAAAATAAATATAATCAGAAGTATAATTTCTTCTCTTTCAGAAACAGAGAGGAATCAGGGAAAATACTTGACTGATCACAACCAAAAGCCACAAGTTGAAATATCACAGGCAATAATTCCTGTATGGTAAATGACCCTATCTTTGAGAACATCAGTACCTATGAACATTGGCCTTTTGAAGAAAAACATTAAAAAATATCTCTCATTGTTTATATTATTAGATATTAGCAGAGTGTGATTCAAGAGTCACCATGAAAAACATGCTCTGTCCTCTACCAGGTGGGAATTTTACCTATATTGCCAAATTACAATTTGCCTCTCCCCTTACATCAAAACCAGATTTAGGCAGCCAATCCAAACATTTGGGTTGTTTGTTTTTCCCAGAGGTGAGGAAGAAGCACAATACCTGAGAAAGGACAAGCTGCCCATGGAACTTAATGACAAATTTCCGTAAAGATGCAAGGTATGAGATCTCTCCTATTTTCTTCGCCAGTGATCGTAAAAGAAAATAACCCTGCAAAAAATTAAGGCACAAGCTATGAATTTTCTGATATCAGGAAGACTGAAGTCTTTATGATATTCATAAAGCAATCTCAGTAAAAATCAGCTGACAACACTCACCTTCAAATAGTGAACCTGCATGAAGATTTTTTCTGCTTTAAGACCAAATTTGACAACAGAGGCTCCAGACTCACTCACTTCTCCTGTGCTCTCCTTTTTGGGCCTAAAATGAAAACACACTAATTAAGTTTTGGATAAGTAAGTAAAGAAATAAGTCATACATTACAAGTTCTGATAGTTGAAAGCATTATGTGGCATAGTAACTTTAAACACCTGTGACTAGTTTAGTCTTTTTCTTCACCATAAGTATATAAATTGACTTAGATAGTCTAACAAGTCAATTTTCTTCTAAATAAAATTCATCAGTAGGTAAGTGTAGTCTTTTTACAGTCAGCATGACACCAGGTTGCGTGTCATTTTCCAGTGCAGATACCTTATGAACAAAGAGAAGAAAATAAACAAAATCAACATTTTAAGGGAAGGAGAAGGGGAAGTGAAGGGGAAGACAGTGAAGTCACTACATTCAACTAGAGTTTTCTCTTTTTTTTACCTGAACTTTGGCTTAACAGCTTACGTGACTATCCTTGCAAGAATAACCTCTTTCATTTGCATGCAACAGACTGCTGCAGAAGGTGTTCTGATTTTCACATTTCCATTTGGGTTGGAAGAAATGTAGTTCAAATACTAAAAGAGGAAGTATTTTGCACACATGTTTGAGGTTTACAGACAATAATGTCTAGAAAAAAATACTATTTACTGGCTGATTTAAAACCCAATACAGTATCTGGTATGTCAGACTGAAACTAAAGAGAAACTGTACAAGCATTTTTTCTTCATTTGTAAGAAGTGCCTTCACAGGCATAGTACTGAAGATCATCTAGATTTTTTTCCTTCCATTCAGAAAACATCCCAACTAACAGTAGTCTGAGAACAGTTGCCGATCTTAGGAGCCTAACCCTGTGACTAAAAAAATCTCTCCAATTCTAAATGTAGATTTTGAAATGGCCAGTCTTCAAAACCAAATGTCTTTTCATTTCATTTCTGCAGAATAGGATCTTGCCTTTCCACAGCAAGGCAAGATCCTTCAAACCACACCACTCATGCAGGAGTGATTTCAAGAGCTTTGTGATCAAATTTTTTCCATATCTGTGTCTTATTTGAGGAAAGAGTTCTTCCTTTTTTATATCTGTGTCAGAGTTTCTCATTAAAGTTTTGTCCAGAGTGCTAAATCAGGGTATTTTTTAGACATTGTCATGATAGACATTATTTCATGCCTCTGCACACGAAATCCACTACACCCAAAATTTTCATAAAATGTAACTCTTTGAAATAAAATAGAGAGAAAAAAACAGATTGAATTTTACACTGTGTTTCTGACACACTCTTCTTCCATATTATCATTCATAAATATCTTTCCAGTAAGATCTTCCCTCAACATTGTAAGAACAATTAGAAAAGAGTAATTGTTTTCTTATTCTGTGGCAACTCCAGTTCTTTCAGGCTGTGTAAACGTTGCAGACCCACTGCAGGAAAGCAGAAATCCGGCTATTTCCCTTCTGGATCAGTCTCCTGTAAGGAAGACCTGCTGACATTCCATATGTGACTTTTCATCATTCTCTGCATACATAAAACATAAAAACTGCTTCATTTCTCTTAATAAATAGCCCTGTCTATTGGTTTTGAAAAATGGAGTTTGAGCACAGGCTACAGAATCCACACTAAATTGAAATCTTTCTCATAATCACTATTATTCTAAATTAGGCAACCATACTTCCTTCCTCCTCTGACTTTGTGCCTGTGTAGATCCTAGGACTGACCAGAAAGAAGTACTGCATCTGGATGATGGTAGTGAAGAATTCCATACAGAAAACATTCCTCTGCAAAGGCTGTATATATATTCTTGAAAATGTCTGTAAAGGAGTGTAACTATTTAGAATGTAACCCTGTTCTCTGCTATCAGGACTTCAGAACAATATTTTAAAGCATTGCTTATTGTATTTACCAGACATTGAAAGGACAAAGATTGAAAATTTGTTACACTGACCTACAAAAGCTGCATCTCACCTGGTAGCTAAAGTCTACCATAATGCTAAAGGCAAGCTGTCTCAAAATATTCAAGATGCTATCTGGCACATTTTAGATACTGGAAAAGTTCTGAAGACAGTAGAAGATGCTGCTTTCTATTTGCTGGGCAGATGAGTACATTGCCCTAGTAAAAGTACAATGCACTGGGAGGTCCTTGGTAATTAAATGTTCTGACGCGCCAGGTGTTCATGAAAACTAACTCAGAGACTGTGAGAGACCATCTGAAAGCACATTTCCTATCAGATAGAATAACACCTACAGAGCAGTCAGAGGCATTGTTTCAGGACAGAATGGACCTGACACAAGTGGAGACAACTCTGAGACCAATTTAGAGCTAGATATCAACATTGGCTTGACTTAATGAATTACCACAAGATGCAGTTGAGCCATAAGGCCCAGGAGATGAAACAAATATCAACACCAGCTTATTCTGAAGAACAGAATGCTCTTCTTTGTATTCCTAACAGGAGAGATGAGAGGGCTGGATGAGAGTGCTGGATGAGAGTGCTGGTGTTCATGATCACCAGCAAAACGTGTGCCAAGATCTTTTTCATAGGTGCTTTTATCCCTGCAGGTTTCTTTCAAATTCTGTGAGAAAACAGGCACAGGTCTGTTGGAAATCTCATCCTGTATGAGCATGGCTTTGCCACAAATTCCTTCTTCAATGTTAAGATTTGCTCATGCTGCCTTTCAGAGCTGCTGCCTGTTGAAAAGACACTTACCATTTTCTTACCTGACCTCCTTTTTTACAGGTAGCTTATGACATGCTACTTACTATAACATATTACCTAGTACCCATAATAAGAAGAAACATCAGGCTAATCATCAGTTTGCTCAGTGGCTTTCACCCAGTCTAATAAAGAATTCATTTGATGGATCAAAAATTGATAGGATCAGCTGGTAAGTTTGGGGCAGATTTTTCCAGTTGTCAGGAGAATGCACAAATGATTATACGATCACCAGGGAACAAAAAAAGTAATAGAAGAATTAGCTTATGCTTGGGAAGAGTGAGTTGGTTGATTTTTTCCTTCCTGAAATGATTGGCAAGGAGAAACAAATAGTTATAATTTACATTTAATATTCTGTATAAAAACACAAGTTAGAACCAGCTCAAGCCTCAGTACAGACTCACAACCTAGACCAAGGGCCAAGACTGAGAATTTCTCTCTTACATGCCACTTTTGGAAAGCATGAGAACATATTTTCAGATGGATGAAGAAGAGAAAAAAAACCCAGTAAATATGCAAAAATACAATTTATTCATGTCCATGCTACAAAAATAGTAGAAACTATTTATATCGGACTGAAATCAGTAGGAAGTCCTAGTCCACAAGGAACTAGAGATATCAGAGAAGAAGAAATGGCCAGAATCACAAAGTGGTATCACGTGCCTGCCCTGAAGTGTTTATCAGAGACACATTTTTCAAATGAGAAATTAACTTTTCACTCTTTTTTTTCTGTATTAGCATCAGGAATAATACTATCCAAAAGGTAAGAAAAATGCTTATTATTATGTTGAATAAATGTGCAAGTCAATAGAAAGCGTAAGTTTCATTTTCAAAATAAATCAATCCTTCTTGAGTTTCAAACTACAAAGGGTTATGGGCTTTAGAAAAACTATTTTGAAAGTTTACACCACATACCATTTGTTTAAAAGTAACAGCTATATAAATACAAAAGACAACAAATGTGATTTTGAAAATGGAAAACACCCAGATAAGCATCATATCCCAAGAACCAATATTAAAAAAAATATTTAAAGCAAACAAAAACCTCAGCATGTAAATTGGTAGCTGTGTTGGCAGCAGCTGTATAACAACTAGTGATTAAGCTTGCTTTTCCATTTACAACTATGGCCAAATTACGCACCTGAACATTCACACAACTGTGTACCTTCATTGACTTTACTTACACAATTCATCAGTAAACATAGAGTAAAACAGTTCAGTGGAAAACCACAGTTACACAGATGGTGATATGCTTTTGGATTACATGAGGCCTTGGAGAAGAACTTCTATGTTGGTGAGCACTCTAGAGTTTCCAAATATAATAGAGCCTTTTAGGTTCTACTGGGCAAGCACAAGAAGAAGGGAAGACCTTAAATGAATAAAATGGCAACAGTCTTCCAAAATTTTTTAAAAGTTTATAATCTAGAAGATGGGTATCAATTTATTCTTCACTTCCACTTGGTGAAAGAAAGAAATGAAATCTACATTGTTTGAAATAAACAGGATTTCAGTTGTGCATTAGGAAGCAATTTTTAACACTATCTGATTGAGGCAGCTTGTCTCTCTTATGAAAACTTTTTTATTGGAGCCTTCTAAGAACATGTTTGTAAGAACCCACTTAGGATGGTCTGAGCAGGAGAATAGACTACGTAATCGTTTGAAATCTGTCCCTGCACTTCCATGATTTGGTCAGAAATCATGGCTAATTTGAACTAAGATTAGTAAACTCATTATTCTTGGTCGAAGATGGTGAGGAGACAAGATGTAGAGGCTCAGTGGATCTTTAATTAGACAGACACTCAAGATCAAAGACTGAAAATTCCTAACACACCAATCAGAACATTAATCACTGGCAAAGGAAGACTGTCTTTAGCTGTCTGTAAAGGAGCCTTGAGTTTAGCATCTGATACCTAAAGACCAAAATAAATTTTAAATATAATTATTAGCAATTTCTAATTAGAAAGTAGGTTTATCAAGTTTATTTGTTATGCTTTTTCCTTGTTTTTTAAAGCTTCACTCAGCTTGGCAGTTAAATACCATACTAATGTATGTACTTGTCTTCAGCTACAGAGGATGACTCTGTTATGGCTTCCAACAGTGAACTTTTTCAGGAAATGGTCTTTTCTTTTTTCCCTGAATAGAAGCCCTTGTAAACTGCCCAGAGACATTTCATATCAAGATAATCCCATGGTTTTCTAAAAGCATTATATAACAAAGGGAGAAGCAATTGTATTACAGTCACGATGTATAGCCCAGTCAGTTTAATTTGCATTTTCTTTTTTTATTAGAAGGAAATAAGGAAATGCAGTGGATTTAATCAGATGATTTGGATGTATATCTTTTGAAGGGAGAAACTGTGGAAAACAGGAGAGAGTGAAAATACAACAGCAATGATGGTGCTATCATATTGTTACCTTAAAACTTGAAGCTCTTCTTCAGAGTTTTGCACCTCATCTCTGAGTCTGCGCCAGCGAAGTAAAGCTTTCAATTCCTGTTGCCCTTTTGTTTCATCATGTGACAGCTGCTTAGTAAACAAAAAACACAGATCACTGATTGCTGTTTCCCAACAGACAATAATAATTTGCTGAACAAGAAACTTGGTTTGTTTCTCTTTAATGTGCAGAAGAGGCAGGAAAGGGTATCAATATCCATGATAAAAAATAACAGTTGCTGCTATGAGAGATAATAGCAGCACCAAGGAAAACAAAAGCCTCACTGTGCACCTCAAATCAATAGTCAGTTAAATAGTTCTGACTGAGGAAAGAGATGGGCATGTTTTTCCCTTTAGTACATGGCAAGAAACAAACTGAATTTACAGTAGAGATACCTGGTATAGAGCTTTTGGTTGCGTCCTTACCCTTCCCAAATTGAGAGCAAAGAGCTACATTGTGTCCTGGCTTCACTCCTCTTTCCTACTACTTCTGCCATACTCCTGAAAGCTTCTTGTTGTGTTTCTCCCCATTTACATAATATTAACAGAGATTCCTACTTATGATATAAATACCACGTTGCCAGCTGACAAATAATTGTTTTGAACGTAATTATAATTCATGTTTCTCTATTATAAGAATTGATGTGAAATAGATGGGGAAAGCAAAAGCAGCTAATACTACCCTGCATTACAATCACAACTGAAATTATTTTCATGCACTGTGGAATACACTCATAATCCTTAAATTCTATGATTGCATTGCATCAAAGCTACTCCATAACGTTCAAAAGGTATGCCTTACATGATAACAAGGGAACTAACCACACTTTTTTGTTTTCTCCTCTACACTCAGCTCCAAGGAAGACGTCTACTACAATCAAAATTATTTCAAGTGACTAACAAAAGCAAAGAATTAATGTGAACAGCTCACAGCAGCGTAATTATTCTCAATGTGAGGGCACAAATTAGTTTTAGAACCAAAAGGGAAAAAAGCCAAGTGTTTAGACACACTTTCTCTCTTTTTTTTTCCCCGAAATATGGTACATAACGAGGCACTCTGTTTAGTTTGGTGCTATAAATATGCCAGATACTTAACAAAATGGAGGTTCAGAGGAGTGCATTATGTCAGTTCCCAGTTCTACCATGCTTTTGTTCAGGTGGAAATCTGCAGACTAAAGGGGTGGTAGAAAGGACTGACACATTAAATGCTTGAAGTAGCAGAGGCACTACAAAAGTAAGAGTTGCATCAGAAAAACACTTTACTAGCTGACATGCAACTTATGAAATTTCCACCTTGAGGGAGGCAGTGATTTCTAAGTCTCTGGCAGGACAGTAACTTTTTGGGCAGTAGAAGAGGAGAAAAAAAAAGAGTAAGAGCCAGTGTGCCCCATTTAAAATCATCTTCTATTTTGCTTTGAGGTACACTCTTGGTCATCTATTGGACAAAACCAAACAATTTTAATTAGGTACCTGGAATATTACAATATGCAGTAAGACTGTTGATTCTTCCAGTTTCAGGTATACAACAGAAATGGAAAGAATTCACAGCAATTGTTTGATAATTTAATTTTAATAATTGAGTATAAAATTTTTGGGAAGGTAATCATTGGCAAACAGATGTTTGTATTCTCATTTGTACTGACCCCTACCTCTGTAAAGTTTTGTATTCATTGTGGATCATTTTTTTTCTTTTTAAAGCAAGTAAGCATGTGAATTCCAATACCATTTTAAAATATGTTACTCCATAGCACAGTTTGTGTTTTGAGGTTTAATTTATATCTAATTCACATATAATTTTGATTTCCACATTAATTTTGAAGCAATATGTCATCACCTTACCTGTTGTGCTCTAGCCCAAAATATATCTTCTAAAAAAGTGGCAAACCCTTCACTTATCCATTCTTCTGTCCAATCACGAGCACCAATGGCCAGTCCAAACCAAGCATGAGCAATTTCATGGCACAGACGTGTTCCACAGAGATGGCTTCCTCCTGGCAGTACACTTTGTGACAGAAAGATGATGTGTGGGCTGCACAAGAGAAATGAGTGGCGGCAGAATCTGTTACTGACCTGTTACAACGCGTATTGCATGGACATAATAATAACAAAACAGAAGAATGGACTGAATTGGATGGGACCTTGAAGATCCCCTGGTTTCAACTTTCCTGCTGTGGAAAGGGACACCTTTCATTGCTCTCAGTTGCTCAGAGACACATCCAAACTTGCCTTCAACACTTCCAGGGATGGGGCATCCATAGCTTTTCTGGGAAACCTGTGCCAGTGCCTCACCATCCTCAGAAGGAAGAAATTTCTCCTTATATCTAACCTAAACCTACTCTCTTTCAGTTTAAAGCCATTCCACTTTGTCCTGTCACTACATGCTCCATAAATAGTCTCTCTTCATCTTTCTTTCAGGTTGGCTTTATTAGCCTTTTAGCTTCTTATTAGTGTATGCTTGCTAGGTCATGACTAAGAGTTTATATCTCAGGAATTTGTAGGAATTAAATCATACTTTATTGTTGGTTGGCAGAAAATCAAACTAAAGTTCCAACATACAGCTGTAAGGTATTTGACCATCAAACAGCTATTAATTGTAAGAAGTAACTTCAACCAAAGTTTTATATTTTTCATGTTACAAGACTGATTTATTTCAATAGAAACATTTATATATAAGCCAGGATAATAAAATATGAGCAGTGTTAATACTGACAACAAGTATTTATCAGTTAAATGATCAAAGATGGAAATAAATAAAGGAGAAACATTTAATAAAGAAAACAAATCAGTATCCAAAAGTAAAAAGGGCCATACATGGTAAAGCACATGTGTTTGTAAAAACTTCAAACAAGCTAAGAAGATACCATCTTGTGGTAAGAGTTGATGATTTTTGCAAATGATTTTTGCAGAGATAGGAGAACATATTTTACTACAACCACAGAAGTGAGAAGCAGTAGATATCTGCTTTTCACAGCAGCAGGGGAACAACCCAGTCTGCATCTACTCTGCTTTGTACTCAAACAAGAAGAAGAAATTGCAGGGGAAAACTGTTATGAATTGTCACCTGCTATTGAAAATACCCTGAACTGCAAGTTACTGCAGTTCCCATCTCATATGCTACTGTAAGGCAATTTTGCTATGCTAACAGACATTACAGACCTTAACATCTCAAAACTGATACAACTTCTGAAACTAAATACATCTAGGAAATAAAAGTAGCAGAATTAAGCCCTCCAACTAATATCCAAGGGGTTAACAGGGCACCATGTCACGGATGGGAGTAGCAAGGACACAAACCAAGGCCACCATCCACAGAATGTTCCTGCATTAGCCTATGGTATCCATGATCTGTATTTCAACTCTTCTTCTCACTTTTCTCTCAGTTACAAAGGAAATAAAACACAAGCACACCTGGTCTTTAAGTCTAGCCTTCCAAGGATGGGAGGGGAGTCTATGGCCTTAAGACATTTCCAAGAGTCAAATATTATTTGTCAGCATTCCAAAAAGCTTCCCCACCCATCCTACCCTTCTGTTGGAAATGTTAAAACACCCACAGTTTTCTTGCAACCAGTTGGATGTCTGGTACTCAGACCATAAAATATGATACACATGGAGATAGAAAAACATACTCAACAACTATCTCCTTATAAAAAAAAAGTAGTTACCCAACCAAGAAAGTTAATACATTTCAATCAGACAGCATTGTAAGACACAATGTAAGAAGTTAAAGTACTAAATCAAGGAATCGAGTAACACAAAAAATGTAAGTAAAACCAGCAGCTCTCCAAATCTGCCAAAAGCAATTCCAATTAAAAGAATGAAGGGAGAGAGAGATGGGGGAAAAGTGTGAGCACAGAAGGTGCAGAACATAATGAATCTTTTATTATAAAGCCTCTGATGAGAATAATAACCACAATTTTGAGGGTATTACTTTGGTCAGTTTTAAGTAAATGACCCTGGTTGTGGCATGTGTACAGTGATACAAAGAAAAACTGCAGAAATAGACCAAGTAAATAACATTCCAGACATACTGGTGGCAACATTTCAGCCACTTGGTTAGGCAAAACAAAAGTAACTTCATGCCTCATAAACAGACTCACAGAACAGTTTGCATTTTAGGTCTATTGCAGAAAACTATACAATAAAGTAAAGATTGTAATTCCTGCTTTCTCCAATCACTTAAAAAACAGCAATGCCACATTTAGACAATATTCTCTTTTACAGACAGATTACAAATCACTTCAGTAAGAAAAATGTATGTGAGTTAAATTTTGGCCAAAGAATATGAGCACAGCTTCCTACGGGCTAAAATAAGATTATGTGCTGCAGCAGAATTTAATTTTAGATTCTGAGTAGAGCCAGCAACTTCCTTTCCTGAGAACAACTTATATTATTTCTTTTATTTTGTTTGCTCTTAACAAACAGTACTGTCTCCAATTCAAACCATTGAAAAGTTCCCATTTTTTTTCAGAGTAATTTTATCAAAAACTGAACACATCTCTGGAAGATGTCCAGACCTATTAGTTTGGAAGAAGTTTACATCTATGTATTTGTTTCAAAACACAGATTCTCTATTTTCAATAAATATTTGAATTCCAGAAACTCTGCTCCACTTATGCTAACCAAAGCTACCTTTTTAATATCATCTAGGATGTGCAATGTTCATAGAATCATAGAATGGCTTGTGTCGGAAAGGACCTTAAAGATCTTGTAGTTCCAACCCTGCTGCTGTGGGCAGGAACACTTTTCACTAGACCAGGTTCCCCCATCAAGACTGGTTTTGAGCCCCTCCAGGGCTGTGGAGTCCACAGCTTCTCTGGGAAACCCGTTCCAGAGCCTCACCACTCTTCCAGAAAAAATTACTTCCTAATATCTAATCTAAACCATCTGTCTTTGAGCTTGAAGCCATTCCTCCTCATCCTGTCACTACCTGCTCTTGCAAAAAGTCCTTCTCTGTCATTCTTATAGGCTTGCTTCAAGTGCTGGAAGGCTGCAGTTACACCATGCCAAAGCCTTCTCTTTTCCAGGCTGAATGAACCCAGTTCTCTCAGCCTTTCCTCACAGGAGAGGTGCTCCATCCCTTTAATCATCTTGGTGACCCTTCTCTGGACTCACTCACTTGAGCAGGTTGATGACCTCTCTGTGTTGGGAAAATGTTATGAATGTCATTAATTGCACATTGTTACTTAGCAGCACTGCTCCTAAAGCACTCCATAATTTAAACAAGTGTCTAAGTGAAAAATAAGAGAATTTAATGGGTAACTAAATTGCAAGACCCAAAAGCTTTTTTTTTAATTTATTTTTTTTCAAATAAAAGAGAAAAGTGGCCCTCCTACCATCTGTTTCATTTACTAGAAACAAAATAAAAGGCTTGATATCCATTTCTTTGATTTTAATTGAATAGGAAAGAAATCCATCCATACATTAGCAATGGGCCAAGATGATTCACCTTAGATATTACATCAAGACCTGACAAGGACTGTGCAGCTTATAAATGCCTTTAGCAAGCAGGGTTCAAGTTTCTAAAGCAGGCCAGAACAGGCAAGCTGGATATGGTAAAAAAGATGGGAAACCTCTCCCAGTTAACATAAAAACCAACAACCCTTCCAGTCGTTCCGAGGAAGCTGGACAAGTTCCCAGTGGCTCCAAGAGAAAAAGAAGTTAATTACTTGTTTTTGACAAGTATACACTTGGTTACCCTTCTAAAGCAAAAGAGCATTATTCTGACCACATCCCATGATCATAACTTAGACTTTTGACTGGAAGAAGGAACAAGTTCCCCTCCCAGTTAAATTGCAGTTAAAGGAAAATCTTGACACTGTAACTACGGCATGAATGCATATAAAGGAAAAAACTGTGTCCCAAAGGGAAAGAAATTGTTGTTGACCAAAGAGTCCTGATGTTCCAATCCACCCATGTACACATCCATAATAGATAGTCTCTTTAACAGATAAAAGTTTCCAATTGATTTAGGCATCCTTAAGCTCTGAACAGTAATCTGCCCATCTGAGAAGCCAAATCTGCAACAGGAATTTTTTAAAACTTTCTCTAGACTCATGACTTAGATGCAAGTGCTGCTTTGCATACAGTCTGCAAGAGTGTGGTATCTTTGGCTGCTCACACATAATCAGAGGAGACACACAGCACAAACTCCAGCCAAATGTATGCACAAGAACATAAATACGCATTTAAGATGGGAACCTGAAGTTAATTTCTAACAAACTTGTTCCATTCATTTTGAAGTAGAAATCCTTCTCTCTTAACACACAAATGTATCTGCACATACATTTTCTTACATATTTGTGGAAATAACAGAGCCAAGACTATTGTCACCTGAGAAATAATGCTTCTGAAGTCAAAAGTAACACCAAAAATCACTATTACAGATGCTACTTACATACATATATATATATACATTTGAATTTTCCATTTAGAAAAAATGCAATCAGTGTCTCCCTGCCCTGTCTGTGAGAAGGGAGGGGCTGGGAGAAAATGGTATTGTAAGGTCTTAATTTACTTCTCATTATCCTCCTCTGACTCTGTTAGTAATAAATTCACTTCATACCCTTACGCTGAGCCTTTTTTGCCCTTGAAGTGTTTTCTCCCAGTCCTTATCTCAACTCACAAACCATTTATTAATTTCTTTCTCTCCTCTGCATAGATGTGGCAAGGGCGGTTGAGTTACCAACTTTCATGGGTGCCTGGCATTTGGCCTATGTCAAACCATGTCAAAACTACATTCTTCCAGTGATACAAATAACAGTATCAATATGATGTCTGCAGCATCTATATCAGACTTTGAATGTTAGCTTAATTTATCTTTGTGGGTACTTGTGCCACTGGAATACAGACACAGGACCACTCAACATCCACTTTCTTTCCTCTATAATCTCCATTGGCCTAGTGTATGTTACAGCACAGAACTGAGAGAACTACAATCTTTTTAACCTCCTAGGTTTACAGCATACCAGAAACTCAAATATATCTCCAGATGCAGCTGTAGAGACTAAGATCTGGTAGCACACTCTGAGCACTATTCCAGAAGTAATGGAAGCTAATTTTTAAAGTTTTGCCTTCCTACCATCATAGGGAGAAACCAAAAAGTGACAGAAGTTACAGCTGAAAGTCATTCTGGAGAAGATGACTAGCTTATTACTCCATAAGTCATGCAGCAACACAATAGGGTAGGCAACATGGAAAGAAAAAAAACCCCATGTTTTGGAAGGAGGATAGTAACAGTCTGCAATTCAAAATCAAAACTGTAAATTTCAATCAAGTGCCTAAATAATGATCTGAACACCCAAGCAGCAGCTACTCTGTGAACCTGTAATCTCTTCTGTCTTGCATATTTTGCAGCCCCAAACCAGACTAGCAAGGATATGTGTAAACAAGGGTGAAACCCTCTCAGGAGAAACTACTGCTGTTCAACAGCAAAACCAGAACTGCCATAAATCTGAAGAATTTATAAAGTGAAATGAAAGAGATAACATGAGTCTAGGCTCAAAACCACCATACAAACAGCAGGGTTTGCAACAATTCTTGACCCTTCTCAATATCTTCAATCCCATATTAACACCAAATCAACCTTGGAGGTGACTCCACCACTTCCCTGGGTAGCCTGCTCTATGCTTGGAAATGCTGTCTGTGAAGATTTTTTTCTAATCTATACCTCCCGTGGGGCAAGTTGAAACCATTTCCTGTTGTCCTGTCATTTGTTACCTGGGAGAAGAGACCCCACCTGGCTGCATGCTTCTCCCTCTCTGCAGTTGTAGAGAACAAAATGTCTCCACTGATCCTCCTTTCCTCCAGGCTAAATAACCCAGCTCCCTCTGCCACTCCTCACAGGACTTGTGCTCCAGACCCTGCCTCAGTTCTGTTGCCCTTCTCTGGACACTCTACAGCTCCTCAATCTCCTTCTTACAGTGGTGGCCCCAGAACTGAACATTCCAGGTGTGGCCTCACCAGTGCCCAGCATAGGGGGACAATCACTGCCCTGGCCCTGCTGGCCACACTATTGCTGGTGCAGGCCAGGATGCCATTGGCCTCCTTAGCCACCTGGGCACAGCTGGCTCATGCTCAGCCACTGTTAGCCAGCAACCCCGGGTCCTTTCCCAAGGAGCACTTCCCAGCCATTCTGCCCAAGGCTATAGTGGAAGGCATGGCTGTTCTGACACAAGGGCAGGACCCAGCACTTGACCTGGTTAAATCTCATAGCACTGACCTCAGCCCATCCAGCCTGTCCAGGTCCCTCTGCAGAGCCTTCCTGCCCTCTAGCAGATCAATGCACCCACCCAACTTCTTATTGTTTGCAAATGAGCAATCTGGTAATAATACAACTAATTTCTCAGATTATGTCTAATTGTCTCTCTAACACAGAGCACACACAGTTTGACAGTACTAAGTCAAAAACCTTTAACTGAGTTTTTACAAAAAATCATAGAACAACTTACCCATGGCTGATACCCTGCTGCACTTGTATCATGGTAATATATCCTATCACCTTAAAATATCCTGACTGGGGAAGGAATGCAAGAAGGAAAAAAAGAATGGTGTATTTCATATACGAACTTCAGTCTGACATCTGAGACTCAAGTATTGGCAGTAAGTTAACCCAATTTTGTAATAAGATCATCAGCAACTAGATGTGACAAAAACAACCAGGAATCAAGTCAAGTAAGAACTGTAGAGCTGAACAGTTATTCATCAGTTGACCTGTGACGCACCCAGGATGCCTAACAACACCTTTAGCTCACTTCTTTTCATCTTCCACATTCTGTGTCACAATGAGGAAATCACAGAATATGAACATATTTTTGAATTCTCCATATTTTGTTTACTAGTGTCATATGTAAGCTCAACAATATCTGTTCATTTAGAAAGTTCCATAATCCCAAGATTTGTGACAGGCAGCAAATTGCCTGCTATGGTAAAGAGAAGCAAACATAGAAAATTGTGGGGTGGGGGGAGAGAAAGAGTTACAATTTCAAAACCTCAAGTTCCCATCCAGATTTTTTTACAGATTTCTTTGAAACCTCTTGTCCATCAAGTAACAAACTTATAAAAATCAACTACACAACAGCTCCTAGTAACAAATGGCTACAACACTGTCAAAAATCTTAGAGCCAGCTTTCTAAGAGAAACACCTTGAGAGACTACAGCTTTACATGTTGTATGTCACACCATGACTTTTCCATATTTAATTGATTTAGTTAAGTGATTTATGGCTAAGTATACATTGACTTAAATAAATATAAGCACCTGTTTCACTACTAAAAAAAAAAGCAACAAAGCCAACTCTGTCTTTTATTCAGCTCAGTTTCTAACCTTCGCACTTCACTTCCAATTGCTCCTCAAAAAAATATTGACACTGCTAACACTGAAAATAATTTGTAACACCGTTTTCCAGATCCCTTACTAAATATTCATAGTATAAAACTGCACTGTATCATGGCAGACATTCTCAAACAAATCTTAAAAGCTACACAAGTGAATTTGGCTGTGTTTTTCTTAAAAACCAGATAGATTGGAAGTCAATCTACAGTAATTCAATTATAGAGCAAGAAATAAAGATGAAGAGAATAAACTTATTTCTAATTCAGATTGTTCTGCAAAGTATCTTAGAATATGGATTTTTTCACCTTATATTTTTTGTTTGATATAAGAGAGCTGATAGACCACAATGTTGATAAAACATCTTTACTCTTGCTGATATAGGTAACTTCACAAAAGGTCAGAGGTTGAGAAACAAATTTTGTTCATGTCTAAGGAGACAAAGGAAATATCACAGTTCCACTAAATTCAGCAAGAATTTTATGTACAAATAAAAATGCAATATTCCATTTACATTGTGAATTTGTTATGTTCCAGATTTTATATTAATCTTTTATCACATTTCTGAGTCCTTCCAAATATTTGAAATTGGTCAACTGAAGAAAATATCAAAACCACCTAACAGTTACACTTTTAACCATGTGAAATTACTTAATAAAAATAATAGTGTGAAATGTCTCTATTTGAATCATGCATTTGTATTAACTTCTTTTCATTTAACAGTGATTTATATTAGCACCCCAAAATTAATCTTACTTGATGAAATGAAGAAAAGTGAACAGAAAATAGCAATGGATAGGCATTGATCATTGTAATGAAATATTTTAATTCATCACATTGTTTCTGCAAGAAATGAGCAATGAAAAGAAATACAGATACAGGTACTTACACCCTTCATTTTATAAATAAACAATAGTCCTTTGTATTCTTTTTTGTTTTCTTGTATGCCAAAGGGAAGCTTAAAAAAATAAAATTCTCTTGTTTTATATTAGAAATGAATATAGCATTTGTTTCATTAACTTTTCAAACTATTTGAATTCTTGCTAAAAATAATTAATGTGATGAACAGTGACTAACATTCCTCAGCTCCAGACTAAGTGAGGAGTAGTTTTGTCACTGATGGATGATATTGCTTGATCATCAATGGATTGCGTTATTTGTAGTTTTCCATCACTGTTATTACTGGAAGACTTGGACTTTCTATCTCTATATAATGAAGTTTCTGGCAGATATTAACACATCAGAGGGAGACAGCACAAATAACCAGCTATGATAAATAATTAGACAGAAAGCAACATATATATGCTTCACCATATTCAGTGAAAATTACTCAAGGTAATGGCCTATACATTAGCGCTCTCAAAATAAAGTAAAGAATGAGTAATTTTTTATTCATTTATTCTATACAAGAAAGAATTTATCCACAAAAAAAGGCCAAATCAATGAAAGAGTAAAACAGATTGCTTGCTCTTTGAGTTTCCCAGTATTCTTTTCTCAATTCAAGTTCTTGTGGTCTCACTCTTTTAAAGGAAATTAAATCTGCTGGAAGGCAGATGTGGTTCTTATTAAATCTCTATGAGCTACAGTAAAGGTAGCATCACATACAAAATCAAACCTTAGTAACACTCTTGTTTTTTAAGGTTTTTTGTGACAAATACTTAATCTGCTGAATGAGAAAACTCCAGAGAAGTACCCAAATCATTCAGGAAACCCCAAGCATTACTGGAGGAGAAAGAGCTATAAATCCTTGATGTTTCTAAGAAAAAAAAAAAAGAAGTAAAGCTCAGATTTTTAAAAAATATCAGAACTTCTCAGATCATACAAGAGGCACAGACACAATTCTTTTAAACTTTCAGTTAGTATCTATTACACTCTTGCACCTTGCACCAATTATAAATGTGGAACCAAACAAAAATATTAAGATAGTTATCCAAATCCTATGTAATCTAATTTCTGCCCACATGCAGTATAACCCAAAATTCCTGTTTCTAAGATTTTGTAGTTATTATTCTATTTGCTGAAGTCTCTCATTTTACTTTAAAAATGGTGTAGAATGGTGCAAACCCAACACTATGATGTCTTTTCTGATTTTCAGCATTACTGCTAAAATGCATTACTTGTAATATGCCTTTATCATCTGTTTATACAAGTATACATTCATCTTAGAAATGTTGAAATTTATCTAATCAGATGTACTACTATTCATAACCTGTTTTTCTTATTTTTGTCATCTATAAACAGAATATAAACTGATAAAAATTACATGGTTTCATTTTGCTGAATGAATATCCAATGCTTTTGGCCGCTTTGACTAAGGAGATACATGCTGTGAGCAAAAAAAAAAAAAGAGAAATACATAGAAGAATACGTAATGGCTTCATTTTCTTAGTTTATTCTGCACAGCAGCTATACAAGCCTTCTTTTTTGTATGCGTTGGTCAATAAGATATCTGTTGTGCTTTTACACAAAGAACAAAGATGCCTTTATCAATTCTCAAAAGTCTGCAGGACAAACCATTCATGCTGTCAAACCCCTAAAACCCTTTCACCAAATAATGAAATCCATCAGTGACAAATGTCAACATACTAATTTGTTAAATACTGAACAAAAGGAACATTCAGAAGAGGTGCTTCATTTCATGTTATATCAGCCCTTCAATTTGTAACAACTTTATGGCAGCCCACACGTCATGCAATATTAAAACAGAACAGTACTATGATTATTAAAACTAGAACAATCTGCCATCCTTACAATAAATGCTAAGTTCAACAAAACTATAAACAGAATCTGTTTGGAACATGGGACTCTTTGCCATGCATTCATTTTTCTCCTTTTTGGAAGATTATTTCCAAGTAAAATCTTAGAAACAAATACAGATTCTTTTTCACACACAGTCCCATTTATTGTGCTGATGGAGAAATAAGATAAAATTACATCATATACAGTGATAGAAGAGCTTCAGTGTGCCTGAGAATTACTTACTCCATTATACAGGACATCCAGCTATTAATGTAGAATCATATACCAAAGGGATAGTTAAACTTGAAGTAGCTAGTGTCCATGTGAATTACAACATTCATCATACAAAGACATTCAGCTATTATTATTGAAGTACACAGCAAGGGATACTCTAATTGCAAATAGCTAGCATAACTAAGAACTGCATTAATTAATTATAATACTATTATAAACTATTATAAACTAAATTAATTATTATACTATTATAAACTATCACATATAAATGAACTTATATTCTGTTGCATCTTCTGTCAATTTAACTTTTTTTACATCTCCAGATTTGTTTCAGACCATCCTAAAGACTAAATAAATATTTTTCATGTTGTCCAGGACACTGCAACAGGCTATATTTATGAGTTCTTTTCAAAGATGCCAAAAAGAAGGCAACACGTTTATATTGAAGAAATATCTATTGCATCCAAAATTTCCCTGTGGCCTGATAATTTCTGCTTTGTGAATTTACCCAGCCAACCTTGATGATAGAATTTCAGTTTTGAAGTTGTTGATAAAGCCAAATTATTTGGCAAAATGCTAACACAGATTCTATTAATAAGTAAGTATTTTTCCAGTTCCAAAAGAGTACAATGAGGTGGTTTCCCATCTTGCAGGACCACAGTCACTACACTGCTATGTGTTGAAAGATACTAATTTTGAGGTGGTTTTGTTTAGTCATTTTGGATTATTTTTTTAAAATCACCATGGATTTTTTATTTTAATATAAGCAGAAGAATTTTGACTGCTTCCCATGTATTCTCCTGACAGTTCTCCTAGGCCACTAAAACCTCTCTTTTTATGAGACCACACATTCATATTTGCATGTGGATATTGACCACTCACAGGATGTGAACATATTCCAAAATTTCTACCAAGACCAAAGGAAATTATGTTTACAGTTAAATTCAGTTAATACCAGTTGCATAACCAGTAGTTCCTGGATGTTTCTCTGAAGACTCAAGCTTACATCTTGCCAAATGGTTAAAATTTGTTGCTATTTACTCTGTCTTGTCAGCTTTGATCAATTTTTTAAACCTTAAATGGTATTTGGCATTCCATCAATTTAGATTTATGAACCTGAGGAGCAAAATGTTGTGTAAACTGTAATTTTTCAGGGAGTACCAATGTGACCTTCCAAACAGCTAGCAATTTTACAGCCAAATCCAGTCACTCTGCTGTAAATCTAGCCAATCTCCATAGATAGTGTAATTGCCTTACATTTTTGAAGTGGAACAATACTCTTTGAGACTGGCTTCAAGTATGAGTGTGTGGCAAACTGTACACACTTGCTTGACTGAAACTTAAACCGTAATATAGCTTGTTGGTTTTAGATTGGACAACACCTAAAACTATAAATTCTGTACTGAGGTTATATACTGGATTCAAACCTCTAGGTCTACCATGCTGTCCTCACCACTCCTTAGACACAGGTAGAAATAAGAACCTGTTACTCTCTCTGTGGCCTGACTCTCCAAGGGACAATATCTCTCAGTGCATTTCCCAGGGCTCAGTTCCAAGTTCTGGAGATCCAAGCTTTTCGGTGACCTTGCTCCTGCTGACAACCATCACTCCAGCAGGTTATAACTCCAGCTGGTTTAAATCTAACTAACTGAGAATCCACTGCAAATATTAGTTATGCAGACATATACAAACAGGGTTTCGCTGTTTTTCCTAACAAAGAGAAGAAGTACCTCTGTGACTGCAGTACATTTTATTTTCTGGGAGCTTAAAGAACTTGCATGTATATATGTGCACTGTTGTATTAGCCCAGAACAACTGGCCACGGAAAAAGTTAAACTTTAACAGAAAAATAACCTATCTAATCTGGCACTACCTGCCAAGAAAGTAACAACAGGAACTGATGAAAATCAGATATTTTCAGATATTTTAAGAAAAAAGGTAAACAGCTGTTACGCAGAGACTGTTTGTACGTATACCAGCTGTACGAGGATGTGTCTACTGTGGCTTTTAAGAAAAAGAAGTCATTTAATGTGTAAATATAATTTGCTGAATTCTAATTTCTCAGCCAATAGATTTTTTTTTCAGAAAATTATGTGAAGCTAAGAGTTCACAGAGACTGTAGATCAACAGCACAACTTCATTTTATCCTCAACTCTTTCCTTGCAACAAAGGCAGCTTTTTTTTTTTAATCAGGCATCTTCGTGCCACTGAATTATTGTAGTATTCCAATTGTTCTAGAGGTAATGAGTCAATAAAACCAGTTTTATTAGCACTGTTTCAGCACATATTTAGTCTATCAAACTTATGCAAAGAAAACATGATAACTCAAACTTAATAGTAGGATTCAGAAAGAGGAATTTATCTGTTATCTGTTTGTTCCAAGACATAACTTGCACATACTGCCTTTACATACATACTGTGTACTATCAATATGCAATGTTTAGCATTAGAAATACATCACACAAGATCAAAAATGCAGCACTGGTCCTTTTTATGCTACTGAAACCAGTAGGAAAGAGAAAAAATTTCCCCAAACAGCTGAAAGTCATGTTCTACAACCACTTAGGAATAATTTTGCATTCTTTCTGAACTAACAAACTAACAATTTTGTTTCTGATATGCTGCATTTTTTTTCTGCAGCACTGTACTTTAAGTAAAACACAATGATGCTTCAGCTAGTCCTCAAAAGTGCAAAAAATTTGATGTGCAAAGACAGAAGTCTATTAAATATTGCAAGATACATAGGTAAGATGTAGAAGATGGTAGCAAAACCAGTTCTATCACTGACAACAAAATTCTTTCTACATTTCAACATGCTAAAGTCTAATTTAGGTTGCTAAAAAAATTGTTCAGTGAGCAAATGATATGCACCTCTCTTTTAGTGGTCTATAAAGTTATTGTCAAGAAGACTAACAAGGCTATTAAGAATTATCCACTGCTTTAACTCACTATCTATCATTACAACCTGGTGATCATACAAAAAACCCCATATCCCAAAGAGCAAATTCCTCCATGTTTATTAAACAAAATAGCTCTGCTTAGCATAAATTTAAGTCACTGTACTGGCTTCTTATAATTCAAAACATCATCTTAACTTTTACTTTCAAACAATTTAAGCAGAGAACAATTTTCCAATCTCAGAGATACTTGAAAATCTAAGATAATTCTATACTTAAAGGGAAATGAAACTTTAATAAATACCAATGCAGCATCATATCTCAAATGTCACATTATCAAATTAATATGACTTCACTGTTCAAAATGTTTCAACATTTAAAACTAGACTTAGAAGTCAAAATTATTACAGACAAAACACATAGTAACCTGTTTGTTAAGCAGAGGTAGAATTTACACAATATTGTAAAAAGAGCAGACAGTCATCACAAACCAGATGCCTGCCACCCAGCAAAAAATCAGACTGGTCTTTAAATTGAAAGAAGTTAAACCACCTCTTTCCTTCATGCTACCACAGACAAAGGAAATCAAAAACTATCTGAGAAAACAAAGTTGGTATTTTATTCATAAACCACAATCTCCAAGCAGATTTTTTATATACTCAAACCCAATCATCCCAACTCATTTATGCCAAATCCTCCACAGACCCAATTCCCTCACAAAGGAAAAACACAGCACCGATTTCTTGTCCTTGGCAGCACACTCAGCAGTATACTTGTCCCTCTGATCTCCCTAAGGAGAAACTGTTCTTGCACATTCCTCCACCTATTTTAACAGTTCAACTCTCAACCTATATCACAGGATTCACATTGGTCCAAAAGTGAATCTACAACAGCCACAAACTGGTGGGAAGCATGAGTGTGTGCAGAGAAAATACATATGACAACACTCTGACTGCAACGCACCACATAGCAGCTCTTGTGAAAATAAATTTAAAAAAATAGAATTCAAATTTCCAGTCAAATATAATGATCCACAAACAAGAGGTGCTAACTTTCATGGAACAAACTCTTGTATTTTGACAACACTCTAACACTCTGAAAAAATCTGTACTTCCACTATTCATCCTTTCTCAAAGAAAACACCCAACAACCCAACTTTTCCTTAGTCAGCAAAATCAGAAGAAATCTATATCAGAAATTCAATCACTGAAATATAAAATAAGGCAGGGCAAATCTATTTTTAACTGTATTAAATGTTTAGCATTTAATGGTAGTATAGATCCACTTTGGAAAGCATGGATGTTTGTCATTAGCATTTTTTCTAAAAATTGAACAATTTTGCAATTATTTGGCTAGAACAGATGGAAGGAGACTTCAGATGAAAATTGTTTACAAAGTTCAAATGATGTAGTTTAGTGTATTTTAGGAGTTCTAACTAAACTGTTTCTTTACTTATATAGGTACAGAAATCTGCTTGTACCTTTCAAATAATATTCTTCCCTATAAGAGGGATGCAGAATAATTTGAACATCACCTATATACATCAG
The DNA here is from genome assembly GCA_024865655.1 of Emberiza elegans. Classification (NCBI taxonomy): domain Eukaryota; kingdom Metazoa; phylum Chordata; class Aves; order Passeriformes; family Fringillidae; genus Emberiza; species Emberiza elegans. Next base: position 24,614,705 of record JALJVW010001283.1, on the reverse strand, counting down.
AGAAATGTGCTCTGCATACAATATAAAAACCTTAAAACTTTGGCAGTGGCAGAGAAAGTGCAAAAGCTAGTAATGAAAATTTTTTAGATGTTTAGTATAAGTAAATGATAATAACCATCCCTCATTTTATTGTCTTTATCAGTGCATTTGGTGCAACAGTCTCAGTACGAGGATAAACTAAAAAATTAATATCACTACAGCCCAGATTCCCCACAATGTGTCCTATAATGTCTCCTCTGCTTTCAACACATTTTTCATTGTGATTTAATGAATGTTCTTATGTATTCCATTAAACATTTTCAAAACAAGCACATGTGGATGTTCGTGTCATGACAAAATACTGTATCAAACCAGTCCTATTCAGTCTTCTCTGCTTGTACTTGCATGTCAAGGAAGAAAATAGAAAAGCCTCCTACACCTCAGGAAAGAGAAATAATCTACTGCCAAAGAGAGCTAACTCACACCAGTTAAGCTTAGAATATTAGCAGGTTACAATGATTACCTGAAAGTAAAGTCTGTTGGAACACCTGCTTTGATATTTGAGCATTAGAAATAAAAACAATAGTTACCAGCCTTACATTTTTAAATCAAGCAACCTTTTCAAAAAGGAGAAAGGGAACAAAACATCAAGAAATCCACACCACTGCTTGAGGGGTTTTGTAAAGATTAAAATCACCCACCATTAAGAATTCCATGTATTCATTGCATTCAAATGTCAGAAGTCTGAAAATTATGTGATCAAGAGGGTGGTTTCTAGGCAGATAATAAATAAGGTTAAAATAGAAAGTTTAAAAAAAACTCCCACAGAATTACATATAAAACAGCAGACCATTGTTATAATTTCCTCTGTGATCACAGGTATAGGACTATGCTCAAAGGAGTCATAATAATAGTGAAAAAACCTTTTCCTATGGTTTACGATGAAACAGCTAAAGATAGCAAGATGAAACAAGGTCATTTGAAACCACCAAATTAACAGAAATTAACCAGCTTGAGACATTTTGCAAGAATTTTGGTGTCAGCATGGGTGTCTTAAGTCTATCAAGTAAATACTAAACTTCTGTGAGCCTCGCAGTGAGGGGAATACTGGGGTGTTTTGATGCACTACCAATACTTCTCTGCCTTTTATTAAAGGCAGTAAAAAGTGCTATATATGACAAGAACAAGATTTGCCAGTGTATAACAACTGTGGCAAAGGGCAGCACAGGACCATCCAACCATATTTTACATTTATACTCAAACTGAAACTGTTACAAAGCTTAGCATCTGCCGACAGGGTTAAAGCCTTTATCTTTTTAAATCCCAGCTTTATGACAAAAGGGCTAAAACATCTACATATGCAAGCTTATTAATAAATTACGTGGTCATATTCCCTCTACCAAAAAAGACAAGTCTCAAAGCATGCTTCACATCCCCTGTATTTCCACGTTCAGCTTTGTTACAAGCACTAGATGTAAGGCAGAAGCAACACACATGACCACAAAACAGCTATTTTCCCTCAGTAAGATCCTCAACTACCAGCTGTCTCCTTCAAGCTCTTATTAATATTGTCTTTGCTGTTTAATTCTGCTGCATTAACAAGCAGAAACTTATCCAAGACACTGGCAAACTCTGGAGGTGTCTATGTTTATGTACACAACTGCAAGCACAAAGGTCATAGGAGAGGTCTTCTATGCTCCAATCTTAGATTTTCTTATGAGGACTCAACCCACACTCCACAAAGAGGACAAGGACTCCGACCAAGTCTCATTTTCCAGTTCTGTCAGGAAGATCAGGGAGTATTCCAGACCAAAATGAAATATACAATTAGTATATACACACAGGAGCAGACAGAGTTGAGAAAGGAAGTAGCAGCTGATGGGAAAAACACTTCCCCACATACATTGCTGTATGATGCCCATATCAGTTAAGTCCTGCATGCATGAGAAATCTGTGTTTAGGCATAAAACAGTCCAGTAAAGGAAATCCCCAATCTATAATGCTGATTTATTCTGAATATGCAGAGCAGACTTTTCTTCAAGTAATACTGTACTGTTTCTAAGCTGAAAGTTTGTGAAGAAATACATCTTTTTTCTTAGGTTAAGATGAAGCAGTGATATGCAGAAATGTTGAGCTAAGCTATCACATTAATGTAGTCTTCTGCTGAATCACAAATGACAAGAATCATTTGGCTTACTAACTCTCAAACTTTATCAGCTTTGTTTATTTGTTCAAAAGGATTTTCTTTCAATTAAAATAAAATAAAACCAACAAATATGTAAATAAATAGTTCTCCAGTTATTGTAGACAACATCTGGCAAATCTCGAACACAGATATTAGCCTAAGAATTGAAAAACTGGAAGAATTTCAATCATAAACCTGTTACTGTCCAGCCTCTTCTTTTCCTGGTCACTGCAGTGTTGCAGCTTTATTTGATAATTTGGATGAAATTTGAAATGGTCTTAGTATCACAGGAGAGACAGCAGTACCAGCTTGCTATAAATGCACAAAGCATAAGCAAAGCCATTAACAAACTGGTTTTCCCTAGAGGTATAAGGGCTGGCTGGATGAGAGGTTTGATGCTTATGTTACTATCCATGGGAAACATTCTAATCAGACTCAATACAGTTCATAAGCTTAGGATCTCTTGCCAGTCAAAAGCATATCCTGCATACAATAATAAAAAAAAGGCAATAGCAAAGCTGAAAAAAAAAAAAAAGTAAAGCAAAAAATGCAATGTAGAAGGTGAACACTTCAAATAATCACAGTATTTATCTGTGAAGAAGTTGTTCTTGACTGTTTTGAGCTCTTTTAGTGATTCTTATACAGAGAAATAAAAGCAAATTATGTTCATACTTTATAACTATTTGAGAAAATGCTTAAAGCCAAGGTAATTTCTTCACATGTGGGCATATAACTCTTGCTATTTCAGTGGGAAAGAGATATCCATGTATCTCAGACTGGAATTTTATTCTGTTATTCACATCTATACAGTATTTAAATACATAAAGCTTTGGACAAGAAGTTTACAATTTAAATACATTTTTAAAATCCAACAATTGGCTTGTCATGACAGACAACAGGCCTTCAAGACCCATACCCCAAACTAAAACAGAAGGCTCTAAGTTGAGAAGATTCACTCATTGACCAGTAATTCTCAGACAAATTGGTAAAAATGTGCCTCTTACAAAAAGCTGTCTCCAGCTATGATGTCACAGCATTAGCAGAATCTATTAAATTAGTAGAAGATGAGACTTCCTAAAGAAGCAAGCATTCTTTCTCACCAGTGGAATCAGATAACACACCACTAATTTTTTCATAGCTTCCTATGAGAATTACCTCTAGCTGAACCTCAGCTAACTCCTCCTTACATAAGTCTAAGAATCAAACAGTGGGAAAGCAGAGCCTTATACCACCTGGGTATAACAACTGGGAGGTGGGTATCTGCAGCATCCTGAGAACATGGAAGCACAGACCATCTCAAACACTCCCTCATTGCGCCAAGACAAACATTACACAAAAAAAATCTGTCAGGTCTTGGCAAAACACATTACAATATAGACCCCACAAATAAAAAACCACCTCCTTCCCTAGTATCTCATAAAGGAGCATGTGATAGAAACTACTGTACAGTTTCTTTGAGGCTCCTGGAGCAGCACACTGCTCTCTGCAGTTAGTAACATGCAAAAAAACCCCACACAACCGATCCTTATATGCAATCTCCTTGTTGGTGAATGATCCAGGTCACATTCAATTGAAACATCCTGTAGCAAGAAACCATCAGGTGTTGGCCTTTGCTAAAACTTCACTGTGCCTTTTTGACTTAATACAAAAAAATATTAAGAGAGTAGATATTTTTAACAAAGTTGAGAACACCGACAATTAACCAGAAAAACCGCAACCTATTTGTAAAAGCCAGTATGTGGCACTCCTCAATCCACTGAAGTGTTTTAATGAGCCTGCCACTGTCACATCCATTTCTCTTAGTTAATTTCTCTTAGTTGTAAGCAGCAACAGGTAATTCATGACCTAGAAAAGTAAATTATCTTGAGATTCCTTGTCTCTCTCTAGTGGAACTACAGAACTGTATCATCAGACTATATCAGCACAATTCCTTCCATCTGAACACTGGCTTTTTCTTCCTTTGAATGATGCACTTGGGAAAAGGCAGTTTGGTTTAAAAATGCTGCATATAATTCAATCTTCTCTTTGTCTAATTCCTGTGGAAAGACTGAAACAGAATCATAAACAAAAGTATTGCAGGAACACAATCACTTAGATTTAATGTAACAAAAATGCATGTTTATACTATACATATTCACAGGTTTTGCAAACTCAGATTTTAAAATACCACACAAGGTCTAGATATTTATAATTTGAGATTGTTTACAAACTTGTTTGCTTGGGTTTTTAAAAATTTACTTTCGTAAACTTGGAAGAGATAAAACTACAGACTAGAAGCCACAGGAAGCTTTACTAAGCAAAAGCCAGAATTGAGAGATGCTAAAGAATGGAAGATGTGCATTGCTCTCCCTGCATTCAGTGCAGAACACAAAAAAGCCCTAGATGGGTAGAAGATAGATTCTTTTGCCTAGAAAATGCTATATCAGCTCAGTTGCAATTACACTCCAAAGTGGAACATTTTTACTGACAGTCACTCAGAGGAGATGCTGTGTAATCTATTTCAAACCTGTATGGCTTTGGACCAGAACCCTAAGAAGGCAGGCATGACCATAAACAAAGTCCTGGATGCTACCTCTTTCTTTCGCCTTCAGGAGTCTACAGACAGCTAACTGTTCTTCTGACACAAGTATTGAGTCCACAGTGTCTAGGAGATCCTAGAATTATTTCCAGATGACAGCACCACAGATTAGCCACACAGAGCAAATACCTTAAGTAACTCCAATATTGCCAGATTAGTCAAGTGAACTCAGCCAAGTCAGATGAAAAGCCAGGGTCTTGAGGAAGCAGTTGAAACAAAAAAATTTGCTAGTTTAGTCTCATGACTAAAGGAACTTCTACACAAGATGAAAAATCTTGGTCACTTGATACAAAGAATACAACTAAATTCCCTCATCCACACTTTTCGCTACACTTTTGGAAATGAGAATATTAATAGGTAAACAAATCAGATTTTAATTTAGCCACCTGATTTACTCAGGTTACCCATAATACAATACAATACCTAGGTTAACCATAATACAATCTCCTATCTATTAACACAAGCAGATAATTTGGATCACACTGCCCATATGTAGAAAATCATTCTATCAAATGATATAAAAATAAGCAACATTGAAAAATCTCTTTGTTTTGAAGTCTTAATTTCAAAAAGCCCAACTACTAGAAGCACCCATACCTTTGGAGGAAGAAAGTGACCAAACATTTTAACTGTGTAAAACACACTGCTTAAAACACACTGAACACATATATTGCAATCTTTTTCACTGTACATGCAATATTAGTGGTAACTATATGGATGGCTCATGTAAAAGATACAGAGAAGTAGAAACACTGTGTATTGCAAATCATGGATTCATTTTCAATCAACATGAAGAGACGTAAAACTGATTATTCAAAAAATCACAGGGCAAAGTACCATACACATGTGGAAAACAGAATGCTAAAATGCTGTGAGAAAGTGGCTAGTTATGATTTATAATACATCTCACATTTTCAGTCAAGTCAAGAAGAGAAAAAGAAAAGATCAGTGTGATAATAGTTTATAAACATGAAGGATTTATTCTTGTATCAATATGAAATACTAAAAGCAAAATCTAATCAAAAGGAACAAGCTGGCAGACTAAGAAAACTTTAATATAATAACAGCCTTTTTAAAATCTGATCTTGGATCATTAACTTCACAACAAGATTACAGCACAACAATATTACATTCAGATCTGGATGATTTGTGCTTAGCTACAACTGGCTACGCAAAAAATATGAGGTAGAGGGTAAGTTTTCTAGACAATCTACCATTGACTGATAGTTTAATTCAAGGTTTGATTTCAGGGTTTTTTTTTCATCCAAAGAAAAGTTATATTTATAAACTGATTGGGAATGCTCATATTTCTCTTATTTTTCCAAGTGCCAAGATCAACATCTTAAGTATGCCTTGCATTTTCAGACATATTATGTTAGATTAAGATATCTAAATTTACGTGCATATTTATAACCACTTTACCCATGTCTCTCTATTTAGGTATTTCTCTGGCTCAAATAATCTTGGGTTCTGAGCACTGATCCATATGTTTTGTAGTATGGATATACAGTTAAAAACCAAACAATTACACTCTGCAGTTATGAAAGCTTTCCTCCTACTGACATCAATATGAACCCTGTGAAGAAAAACTTGCACCCAAATGCAAGACAGAAATCATTACAAATGACATCACAAAGACAATATAAATCTCAGACACATGGTTATCCTTCTCCCTCTTTGTAAGCATGCAACGCCCATTACCATTAACAAGATTTATGCAGGTGTTTCAAAAGAGCAGGATATATCATATAGAATCAAAGTTTTTTAGGCCAGTTACATTTATGAAATTTCTTCTGGCTAGAAAGCATGTGCAGTGATCTGAGGAGGGCTGAGCACTTTCAGAAAAGCAGAGAACATATTCAGTCCCAAGTGACACACAGCAGAACAGTGGTCACGCCTCAGCCAGGCATTTAGGTAGCAATACTTTCAGAAACTACCAAATATGTATTACTCAAAATGTGAAGAATGCAAACTGTGGAGAATGTTGACTTTTTCATGTGACTGGGAAGTTATGGCAATTCTGAGAAAACCTGTGGGAGTAATGATGACTAAATGCGAATAGACAGAGAAGAGGCAGTACATCTAAAGATGGCAAGAGTTCTCTTAGTGGAAATATAGCTATAAGATTATGTCATCTTCAGTGTGTGTCATCCATTTAATGTAAAATTAATCTATGTTAAAATTCATTCTAAGTAACAGTAAACCATAGAGAAAAAAAAGAGAAGTGAAACCTTCCTAATCTTTTGGCTTGCACAATTTTTAATGGTCCGCTATCACAATAATGTGATTTATGTGTGGCATTATTTGTAAGTAGAGGGAAAATATAATGATGAATGTTTGATATCTTCACATACATCAAGTAAAAAAACTGACAGCTGTGTTATTTTCTACTTTCAAGGTGGTTATTACTGGAAAGGTATTTTTGTTTTGACACATTCAGCATTCCTGTTAAGCAATTTAGAATATAATTTTATACAGGAGTTCAAATATTACAACACCCACAAATAGACGCTCATAAACAAATGCTGCTGGCACAAAATAATAACAAACTCCATTCCTTCCTTTCACAATAGATCAAATTTAAGATAATATAAGACTAAAGAGAAAGACACAAGTAAAAAACTGATTTTCTTTGAAATGGAGAAAATCATAAATAATTCCTGTTCTAAACTCCTGAAAAACTATATTACTAATCAATTTAGAATGCAAATGTAACAAATTTAGCACATTTTGGACTTATTATGCAGATGTTAATTAAAAGTTCTTTTGCTGGGAAATGCCAGACATTGCTAAGGATAAAGTATTTATCTGTTGAATTCTATTTAAAAATAGCACCCATGCTCTACCCCTAAAGTCAGACAACTGAAAAAACCCTCAGAAAAGGGGACTCTGTCTTTTGCATTAAGTAAACTGCTAACACTGCTATTAATCACCAGAAAAGTTCTTTGCACATTTCTACAAAAAGTTGCCACCTGTCTTCTCAGGTTTTAATTGAAGACACAACTACTCTTCATTAAAAGAATAATTTCAGAGTGTCTAGAGTGTACTATCCAATCTTGCACAGTACAGTTCCACACCAAATATGCAATGTATTAACAGCTTATACCTGTTAATAATTTACTGCATACATAACAGATGGTAGCATGTGTATGCAAACAGAAGCACAATGCAGAGTTACCTTAACACACCTTTTTGATTTAGTTTTATTAACTTCTGTAGTGCAACTAAACAGTAAACCCAACCATTTACCATTGAAGTCACTTTCTAAAGGGATTTTTGCTACACTACTGAGTTCCCTATGAAGTCGCTGGAGGCAGGTTTTCACTCTCTTACACAAGGTGTAAGGTTTGTATCAGTGTGTGTGTCCTAATAGCTTTGGTTAGCTTTTGGAGCACTTCCCACTTGAATATAATTAACTAAAACAGCAATGCTACCATAATGAAAACATGTAATTCATAAGACTGTTAAAATACACATAATTTTCAACTTACTATTGCTGCAATACCATTTGAGATAGAGGGTGAACACTTCTACTGGTAAAACGTGATTTTTCCATACTTCCACAACTGAAAAAAAACAGTTCTCGCCAACTGTAGAAAATAAAATCTCACTTTCATTAAGCTTTAAAGCAACGTTAATAAATTAGTATAAATCATAAAATAAAAATGGTCTGCTACAGAACTCATCATTTTAATCCTTTAACAGTCTTTATATGTTTCAGAAAATCACTCCTGGAAATACACAGTCTATAAACAAAAGCTCATGAGTGAACATCATTGGTTTAAGTAACATATACACAAAGTTTGGAAAGTCATCTTCAAGACTTACCATTTAAAATCAATTAGATGTGTGAGGAGGAGGAATTAAGTTGTCTTATACTTGTATAATTTTGGAGTATTTTGACCAGATTTCATTTGAGATAATCTACTAACAACCATCAAACTGGAAGCAAATTTGTATTCTGCATGTATTTTGTACTCTGTATGTATTTTATACATTATACTGCATTAAGCCATGTGACTAACATCTGTTGCACATTGTTTATTCTTTGATCCTTCCTCCAGGGAAAAAGCAGAAGCAAAGATGTTTCCTGTTTTGATAGAGTTTGAGAGTTTTATATGTATTTATATCAATAGCTATATCTCTCCCTTATTTTATATATATATACACATTTCTATTAATATATGCAGTACTAAATATTTATGATAACCAAGCATGGGCTACAACATTCCTTTTGCTTTTAAGAGTAAGATGGTACAGTACATCCTGTCTCCTATTTCCTAGAAGAATTCATATGGCAAAATTGGAATAACCTCACTGACATTTAATTCCCTGGATAAACATCAGTGTTCCTCAGTTTTCCCCTGTGCTGCATGTCACCACAGGGTCTTTCAGGATCTTCTGCCCATATGACAGAGATACTGAAAGCCTTGATATCTAATCCAAATTCTGAGCAAAAAACCAAACCTTCCAGTTTTACACAGTGCATACTGAATACACGTGGTTTGCACTGTCCAGCCAGAAGGTCGCACTGGTGTGAGCAGCTGAAGTCAGCCTTCACCTGTCAGGAAAGGATGTTGTCTCCAGGCCAGCCAAGAAAACATTTCAGCCTTGATGGAAAATGCCTTCCAACAAACACAGCATCAACAAAAAATCTAAAGAACAAAGTGTCAGCCAGAACATATACAAGAAGTAATTTCTGAAATCTTCCTCTGCCTCACATATCTTAAAACTGCTTCCATCAGCTTTCAAAGCATCAGTCAGTCTCATCCAGAAACCACTTCATGAAGGTTTTGATATGGTACTCATGACAAATTGGTAGATTCTACTGCTCACTACAATGATACAGGAAAAGAGGGAGTTGGGAAGAAACTGAAAACTGCACATGCTGGACTTGAGTAAGGAAAGCTCAGGAGGTCTGGTTTACCAGCTTTTTGGAGCTCTTTTCTCCATCAGTTATATCCTCTAGCTGATACTTAAGAAAAAAATCTAAATTACCAGTTTCTCAGATCAAAGTTACTTGGTTCAAACACTGGCCCAGATCTGTGTGATGTGTCTAGCTCCTGCTAATGTCAACTTTAAGAAGTTTAATCAAGCTGCTCTAAGGGAACAGACACTGCTTCAGTTTTACTAATCTAATTCTGCTAGGTCCTGCTCTCATGGCAAAATCCTTTCTTGGTATAGTCATTCCACGCTTCTTAGATATGGGTATGATATAATGTGCTGGTTTTCATTAAGTTTTCAGTTCACCACCTTTTTTCTGCAGTGTTCCTTCTACACACTGCCTTCTGCAGGAGTTCCAGTTAGTTGAACATAAAAATAGTTAGGTCTCACTACTCTCCAAAATTGATTTGATTGTTGCCAAGCAAGAGGCTTTGCAAATATTATTGGCTCATCACAACCAGACTGTTGTGCTACTTACAATGTAGTCACACGTTCTGTTATGGTTTCTTCTGTATTGTCTGAGACTTCTTGGGTCACACAGGCTCATGAGTAGGCTTGTTTAACTTAGTAGTATATATTCTTCAGAGAAAAAGCAAGTCTACCCTGTTGATTAGCATCTTTATCTTGCTGACACAAGACAATGGATTCAGAATCACTCTGTATCCCCTCTCTGTATCTCCACATGCCCTAAATACCTGTAGCTTATAAGGTTGATATTGGCCTACATGTCCTGCCAAAAACTGCACTGTGCTCTCCTAGCCCAAATTCAATACCACAGCCACAAGTTGTCACAAGATTTACTTTTTAATAAAACTTTTGGGAAAAAATGTCATAGAGAGAATAAAAACTAAGTTACAGAATATAACATCTAACATCTTATTAGTGTTTGATCTTTGGCAGGAGAACTGCTGAAAACGACAATGGTATGTGTGAATGGAGAATGAATGGGAATGCCTGGGTGTGGTAGCACAAAGAGGAACACTCAGACAGACAAGGCTCTCAAAATGTCCTGTGTTAATGGCACATAATTTAGCAGGTTATCAAGCTCCCAGGTCACTCAAGCTTCAAAAAGATATCCAGATCCAGAGACAAAGAGCAGTGATCAAAGCCTGACCACTCACAAAGGGGAAAATAAAAAAAACACTGTTATCTCCAAAAAGGCAACCTACAAGCTAAGAACTCAGGAGATGTCAAGACTTGAAGCATGCCCTTTGTGTCATGGCAACCAATCCACAGCCTAACATCTGGACAGAAGTATCATTGTGCCAGACTGTTGGATAGACTTCTTGGACATCATACCTATTCTGGTGCTCAGGTGACAGTGAGCAAATGAAACCTACCTTGTTTCAGGCTTTGTTTTAGATAAAATCACCTTCCCACCTATAAGATATCCCCATTGGTATTGACTACATGGTTACTACATTTAAATAGTACAGTAAAACAGTATTCCACTTAGTTTGTATGTTAACTACTTTGTTTGGTAAAAGACTTTATTGCTGAGGATGACAATGCTTATGTCTCCATTAGTTTTTCAGTTGGATCTACAGTGTGTTTCTAAAGCAAGTCCTTCAGTCATTCACATGTTCTAATCTGTTTCAGGTCTCAGGGAGATTTAGGTGCAGGCAAACTGGATTATTTCTTGTGGAAACTATAGAGAAATTTCTGTTCCAGTTGTGCACCATTTCAATCCAAAACTAACATAACAGCGTGAAAAAAAAAAGCACTCTTATGAACAGCTTCAATGCTGAGGAAGGAATATTTAGCTCAGGGAGCCAGACTAAATCAAGTAAAAAGTACATTTCTCCAACTGTACAGACTCTAGATGTAGGAGTCTCCATACTGACTACCTCAGACTATTTCTTCATCCAATACATTGGCACTGTATTACTTGTTAACACAGTCAACTCCATTAAAAATGTGGGATTTTTAAGACTATTTTTTGTTCAGGCAGAAATAAAAAGACATTTAGAACAATTTGTAAAGTTACTGGCCTGGGTCTAAGCAAGCTGATCTATAAACTAGAAATTAGTTCAACACTGTCATTGTGAACATTTAGCATTTGAGACTGATTTCAATGCAAAACAGGCACATAACATACTCACTGCCTAAAAGCTGGACTGACTTAAACCTATCGTGAAAAGTCACTTAGCTCAACTAAATTTCTCATGTTTATAGGCCTCCAGGACAAAACATCTGTGACTCAAGTCAGTATCCATGGAGTTTATTTCAAGCAAAAGGTGCAAGGCAGTACTAACTATGTCCCTTCCTGTCTTATTACAGGGAAAAAATGAAAAGAGAAGGTCAGCCAATCCTCTCAACACACACACTCCAAAAATAACAGAGAAGGATCATAAGATCTCTCTACAGTTGCTGGACCAAGTGTTTCCTAGAGTATGTACCAAAAAAGTGTACTTTGCTAAAAATGTAACATTGCTCAAGCTATTCTTAGCAGTCCTGCCATCCATCAGGCCTTGTAAGCAAACATAATTTCTCATCTAAAAATAAAAAGCTTTCTTGTAGAAGTGTGATAAACCACTTTTCATGTCCAAATGTTCTTGCACAAACCAAATAAGGAGAAGGCTGTTTAATTTCAAAGGAAAAAAACCACACAGTACTACAGTGGTGTGTAAAGCAGCTGGAAGTGACACACAGTGGAAAAAGAAGCCAGATCAAAAGAAGAAATTATCCTCCTTGGCAAAATATGTCCAAAGCTGCCAGCATGTGATGGTAGTAGTGTTGAAAAATAAGTACTGCACTCTTAGCCAAACAGGAGCAGCAGCTTATTGAACGCCATAACCACAGCTAAGCCGTGGATTCAGAAGCAAATTTAGGGAGTCAGCATTAAAATGTCAAAACAGTAACACTAGCCAAACACTTTGGATTAACTTTTCAAAAAGCACAGAACACATGACAGGTGAAAATGATGCCTTTTGACACATGCTGGTGTCTCCTGAAGATGATAGGCCAAACTCGGACCTCAAAAGGACCCTAGAGAGCTTGAAGCCCACTGCTGCCAAAATTAGATGAAAACCTCAGACCTCACAGCAAATGAATATCAGAACTTTGCTTAGACAACTAGCAATTGATCATGAGGCGCTAAAACACTTTGGCTATTACCTCTCATCAAATGTAACTGAAATGTGACCTAGGCCCTTGAGAAGCCCCATTCTAGCAGATGTTGGTGAGCATAGCAAGAAAGGGATTAGCAAAATGCTCAAGTGAAATGGATATTCTAAATTCTAATAGCTGCTTAACATTACAAATTAAATAAAACTGTCCTTCAGGAATGAAGTGTCCCAAATGACAGATTGATATGACAGCAAAGAAACAGGAAAAATAGCAAATACAGGAAATACAGGCGTATAAGATCCGAGTCATTAAGCAGAAGGAGACTTAACTGAATGGTCATGATCAAAGCTAGTACTAAATTACAATATATGAGGAAAAGAGACTTAACTGTACAATAGCATAGAGGGGGTGAATGTTATAGAACTGAGAATAAAGACTTGCAACAGCTGAAAAAAAGTGGGGAAAAATCCAAAGTGCCAGTGCTATTAAAAAAGACACCTTGAGATAAGTTTTCAAAGAGCTCAAGCATAAATAAGACCTAAAACTAAACAGAGATCTAGAAGATAAAGTTACCAGTCAGAGGCAATGATTAGAGTATATCATAAAGTACTTGCAGAAGATCTCAAAAAACCCCAAATATAAATAAAACTCCTATTGTGATGAGAGAGGCATTCATATCCCCTGATTTATATAAAGTCAGAGCTTTTACCACCAGATTTTGTTTGTATAAGAATTTCCTGGAGAAACGGAAATTTGGCAAACAGAAACTAACCCTAAACCACTGGAAAACCACAAGATCCAAATGCCCACTGCTAAGCAGTGTAGTGGTGAAGGCATCATTTAACCCCTATCTCATCACTTAGCACTCTGAAAGGAAATATTAGTAAAATTGAAACAATAATCTTACAAACTCTTATGGTGGCCATAGAAGAGGAATTATTCTTAACAACCCATAAATGATTCCACTAACTACAGAAGATGTAGATAAGTTGTGGAAAGCCTTGTTGAGAAATGTAGAAATGCATGGTTACAAGAAAAACTATTACTTACAGAGAAACACCTCATCACCACTTTGTTTTGATGTTCTAAATGTCCTGTCTGGATTCTTTTGAGTTTATGCTATTTTTTCCCCTCTAATTTGTCTTTCTTCTCAAGCTTTCTGGAACAAAAAAACCCAAATCTCTTGAATCTCTGCCCCAAAGTAAATAGTTTAGTATTTGTGTATTTCAAAAGATCTAAAAGCCTCTATTGTGTTGCTCACTGACAATCACAGTTCTAGAAAAATACCAAAATCAGTAGGAAAAGTCTCACTCCCAGACTAGGAGAAACATAAATCTTAGACAGGTATTTCTTTCTGTTTGTAGGCATTCTGTGGTCCTTCCACTTGCTTCACATCCAATTTAGTCTTTAATTTCCTCTTATCACAGCTTCTATTTTGAATTTAACTTTTGAGAAGGAAAAGGAACAATATGAAAAGCAGGCTCTTCTAGCACCAGTCCATAGGAAATTCACTCAAAAAAGCCCTGCTAGTAGAGATTTTAAAAAACCCTTTAAATCAGTGCAAAAATACATAAAGCCTTTGGTAACCTTGTTTCACAGTTCTGGGCAGGATTTTAGTTTTGTTCTTAATTAAAAGAACTTTTGGGTCAATTTGCTTAAAAGTCCTACAAAACAGAACACAAACTACTACTAATTACAAAATATTCCAACAAGTTGCAAAATCAACCAACAACTGCAGCAGTCTCTGAACATGTTCATCTCTTTTGTCTACCATTTACTTCTGCCACTTCAGAACGTTCCCAAGGATGCTCAGATCCCTAAAGAGCAATCTAACATGCACACATTCCCAAATAAAGGGAAAAGAAGCCTTCAACAGGGCAATAATCCAAATCTCCAGAAATTATGGATTTACACAATGAAATTGTGTAATATTTGAAGTTTATCAAGTTTCAAAAAACAAGGATTGCTGTAGTATTCCCTTTACAAGACCAAACAGAAAAGCATTCCATAGGAATTGTTTCATAGGGCTATTCAGTCCCTGCTCAAATTAGGCACCTTTGGAAGACTACTCTTTACTGTGGCTTTCAGCCACTACACAAAATTAAAATAATAACAGGCAGAAATAATATCCACAAAGTGATACTTTCTTAATTCAAAAAATTTATCCTCAGAGGTGTCAAATACGTAATTTGAAAGCTTAGAAAGAAATTTCCTGGTTTTCACTAAGCCATGCAAAAACACACCTACTGATACAGTGTCTGGAATATGTTCACTAGCTAAATTTTCTGGAATATGCTCACTAGCTAAATTTTCTGGCTTGTTCCCTCACAGATCCTATGTCATTACTCATTTCCATCAATCTCCTCTCCCAAGTAACACACAATAAGACAAGAAGAAACAGCCTCAAGATGTGCCAGGGGACATTTAATTTGGATATTAGGAAAAATTTCCTCACCAGAAGGGTTGTTAAACAGCAGAACAGGCAGCCTAGAGAAGTGGTTGAGTTGCTATCAATGGATATTTAAAAGATATGTTTTCTATTTAAAAGAAATCTATTTAAAAGAAATCCATTTAAAAGATATGTTGATGTGACACTTAGGAACATGGTTTAGTGGTGGGCTTGGTAGTGTTAGGATAATGATCAGGCTCAATAACCATAAGAGTCTTTTCCAAACTAAATGATTCTATGATTCCCCTCAGCTTATCCTCCATCTGATCTTCCTCACAACACATTTATTTCAAAACCATGGTTCTGCCTACCTCTACACTACCTCCTGGCAGTTTCTATACCCCTGCAGCTGAAAGCAAGAGAGAACTGGCAATTAGGCCTCGGTCAAATCATTAAACCAAATGTACTCAGAACATAGTATAACACACACTGGAATCAAGACATGGAGATGCTGTGAAGGGGTAATTTCCATCCTTTTCTCTCCCCCCCCCCCCATCATTTTCTTCTATGTGTAAGAAGCAGAGATACACATTAGCACTGCAGTGGAAATGTCTAAACACAGTCTTTCACATCCCTCTCTAAAGAGCCTGTAGCTGACACATGCAGTAGAAAGTCAGGCCTCTGTTCCCTCGTTTTATTTGATAAACAAAAAGGGGTAAAGGTTAAGATGCTTAATTGCTATCTTCACAGAAAGTGACTTTGAATACAACTGACAGTCACCCAACAAAGACGACATCTGTATAAATGACAGGTAAGAGAATGAAATCCTATTCCAATGTGCCAAAAATTTTAAATAAATAAGAGGAGAAAGCAATCACTAGAATCAGCTTTTTGTGCAACAAGCTCTAAACCATAGTGTAAATAAAGACCTGCACAAGAACTC
The DNA here is from genome assembly GCA_024865655.1 of Emberiza elegans. NCBI lineage: Eukaryota > Metazoa > Chordata > Aves > Passeriformes > Fringillidae > Emberiza > Emberiza elegans. The sequence continues at coordinate 24,598,618 of JALJVW010001283.1, read as the reverse complement.
CTATTTTCAACAATATCTCAGAATACGTCATAAAAATTAGGAACATTCGTGTTTATTATCTTGTCTCAACTAACAGCTGAAAAGCACAAATATTTACAAACACACCCACCTCTATATTTTTTTATGATTTAGCCATAAAATTTGAAGATTCACAAACAAATTATGATCTCATTCATGTAGGACAGATCTACCCAGAGCTTACTGGAATCACTCATTATTTACACGAGCATCACTGTGACCATAACATTCAATGTATTACATTAAAAATAAGAAAATCCATCATCTGCATATATTACCTGGCTGCTGAAGTTGAAATTGTATGGGGAAAATTGAATTGCTTCTTTGGACACATTAGGTCGAAAACCAAAACAAAAATATAGGCACTAATTTAAAACAGATTCAATCAAATTGCATGTCATATGTTTGGAGAAGGAACAGATTTTGCATTTATTTAGCCATTTAAATTACTTTTACATTATTTCAAATAATTACTTATTCTAAAACAGGTAAGTGATTTTTGGCTCATGGATTCATATTTTTCCACAGAGTTAAGCATGAACACTTGTTGTAGAACTGAAGGATGAAGAGGGGGAAAGAGGATTTTGTTTGCTTGCTTATTGTAGGGATTTTTTAAGGGATTGGAAGATGCACAAGAAAATAATGAAAGCCATTTTTCTTGTATAATACTACACTGTCAGTTCAGTCTGAGTTCTACATATACCATCAGAAAGATAAAAATACTTAGAAAAATAATAATGATAGTCACACTTAATCACTAATGAAATGTCCCATATTGTAACTGTACATCACCTAAAATGATTTCCCAGTGGAAAACAAAACAAAAACATTACAAGAAATATGTCTCATCATTCAACTAAAGCAAACAGCAAAATTGACATTTGAAAAACCTTGCACCACTAAATGAAACCACCACTACCCACATTCACACTAGCATATAACACAGGTTTTCTTGAACTAATCATGCTGCAGGAGTACCTAGTGGGCATTTCCAAAGGCTTAACCACATTCTGAAACAAATTCTAAAGAACTGAATAGAATCAGTCTATTCCCAAAACATTTCATAGAAGACAACACCATATGCAATAAGACTAATATTAGAACCCTCTATCAGGATATTAGATCTGCTGTGACTAAAAATCCCATTCATTACCATCAATTTCAATAGCTGTTACTGGAACTTCTACATGTGAAACTTGCATCTTCCAGGATTAGAGATAATAATGAAAATGCCTGTATTATTTTTTAAACAAAGAGGAAAAAACAGAATACCACACTTTATTTCAATTAAAGACATATTTTTGTTAGTTCTAGGACCCCAGAAATTTGGAGTATACCTTTCAAACTTGGAAGATAGCTAGTACCTACTATCACAAACAAGAAAAGGTTGGAAAGGCTGGTGAAATGTTAGAACACTGGGTTTAGGTCCAAAAGGTATGGGCACAGTTCCTGACTTAACACTGGGCACAGTGTGGTGTCATAGTTGTAGCCAAAACTATTACTCCAGGCCAGTGGTAGGCAAGCAGAGCAGAGGCAAACCAAAACTGCCTACCCAACTCTCTGTGACTAAACTGAAAGTTTCCCTGCCCAGAGTCAAAAGATGGAGCTCAGGAATGGATCACTCAACTGCTCATATTCCTCACTACTACTCATAAGGGCTGGACTGCAGTTTTTGCTCAGCAACATCATGGTTTTTAGGAACATAACCTTCTCTTAGCTTCCTCTGAGCTTGTCACCAGCAAGTACTCAAACTACTACTCATACAAGAAAGGACAAAAAAAACCTACAAAAAGGAAAATAAAGCCACCAATTTGTTTGCATATTTTTGGTTGGGTTTTGTTTCAACTTGAAACCAAATCCACAGCAAAAAGCATTAGCACTTGGCAATTGTAAAGAGGTAAAGTAATATGCATGGAATTAATGATTCCTCTGTACTTCCGTTTGTTATTAGTGTGATTGGTCTTGCAGTCTACATTTAAAATCTAAAATCTGTTACCGGGATCAGGTTCTTTCTAGGTGGGGCTGGTAAATTGCAGACTACTAGCAATTATCATAGAGACTAAGAAAGCTTCCCATACTTGGTATGGCAAGTCAGATCAGAGATAATTGCATGACAGAAGCCTGTGGCTGCTTTGAACACCATCTTTCTTTCAGCCCTTTAAAAATTAAGCTTATGGCTTCAAAACAATTGGCAGCATTTATTATCTTCTTTCTTACCCTTCACAGCATATATCTGCAAAATCTCTGCATTTATGAGCACTCTACTATTTATATCATTCAGGAAGTTAAGTGGAATGGTCTAATGTTGCTGACTGAATATTGAACAATAGATAGACTATATTGCTACTGATTTATAACCAAAAGTAATTTTCAGTCATTTCATCTCTATTGGTAGGGGAAAGAGTTGAGAGAGATAAAGTAAGACACAGGGAGAAAGAATTCTGAGAATTAATTTCAAAATCACAAACTCAGTGTTCAGTAATGACAATTTTCTCATTTCTCCATATTCTAACTCTCTATAAACAGGTCACTTTTGAGGGAAAATTATACTTTTACTTTATAAATGCCAAGCAACTCATATAACAAAAATTAAATCATTAGTATTACCTACACACCTATATATGCACAGATATAAAGGGCAGGTATGGATATATATTAGACACACACATATACTATATATATATATTTATAGATATATCAATACAATGTGCATAGAAACATGCTGGCTTCTCACACATGCATGTACAATAGCCACACCCATTTTTGCTAAGCCAAACCACTAAATGTCAGCTTTAAGCTGGGAACAGGACTTTACAGCTATAAACCACTGAAATACAAGTTTATATTGGAAATGCTTAGACACCTTTAACTATAATGATGTTAACAGGCTCTGCCATAATTCTAATCCTAGAATTTAAAAATATGCAGTTACCATTCTACAGTAGCATTAAAAGAGCCCCACTACCTCTCCAGCTTCAATGACCAAAAGCCCTTTTCAAAATTCATGTGCCACACAGCAAAAGTAGCAAGTGATTTTTAAACTCCTAAAACTCTTTATTCATCTCATATAATTACAGATAGTAACAATGTAAAGTTGCATACTTGAAACATAAGCGGGGCCACATGTTCTAAAACATCCCTTTTTTTGTATCAATTTTGGTCAGTAATGTCAGACTGAGATGTTATTGTCTTGTGATACTATCCCATAAGAGAAGCATTTTATGATAGGCAAATATTGTACCTTGTCTTCCAAAATCACTGAGAAACCTCTTTGGAAAACTATGAGAAATGCAAAAGAAATTCCCCTGATGCTGCAGAACACACATCTGGCTTCTCTGTTAAAACAGCAGTTTTAACTCTTATGAGTTAATAGACCAACAAGGCACATTAATAAGGAAACGCATTACACCTTAAGTACTCCGCATCCTGTTTTGATACCAAAATGACAGCTGGATGGAGGACAGTGATTGCAGTGGTACCAAAGCATACTTCAGACTTCAGCTAAGGGTCAGCAAATATCTTCTAAAAAGGGTTAAAACCAGAAGATTTGGTGAGAAGGAGAGAATAGTTTCTCTCTAAGTAACCTTGCAGGCAGGAATGCTACAACTGTCACTGTTGTAAAATTCCATTTATTATGCCTAGTGTTCATTCTCTACCTCTTTGGAGAAGTAGAATTCCTGCACAGAAGTATATGCTTGAGCCTCTTGCTGGGAGAGAGCAAGATCATAAAAATACTGCCTTGTAAGAACGGTGTGTACATGAGGTATACTGAGGCAGGCAGCAGGCACCCCACTGTGCCCTCGGGCGAACCAAGCCTAGCAGAGGCTGCGTTGCTGTGGGTCTCTGCACTGGGATGAACTAAGCCTAACAAAGCCTGTGTTCCTCTGGGTCTCTGCCCAATGTTGTTAGTGGGTCAGTGAAATAAATCTACTCTTTGCATTTCAGCTGCAAAGTGGTGGTTGCCCTGGTTACCTCTTTGTGTCACTTCATGCAACTTCTAAATTCTACTAGGTCCATATGTCTGTGTTGTACAGCCACATACTCTAATTTACTGCTATCACAGCTAAGACTCAATTTTTCTTTCACCGTATTTTTACTTTTTGCTTGATATTTTGTACATGATTATTTCTGTGTGGATAACCAACTAGTGATATGCAAAAAAGAAACTAAATATTAAAGGATTACTCTTGTGAATATTTTGTCAAATTAAAACAACTGGAAATGGGCAAAAAAGTGTGTCTACATTTGTATTGACTCAGAGCAGGCTTCTACAGTAGTATCAAGCAGTAAAACACAGTCCTGCAAGACTGAACAATATTTACATTTAACTTTGACATTTGAATGTTTTCCAGTAGTCCCGACTGATTTTCTATGGGCTTATCAGTTGTCATCACAACACTGCAGACATACCGAACAGACAAATGATGGCTACAGATGCACTGATCAAAGAGGTTGCTTCAGCCTTCTCTCTTTTCAATTTAAGAAGTTAACAACCTTGGTGACATAGACTGGAAAGACTCAAGACTTCTGCTGATACAACATTTTTTAAACAAACAGATATTCTTTCCTCAAAGAAGAAAGGTGTAGGTACCAAAGACAATTTTTTAACATGACAGGAGAAGAGTGAGTAAGAACTTTATGAGCAGGAATTTAAAGCTGGGTTGCTAAATCCATATTTAGTCAGCTATACAAGCAGACCTGATTTATAAATATTCCAAGCATCCTCATCATCAAACACCATTTGGTTTTCAAGGGTGTCCAGCAGAGTTGAAAATAAGGCCACTAATTTTAGAGCCTAAATAGAATTCAAATTATCTAACACTAGGACCCTGTTTTGAAAATGTCAGAATCTTGCTCAGAAGTTCTTTGTTTCCAGTACCTTTGCGGGGCAAAATCGTCTGTAAGTACAGATGAACTAGGTTAGACCAGATGTCCATCTATCCCACAGTCACTACTAGTACTAAGAGTTTCAGGAAAAACTAGGAGTGCGGTATATAGCAAAGGACACTTTCCCCATCATATTCTTCTAGATCCCAGCAACACGTGATGCACCTAGAAAGATTATTTATACATGGTACTAGGATAAGAACATTTCCTTGTGCTAGCACTTAGTACAAAACTAGTACATCAATACATTAATTCAAACAATGTGTGCTGGAAACAAAAGTTTAAAAACCATTGTTTCAAAAAGAGAATTTCAACTGATGCAAAAGCTTATTGTTCTCAGGAGAGTAAAATAAACACCAGCACATTTGCTGAAGAAGGAGAAAGCTGCTAAGCAGTTTCTAACACCACAGAAACACAAGGAATTGGTGTGACTGTGAAAAAGCTAAAGTAGTTAAACACTGCAAGAAAAGTCAAAGTCTCAAGTGCAGGCTCAGGTAGCCCTAAAAGTTAGAGTTTCTGTATTTGAAAGGATGTTTTTCCTCAGGGAATGAAAAAGAACAAGGAATTCAGAGTCTCTTCAGGTTCTGAAAAAAAGAAATGTGAGAAAAGACATCTGAACACTAGGATTGCAAGTGGGATCAACAAAACTGGATTGGGAGTGAACTGATTTGAAGAGCCCAAACAACCAGCGAATACACAGAATACCCTACTTTTCATCTGAAATCTTTCATTCAGCTCTGTTAATGTGTAACTGCTGGCTCATATGACAGCATCTGCAACTGGAAATACCTCTGATATTTAAATGCCAATGGGGTCAACAACTCCTCAGGAAGTACCATATCATCAACAGCATCAAAGCACAGTGCTATTTTAAATCTGATTTTAACCTCTTAGTTCTCTGAGTGCATAAATGATATGCACCTTTCAATGCAGTATATGGTCAAGGATCTCTTCCATGAACAACCTAATTAGAATCTCTAGGGCCTTGTAGTCTGACGCACTTCCCTATTCTTTTTACTCCAATTCACACTCTTCTGCTAGTGAAAGAACTTAAAATTAGATAACTAACTGCTGTTACATGTTCATGAGATGTTCAACATTCTAGAGATGGCATTGAATCTCAGGCTTTTAAGCTACTTAAATTTGGCCCACTATGCTTTATGAATTTAATTTCTGTACAGTTCAACATAATATCACCAACAAAGATAAGTAGCCCACATCATTCTTTTACTAGCATGAATTTAGGAGAAACTATACAGAATGACTTAAATTAAAACAGTGTAAAATTAAAGTGTGCAAAACTAAACCCTCCATCTTCAAAGATCTATAGGAAGCAAGAGGAAATGATTTTTATATTTCCTCTATAAATATATTTCCACACAGAAGTCCATAGCAAAGGAAAATATGAACAGAAAACACAAGTACAATGAATATGCTTTCAACTATGGTTTTGCTCATAATGCATCTGTCAGACTTCAAGAGAAATGCAGCTGACCCACAGTAGCTGCCACTGAAATAGGCAGATCAAAACACCTAATTAGATAATTCTGTGCAAGAACTATCATAATTTCATACCAATCTAATGTGTTGTGGAAACATCTCTCCTAAATAAGAAGAAGCATTTTGAGATGTGAAAAACACAATAAGTATAATTAATGGAGGAACAAAGAAAAGTGCCAAATGCTGTAAAACCCTAATACTTCAGGTAATTACTAAAATTCATGTCTGTTTCCTACCGTGGTAGACAGGAATCCAATTAGAGTTCTTATAGCAACAGCTTCTATGTGCTGGCATGGTGTATGTTTGTACTGCTACAGATAGACTAGAAGATAAAAAAAATAAACACTATAGCAACTTTTTTAACCCAAGGTAATAGCTAACTCTTTTTTCTTTGTGTGGGTTTTGACACGGATTTGCACACAGCTTATTGTTAACTTAAGCAATTTAGGCAATTATCATTGCATGCATAGGAATTAACCATTTAAGTAGCTTGTTATATACACAGAAGCTTCTATTGGAAAAATCACATACAACAAGAACAAATGAGCTATTATGAGTCACTTAACAGTCTCCTGCCCAAATACAACTTGACATTTAAACACCTTTAATTAGTTCTTACATTAGTTAAATTTTAAAAAATTTGAATCTGTTTAGCTTGATGCACTGTTAAATGACAGGCATCAGGAAGTATGCACACCCCTTCTTTCATCCTTATTTTCAGTGATATTGATTGCTTGGAACTGATACAGGTTAGATGAAGCATAGGGGAATAAAAGCACAGCTTTTTCGTATGTCCTTTACAAATAAAACACAATGATAGTGTCCTGAACACACAGTCTGGACTCAGATAATGACAGATGGTTTTGCAACAGAATTCCCTGCAGGTACCTTTTTCCTATAAATTCTGGGAAAGGTACATGCAGAGAAGGCACTGAAAACTTCCCACAGAGCAATAGCATATCATCAACTCAATCATGAAGATTTCTCCTACTGTACTGTGCAGCAATTTTGGCCCAGACATCACTGTCTGCTTTCTCTTTCATTCTGAACTATTTGTGTGTCTTGCATTTCACGATTCCACAGATCCCTGCTCTTATCTCACAGCTAAGTCAAATGGCTGGATTCTTTCCCAATTATAGCAAGGCCCTGTGCCAGCCCTTTAGTACCATGCCTTTGAAGACATAGAAGACTGCAGAGCAGCAGCAAATTTCATATGGCTTCAAGAATACGGCACACAGTACCACACCTCACTTCAAATCAAACCACCAGGCCAAGAACTGGAGAACCTGTGGTAGGTGCACAAACCAACTTGATGCCTTCATTGAGTGAAGAACTATCATTGAAAAGAAAGTTCAGTAACCAACAAAAGGGATCTAGAAAACAGCAAGCCTTATATGACAGAGAAGGGTGACTGAATGCTAAAATTTTACATTTTCTAGATCTAAATGAAATTTAAAAAGCAAGTAAACTTCTACTAAAACCTGTACAATATTGTAAATGTGCCAACATAATTTTCGACTTTTAACCCAAAAGAGGATTACAAGAGGAAAGATATAGGAAAAAAATTCTACAGCTTGAAAGGGCCAGTCCAATCAGCTAAAGGTTATAAGACTCATTAAAGTCACCAGGAATTTGGTGAGTTGGACCATGGGACGCACTTTGTGAAACCTGGCCTGCTAATGGGGTCCATCAGTCAGAGAAGGGTAAGAGCATCCTCAGTCCTAGGCTTGCCAGGCAGGAGAAGATAAACTAAAGTTGCTGGGGAAGGGGAACCACAATCCACCCCACTCATATGATGCCCAGAGCCTGGAGAGAGGTCACAGATCAGCACAAGGGCATCTGAAGAGCACCACAAAAGAATTTCAGCCAGTAAGTCAGTTTCCTCAAGGGCCCAGCTTAAAAGCCTCCATGCTAATGCATGCAGCATGGGGAACAAACATGGCCTGCAAGGCCATGATCTTATTGGCATCAGCGAAGTTCCCAGTGACTGGAAAAGGAAATACAACCCCATTTTTAGAAAGGTATAGAAGGATGACCTGGGGAACTACAGGCCAGCCAGTCTCTACTCAAGGTCCAGCAAAAGCATGGAGTAGATCCTTCTGGAAACTATGCCAAGGCACCTCAAAGATAAAGAGGTGACTGGTGACAGCCAACATAGCTGTAGTACTGACAAATCATGCCTGAGAAGTTTGGTGGCTTTCTAAGATGGGGTTACAACAGTGGTGGACAACAGAAAAGAAACTGATGTCATCTACTTGAATGAAAAGCATTGGACACTGTCCTGCACAATATCTTTGTCTCTAAAATGGAGACACAGATTTTATGGAATGACCACTCAGTGGATAAGGAATTGGTTGGATGGTCACACTCAAAAGGGTTGCAGTGAATGACTCATTGTCCAAGAGGAGAACAGTGATGAGTGGTATCTCAGGGGTCAGTACTGGAACTGGCACTGTTCAGTGTATTTTTAACAGACACAAACAGTGGGATCAAATGCACCCAGCCAGTTTGCTGATGACACCAATCTGAGTGGTACAGTCAAATTGCTGGAGGGAACAGATGCCATTCAGAGGTACCTGGATGGGCTTGGTACCTGGATGGGCTTGAAAACCTTCACAATTCCATGAAAACTTGGTAATATAATCCTTACTATTTACCTTCAGCTTCTGAAGATAAGTGTTTGACTAGATTCCCACACTTTGGAAATGCTTGTGAAGAAACCCTAGATTTGGATTTTAACATACTACTATTCTGTCAAAATATAAGGCTAAAATCAATGCCAAAAGAAAACAAGACAATGACATCAAGTATTTAGATCAACAGAACAAACTAAAGAACTTCAGTTTGACAAATGTAAAAATTTACACCCGCATTTCTAATAAGCTTATATTTCCCTTCCCTATGCCCTGTAAAAACTAAAATTAAAGGTCACAAAGAAGGCAAACAAACCTACTCATGTGAAGTAAGAACAAGAGTTTTAAGTTTGATTTAAGAAAAATAGCTCAGCAACTTTATATTGACAGTAACTTGACACTGTTAACTAGCTGGTAAGAAAGAGTCCAACAAAATACAGCAGATTGGATACTAATAAGTTTCTTTACCTAGCCATTCCCAGGCTGGAAAAGTTGGAAGGAACTATCAGAACATCAAGCCTGGAAAAGGGGTGGGTACCCAGGGTGGCATAAGCAGCTGAGAGGCACTGAGGAACTAGCTGAAGCAAATATTCTTCACAGCTTTCCATAAGGCACCAGGGAGCAAAGACTCTATAAGGAATGACTGCTTGCAACCTGGCAGCAGGATTTTGGAAACGGCAGGGATATTCCACATGACCACAGATTTCTTCATGCCACCTGAAAATACAAAACAAAACAAAACAATACTTAATTGTGTTATCAGTAATGTGCACAACTAACTATGCTAAGACAAGGATATTCTCTAGATATCAAAATGACAGAATTAATTTCCATAGAATCAGCTCACTTGCATTCTCACCCAGTTCACACATGTAGCACTTTGAAACACTCATTACATCTGAGTAGAACTCGTAACTAAAGAGAGAGACTAGTCACACCCTGTTTTTATAACAGATATGCATCAAAAGAATAAGTGCTCAAAATATATGTAAAGAGAACTAATAAGAATACAAAAATATTTACTCAGAAAATTCCTATTCAAACTTGGCTATGAAAATAAAATTCTATGCATATTAACACAACATTAATACAAGTATTTTAGGTTCAATTGCAATGTCATTCCAGGAGGGATTTTTTTCTGTTGTTGTTGTTACTAAAATTCTCCAGAAGCTTCAAGTACATTTTTTATTATTATTAAGTAAAAAAAAACCCAGTTTAGGCCTATCATGCTAGACATTCAATAGTACCACGTAAGGCCAATCTTACTTCATAAAACTTTTACAGGATATTTAGAGCTCTAGCTGGAAGAAAGGAGGGGTAAATCAAATCCTTCCTAAACACTGAGTCATATACCTTCACAATAAGTTATCTGCCCAAATAGATTCTTATCTAAACAGAAATCAGCTTCATGTTTTCACCTGTCGGCCTATGTTCTCTCCAGTGCACAGCCTCTCCTTGGTTTGAAACTTCAGTTTAAGTAATCTGGTTCTACTATGCCTCGACAGGCAAAGCACCTAGCATTGCCCAAAGCACTTATGCTTGGAAGATCATGCTGACACACAAAACAAAATGATGACATATAGAAAAGGATAAGATTTGGCTGAAGTACTAACACTCTAGCACCTTACATAAGTCTTTCTGTCAAAGAAGTGGACTCTATGTCCTTTCACTGACTACATATGTAAAGAATCCACATCCACTGACTACATATGTAAAGAATCCACATCCGTTGCTACGCAATTTTTTTTTTAAGGCTGGTTTAATCTAATATATTCCTACTCTAAAACAATGTCACTTTGCATTTTATTATCAGGGTTGAGATTAGGAAGGAACATGAAAGCTTTATCTCTTATAAAGATTGCCAATTCCTTAATGACCACAAGGAGATAAAAAGTTATAAACATCACAGCTCCACTTAACATTTACTGTGATACAGTCTCCTTACGTCAAACTCACTGGCACCTGGACATAAATTGCATTACAGGTAAAACTCACTGGCACCTGGACACAAATTGCATTACAGGTAAAACTCACTGGCACGTGGACACACATTACATTACACATTTCAACAGCTTCTTTTAGAATTTCTTTCTTTTCCTGTTACCCTAGACTTTATCTCCACTATCTTATCCGAGACACATGCTTAACATTCTATCAACACTGAGGCAGAATAATGTTTTGCACCAAAATAAATAAATTAATTAATAATTAGTAATCAATCAATAAATTCCTATTACCAAATGCACTGTACTTTGGAGAGGAATACATCTTCAGCTTATTCTTGCAGAGGCAGTCATAATATAAACATATAAGTAGCAAAGAAATTAACACAAAACAATTTCTGGAAGTTCATCAAACCTATCAATTATTTCAAAATTAGAACAGATATTTCTTAATGATCCTATATAAAGTATGAACATTTCTTTTCTCAAGATTAATTAGCATTTTTAACCAAAATTAGTCAAGCTGCAAGCCATTAGAATAATTTAATTTTAAATTCCAACAAAAACATCCATTTTAAGTCCTCAAGTTCCAATGTCTCAGTAGTTCCACTGTCTTAATGCTAACAAAGTATTATTCAAAACAGCTGTCTAAAAGACAAGTATTTTACCAGTGAAGTTTCAAACTGAGTAAAGGAAAATGTTAAACAAAATAAATAAATAATACAGTTAAATATGTAAAAACTTATAACCCAAATCACCTTCTACAATAAAATAAAAATTCCTGTTGGAAGAGTAGTTGACCTTGTTTCCCTGGACTTTTGCAAACCATTGTCCACAGTTTCCCACAGCCTTCTCCTGGACAAACAGGCAGCATACAAACTGGATATATTGTCTGCAAGATGGGTACAAAAACTGATGCACAGGCCACACTCAGAGAGTGGTGATCAGTGGTTTCCACTGACGCTGGCAGCCCGTCACAAGAGGAGTTCCCCAAGAAATTGTGTTGGGCCCCAGACTGTTCAACATCCTCACAAACATTCTGGGTGATGGATTTGAAAGCACCCTCACCAGGTTAGCTGTTGAGGTGGGCACATAAGAAGGGAGAGGCATCTCAGACCTACCTGTACAGGCTGAAGGGTGGGGCTGGCCAGAGCAGTGTGAGGTGCAGCAGAAACAAGGGCACAATCCTGCACCTGGGGTGGCACCACCACAGGGCCCAGCACAGGCTGTGACCTGCCTGTCTGGGGAGCAGCCTTGCTGAAAGGGACTCAGGAAGTTCAGGGGACAATGTCCTGACCTCGAGTCACTGGTGTGGCACTGCAGCTACGAGGGCAATCAGGGCCTGGGCTGCAGCTGCAGGGGCTCTGCTGGCAGACAGGGACAGAGGGGACCAGCACTGCTGGCAGACAGGGACAGAGGGGATCAGCACTGCTGGCAGACAGGGACAGAGGGGATCAGCACCGCTGGCAGACGGGACAGAGGGGATCAGCACTGCTGGCAGACAGGGACAGAGGGGATCAGCACTGCTGGCAGACAGGGACAGAGGGGATCAGCACTGCTGGCAGACAGGGACAGAGGGGATCAGCACTGCTGGCAGACAGGGACAGAGGGGATCAGCACTGCTGGCAGACAGGGACAGAGGGGATCAGCACTGCTGGCAGACAGGGACAGAGGGGATCAGCACTGCTGGCAGACAGGGACAGAGGGGATCAGCACTGCTGGCAGACAGGGACAGAGGGATCAGCACTGCTGGCAGACAGGGACAGAGGGATCAGCACTGCTGGCAGACAGGGACAGAGGGATCAGCACTGCTGGCAGACAGGGACAGAGGGATCAGCACTGCTGGCAGACAGGGACAGAGGGATCAGCACTGCTGGCAGACGGGACAGAGGGATCAGCACTGCTGGCAGACAGGGACAGAGGGATCAGCACTGCTGGCAGACAGGGACAGAGGGATCAGCACTGCTGGCAGACAGGGACAGAGGGATCAGCACTGCTGGCAGACAGGGACAGAGGGATCAGCACTGCTGGCAGACAGGGACAGAGGGATCAGCACTGCTGGCAGACGGGACAGAGGGGATCAGCACTGCTGGCAGACAGGGACAGAGGGATCCAGCACTGCTGGCAGACAGGGACAGAGGGATCAGCACTGCTGGCAGACAGGGACAGAGGGATCAGCACTGCTGGCAGACAGGGACAGAGGGATCAGCACTGCTGGCAGACAGGGACAGAGGGATCAGCACTGCTGGCAGAGAGGGACAGAGGGACCAGCACTGCTGGCAGACAGGGACAGAGGGACCAGCTCTGCTGGCAGACAGGGACAGAGGGACCAGCACTGCTGGCAGACAGGGACAGAGGGATCAGCACTGCTGGCAGACAGGGACAGAGGGACCAGCACTGCTGGCAGACAGGGACAGAGGGGATCAGCACTGCTGGCAGACAGGGACAGAGGGATCAGCACTGCTGGCAGACAGGGACAGAGGGATCAGCACTGCTGGCAGACAGGGACAGAGGGATCAGCACTGCTGGCAGACAGGGACAGAGGGGATCAGCACTGCTGGCAGACAGGGACAGAGGGACCAGCACTGCTGGCAGACAGGGACAGAGGGATCAGCACTGCTGGCAGACAGGGACAGAGGGATCAGCACTGCTGGCAGACAGGGACAGAGGGGATCAGCACTGCTGGCAGACAGGGACAGAGGGGATCAGCACTGCTGGCAGACAGGGACAGAGGGGATCAGCACTGCTGGCAGACAGGGACAGAGGGGATCAGCACTGCTGGCAGACAGGGACAGAGGGGACCAGCACTGCTGGCAGACAGGGACAGAGGGGATCAACACGACCTGAGCACAGCTCATTGGGCAGCACCTGCAGGAAGCAGTGCCTCTCCTTCTGGGCCTCACAGTTCAAGGAAGACAACAAAGGGCTGCAGAACCTGCCCTATGAGGAAAGACAGAAGGAGCTAGGCTTTTCCAGGGAAGAGGAAAGGGAACCTCATCACAGTGTTTCAGTACTTGAAGGGCATCTACAAAGGGCACAGAATTGGTCTCTTCACAAGGAGCCACATGGTCAAGGGCCAATAGGTGTTAGATATCTTTATCTAAGCTCCTTCCCATGAAAGAATGGACCAATGAACTTTCAAGTCCATTACAGCCTGGCTTGTTCTGTGATGCTATGATATGAATTTGAAAAGCTGAGAGTAATATATGAGGAAATCAAGTCCCATGTCTGAGACTTCTGCTAACTAAGGTGAATACATGTGAAAGCAAATGACATTTTTCCAGAAACTTCTATCTTCAAATCTTATTTTCAGACATATATTGTTCTGCTCATCTACCATTCTGTCATAATTCAAACTTAATAAGTGGAAGACTTAATAGACTGGAAGGAGGAATAGATCTGTCCAAAATAATTACATTTCTACTAGTTTGGTCAAAATCAGCTAAGAATCAGTGGTCCAACTCTATTTTATGGGACCACTGTACTAGATCTTTCATGTACCTGGTCACTACATGTCACCCCAGGCAAACCAATCCACAGGCCAGCTCTAACTGGGCAATGAGACTGGAGCAGAACAAAAAAGTAAGTAGTCATTAGATATCCAGAATGGACTGAGTCAAGTATTTTAAGAAAAAAGACAGCACCTGCCATTGCTGCAGCAGAGTGTTAAGTGTTACGTATACAGAATACAAATATAGTGGACGATGGAATTTACAAATCCTGTTGCTCACTAAGTAGCTCGCTTTCACATAAAAAGAACCACTCCCATGAAATAATGCCTTTGGAATTATTTTCCTGTCAAGATTTTTCTGTTCAGATTAAACAAATTCTATTTTGATTCCTGTGCTAATATGACTCATTTTCACATTCCACAGAGTAAATGGAAATGCTATCCGTATATCTAATTTTTCAATAATATTATAAACACCAACCTTAAATCAGTTTGTGATGATGGCAAGGAAACCTCAGTGTTTGTTCCAATAGCAGCTTTTTGTCTGAAGGACTGCTGTTTAACTTCCTGCCAGCACCCCACAGCAATAGTGAAGGTGGATGCTGGCATTGGCATAGACACATAGTAGTACCAGCTCAAGATACCTGTAAACAAAACAACATTTGTACAGCTCATGAGTCCTACAGCACATGTTAGGTACTTTATTTTCACATACTTGAGATTTTGGGCCAAACCTCCCATGTTACATCCTGGTATTTTTGTGAAGGAAATAAAAATAATTGCATCAAGACACATAAGAATAGTTGTATGTAACCACCACAGATTCTGTTTACTTACACCTGCAACTTTGCTCTTTCTGCTGATGTTTTTACCTGTAAATAAATCATCCATAAGTGGGATGTTATTAATACAACTTAACATGATTTTAGTGTCACTACCCAAGAATTACATCAGACATGAAATCTAGTAACACCTTTAAATACACAATATTAAAATTTAACTCTTTCAACCTTGTATCTGCTTTCTTTTGATTCTGTCTTGTTTGTATTATTATTTCACACAACCCAAAACCTTTCCTTTGTGTTCTGGGCAGTACCAAACTGATAGGCAAGTTCTAGCAAGTAACACTAATGTTTGTGAATTGGACCCAGCTATTTGAGGGACGTAATATATCAAGCAGGCAGTAAGAAATCAAAGCTGAGACTCAGATGAGATATTACCTAAGTCAGCAACTTGGTCACATTACCCCATGAAGGTGCTAAAACAAGACAAGAATCTATTAGAAGGGAAAAATATGCTAAGTTCTATCATTATGGGAACACAATGTGGGGAGACAAGGAGTATGGCATAGGATTACTGTATGAACACATTTTTATAAGGTGGATGTTTTAGAACAGCATACTTCTCATTAATACAAATGTTGCCTTGATTTTCTGTTTGTCCCTTTAAAAAGGATATAGCTTAAGAATCACATGCATGCATTAATTTATGGTCATAATACAGTTACTACACCATACTAATAGATTCATTATCTTGAAGAGAGCCTAGCATGAGTTACAATCTGATGAATCATGTGCAAATAACTGTAGCTAGGGCAACATGAAAACATACAAACTTCAGTTATTTTGAGAGAACCTTAGTGTTTGTTCTTTTGCACAAGTACTCTGACTAGGACTATGAAACACTACCAAAAGGGAAAAAAAAAGAAAAAAACCCTCAAGTGGATACCACAAGGCACAGAGGAAAGGAAATAGACAACTGCTACAAAGCATCACTAGATTTCCTACCTTAATGACCTAAGAAGGTCGGGCTGTCCAAAGGAAGGACAAAGAAAAAAATCTTTAGTTTAGCCTCGATAAGTTTTCCACCTCCTATTTAGTATGACAAAGCAATACCATTTGTGAAATCTTCTGGGAGGCAGATAAAGTCTTTGCCTCTTATATGCACTAGAAACCACTTATACTTTATACCCCATTCCACTTTAGGCAACATCCATCAAAAACCTTTTGTCAGTATTGTCAGGTGAACAATATATTACTCCAGTAATTTTCCTAAGGTCCTGTCAGTATGTAAGCAGAATGGACTTATTTGCTCCGAACACATTAAGAATAAGGAGGACAACTTTGCCAAATTTCACTCTGCCTTTTGTTTTTTTTTTTTTTATTATTAACTTAACAAAGCCACAAATAAGCCAAGACAAGCAAATGCCACCTTGAGAGAAAAAGGTCATCCACGGCAGCAACAATATATTATTTCAGAATACCAAATTCCTGATGTACAGAGTGTCATTGATAGACACTGTGCTAAAGGCCCAGGCCTACACAGACTGTAGTTAGTAACAACTTTGCCATTAACTTACATACGTACAGGACAAGGTTCAGAGGTTCTGCACTTAGTGTTACATCTAAATGCTATAAAACATTACTAAATGCTCCATATGGTTATGTTAATCATAGAAACTTAATTAAATAACATTGGAGTAAATTGTAATTGAAAAACTGTCATGTGTTTTCAACTATGTTCTGAAAAAAGCATGGAAGTCAAAAAGCAGTTACAGAAAACTGTTCCAAATGGCACGAGGTATAAAGGAGAAGACTCTCACAACCATGAGATTGTCTAAAAGGAAAGGGTGTTGGCCTGGGATAGGTAGAGATCAGAGAGTGTTACAGTGAGAAACAAGTTTAGTAAGACAGGCTAGAGCAAGCAAGATGGTTTTTTTCCTAAAAAAACACTCCACAAACAGCTTGAACAGAATGTCTAAAAGGCAAGGCATTCAGATCAGCAGTCAAGAGAGAAAAACAGCATGTACTGTATTCAGAAATCTATACAAATTAGCAAGGAACAGAATGTTTAGAGCTGACCTGATGCAAAAAGAGTGAAGATACCAAAGCCCCTTTTACTTTCAAAGGATTTTAGAACTCATGTGAACTATGGATCCTCCCCGAGCAAGATCCAAGTTTTATGATGTCTCTGCATACCTACCCAGGGCTCAGTCCACTTCCTGCAGTGCTTTCTGATGTCAAGAACCATGCAGAATACCAAATATTTATCCTACAGTTGTTGACTGAAATCACATGCATGGGCATGACAAGTGAGTTCTCCCTATAGAACCACAGAATCCTTCAGGTTGGAAAACAATGCATTTGCTGATCAGTGACTGAAAAGGTCTTTTTGCTGGCAGAAGTTTGCTCTGGAGAGAACCATGAAGCATTGTCTCAAAGATAGCTCAACTAACTCAGTAACCTTGTGTCTTCTCTCACTACTGGTAAGATTGTCTCCCAGCCTGACCTCTCCCATAACTTCACTTCCTTCCTTATGCTGTTTTCACATCAGTGGGCTTTGTTTTGTTTTTTCTTCATCTGTATCCTATGATCTATCCCAGCACATAGATTGGGATTGCAAGCTTCACTCAACTCCTTTTTGCTACTCTCCCCATCCTCTGGCTGCATTGTGCTTTTCAATGTCAGCCTTGGAGACAGCTCCATCTCTAGGATAACAGAAAACAGTGCAGCTGAAATGCAGTTTTCTTTACCAAACACAGCATTTTGTACCATAAAAACATCTTCAGACTAAGTGGGAACACATTGGGAAAAACGAGAGGTTGGGCTGGGATTAGTCCATGTGAAAAATAGAAGTAGATCACCCCAGTCCTTGTACTTGTAATGTTATTTTAAAACAATTTTATTCTTACACATAATTCTTTTAGTTAATTATAATATATTAATTTTGTTGTTTTCCCTACCTGTAATTCTGAAAATTTTTTTCAGTTTTGAAAAGCAAATCTATTGTGTCATAACTGCACTAATTATGCAGCAACAATCACCTATTCTATGAGTTAAAAGTGAAAAACTTTCCATGCAAATGTTTAACAAGAGCAGGAAATTTTAATCTATTTATAATTGTGCAAAAGAACAATTTAAAGATCGTTTATTTCTCCTACTTGAAATAATAATGACAAATGATGTAATTACTTCCTAGAATTTTTAATGCATTCAGCTATCTTTGAGATCACTAAAATTGTTTGAGTCTTATAGAGTTCATTATAACTGAAAAAATGCCAAAGATATATCTGTTAATGCCAGATGCAAGTACATTATGATCATTTTTACTTATCAGTATATTTTTTGTCAAATAGTTTGCACTAACACAAACACCACAAAATACAGCTGATGTTTACTATTTACTAAAACCCACAAAGTTCAACTACCTCTACAGAAAAAGAGAAATAGTCCCACAGCAACAAATATACTAATTTATATATTAGCTAGTGCTAATATATAAACATGCAGCTAAATAAGTAGTTATGTAAAAACTACTCTCTGACAGGAGCACCAGGATTAAGAACCCTCGGGCTTTCCGAAAATCTTTGTGACTTGCAGGGATTTTTCGATCTCATCTGAAACCAGAACTCCCCACAGAGCTCCCTCACATTCAAGCCAGAGCATTAATTCAGCACTGGGTCAGAGGGATGAGTAGCACATGACAAGCTCTCAACTACCATGCTGCAGACCCTGATACATCCTGGAGATCAACCAACACAAGTATTGCATTCTTTTGTCTCACCTTGTGGACAGTGAGGAGCACAAGCAAAGGCAACAGTAGTGTAGTTAGCAGCAAAGATTGTTGCTGGTAACTACATCCCAGGAGCAGTGGTTCTTCTAGCATTCTGTTTTTTCTCAGTACTAGTGTACTCCTCACTCACAGTGTAGGTGTCAAAACAAGATCAAGGATTACACAGTAGCAGAGTAACCACACAAAAAGCGAGCCAGTCTGTTTCACACTTAGTGGCTGAATATCTATTTCTTGAATAAGAATTGAACAAATAAGAAATGTTCTTGTGACTAAATGTATTTGCAGCTTCTATATATTATAGTAACGTGCTGAAGGAAAGTAAAACTACAAATGTAAGAAAAATAAATCTAATGTTTAAATGGCTCACATTACACACACATGTGGCGCTCCCCATCAAGCTTTCTCCCAAAGGGTATTAATAATTACATTTTTCTGATCAATTTCTCTAAGTACTCCATAAAGAATGCAAGGTATTTTAAGCACTTTTGGTCACACTCAAATAGTTACCATTTCTACTTGTGTAAGTATTCTATCACTATTTTCAAACAAACCTGGGCTCCCTCTATTTCAAATGACAGGATCAACCACAGTTTTGTAGGAGGCAAAATACAAAAATGGCACATATGGGAGGAAACAGACTCTTGACAAAACCTGCAAATACAAGTGGTAAATGAGGAATCTGCATATAAGAGTACACCTAGCCCAGCTATGCACTGGATCACTGGATCCGTACATGTAGAGATGTGTGTCTGTGAAGCAGGATGCAGATCTCTAAAAGCTTGAAGGAATCAATTTTGATTGATGTTCTCTTACTGTCTGCCTGCCCACTGGTTTTAAATATGACATTTAAAGGAAAAAAATTCAGCTAACTTGTAATTATATTCAAAATAAATTTATTCACAACTGCTTACCAAAATGCAAATTCATTCCAAAAATGGCATTTTAAAAAATAGATTTTATTATTCTGCCAGTTATGTATATTATAAATATGCAGCACTAGTAATAGCATACTGTATATAAACAACTTGGCAAACTTAATTAAATTGAAGCTACCCTGGAAGGCTTTCTGTTGCATAAAGATTTTACAAAATCTTTAAGATGGATACATTTCATATACCTTCCAGAACTGCCAAACAACAAGATCTATGTGGACAGGTTATTTAAAACAACAGAACATTTTTAAACTTTTTAACTCTTAGATTAAACAAATTAAACTAATGAATTTGCATTCCTAAATTCATTAAGAATTTATCCAAGGCTTCAGACTAGCACTTAAATCTTGGGTTTACTTGGACTTTAAAACATTCCTCAGAATATTATTCCTTTCCCTTTTTGCCTCTGTATTAGTTTTGTAAATTTTTACAATTCCAAACAGCTTACTGGTTTTTCATTTCCAGCTGTATGTAAGCAAGAAAATTAGGGTCTCTCATTAAAGTAGTTAAATGCTGTTGGAAAAGCTGTTATCCTAGTCTGAAGTCAAGAGAGTCCTTGCTTTCTTGATGCTGAGACAGGAAAGTATTATTCTCCAAGAGAAATGAGCAGCTCATCATAGTTTTCCATATTTCAGCAGCAGAGACAAATCTTGAAAGAGGCCCCATATATGGTCAAATATAACCAGACAATTCCATGAAAATGGATTAACTGATGATTCTCAAATCAAGAGACTTTCTCTTTTTCTTCTTCTCAAGAATAAACCTGCCTATTTAAAGGGGAACAGAAGACATTTTCCCCCAGAAAAGCTTAATTCTAACATTTTCTTACATATTATGTCTCATCAGAACTACTCACACTAGAAAATACTGACCCAGTTTGACAGATTATATCAAAACTCACAAGAACAAGACCCACTTCATTTTATGTAGAACTTACACAAGCCTTAAAAACTTCCTTCTCTGTGCAGAAAGACATTTAGATAATAAAGTATAACCAACACAGAAGAAATCCTTGTTTGCTTACTGTTGAAAAAGGTATGTTTTATCAATGCAAAAAACACCCACGGAGATCAGATTTTCAGGGCACTGACCAGATATTCTTCAGATATTCCATGTATTCCAGGCAAGACATATGGCACAATGGCTGCTTCTAATCACATGCTAAACTACACTCAGACTGGTGAACTAAAACTGAAAGATAGTTACCTACCAAGGCCTGAAGTTGTTGAGAGCCTGACAAGGTTTGCATCTACAAAACTTGAGTACACTGTGATTAAAATAAAGCAAATTTATTAAAAAATAAATCTAGGTTTGGAAATACAGAGGGAGAAAAAAGCAACACAGTGAAATGCAGAAATGTAGACACTTCAAACATTTATGAAGTTATCCTGAAGCCTTGAGCAGGTAACTTTTCCACAGAATGACATGGAGATTACAGAGAGACATGGAAATATTTTTAAGACTAGGAACTTCATTCTTTCACAAATCACTTATTTACCAAGCTTGGTTTCTAATTATAAAAGTATGGAAAATAATTGGCCTTGAAAAATGTATTTCACCTTCTCGAAGCTGGACTGGTTCTGCTGAGTTTTCACCACTCATTAACACAACAAAGCCTGCAGCTGTTCGAACTGAGGCTTGCCATGTTGACAAGGCAATTGGTGGTTCTTGGCATGGAAAGAGGGCTCTGTTGTTTATTGGTGATCCCATTGTGTAAACACATGGCCTAGAGGGAAGGAAAAGAGATTGACATTGGAATTACAATAAGAAAGATTGAATTAAGTTCTACATAAAAAAATCAAAGGTGCTGTCGTACTGAGGTGTTTTCTTCCTTTAACTTCAGTTCTGCAGGTTCCAAACCTGTACGACATGAACTAATCAAAGTACAATCTAAGTAATTGAAAACAAGAAAAGCAAGATTACTACAATACCTTCAAATTAGAAAATACTAACTTCAGTCTTTTCCCTCTCCTGTTTTTGCATGAGTGTTCCAGCCTCATATAATAGCTTACAGTTGAACCCATAAGGACAAAGAAGGCTTTTGAGTATCTTCTGACAATGCCATTGCAGGGCTTCACCTACACCTGTGACACCTCCCTGCTACCATTCCAGTAGTGCTTTCACTACCATGAAACCAGTCTCCTGCATTAGCAACCTGGAGGCTCATGCAAAATCAGCAGAAGATCTAGTTTTGAGTCTTCCTTACTCCAAGCCTCAATAAATCCTGGCATTTAATCTTAAAGGTAATGCATCCTAGCTCACTTGTCTTTGGGAATTTCAGCCACAGGGCATATAAAAAGAATTAATTTCCTGTTAGCTTCAGCCTCCTTCTTGCTGCTTACATAGAAATCTTCCTTGTAGTACTGCTCTTTTTGTAGTTACTCTAAACCTCTCTCCAGCCAAACCTCTCAGTCTACTACCCCTTTCCAATTTCAGCTGCAATATTTCATGACAGTAAATTTCCTATTAACCATTTAGCTGCAGCTGGGAAGCTAACAAGGCCTTTCATTACCTCCTCCTAACTTGCTATTGCTGGTGGATGGACTTAATGATTCTTGGTTTACTTATTTTGTTCTGTTTTATTATCTAAATAATCTAAATTAGTAGTATTATCTAAATTCCTATTATGTGCATAATAACACCACTTATCTTAAGCAAAAAAAAGCTATTTTTAAATTATAAATTATATAAAAAATCAATAGGTTTCTCCAGTAGAAGAAAGAAAGTCCTGAAATCATCACTTCACTATACTGAACTTTTTAAAACCTATGATATTTAAAGATAAATATTATGGGAGCAAAATACAGTATTTTGTGAACACTTGAAGCTAAAAATATTCTGATCAGTATCTTTCATTACTTGAGTTGAAAAATTATCAAAACACTTCAGAAAGTAGGAGACAAATTGTTAGAGCAAAACTGATTTTGCAATGACTAAAATCTTAAGATTTTATTTACTCCCTTCCAAACTACTTTTCCTTTCAAATTATTCCTTCTCCAAAGCCAACTTCAAACTATACAGGGAGAAAGAACTTGGAAATACTGAGTCACAGATTAAATATACTCCGAAGTTATTTTAGCCCTCTTGTCATGGCTATCTCTGCTATTGGATCCAGAGCTGTCTTGGCACATTAAAATTACTGTGGCTTAACTAATGCAGGCCAGTTGATCTTCCAGCAAAACAGAGATGAAAGCTGCAGTTTAATTAGGCCTTATTGTTAATGCACACAAGCAGGAAAAGAAAATGGTCTAACTTCCCCCAACATATACCAGAGTGAATAGAGTAGGACCTAAACATTGAGTGATTTTCAGGTAACTGCAGTGGAGAGAAAGCCAAGTGGTTATTTCTTAAACTGTAAAACACAATGTACAGCTAAATGTAATAGACCACAAATCTGCATGGATTTTTAATTTACTTAGTTAGAATTAAACTCCTAAAACTGTATCTGTAACCTATCTGATATATATAGAATAATTGGCTTTTCTCCTGTAAAAACAAAGAGTGCATGGCAGTGACTTCACAGGAAAAAAGAAGAACCTGTTTTTTCACCTTCCAGGAAGACCTACTTCCCCCTAGTAATGTTAGTCAAAAGCTACTGGGATTATTATTTACCCTAAAACACATACGTGTTGCGAAAGCATGGAAAGGAAAAAGGAAAGGTGGGATTAGTGACTACTGCTACACATATTTTCCTAATGATTTGCCCTGCACAGTGAAGGCTGTTTTGCCAGGTGCCATTGGTACAATCCCCTCTTAGAAGCAGTATAGGGCATCTCCATATTCTGTACAGGGAAATGCCACCATGACAGAGAAAACTGGCTGGCAGAACAGTGATAAACTAAATGTTATAATGCTGTGTCAAATATGATATAAACATTACAGATAATAGATGCTACCAAGAACATTATGTCACCTGCTCTCAGAGAGCATCTTTACCTGCAGACCATAAGGTATTTTACAGATAATCTCAATACCATTTTGCAGATGGGGAAAATGAAACTCAGTGAACAGATATGCTTAGTGCTAGCACTCAAGCTGCTCCTACAGGCTTAGTTCTAAGCCTCCTACTCCAGTAGCTTTTTTTCCCTAAAACATTTTAATTCTAAAATATACACACAGAGGAAGGTCACAAGTCTCTACCATAAAAGCCCAAGTAAAAAGTGAGTTAAGTAAGTGGAGAAAGACTGGTCACGTACATAATCTGTTCTTCAGAAGTTTCTCACCCATTTTAATACAATTTTTAACCAGGTATATTTATTAACTTCATTATTTTCCTAAGTATATCCAATTATGTCAGTCTGCTAAAAATAGTAATGAAATAGACAGGTTCTAAATTTTAAAGGAAACTATTGGAACAACAGTTATCTAAGACTTTAATTAGATATTTGTTATACTTCTTTTACAGTGGTAATTTCTTTTTATAGCATTGGCAGTTGTGCAATGTTACTTTAGGATATCCACTGCAGCTGACAACTGTCTTTGTTTGGGGTCAGGCAGCACAATTTCAGCACATAAGAGGACCAGAAATATAATTCTTATCCTGGTATCAATCAGTTTATTCATTTGATGCAGAAAAAAAAACCAGCTAAGCTAAGCACATGAGAGAATAGCAAAGACAAATAATTAGGTCTAGACTGCTTTTGTCAGTTGATACCCGTATTTGCCCTTTTTTAATAATTTATCTCTAGCCCTCCTAGCAAGAAACTTCACAGTTCCTTTCCTCTTTTTACTACCTATCCCTTCCACCCCAGTTTTTAATTTTTAATGGTCTTGTAACACTCAAATCATCTACTTATGTAATATTTATGCCAACCATAATCTTTGCCAAGATAGGTTTCAAGAGTTAAGGAAATTTCATGCAGCAAAAGACAGATAAGCAGAGAACTCAGAATATTTATCTAGTTATTTGTCACACTGGAAGAACAAACACCCACAAAACATTCACAAAACACAGGAGTGACATCTCTAGTCATACCTCTTGACAACTTTATGACATGTAAACAAAATAAAAATAAAAATAAGCAACAAAAAAATAGGCAAAACCTGAGTACAAAATAAATGGATTTTATATTCCTGGAAATGTAGAAGGCAAGAAACAAATATTTGTAAAAAATTTAAATTATCTCCTCTGAATCAGTTGTCCTAACTAAAAGGAAGACCATGAGAAAAATGGGTAAATTTTCCCAAGTGAACAGCCATCCAGACTACTGGAGAAATCAAGTACTAGTTGTGGTAATGTTTGGGTTTGCCCCAAGAGGAGACTAGAGACTCTCTGTTGCTCAGTAATCGCTCTGATGAAAATTTGATTCATGCAATTGTAACTCATCAATAGTCCACATATCTTTACAACTCAACAAAATCAGTTCAAACCAGCTCTTGGCAGATCTCTCTCTCCCATGTAAGCCTATCCATTATACTATATACTATATACTATAATAATGAATTAACACTATCTTCAAACTAATAATAAATGTTCAGTAGCTAATCTGTTCTCTGAGCAGGAATCTGCAGGTCTTGAGATGCCTGCCATCAAACACCTGAAATATATTCTAAGGCTCACCCATGGCAAACTGCTTTGCCTAATGTCTGAGGCTTTACCAAGGAAAAGCCCACCTCAGAAACTCTATCCCTTTCCTGTATTTGAAAAATTACATTCCCTATTTCTGCAAAGACCTTCTCCATTTAAGGATGTGAGGGGCCACCCTCCAGCTACAAGGCCAATCCCTGTAAAAGCACTGCTTTTTGCAGCTGTTCCTTCTCTAAATTCCACTGTCAAAGCAGCAGGACTTTCTGTCATTTAAATCGCAAGAAATTTTTCACTCTGCCTTATCAATTTGCATATCTGCAAGGTTCCAGTGACTGTCATCAGATTCCACCAGAGCAGGAATTCTTGTTTACATTTTACTGTTGAAAAAAACACCAGTCAATAATACTCATGTTTCTCATTGTCTTCCTTTTAGTTAGGACAACTAATTCAGAGGATAGAATTTATATTTTTTACACATATTGGTTTGTTGCCTTCCACATTTCAGGAATATCAAGTCCATTTATTTTGTATTTAGGGTTTGCCTACTTTTTTGTTTGGTTTTGATTTGGTTTTTGGGGTTTTTGTTTGTTTGTGATTTTGGTTTTGGGGTTTTTTGGTGTCATTTATTTTGTTTGTTTGTTTTACTTTTCCATTTTATTAATATCATTTGTCAGTCTTTAGGATTCATTGCATATCACATGAATAATCCAACAAACTTCAAAATGCTTTATTAATTTGTCAAATATTTATATTCCCATGTTCCCATTACTGGGAACAAAATTAAGCAAAGTAACAATAGAGATTCCCCACAGCTGAGGAGAGCCTCTTAGGGTTTGGTCTGTGACCTACCAGAGTTCTGGACTATCTTATTCTACCAAACCTTGCCTATGAAGAAAACCAAATTCTTTATTCCCTTCCTGCATTTCCAGCTTCCAAGAGCACAGAACAATGCTAATTCACACCACTGAAAAACCAAACATCTATTTTCATTACACATTTCATAATTTGTAGTAAATAACTTCACCTTCCAAACTAACCTCAGTAGTATTTTCCAAACACATGTTATTCCTTTCTATTCTCTTCCCCGCTGCACTTACTTTCAATTAGATTAGCTCCCTTGATGCTTTATCACCCAGCTGTACACACACCTGTGTCATCACACCACGTGATGCAAGGAACTAGCATGCAAGTTTAGAGAGGTCAAAAGTGTCCTTTTCATCAAGTGTATTTTGGTAGGTGTCCTGGTCATTCCTTTATACTTTCCCTCCTTTCCTCTCTCCATTAGCACAAGTCAGCTCTGTCATTGCCTTTTTTGTTTGGTCACAAAAGCTTGGACAGGGAAATACTGAAATTCCCCATGTTCAGTTTCTCTACCAAAACCAGAAATGTGTCCTACTGTGATAACATGTTTGTACACACATATCTGATCTTGCCTAAGCTCATCCCACAAAACTTTGTTTCAGCTGGTGTTGTTTGTGTATTATAATACATCATTCTTTAAAATAAATAAAATGGAACTCTTGATAAAATTGTGCATAGGCTAAATTTCAAAACATTGTACTAGTATTAAATTACAGGAAATGTTGGAAGTGGTTACACAATGTGTGTACTTTGTTATTTACTTTTCTTCAGGGTTGGAACCACAGTATAGTCTCCTTTGGCAAAGGATTTGACATCTGAAATAAAAAGCACCAGATACATAATTTGGAACAATTTGAAGAATCCACATATGGCAATATGAGATTTACCAATATCTTTATGGGCTCATCACATATAGAATTTGATTTTAAAAAGATAACAAGAAAAATTATAATGATTATGCTATGAAAACTTATTTCTGACAGGCATTTGTTTTTGGACTAATGTTGGCCTGATAATAAATCAATTTGTACTATTTTATAACATCAACCTTCTGGATCCATGTCAAGGCTGCTTTTTCTTCTCCATTACTAATCCATAAAATTCTATTCATTAGTGTACAAATGCCATGAAATGTCACTAAAGTAAAAATAATGCTTTGCAGTGAAAGACTTATAAAGAGTCAAAACTGTTCATGATTTAGATGCTTAAAAGAAATATTCAAATGCTCAAACCACAGACAGGAGGAGTCCTATACCAGCTGAGTCTTGCTAACATTAGTTGGTCGGGCAGGTGGACATAGACATGTGATCATGGTCAATTGCTCTACCTTCACATGCAGTCAAAATTCATAATTTTCAGATATAAGGGCACTATATCAAGTTAAATTTCCTAAACTCATACCAAAAATAACACCTCAGGGTGTGAGGAAAGGAAGGGAAAGAAATAATGAACACAACAAAGACATTTCTGGACTTGATGGTGCTTTCAGTTTAGTCGCAGAATTCCCAAACCATGACAAATACAATCAAAAGGCCTCATTTTCCTCACCAACACAGATGCTAGTGAAAAGGCTTAATTTATATTAATACAACTGAAATAAAAGATTACCATTTATCTTTTGACTGGGAAAGAAAAGCAAGTATTCAATTAGATCACATTTGTTCCTTATCTTCCAACTTTGTTCCTACTTTTTAGACATCAGAAAGAAATAACAGCCATTAAAATCCACCTTTCCACAAACCAACAAAACAATTATAGTTGTAGAAGTCAAGTGTGGATTGTAGTTTCCCTTCTGTAAAAGGCTTATATTGAAGATTTCAGTACAATACCATGTCCTTTTCACCAACACTAGATATAATGCCAATTCTTCTTTCAGTTTGCAGTTCATTTGCTATCATCAATGTTCTTAACATTATAGATGAAGAAGATTTTGAAAGCTGATTATGAGAGACTAAACAGGGAAAGACTGTATTTCTAAGCTGATTACAATATTGATAAAGGACTAATTGTGAAGTAATTCTATTAAATGTTATGTATATTGAACTTTTTGCTGTGTAAGCCAGGAATGAAAAAGAGCACAAAGTAACCTGTCACTCATACGTTTTCTTTCCCTAAAGGATAATTCCCCATTCCCTGCACACACTTACTGAGATGCACACAAGTTATTTACTCCCACCCAGAAAGACTAAACACAATCACTAAGACAGGCCTGTGATCTTCATGTTCATTAGGGTTTCACAAGCAGAGAGATTGTCTATTCTTCTACAGGACAGCAAAAGGATACAAATCAAGGATGAAATGAAAACTGTGGAACAGTGTACTCATCATCTTCACAGTTGCTCAGCAATTATATGATTCTCCATTCTTGCGCCTATTTAAATTTATTGCATACAAAGCTTTCAGCAAACAGTTACATACCTGCCACTCTGGTCTGTAGTCCATGTAACAGATCTTCCCTCTGGCTTGGTTTTATACCATATTCTTATTGCATGAGGAAAGTCTGCTGGAGACTGAATTCCTGATTTCCTTATCTCCAAGCTCCAGGTGCCAGTACTAAACAGAAGCTCCCCACAGCCAGGTGCCTGGCTACAGTGAGTAAAATAGTATAGCTGTTCCTTCCAGTGATCTGCAGGTAAAGTCACAAGTTCATGTACAATCCGATTCCTGAGATTTTCAAGCTCCTTTGAAACACCAGTTAGCTTGGCAGACCTTGTAAATTTTTCAATGCCTGACACAGCAGCAACATCTACCTCTTCAACCTTTAGCACAGATAAATCACAGCAGTCCAATACCAGCAGAAAATCCTTGTTTCCATGATCCTCTATGTCACAGCAGTCCTTTGAACTAGAAATCCCAGAAGCCTGTTCATTGTTGCTATGGTTACTATTTTCATCAGAAGTAGCTTCCTCTTCTTTACCACTGACAGCAAAATCATTACATTCCGTTTTAGATGAACAGGTACTAGCATTTATCACAGGAATGTGGCAGGGTTCAGATGCCCTCATTTTACAGGTTTCATCAAACTGTGACTGGCAGCAATTCTTTGCCAGCACTGATGGTTTTCCTGTACTGGCTCCCAGTCTCAAAGAACAAAACTATGCTGCCTTCAATAACTTTACTTTTAAAATCCACATCCAAGTCCAATACATAGTGCTTTACAAGCATGTAGCTAGTGTTTGCCATTAAAGGCAAATCATCCTTCATGGGGTCTAGCTGTGTCTCCATGTTCACCTATTTGGCAACAGTTTTAAAAGCCTTGAACAATTCTGACATATGATGACTCCAGAAGGAGAATATTCAGTTTCCCAGTGCTAAATATAATTTTGAATAAGATTACAATATTGAAATTGTAGTTTATCCACTTCTTGCACTCTAAAAAGAAAAAAAAAGAAAGAAAATCATCTCACAACCATTTCTGAAATGCTCTGATTCTAAATCAATTTAAAGTCCAGCTGCCTTTATTACAATAGTACTGCTAAAGGGTGATTGTATCTCCACACAATGGCATCAGGCCAAATGGCATCTGCTTGCTTCAGGATTTGCTGTCAAGCACCAGTGGCTGTATTTTTCAGTTAAGAACCCAAATTCAGATATTAACACAAATACTTTCATTTCAGTTGTTCTTTCAGAGAAGAACTCAAATGAAAGTATTTCCAGACAGCTTTTATAAACTGATAGAAACAACCAAAAGTATCAAAAGATAGTGATATATTTCTGCTGTGATTTTAAATAACAAGAGTAAGTCTAAATCACCTCATAGGTCTTAAATGTTTAGAGTAATAAATTCCTATATACAATGCTTCTCCACAGATTCATATACTTTCCACATTACAACCACTCTCATATCAGCTCTTACAAGAAAATGAGCCAATTTACAAGGAGTGCATTCCAAGTATTCCTTTGAGATGCTCATGAAGATTTTTAAAATCTTAAGTACCTGAGGTATATAATTACATTTTTGTAGCTGGAAACTCACAACAACAACTTAGAATAGCACCTTACAGAAAATGAATAGTCTTTTCACTGGAAAATAAGTAAATAACTATAAAGGTACAAAAATACTAAAATGCACCAACATTTGTTGCAACAATAGGCAGAAGTTCATCATAAAGTTGAACTGACATACATTTTCTGTTTTGCTATCACCTAAGTCATGCACTTTTAGTCCACTTAAATCCTTTCTGTTTGCTTTCTAGATAAGGAATAGATATCAGAGGATGAAATACAGACAGTTCTCTTCCTAGCATTTCAGTGACACTCACCATGATAGGCAGCCAGGCCTGCTTCTAAGTGCCTTAAGAGAACAGATACTCCATTGTGACATGCACAATCCATCTCACAGTTTTACATCTCATCATAGACTTCACTATCCAAAGCAAATTTTTATATAGTTCTCCAAGTCAGCACAGAGGGAAAATCAGACTCCCCAAAGACTTGCTGTATTTTTTCTGTAGGAATCCAGGGCATGCTATCAAGCTACTATCATTATGTGAAAGGCTCAGGGCAAGAAACTGTCCATATAGTTCCCTAAACTAGTTTCACACAAGGCACAAAAAAATAGCCTGTATCCCCCTACCTCAGTGGCCTTCTAGCTGTCAAAAACAGCTCTTTCAAAGCTGTCTTTGACAGCAAGTTGAGAAAAACCTTCCTTTGAATTTTTAACAATCTTTCAATACTTCTGCAAACATACCTGGGCAACAAGCTCACAGCAGAAAGTTCTTTCACAGAAATAGCTCCGTAAATTCAGGCAACATAAGCAATGCATCTATGATGTCTGTGTAATGCTGTGGACCAAACCTGATGTTACCTGGATTTTTTTCTTACTACCAAAACCCCATGACTGCTAGCAGGTCAAGCAGTTATTGGTGATAGAGTAAAGAAATAAAGTGACTTGGTGGGGAAAACCCCAACATTTAACTAACATTCAAACTCCTGTTTTGCACAAGCACATTTTTAATTTGTAAATATTTATAACATAATACTGACACCTTTTATAAAATGTGAATACTATCCTAGGCCCACAATTGTAGGGAGGAGGGGCCAACCTTGAGAAAAGGCAATTAGGGAAGATTACCTGCTATATCCCAGGTCCTGACTGGGTGTATACAGCAGATGTAGGCAGCCTCCCCCTAGAGGGGCATAGAGAAAAGACAAGGAAAAAAATCTAAGCTGTCTTGCAAATACAACTATCCTCCATGCATTGAAGGCATAACACTGAGTCAATTTTCTAAAACTGCAAAAATTGATTGGTTTTTGTATACTGTAGAGCTGCTTTTTTTTTTTTTTTTTTTGGTTACTGAACACTAAATGAAAAGAGAATGAGAGAATGAAGAATAAGAACAGAAATACACAATTTTAAGTATAAGAATACCAAAATATACTCCCAGGAAAACAGCATACTTCCCAGGAAACAGCGTTCTCTGTAATTGTCATGAACAGCACTGCTAATTTTATGACATTCAAATACATGGATAAATGCTTGTGTCCCAGACAAGATGGGTGTCTACTTCTCCTTCAGGCTCTGGTTGGCTTATCAAATATTGGACCGCAACCACCTTGGGAAATTACCAGTTTTATTCAAGAAGAAAATACAAGAATGAACTGTTTATTTGGAAGCTGAAATAAACAGTGGACACTTAATAGACAGTCTTTTATTATCAATGAAAAAGCAAAAGATCAGGGTACTGAATGACCATGCACAAACCTGAAATAAAACCAAGTGGGAAAAAAAAAGCAAAAAAAAAAAAAAAAAAAAAAAAAAAGGAAGGACTTCAGCAAAAGAGGAGGATAAAAATTACAACAGAATATAATATCAAAAGTTAAAAGGTAATTAACTTTTTCACAAATTTTTTAAAGGACCATTCTCAGAACAAGTAACTGAAGAGGACAAAATTATTTATATGTATTTTGTTACATTTGTTTAAAGTCTAGGTATCTGTACATTTGCTTTCAATCAGTAATGCTAGTTCAATGATGTTGTAAAACAACATACTAATCCTTTGCTTGAAATTTAGCATCTACACATAGACTGTCCCTCATTGGTCCAACATGATGAAACCACTGAGATGGCATACAGAGAAAGTACGTGCACATGCACAGAAGAAAAAAGTTGTAATGACAGACACTAGGGATCGGTGAGGAGGAAAAAGGTAGCTGTAACTATCAAATATGTAAACCCCATTCTCTTCTTTGTATAGACTGTGATGTCTTTTCATAAATACGTGATAATTTGGGGGGTTTAACTGAACAAGCTGTAAATAATGATTTTATTTACCATTTGATTCCAACGGCATTTGAATAAATATAACTTTATGATGTCTTTTCTTCAATCAAGTCTTCCCAAAAATTGTAAATAAATCATAGTATTATTATCCCTCCAACATGGTTACTACTGCTGGTACTAAAATACAGCCTATTTAAGTACTAGGCAGAATTAATAGAAGCTGCAATGCTATACAAATTTGCAACTCAAGCCTAGGTAAAAAAAATACAGGATTCTTTCCTAAAAAGAAAGAATTATTTCCTACATTTTTGGTGACAAATTAAGTACAGACTGAGATGGGAGTCAAGTAAAAAACTTAACTCCCAAACTGTGTACAATCATATAACTAATTCAGTCTAGCATTTGCCATTCATTCTGTATTTTTTTTCATTTTTCCTTAATAGGTTAAGAGAACAAATTCTAATCATGGTGTTGATATAATACTCGAAACATTTTACCTCACCTTCTGAAGCAAAACCCTTGCTGCACACCTTGAAAGTTCTCTGCACATATTCGAACTTTGTGTATGTAAACAGTAGATCTTTTACTAGTGCTTCATAAATATGCTGTTCTGAGAAATATTCTTTCATTTTGGTACAATAAGTTGTTCACTGTCTTACACATATATCAAGGTACTGGCATTACTAAAAAGAGACATTTTTTTGACATCTTTTTTTTGAAATACATCTCTTATTCAACATTGTCTCATTGTCTTCTGTAATATTTTTTGCTATATTACGCCCATAATATGAGTATCTGGTTTTCCTTTCTGTGCAATTAAAGCATTTCACCTTTAGAAAAGGAGGTTGACTAGCTGAACTCCAGGTATGAAAAAAAAAAAAAATAGAAATTGTAATGCTGCTACAAAGTCCTGGTGATCATTTAATAAACAGTGTTTCATGTCATATTTCTTTCACATTAAGAGATGTAAAAAATTACTAGTATATTTTAAAGATAGACTTTAAATTCAATGGATCTTTCTTATTTAATGTACTTTGTAAATACATTTTGTAAGTAATAAAAGTAATAAAATTACAGGGAAAGCTGATTATTTGGTTTTATGTTTTAATATTTTACAAGACAGATGTTCACAAAAGAATAAACAATAACAGCAGATGGTGGCCAACATTAATAGAGTCAATCTTGATCAGCAGCACATAATAGAATTGCATAAAAGACATGGAGAATGGGAAACAGGAGAGATATGATCCTTTGGGGAATTATATTTGTATAACATTGTTTTCCACTCAATACAAAAAGCATCAGCCTGAATTAGAAACACAGGTCTCTGAAAGCAAATATGATATAAAAAGTTTTCAGGCAACATAAAACACGGTTGCAAAGTAAAGTAGACAAGATTAAGCTTCCTAAAAATGTCTATGGGGGGGGAAAAAGTTTCTTTTTGATAGGCAATACACTGTAACTTATAGTCTCAGGTTTTAAAGTTAAAAGCAAAAAAGGAAAAAAAGAGATAAGGAAGAACTTTGAAACATAATTCTGTCCAGTGAAAGTTGAGGAAAAAAAAAACAGGGACAGCTGAACTACACAGAATTCCCATTTCAAATGGTGAACCAGAAAGGGGAGGAGGAGAACTCTTATACAAAGGAGTCTAGTTAAACTTGTAAGCAGCACATTAAAAACTAGAGTGATCAATTATGATAACTGATATTGACATTTCATTAATCCAAGAAGCTGTTATTTAAAATGCTAACAGCTAACTACTCCAATCTAACTCCACTCTAACAGTAATAACCCAGATAAGAAAGCTAGAAAAGCCTCTGAACTTGCTGAAATGTCCATCAGAGGCACTACTAGGTGGAAGCAAGTGAAAGGTTTACAAACTTAAAAAAACCCCAAACAAACCCACCTTGAAAAACAGAAGATGTGTGGTCATTAGAGATGACTTCATAATATAGTGTCAGGAGATAGAAACATACTATCAAGAAATTACTGAATTATCTACTCCCTTTCCAAACACACACCTAGTTTCACTGCACTCCTGCTACACCAGCCAGCAAAGGACTGTCTCACATGTGGCACTGTCATGGCTTACACAAGTGTGAAAGGCAGGCACAAAATACAGCTGCCTAAGATAGTTCTGCATCTTGTCATGAAGGCATACACCAAAAATGAAGCCTACACAAAATACGTCTTGTTTCAGACCACAACTGCAGCTGTTGTTTTTCATGCATTTCCAAAATCTTACAAAGCAAAAATGAATGAAAAGAGGGATGTACAATAGAAGATCAAGTCTCCAACCAATCCAAGCAGTTACAGCTCTGTAGTTGATATCTAGCAAGCCCTGGAAAACTCCCAGCATGGAGTTGTTGCAAATATTTGCATACATAAACCAGTTAAGGCCTTACAAACTATACCACTGTTTTTTATTGTGCAAAATCAAAGTCACACAAAGTAACACACAAATATTGATGCAAGTAGCAGGCATCAACCCCTAAGATGGTGCCCATTTCTATCTCAGCTTTTCTGTTTTTCACACCTCACACAAACTCATTCCCTGAAATAACAGTCCATTTTAAGTAACTCCATAGAAATTTACGCAAAATTAGTTTTCTAGCAAACTAAGGATGGTCAGAAGAACCCTACCAATGCTAAGCCTGCTTGAAGATCCTGCCAGAATAATCTGCTTTGAACAGCAGAAATAGCTATTTCCATGCACAGCCACTCGAGCACACAGCCTGGCAGGTGCACCTGAACTGGTAATGTAAACTAATATCCTGATCCACAAACAAGGATCCCCGAAGCACAGAGCACTTGATTGTGTTACGTACTCACAGTATTCTTCAAAAGGTGTAGAAGAATTTCAGTGACACAGACTTTTCCTACATTCCACTGGCCAACATTCAGACACATTTAAACACCACTTTTTTATACAAGGAAAATAAAGCCATGTTTGGACTCTCTTTACCTTCAGCCTAGCATGACTTTCTTTATCTGTACAAAAAAGCTAATTAAATTACTTTCAACAAGCAGGTGTTAGAATTAAGGCTATCATGCTCTCTAATTAACATTTAAAGAAAGTTTAAAATGGAAAAAAAGCACCTTTTGGATAAACATTCTCTTTGATAATTAGAAGATGTTTATAACTAATGCCATGTAAACTGCTTTCAAGTGAGCTCCTTCCAAATCCAGGTTTATACATTTTCCATGCAATACAAGACACAAAGATCTTACTAAGAACTCGGTTTTGACCACCAGCATCAACAATAATTTTACCCTTTAGATACCAAGGAATATGTATACATTATTTTTGGTAATTACAAACTTTTTTCTCTACACACACATAAGACAAATACCTAAGGGACCTTAAGACTTTTTATGGCAAGAATGGGTTCTACAGATGAAAGTAAGGCTTAAACAAACTAACAGAAACATTTGCTCATGTTAAACTACTATAAAGCAAATCACAGAAGAGAGTTTACAGACCTCACTCTGCATCACAAGAAAAACAGCACATTTTGTAATGAGGCTTTGATGTGAAAATTAATTCAATCACTGATATCCCTTAATAAAACAATTGTTACCATTCCAGAAGTCTCCTTTTAAGTCTGAAAACCATAGGAATAATGAGTATAACAGAAGACCTTCTTCACCAACTACAGTAGCAAGTTAGCAGAGAGGGAAGTTTATTTCAATGAGTTGAAAAGAGCAGCCAAGAGAGAAAACTCCACCTTCCACCTTAAATAATAAGAGAAATACCAAAAAAAAGAAGTCCCCTTCTGCTCCCAAAATACCAATTCCCAAAGAAAAACACCCAAGACTGAAAAAGAAGCATAACTTACAACCGGTAAAGGAGCTAGGAAGTGGATCCTGATATTACCCTTAACTCATCCTTACTCCATTGACAATTACTTGTTTTACAGTAATGACAAAATACTCAAAGAGAGACCAAATATGTGTTTTACAATTTTCAGCCCCCAAAATTTACCATTACTCTGTTTATCAAAAAGCCCAGAAAAAAAAAGGAAAAAAAAAAGAAATTAGAATTATTAAAATTAAAAAACAAAACAACAACCTCACAAAAACAAAACAAACCTCATGACCAACGCTTGTGTAAGGACACAATTTTCCAGTTTTTATTTTATAAAATGATTTCAAGGTGGACACGGGCCTGGGTAATTTGCTATACCTAACCCTGCTTGAACAGGGACTAGATAATGTTCAGTGGTCCCTCCAAAGCGAGTGATTCTACAGAGATGCTGAACAGCATTAAAGAGGAACTACCTTGGATTTTATTTCCATTCAAAATACACAAGGAAAGGTTGTGTGTGACTGACTTTAAGGACATGGATGCATCTGACGATATTCACATACAGGAATCACTCAAATAAAATCTGTGCTGAAACAGGATGACTGTTTTCAACTTAATGCAACTGTAGTTAATGAATAATACCTACAATATCAAAGAACTAAATCCTTAAGGCTGGCATCAGAAAACGTCTTTTCAATGTTGACATTGGCAAGCCATCTCAGCCATTTAACTAGATCTCTAAAATCTATTATCGTGAGTAAAGGATACAACTAAGCTGAGATCCTCACATGAATTAGACGCCACCATTTATTAAGACAGGAGTTTCACCTACGTGTTTCCACTATAAAGAGGACAATGAGTGGAACAGATTTGAGAGGGTCGAACACATCCACATTTAAAGTTATTTCAGGACACCAGCAGCCCACAGGAAGGCCATCGACCCAAGCTGCGTGAAAAAGGACAGCAGCGATCGCCGGCCGCACGCTCCCTACTGCCTTGCGTTTCGCCTCTTCCACTGCTCCCTATGCTCTGGGCGCAGCCATTTAGTTTGTGAGGAAAGGCAGGGACAGAAAATGTTGTCACTTCCAGCAGCGCCTCCCTCGCACGAGGCGTGGCGGAGCGGCGGGAAGCGCTGCGGGACAGGGGTGCCGGCCCCTGGGCCGAGCGCGGCGGGACCCGGCCGGAAGCACGGGGACGGGGGCGACGGACAGGG
The DNA here is from genome assembly GCA_024865655.1 of Emberiza elegans. NCBI lineage: Eukaryota > Metazoa > Chordata > Aves > Passeriformes > Fringillidae > Emberiza > Emberiza elegans. The sequence continues at coordinate 24,561,050 of JALJVW010001283.1, read as the reverse complement.
AAGGAACACTTACAGCGGCGGCCACTGCCCCGCCTGCGCGCCGGCTCCCGGGGCGTGTGCGGGAACACACGGGGACACGCCGCTCCCTGCCCGGCCCCGCCGGGAGCCCGAGCTGCTGCTGCCGTCGCTGCCGCCACCCACCCGCGCCCGGCGCTGCGCCGGCTTCACCTCCCCGCCCCTACGGCGCGGCCGCGGCGCCCGCGGATGAGCTCATCCGCCCGGGCCCTCCCCTACACCGCCACCGGCACCGGCACTGGTACCGGTACCGGCACCGCCTGGGCCCGCCCCGCCACCGCCGCGGCCTTCGCCGGCCCCGGGTGCGGGCAACCGAGTGTAAGGCGTCTGCTGTCAGCAGAGCTGGCCTCGCCTCCCCAGCTAGAGGCTGATTTGGTGTGTGACAATTTGCCCATCAGCCGGCAGCGTCCTTGTGGCCAGGAGCGGCCAGGGTGTCCTGTGCCATCGGGAAGAATGTAGAAGGTTGAGGGAGGTGGTGCTGTCCGTCTGCTCGGCCCCCGTGAGGCCCCTTCTGGAGTGCTGTGTCCAATTCTGGGCTCCTCAGTAAAAGAGAGACAAGGAGCAACAGGAAGAGGTCATAAACAGTGGCAACAGTGGCCATAAACATAAGAAATTTCACTTCAACTTAAGGAAGAATTTGTTTTAAATTTAAGGTGGCAGAACTCCGGAACAGGCTGTGCAGGAGATGAAGGGTTTCCCTCTCTGGAAATAGTCAAAACCCACAGGGATGTGTTCCTATGTAATCTGCTGTAAGTGACCCTACCTGGGTGGGGGTTGGACTGGATAATTTCCAGAGGTCCCTTCCAACCCTAACTATTTTGTGATTCTGTGAATTTCCCTCTCCCTCAGTGTGGGGGAAGAGGGCCAGGGCTGGAATTGTACTGGTGCAGTTGCTGGTGGTGATGTTCGGTGTTGGGTTTGCCCAGCCATTTGCACCAGCCCTGGTGGGCGCATTGAAATATCCACGTGGAGACACACACTTTTGTTTGCACACTGAGGTGGGGCCATGTGACTTATATGCAGGCAGCCAAAATCCCAGTAGCCTCTGCTTAGAGCATAAATAAAAGGATTTCTTTTTACATCATATGTGTGATTAGACACTTAATTCAGTCATTTAGATTGCAAATGAATGATTAAGCTCTTGGAGCAGTTAGTCACTGCTTACCTGATTCCATGTGACAGGGCTGGTTGGTGCAAGCTCCAAGGATGCACCTCAGTGGGAAGTTGTTCTGTTACTCCTGCAAGTAAAATGAAGAGACATGAAACATTTCCAGTGATTTTGAGCACTGAAACAACCCCATGAACATTTAATTACTTATACAACATGGAAAACCTCTGACAGCAAAAATTGGGAATCTCTCCCAGAACTTCCAGTTGCATTTTTTAGGGCATTTTGAAGGGTGGTGGGAAATTTGGATTGAGATCCTTGCTAACCAGCAGAAATAGAGAATAAATTTCTTTCCCATCAAGCAATTGCTGCTATCCTTGGATTACAGGGACTTCCTGTCCCCACTGGACAAATTATGCTAGGCAGGAAATCTGTGAATGCAATTTGAAAATCATCCTGAGGAGAAGGATTTGGCTTAGTTTGTGAATGTGTTGTCAGATAAAAAATTGTTTGCACCTGGTGGGCTAATACAATGCTTACTCTTCAAAAATCACTGGCCTGTGGAACCACATAATGCTTATTCTGTAGGAACAACAACTGGAAAGTATCCAGCTCTGCTGTGCCAAATTTCACCAGTTCACCAGGTAGTCAGGTATGACTTTGGAGTTACTGACCACCAGGGACCCCAAAAGAGACCCCCAGGAAAGAACGCATGCACAGAGGGGAAAGAACATATGTCAGTGATTTCAGAGAAATCATTATCAATGTATGTTTATTCCAGGAAAATCAATGAATATAGGTAATGAATAGTATACAAACAGGAACTTTTTCTGTACTCAGCATGCACAATTTCTGGAGGAGATAGGCCTTCGTGCATCTGAATAAAGAATACCTGCTTCTTAATGCTACACTGGTGTTTAGGACTTCTTTTTCCTGATTTTTGGTATCAAATGCCTGTTAGCAGAAAATATAGGGGCACAAATACTGGACTCAGGAGCCTATATGGCATTTGGATGCCTACTTGCCCTTGTGAATTGCAAACTTATTTAGAGCAGGTCTGGTGGAAATGGTTTTTAAATGTCAAAAACTGCCAGAAATCTCAATCTTTTCAAAGTAATTGGAACATACTAGCAGTGGTAGAAACATAAAAGAAAATATCTCTGACACAGCCAGATCCAGTAGAGGGTCTTCTGTTTGAGGATTGTATCCACACTACCTGTACTCCAGAAGGACATTCTGACTAGGTCTGTCTGCAGTAACCAAGGGAAGGCCAAGTCTAACATCCATATGCCACTTTGGTTAGGTGTAAGTATGTGTCCTGAATCCAGATAAAACCACTATTGTAGCAGTTCATTTTGAGAAGATCTGAGATATGCAGATACATCTATGTAGATATATAGATATAAACAGTGAAACTACACATTACTTTGCAAATGCTAGAAAAGGAATATATTTTTTTCTGATCAGGAAAACCATAGGCTTAAGCAAATGCTGCACTGCAGCAGCCTTTGAGGGTTTTTTTGTTGTTTTCAGTGCACAACATGGTTCAAGCTTCCTAGTGATGTAATGGTGTTGTACAGAGTTCTTTAATTTAACTGCATTTTGTTAAAGATCTGTGGATTGTCATCACTCTTGACTATTCTCACTTTTACTTGCAAACATGACAGCTTTTTTAGGGACTGTGAGAGTGCACCATTATAGCCTAAAGAAAATAAACCAGAATATCATCATGAGCATAAACCAACCTGTTTCTTGCTCTATATTTACCCAAAATCTACTTATTTCTTGAAAGAAGAGCTGTTCTCTGACAAATACCATCTGTCCAAATCCATACAGCATGGCCCATTATCATCATCTTCCTATTTGCAATAAAACACAGTGGATTGCTCTTGTCAAGTGAACAATGGATAGCCTGATGTTTATGAGTTCTGGAGGCATGTTTTATTTGACATTAAACATAAGCCAAGTAGTTACCTGCTTGTGAGTCATTAATGAATTTTATCTGTTACTAAAAAGAACAGCTTAGTGTAAAAATACTGCTGTGACTGTCACCAAACTAAAGATTACATAATGGGGTATTTTTATACAGCTTATTCAGGCAATATTTCAAGACTATTCATATTTAACACCTTTAACAATCATACTGTGTCAGTAGACAAATCCTAAAAGTAAAAATACTGCAAGTAATTGCTAAATACTTTAGTGTTTTGGTGCCAAACCTGACAGCAGTGGCAATTATTTGGAGCAGTTGCTATATGTGAGGAGTACATGAAACACTGAGAAAAGAACAAAACTCAGTCTAACAAGTGGTGTCTGGACTGCTCACAATTAATAAACTCTATTTATAAACACCTTTTAATTGATCACAAGATGCCAATGACAAAGAAATAAAAGACATGAAGATTGCGTTCTGGAGTGACTAATATTACCATTAACTAGCATAGTTGATAATACTAATTACTATGCCCATTATCTTGTAATTAGTGTGATCTTGTAACTAGTATTTGCTCCATCCGGTGAAGTCAAAGCAGATTAGAGGTTGTGTATAAATTCTTTTTCAATTACACTACATGGTTGTGCTGTTCAGGAATAGTATGAGCCCGTGTTAAAAATGGACTTCTTCTTTAGGGCCACAAAAAGGAATGGTACATGTGAGTATGGCACTTCATTGGCATAGCAAACTGTGCTGTGAAAGATCTGTTGAAGACTATATTTGACAATTGACATTGAAGATGCATTTGATGAAGAGTGTGCAAAATTTTGGTAATAGTTTGAAACTTGATGTTGGCTGCTTTCAAACTTCTTTGAACTTAGGACTTGCCTTGCACTGTTAATTCATTTTTGTGATAATAGTGCCTAAAACCCAATTAAGCTAAAAGCTGTACCAATACAGAGGAAGAGGCATAATGTATTTTAGAGAGTTACCATGTAAAGAAACAACAGACACACTTAGTATCAAGGGAAAGGGTTTAAGGAAGAGGCAGCAGGAATGGTGTGATAGCAGCAAGGTTCTCCACACATCTTCACAGTAGTAACAGTGCTATGTAAGTAAGAACTCTTATAAATGTATATAAATTATATAAAGAAAATAAAAGGGTGAGTAAGAAAGCACAAGGAACAAGGTGGTATAAAAGCAGGTATGCATGAAACATCATTAAAACCTTATAAACTTGCACACCTCAATCTTTTTTATTTTATTTTGATGGCTTTTACAGGGGTTCTTACTACTAAATTCTTGACTTATTTTGTCATGGGGTTTTTTCCCCCAATGCCACATATTTAAGAAAAAGAGTAAATACTCCTAAAATTATCACTGGTTATCACAAAATGAATTGGGTTGAAAGGGACTGCAGTTGGTCATGTAGTTCAGCCTCCCTGCTCAAGAAGGAAAGGTCATCCTAGAGCACATGGCACAGGATTGCATCCAAGTGAATATTCTTGATTATCTCCAACAAGGGAAACTCCACAACCTCTCTGGGCAATCTGTTCCAGCGCCTGGTCACCTGTACAGTAAAGAAGTTCTTCCTCATGTTCAGGTGGAACTTGCTGTGCATCAGTTTGTGCCCCTTGCCTTTGCACCACTGAGCAGAGCCTGGCTCCATTCTCTTGCCACTCTCCCTTCAGATACTCACAGACAGTGGTGACATTCTATCTCAGTCATATCTTCTCCAGGCTGAACAGACCCATCTCCCTCAGCCTTTTCTTGCAACATTATCCAGACCCTGGAGCAACTCTGTAGATCTTTCCTGGTCTCTCTCCAGGAGCTCCATGTCTCTCTTGTCCTGAGGAGCCCAGAACTGGACACAGTACTCCAGATGAGCCTCACCAGGGCTGAGTAGAAGGAAGGCTCACCCACCTCACCCTGCTGGCAATGCTTTTCCTAATGCACCCCAGGGACAACATTGGCATTCTTGGCCACCAGGACACACTGCTGGCTCATGGACAGCTTGTCCACTTGGACCTTCAGGTCCTTCTCCACAGAGCTGCTTTCCAGCAGATCAGCTCCCAGCCTGTGCTGGTGCCTGGGCTTATTCCTCCCCAGGTGCAGGACCCTGCATTTGCCTTAGATAAAATTCAGATAGTTTATCTCTGCTCATCTCTCCAACCTTAGTTGTCAGGTATGCTGCTTGACTTTAAAAGTGGTGCATTTGCCTGCACAGGCCAGAGTGATCAGATGGCCCTGCCTCAGCCAAGCTTTATTCTCTTCCAAGGATGCACTTTCTGCTCTAGTTGTTCCTGAAGCTGAAGTTGGGAGGCACTGTCCCACTTTGTCAGTATATAAAAGGAGACTTCTCTTCAAATGGTTTCTAAAATATTCAAAATTAATGTGTTATGTATACCATCTGTGAAAGGCTGTAAAGCAATTAGCTGTGGAGACACCCTTGAAGCTCCAGGAGAGGCAGGGAAGAAACAAATTATATCTTGCCAGACTGCACATTTGAAACAGTAAAAAACAACATTAAATATATATATATATAAAAGAAGATAAAAATTAATTCAGATGCTGTGTTTTATCTTAGCTGGACACATGCAGCATTTGAACACTTTGGCTTCCAGAAATATCTCTCACATGAAGTTACCTGTTTGGAAGCAAATATAAAGATAAAAATGGACTCCTGATCTTAGGATCAAATTTTATGTGCATTCAGTGACTACTGCTCATCACTTTTGAGTATTAGATAGTGCTAAAGCTGCTAAATATAATATTTTTCTGTGGCTTGTTTATTGAATTGAATTGATTATTGAATTTACCTTGTGTTTTCCTAAAATCGTTATTTCTATTTTCCAGTCTGATATTTCAGCTGCGGTGATTCTTACCCTGCTGTGCAGATAAATGGCCCACATAATGGTTGTCTTAATTTGGCCTCATGCTTTGATACAAGTTTGGCCTGATCAGATCTTAATATAGTTTTAAATGTGGAGGTCCAGTGGCCTGGCCTGGCCAGCAAGCCAGCCGTAGCCAGGATCAACTCAAGGCCATGGAAAGCAACACCATAAGCTAGGGAACACTGTTTCAAGTTTGTGAAAGTTGAAGTGTGTTCCAAGGGGGTATCATGAGAGTTACTATGTTAATATGAGTTACATTGCCCTTTTGATTCGTTAGAATTTGCTAGAATGTTCCATGATAGTGTGTAAAAATTGGGACTGCCCCTTGTTGGAGGTCTCAGTGTTTGGCCGTATTCGGGACCACTCCTGTTACTGCAGCAAAATAAAGGACCCTCAGATTTTCCTTCTGAGTTGACCCTTTGCAATTGCTGCCTGTCCTCACAGGCATGGACAGAGTGATGTGACATTTAAATATCGGAGAAAGAGACTGAAAAGTCTTGCCTTCGCAAAAACTGTTCTCTACCAGCACAAGAAAATTATTTGCTGCCCCTGAGACTGTTATTGGGTTTCATTATGCTTAATGGAGAGATCGGCACATTGTGAATCTTCCCAGCTGGTACACCAAGGGGAAATTGAATTTACTGAATCATCATTAAAAACTCCTGTTCACACTCTGATCTCCAAATGTAATGTGAACAAAGAATTTAAGTAAACTTATGCATAATTTAATAGTGACTTGCCACTGGCAAAAGAAAGAAAAGGGCAGGAACACAAAAAATGCAACAGGGTAGAACTAAATATAAGCAAATGAGTATCTAGAGAATATTTTATAATATGACACATAGGCTGTAAAGCTTCTGACACATAACTAGAGGAGAATGGCTGCAGGGAATTCAGGGAATGGCCTGTGGTACTGTAACCCATCCATTCCCCATATGTCAGAAAGAAATATTATTGCATCCCTTAAGAATACAAGTTGCTCAGTGCCAAAATAAGTTTCACTTTTTGCCTGGAGATGACTTAGCCTTGTAGAATGTGTCCTCCCTTTTCTTAGCAAGAAGATGTAGAAAGGTGCCAAGGTCTAGTTTCCTGAGCCAACTGTCTGCTGTCAGGGTTTGGAGCCCCTGAGGTGCAAAGGGTGTCCAAAGATGCAGCTGCTGGCCCCTCAGCTCTGCTGGCATCTTCCACCTTCCTGCCAGGTGTGCCCCTGCATATCAGCAGCTCTGTCTGTCACATCCATAAGAAGCTACCGGAAGGCACTCAAATCTTTGGCTGCAAACTATGTAGTTTTTTCAGACAATACCAAAAGTAAATATGATAGAGGGCTCAGATCTGCAGTTCAGCTTCCCACATAATTTGATTCAAAATCTACAAGGAAGCTTATGCAGAGATGGATGGTGAGGACATAAGCTGGAGAGCCTGACAAAGATTTATGTAAAACTCTCTGTGTCTTTCAGGCCAGTAAGCACTCTCTCAATATTTAAGTAGCATACACACCGGCCTGAGAAGGCACTGATTGAAACTGACTATAAAGTGACTTAGCATAGTAGTGTGACAAAGTTGTCTCCCCATTTCTTAACTGCCCTCTGGTTACTGAATCTGGGAACCAAGATCTCAGAAGTGGACTGAGAATAGAACAAATAAAAGTGATTCCATTAAGAAATAATTTCTTAAAAAACAGCATAATTTTTTTTTCTGCTTTCTTCAGCATGTTCACCATATTTCCTACCCTAGGAACTAAGCTGTGTCTCTAGTTGAGGTTCTTACTCCATGTTTTGGCAAAGAAGACAGTACGTGTAGTGAAGACAGAATTCCTACCTCAAAACATTTTTAAAATTTTGAGATATCAGGGTGATGGGTGACATCTAAATACACTGTGCCAGTTTTAGTGAGGGAAGTACATATATGTTTTTTATCAAATAAAGCTGTTGTCATTTAGAACTTAAAGTGGCATTTTGGATCAACTGCTTGTGGAAACCCTTTTGTTAGCTCTTGGAAGTCTGTGTTTGGGGAGGTTGATGGAGTGTGCATTGGATTTTTGGGACACCTTGTGCCTGTTCTGGGCAATCAGTCCATCGTCTCAGCACCAGGGTGTTAAGGAAAAATCTCAGAAGCACCAAATTTAAAGAGCAAAATTCAGCATTTCGTTCACAGGACTCAAGATAAAGTTTTGTCCTAATTTGACATGTGCCTAGTAAATTGTAGACTTGTATATGAGGAAGATTTAACATTTTATGTGGGTATTCAGCATGACTCAGGCCAAAGAAATGCAAACCAAAACATTATATTGCATGAAAGAGGATGATGTGGAAAACAATTTTTTGAAAAGATGTTCAGATTATGTATAATCTCAGTTTTCACAAGAGCAGTAGTATCATACTTTTTCCAAAAAGGGTACATTGCAGCTTCCAGAAGAGGACATACTGCTCCACACATCATTCTATAATATATGCATTACAGACTTAACCATAAATGACTTAACTGTTTCTAACTCTTACTACTAGCAGCTATAAATTTTGAAAGTTAACTTTTCTCAAGGTAGCAATGTATTAGAGCTTTTATTCTCATGAGTTAGACTTGTGTGATGAGGTATTCATTATCTACCAGGAAGCAATACACACAAAACATACATACTTGTTTATAATTTTATAACATGCACGAACTAACTAACTAACTAACTAACTAACTAACTAACTAACTAACTAACTAACTAACTAACTAACTAACTAAATCAACCATACATTCATATATACACACACATTCATATATAGCATGTAATTTGTAAATGTTGCAAGTTTGGAAACATTTTTCTGAAGCTGCTCTAAAATTATAAGAACATCAAGTAAGAGAACTGTTGAAATTTTGACCCATGATTCACCATCTGCAGTGAAAATGTTTTAATATTTGAAAGAAAGGAAATTACAACATCCATAATATGAATACTTTAGGAATAGTGTTAAGGCTCATTCAAGTCATTCAGTCTTTGCTAATAAAATTTAAACAATTGTCTAGGAATATGCTGGTTTGGGCTGGTTAAACTATGGCAGTGATTTATCAAATTCTTTATGAATTGTCATTTTATCTTTGAAAACAATAAGTGTAATTGGAATTACCACTGTCTTTCTCATGCTTTGCCTAATTTACAGGCCTTGTGCTTCTTTGATACTAAATTTTTGTGGTTAAGTTTGATAAAGTAGACAAAAGATCTGAATCTGAGTCCCAAAAGTACTGTGCAAGTACAGTCTCTCTAGTGTTCCCAGCTGAGAAGAGACTGTCAATAACAGGTAAATATAGGGCAGTAATAACTTGAGAACTGAAAATTTTTGCAGGGAAAACATGAACATAATGACCATCTGTGAAATCTGTAAGTTAACAATGAATGAATTCTGTGTGTTGTCTTGTATACTCTCTAGGCAAAGCATATGTTTTCTTCCAATACCATACACTAATGGTTGCAGAGATATCTGAAAATATCACCAAAGAAGTCTATTTAGTTTATGACGATCAGAAAGAAAAAGTTCAAGTACTGTTCTGAGACTATTTTGTTGTATGCAAAGGTGAAAAGCATGACTTGGTCATCTGCATGATTATGGTGATGTTGTAGGGGTTCAAGCTTTCAACAATCTTACCAAAAGGAAGAAGACTGGAAAGTGGGTGTCATTTGGTAAGTGTCCTTGACACACAGGGTTTTTTAGTCTGTGATATTCTTTTAACAGTATCCAACCACTTGCCTTTATGATAGAGGACTTGGCTAACTCTCTTCTCAAGGACAGTTGATATTTCCCATTGCACTTCAAACTGCTTTTGTAGTGTGGGGTCTGGCTTTGTAGGTGGCAGATACAACTCAGTGCCCTGTTTTGAGCTGGTGAGCAGTCCCAGTGATATGATTTTATCTTGGGGGAAGTTTTCTCTTAAAAAAACTTTCCTTCAAGCTCCATTTTAAGGATTGGATCAACAAAGTAGGCTACCCAAGCACATTTTATGGGGAATCTGGGATTCTTTAAGAAATCTCTATTTCCTTTTCTTGTCTTAAGCAAATTGACGTAACCATGGTTTATTGCCATGCAGTAAATGCACATAAGGCGGTTTTTAGCTTTTTTATGATCTAAATACATGTGAAAATAACCCTTGAGAATTTTGTGTTTTCCTAGGACCTCTACTTAATAGATATATTTTTAACTCGAGACAGAGCTTGTAAGAGAACTTGAATGTTGTGGGAATGATGTGAGTGAGGAGGTGTTAGGTAGGCAGATTCATCTCTGCGTAGTGGTTTGTTACTGCAACTTTGTGCTTGAGGGAAGAGGTGACTTCACTTGCTATGTTGATTTTAAAATCTAGCACTAGGAAATGATATCACAGGTAATAAATATTTCTAGATCATAGCAAAATATGGCATTGAATATGTTCAGGTTTGCAGCCATGAGCAATAGCAACATATGAAAAACCTTTAGTGGGGAAGATACTGTTTTTGCATATACATTGTCTTTGGGGATGTTAAATTTTTGATAAAATGAATCTTGATAAATAGATGAATCTTGATAATAGAGTGCTTGCTGTTTAGAAATGCAAGCAAAATTTTATATTTAGGCAAGTCTAGGTCGATGTAAATGTAAGTAGCATCATTTTGACTTAAAGCTGACAAAATAATCAAATAATTTTATTAAACTAAGTTGTCCCCACATCTAGAAAAGAAAGATCTAATAAAAAATAAAAAGGCACATAAATTAATATTTCATTTGAGATAAATAAAACACAATGGAGCAAAGCAATGATGATAATAATTTGATCATTGAGGGCCATGGCATAAGTCACTCATGGTTTAATTTTCGCATACTAATCAAAAATTCACTTACATTGCCTCTGTGTCTGTCATTATTATATCATAAGGTCTACTAAATTAATAGGCCCATCCTTCTTTATTTAAAATCTCATCCCCTACCAATAGAAACCATGTTTCTATTATACACAATTAATGGCACTTTAAAATCTGTATATAAGTGTGTACATTTATAGTAAATATAATCAAGTACAGTTTCAGACCTAGAAAATCCTAAAATAACTCAAGCTGTTTTACAGCATTGTCTTAAACTATTAGAACTGTATACTTAATACTAATTATTCATGATCTAACTAATGTAGGCTAAAAGACTAATATTGAGAGAACAAATTACTTTCATCTGTCATGCTTTAGTTGAGTGCTAACTTGAATAACAATCTGCATAAAGATACAGGCAGTATTGTGTCCTGGGTACACAGGCTATTAATAGGTACAGGTCCCATGCTCTCTGCTGGAAATAAGCAATAGCTGTCATGGGAACTCTGGAACTTCTAATTTATTATTAAGTATTTATATTGCAGTGTCAGACTCAAACTATGGAAAAATGCATCCTTTCCAGCTGTCTCTAGATGTTTCCCTTCCAGGGGAACAGAAAGCTCACAAATGCTGTGTGAATATAATGCTAGGATTAGATTGTAAGAGTGAAGATATAAACAAATACATTAAAATAAAACTTATTTTGCAGTAACTCAGTGTTATTGTACTACAAGTATTGTAAGAAAATAAGAGAGCAAATCTTCAAAATATCAGGTTTAGCTTATGCAAATTCTCTATATATTTCTTCCAGGGGGAATTACAATCACTTGGTTGTGTCCAAATGAAGCCTAATATAGTAAAGCACTGCTCTGGAAATCTCAGATTTATAGCTCAGAATATCTGCTAATATCTGTGGTGAATTTTTTCTGTTGAGTTTATATTAGCAAATGACAACTGTCACATACTGAGAACTTAACATTTTATCATTAGTTCATAATGGGATCATCCACATATGCTATGACAGAAATAACCACAAAATAAGTTTTTCTTATAATAACTCAAAACTGCTGTGTTTGCTCATTCTTTATTGACATACTATATATTTGTTTTTTCATCTGTTCTCTTTCCATAATCAAAGATATTGGTAATCTCTTCATTTCCTCCTTTCCTTTATGTTTTCTGTTCATTGGATTTTTTAATAAAATAAGCACCTCAGAGAAGTCTGTGGGACAATTCTTCCATTAATGGAGGAAAGTTGAACAAATGACGTTTCAAAAGAACATTGTAAAATTTTGTGTCTAAAGACAAAATTCAAAACTGAGTTTCACAAGGTCACCCATAATGTTGAACAGATTTCTTTCTGTGTTTGAGCTCATATCTCTCTGGTGAGCACCCCCATGTTTCTCTAGCCCAAGAAAGATGTGTCTCCACTAGAACTAGGCAACACTTTGGACTTTTGGATTCCTGGTCTTTTCTGCCCTGTACAAAGAATAAAAAAGTCCCTGGAAGAGGTATGAAGACCTTTTCCTGATGTGTTTCCTCTCATAACTTTCTGTTGGTTTTAACAGGATAGAAACTTGAACAAAGGTAAAGAATGGAGCTGATGTTTTCCAGGCAGCATATGAACAGAGTGATAAGATTCTCTTGTCCTGCAACCCACTGAGTGCGCATTGTTATCAGGAGCAAATAATTACAAACACTCTAGTTAATAGATGTATACACAACTTTGGCACCTCATGACATTTCTTGCCCCTCTGTTTCCACTGCTTAGTGTACCTTACAGGATACATTCTTCAGTATGTGAGGGAATTAGTGAGACTGACTTCTTTATTATATTTATGATCCTGAATTTTTCATGTTCATTCCTGTGACATTATGTTGGGATTTTTTCTCCTTCTCTCATACACTCCTTTCACTGCTGTCCATGTCTGCCTGGGAATCAGATGGGCTTCCTTGTCCCTCTCCACAGTACAGGGGTGGGTCTTCATTGTGACACCAGGAGAGCTTTTTTTGCTTACCCAGACCTCTGCTGTTGCATGCACATACCACATCATCTGTGCCAATTGCCAACATCATCTTTCTATTGCAAGTTAGAAATGAGCATGTGGTAGATTGCAGGTGTCAAAACAGGTATCTGTAGATGGTTGTCCATTTGATAACTGTTATCTGTGGTGTGCAGCTGTGAGGAAATTGAACTTTATCAGTCAGGCAGAGATATTTCCAGTATTAAATTCTAGCTGGGGGAACTACTTTACCTTGGCTTTTCCTTTTCATTCAGTGCCCACAATCTGATACACCTGATACATAATCTAATGGTTGTCTTTTTAGGTCAGTGCACAGCCATGATGACAGAATTTGAATTACACTTCTATATAAAAATCAGTTCCTGTGGATCCAACTGCTGGACAAATGCCACAGACTGTAAATGCTAAGATAAAGGGAGTCACCTGTCTCAGTTGTCATGTACTTGTATAAATCTGTACCATGCATGTTGGGGAGGGAACTGAAACTCTCAGATAACTTGGGAATTCAATGGAAGTCCAAGAAGGAACCTTCTTGTTATCCATTTATATATTTTTAAAGAAAGAGTAAAAATTGACAGCAATTTTGTGCACTTTCATTCACAAACAGTTATTCTTGAAAGTTCAACCAAAAAGAGTTCATGCTTAAAAGGACCCTTTTCAGTGGAAAAATATTACTCAGACCTCTGCTGTTCTTGTAAATGCAATTGTTAGACTGCATGTGAGATCTCTGTTGGTTGTAATTCTGGGACAATATTACTTCTCATAGTTTTTGTTTTCCTGTTTTATGCTGTGTATGAACTAGTACTTTTTGCTTACCCCATAAGAATTAGTTTTGGTCAGCTGAAGAGTAGGTTGCAGTTGAGTTTTAGTAAGAGACCTCTGAACTGGCACAATAGGCAGCTGTGTTTTCAGAGGTACACTGGAAAGGCAAAAGGCCTTGGAAGAGAGGGATTGAAATAAAATGTACTCTTAGGGCCTAAAAGGGCTCATGACATGTTTCTCTTTGACTGAACTACTTTACAGTAAAAATGAAGGCGTTGTTTGCAGAGAGATTTACCTTAGCTCTTTAAAATTTTATGACTGCCCATGCATTCCTTCTTAAGCATTCCCAGGATAAACAAATCAGCCAAGAAGTGCTCTTGGCATTTTGCAGCCTGACCTTTTGACTGTTATAATTGTGTAAGATACAGAAAAATTGTAATAGCATATCAGACCAGCATTTTTCACCTAAGTGTTGTTTCCAGTTTTCTTCCTTTTTAATTCTACTGAAAGTTTAAATGTGACACTGATGGCTCAAGGGATATTTCTGGCAGTCCATCATAGAGAGACCTTTGGCTTTTTGGTTACTTTAGAGTGTGGAGCTTTCCACTGATAATTTGCTGGTTTGACCTTCAATGAATACAGAGAAACAGACTAACATTTATGGATGCCTACCCATGAATTCATTCAAATATCCTGGTTCTTACATAATTAAAAAGTAATGCCATACATTCCCTAAGCCATTTTAGGTAGTAATGCTTTCATAAAAAACATTCAAACAAAAGGAGTTCAGTGGGAAGCAAGAACTGACTTGCTAAATGTTTGTCTAATTAATGCAAAATCAGAACACACAAATTTGCTGACAAGATGAGTAGAGGAAATAATCTCTACCAACAGGGTATACCTGCAGCAAAGTTCATTTATATTAAGCAAAAATATCCATACCTCATGCCCACTCAGAAATTTTGTACTTATTCAGACAGGCCTTTGTGTATGGAACCTGCATTCCCTGGCACTAATGTTAAAAATATATTAAAGTATTAAAGTGAATTAAATACATGTTATTAGTTGGAAATGATGAGATATTGGTGGGAAAAAAAAAAAAAAAAAAAGCAGAACATCACAGGCCTTTTCCAGGTCCAAAACTGCTTGGGTTAGATTGTAGATAAGAAAAGTGAATATAGGGAAAGAAAAAATTGGGGTAAATGTGAGAACAGGGTTTATTTTACTTCAAATGTATCATTAAATATTCATAGATCTGAAAGTTGCCGAAAAATCAGTCAGTTTCTTCATTGCCACAGCTGCCTATGGGTCATTTACAGCTTTTGTCTTTAAGAAGAATGCAGGAGGTCAAGAAGTCTATCTGTTGCTTAACTCTGTTTTCATTTTTAGCTCTAAATATGGTACATCCAATTTATCCTTCTGTGCGAAAGGATCAAATGACACTGTATAAATGTCAGAACTGGTTAAAAGCCAAACAACTATGGTATGATGTAGGATATGCAGAGGCTATTGGCTATGATTTGTTTGAAGATTGGGTGCACACAGCAGCCTTCAAGTTACTTGCAGAAATGTGACCCTAAAAACTTCAGAAAAATACTGATAAATCAGAGTAATTCCTCAAAAGCTTGAGTAGCCCTAGGTTTGTAGTTGAAAAGCTTTCAGACTGTTAAATCTGACATGGGCGTACTGTTCTGTCTCAGAGCAGTTCTAATTGTTCAGCCAGGTTTATGTGACCAGACTGTGCGATGCTGTGAGAGGTGGGAGCAGGTATCTCACAGCTGTCTTAAGACAGGGGACTCCCAGGAGTCAGTGCCTTAACAGATCTGCCTGAGTGGAAACAGGACTGGGAACTCAAGGTCTTTCGCCTTGAATGCTGAAACTCCTGCCTGAAACATCACCATAAGGATTTTGGTGCATCAATTAGAATTTGATCCCAGGGATACATTTTGTATGGAAGGCCATTTCTACGTGACAAAAAATGGGAGGAGTGGCAGGGACTTCTTAAATTAACATAAACAATCATTTCTGGTTTGAAAAAGTCAACCAGTAACAATGTCTCAGTGGTTTCTCAGAAGGCATATTTTAAAATTCTAGTTATGCAATAATATTGCCTTTGTAATACTTTAATATTATCCTGGTATTACTAGGGCAATAAATTATTATTTGATAAATTATGATTAAATATGAATGTTTTCAAGTTTAGGAACTGAAGATTGTATTACATAAAGTTGCTACATAAAAATCAGGGAAAATGAAGTTCCTGTGCCGGATTGCAATAAAGTGTTTTAAAATACAGTGTTAGCATTGAGCTACAGCTGGGCTACTCTGCCATGACATTTTCATAGCTGTTGGGAATGTCTTTCATAAGCTGCAGTGGTTTCTGTTTTAAAGTAGTGCAATAATATTTTTCTTCAGTTTTGTTTCCCTTGTTTGCCTGTCCTCCCCTTCTCATTTTTTCCCTTCTCAATATCTAATTTTTTTATATGATTTAATCTCATATTAAATTTTTTAATGATTTAATTCTTTTGTTTCTGAAAGCACTTCTCCATTACATTTCAAATGGAAGTATCTCCCAAAATGCCATTAAAAAACACTTGCATGAAACTGGTTTAATGCTCAAATACTTCATAAACAAGCGGCCACATACATCTTTTTATCTCTCAAAACCTGTTCTGTCTGCTCTGTGAGACCCCAAGATCTTATTAATCTGTAGGTGTTAATCTTGACATAGCTCTTTCTTTTTCACCTATGAACACCTTTGCTTGCAGACATCCACATACACAAAGGTTAAATAGATATGGAAGGACATGCCATATCCTGTGTAAATCAGAACAGAAGTATCCTTTTGGCTGGATATGAGACAATGGATATTAGACCTCACAGCTTTTGTCTGTAGAGCAGTCATCTCCCTTTCCTGCACCCCACAGGATACACAAGACAAGACACTGTGGTGCAGAGAGAAAGCATATTTCTATCAATAAATATTAAATAAATTAAATTAAGTAGATTTTTGAAATGTTGTTTATGTCATAATTTTTCAATTTCTATTTTGTGTGTATTTTATTACCGTATCTAAAATTAGTATAGTATTAGATGTATATAATTTATAAATAAGCATATATATATTGGAGTGCACCTAAGAACTTTTCACTTACATGGGTGCACAATGACAAAAATATTTAGAGACCTCTGCTCTAGGCCATCTAGTTCACCTTGAGCACTGTGCAGCTATTACATCTGTAATGAATAAAATACATGTATAATGCCCTACCAAGGGCCTGTATCTGTGTCATGAAGGAGAAATCCTATTAGTCATGATAAAAAAAGGTATCTTCTTTCTCCTATTAACTCTATAAATTTCCAGCTCTGCCTAGAGTTTGACAGGGCTTGCTCATCCTTTGCAATTAAGACCTGGTGGAAGCTGAGGGCAGGATGTTTTGACTTCTTCTGTCTCATAAAGATTTCATGTCACAAAACCCACATGGGGCCTCCTTAATTGGTTTTGGTATTCAGCCTGCAAATGACCAAACCTGAAACCTGGGTTTGCAAACAGAAGGAAGCACTGAATGTACAGGGGACAGGTTTCTGATTTCTGTTTGTTTAAGCTGGAAGAGTTAGGGATGTGTTAGTTGGCAGTGTCACACAATTTGAGCATTGAAATTTTTTTTTGACTCAATGTATGTAATTCTTTTTGGTTATTTTTCATTTCCTGCCAAAACTAGGTGGGGTTTTTTTTGGTTTTTTTTTTGTTTTGTTTTGTTTTGGTTTTGTTTTTTTTAGTTTTTTCTCTCCTTAAGGTGATATATTCAGCATATATTAGCAAAACACCATTCACAGATCAACATTAGACTGCACCATGCAAAGAGGAAAAGGTGAAAAACTGACAGTAAATTTTTGAATGGCAGTGAAAGCATTGCAGCAGCTCATCTGTAAAACCAGGGACATCTTTAAATTACTCTTTTTTTTTATTTTCTCTTCTTCTCAGACTGTGGACTATGTAGGGTAGAGACTGTTTTTTTCTTCTCTTTCTGTACACTGCCAATAATAGCTTCCATGAAATTGTGCCCTTCATCCTAAACAACTCCTGTACTAAAAATAAAAATCACAGCCATCACCAACAGCAGTACATAAGGATGTAAAAGGCAGAAGGTCTAGTCATGTATTGGTGAACCACTGAAAACTGTCTGAAAGCAACCAGGCTGGGGGGACTGATGCAGAGATGGGAGTGTGTGAAATACTCAGTGAGCAATAGCAGAGACCTCGAGATAATGACTGCACATTTCCAGTAGGATTTAAATTGTGATTTTGTATTAGCAGTAGGGTTGAAATACGGTGGCAGTCTCTTGTCTTCTGGTATAGACGGAGAGAGCTGACCTTCCGGTTCCCCTCCGTTTACTCGGTCACTATCAGTGCTAAGAGCTTCACTTGCTCTGTCCAGGGGAGAGACACATGGAAGCTGCTCACAGCAGCCTTTTCTGGCCCCGGAGAGCTGCCGGGCTCTGGCTCTGCGGTAGCTCGGCCTAAATAAGCATTGCCATCTGATGGCAGAGCCTTGGAACTGCACGGTCTCTGCCTAGGGCAAGTCGGAAATAAACCAAGTGACTTGCTCCGAAGTGAAGTGTCTATGACAGAACACCTGATTTCTTCTTTTTTTCTGACGCCATTTTATGATGAGTGCCCTGAGAGGTTGTGGCATCTTCTTCAGTGGGGATATTCAGGACATCTAGACACAATCCTGTGCCATGTGCTCTATGATAACCCTGCTTGAGCAGGAAGGTTGCGTAGCATGACCCACTGCGGTTCCTTGCAACCCGACCCGTTCTGTGATTTCTGTGATTTCCTCTGAGTCACACGAAAAAGTGCTTCTTCAGCCATATCCTTCGTATCCTTGTTGCCATTTCTCTGTGTTCATGCTGTTTTCATCAGACTTACAGAAAGAGATACCTCTGCTTAATAATGTAAAAGGCTCCTAGGATGGCAGAGCCATATCTTGCAATGCACTAGCGTTTTAAGTTATGACTTCCTATTAGGTTATTGATCACAAATATAGCTGGGCTACAGCAACAGGCGCTCACCCCCTAGAAGTGCCAGTCCACATATGTAAGGAAGGAGTAGGAAGGGAAATAAGCAGCACCTCTAGCTGCTATGTGCAGGAGGTGAAGTCTGAGTGCATATGCCCCTCAGCTCTCATACCTACATTCTAAAATCAAATGGAAGCTAGTATGCCTGGATGCTGGAATTTGAGCAAATGGAATTTATTTTTTTTTTAATGATCAAAATCCTGATTCTGACATTGCCATCTAGATGATCGAGTTCTTCCTGTCTTGACACATACTGTGTTTTGGGTATCAGCCTTGTGTTGTGTGATGAACTGGCTCCGGGACCATGCAAGGCAAGGGCAGGAGTTTAGCCTATGCAACCTTCCACATGTGTGTGAGTCATGAATTTGAATCTTGAGTGGTCTTAAAAATTATGCTTTTCATTTAAACCTGTACATGTACTCATGAATGGGTGAATTTGATTTTACAATAGATCATTTGATAAGAACAAAAGCATATACCCAAAACCACTACAAATATCAAGACAAAGTTGCTCAACATGCATCTCAAGCAAGAGTGAGGACTGCCTTTTCTGCATTGCACTGTCACCTACAAGATTCAGTTGTGGACCAGATCCCTCACATGCTAAAGGCTGTACACAGAAAGCACAAAATGGCCATGTGTGTCTGATACTCTCATTGTCCAAGGAAATGATTTTGCTACTACTGCCATCAGTAAGGAAAGACTATTTGCAGCAATGATGGCAAGTTTTAAGGTAACATCTGACTTTAGAACTGGATATTATAGTTATCCTAATAAGTAGTTAATGTAAGAGGATTTTGAGCTACTATTTATTAATCCTATCACAATAAAATGAACCCTTAGGCAATCTAAAGTATTCTTGCTACCCACCTATCATCCCTGTTTTTAAAGTCATATCAACTTGCAGTAATGCCTAGCTGTATGTGTTCAATTTTCAGTTCTTTTGAGCTGGACCTGTATGTGCTTGGTATGTCCCTTCTCCACTTTCTTCTATACTGTTCACAGTTGTATCACCAAAGAAATATCAAATTAGTAGAGCAAAAGAAAATAAACGCAAATGAAGTACCTGTATGTTTGAATTAAACACATCATTATCCCTTTTCCCTTCATTCTTTCTCAGACAGAGTGAATTCCCAAAGTAACTAGTGAGCTTTCATGAAGTCCTAATTTTTCTCTGTGGCACAGGATAAAGTTTTTCCTTTGATTTTCCTTACCAGCCTCCCTACATCACAACATGGTTATAAGGATTAACTAATTCTTATTCAGAAGCTGAGGCAAACTTTACAAACAATGGATAAAATGAATTTTTAAAATGTAATAATTATCAGTAATTTTAAATAGGTTTATTGACTGTGTTTCAGGCATGGAACAGAATACTTATGATAGAGATAAACAGGGAATGACCATCTAAACCATCACTGATTCATTTTTTGCCCATGTTTTTCATCGCTTACACAAAAGGAGTTTTTTTGTGGATGTTATGTTGCATTTCTGCATCATTCTTCATAGTATGTATATCACTACTAGAAGTGTTCAGATCTGATCACATTGTCAATAAACCTGGAAAAGCCAACCAGTCTTCTGGACCTTTATGTAGGAAAACAGTTTTAGTTACATCGATTAACACAGATTGATTATCTGGAAATTCTGAATTGAATCATGTACAGTTAAAATTACCATAGCTAAAAAATGAAGAGTTGGACCTCTGAACCTCTGTAACACTGTCCATGTAATGCTTCCAGAAGAGCAGGATCTGAAAAACCTAGACAGATTATACTTGGAAATACTACAATATAAATATTTATTTAACACAGCAAATAAATCTGCAAGGACATTAATGGAAAATGTCTCCCAGCAATCTAACCTATGATTAGGGTTTGAGAATGGAGTTTGACCATTCATATGAAGTGTTTTTCCACCATCAGCCTTGAATGGAAGTATTTTTGCAGGTTTACAGCTTAAATTTTAAACAAATATTTTTTGGTTTTCTAGGTGATTGTTACATTGACAAACTGTGTCATGTAATCATGACATGTCACTCAGTATTGACAGAAGTTATTTCCACAAAGGGAACTGTTATAACTATATAATTATAACTCCACTTTAATTACCTTCTTAGCTTTGAAGTCTCATCTCTCGGCACTGAAATCTCTATCTGGTTTTAACTGTGGTTTTGGGGTTTCTTTCTGGGCTTTTTTTTTTTTTTTGATTTGTTGTTGTTGTTTTTGTTTGTGTTTTGTTTTGTTTTGGTTTTGTTGTTGTTGGTTTTTGGGGGGGTTAAATTTAATTTTTCTTTACATAGACTTGGTGTGATTACTTAAAATACTTTTATTTTATACATTTTACAAGATGACAAGTCATAGCAAATGCAATAATTTATATTTAATATCTTGTTTTACTTGCCTGGTAGAATCTTGTGAATAAGTGAAAAATAGAGAGATATAAAACTTATGGTTCAATATCTGTATTTCAGAGGTATATAGACTTTATTTCCAGGATCAACTGCCTGCACATTAAGTGCTTTGTCCCCCTCCAGAAAACTGCAAAGGTACTCTCACATGATCTGGTCTCACACTGAAATGCTGACAGTGTTCCCACAAGAGGGCACCAGGCAAGGGAAAATCCCTTCACATTCATTAATATCAACCTTATAGTTCATCTCTACTTCTTAATCACTTATAGTACTATAATGAAATCCCTTTTACATCTACTGCACAAAGACATTACCTTTTAGCCAATTTGTACTCATAATTGCCTATGTTTAAACATCAGTTTATGACACTTGCTATATTTCACTTGTGTCCAGAGAGGTACTTTGCTATCACAGTTGTAAATCAATGTTCCAGTCTGTTGACTATGTGTGGACCCTTTCTCACAGAGGAAATTCACATAGGCAAAATTAAGCACTTTCTGTAACAAAAAAGGCAAAAATTGACTGTGCATCTAGAAATCTTCCTGATTTCATATGTGCAGTTCCCCTTTTCACCTTGATCTATCTCTTGCAGCAGGCAGGATCTGCCTCATTCATGCCCTTGAAGCTGCTCCAGCCTTAATCATCACGGCATCACACGGCAGAGAGCACCTGCACTGGTGGAGTGACATTGCCTTGCAAATCATCTCCATGTAACTTGCCTGATCTTACCTTCTGTCCACCCAACCAGCACAAAACTTCTGCAGTTGTGACACTCCTGGACAGACAAAGTTCTTCTTCAGCAAAGGTGGAATCTAAAGCTGGTTTTCCCACATGGACGCTCTTACTTCAGGGGGAAAAAATTGCCCTTATCTTTTTCTCTGGCATTTGAACCTACAAGAGGCAACCTTTATAATGGAGGATTTCTCATCAGTGTTTGTCCTATTTTCAAGATAATTATGCAATTGGGATTCTGTGTGCTGGGAGAAAAGTTTGTTTCAAAGTAGTTACATGGATTTGTAATCTAGAGTTCTAAAACTGCTGTGAACCATGTCTACTTGACGTCATCTGTGCGCAAACAAGTCCCTGTTTTCTTCTGTATAGAAGTGAGCTGTTTCAGCAATGTTTAATCAACCAGTACTAACTGAACTTCTCAAATCCACAGATTCATTTTCAATAAATGTTTAACTACTGTTTTCTAAAGCCAAAGGTTCACAACATGTAAAGCCTACTTTTAATCTTACACTAACTTTATAGTTACCAAACAGCATGATTTCTATAGAGCTGCATGGCTTATCTACCCTCAACCATTTGATATTAAATAATTAATGTCATGTCAGCTTTCTATACTAAGAGTGGAATTCCAGAAATGACCGATGTATGCATACTAAGGCCAGGCATGTGGAGGTGGATTAATCTCAATCTTCTATTGATTTGCCTCAAATACAGAAGATTCAGGACATGCTAAATACATGAAAATAATTCTCCTTCTCCACAAAAGAAAATGCACCTTTGGATGGACTTGTATGAAACCAGCAACCTTTCAAATGATTGCAATTTCAGTTCACAATACTTCTTTCTACCTCTCTTCCATAGTGGGAATGGAGGAGTAAAACTCATCTCCCACTCATCTCACAAACCCCAAAAGTTCAGAGATAAAATCTCATCATCAACTCAAGGACAGTGTATCTTCCCTGTAAGACAGAAAATGTTAGTTATCCTCAGTCATAGATACCAAAACCTTAGGTATATTTTGAACTGATCTTGACTATTTTATACTGAAGTACAGCTGTTTCTACAGATTACTGTTTTACTTGTTAGAGTCTTTACATTTGAGGCAATTTGTCCCTAATCAGAGACTCGGTGGTTTGTTACTGTAAGTCATATATCCCCAGATGGTTCTGCCTCCTTGCTGCTACCCAGTTTCAGTGCACTCATCCAAAATTTTATTGGGTTTTTGCTATTTGCTGTTCTCTACTACTGAGATTGCAATAGCTGCTCTAGATGCTTGTAAAACATTGCTTACCCTTAAAGAATGAGCTAACTTCCGTGTTTCGTAAATTTTCCCAAACCCACCTGCCTCTAAAAGAACGTTTTTATGATACTGTGCTGTTGACCACTTGCCAAAGACTGAAATATCTTGTTCAGAAGAGCACCACTACTCATATCTAATACCTTCAGGAGTGTCTGTAATACTGGGCATGGGCAAATTAGGCCAAAGTTGTTTACACTTTTAGGAGAAGACATTTATGCATGCCTTTCAAGTATTTAATGCATAGATACGCAATGTACTTTGCATGAAGATAGAATGTACATATATGCAAAATGTGCATCTTGTAAAAGACTTTTGCCCTGTGTTTGACACCATTTGAAATTATTTCAATTTGTGGTTTCAACTTAGAATTTGAGACTGTGCTTACTCAAGTCATGCATGTATTCTATGGAAATTTTTTTTTAGTATTCATCTTCTTAGATAATATGAATATAAAATAACAGCTAGTACAAAAAATCTGAGTAGTACACTCGTATTCAGGTTTGTGTTTGTCAAATTATCATGTGAAAGGGTGTATCTAGGGTCAGGTGTTGGACAAACCTGGTTTCCTTTACTAATGCTTGGATTTTTCTGATCAAACCTAAGCAGCAAAACATATTGCTTGATTTTGCTGTAAAATCAGAAAGGCTAGAACCAAAAGAAATAAGGTTCAGGAGGATCTAGATTCTCTTGCAGCAGTATTTGTGTGAGGTGCTTTAACTTCTAGTTTTTGAAGTGGGACTCAGCCTATGTCTTTCTATTGAACAGGTTTGGAGAGTTTGTTACAAAAGTCTCATTGGGTCCAGCTGTCAGGGGCTTTTTCCTTGCAGCTTTTTTTTATGGTGTTGGATAAGGCTGGGACAGGTGGGGTTAACATGACCTCTGCAAACTGAGTAAGTTAATACTTGATGGAATCGGTTACTGAATATGTGGTTTTCCTGTACTGAAGAGTCAGGATGGGAGCATTCCTGTGCAGAAAGATACTGACCTTGCTCTGTAGGTTGTGTGCAGTTCTCTATAATCTACAATCACACACACAGAGTGTTGCAATCAAGTGGTGAAACCAAGCTGACTTATGAATTTTGGGGCACGGTTTCAGGACCGTTAGCATTGAAATGCGACCAAAACTGCAAACAATAAGAACAGAACTACCGGCACCCGCGTCTGCATCGACTTCGTGCCGTTCACATAACGAGGGCCCCAAGCATCCTTCCCTCGCTTCTCCCCGCACAATGTACGAGACAAGACCTGGTTAAAAAAAAAAAAAAAAAAAGGTGCGACGGGGATTCCCCGCGGCGGATGTTTCAGAATGTCGGCGGGAGGGAGGCGCGGGGTCGCTTTGCTCTCGGTCAGCCCCGGCGGTGGCGGGGCCGGGCCCGTCCGTCCCGCCCCGGCCCGCCCCGGCCCGCCCCGCCCCGGCCCGCCGAGGCAAGTGGCCGTGCCCGCGGCCGCGGCCGCACTCGCAGCGCCGCCACCATGACGGACCGCTCCACCTTCGACACCAATGTCATCACCATGACCCGCTTCGTGATGGAGGAAGGCAGGCGGGCGAAGGGCACCGGGGAGTTCACGCAGCTCCTCAACTCGCTCTGCACGGCCATCAAAGCCATCTCCACCGCTGTCCGCAAAGCGGGCATTGCCAACCTGTGAGTCCCGGGATGCGCCCTGCGCCTTTCCGCATCCCTGCGGGTCCAGGGCATCCTGCCGCCTCCGGGGTGGTGGGTGTCGGGATGAGGATGGGAATGGGTATTTCTTTCACCAGAAAAGCCTGTGAGTAGGGTTGCGTCAACCCATCCTCTCGCACAGAGCTGGAGGTAATTCCTTTAGTATCTTGGTTTCTTGTTTTTTCCAAGTGACACAGGTCCTATGACTTTTCAACAGTGTAAGGTGCCTAGTCTTTGAGAAATGTCTGCTGATATTAGAACTTAATTAATACTTTCAGCAGGTGCAGGTGCCTGAAGCCATAAGACCAAATATACTGAAAGACAAAGCCTAGCAAAATAACGCTGAATTATTGCTCATTGAATATTACTTAATATCAAAGCATCATTTTATCCTTTGAGGTGTCAAATCAAATTCAGACTGGTTTTTTTTTCATAGCAACTAGACTTTCTTTGGGAAACTTTGGATAGCTAAGGCTTTTAGAAAGTGCACTGGTTAGGAACAGTAGTGCCTGTAGTCAGCCAGTCAGAAGGATGTTGTTCTGGAGCTGCATCAGAAGGAATTTGGAACTCTTGAAATGTGAAATACCTGAAACTACTTGTAGGTAACTAATCTTCGTAAGTATTTTAGTAATTACTAAGTAAATTACTAAGTATCTTCATATGCCCAGTTGTGTGCTGGTCAAGGCTTTAGACATGGGTTACTTCATTACTTAATGTAAAATGTTGTAAAGAGAAAATGAACTTGCAGAGGAAAATATATTAAGAAAAAAGGCAAAAATTCTCCACCTTACATATGTTTGAGCTATTTTTCTGTTTCGATTTCAGACTGCATGTAACTGCGGTAATTTTTAATTGCGATGTGCTAGCCCTTTCATATGTCTCCTGTATCTATCAACAGAGACCAGAGTGTCCCAGCTCTAATCTGATTTGTAAGCTTAGGGCCCTATTCCTTTAGTGTCTTACATATGTGTCTGTTGGCAGCTGCCCACAGGTTTGGTGTCTGTGTCCATAGACTTGCCTGATCATTCCCTGATCACAGTGGGTTCAACTCTCCATCACTTCTGGGGTAGCAGGCTTTGGACTCATAAGCCTCCTTGAACAGTACATCTCCTGCTGTGGAACTGTATTTTTGCTTTGCTGTCAGGGAATGTGAGCAAGTAGGGATCACTGCAATCCATTTCTTTGGAGCATCCTCAGACTCATCTATGTGCTTAGTGCTGCTCAGCATGGGAGGTGTAGAACAGCTGTGGAAGACCTGCAGACCCTTCCCAGCTGCAGGCTCCACACCTGATACATCTTCTCCTCCCAGCATTCCCCAAAAGAGTACAGAAGCTGTTCTGCTGCTGTGTCTCCACCCATAAGCACAGTGTTCCAAGTACTTTTTTTCTAAAAGCACTTTCACAGTGGCAGAAAAATATTCAAGTCACTGTGGCAGAGGTAGAGAAGGACAGACAGTTATTCCAGGTCCTTGTCTCATGCATGAAACTGAAGAAATGCATTGCTAAAGTAATGTGTTCAGTGTTATTACATAAAACCTGAAATACCAGTGTCCAGTCTAATCAGTGAACTGTAGCTGAAAGACCTAAGAGTCATCTGAATGTGTGCTGAGCTGGCTATTGTTTTCCCCTTCTAAGAGCTAAATTTCCCCTTTCTCTGTTTTGCGTGCTTATGTAATCACCTATCATAAGGTCTCCTGATATTTCCGTATGCCACATGGTTTGATTCTGATTAGCTTGCAGCATTTTATTTGCATTTCTTATTTGTATTTCTCAGTTATTTTCCCAAGGAGACATTTACTACTTCAAACCAAAACTGAAAACATTAAATCATTAATAGGCTGATTTATCTGTGAACAGACTTTTTCTGCTGCAATTTCCACATCATATTGCTCATCAGGAGTATATTGCATACAGAGGATATAGCATAACTAGTGTGGTCAGATTCACATATATATTCATATTTTTAAATTATATATATACATATGCTTTTAAAACATAAAATATTGAAATGAATTCCTAGCTTTTAGGGTATGCAGAGCCTAGAATTCAGGAATAATATGTAGGTCTTAAGTGTTCATTAAAAAGCACTGTTGTAACTCAACCTTCAAAGCCTGGTCTGGCTGTGTTTAACTATAGTTTACAAACTATTGAAATGCAATTCCTTGTTTGTATTTCTGAGCAACTTGTAGAAATACAAACACAGCTAATGATAACATGTCTCAGCAAGAATTCACTGGCCAGTAAATATAAAATAGGTTTAGAGAGCTGCCATGTCATTTGAAAATGCAGGATGTTTACAGCAGGTTTTACAGGTGTAATAAACAAAACCCTTTAGAAAATGCAGTGCTCTGTTCTCACTAAATGCTCTCTCTTGCAATTGCTCTAGCTATGGAATTGCTGGGTCTACCAATGTGACTGGAGATCAAGTAAAAAAGCTGGATATTCTTTCCAACGACCTGGTGATTAACATGCTCAAGTCATCCTTCAGTACATGTGTTATCGTGTCCGAAGAAAACAAAGATGCTGTGATAGTGGAAACTGAAAAACAGGTTAGTAACTTTAAAAGTTCTCCCTGCTTGATTTCAGATCAGCCTGTACAGGTGTACTGCTCCACATCTAAAGAGGTAAAACTGAACTAAAAGTTTCAGAAAACAGGTACTTTCCTAAACTGGCAAATGAAGGTGGAGGTGGTGGGTGGAGAGAGTGTTAGTCAACATTGGCTCTTTCTGTCATTTCTGCTCTCCAGACTGATGTTTGTTGGTTTTATTTATTTTTTATGTGTTGTTCCTCCCCACCTTCTTTTTCTTCCACCTTTTTCTTATTGTGGGGAAAACATTTCATTCATTCCCACCTGATCTCTGGAGCTATGCTCTGAGTCAGTCAAGGCCTTTTGAAGTGGGACACTGATGAGCTGTTCTCTGCAGGTCAAATCTCCAGGTCTTTAATTGATTAAAATTCTCCTTGAAGCCTATGAAAGACTTAGCAACAATGGAACAAAAGCATTTTTTACATGTATAATTCTTTATATTCACAAGCCTGCATGTGCTTGTTGTGGGATAGTTCCTATTTTCCAGCTAATATTTTGGTCTGATCATGTAAAAATATGAATAAAAATTAATAAAAACAGCAAACCATAATTTATGAAGTATAATGAGGTTTGCTTTGTTTAAGCAGTTCTTTCTCTCCCTGTTGAAAAATCTTCAAAATTTATTTTCTAGGCATTGGATTTCCTTAGATCTGAACAAATATTCTCAAAAATCGCTGAGGGAGTCTAAGTATTAATGCTTTTCTGAACTAAATGTGAGCCAATACACTGTTTTTATCAATGCATACCAGGAATTCCTACTTGCAGAGTAGAGCATTGCTGAACTTAAATTTAAGTTTCTGACATGCAGGATAAAATCCAATGAAAAAGAAATAAACACTGTTGTTACACACTATTATTAAGACAATTATGAATAAAATTATGGGGGAACAAAATATTTAAAAGGTACAGTTAGTTCAGCTTTTCCCCTGTACTGTCAATTTCCTATATTAAATAATCCTACTGGATTCCTTAATCCAGCAATAAGGTAGAGATTTATTTTTGATTCCCCAAAACCCAGGGTAAGATCAGTCTGGCTAAAGTAGTACCTGACCATTTCAGAGCATAGATAAAGGAAAATTTATGGTTTAGGCATGGCAGCTATTAAAGAGCTTTTTAGTACAGTACCTCTATAGGTAGAGGTAAAATATGGGTTTTAGCTCTACATGAAAAAGGCTGATCTTCATTTTGTTTTTTCTCCTTACTATTCAGAAAGACATGTTGTAACCAAAGAGAAAGTGCAGCCTAGCCTAGATTGTGGATATGAGAGTATTGACTTCAATTACAGAGATGAAACTAAACCAATAATAGTATTCCTCTTTTTTTCCTCACATTATGAAGTGTATGAGAAAACTTCACTTTTCCTGTGTTATCATCTGCTATGTACTTTAAAAATTTCTTAGCTTCTCCTCTGGTTTGGCACAAATCACAGTTGTAATTAAGGGCTGAAATCTGGGCCAAAGAATTGCTGACGTTTGAATTCGGTTCCTTCATAATCTATAAAGGTGTTTTAGCTTATATTGCTGTGTAAGTCTCTGAGAAAATTTACTTACTGAAATGTTTTTATTTGGAGGAAGTGGATAAATACTGTCACTAATCTGGTTATCTTTTTGTGTTTTTAGGGTAAATACATAGTCTGCATAGACCCTCTAGATGGTTCATCAAACATTGACTGTCTTGTTTCCATTGGGACCATCTTTGCAATTTATAGAAAGGTAAAATTCTTTCATGTAGGATAGGAAAAACTATTATTGTGCAGCTTTTGATGAAATAAAATTGCATGGGAAGACAATAAAGTCTAACTAAACTTGTTTGTGAAAGAGACTCAGGGCCAGCTTTAAGTTAGATGTAGTATTTCACAGACACATGGATTTGAATTTAAATTAGTCTCTTAGAAGAAGAAGAAGAAGAACCTATGTGTACATGGAAGCCTAGCTAATATTTAATTAGCCAGCTAATGAAATTACCCCTTGGAAAAGATCATGTCTTAGGTTTCATGAATATTTGTGTTGAGGCAAAATACCACGTGGTTGTCATCTACTTGGGGAATGTGCTTTCAGGTTTTCTTGTTCTCTGTGCTAATAGTTCTGTTGGCCTGAGGAGAGGCTTCAAAAGCAAACCAGAGCTGAAACATGTCATATGCATTTGAAGTGTCTAATTCACTCTGAAAGGCAGAAATGCTGTCTGAAGGAAGTTGAAATACCAGACTTACAGGTCACAACATGGAGGAAAAAGCAAATCAGATAAAACAACACACCCAACTGTCCATTTTAATCATCTTTTGTATGTTGTCATATATCCCAAAGTAGCTATTTTCAAATTCATTTTTGTGTGAAGTAAAAGAAAACAAAAAAATCCCAAGTACTTTTGATCAATTTTGAACTCTGTGAGTCATGTTTCATTTCTTTTCAACTGTGCCTCTGAGTTTTCCTCTGAGCTGTGTTCATCACCACCTACAAGGAGGTGCATAGCTCTTTATTATCTCCTTAATCCTTTCCTGCTTCCTGCATTCCTGCTAGGCTTAGTTAGAAGTGCACTGCTAGATCAATGTGTTTGTGTCCTATGTATGATTTGCATCCAGTAGGAATCTTAGTTGAAGATCATGGAAACATTTGTGCCACCACGTGGCATGGATATGGAGCAGAAGACTGTCCCTCTCCCAGAGTCCTGTCATGTACTAGCAGTAGAAATGAAATTGACTATACTCTTTCCTGTTCTAGGTGTCCCCTAATGAACCTTCTGGGAAAGATGCTTTGCAGCCTGGACGCAATCTCGTGGCAGCTGGTTATGCACTCTATGGGAGTGCCACCATGCTGGTACTGGCAACTTCTGCTGGAGGTGTCAACTGTTTCATGCTGGATCCGGTGAGAATTTCTTCTCTTTCTTTGTTTCTGTCTGCTGCTGTCTGTAAGAACTGTAACTGCCAGCTACTGTGTGTAAGAACTGTCTGTCCCCAGGAAAATCAACCAAAGGAGCAGTTTTCACGGTAGCATGAAGGAATGAAGTACAAATGTACTTGTACTTACAACCCACCAGCAATAAAGTCAAGAGACTTGCATTCCACCTGCCTGATGCAGAGGTGCCATGTGTGACTGAACAACAGGAAGACAGCCGAGTCAGCACAGCAAATACACAGCGTGTGCAATCATGTGATATTTAAATTAAGCAGTTTTCGGCAGTACAAAATACCCTTTAAGTCTTATTTGTCTTTTCCTTAATGCTAGGACCTTAGTAAACCAGAGCAGCATAAATATTTAACCTTTTGAGATCCCACCATGATGTGTAAAAGAGTAAGTGGTGTGTATGGGTGATGTGACATTCTAGCATGCATGAATTGTTTGCCATGAGTTTTAAAACAAAAGTCATGTTGATCATAGCAGAAAGTAGTTTGCTTTAGAGGCCTGTTTCTTTGGGATCAGTCAGGGTGCCACCTGCCAGTCTTAAATTTTTATGACCTGCAGTAATCAAGCTGCAGGAAACATAACTTTGTGCTCTTTGTTTAGTAGCAGCTTAAATAGATGCATGTATTTTTGGCTTTATTCAAGTAACAGATTTAACTTTGAGTATGCATGTATGTTATTTTGTTTACTTTTAGCACTAACTTGGAAATTTACTTTAAAGAAAGCTAAACAGACCAGCCCTTGGTCACACGATTCCTGTTAGCCCAAGCAAAAAAGAACTGGAGTATCTGCAGAAATTTGAAGATGTTTATGCATGGTTCAGCCAGCACTCTCAGTTTCCAAACTCCCAGGAGTTCTGAAACTTATATTGCTATAAGTCTAGCAAAATAATGGAGAAATAAACAAATTTACAAATAGCATTTTTTGGGCATAGAAAATAGAGAATGCTTGGAATGGTAGTATGAGGAAGCTTGTATGATGACAGGATTCGTGCTCTGTGTTTTATGCATGAACAAAGTACCTTGCATGTAGACTGCAAAGACTACTTTTTTGTAGGTACTGAATTATTTTAAAAATTGACAGTGGTAGAAATTTTTTATTAAATTGTGTATGTTATCGGATTTTGCCTTGGTTTGCAAATAAGTGAGCAATTAATGTTAACAAATATCTTTTCTTTCTTATTGTCAGGCAATTGGAGAATTTATTTTGGTGGAAAGAGATGTGAAAATCAAAAAGAAGGGAAATATCTACAGTCTCAATGAAGGCTATGCTAAATATTTTGATCCTGCCATCACAGAGTATCTCAAAAAGAAGAAATTCCCTGAGGTAAAAGATCCTGTTTCAGAGACACTCTCTGATGACAAACACCATTCATGATTTCCAGCTCTATGATCACTCATTCTCTCATGAACTGTTCCGAGCTTGTTTTCCTTTCCTATCTATTTAAAATATAACTTGATGTATGATTGCTAATGCAAGCAACAGTTGATATAACCAGATATTTCAGCATTTCCAATACTGCACTGCACCTCTTCTGCATTTTTTTACTTTCTTCCTTTTTTTTTTTTTTTTGAATCTTTTTTTGAATCTTTTTTCCTGAATGAGGACCTGAGTAATGGGGCTGGAGGCAAAACTGGGCATTTGATAATCAAGTAGAAGGGAAATCTTGTCTGGTGATGAAGAAATTTGATCAACACATGTTGCATTGCTGCTTCCTCACTGCAACATCTGAGTGGCTGGAGAGCGGCGTGGGGATGGCAGTGGGTCATTGCTCACTGGTAACACAAGCTGTGTCCTAGGAGTGCCTCTCTCTTGAAAATCTAGTGTAGTTTCAAGGCCTGCTTTGTGTTTGTGCAACTTCCTGGTGTCAGGAGTGCCCAAAGCTCCGAGGAGTGCCCGTAAAAGGTTCTCATGCCTTAAACATTTCATCACTGAAATTACTACACTGGCAATGACATGTGAACACCTACTCTTGTCAGGTGTTGGTGTCCCTTCCTGACTTCCTGATCTTGCTTTGAAAGAAGATTGATGTTTTCATCGTTTGTCTTTCCAGGCTTAAGTTGTTGTTTATGTAGATATTAAAATGTAGTCCAGGGAGTAGAATAAGGAAGTAACATCAGAAGTCAACTATTAACTTTTTCTTAACTAAAAAATAGCAGAAGCTGGCAAAAATGATTGGAAGAAGTAGGAAAGATCACTTCTTTTGCTCTTCAATTCTTTTTCTGCTAGAAAAGACAAGGCCCCAGTATAAATTCCTAGCACTTGACTTTTTGCTACTGGAAATGCAGTGTTTTCCAAGTGTTAGAGCCAGTGAAGAGCTGGGATACATTTTCTGGTTTTGGCACTACTGCTCTTCTATGCTGAAGTCTTCTACCACTCCTTTTCCTTGGATTTTCCTAGTTAGGAAATGAAGAGGATACTGACATACTCTGCAAAACTACTTTGAGTATTATCAATGAAGTACGATTTGGAGATGAAAGATGTTAGGACTGCTAAAGGGGCATGTGGGACAGTTGACCTGGTGTGCTGTCCAGTTACTTTTATTGGAACATTCTTCTGTAGGATGGCAGTTCACCATATGGTGGGAGGTACGTAGGATCCATGGTGGCTGACGTGCATCGCACACTGGTGTACGGAGGAATCTTTCTGTATCCTGCTAACTCCAAAAGTCCCAAAGGAAAGGTAAGCCTGAATAAGCCCAGTTATAGAAAATATTGCACTATGTAGGCATTTCACTATCAAGATCAATATTTTGATTACAGAGCCTGTGGTTTGTAACTTGGTAGCTTGTATTTCTTGTGTGGGGGGATATGGCCATCCCTTGCACACTGTCACAAGTGACAGCAGCCTGTTGTCAGACACCTATTCTAGAGCTGCTACTCACCCGTTTCAACTGCAGTGATCTCTCTTTGTCTGCGAACATATCCAGCTTGTGGAACATACCAGGGGTGAGCTGCTCAAACAGGCTCCCCTGCACCATATCAGCCAAAACTGGTGGTTCTGGTCCCAGTTGAGTAGAACATTACAAAGCAAAGAATCCACATTACCCTGAGATTTCTAGCACAAGGTAGTTTGTAAGAAGCCTAAATGTAGTTGACCCACTGGGAGAAGAGAAAACCATCTGCATCTTGTGTGTGGGGACAGGACGTCATCTGGAGGAGCTGTGCCTGGCTGCATCTGCCAGGACAATGGTCAGTCAGGGAAGATCACGCACTTACAGGCTGACAAGGGGACTGTTTATTCAGCAAAGACCTTTGATCTGTTTTGTAATTCTCCATAAAATATTGCCTCAGGTTGCAGATAAGATACAGTTATTCATTAGAGAAACCCAGTGGCAAGCTCAGAGCTCACGTTTTTATTTTCACAGTCCTATGTGGGTCTGCCTCATTAAGTTGTGTCTTAACATACAAGCTTTATCTCTCTGTAGATAGCACAATGCCAACATGGGCTATGGAGAAAACACTCAGATTGGGGAAAATCCAGCATTCATTGTGTTTTTAGAAGAAAAATACACACAATTTCATTGTTGCATCAATATTTATATGCAATAAAGAGTACTTAGAATATTGATTGGTTTAAAATCATATTCCAGATATATTAACATGTAATGTTTTTTGGCATTGCCTGGCCTGACTTCTGCAATTTTGACTTTTTGTCTTCTAGCTGAGACTGCTCTATGAATGCAATCCTATGGCTTTTGTTATTGAGAAGGCTGGGGGCATAGCTACAACTGGTCATCAAGCTGTACTAGATATAGTGCCTGAGGATATCCACCAAAGAGTGCCTGTTGTCTTGGGGTCTCCTGATGATGTGAAGGAGTACCTTGAGATAGTCAAGAAACATTCAGCTAAGTAAACAAAGCTTGCTGAATTCACTGTGCACAGGGGATAAAATGTCTTACAGCTGAACCAAAGAATACGCTGCAGTACTGTGAGATTGAGCTGTCTGACTTCTGTAGCAAAAGAGCAAATGAGCCATATTTTCATAAGATTTTTTTAAAGTGAAATCTTGTGCAACTGCATTGTGCAATGAAAGGCATTAAAAGATTGCATTAAAGGAAGCATTAAAAATTAAAACAATGGAAAAATATGTTTTCTTTTTCATTTATCATTTGTGATTACAGAAGAGCCACATGAGCTGCAAGGAAATACTGTGGTGCATTCAATATCTAGGGGGAAGAATCTCACCTTTCTCAGACAAGTTACAGACTACCAGAATACAGCTAACTCTGTGCTCTTTTAAAAATCCTGGGAAGACTCAGCAGCCTCTTACAGTGAGTGACCTTTCCTAGACCAGTGTCTACACTGCAGAAGTTGCTCACTGAACTTCAGTCTGGGGTTACTCTGATGGAGAATTAATGTCTGTGAAACATGGGCAGTAGTGTATGTTAATTCTGACACATGATGTTAGACTCTATCAGATCCAGTTACACAAGGATGGAAAATGACATGTTAGTGTGGAGGGGTTGTAATGGGATAAAGAGTATGTGTAGACAGCTCATACATACACAGATTCCGCTGTGATGACTATCTGACTATCTTTGCCAAAAACTAACCTGCTTACTTGATTTAAACATGAACTTCTGTATTGCTAGCAACCTCCACCAGATGTTCTTTGTGTTATTTTGGGACTGGGAATTGCCATGGAAAAGGATTCTGCTGTGCAAGCCGCAAGGAAATGCAAAGCACGCTAGTGCTTGGGAGCTGGATGGGCTGTCCAGCACTGTGTGGATACAGTTTTTGAATCAATTAAAATCAGCAAATCTTTGATATTTCTCACTGCCCACTTGCCTTCACCAAACTCAAGGATCAAGTGGGTGTTGCTGTGGGTAAACTGCCGCCGAACGTTGACTCAGCTCATGGTCTGGGAGGTCCTGTCTAGGGGTGCCATGAGCTATAAACCTGCCTGTATCAGTGCAGATAGCCTGACTGAGCGTGATTCTTGTTGTAGAACAAGAGAGAGGTATGGAGAAGCTGAAATCCAGGGTGCAAGGGCATACTCTGTGAGGCTCAGACAGACAAAACCTGAGGACCCTCGTTCTGAGAGGTCGTGCTGGGGCATTTGGAGGCATATGGGCAAACCTTAGACAGTTGTACATACGCATCTGTTCTCCAAACTGATGGGGGCAAGATGTTTCTGTCCGGGACTGAATGCCCTGGTTTCTGCTGAAAATGTCAATTTTGATGAGGGTTTGCTAGTGGAGACAACTTTTAGGGACCTGAACCCTTGAAGGACTGTGAGAGTGCTGGCAGTTGCCAGTTTGGACTACAGTGCCTTGGTGGTCTGTTGTCATGACTCAGCACAGAGAATCCACAGCAGTGATTTTTGCTGCTTACCATAATTCCATGTCTGTATTCTGCCCTAAATCTTTACAGGAATCCTGGACTGCATATATCTATTTTTAATACACCCTTCTGACAGCATGTAAAGGTTATAGGGGGAAAGTCAATACTGTCCGTGTTTGCTAGGTCAGTACTCAGTGGTTTGGTTTTGCCTGTGGGCTGACATTCCATACTTAGCATTTTACCCATTGTGAGATGGGTTTATCTTCTAATCAGTAATATGTAAGTCCATATTTGAACAACATCACTGTCTAGCCACCAGTGGGGAGAACTACTTAGCAATCTCCTTCCATATCCCCCTTTCCAGAGCTCTCCCTGCCTGTCGTTGCAGAGCTGGAAGGTGGGTTTGTCACAGGGTCAGCCCCCACAGCACTTTTACCCACTGCCCTCCTCAGAGGCTGCATTGTGCCCTTTGGTGAAAGGTCACTGGCTCCAGTTTCAGCTGGTGCCATCCAAGCGATTAACATTTCATATCAATTAGAAAAGGTCTCACCTTTAAGGCTCAGGACTGGCCCATGCACCAGTGCAAGTGTGAATAATCCCCAAGAGCCCTTTATATTTGAGGCAAATCTCCAAGATCTGTCAAATTGATGTGGTTTTTTTTTGTCCTTCCTATATTATTCCAACCCCTTGTACTGAAAAGTTGTCAGGCTTATAGACAATCATCACACATTTTTTACAGAATCTGATTTTTCCCCACCTCCCCAAAATGGTAATTATATCGCCTAATAATTCCATATAATCATTTGGGTTGTTATGTTTCAGTGGGATCACAGTATTAACAAAACAATAAAAGGTGAAGCTTTCATACAATCCAGTTGTCTGTCTTTATCCAGGTTATTTTTCTCCTTTTGCTGTGCTGTTGAGTGCAATGTTTACGGAAAGATTGGTTGAAGAGCCTGTGTTTACATAATAGTGTAAGTTAATTCCTTATTTAAGGACCATTATTTGAGAAGCTTAAAGCACTGTGCTTTATATATACTAAAAAATCCAGTACCTATAAAATACATTCACAGATTTTACACAAAAAACAACAAAAAACAAAACAAACAAAAAAAAAGGGGTGGGGGGGGCAAATAGTGGACTTATTAACTCTGAAAATACTCTTTGAACCACTAACTCCAAAACACTAACTCCAAAACAAACTTTCTGTTAGAAGATGATCTGAACTTTGTCTTTTTGACCAGTGTAAAAGATTACTTGGAATCAACAGAATGTCTGCATGTGATGTTTTGACAAAAGTTAGAAGTCATAGGCCAACCCCTACCCCATTTCTTATTTACTAATTTGATTTGGTATGCTCATGGTATTCCAGCAACAGCAGAGAGATTTGGCACTAAAAGCATTTTAGTATGGGTCAGGCTGACAGCTGCCATGATGATGAAATAATGTGCAGAATGTAATGGTTGTACTTTAAGCCAGCAGGTATTTTTTGCATGTAGAATGTGAAACTTCTTTTGTTGATCCTACTATGCGCTATCCCAAAGCTCCACATATTTTATTTTTGGTTTTCTACACAGTCTGTTCAAAAGAAGAAAGCTTCCTAACCAGGCAGAACAAGCTGTGTAACTTTTGTCTCATGATGTGAACTGTAGTACATTTAAATATACATTGTAGTAGAAAAGAGAAATCTTCAAGATTTCTCTCTTCTTCAACCATTGCCATAGAGGATATAGTATAAAACCTGCCTGTTGCTCCATCTGAGCAATTTCACTCACCAGTCCTTTCTCCACCTTGGAACAGGACCAGAAAAATATCCCCAAAGCTAAGCATATGGGATGGAAGCAGCACTGAACTCTGTCTTTCTGCTTGTGGATGGTGTTCAGTGCTGTCTATCTCTAAAACCCTTTCTTGCAGCTGATTTCAAAGTAGAAAACCTTAGCATTCAAATTCCTTTTAAAACCCTACAAATAATGCATTTTTGTCATTAGATGAAGAGACGCTTCTAGGAAAATCTGAAGAAATACTTCAGCTGCAGTTTATATTAAGAAAAACACACTAGGTGTATGTTTTGATACAGAATTTTGTTTCTGTCTTCCTGGCAAGATTTTAGTGCAGTAATTGGGTTAAAGGAGTAACAATGATAATTAATAAATTTTTTCTTCTGTTACTCCAGGTTTTCTTGTTTTGCTGATGGGCTTTCCATATCTTCTACTTTAAAATAAGAGTGCTGCTATTAAGTAAAATGAAGGCTACAGCATGTAACAGCATATAGTTTCTCTTACTGCCTAGTCAGAGTGGGAAGACAGTGCTGTAATTAAAATCTATAACTCCAGCATTCCAGACAGCATGTATCTAATGCAAAATCTAATACATTACTTGGAGAGCTTCTGTCTACCTTCACATTGGCATCATGTGCTCCTAGCATACTGCTTGTAAGGAGTTACTGGCAGCATAATTGCAAATTTGGACATAGCTATATTTACATGGTGCACTACAATATGAAAGCCAACATAAAATTTCATTTTGTGAGTTATGCCATTGATATGCTTAAATCAGAGAAGCCTTATTTGTAAATTATTGGAGATATAATTACTTTGTAACTAGTCAAGCCACAGCTAACCAATACTTCTCATTCATTCAAGTGCTATAATATTACAAACAACACAGACCAGGAATTAAATCATTAAAATGGAACTGCAGCAGACCAACTAGCAACATAAAACATTTTAAAAAATGCATGTCTCAATGCCCCCCATCAAAACCTTCCTTCAGGGTGGAGGAGGGAAGGGAAGGGAACTTCACTGTCTGGAGCCACAGTGCTGTGGGACACTGTGGCACATATGGTTACTGGTGTCTGGTGCTTTCATTTCTGGTGCCTTGTAAACACAGCCCTGGCTATGCTGAACCCATTGCTGAACAGGATCTACAGGAAAGCCATTTCCAAGAACGCAGACAGCGAGAGTTTTGCATTATAATCAGTCTGATGTGCAGTGAGAATATGTAGCTAGATCTGCACAGAGCCAATTTCAGCGCAGGGGAGGCCCAGATGAGCAGTAGTTGCTCAGCTGTAGTGCTGTCTCAGGCTCCTTTCCTGCATCCCAGTGGAGCCATGGAGCCAGCCTGGGGTGCAGTTATTCTGAGCACTCAATCACATGGTCTCAGAAACATCTTCATAAATTCTGACCAGCCACACAGCCAAACGCAGCTTCGCCTCAAAATAAAACAGCTACCCAGGAGCTCAATACAGCAAGAGAGCATTTTGTCCAGCTGAGAAGGAGCTCTGGTACCCAGCAAAAATGACGGACAAAAGCCCCTTCGAGACGGATATGCTGACGCTCACGCGGTTTGTCATGGAGAAGGGACGCCGCGTGAAGGGAGCAACGGGGGAGCTGACGCAGCTGCTCAACTCCATGCTGACTGCCATAAAGGCCATTTCTGCTGCTGTCAGAAAGGCAGGCCTTGCCCACATGTGAGTCCTACCTTGCACTACTGGGAGGAAGAGCAGGCAGAGAGACAGCAACTGGCATAGCAAGGCTGGGGAGTGGGCAGAGATTCATAAATACCTTGGAAGTGTCTTTTTTAAGCTGAGTAAGGTCAGAGCCGGGATTATCAAGAGTGGGAAGCAGGAGAGCTTTCTTTCTGGAGTATTTTAATACTGGGTGCAAGATAGACATTTAAAACAACTGCTGTTCTGTAATATTTTACTCTAAAAATGTAAGTCAGAACAGAACTTCAATGCACTGCTCACCTTGTTATCTCTTGCACTTTTGATACTGATCTATTTTTGTATCTACTGTGAATTTGCTAAAAATCACACCACGATATTTTGAATGCAGAATATCTCACTGTGATATTTCCTGCTAATATCCAAGCCCTCTGCTGAACTGTACAAGTCAGGGCTTGGCTTATTTTCTGCCTGTCTGCTGAATATGCAATGCTCTAAAGCAACAGCCCAAAGAGAAACTCCATGCACTGCTTGCCTGGCTGCATTTTTCTTTCCTTCCTCAAGCAATATCCCACGTGTAGGGTTACAGGCAGGGAGTCTCAAAAGGCCCTCTAGGAAAACCAAAAATAATTCGGCATCTAGTGCTTTCACAGATGGAATAAAAAAATGGCCTTAACAAAACCTGGAATGTACTGAGCTGTTCCACATGGACAAGTGCAATAAACATCAGTCTAAGTCTTTCAATAGTGATCCATCTGAAGGAGATCAAAGATATGGAATGTCCTAATAAAACTGTGTTTCAAATAGAAAGTTCTTGATATGTATCTAAAGATATTTTTCTGAACATGCCTCAGTATGTACTTACACCTGCATGCATGAAAGAGACCAGGAATATATTTGTGAAAGGAAGTCAACATTTATTATTTGTTCAGGGATTTGGGATTTTGTCTCCTTCCACAGAAACACCAAAATGTGTGACTCTAGGGGTTGGGGGGGGCATTTTGTGCTTCTGTTGATTATTTGGTCAAAGTCCTCAATCATCTTGGCCAATCATGAATTCAATGTCTCAGAACTACTGCCCTCACTTTATAGTGCCTAGAGAGGACATGAGATATACTCAAAGTGAACGACAGTTTCAGTCTCCTATGCTCTTACTCTTAAACTATGCTTTGTCTCTGTCCTTACTAGGTGAAACTGAGCTATTTTGGCTCCTTGACTTAAAGGAAGAGTTGCTCTTACATAATTTTTATCTTTGTATCGACAATCTCTGAAATAGTTTGTAACAGCAGAGAAACTGATGGGCTAGAGGTCTAATAACCTCTAATAATAACAATAGCAATCCTTCTTCCTCTTCAGAAAAAAACCCAAACCATCCATGACATTAAGGAGCAAATGTTTCTTTTTATGAACAAAAAGCTTCAGATGTTGTCTCAGAAATATCTAAAGTATCCAAACATACAAATTAGTAACTTGCACCATTCAAATTACTCAAACTAACCATGAAATTTCAGGGATTCCCAGGGCAAACTTTCAACCACTGTGAAAGTGGCTTGCATTCATCTGCCTTTGTGCAGTTAAAGAGCCCTGATTTTTCTATTCCCTCCAAATAGGAGACTATAAGTGTCTTCTTTAATGTTAAAGCACTCAGCATGAGTTTTTGACAAATTTTCAATTCAAAAGTGAAGGAGAACTTTTTCCAAATCATAGACTTGAGCTGTGATTGTGCCTGAAAACACACTAACTGGAGAGTAGGTACTTACCATTCCCTGAAAATCATAGTCCTTTTCAAAATCTTAAATTTGGCACCCAAAAATAAAATATCCCAAACACTCAATACTGCTGAAAAGCAAAGGCATCTTTCAGCTTTGAGAAAGACAAAGGACCTACTCCACTCCCAGCTCAGGCCTGCCACTGACCAACATCATTCTAGGGACTAATCACTTTCTTCTTTCTCCTCCTCTCTCTCCCCACCCCCCCCCAAAAAAACCCCATTTAATTTCCCTTAATGAATAAAAAAAGCTGTAGCTTTTCCCTGTATGGTTTTGTATTTTTTAAGAAGCCCAGAACATGCACATTGGGGCTAAATAGTGCTTCTTTAACAGGAAATCTCAGAAACACATATCCTACTACCCATGTCATTAGCATAGTGCTAAAATTGGGATTGGGAAAAGAAGCATCATCCTAACTCATCTGATCATCACCAAATAAAAGAGACCTTGATCCAGAGATACAGTTCCATCTGGCAAATTCCCCGGGGATGCCTTTAAAGTCCTGATTTGGGGCTGGCAGGGTGAATGTGGGTTAAAGAACCACCATGGACCTCCGAGCAGCTAGTGATGGAAAATATTGCAGATGGTCCCTGCACTTTCTGCTTCCTCAAAACTGCAGCCAGCTGCTTCATGGGGCTGCTGGGGAAGGCTGGTACTTACCACCTGGGCTGTAGGCTCTGCTTCTGGCCTGGAGAACATCTACACAGGAGCAAAAGGACCCAGGTAAGGCCTCAAAGCACATGCTTTTATTTTCTACAGCAGCAACAGTCTTATAATGCACCTTAGCTGTGTCATCCAAAGATTATCTAAAGGTGTACGAAGGTAAGATGAAGGAACAACCTTCATGTTGTTGGGGTGTTTTTTCCTAAAAACCTGTAATATTTGCCTCCTTCAGGTTTCTTGTAATTTTTACTCTTCTGTAGGTTTGGTATAGCTGGCACTGTGAATGTGACGGGTGATGAGGTGAAGAAGCTGGATGTGTTATCCAACTCCTTGGTGATTAACATGCTCCAGTCCTCCTACAGCACCTGTGTCCTGGTCACAGAGGAGAACAAGGAGGCCATCATCACCCCGAAAGACAAGCGGGTCTGTGCAGCTCCGGCATTCAGGGGGGTTGTCGGCTCAGGCAGCAGCAGGTGGCACTCTTGCTTCAAGTATGAAACCTGGCCCTGGCCCCCAAACCCAACCCTTCCCGGGGGAATTCAGAAAATTTGCACCGTTTCTGCGTTGTTTTGATTAATAACTGTGGTGGGTGGGATGATTTCAACAGCTAAAAGAGATGTGGAGAGTAAAATTATTATTAAAGTTTTGTGAAGGGGGGGAGAATAATTATTTTTAAGCTTGTTAACACATCCCAAATCTCAGGTGGAAGTGTACTATTACATTCCCTGACCACTGGTGCGATGGTTTTGTATTACATTAGTATTTAGAAAGATAAAATGAGATGAGAGGCTGGCAGAACTGAGTGTTATGTTACATGTCCAAAGGAAACACCTGACTGCTTCATCAGGCTTCCCCCAGGAGGGGATCCTATTACAGCGAGTTACTGTTCATGCTGATGTAACCTGCCCTTTCCCGAAGATTTTTCTCTTTCTGCCCTCTTGCCCTCAAACCTCACAGCACAGTGAAATCCTCTCATCCGCAGTAAAAGTAGCAAAAGAAAACATATTCATTAGAGGAAGATGCTTGCTTCCAAAACGCGTCACTCTTTTTGCTTTTAAACAATTTCTTGCACTGCTTGGCAGCAGAGGACTGCTCCTCTCTATCATCTATTTGTGCTGTCTGAGCAGGAACATGTCCTCTCCAATTTCTCTGGCAGGCCCTTTGGGAGTCGGTGTTGTGCTGCGGGGCCAGCTGGGTCAGCAGTGCAGCCTTCTCTGACGAGCTGTATCAGGCAAAAATGGAGGGCTAGATGCAGACATAAAAACATGGGAGCTTTCAAGTAAAAGGAAATAATAATGCCAAGCAACTTATCATTAAATGGTTCCCTTGCCACTTCTGTTTTAGGGTAAATATGTGGTGTGCTTTGACCCCCTTGATGGTTCATCCAATATAGACTGTTTGGCACCAATAGGAACAATATTCGCTATCTACAAAAAGGTAAGAGGACCAAATCACACAGGACATGATTTGTTTCATGAAAGCAAAATGTCTTGAGTTCATCACCTTGCCTAGTTTCTTTCCATGGTCCCTTAGGTTGTCTCTGGGCAAAAGGGACCCTTAGAAAGAATAGACAAACACTTGATATTCACGTGTGCTAAAATGCTGGCTGAATTCACAGGAAGGGGACACCCAGCCCCATGAAATTGTTAGGTGACAGCACTTCCTTCCTCCGCACACAAAGGCACTTAGCTAACGCGATCTCACCCCCAGGGCAGCGGGTTCGCTCCTTCAGCGATGCTCGGCTCAGGTAATGGCAGTGTTTGTCCTCCTGGACACCCCGGGCCGTGTGGCCTGCCAGAGCCAGCTGCTGTGCCTGCCCTGGATGGGAGTCCATGAGCATGGAAACGCTGGGGGCTGGAGGAAGCCGTCACCCACGCTCATCGGGCCCGGTTGCATGTCTGCTCCCCTGCGGCTGCACAGAGCAGCAGCTGTGCAGCCAATTGCAAACACGGAGAGCTCCAGTCATGCCAAGTCTTGTGATTTGTTTGCTAATCTCCCAGCAGTTGGTGTTTTTTTTCCAAAGCCTGAGCTCACGGTCATATGACTGTGGGAGACCCTCAGCCCTTGCTATTTTGAAA
This sequence comes from Emberiza elegans, assembly GCA_024865655.1. Classification (NCBI taxonomy): domain Eukaryota; kingdom Metazoa; phylum Chordata; class Aves; order Passeriformes; family Fringillidae; genus Emberiza; species Emberiza elegans. The sequence goes on along the minus strand of JALJVW010001283.1, from coordinate 24,517,591 downwards.
TAACAGTTTACAGTAACAGTTTTGTGACTTCAAAGAAGTCTTTGCAGACTTCAAGCAAATGAAGATATGTTTTCTAAGTCTCTCACCTTTTAGCTCATTATTTTCAGCTGGCTAGTCCTTGGTTTTTACATTTCTTGTAGGTAATACAATAGTCAGCACTGTTGAGAATATGCATCTACTAGTGAATAAAATAGTTATGGCACAACCCCAAGAGGGTTGTGGCACAAGCCAAGTCCTGGCATTTGGCTGTCCACACTGTTTACGGTTAGTGCAAACCCACACCACAGATGCCGTGCAGACCAGACAGCACTGAGATGGTGCCTGGCTATGATTTTTGAAAGAGCATTCCTGGGACTACCTCCACTACCATGCAGTATCTTGCTTTTTGCAGGGAAAAGAGCTTATCTGTGTTGATGAAATCAACGAAATGTGCTCTAATGTTCAGCAGAAGGACCTCCACCCTTTTCAGTTATCTCTCCAAAGATACCCCAAATGACAACAGCATCTCCCAATATTTGCAGTAGACAATAGCTGCATTTTCCTTTGAAATTGTTAAGTAAGAAGTGCTCTATTGATAGTTACTAAAGGGTAGTGTGAAAGAATAAAAGTGAGATGTTTATTCCAGTTGATAAGTATCACTTAAGAAAGAGAACACAATTTTAGGTCATTTAAGATTCATGAATGACATTTTTGAAAAGGTAAAACCATTGTGATTCCAAAGGATGAACCTTAGCCTCTAAGATTGAGATGAGCTCTTGACTGATTTTCTCACCATGTCTCACCTTAACTTCATTTCCAAAGGCACGCTCTCCAGAGCAGAAACATTAGGTTTATTTTAGAAAAAAAACCAAAACAGATAATAAGCACTCTTATAGACAGGCCAGACTTGGACAACACATTTCAATCCTGAAAACTGTTGTCTGATTGCTTCCAATCCGGAGCCTCCACCACAGCGGGAGAGACCATTTCATCATGTCACAAAATCACTCTATCAGTTTCTTAGAAAAACCCATGAGGAAATAAATAGTATCTCAGCTTTATTTAATTGTCCACCTGGCCTTTGCTTTCTGAGACCGGGGTGGTGCAGTTGAAAACCAGAAACACCTGAAAAGTGGGGCTGAGGGAGGAGCCTTGCTGAACCAGAAGGGGATTGGGCAGCTGCTGCCACTGAGATAGGGGACGGCAGGGGGGCTCTCAGCAGCGACAATAAATGCTTTTTGCTTGGTCCTTCCCAGTGGTTTTCATGCCACTGAGCTAAATCTACAATCCTTAATTCTTACTGCACAAATATGCTATGAAACTCTCTTGCTTTGTTTCATTTTGGTTTTAATTTGTAATTTTGCCCAATGCTTGTGATGTGTTTTATTTGCTACCCTTCTTTGTTGTGAGGACAATGTCCTCCCCTTCATGTGGTCCCTCACAAGAAGGTGTAAGAATTCTGTAAAAACACAAAGGCTACTCATGAAATACATGATACAAATGGAGACCTGGAAATCAAGTCATTTTAGTGCTGCTCTCAGTGCTGATGAGAATTCCCTTGTGTGATGTCAAGCAAATCACAAACAAAAAAAAATCAAAGTCAGATATCACCTGAGAGTACCCTTACAGCCAAACTCTGCAGCTTTTGTTTCATCAGCCTCACACCAATTATGAGTTATAGTGACAGAGTCACATTATTTGCAGTCCGTGTGTCTATTTTATTGTTTTGCATAAAGGCCTCTAAACGTATTTCACTACCACCATCATAGTCAAAATAACATGGACAGGAAATCCATCTGTGCACCAGAAAGAAGAGAAAATAGCAATTATCAGAGTGTATACTGCCCAGCTTAATTCCCTGGTTTGTTTAACAGTACATGGTACTTGGCAGGACAAAATTCCTGCAGTCCTAACGTTGAGCTATCAGCTGATCTGTAGCTTTTTCACATTTTGACTAGCTCTGCAAAATGTTTTCTTTTTTTTCTTCCTTTTGGAAGCTAGCTCTTGGAAACACAGTTGTGAATAAGGGTGAAAAAACAAGTGAACTCAGCCCAACTGACTATACCTTGAGGGAAGAGTTCCTCTGCCTTTTTCAGAATAGTCAACAAATATATATTTTCTCAGTCATATTAACATAAAAAATGCATTTAAGAAATAGGACTGAACATCTCATCTCAGAAAAAATATATTTTAAAACAATATCATATACAACCCAAAGTATTGTATATATGCTGTATTCTAGAAAAAAAACCTACTTTGCTCCATACAAAATTATTTTTTATTTAATGAGAGGAGCACACAAAATGCTATGACAACCAAAATATGTTTGAAACTAACTGTCTAAATGAATGTTTGATTCTGCATTTGATGCTGCAAATAATTAATCTGCTATAGACAAACATTGCTTTTAATGGTGAGATGTATGTACCATAGGGGTATAGTTTTGAAAGAGATGAAGCTAGCTAGGCCATAATAGTTGGTACAGTAAGGATTGTTTCACAAAGTATTAGCTACTATTAGTCAATTTTCAAAGCTCTGAAATATGCAAACAAAAGTTTAAACTAGTCTTCATTATCTGCATTATAACCTCCCAGAATAAGCAGCTTGAAATAGTTTCCAGGGACTGAGTCCCTCAGCATGTACAAATACATATACATATATTTCAGTTCCCATGAAGAGCTGGTTGTCAACTGGCTTTTTTATTTCCACAGGACTTGGCAAAATAGTATAAAAAGGATTTGAGCAAAAAACAGCTAAAGACTGTAAGTGAAGTGACTTAAGTAACAAAGTCTTTCAGCTGAAAATAAAAACTTTTTGATGTGAAATTACTATCTTTGTGTACTAAGGAGTGTCATTTTGGCGTCCCATATCTCAGCTTTCCTCGGCATGTTGGCATCTAATGATGAATGGGAACACCTTACTAGGACCCTAATGGACAAATATTTTATTTTATACACAAGACAGTCTTCATGGATTTTAATTTTTTTTAACCAAATATTCAGGGCTGGACTTGCTGTTTCTATTTAGCTGCTACTTAATCTAAATAAGCCTGTGGAATCACTGAGAAAACGTCTGAGTTGGGAACAATAAGATTCTAGGCCATGGTCTGAAGAAAGTGGAGTGTTTTGTTTCAAATCCCCATGGACCACCAAAACATCTATACAAGACCCACCACAACTGATGAACTTTTAAATAAACATTAATATCAAGCAATCCTGACCCATTCTGTAGCAGCAGGAGATGAAGGCTGTAACCATCCTTCCCAAGTACTGTTGGCTGCCCTCTTTACCCACCCCACCAGACAAACTCTTGTAAGCCATGGCTGAGGCACAGCCCTAGATCTGGTTGGAAATATTTGCACCTTGTCTGCTTGGGCTACTGTTGCTCCATGGTAACCAAAGTGCCAAATCAAAATATGAGTGTCAAAAATCGGTTAAAAGCATGAAGTAAAATGCCACCTGAATGTTCTGTGTAGAGTTGTAGATGAGTACCTGCACACATGCACACTTTGCATGACCAAATGCATTTATTATTTTGTATATAATATGATAAGCATTTGTATATAATAGATGAACATTTATATTCCTTCAGTTAAACATCCTGCCACTAGAAGAGACCAGTGCAAAAACTTGGTTCCATCATGTTGCACCATATACCCTTTTATTCTGTACTATGGGAGCATTTTTTTCTGCAATGTTAATTACATCATTTATCTCCCGGTTATTCCCTCTGGCGGGTGTCAGCATCATAGTTTATGTTACATTTACAGAAGATTAGTATCTCTGCTCTGTCTCAGTTTTATGATGATCCTCAATTAATAGCTGGGGATGTAATGCTAAGGGATCAGCTTTGTGGCACGTATCATATTGATTGCATGACATGTATAAAATAACAAACTCTCAACATCGTGTCCTAGCATGTACACGTACCTGCACCAAGCTTGCCCTGGATGGGGGGGTGGTAACAATCCCTGTTTTTGTTGTTTCAAAGGCCTGCATAGACAGAAAAAGGAAATCTGTCGCGTGTTATTATTGAAAAGTTGTTTCTATTGTTCATTATCAGAATTTAACCTTTGGTTCAAATGGTAATTTTTCCTCAGGAAACAGATGATGAGCCCTCTGAAAAAGATGCTTTACAGCCTGGACGCAATATTGTTGCTGCAGGCTATGCCCTGTATGGTAGTGCTACGCTGGTTGCCCTCTCCACAGGGCAAGGAGTGGACTGCTTCATGCTTGATCCGGTACAGTCATGGTGTTAATCACATTGCCACTGTCTTTTAGAGCTCTCTGTGCTTGGTTTTACTTGTTTTTGTTAATTCTTGTCTCTGTAATCTATCCACTTTATGCAATTCTTTTCTCCATATCCTGGATCATCCCACCTTCTCTTTATAAATATTTAATAATATATGAACATGTTGGTTGCAATACCTGCTTGGGTTTTTCCTACTCAATAGAAGTGAAATTACCTTAAATTCTCAGTGAAGTGTTTGAAACCCTCTTCATTCAAACCAACACTTAAGAAAATTTAATTTGAACCATGTCTGTCTTCACTTAAAGGAATCTGTGTTTATTTTCTTTTTGATTTTTCTGTCTGAATAAGAACATCAACATGTTCACTGTTTAGCCTGAGGCAAGGACCATTTTTTTGATAGCTTGAGCCAAGCGATGTTTCATTTCCTGAGTGCAGTTGAGTTTTATGGCTGTCACCTAAGGTGCATACCCAAAAATTTGCAAAAGCACAACACCTGTACAACTGAACATGTGCCACTCTTGAGTGCCCAGGAACACAATGAGTGTTACTGTGGGAACGCTAGAAAGATCATTCATTTGTAAAACCAAAATTAGATGTGGGGAATAATATACTGTGGTCTTTTATGGTTTTGTGGGGTTGTTTTCAATAAAAGGATGAATTATTACCAGAACTTCTTGTAGTGTTTGTAAATAGTCTCATTCCAAGTGGAAAGAACTGGGAGATGAACTGCTCTGCTTGAGACAGAGTAAGAGAAGGTGGAAGTTGAAATCAAACTGCAGACAGCAACACATGGGTGTAGCTGAGCACATTCACATTAGATTATTCGGACAAGACAGGCAAAAAGAGTACAGAAGTCAGAAGGCAGTGTCATTTCTTAATTTGCAGTCTTATCATTTGAGGACAGAGATTCATGATCCATCTGCTTTCAGGGCTGATTTGTGTTCTTTTGATACTCTATTCAAATTAGGTTTTGTTTATAGTACTGACAAGTATATGTGACAAGTTTTCATTAAGTTAGTGGAAATTCTCTGCTTTCTGCTCTTTTTGAAATACTGTGAGTTTATACACTAGACTGGTACTGAAAGAATCAAGCTGTGCTAGCATTTCTGCCAGGTCTAGTGTGACAACTGCTACAGAAAGCCAACAAAATTGTCTGCTAATACCTCATTTGTCCTGTCCTGCAGGGTCTTGGTGAATTTATTTTGGTGGACAGAGATGTTAAAATCAAGAAGAAGGGGAAGGTATACAGTCTCAATGAAGGTTATGCAAAGTATTTTGATCCTGCCATGACAGAATATCTGCAAAAGAAGAAATTTCCCGAGGTAAGAAAATATTAGCACTGTACCCAGTGTACCGTGCACTGGCAAGCACTGCATTCCATGCAGTCCTGGCTCATGGAAAAGGATTTGAAGGTCTTCCTGAGTTCAGACCCATGTAACTCTTCCATACCAGCTGGTCCATTTTGGATATGCATGTAATGGAGCTTTTTTTGGCATCCTGACATCTTTTATAACTTAGACTTTCATAAATAAAATCATAACTTGTTTGTGTGAAGGGAAATGTGCTGAAGAACCAGATCTTTCAACAAAACTCTGGAAATGTGCGTGCCAAATTTGGGGATACTCTCATTTCTAGCTTTATCTGAATATGCAGTTCAGTAATGTGTGCCGTAGGGCATTCAGTGCTAGATTCCATGTGTTGTCCAGAAGGTGTTTGCAGCAATCTGGGTGGCATCACCTTCTACTTCCTGCACCCTTTTGCATCTGAAAAATGCAGTATCATTCTTGCACAGTCTACTTGCACTTGCACCATATTGAGCATGAACAACTTACAGGCTTGGGGAGAAAACCTAAACTAATGGTTTGAGGTACTAATTAACTATATTTGGTGGTTAAAAGAGAGACATCCCATGTCTGATGAACTTCCTTGGACAAATACAGTTTGGTATTGACTTATCAATGCTAGGAGGACAGGACACAATCTCTCAATGTGGAAAACTAGAAGCTCTCTAAAAAGTGTGGCTGTGAAAAGTAATTCATAATGAAATATGGTCATGTGGATCAACTCAGGACTTAATTTGGTTAGGAAGCTGTTTTTCAAACTCTTCCTATCAAAAAAAAGATTCTTTTTAAGCTATTAGTTGTCAAGGATAATTGTAATATGGCTTGTGTTAAATAAATAGATTCAGTAAAAAACTCAGGGTGCAGTAAAAGGGAAATATAATGAGTAAGCATTTAAACTATGGTCCTACGATAAGCTCCTCCTTCTGAGCTAAAAAATCTGGGTTTAGCATATCAGCTATAGCTGCAAGACTATTGACTAAATATCAAACCCTCCTTTACATACTACTCAGATTGTAGCTACAGAGAGTCTAACATCACAACCTCCTAAATATATTAACTTTGAATATTTGGGATTATTTTGAGACTTCGAAGTCTGCATTCAGTTCACCTGTGAGAGAAGCAGAAGTCCATGACACAACTTTCATACTTCTTGAAATCCAGCTGGGAAAGTGAAGAACATCTGTGATTCTCATTCTGCTGATGTTATACCAGGCTATGTATTCAGTATCATGCACTAAGACTGGATTTATTAATTTGTGTTTTTGCAAACCACCAAAGTGTTATTTAAAGTAAAATTCTTAAAGAAATGCATCAACCCCAGGCAACTAGGAAAAGACTAAACAGATTTCAAACTCAGTAGAAAGACCTGACAGAGGTATTTCCCCACAAGATCAATGAGGACAGCTCTATCATGTGATTTCCTAGATCCTAAAGTTAGGACATACTGGAAAAAACCTCATTTGCAAACACTGTTTTATCTCAAATCTGTGCCTCATTTGATGCAAGCCTATTGAAATTGTCTAATACAAGAGAAGTTGGCAGATATTTTTGTTACTTTAAAGCAAGCAGCACAGAAGCACATGGTTTATTTGGGGCACAGGAAATCTTCTCAGTTGTGCTGAACAATCACATTTTTTGCTGCTCTGAGATGTACAGTTGTCAGCACGAGGAGGGCTGAGGCACAAATGTTATAGCCACAAAGCACAAGGAAGTGCCCTGCCCATCTGAAGCTTGTTATGAACCTGAGTTTTGAAACCAGCATAAATCAGTTCCTTGATTTGGAAAGGACATAATGGTGCATTGTGGGGAGGACTAGAGAGTTTTGCCATTTCTCTGTAGCATGAAATGTGCTTCCTGGCCTCATCTGTAAGGCTACCCAGCTGCAGTGACATTGGTGATGTCCCTGCCTTCCCTACAGAAGCCAGGTAGAGATTTTCACAGTTTCAGTCTCTGTCCCCCTCTCTGTATCATGCAGAAGGGTAGTGAGGGTGTCTGCTGAATATCCCCTACCTGTGGCTTGAGGAGGAACTGATGAGGGCATGGAGGAACACCTTTTTATTCAGGCAGATCATTCACCTTACACTCTTTGGGCCACTAGAAGCCAAGAGACTAGGCATCAGTTTCAGCTATCTGTCACTATTCTGCATTTTTCTTCCTTAGATCTTACCTCTGTTAACTCCTTTCTGTGATTCTTGGTCAACATGCTGTTCAGATGACTCTCTGACATTGCCATGAAAAACTGAAAAGTTAAAAATATAAGAGGGAATCAAAAGTACGGTGTGATCCATAAGATATCCTATGTTATACATCATTGTCATTAGCAACAAAACACTAAAAATCAACCATTTATGAGAAGAAGAGAGATTGTCCCTTACTATCTAACAGCAGTGTCCTACATCAGGCAGTCTGGATTACAAAACTGCATTGACCCTCAAATTTTCTTGTGGATCACCATTTGCCTAAGGCATCAATTCTGAATAAAAAGCACTAGTAAAATGCTGATGTTCTGCAGGCCGGACTAAGCCTCCTACTACTATCATGTAGTGGGAAACACATGTCTAACCACATCTCTTCTGGTACGAGAGTAAAACTGATGTTTTATTTAGCATGACAAAATCACACTGCTGCTTAACCAGTTTGAAGAGCAAGCTTCTGTTTGCAAAGTTGCCTGTAATGAAACATGTTTACCCCAGTCTGCAATGCTTAGTGGGCGCTGCTGGGCCAGAAACCGTCTCTGCACAAATTTTACTACAACTCCTCCCCAAATGGGTTCTTCCTCCCCCTAGCTTTTCTCTGGCACTGGTAGAATTTGAAATACCCTGTGGACATTGTCACACTTTGCTATGACACCTACTTTTATCTTTGCTGCCTACAGTCAGGCACAAGAGAAGTTGAGTCTCATCATAGCTTGCTGATGATGAGAGCTGTGCAATTGAGACCCCCTGGTTAAGAATTTGTCTCAGCAGTGCCATTAAAAATGGCCTCAACAACACATTTCAGTGTGAGGCCCAGCTGTGTCCAAGTGATGCAAAAAAGCTAGTAAAACTACTGTTCTTTTGTCACCACATCTGTATGTGAAATAAGGGATGCAGGGTGTTGCTGTTGTAGTCTGTAGAAAAAATTTCTTGCCCCCCCCCAGTCATCATATTTATATAAGAAAAACCTGGTCTTGTTTTGTTGTGGAAAAGCAGGGCTGTCAGAAAACAGTAGAAGAAGGAAATGAAAAATTGACTTCTATCAGAATGTGAAGAAAAAAATCACAGGACCGATCTGCTATGAATCATTTTTGTTCCTTTGAGTCAAGCAAAAAAAGAAAAAGCAGCAGAAGGGGTAAAACAAACAGTAGCCACAAGTTTATTCAACATGGATGCTGACCAAGGGAGCATGAAGGATCTCCAGCTCTTTCACTGGCATCAACTAAGCAATCAGAAGTGCTTATTGAGCAAACAGAGCTTGGCATTACAGAGGACCTGGGACGAACCTGTCTAGCATTCATGCTCTATTATTTTGTTTGAGAAGCACTCCTGGGCAATATGCCAATACAAATGCAATGCCTATTAACTTTCTAATCTGTAAAAAAAATGCATGAGCAACAAAACTGGAGAAACAAGAAATAACATTTCACTAACTAAAATGAGTATTTAATCTTCTATGCAGATAGCTGTATGCTAAGGGAAGTAAAAATTTTATTTCAATATGTGGTTCAAGTGATAACCTTATCAGAAGGGAGGAATTTATCTGTATTTTTCTCAGCACAGTCTCAGCACTGTGTCTCTAGCTGGTGAATATCTATCTGGGTAAGGAGCAACTAAAATTGTCAGTGGCATCTCATGCTTAGAGCTTAGAATATCCTGAGTTGGAAGAGAACCCACAAAGCATCCTTCGCATAACACGGTCCATGTACACACAAATTATGTAAATAATCTGCATACGAATAGGAAATCTAGCACATTCCAAACCTGTCAGATGATGTGTACACAGGTGGCTCAGCTGCACAGCTCATGGTCACTAAATTTCACACCTGTGGTTTACAGAGTCCTTATTTGATAATATCATAGAAGCAATCCTTAGCAGTCTAGTTCAGGGGATGCTTGTTATTATGTTATGGCTTTTTTAGTGTTTAACAAACTGTTCTTTAGACTCAGTATATTACCCCTTAAAACCACAAAAGAAAGTTCTTCTTTTGATTGTATTTTTAAAGGTAATTTGAGATTATAATCATATCTTTCAGATTTTGACTGAAAACTCACATTTGTCTGTCTTTAATACCTCTTAAGGTGCTTGGTTTTTCCTGAGGTCAGGTTTTTACAATGGTGAAGTCACAAGTACAAACAGCTGTGAGATGGAGAAGCTATCATTTGAAGCCTAAATATGCAATAATTTGGGCATAAGCCACGAAAAACAAGGGAGCAAATACTTAAAAGCTTTGTTCATTTGTGCCTACAATTAATAGGACCAGACTTAAACAAAACTAAATGTAAAAGATCTAGGCTGTGCCTTATCCATCAGTCTTTCATGGTTTGCATTATTTTCTTCTGAATTTTTCATAGTTCTTCTTATGTGTGCAAAGGGAATCGTAAAACCAATGTATGTACAGTTCAATAAGGCCTGGAATAGGTCTGTTTTCTAATGTTATTATCAGCTATATCAAAAATCCAAATCTTGTGTTTAGCAGCATAGAGCTTGACTTCCTAGTGTTCTGTTGCTTTATAATATGTAATTTCATGAGATTTTTTTTCCATTTTAATAGAGAATAATTATAAATACTTCACAGTCACATTGAACAATTTGAAAAAATTATTCAGTATAGAATTTGGTTTTTTTCTATTTTCCTTCCAGTTGTAGATTTTTTTACCCAGCCAACCTCATGAATTTGCAGGGGAAGATGACTGACTTGTATTAAAATACCAGCAGATCTTGGAGCTGGCATTGCTGAACAAGTTTTCTATGTATTTTTCTAGATGTAGTATCAGTACAGGATAAGTTTTGTAGAAAGTGCTGAGATATTTTATTAGAAAACTGACCCAGACAGGAAAAAAACCCCACTGAGATATTTTCAGACTTTTAGCATTGTAATACAAAATATATATGTGTATTAAATATTAATGAAGTTCAGTCTCTAGTAATGTTCTGGGAAGATAAAAATTCCTCCTCAGCTTTACTGAAGACAGACTGAGAGAAATGAAAAGACCAGCAAAATTATTTTCTTAAAAAGCTTTTCTGTAGTTTACATCTGTATTTTGTATCTTCCCTTCATAAAGGTATAGTGACATGTTAAATTTCTTCAGTGGAGCTTATTTGGTCGACTGTATGTACTTCTATCTGTTCAAGACACCTTGCTTGTCTTCTATATCTTCTACCTACCCATTTCTATGACCAGCAGACCTGAGACTGACATGAATACTTCCTTGATTGCTCTTGTTAAAATGGCCCGTCCTTCAACAACATCAACTTCTAAGCTGAAAGCAAGGAAAATTACATTCATTAATAAATTGTGATCTCCCAAACTGAGCTGCAGAAGGAATGCTATGACCAATTTCTCCACCTGACAAATAAGCTAGAAGGTAAAAGTTGGAGTCCTCTTGGAACCATCTGGACATGAAGAGGAGTGACACCACTCCCCATGCTCTGGCTTAGGGGCCAGTGAAAGACCAAAAATCAAATTATCTTGACCTTGTTCTGATAAGGTGAAGAAGTTTTCAGTCCCTTGTTTTTTCACAGACTGGAGTTTGATTCCAAATTGTGCACCCAAATTACAGGCACTCTGGTTTGCATACTTTGAATGCAGCTCTTTAAAACTCTTATCTTTGAACCCTGTAGACAATCACATCTTACAAAAGGCTGAGCTCAGGACTGATTTCAGTATTTTGCAGTACCGAATTATATGGCAGTATCCATAAGGAGCCATTGATTTAAGCAGCTTTGATTCCTGCTTCATTCCAAAATTACATGTTGTTACTAGTTGTCTAGCCTGGTAAATATGGTGCTTTTCTCTGTGTTTTTCAGGATGGCAGTTCCCCATACGGCGCCAGGTATGTGGGCTCCATGGTTGCTGATGTTCACCGTACATTGATGTACGGTGGGATCTTCATGTATCCTGCTAATCAGAAGAGTCCTAAAGGAAAGGTATGTAATTTGAATTCATTTCTGGTGAACTTAGCCAACCTGATATCTCTGGTATTACCAGAGCAATAGTTTAGATAAATAAACAAATAATAATGTTCCACTGCAGAAAATATTATTAATGAAAATTACGCTCAGCAATCAAATTTAGGAAAGAAATTCAGGCAATTGCCAATTTAGGCCAGAAATCTTCCTCTGTGTTTTCATATTATTAAATACTCAAGTGGTTTTCACAGCAACCAAGGACTTAATGATTTTTCTAAAGGTAGTATTTCAGTGCCATAGAAACCCATTGAGACACCTGTGCACGGCTGGTAGATACAACACGGATCTAAGGAAAACCTCTGCACTTTAAACTGGCAGCTAGAGTTATCACACTGGCCAGTGGGACATGCTGAGCCCCAGAATGTGTTTTGTCTAATGCTAGGAAAAAAAAAGGGTTTCCTACCTTGTGTTTCCAAAGGACACTTATATCACCAGCTCTGCAAACTCAGGGGTCTACTACCTGGTCAGAAAAGTTGATTACAGTGGAAGGTGGGTTTCATTCAGTATTTTAGGAAAATATGACTCCCCATTTGGACACCAGTACAAAATGCACTGTGACAATACAATCAGTCTTTAAAGAGATGGGCCACAGACCATTGTCAACCTCAACTTCTCTTCTGCAGTATCAAATATCCTTATTATCAACTTTCTAAACAAGTATTTTTTAAGAGACCTTGTCATACAGCTGATCTGTAGACCAGCAGTAACCTGCAGGTCATCCTTAGGAAATCATTGGTTTAGTACACAATAGGTTGGACATGATGTTCTGACTCCAAGAATACATTCTTTCCTGATCTACACCATACTTAAAACCTTCTATTCAAATGTTTCTGCATCCATGGCTGGTACATGAAGGAATCCACCTCATCTCCCACACTGGTCTCAGAATATCCCAATATCTACCATCTTTAGGGAGAGAGGACCACTAGTTTCATCATGGTGAGCTTGTATTTACCAAAATACCAGCAGATGCAAATGGTCTTCAAAGCAAAACCAGGAAAATAGTTATCTTCAACATATACAACCAAAAATATCTGCATGTTTGTCCAGGCAAAAATTATTTAAATTTTTGAATCACCATCCCACAGAAAAAAAAACCCAAAACACCACTCCAAAAAGCCCTCACTAAATGATGTGGATCTGTTTGTACATAGGAGAAAGGGACAAAAAAGGAATTTGCTGTATGTGAAAAAGTGGGTCTGCTGACTGGCCTCTTCAAATGAAACTTTTTGTTTTGAAATCTGTACTAAACCATTGTTGAAAAGAGAGAATCAAAAACAGGACAAAAGTACAAAGGAACAAAGCACTTACATAACTTTATAGAAATAAACATTGCTACAGAGTTAAACTACATTTATTATTGGATTGCTTTGGTTTGAGCTGCCACAGTAAAGAGAGTAGTGGAAGAGGCAAAACATGTTATCATTAAAAATAAGTTTTCTTCCTGTCTCAGAGTGCAGGTGTATATAGTTCTTTTCACATATATCTTTTCTTATTGGAGAAATAATACTCTTGTGGCAAGTGCCCTGATCATCTTTCCCCTGAACGACAGTCGATGCACTTGGTTAGAGAGCTGAAAATAATAAATGTCACTGGAATTATCAAAAGGAATAGATCAAAGGTCTTTAGAGTAAATGCAAATTACATGGATGTAGGCCTTAAAATTTACAGATCCTTCTTTACGTTAAAGAAAGAAAACAAAATGCTATTTTGTTATAAACAATACACAATAAACACTACAGGACAAGACAACAAATAAATCTCCTTTTCAAATGGTATATTTTGAATAATATTTTTTATAAACTTAAGGCTTATAGTTCTCTATTAGGTGAAAATGTTAAACCTATCTGAAGACAGAGCCCATCTGAAGATCCCTAAGTGCAGTTGCACTGCTACCTGATGAAAAACTGCTTTCCTCAAGTTGCATAGTCACAGTAGCAACTAGAACCTTGAAACGTGGTTCCGTGGTGATACCACTGCTCTTTGCTGGCTCATGACCTTCCAGAATTGGGCCAAGCAGTAGGAAGAAGAGTGGAAGATACTGGTCCTTGTTGCCTCAGAGATGGAGTCCTTGTACCAGAAGTAGCACTTCAGTGGGCTGTAAAGATAAGAAAGAAGGTAATACAGTGCTATTTAAGTTGTGGTAGATCATGGTTTTATTGCACTGTGCTAAAGGCATGATGGGTAGTGAAGTCCTGTGCTCAACCCATTTCTCTGTCTCTCTATACGGTAGCATTCTGTCACACTTCCTTTTTCCCAGAAAACTTTTCCTCTTTTGAACATGTCAGGAGTCCTTTAAACAAAATATGTGCTAATATTGTTGTACATGAGCACTTCATAGATAAACCTACAAAAATAATATTTGTTCAGAACTGACCACATATCCACTGTTCATTTAAACACAGAAACTTTTGGCATATGTCCTAAATAAATTTGCATTCCACCAGAACACACTCACCCCAAGAGGTAACATTTTAAAAAAGCGTAAACAGATATCAGGGTCCAAACCAAAAGGGAAATTTTGCCTTTAATAAATAACTCCAGCTCCTTCTGAAGCCACTATCTGGATAAGTTCAAGCCACAAATATCTATCTATATTTCTGAAGAGAGGCAATAAAATCCTGAAATTTGAAACTGGGAGCATCAAGTTTCAAACTCCAAAATATACTTACTAAACATAACATGATTATCCCAAGCTCTGAGTTAACATGTAAAGACTCCATATGAGAAGATATTTTGGCTTTTCTTTCCCAGTACTGTTAGCTTAGCCAGCTTAACTGTTTTGCTGATGCCTGTAGGATACCCACTTCTGACATTTTTGACAAAATACAGCTTCACTGGTGCTGCATGTCTGTATGTCAACTTGGAAATTATATGGTGATGCCTGGATGTAAAATCGGCGCACTGTTCCTCCGAGCAAAAGGTTTTAGGAAAGGTGAGGAGAGGGAAGGAAGGGCTCTCTGAAAGACATTGCTACTTAGGTCAAATGAAGCTTGGTACAAAATTTTCTAAAATCACAAAAAGAATGCTAAATTTTGGCAAGACCTTTGATATAATTTCCCCCATAGGCAATCAGGTGTTTCCTCTTTCTTTCTAGCTCCGACTTCTCTATGAATGCAACCCTATGGCTTTCATCATCGAGCAGGCAGGTGGCATAGCAACTACAGGGACCCAAGCAGTGTTGGATGTGAAACCTGAGAATATTCACCAGAGAGTTCCTTTTATCCTTGGCTCTCCAGACGATGTGCAAGAATACCTTGCTTGTGTACAGAAACATCAGAAGAGCAGCTAAAGACTTTCCACATCAGAGCTTGCTTGCCCATTTTCAGTCCTCGAGAAAATTTTTACCTTTCAAAATAGTGGATTCTAGCATTTCCACCAATCTCTAAGTGAAAGTCCCAGTTTACAAGAGCAGGAAAAATAGTGAGATTTTGTTTCTCCTTGCAGGCAAGTGTAAAAATCATTTAATTCTGATTTATTCAGGGCAGGTGCAGAGACAGAGTCATGCCAAACAGAAACTACTTACTTTATATAATATTAACAAAAGGAAGTGAGTTGTGTCAGTATCCCCATTTGATCTGAAATTTTACATCTAGCATTACATGGATGGCATTGTTTGCAACGGGATTTCTGCATCAATATTTGCAATGTCATTATCTGGATTTTTCTGTCAGAGACTTTCTTGCAGATGCTTTTTATCTTGACAGCCCTAAGAAGAGCAAAAGTCATGCTGTCTGAAACAATATTTTTAAGCTGTGAATTATGTAAATTTTGGGTAATTAATAGAGATGAAAAGGCTGCAGCATTGCCAGGATATTTAATTTCTCACAAGAACAGGAAATATAATGTGTTGTTTACACACACCTTTCAAAGCACAAATTATAATAAACCATGAATGTGACACACAAATCATGCCTATTCTGTTGATCCATTGTCCTCTGGAAGAGGGTACAAAGACACTGTTATACCTCAATTTTCTCTTACTTTGAAAGGTTCTTATTTCAGATTGAAGCTTGCCCTTTTACGCCTTATATTGCCATCACTAGTCTCAGTGTTGTCCTGTCCTTAAGTGGAAGAGAACACCCGAGTTTTGTCGATGCTTGTGGTCAAAGTGGGCAACAAAAGTCAGATGGTCTGCAGAAGCTTACAAAAGTTTATTAGCAAATTCCACACTTGGCATGAGAATTGATACAAGTTAGTCCCTGATCGCCTAGAACAGGCACACAGCCGCAGGGTTTGGATAAAGAGGTAAGGTAAAAGGGGAGAGAGCAGGAGGCGGGGGGGAGAGAGAGAGAGGAAGAGAGAGAGTCAGAGTGAGGGAGGTGATTTAAAGAGGAGTAGGGAGGCAAGAGAGACACAGAGAGAGTCCTGTTTCCAGCGTGGCTCCAGCTGATGGGGAGTCCAGGGACAGGCAGTGCACATGTGCCTGGGCTTTGTGAGGATACCTTTTTTCCCCTGCCATGAATACAACTTTCTCATTTTTTATACAAATTAGTCATCATGCACAGTCAGGTCTTTCAGACCTTTCTGTAAATGGATCAGCGGCTTCAGGTGTCTTGGGTGGTCTTGATCCTTTGCTATAGTCCATGCATGCCTCCTTCTCAGTCTCATTCTGGTGCTTGCACTCTGTTGTCCTTATCTCCAAGAGTTACAGCAAGGATGTTTGTCCTGGAAAGGTGCTGCCCTACTTCTGTATGGCCACCTTCTCCAGCCACACCCTGTTCTTTCTCACAGTGTGTGTTACCAACAATCACTGGTTGTTATTACCAACAATCTTTGGTTGGCTCCACAGCTATCTGGGTATTGCTGCTTGAGACATACACATTGGCCTGTTGTCCTAAGGAGGAAATCAGGATCCTGCATGACCTTCCTGAGAGTCACCTTGGACCTCTTCAAAGACCTACTTAGAAGAATCACATGGGATAAGGCTCTAGAAGATAAGGAGGTCCAAGAGAGCTGGTCAATATTCAAGTATCATTTCCTCCAAGCTCAAGATCAGTGTAGCTCTATGAGCAGGAAATCAGGCAAAGGGGACAGTGGATCCACATGGATGAGCATAGAGATTCTAGAAAGAAATTTCTGGGATGTGAAAAAAGAGCCAGGCCCTGTGAGAGGACTCTAGGAACACCATCAGAGCATACAGGGATGAGATGAGGAAGACCAAGACCCCCTTGGCATTGAATCTGGTAAGGGCAACTGAAAGGGCTTCTACAAGTACATCAACAGCAAAATGAAGATTGGGAAAATGCAGGGCCACTGCTGAATCAGATGAGTGTCCTGGTGATGGAAGACACAGAGAAGGCAGAATTACTGGATGCCTTCTTTGTCTCAGTCTTTACTGGCGAGGCCAGCTCTGAGGAGTCCCAGACCTCAGAGGCAAGAGAGGAAGGCTGGAGAAAGGAAGACTTTGCCCTGGTCACAGAGGGTTGGGTTAGAGATCAGCTAGAGAGACTTAACATCCATAAATCCATGGGCTCTGATGGCATGCACCCATGGGAGCCTAGGGAGCTGGCAAATGTTGATAAGCCAACCTTCATTACCTGTGCAACAGCACGGAGAGCAGCAGAGGTGCCCAATGACTGGAGCAAAGTCAGCATTACTGCCATTTCCAAAAGGAAAAGAAGGAGGACCTGGGAAGGTACGTCCTGTCAGCCTCACCTCCATACCTGAAAAGGGAATGGAACAGCCCATGCTGGAGGTCATGCCCAGGCATGTAGAGGACAGTAAGGTCATTGGGAGTAGTTACCATGGATTCACCAAGGGGAACTCATGCTTTACTGATCTGATAAACCTCTGTGGTGGCATGGCAGGATGGGTCAGTGAGGGGAGAGCAGTGGATGTTGTCTGCCTTGACTTCAGCAAGGCTTTTGACACTGTTTCCCATAACATCCTGGCAGGTAAGCTCAGGAAATATGGGTTAGAGGAATGGATGGTGAGGTGGATGGAGAACTGTCTCAATGGCAGAGTTCAGAGGGTCGTGACCAGCAGAACAGAATCCACCTGTTAGATGGATTCTAAGACCAATAGCCAGTGGCATTTTCTGGGATCCATACTGGAACCAGTCTTGTTCAAGTTGTTTATCAATGACCCAGATGAAGGGATAGAATGTACCCTCTTCAAGTTTGCTGATGGCACTCAACTGAGGGAGTGGTGATGCACCTGAAGGCTCTGATGCCATTCTGTGGGACCTTGATAGGCTGGAGATCTGGGCAGAGAGAAACTTAATCAGCTCCACAAGGGCAGGTGTAGGGTCCTGCACCTGGGCAGGAAAACCCCAAGGGCTAGCACAGGCCAGGGGTTGTTCCTACAGAGCAGCTCTGTGGAGAGGGACCTGGGACTCCTGGTGGATCACAAGCCATCCATGAGCCATCAGTGCCCCTGTGGCCAGGAAGGACAAGGGTATCCTGGGATGCATCAGGAAGAGCAGGGCCAGAAGGTCGAGGGAGTTGTGCCTCTGCTCAGCCCTGGTGAGGCTGGATCTGGAGTGCTGTGTCCAGTTCTGGGCTCCTCGGTAAAAGAGAGACAAGGAGCTACTGGAGAGGGTCCAGCAGAGGGTCACAAAGATAATCTGGGGTCTGGAGCATCTCTCTTATGAGGAGAGACTGCAGGAACTGGGCCTACTTAGTCTGGAGAAGAGAAGACTGATATCTGAATGGTGGGTGCCAAGAGGATGGCGCCAGACTTTTTTCAATGGTGCCCAGTGACTGGACAAGGACCAATTGCCATAAACTAAAACACAGGAAATTCCACATCAGCATGAGGAAGAATATCTTTACACTGAGGGTGGCAGAGCACCGGACCAGGTTGTCCAGGAGTCCTCCTCTGTGAAGACATTCAAAATCCATTTGAACAGGTTCCTGTGTGACTTGCTGTAGCTGACTGTGCCTTGGACGGGGGTTTGACTGAATGATCTCCAGGGGTCCCTTCCTACCCTAATGATTCTGTGATTCTGACACTTCTAGGCTTCTATAGCCATCCATCCTCTAGGTTTTCTGGTGCTAGATCTCAGACTTGACACTGCCTAAGGCGATCAGAAATCCTCTGTGAAACTAGCAGTCATTGACCAATGAGAGCAAAAATTAGCAATTAAAAGAAATGTGTGATTACATTAAATGATAAGGATGTGAAAACTGGTTTTTAGGTCACTTCAAGTATTAGAACCCTTCTATCTAACCCCCTTTATAACTCTCCTGTCTCATTATATGAACTTTTTTTACTCCTTGATGTAAACAACTCTGGCACCCTCTTCTCATTTCACCCCTCCCACTGTGCTGGTACAAAACTTTATTAAGAACATTCTGTGAATTACATTAGGACATAGAGAGGAGTTAAGAATACTCCTGCCAAGAAAATCCAACAGTTATTTTTTAACTTACAAATGTGTATTAATATTTCTAAAGAAGAGGCAGGCTGAAGAAAAGCAGACAGAAAATTATTCAGGATGAGTATTTACCCTTAGTTAGTGCTACCCCAGGGGTGAGGATGTGATTTCAGTGCTGCTTCAGGTATCAAAGCACTCTTCATTCAGGTGTTTATCTGACACTTTTTAAAGCTGTGACAACTACCCAGGATCAGCAAGTACAGTGTGTACTTGTTTATTCTGTTCCTCATCACGTGCTTCCCAAAGCTCTACTATCAGCAGCAGAACACAAACAACACTTAAATCCTGGAGACTGGAGAGGAAGCAGGAAAAAAAAAAGATGGTTTAGGTAATAATAAAATCTTTTTACTGCATGATGGAATTGTGCACAATTCCATAATAAAACAGTTTCCCTGTGAAAAAAAAATGTGCACAGAGTACATACACATAATATTTTTTTTAGATACACATACATATATAGCAATTCTCTCTCTCTCAGAGCTCTACTTAGATACACAAAGAGATGTTTATGTTACCAATTTATCGAGGAATTCCACTGCATTTTTTAAGTTGGAAACCTAAAGCCAAGTTTAATTTGAGGCCAGTCTAAGTAAGCTAACAATACTAGTTTTACATCTGAAGGATCAGTGGTAACTTGGTCCCGTCCCCAGGGGCCCGGAGAGATGATAAGGCAACAACAGAGATGTGGCATTCCTCAGTGTAACCACAGGGCCTCTAAAAACCACCACTGAGGGACATGCTGAGAGTTTGTTTTGCAGAGGGTGTACTCAGCCTAGTGGCTAAGATCTGTGCTCCTGCTGGCAGGATGTGTACACCTGCACACTGCAACATGTCAGTCATTCAGTGCCCTACTTACTGCCACCCAGCTTGCCTTGAAGTACAGTTTCACAGAAAAGCCTGGTTCTAATCCCAGCTGCTATTTTTCCCACATTTTGGTTTTTTCCCTCAGTTTGCACCAAACGCACATGATAGTGAAGGGGCTAGTGCTCTGACTAATAACTGCTGCTTAGGGGCTGCTGACAAATAAATGAAAATTCTCCTAGTTTGTGGGCTGCTGGGTGGCTGGTGCTTACAAAGAGATCCATATCTGCTCTCTATAAACAACCCATACAAACCTCAAATGCAGATTAAGAAAGCAGGTACTTTATTCAGTGTGAACAGTGGATATTCTTTGCTGGAGTCCTGCTTCAATCTAGCTAACCTACCTAAGTACTTGTATGTATTCTGCTACATGCAACCCTACAAGCACACCCTTCACAAAGTCCTTCTCAAAGGCTCAGGGTGAATTTTAAAGCTTCCCTCTGCAGTGTGAGACTAGTTCAGACCATTTCTGCAGAGCTCTCTTACACTAACTGTGGGGTGACAGGACACCACCTACAAAGCCCTTGCAACACCAGGCCACAACTTCCTTCCATGGCCTCCCATCATGGTTTTGCAAGGTGTCTGAGGGCTGCTGAGAAAGTAGGGCAGATTTTTTTTTTTTTAAAGAATCAGAGACTATTTAGTGGTTGGACTGGTGTGAAAGGGGACACACCACAAGCTGCCATCAAGGCTGCTGAGAGAAGCAGGCGGTGTTCATGATGAAGATGTTGTGACTGCCTCCAGATGCAGAAGCCAGCAATACCAGATATTATTCCTCAGATACTCATCAGCATGATACAAAACTAAAAATACATGGAAACGCCAAGTAGGACATATGTGAGCGAAATACTCGTTCACATATGTGCCTTTGTATCAGTATTTAATAGCTCCTTGGCATAAAATTATATATGAATAAATCTGTGGCCATTTGGCTTCCTATTAGTTTTGGAGAAAGATGCAGAAATTATACTATTTGTGCTGTACCATATACATACATATATATGCATATACACACACACATACATATATATATATATGTATATATATTTACACACACCCACATTTATATATATACATGTGACTACTGTTAAAGCACTGGTTGTCAAACTTGTTGCCAAAATTAATTCTTCTTTACAATTATTGGGAACACTTGCACCTATTTCAGAAGTAAATTAAAGGCAAACTACCTAAACCTAGTGGCGTCCAATAACACAAGAAAACCAGTCCACCACCAGTCTCTAATAAATGAGCAGTTGTTCACAAATTACTTTGACTGGAAACCGAGTTAGTGTGAGCAGCCAACCGCAGAGAGGTGGCCTTGTGACTGCAATCACAAGATGGGGGATCAGAGAACAGGTTGGGGCTGGCAGGCTTCCCACCAGCCCCGTGGCACCCTGGCTGCCTGTGCTGCTGCCCTGCCAGCCCAGCACACCGAGGAGCTGATCCTGGATACTCTGCAGCAGGACCTCACCCACCCCTGAGAAGGCAAGGCAGCTGAAATGCAGATGGTCTTTGAAATGTAGGATCAAATGTGTGTCTGAACATTTGTTGATACTTTTTTCTGTTTTCAAGAAAACACGCAGACGTGGGGAATATTGCTGGTTTTTTAATAAAGCCAACTCATATTTCTAGAAAAGTCAGGCAAAAGTTTTATTTCATAAAATGCCAGCTATTTAAAGACAGAGAACAAGCAAGAGCTTTTAGCTTACGTGGATTATACCACACAGACTCATTGTGAGAAAAGGGGGGTGGTGCCCATGGAAGAGAAGAGGTTTAATAAGAGGAAAGATTATAAAGTCAATAACTTCTGTGGGACTGCAAAGGTAAAAGTATCTATTTTCAATTGATATCCAGGGTCCAAAAGTGGGAATAGCAGAGAGTAAATGAACATTGAGACAGAGGATCGGCACACAGGTACCCAAAAGTACAGAACACCTGAAGTTTTGATGAGACATTCCCTATAACTCAAGCTTCATGTCATCACAGACAGCTTTCACAAACCCTATGTATCACTACCAAAAACACCTTTGGTTTTTGTTCCTAGCTTTCTGCAAATACAGATGTGGTTTCAGAAAACACAAAACCAAAAACCTCAAACTAAGCATGTGATCTCATTCAAGTGAACTAATTTTAATACTTCACAGAGATAGGATTTTCCACTGCGATCTGCCCTGAGGAGGTTGCTTTCATCCGATGCAATGATATGCATCATGGCTTTGCAAGACTTTGTTCACCAGGAGCCCATCAACCTGTTTTCTGCTAGCAGCTTTTGTAGTTCTGACCACTGCACTCAGTGAAGGCAGCTGGTGAGCCAGCTAGCA
The DNA here is from genome assembly GCA_024865655.1 of Emberiza elegans. Lineage (NCBI taxonomy): Eukaryota > Metazoa > Chordata > Aves > Passeriformes > Fringillidae > Emberiza > Emberiza elegans. Next base: position 24,495,287 of record JALJVW010001283.1, on the reverse strand, counting down.
GAGGGTGTTGGCCAAGAGAGCTGTGTACTCCCACGATAATAAAAAAGAATTTGGCCTAAGAATTGTTGTCAGCTGCTGAACAGATCACCCAGTGACTATTTTATCACTTTTGAAGGAACACCTCCGAAGGAGATAATGCGCCTGCTCAATTACTGGGTCGGCTGTGCTGATGCTGAATGTGCGTGGCCAGCCTAACCCCGGCCCGGGCATGACGGTTCCTGGTGTCTCATGGATTCAGAAAACGCTCCAATGCACTGTCGGCACATGCCCGGGGAAAAAAAAGAGGTCAGCTTTCTCCACGCCCAGCTGCCGCCACACCGGCCTTGTCATCGTGTGCTCAGAGGAGCACAGCCCTGAGACACCCTACCGGGTGACACACCATCTGTCCTTTGCCCTTTCGATCGCCAGGTTTCCTGTTTTGTCCCTGTGTGGACAATTTTCTCCCTCTTTTAACAACTCAGCATGATTTATTATTCTGGCACAGAAAGAGAAAAAGGAGACTGCTCAAATAAAGACAGGGAGGATAAGTGGAGTCATGCAGATAATTTTTAAACTCAGCAGAGGAACACTGAGAATGGGGATGTTTACTTTTAGCTCTTTTGAAGATTTGCTGGGAGAAAACAAAGGCAAAGGGGGAGTCTAGCCTTCTTGCAAATCCACACCCACAGCTGCTAATCAGTTGCCTGCCCTCTGGCAGGAAGCCTCACTGCTTTTGGCCTTCTTCCTCTCCCACTTTTCAGCTCTGTGTCAGTTTAGATTAAAAATTCAGTGTGGAGGGAGTTTCTTTTGCTCTTGGTTTGCAGAATTACTAACAAAAAGGGGCTATAAAGGTCGTTGAAATGTCTGGAAATAGTGGTACAGAAATACCATTTCAAAAGTATTCCTGATACTTTTGACAAACGTGTACACAACGTTTGTTTCTGAAATGCTTGATTACATTGTGAGAGAAATGTGACAGAAACGCTCGTAACAGCACTGAAGCAGAAAACATAGGTCCTCTCCAATTCTTCCCATGACCAGCAAGCAACAAATAGCAAAAAGGCAGCAGGATTTATTCTTCACCTTTGCACAAGGCATTGGAATTTCTATATAAACAGAGAGAGACACGAGAGAAATCTCCAAAAGCCTGTGCAATTTTACAACATGGTTGATGTTTCCAGTATATATTTCCTGCTCCAAAAAAACCCAGCTGTCAGTTTGTGCTTCATGCTTGACTGAGGAAAGCAATACCGCTAAACATGCTGAGCAGAAGGAATGTTAAGGTGGCTATTGAGAAGAACTTGCATTTACAATTCTAGCATTGTTGTGCTAATATGGTGAAAGATTGTGCTATGTGGTTTTATTTTTGGTGGATTTGACTGGGGGCTTTATTGGGGTTTTTTGTTTTGGTGGGGGTTTTTTTTGTTGCTGTTTTTGGTTCTGGTTTGTTTGGTTTTGTTTTTTGTTTTGCTATATCTAGCAAAAACGGGCACCTGCACACACAGCAATGAACTGGTTTAAGAGTTCTGTGGGCAGCCCTATCTAGGGGTGTTTTTGTGCCTTGTTTCCAGCAGCATAAACTGATATATTACAGAGATATGCTTAGAAGTACCCTTTGTGGGAAAAAACACCTAACTTGGCAGCTCTGAAGCCATTGCATTTGACCTTTGGTTTTAAGCAAAATCAAGCATGTTCCAAGACATGCTACAACCTCAAGGGGTTCTCAACATCCCATTTCAGCACCAACTTCTCAGACACCCTAAGCCAGTATGAGCGTCTAGAAGCCCAGCATTTATTTTAAACAGTTCTATGTCATGGCATGCATGCTGTGCAGGAGGGTTTCATCAATAATTTAAAAAAAAATCTTACTCCATAGAATAGTAGAATAGTTCCATGGCATTTAGTAGCAGGTAGCTTCTGAGACTACAATTTTTCCTAGTAGAGGCAGGAACTAGCTGTAATAGCTTCAGAGGGCCCTCAGTGGCACCCCAGGGGAGCACACCTAAACCATTCTCACCTTGAGAGAACACACAATAGTACAGACAAAGAACTTTGAAACACAAAGTTAATTCCAGGTGAATGTCCAAAGTGTCACTAAGCATATGAACAACACAAGGCTGGAAAATCATCTCTTCTTTGCTGAGCTCTCAGAAAATCTTTGCACAACTGAGCTTTAAAAAAACCAACAAAACAGCCACTTGTGTTTGTGAACACAAATGAAGGTGGCATCTTCTGAGACTGTTCTGAAACTCCTAATCTATCTAAACTAATCAATCCATGGATCAGGTCTCCACCCTGTGGCCGACCCTCCTGCTCCCCCAAACTAAATTCCTGGTTGGGCTCCCTGTTTTCAGAAGAGCCTTATTATCACTTAAGTTCAGTTTTATGAACTGTGAATGAAATTTTGTTTTTTTATTTTAGCCTTTCTTTGAAATGCTTTAGGTGCCCCTGCACTTACCCAAAATTTCACTCATGATTCAATAAAACTGTGATTACCACGTAAGATAATAAAATCCCCATTACTGATTTAAACAATTATTTCTTCAAAACAGTGTATTAGTTGAGTCAGCATTTCGTGCTATGACTTCCCAACAAAAAGACTGAAGAGCACTGGATGGACCCCAAGTAAAAATAGGTGCTCACTGTCATACACCTTGGTAAAGTCCAAAGAGAGCTAGAAAGCAGCAACATCAGGTTACATTATGACAGCCTTCAGGCTGTGCTCAATCCTTTGGTTAATAGCTAGAAACTGCTGTCAATCTCTAATATGTCAAAACTGATTAGCTGGCATTAAGCTTAAGACATATAGGACATATTTGTTACTTTATCAAGAAGATTAAGAAGCAAATGCTGCATAACTGTTATTCAGAAGCTCATTTTTGGTTTTTTTTGAAGTGGATATTCCCATTTTCCTGTGTGTCTGGTTGTCTCAGAATTGTTTTCGAAGTGCTGTTATGCAGATCAACAGTGTATCTTTCATTATAGAAAACCTTCAATGATACAATTAATCATGTTTGCCTTTCCTGAAAGTTTTGCACTGCATGAAATTACAAGTATCTTTTTACCATAGTTCTTCAAAGCATTTTGAAAATTACTTTAGTGCATAACTTGTGTAGCAGAATAATAAAATTATTTATTTAGCTTTCAATGTTTGGAAATTGATTTAACTTTAGCAAAGCCAAAACCCAATCACATCAAAAAAATACCCCTAAAATTCTGTTCTACTCAGTATTCACAGATAGTATGAAAAATTGAGTGGTCTTAATGGTCTTAAGGGAAAATAGTTTCCTACATGACAGTTAAAATTCCTTTCTCACCAGATTCTAAATAATAAGAACTTCATGTGTAAGTGAAATAATTTAATTTCATAATTTTCCTTGCCTCAAGAATACATGCCTTTAAAAGCCCAGGCTCAGTGAGTGATAAAATACAAGCAGAGAAGAGAAAATGTCTGCTAAGAGACCTTTAGAACAAAAACAGTCTAAGAAGCATCAGCACATGAAAACCAAATGCAAAACTTTTTTTTCTTCCCGAATTCCAATTACAAAGTGTATTTTCACAATTAAGATGCTAGCAAACAAGGACTGCTGTGGTTTATCACTGTACAGAACTGCAGTCTAGCATGCAATAGTGCCCAGCTCATGTATTTTAATAGGTTTAAGACCCCATTAACAAGAGTAGCTGTTAATTTAGACAGGACCTGAACCAAGTATAGATAGGATTTTTATTGATAATAAAATGTGCACTAGCATATATTTTACTGATAATACACGTGCACTAGAATATTTTAAACTCACTCATTTTTTATTAAATGCAGCTTCAGCTATCAGGAACACATACCAGTGGAAGCTTTGGAAAGAAAACACTGGATTAGTAAACAAGAGCTTTAACTACCACAGCTTCCTGTGGAGCAACTCCAGAGCTTTCTATGACCACACATAATATGCATTTGCTATATCTTCCCAAAGGAAGAATGCTGAACAGAGACAACACTTCCCCCACTGGAACACATACCACTCTGGAATCATTTGCTACTTTACTATAGTATTTCTGAAGTAAATAAAACAGCTTTGCCAAAGATAGGGCCACTGCAATGGAATCACAAAATCAGATTTAATCTTGTTCTTGAAATGTGTTCTTTATATTCCTAAGGAAAAAAAAACTTACACGAACAGACAGCAACTAATACAAAAATTTTAGTCTTTATGGTATCATGTAAGGCAATTCTGGGTGAAGCTGTTACTTCAGGTTGTATAAATACTGAGTTATCTACATGACCTGACTTACCCTGTCCCCTTCTTTATTTTTCACTCTGAGGAGGATGTTCAGCCAGAACAGTCAGCAAGTTTTAAATCCACACAAATAACTGCATTATCACATATTTTTTCTAAAAAAGTCAAAGGCTGATGGCTGTTTTGTGAACTACATGCCCATTCACATGCAGATACTTTGGAAAGTTATTTCCTTTTCATTTCCCATCTGATCATAAAAAATACCTTGTTTTCCCAGCAACTTTTTTGAACCCTGGATTTTGCAACTAAACACCTTTCCCTGCTGCCCATTTTTTTAGCAGTTCAAGTCCCAGCAGGCTTTTAACTGGTCTCACTTGTGTTCTAGCCAATAAAGAAAACACAAAGTGTGAAGCAATACCAGGCTCAGAGTAACATCAGCTTCCAGGATTAAAAAGTGTTAGGAGAGACAAGGGTCAGTCCATTCCCAGTTCTGGCAGCGAGAATGAAAATAATTTTCTGCATAAGGAGCTTACACAGTCACTTCTCTGGCAGCATTTTGCTCCTGGCTCTCATTCTGAATCTTTAGACCAGTGCCATTTCCTTCTGAGTAGCAGCCCTTGGAGGACCACCTGGTGAGCTCCATAATACTTACTCCATAGCTTCCACAAGCAGTGTGGATGCTTTCCATAACTAGCTTAGCAAGTCAACTTAATAGCTAAGTTCTAACCAGTATTTCTGCTCTGTGGTTGTTATATAGCCACTGGGCTGAGTGAGGCTCTTCCTTTAAAAAAAATAACAAAGCAAACTTGTCAGGAAATTCAGGTTGAAAGAATTCATCTACAAGCAGCACATGAACAACTCACAATTATTATTATGGATAACTCACCTTGTTTTTCTCTTTAGAAGAGTTTACTAAATGCAACTTAAAGACTTACATTATCAGCAATAAGGAACTTTACCACCCAAAAGTTCTGGTCTAAGTGTTCCTTTGTGTGCATAGCTATCTGCTTCTGAAACATGTGCACAAAAACCTATGGATCCATGATCTCAGTGCTTGTGCTAGTTATGCTACAGAACTTTGCCTACAGCCCAAGAGCAAGAGTCGAGGTCAATACCCAAAAGTGAAGCCCTCTCCCCCCGCTGTTTTTGGTATTTACCATCCTCTGCAGGAGGTACCCAAACCTGGCTACTGGCACCTGGCTAAACATCACCTAAACAAGTAGTATGCAACAGCTAATGCTCATGTTTGCACTGATACCTGCAGAGAGAAAAAGACATAGAGGGCACTGTGTGAATCACCTCAGTTAAGTCAGCTAGCAAGTATACAGGTAACAAAGCAGCCCAACGTTGCTTTCCATAGGGAAATAATTTCTCCCTTATCCCCCTTCCACCTCCATCTGAAGCTGCTATAGGGAGAAGACAATTATCTAGTGTCCTACATATCTCCAGAAACAAGCCCTCTGAACAGCCCAGGTGTACTTTGGGTGCCCCTGCTATAACGCTCAAAAGGACATAACTGCACAAACTACACAAATGTGCTGCTTTTGAGCCACCATTAAGAAAACTAACAGAATTAAAAGCTAAGTGAAGATCAGCTGCTGCATACAGAAGATGACAAGACTGAAGATCTTTGCTATGAGACACTAGAACCAGAGATATTTTTCCACTTCCCATTTTAAATAAATCTGTGTCATAAATTCTACATTCTTTTTTGTAACAACTACTAGCCATTCCCAGACAGGGCTGCATTTTAGTGACCAATGGAGAGGTACACACATATTCACTCCACCTAAGAGAGTATGATTTAGGACGCCTATATGACAAAAGTCCCAAGAAGAAAAGACGACCAAAATGCCAAGTCATATGTAGGTAGTGGAATTTAAGTATTTATTTAAAAAGTATACCTTTGGACACAGTGCAATTAAAAAAAAAGGAAAATACAAAGAATCTATTGGATTAAGCAGTCAAAAGCTAGCAATATTACAAGCTGTTTACATACCAACATTTACATTAATTTAAACAAGTGGCATGTCACCAACATGTAAAATATACTTCAAGAGTTTTAAAATCAAGTTGAGTTTTGAAAGACACAAGGCTACCACATGCGAGCATGGGTTTGGTCATTCAGTTTAAATCCCCTCTTGTACTGAAATGTTCAGTCTTCAAATTACACTAGTGGATAGCTAGCAGCTGTTGCTATTCCACAGTGGTTCTTCCTGTCCTTGGCCATGTAGATATATCCTTTGTCACCCCACTTCTCACCCCAGCTGAAAACAAAAGCAAAGGGCTTGTTTATATATTCAGAAGTTACTTATTTACTGCCTTTCCCTCTAAGTGTTCAAAATTGAAAACTGCTGCCTTCCACATTGTGAAGAAAATCCAAGATAGCTGCAGCCAAAAACTTAAGTGTTTTCCAACAATTAAACTCAGGAGGCATCCTGAGTTCACAGAACTGAAAACTACAGTCATTCTCTCTCACGAGGTAGTCACATTGATGTGCAAACCTTGACTACAGGTGCCTGAAGCTCAGACACTGCTCCCAGGCAATTTAAGGGAAGTCAAAGGCTGCAAACAGCATTTGAGGGTGGTGCCCCAGTAATGCTGAGAACATGAGACAAGCTCATGTGATGTGCCCTTCGGCATTAACTTATTTTCCCTCCAACCTAGGAGGTAATGTCATTTTTTAAAGTTCAAGTATCATCCTATTTCACAGAAGTGAGCAGCACTCTGCTTCCATAAAAAATCCATTACAACCCCCACAAGCAGGCTTCTTCCTGCTCCCCTCTGTTCCACTGCTTTATTATCTACTAGGTTCACAGGCTGTGTCAGCACTGAGCTCCCTTAAATTAACTGAACAAGCAGAATAAGATAGCTGCTTTGGGCTTACTTTATGAGGCTGCCAGCAGCATGAGATGGATTTTACCATTTGTCATACCATACAATCTCCAGATTTCCAACATACAGATTTTAATTACTGCTGAGTCTCCATCCCTCCCCTTAAAAGTGACAAACTTCCTTTTATTCTCCCCCAGATACATGACACAGACCTTACCTGTTCTTAACAATCCAGTATTTCTTCCCATCTACATCTTCCCCCTCAAAGCCATAACCTACAACCAGAACACCATGGTCCAAGTCTTCACTGCTGCAGTCTGGCTCATAGTAGATACCTGCAAAGTATTCACTCATGAGTAAAATAATCTGTACAAAACCCTTATCCCTCACAAGAAGCTTTGTGTATTTCAACTCCAACACTGCACAGCTTCTTGAAACTGAGGGACAAGTAGACACATATACAAGAGAAATACATGTGGGAAAAAACATGACCTAGAATTAAAATGACTTCTGAATTATCATACCTGGTTTTTCTTTCATCCATTTAACTGCAGGGTAATGAATACTGAGTAATTAAAAAAAAGCAGTTATGTGGATAAATGTAATTAATTACAAATCCCCACCTGATTGATAGAACTGAAATGAAGAATGGCCTGCATCAATAGCAACAGACACTGGACCCACAGCTGCAACTGCTTTCATGAGAGCTCTTTCGTGTCCTTGAGGGATGTCAACAAAACCAGTGTCATTAGCAGCATTGTATTCTGCCTTGTAGCGACAGTCTTCATCATCCTAAGTAGAGAAAGCTGTAGTTACTACACAGGTTTCCATTTAACACACAAGTGAGCACAGAACTACCATACACTGTGTGACTTTGCTGCTTTGAGAGCATGGGACTGAAGAGGATCCAACTGCCTAAGCAGCACTTTGCAAGAACAACAGGGAACACAGAAGAACTGCTTCTGAGCTTCTCAAAAGTACAGAAAAAGTAAATGATGGTGGGGCCCAAAAAGTCCCCACCAACTTCATGAGAGTTGCAGAGGGCCATCACATTCTGGAACAGTGCCCTCTTTGGTTGGCAGGACAAGTATCTTTACAGGAAGGAAAGAAGCCCAGAATGCATTAATGGGCAATGGAAGAAAGCCAAGTATTCATTAATTACAAAGCAATCCAGAAACTGCTCATTGAGTAAGCACTTAAAATCCACAATCTTAACATGTCATAGTTCAAAAAGCTGTACAGAATGATTTGAAAGCTAGGAATTTGTGTTACATGACCTTACATGCAACAGTTGGGGTGGTATTTGTGGTATTTCTAGCAGAGTGCTGGTTTTTGGTTTTAGTAGGTGGGGTTTTTTTATTTATTTTTTTTCTTTGATTTTTACTGTGAAGCCTGAACTGCTGATGTCATGTACATTTACAGCAGGAGAGAGGTGAGGCCTTGTCTGGAAGTCAGCTCATGTGAAACTGAAACAGATTCAAGCAAGCACATCCTTGCCTTATCTGCACTATAGGTTAGTACCAAATTTGTTTCCCCAACTAAATGAACAGAGACTATAGCTCAGTTGCTTGCTTTTCATACTCAGCAAGTTATGCACTTCTATAATCAACTGATCTCTACAACAGCCAAGATTATGAAAGAGTTGAGATTACAGGCACACAGGTGAACAGGAACTCAGATCCCATGTTGTTCACAACAAACAGTATTGCTATTGCTCAGACAACACAAAACAAGCTGAAAGATCTTCCATAGTGAGCAGAACTTTTAAAAGGTGAAAATCACAAACTACTAGCTCTCAAGTGATACCAAACTGCTCTTTCATCCTCTTGTATCTGTTTAACATTTGACAAATCATTACAGGGATTTTAAAAGCCTGTCCATTATCTCCATTTATGCACACTTAGTCCAGAAACAGAACTCAAGGCATTAACAACAACTGTTGTTAAAAATCCAATTGACACTAGCCACAAGAATTAGGTGGTCTATAGGTAGCAACTCTGTAATAGGTCAGTTATAGAAAGATGAATTGCTGTCCTACCACTAAGTAGCACTGTTGACAAGGGCTGGGTTCTTGGTTTGGTGTGGCAACCAAGATAAGGCATGATAGAAGGGGAGCAACGAGGGGGAGGAACAAGAATACTTGTTCCAGTTTTTCTAACTGGTCTGTCAAGATTTTGACCTCAAAGACCAGTGCAATATGTGATTCCTACCAGGGCTAGCAGTCATGCTAGTTCTCTTAGCAAAGACACAACAGGAATCACAAATGCACTGATCTCTACAGACATTTTCCTTTCTAGGTATTTGTGTTTCCCAACACAACTTTTTCCACACAAAAGACATGACACCTGCAACACAAGTTCAGCTATTCCACTTACCTTTGCAGTGTATGGATAGGACTCCTCTGAATCAATGCCCCCATTATCCTGTACGTATTGGAAAGCCTGGTCCATGAGACCACCATTACAGCCTTGATTCCCCTCAGGGCGAGAGCAGTCCACCAGATTCTGTTCACTCAGTGAAACAAGTTTGCCCGTTTTTCTGAAGTGCTGCCCTTCAAGGGCTCCTGTTGTGCTGAAAGCCCAGCAAGAGCCACATTGACCCTGAAGTATAAAGTGAAATCATAAATTATAAACCCAGACAGCTACAAAATGGTGCTCAGTTTAGTAAGCTTCTACTAGGCACCATCAAACAAGTACAGTGTTTTTCCCCTATTAAAGTGGATGTAGCATTCAGGAAACTGGAACTATAACTGGTTAGAAATTCACCATCAGGTAGTACCTGGTCTTTCACTGGAGTTACATATCCCTTCTCTCGCCAATCTACTGATCGTGGTGCTTCCAGGAAGTTGGGTTCAAGAAACTGGGATCCTCTGTATTTTCTTTCTGACTTCTTGTGTACATAACCATTCATGAGCTGTCTGAACTCCTCAGTTGTCTGAAAAACAAATCAAAATATGCAGTCACTATCTACTGCTATATCTATTACACACCACTACCACGAACTGTACATTACATGTCTCTACACATACCATGTCGCCAAACTGATTCATTCCCAACTTGTAGCTGTGTTTTCCTAATGCATGATCCAGATTATGGATTTCAATCATTTTCAGGTTCTTCTCCCACACCACTCTCCTCCAGCCTTCCTCTCTCTAAGGGGACAAAAAACCAGCGTACTTTAAGAAGACATTTCAAACCAAGTTTGCTTGCAGAACAACAAGCTTTCTAAGGCTCATAATACCGGGCAAATGTACACTACTCGAATGGGAAGCGTGAACGGTGTTAAGCGGTGATCTTTTAGTCTCCTTCATAAGAAAAACAACGAGTACAGTGCAGCTGAGTCAATACACAAACACAGGAAAGGAACCTGGGAAGAGAAGGATTACGCTTCCCAAGCCCTGCCCACAGCCGGCGTTGTAACAAAGCAGACATGACTCAGCTGGTGGGGCCCAGCTCCGTGCGCTCGGCGCTCGCCCACCTCATGATAGTCTTTCTTGTGCCACGACTTCCACAGCTGCCAGTGGTCGTCCAGCTCAGGGTCCAGCCTCGGCGCGCCGAGAGCCACGCCCAGGCAGAAGCACAGCGTGGTCAGGAACGGGTTCATGCTGGCCGATCTGCCAAGGACGGAGGAAAGCGGTCAGGCAGGGCGCCCTGAGCGCGGAGGATGCCAGACCCGAGGCGGCCCGCGCGTCCTCCGCCAGCGATGGGCCGGAGCCGAGCGCCCCGCGCTGCCCGCCCCGCCTGTAAACAAGCCCGGGCGGCGGGGCCGGGACGCGGGGTGCGCAGTCGGCAGCCTCCCGAAGAAGCGGCTGGAATGGCGGCTCCTTCCCGGCAGGAACCGCCCCGCTGCAGGACAAGGACCCGACCGAGACCGGTCCTCTGCACGCACCTCCACCCCGCATCCCACGCTCACCACTCTCGAGGGTCGTCGCTGCTCTCCAACCTCCTTTGCCCGGCAACAGCCGCTCTCTGCCGTCCCTCTTATCCCGGCCGCGGCCGTGCCCGCCCCGCCGCGCCCATTGGCGGCCGGGCCGGGCCGCGCCTCCCGCCAGGCCGGGCCGGCCAGGGGCGGGGCGGCTCTGCCGAGGCTGTCCCGCATCACCCCCGGGCCGGGCCGGGAGCGCCCCGGGGCGATGCGGGGCCTCCCTGGGGGCCCTCCCGGGGGCCCTCCCTAGCGCCGGAGCCGCTAGGTTGGGCAATGTTTGTCCTGGTATTTACTCCGAGCGCTGTCGGGCCGGAGATGGTAGCAGCACGCTGGTGGAATTTAACCCGGAGGGCCTTAACGTGGGCAGCTGGCAGAACGAAGGAAAAACTAAGTCTGGAGGCAGGGACACGCATGGCGGGTGTTGGCAGCCCCGGCGCCGTCCGTGCGCTCCGGTGCGGGCTCCCGCTCGGTCAGGCTGCTGCGGCGGCTGCCGTGCGGCCCCGGCGGGCTCTGGCCGTGCGTGCCCCCGCAGCCCCAGCCCGCTCCTCCCGGCCGGGACAGCTGCTGCCCCTGCACTCTGCCACGGGTTCTGTAGAACACAGCCGGCAGGGACAGGTCCATGAGCCTGGCAGCAGGCAAAGTACCCCTCACAGGGCGCAGCAGCGTGGCGGTGACACGGCTGCCAGAAACATTTCCAGGAAAGTCCTTTTATTCCCCCATGTTTTAGTATCTGAAAATTGCTTTGTTGGGTATTTTGTTTTGGTGTTTTGGTTTTGTTTGGTTTTTTGTTTGTTTTCCTTTTTTAGTTTTTCTGCTTCTGGACCCAATGTTCGGTAAAAGGAGTTTTAACACCAGTGTGGCTAGTGTTTATGTGCATAACATCCAGTAGTACCTACTGGAAAACACTGTGACATCAAGAGTTGATGCACAGATGAGGTACTAGTGGGGTGGACCTGGTGTTCATGTAAGCAGTAGTAGACAAACTTTGATTTTTAGCAGGGAACTTGTCTACAGCAGTAGAGTAACTGCAGGTTGTGTGAGGTTCACCCTTAAACCCTTGTAGAGGCAGCATTGCTGATGGCTTTAGCTTATAAACTTTAGAACATATAGTTAGGGTAAAAATCAGGGTTTGCAGACTGTTATGCAACAGTGAGAAGGAAGAAATCATATGATACATACTTCTCACTTTTGATGTCTTAAGACATACAGTGTATTTCTAAACCAATACATGTTTCTTTACCCAGATAATCTCAAGAGCATTCTTTGACCTAAGGAAACTTGACAGACCCAAATACATACAGATATACCGAAGGAGTTCTTTTAAAGTACTTATGCAAGTCATCTATGCATTTATATCTTTCCACCATAAAACTTTTCACTTCATAATCAATTCATGTTTAAATATCTCAGGAGAGTTAGATATAACATCATCTAGTTCAGTTAACTTATAATAAAGGATTTTTTTTCCTGAGTTTTGGGGTTTTTTTGAGATGTGTGACATTTGAAAATATTTTACTTAACAGCTTTTTGCTGATTTTTTTGGGGTAATTGGATTTCTCAGTCCTGTTTAAGTTAGCTTTGTTTATGCAATTGTATCTAGTATTGCCTGAGCATTAAAAGACCACAAGTAGATTATCAATGAACTATGGACAGAAGTTTTTTTCTTAAAGGACAAGATGTTTAGCTGGCATGACAGGAGGTAATGTCTAAATTACAGAAGGTCTTGCACCATAAGTCACATGTCTGCTGTTCCGTAATGTGCCCTGAGATGCACGAAGACAAACTGATGCTTTTCTAGATGATATGAGGTCTTGTCTCTTTGGGGAAGTTACTGTGCAGTCAGCTAACATATGAGATAGCACTGTGCCATTCTCTCCTCCTGAACACTCTTGGTGCACATACGCATGCACACGCACCCACACAGGAGTCATATACAATTTTAATATGAGGATAAATTCACCCTACCAGTTTATTTAACAACTGTTCATAGGGAAATCTTAGCTGAGAATTTGTTGAAATCCTTGAAGGAGACAGGAATACTTTCACCTTCAGCATGTTGACTTAGGCTTGTACCGAGTCATAAGTGTTGTGTGGATATATCACTTCCCTAGATATTTTCCTAAGGACATTTGAGAGCCCAGGTGGAAGAATGTGAGCATATGCAAGGGAAATCAGCACAGCAACCGCCATGGTCAGAATTTGGTCATCACAAGAGTGGCCATTTAGAAACCTGTGATAGGAAGCTGAACTAGGACCACCTCCAACTCCTGGATGCACATTTCCTCTCTGAGAATTTTGGTATAATGCATCAACATGAACACTGACAGTCGTGTTGCAGCAGCTGTTCGGCAGGGTAAAAACACCATGTTACACAGCTACTAGGCATCCCTTTGTTACTGTCCCTGCTGCTCCTGCCTGTGCACCACGATGTGTTCACAAGCCAAACTGTAAGCCCAGTGTGGTGATGGTCTGCTGAAGTGAGCAGAAGGTCAGTGGCAGGTAATAACTGGGCAGATACTGATAGAAATAATTTTCCATCTAACTGTGCAGCCGCGTGACAGTATGCTGCAGTCACACCAGCTGTAGCAGCCTTTGCTATATTGTAAACCTCTGTGCGGGGATGAGCAATGCACTCCTTCTATGTTAGTAGAGAGAAGGAGGGTGAAATCAAGAGCTCCTTCAGTTCCTCTGCTTAAAACCTCAGCTGAAGCCTTCCAGTCCAGAGGAGATGGAGCTAGCCATGCTAATCACAGTAGTCAGCGATGTGTCTGCAATAATCCGAAGATCAAAACTTGGAAGGAAGACATTTGCCCATTACTTTAAATCTCTCAATTTTAGAGGATAACTTTCCAAATTGTTTTTTTAAAAAACCCAGCTTTTGAGGAACTCTACATATGCACAACTCCAGGTATTTTGCCAAAGGCATACCACTCTTCTAGCAGGCAGGAACACCACCTTTTAATAACTAGTCATGTCACCATTGCAACAGCCAAAAAGATTGCCAACTCCACTGCAGCTATCAGGCTCTACAGGTTACCAGATAAGAGAGTCTATACATTTCTAAATAGTGCCAAGAACTTGCATAGCAGTGTGTTGCCCCTGAAGCTGAAGGAGTCAATTCAGCATTGAATCTCCAGGGACAGATCTAATCAACATGAGATGTGCTGCTGCAGTTTCGAAGTGTGGTTGGTACTGCACAAATTGCTGCATCACGTGTGTGCAGCACAATGCTCTCTCCCCCTTTGGAACCAATCTACTTATCTGAATCCAGGACTTCAGAAACTTTTTTGGTACTTTCAAATCCTTGCAGTTCGTTCTCCTGGTACAAATACACAGAGGAAGGGACCAATTTGCATCTGCCAGAAGACAACCCAGCAATCAGAAAAGCTAAGCTCCTTTGTAATGGCAATTGAACTGCCAAGCTACAGGAGGCTGGCAATATGTGAAAACCATCTGAGCAATGTAAGCAGAATGAGTTGTGTGACACTCATCTGTGATGAGACTGTGTGAACAAGCAGCTCCCCTAGAACAGCAATGTCAAGATATCTCATGATCTTTACTGAAGTAAAAACAAGTGGCTTGTTTGCATTCTATTTTGTCTGAATAGCAAAGGTAGGACATTTATTTTATTTAGTCAAAGTGCTGGAGATATCAATTACTGTTGAGACTAAATTCAGGATTTTTGTTCCTGAAATAAAAATGTTGAACAGGCTTACTTAAAAAGCTATGCATGTGAACATGCTTGTTTATACAAACATTAAAGTCCTCTAACTTACAATTTAGTTTCTGTCATTTCTCCATACTACTCTATGGTTTAAGAATAGGTTTCTACAGGAGTATGGTCTCAGTCAAGATGTATTTCAGTGTTTTATAGTGTAAAATGCAAATTACTTTATTTCATAGCAAGCTTTTACTGACCAGCTTCCATTAGGTGCTACCAAAACAAAACAAAATTAAATAAAACAACAAACAAACAAAAAAGAAAATAAAAACAAATTTAAAAATTCATATGTACTTCTGTTTAGCCAAAAATTGATCCAGTTTAGAAAATCAGAGTTGCATTACAGAGAACACTGTGCTGATTTTACATCCCAGAGTCTGATTTGTGTGTAAGAAATGCCAGTCAGATTTGTCTTTAGGAAAATGAAACTTTAAAAAGTACAGGCGAACTTTCTTTTCCAAAAAATAATCATGATTTTCTTCTACCTTATAGTAAATGTTCTTCTTGCAGGAAAAAAAAAGCATTGTAAGTTTCCAAAATCAGAGTGACTGCTTCAGAAAGCTGTGAGGATGTGAAAAAACAACTGCAGTAGGGATATCCCTATGTCCTTGCTTTAAAAGTTACTATTAGTGGTACACTCAGGAAAGTTTTAGGAACTGCAGATATTTTTAACCTAAATTGATTTGAGCATGCCTGGGGAAAAGGCTACCAAATAAACACTTCTGTGCAGTTCCATGAAAATAACCAACTTTCTCCCCCAGCCCAGACATTCCTCACCACAGATCTGAGGTGGCTCCTGAGTTTATAATGTTCCTCTGAGATTAAAAACGTTCGTTCATAAGTAGCCTCTTAAGAATCTTTGTTTTGGATTCTCCCTAGTAGAATATAAGATTCAAACTGCTTCAGCTGAAGCATAACCCATAATGAGGTTACTTGCATCATTATTAGGTTAGAAAAGGAAGCAGCATTTGCTGCTTAGAGTTCTGTGAGTGTTCTGAAGACCTGGGAGATGGCTGAGGAACAGTGACACAATCCTTCTGAACTTCTTTGTTTCCAGTGGTCTTGTGATCTATCAGAATCACCATTTCCTCACCCAAGTGCTAGATAAGAAACCACATTCCAGCTTCTCTGCTTGCCCACAAGACAGAGATGACTTCGTTTGCATCTCAATGTCTCACCGAGTCACAGGAGTTGGGAAATGATGCAAGGGATTGCTTGCCTTGCAAGAAAGACCGGGTGGGGGTCCTCCTTTACTTCAGGGTTACAGTTTCTCATAAGCAATATTCTGCTTCTGTGGGGTTTTTGGATGAAGGTATTTTTGTATGTGTGTGGGGGAAAAGGAGCTCTTTTGTTCTCCTTTTCCTTTTACCTATTTTTTTTAATAGAGGTTAAATTCTGAGTTTGAAGTCAGCTTGGAAACTTTGACCATTGTGTAACTCGCATGCTTAAAATTCTAAACTTTGATTGATTCCTGATTCATTACTCAGTGTCTCTTCCTGATTTCTGGCAGGTGTTAATTTCTGTGTTTTGTGTTCTGTGTTTTGGGAGATTTGAAAGCTAAACAGAGGGGGTGGGGAGGGGAAGATGGGGGGAATAGTGGGAGTATGCAAGGCAGTATCGTCGTGAATTGTTGATATAGAAGTTTACAAATATAGAATAATTTTCACATTGTATTGATATTTGCTTAAAATTTAAAGGTAATTGGTGTTTTTTCCTCCTTGTACTAAGAAGGATATTTTTAAAAATTTCTCAAAAGTATTTACCATTTCCTGACTCTCCTAATTTAAAATTTTATTCTAACAAGTTGGAAGTTGTAAATCCAGTCAGTATTGTAATATTCCTCTGACCAAGATCAATTTTTTAGTGCCCATTAGTACTCTACAGATCACAGTGAAAGCATTTTAACAGATTTCAAAGAAGGTGTGGGTAGGATTTCACATACTATTTAACATTTGAAATCACATTTTGTTTTGGTTTAATGATACAACATTTCTATTTTGAGATGGAAGCAGTAATAAAGTTCAGAGAAGTATAAATCTTTCAGTGTTTGATTATGATGTTTGTGCTTCTGCAAACCATTGTAAACAGCTACACAGCACAAAAGACAAATCTGTCTCTTGGAGCTGTAGTGTCTAAAGTGCAAGCTGACATGCTGGAAAGTATTTCCCATGATAAGGTTAGAGACTGTGAGTGAGGTGAGGAATTATTTTTAAACTTAAAAGTTACAGGCTGGGCTTCATTAACAGATCATGTGAGAGAAGGTTAAACAAAAGCTGATTGCAGAAGAGGAGAGAGGCTATTGAAACAATTGAATAGAGGTCTAAAGTTTGTTTTCCTGAAAATCAGGTAAGAGCAAAATGACTGCATGTGCTTTTGGGGTAAGGGCAGTGGTGACTCACACCTGCTGTTACTTCTGCTTTACAAACAGAAAGACTGAGGAAAGAAGAAGCAGTAGTGTGCAGCTGTGGCCACTGAAATAAAATGAATGACTATGAACAAATCACTATAGGCTCTTCAACACCACAGTTAGCTATGGTAAATCATAATGCATCACATCTCTTCTCCTATTTCTGCCAGTCAAGATAAATGCCAGGGTTATCTAGTTTGGGGAATATGAACATACATGTGATATAAATGAGTGAAATGTGCATTGCCTTGTCAGTCTCTGAGATTCAGTTGAAGCATTGTAAACCTATTGATCCTCAAGATGCTGGCAATTGCTGCCAAAGTTACATTATAATTTCAAGTATTTTAATAACTTCTTAATCACTGTGGCAGACATACTGCACCAGCTCTTTTGTAGAACTTTTATGGCCACCAAGGATGTTCTTGATTTGAATCTTTGCACTATCAGTACAGCAGAATTTCTTTTGATCTCTCCTTTGGTTAGCCTTAGCCTGTAAGGCATTCTAAATACATGCCACAAGCTTCAGGACAGCACAGCAGAAGGCAAATGACTTCTGTACTGGTTGTTCATTTGCCACTGAAAGTGAGTGTGTGCAAGAGGACATTCATCTGGATATGAGGTGAAATTGATTTAGTTAGTGGCCAGCATGAAACAAGATACTTTAGGAAACTCACATCACAGCAGTGTCTTGATGGCTTCATGACAAGGCCACATATAGTGTAGCAGCTGCAGAGCTGAGGGTTGAATACTGCTTCTCAAACTTGTCTCATGAGCAGCTATATATAAGCTTATGCAGTTTCCTCTTGCTCCATATGGAAACATCCACAGGGATTTTACTAGACCTTGCCCTTGGGCTTGCAGAAGAGCACAGTGGTGACTGACAGAGTATTCATAGAATCACTTCTCATCCTTGTCACCAGAGTCTTCCTCTGCTCTTAAAGCAGGCTATCTCATGTTGTGCATGCATTACCAGAAAAGTGGGCTGACCTGGAGTGGTCGTGATAGTGCCTACAGTAGCTTACAGTTGTGCTGGACTGTCTAATATTGGGGCCTGCTCAAGCCAAGCCTCACTAGTCACATTACAGTGGACTCTACCTGCAGATTCCTCCCTCCCTACGCTCTGTTGCTCAAAGTCAGACTGGATATTAGCTAAGTAAGCTATTTTACACACTGGCCTGCAAACAACTCATTACTGACCATATCCATGATCTAATGCAAAAAATTTGGCCTTCGCCCATGGCTGGAAAGGTGGTGATGAAACCCCTTTGTTCAGAGGCTGTCCCAGTGCTGTGTACCTGTGTTGCCTTCTGCTCTCGGGCCCCCTGATAGTGGTTCCAAGCTCTCCCATTAGCATGAAGGGCAGACACTTGAGCACACACTGCAATCCAAACAGAGTGCCGCCTGTTTCCTCTCCCCAGCTGACTTTTTTTAAGGACTTTGTTTTTGGCTAAACAAGTAACTGCTCTAAACAGAGGCTGTGCTTAAGGGTTTTGCCAGTCTGCTCCAGCTACCATGTCTGTTAACAAAAGCTTTCCTTGGTGCAGGTTTCAGTGCAAATTTTCAGAGGCCCTCAGTCCTGACACTTGGATCTGGAACTAGATACATTCACAAGCTGCCTGCAAAAGGTCAATCCCCAAATACTATGATAAAGACAGACGTAGAGGAAGGAAGGGAGAAAGAAAGTGAAGAAATATACAAAAGAATCAACACACTAGCAGTCTGGAGTTTACCTAAAACACCCTTAATTTTGCAACCATTTTGATTATAATGTACAATGGCAAATATTAATATAAATATAAAAAAAATTAATCTTTTTTATTTTTCCCCCCAGCAAATAAGCTTGAATTTTGTACTTTTTTTTTTTTTTCACAGTACTACTGCATTAGCACAGCTGGTCATCCACTCTAAATAGTCTTACATTATAACAAGGCAAGGACACCCAGTCCATACTGGCACAGCTATCTTCTTCCTGGGTTTCATGAAAAAATGTATCCAGAACTCAAATATGAGATCACACACATTATTTCATCTGTTGTTCAATAGACTGAGTTTGTACTGTCCTAAACCATTCATGGATTGTAAATTAAGATTCCTAGAAAGAAGGGTCAGTTATTAATGGAAAAATATACTTCAGTGATGCTCTGTATTTAGTGTACTATAATATTTAAATTAAAATCATAAATGGAGCATAAAAATGTCTCCCCTTGAAGCAGTATTTAAAACTAAAACAACAGCATTCTCTAATCAAATACTGGATGAGACTCAGTTGAATTGTCTAGTAAGATTTCTAATACCATATAGTAAGCTATTTTCTCTTCTTGTTTACTTCTCTTTACTGAAAGAAAAGCCAAGCAGAAGTGGCAAAGTCCAGCTGGGACAAGCCTACACTTCTTCCTGTGTTTGGCCACATTTAAGAACTACATTGCCTGTTGCCCAGTATGCAAGTCTTCAGTTGCCTTGTTTGTCTGAAGGGGACTGGAGACATTAAATCAAAGAGTCATCAAAAAAAGTCTTTCAGAAATAGTTTAGAAAATTTTGACTCAGACAAATGTCTGGCTTTTCTTGTTAGCTTTCAAACTGGAATCGATATGAACATATTTTTAAAGGACACCAGAATGTCTAGCATGGACATGTCTGCATGTTTTAGCTCTGGCTGTAACATGCCCTTTTCACCTGGACTCAAGGAGAATTTTGTGCCTGTCTGATGATCCTGTACGAACCCAGTGCCACTGAGGTTGTTTGCTCCTCCTGCGGTAACCTCAGTGAGGTAGAAGTCCATCTCCTCAGCCCTGAGCCCCTCTGCCGCCAGTGATCTTTCTCCTAATCTTCTCTCTGATGACTGAGGTTGTGTGCTGACAGCTCCTGATGCAGAGTGAAAATGGAGACAAGGGACAGAGTTGCTAGAAGTGACT
Organism: Emberiza elegans; assembly: GCA_024865655.1. NCBI lineage: Eukaryota > Metazoa > Chordata > Aves > Passeriformes > Fringillidae > Emberiza > Emberiza elegans. Next base: position 24,475,277 of record JALJVW010001283.1, on the reverse strand, counting down.
GATAGTTGGCTCAAGCAGAATATGTGGGATTTTCTCATATTTCCCCTGACTTTTCCACCCATCAACTCAGCTCATAGTCCTTTTTAGGGCTCTTTTATACCTCAAATTCTTCAAAATAAAAATAGCAAAAATAAGCTCTTCCTCCCCCCTGTCCCAAGCTTTATCACCGAGACCATTCACTTTGTTGAATTTGATTTCATTAAGTGTTAGCCTTACCTTATCACTATCCTTTGAGAAAAGCAGAGGTCAGCAGCCACCCTAGATATTGTGTTAATGCACATTGTGTGTTTTTGGCTAGATCTTGACTGAAGATTATCAAAACAAAATAAAAAAGAGATGAAAAACACCTCAATGTAGTGGTATCACTACTAAAGGCAATATTTTGCATTGATTAAATTTCTCTTCCACAAACATTAACTAAAAATACTTTGTTAACCAAGACCTGTGAGGGAGTAGGGGATCAAGCCTGAAAATAATTCAGGACTAGTGCCTCTATAAGACCTCCACACAGCTGTCAGGACTTGTTTCTACATATTTTCTTAGGTAAAGCCTGGTTGCAGAAACAAATTTTCTGGGCTGACAAATCAGCATATGTTTTGCTGCAGTACTGCCCAAACTTTAGTGGAAGAAGATGAAAGCCAAAATTTGATTTTAATTTTTTAAAGGTGAATTGCTAGTATGTTTAACAAAGGGCTTTAAGCATTTTTTTATGCAAAACACTGGAAAGAAAATAAAAAATTCATCTACTGCATTTGTAATGCAGTTCAGCTCAGATGTAGTTCCACATCCTGAATTCACTACAGACATGGCCCAGTGAGGTCTTGGCTGCCCTTTTGCTGTTCTCTTCCTCAAGCAGAGAAATTCAATAGTATACTGTTCTCACACACTGGAGCAAAGGTACAGTCACAGCTAGTGAATGTACCACAGGTACATCCTCAGCTGTAGGGTGCAGTGAGTTTTTTTATAATACTGCAGATACTGGAGCTCTTTATGAATGCTAAGCCAGGGAGCTCTTTATGAATGCTAAGCAAGGGAGATATGAAGGAACAGTTTTATCCTCAGGTCCCTGGACAACCTTATCCTTACATTCAGTTATGTACTTGCAATTGTGTATATGATAATTCACTTACTTGTTGCCTGTTTTCCCTGTTTTTCCATTTTGTTCCTCTCTCCCATTGGTTCTGGGAACCACCAGGGCTACCTCACATTTCTCAAACAACCTTCCTAGTCAAGAAAATCTGCAAGTTTCACATGAATCATAGTGAAGCACACAGTGCCTTACTGTGCATCCTAATGTAGGCTGAGCTGAAAGTGTGTGAGTAAGAGTTTTGTGTGAGTAGAGTTTTGTTAGGCAGGCAATGCAGACTAAATGGTGAGATTCACACTTGTCCTGCTTCCACTCCCTTAGTCAGACCATCAGTACCTTGTGTTTGTTTTTCCCATAGAGAATATAAGACCAAGGGCATCAAGTGTCTATTTCCCTGATGTATCTTTTGATGATATCTTGTATCTTGTGATTAGCCATCACGAGTCAGGTGTGAAAGGGAGAAATCTCCAACTTGCCTGGAAGGCAGCTTTTTGATAGAAGAAACCAAACCAGAGCCTCTGCTGGGGGAAAGCCGGGGAGATCACAGCTGCCACAAACCAGTGCTTGGCAGCTGCACCGCAGTGTTCCCTGATCTGAGCATCTATAGCTCCAATCTCGCACAGCTTTCACTTGCCCAGTGAGGATAGGAACAGATACAGAGAGAAAAGAATGAAAAGGAGACAAAAGTGAGTCCCAGCATAATGAAAATGCATTGGTTCTGCCCTTACACTACTTTTTCTGCCATCCATGCGGATGTCTATCTCCACAGCTGCTCTCTCATTTACTTGCAAAAGATCCCACAGCTACCTCTGCGTTATTACTGAAGTCTGATAGATTCTTGGAATTGATGAATTGTAGCTAAGAAGAACAATTCCTATGTAAAGAAACTGAAGTATTTTGAAGTAAATGGGCAGTGCAATATCCTTGTTCCTACAGAGCTCAAGACTTTGCACTGCAAGCAGGCATCCTACAGACAAAGAAGGAGGCAAAGGCAGGATGAGTTTTGCTTTTCTGTTTGGCTGTTTCTGGTTAAGTAAAGTCTGGGGTAAATTAAATCACTAAAGACTGAGCATCCTGGGACTGCCAGGTATGATGTGACAATGTGCTTCTCATCAGTAGCAGAAACTGGCGATCACAATAAACATAAATCATTTCCCTAAGAAAGCATCTTAGAAAAGCAGTTAAGATGAAAAAATCATCACTAAAGGTCAATATATTGCCTGAGTATGCAAATAGTATTATTATTGTGTATTAAAGTGTATTATTCAATACACTTTTTAGAGGTAGAAGACTTTCCCATTTCTATGGATGGCATTTCTACAACACTTGGCAGGAACTTCCAGTCATTTTCTGAAGACACTGAAAAACTATGCCTTGCATTATTATCCACAGAAGTGGTCTCATATAATTCTGTCAATTCACAATTTTACTCACATTAATAAAATAGACACACACACACTCACTTTTGAAAGTTTGCAGGACTAAGCCCTAAATACTAAGCTCTGCTAAGCTCTCTGCTTCAGTGGGATGGAAGAATAAATTTTTTCTGCTTGGGGAATAGCTGATAACACTAAGTCTTTTATGCTCTTGTAATGTGCTGCATCATTTTTTTTCCCAGCGCTGTACTAAATTTCAGGAAGACTGAAATAAAAAACTAATTATAGGGCACATATATGCAGTCTACTAAATAAAGTGTCTTTTGAAGAGTGTGTAATTTAAGACAGTATTTCTCAGAAGACTAAATGGAGAGTAACCTGACATTTTTTTGACACCTGACTTGAGAAATTAACAAATTTCAAAGAGTTGCGTAAGCAAATTTTATGCTATGGAGGCCAAGTGGAACTGTTGAGAAATTTTCTTCCTGTCCCAAAGCTAATGTGAAGACCACACAGCAGCTTTTGCCCGGGTTACTTTCTGCAATGAAGTGTATGAGGATCACTAGGGTTTTGTTTCAACTTGTACAAGTGTTACAGCAATATTTCATATATATATATGTATATATATGGGTATGTATGTATCTCCAGTGTCCAAAAGGTCCAAATTGAGGGCTTAAATTAGCATCACAAGCTGAACATTTTCTTCAGGTAAGAGCTGATGAAGCTATGCTGCTCACAGATGAGATTAGCAGTCACATTACTTGTACATGGAAACCAGCAGGGTTAGGGCAGACGATCAAAGCTGCTCTTTTACATAGACCTCCTTTTAGGCTTTTTTTTTTTTTCACTTGTCTTTGAGCCTTGCTTTATGCTTTCTTGTCTTACTGTCTCTGTTGAGTTCTCTTTTGCCACTGGAATAATTTGATTTCTTTGGAGGCTCCTCAGACTGGAATAGATGTGTTTGGTTTGTTGCCTGTCCCCCTTCTCTTTGACTCAAAAGCCATCCCCTGTGCTGTAAACATCCGTGCAAACCTTTCCTTTCCTTCTTCTCATGTTGTTGCCCAGCTCTCTGTCTGCATGGAGGAGGTAACTGAAAGCACTCAGCAGAAGATGGAGTGAAGAGCAGTGTCCTCTATAGCGTGTTCTTTGGCACAGAGCCTGGTCAGAGGGGTACATCCACATGCCCCTAACATGGGCAGATAGGGTTCCTAGAATGCTTGATCAAGAAAGGCATTATGCTTCCCTTTGAGAAACAACTCTCAGACTCTTCTTGGTGCTGCAGAGGCAGCATGTGTCTAGATGCATTCTTATCCAACCAAGCCTTCACAGAGATGTTTAAAACTGTGGAGCAGGAGCCCTGCTAGCACAGTAACTTTAAATGCATGTGCCCACACATGACTTACTTGGCTAGCAGCTATTGCAATGAAACTAGTTTTGCCAGTAGCTTGGGTCGACATAGTCTTTTTCCCATTAAATAGGTCACAATGTTGTTTTTTTGATTTGTGCTCTTGTTTACCGGATTCTTACCGTGGCTGACAGCCTGAAGGCACGGTGTTGCAAAGGGAGAGTGGGATGTCTGGAGGTCTGATGTCCCTCTTGTTGCAATGCCCTCTGTGTCCCCCCGCAGAAGCCCCTGTACAGACAGACAGGAGGTGAGATAGGGGAGGAGATGGGGTCAGGGCAAGCTGTGCTATGCAGTTTGGTGATTGTGCAATGCTGTGTCCCCAGGCAGAGACTTAAGTCAGTGCAGCAGTGCACTCCAGGGTCTCCCTGCACCAGACACCTCCCCTTATTTTACCAGAATGCATTGCACACAGGCTGTGCAGGTTATATTGCAAAAAAATTGCAAAAAAAAAATTGGTTATATTGCAAAAAAAAAAAAAAAAAAAAATGTGAAATCAGCATGTTTTTTTATCTTATGGAATGGTCATATGAGAGAGCCCTCATCTTCTTTCACTGGTAAATTGTACAGATTGTACCTCCAAGGGTGACGAGGGACAAAACCAAGACCATCTCTCTCACCTCTCAGCTGCAAGTGTGCTGTCAGGAATCAAGGAAGAATTGTAAAACAGCCAAACAAAGGAGGAACTTGGCAATGGTCATTTTGAAATAAACCTGTTTGTGACAAGCAGTGACTGTGGCAATATTTACGCTATGATTCATACCCAAGTGCAGCACCTGCAGTTCTAGTCTGGATGACTTCTAGGATAGAACCAGCAGCAAATACTATTCTAATGTTTAATAATGAGCAAGCCAGCATCAAAGCTGCTCTTGGCTCTGCAACTGTATTAACTTAGAGCAGTGTAAGAGCTGGCTGGAAGCATCTTTGCGCTGCCAGGTGCATGTTACTTGTAACTGGCTCACAACAGGCTGCGGTTTGCACAGTTGCCTATCTCTCTGTATTCACTTGCAGTCTATCTTTTATGTGACAATTGCTGTTACAAGAAACTCTCAGCTGGCATATACCACATTAGAGTCCTTTGAGGGTGCACTCAGAAAGTCCCTTGCACTGCCTCCCACTCCTCATTGATGACAAGACTGAACCTGCATCTCTGCTAAAGAGCCAGTAACAGTGCCTGTGTCTGTAAGCTGCAGGCAGCTCCTGGAAGCCTCCTCACAGACAGAGGTTATTCTCTCAGTGCTACTGGATAAACGAACCGCTACAGCCAGGAAGACATCAGACATGCTTTGTATGCCTGGTTATTGATGCTGTCACAAGGCAGTTTTTAGAAACTCAGCAAATTCCAGTGGACACCAGTGGGAGCTGCACGTTTTTACACCACAAAACAGCTCTTCTGAGGGAATCAAAAAGTCAGGTTCCTGTTTCTTTACAGAAGCTCAGCTTCAGAATATGAGACTGTTCTTCCTCTCCTGCCCTAATAATATTGATAAATACCTGGTTAGTGAAAAAGCCTGTCTTACTGGCTGTCTTACCAGGGGAAAATGAGATCAGAAAAGGGGATGTCTACAGATTACTTCCTCCAAGAAGATCTTTGCTTCCAACAAAATCTTCAACATTGGACTTCTCAGTTTAGTCCTCAAAGGTACTTAGTGGGTTTTTCCTACCTAAAGTACTTGTGCAGGGAAGTATCTTCACACAGGCTGGGTGGGTGACTCCTCTGCTTAGCATTACTTGTTCTCTTAGTTTTTCCGTGTACTTAACTATTGAAGCTAGTTTTGAACAGTTTAAAGAAAACACCCAAAAACATTTAAGCAGGAAAAAAATTAAGAAAAAACACAGTTTTTAAAACAGAAAAACGACTAATCTAGGGCCTGGAAGAACTGCTTACATGACAAACCTGCTTGCTTACTTTCTGCCTTCTCACCTGTCTCTAGTTTTTCACTTGAAGGAATTCTTTGTGGGAAATGCAGGCACAGAAAACTTCCAAGGCCTTGAGCATACAAGCTCAGAGATAGAGATGGATACAGTGTTTGACCTTAGACCTTGGAGAAGGCTTGAAGGTTTAGAATAGACTAAAATTAGAACAGAGATTAAATAAGACTAAAGATTTGTAGTTTAAGCAGAAATATGTTTTAAGCAAGTAGATATAGGCCTCATATAAGTGAACAAATATGCTAAGCAAGACAGTAGAATACAATTAAAGTTTAGCAATAGAACTTGTTACAGAGTTGATAAAAAATAGAAGATAGAGCAATAAGTTTTTGTGGTTATATGATTGGATGGAAAAAAGATGCATTATGGCAAATCGTGTAAAATGTAGCAATTAGCAATTGGTTATGGAGGTGCTAACGAGCTTTGCGAAAGTTTAGAATAAGAAATTTATGAAACACATTGTAACTAGAATTATAATGACTTCTGATACAAGGCTTCTAATGTATGGCTTCTAATGTGATTATTCCATGAGACTGATTTTGCAATAAACCATCTTTTAAATATCTCTTCAGCTGACCCCATCTTTCTTTATCCTGAACATTTCCTGTTTCTTTTCATTTCCATTTCAGGTTTATGTCTTTTAAGTCATTGCAAAGGTATTTAATATCCTAGCTAGTGTATTTTTTTAATTGCTGGAGAGGTAAAAGTTGTACCTCTGCACTTTGGAAGCGGGCTGAAAGGCTGCTGTTATCTACATCTGAAGCAATGACAGATCCTTTGCCTGTCATGAACTGGACAGCTTTTCCCTACAGCACAGCCCAGTCCTTTCTGCTTATTTATTTTGATGGGTCTGTACATTTGCTTAATACATGAAGAGGAAATAATTCACAAATTCAGTTTTCCAGAGCTGTGATAAATTAATGTAAATAAAAGTAAATAAAAGACAAAACACACGTTAATACAATTACAAATAGCTTTCTGTACTCCTTTTTATTACACGTACAACTTAGAGACACAAAGATTCTGGAAGTTGTAAAAATGAATACCGTCCTTCATTCACCCCAATCTGTGTATCTTCCCCACAGTGCAGAAAACATCTGAGGACAGGGAGAAATGTGAGGAGGATGCATCATTGGTAAGTCTGCAATTGATACTGTTACACAAAAAATGCCTTCTTCCCAGCAAGCAGGGTCTAATTGTGAGAAGAGAGGTGCTGTAAGTTCTTTAGTAAGAAAATGTGGAGCACTCAGAGAATAAATTCACCCTAATCTACAGAAACGGTTTAGCTGGGATACTGTCCACAGTCTGGTATCCAGCTGCAATACCTGGGAAACCCAGCATCCAAAAGCAATGACTTAATCCTTGGTCCCACCTGACCTGGTATCAGGGTCCAAGCTGGCTGACCTCTGCTCTAGCTCTCAGGGTGTGGTGCCTTTCTTGGGAGGCTGGTCCTGGAGCATGGTCCCTGCAGACACCTGGGGCCATGTGGCAGCCTCAGCATGGCAAACCCCGCTGCTTTGAGGGCAAAGAGTGAACAGTTTAAATGAAGACTGTTCTTCAGAGGCAGAATCACACCCTTAAATTCATCAGTGTTTGTTCAAATACAGGAAAATGCTTTCTGACTCACTGACAGAACTAACATGATTTGTTTGCGTTATTTTTTTAATGGATAATTGAACCCAGACTGAGTGATGTAGACTCAGGTCTTGAAACCACCAGTTGTATTGGTTGTGCAATAAATGGAAAATTGAATCTTGCTCAACTTATAACAGTACTTTGAATTTAAAATTAAACTTGCTCATTATATTGGTTTAGGAAGCAACATTTGCAGCAGCTGCTGCCTATCTATAAAAGCATGTGTTTTTTCCCCTTTTTTTTCAGACTGAAAGGAAAGCAACAAATCCAAAAGCCAATAGACTAAAAATATCTGATGGATATAATGAAAAAGACGAAGGAAGACAGATGACACACAGATGAGTTTTGCTTAAAAATGTTTAATAGTGAGCAGTACCGCATTTCTTCTTCATGTTCTGTGCCTTTTCATCCACACCTCCATCTAGCCTCTCTCCTGCCAGTGTTTTGTTGCAGCATGTAAAGTCCAGGCCCTGTTGAGGCAGGGTGGCAATGGCTCACATCTGCACAGGCGACAGCGCTGCAGGACGTGCACAGCCTATATAGCTCTCAGAAGCTTAGCAAGAGTAATGGTCATTTAAAGCCCAAGCGCTTCTGCAGCACTGAGACTTGAACTACTTTCAGAAAGATTCCCTCAGCTGAGCTGCAGCCCAGCCCTTGCAGGCAGGGCAGGACTGCCAGCACACCACAGAGAGCTGGGTCCAGGAAGGACTCTGCGACCTCAGCACAGCAATCCTGTGGCACAGGCACAGAAGAGCAGAGAAAACTTCCTTTTCCTTTGTTCAGTACTAGCCCTGCCTTCATCACCAAATGGACCAGAATTAGCTGTACCCAGGAGCTTGAGGAGAGAAGGAAATGGCTGTGGATGTCACTCTCCATTTTCTAACAGGAGTACCCTGGTACTGAAGACAGCACCGTGAGTCAGGAGACGTCAGTCCCACAGTGCTGCATTTGTGGTGCTGTCCTCTCCAGAGCAGGCGCAGCAGGTACTCAGGCCTTGCCTTCCTGGTTGAACATTCTCCAGGTTACAGGCTTTCCCAGCTCACATCTGCTAGTGTTCCTGGATTTGGGATAGCTGCTGTTTACCTGGAAGTGGGTAGAGGACTGTTTTATATTCTGCCAAGAGCCACTGGCACTGAGACAGTTTAACCAGAGCTTATGGAAATACTTTTAGCTAAAACAAATACTGAAGTTAAACCTTTATATAGTTTGAAAGTATTTATGGGTGTTGTTTACCAAGCAGTTCTGTCTGATTTGAACCAGGATTAGTGCTGAAAAAAAGACATTCTGGCCCCTCCCTCTTCTGTCAATTCTCATTTCTGCTCTAAGCTGTAGCAGCAAGCTCCTTGGGCTGCAAACAATGCCCTCAAAGCCCAGTGACAGCTTCTTCCTGCTGGATGAGTGAGCTGAACTGGATGAGCATGCCAGGTATTAGTGCGCGCCCAAAAGACTGCAAAGCAAGGGTGGATGGGACAGGTCTTCCCCTTCTAGTGCAACACAGCATTAGATTAATTTAAGAAACCCAGGAAAAATGGATGATCAAAATTTACAGTGTTGGGACTAGAGTGCTGACTAATGGCAGAACCTGGTTAAAATCTCTTCTGTCGCAGGCTAGGCAGAGATTCCCACCAACCAGAATCTAATACACCTAGCCTTACCTATACACATCCTAGATAAACTCTCTGTTACTCTCTCTCCATTTTTTGCCAAAACATTCTTGACTAAAGTAAAACTAAAAAGTAGAAAAAAGCAAAACATGAAAAGCACAGAAGTTGCTGCAACAGAGTACATAACTGCTGCCATCTGTCCTGACTCCAGCTATAAACACACATGCACTCTCACACCAACACCAAACAGGAGACGTCAGCCTTGGTCACATTTGTTGATCAGTTGCCAGCAGTCTCCTGATCAAAACACATGGACTAAGGCTTTGAACTGTGGCTATCGTCCAGAAGAGCACCTGCTCCTCTCTGCCCCAAACGTGAAGTTATGTTTGCTGCAGCATGCTTAGTTTTGTTTACTGTTTCCCACTAACTACACTTTTACAGGACAGCTTAGGTAAGCTGAACACAGCATTTACTAAGCTGGCAGAATTAGACTCCCTCTTGCAATCAGTCTAAAGGGACTCTGTCAGAACTGGACGTACAGGGCTCTCCAGGAAACCATACCAGAACGTGGGCTGGCTTTAGAAAGACTGGCTTATCTTATTTTCCAAGTGCCTTGTTTACCCAGACTGTGGATGAACGAGGGCCTCCCTTTCCCAAGACTCTTTCTGCATCATGGGGAGTAATGAAGAGGACTTGTCACTGCCTCCAGCTGCCATTTAAAACTGTCTCTGCTCCCTGCAGAAAGCAGTGTAGATGTTTTCCAAAGGTGAGTGCCGTTTTCTAGTCTGATTATTTCAACACTTAATTATTCCATTCCCACTCCCTAGAGTGTTTTATTTACTTGGCTTGTTGGAGCTGGCAGTCACAGGTAGGCTTCAGGGAGCAGAGGTTAGGAGAAGCACATCTGGCTTCCAAGATTTGAAACTGTCACTGTAATTCGATGCCCTGACAGATTAAAAGCTGGAAGGAAGGAACTATAGCTATTTAGGATATAGCAAACTACACAGCTTGTGAAATTTGCTCCTCATGCAAGAACATCAACCTTTTTTTGACCCTAAACTCTGACTTCAGTCCTTAGCATGTGTACACTGCACCTTTGATCAACAGCTACTAGTACATAATACTCCCAAGCATCAATAAGTCTGAAAAGCCTCATAATTCACACATTTCCTTCTTTTTCACATTTCCATTCTACCCTCAACACCAGTTTCCTTCCATATAATTAATAGAAATAGCAGGAGATGACAGAGAATATTGAATAAAGTCCATCTTAAGGGTTACACTGCAGCCCTCCTCTCCCCACAGGGGCATCCAGGCCAGTCCCTCTGTCATGTCAACTACTGCATCTCTGCCCATCAGGAATAAGACAGTGCTATTCCTGGGTGATGCTGGGAAATGCAAGGACACAACATGCCATCTGAACTTCCCTCCACCATAACACTGTGGAATACTAGGGCTGTGGCTTTAAATACTTTTTACTGTATAACATGATTTGGACAACACTTCTCATCAACAGTGGGACTGATTCAAGCACTAATAAGAGGAAGGACATCCTCGCAATTAAGCATGTGTCAGATGAAAACTAAGTGGCAGGGGCAGTTTAATAACCTAGCACCACACCCCGCCTGATGGCAACAGAGCACTCAAAAAATCCCTGTTGTTGGCAGGGCTAATAAAGGCCTTGTCAGAATTACAAACATGACACAGTATGTCTCCAGCTGGGATTTTTAAGTGCTAGGAAGCACCCTCTTGTCCACAGTGGAGAGTCTTCTGCTGGGCACACAGGGGAAACACTTCTATCAAGCAGAGGAGGCAGAAATCAGACTGTCTTGGCATGAAAGACTGTGCTCTTGGACAATATTTACAATGAGCAATTCCAGCCCAATTTCTTAGTTGTCTTGTTTCACAATATAGCCAAAATCACTTGCACTACAAGATTCCCATACTTCATTATGTTTCCTAGATTTGAAAAAGACAAATTAATTCACCTGGGAGATAAGTTTTAAAAGTGGAAACTGCAGAAAGAGAATACAAACAGCTTCTTGTTACAGCTAAAATTACTGTATATGCAACTAATCTGCTTCCCGAAATTGTCATTAGCACTGTTTGCACACTTAACTTTTTGAGGTTAACCTCAGCACTGGCATAGAAATGTAAGCCCTTGAGTTGGCTGAGATTAGGTCTGCAGATCAGTTTCTCCAAGCTACAAATGGAAATTGGCTTTAGCTCATGCAAAATGTGGCTCTGGGCCAGGTGGATGTTAATAATAAGGTTGCAGTGGCATAACAGTCTTCATACCGGCTGTGTATGTGTGGATGCAAGGCTCTAAACTCCTCTTGGGGAAGGCAGTCTTCCTTCACTCTCTGCCGGTGGCAGGGAGAGGTGGGGCTGAGTGCTGCAGTGGGCCTGCCCAGGTTGTTCTGCCAGCCCTCCCACATCACGCCTGGGAGCGTGGCTTTGGCAGGGAGACCGCAGCAGCTGCCCCAGCAGAAGTGTGTCGCTCTGCCTCCCCCTCTCCAGTGGGAAGGTGTTGGGAAGCGCTGTTTGTGGGAGCCCCCCCTTCTCTTGGCCCTTGTTCTGGACTGGTGCAGGGCATGGGAAGGTTGCCACAGTGCCTTTGTCTGGGAAGCCATGTTGGTGTGACCTGTGGGGAGCATCTGCCCTCCTGTTTGTGTTCCTGAGGGTGAATACCTACATTTCTGTAGGTAAAACACCTTCTCTCTTGATATATTTTGGTATTCATTTTGTTGTTATTGTGAGTTTCTTACTCCGTTGTTTTTTGCATTCAGGAAATTGATATCTCAGCCCATAGCCTCTGCCTTTGTCTCTCCCTTATTGGAAGCTTCGGTGGTAAGGGGAGTGGTTTATTTGGGTTTAATTTCCTGCTGGTGTTAAACCACCACAAGTTCTGTCTGTTATGCAAAGGCACACTGAAGTCATGACTCCACTGTGGTAGATGTGTATCAAGGAGTTGTGGCTTCAGATTGATAGTGGATTACAGGAGTTTTTTAATACCAGATTTTGAAACGAATTTTTCTAACAAGAGAAAAAAAAAAAATATTACTTCATTATCAGTCAAGGTAACAGTTGGCAGAAAAGTCTCTTTTAGGAGATTATGGACAATTTCTGCCAAAGGTTGTGTTTTTCCATTGGAGAAAACTTTTATTTTAGAGATTTCATTGAAACTCATTAAAAACAATGTGCATCAGAGATGATGATAAATATTTGCTGAAAACAAGTGTTTTCCAGCAATTTTTTATATATATTGGTTTCACTTCTAAAAATAAAAAGATGTAGTCCAATGAACTGTGAAAGAGGCAGGAATGTTCCTGTTAGTGCTTAATGCAATAGTACAACTACACACAAGCATCAAACTCTAGTTTAGTGAGACCCCTTTGTGATTATGAAGTCTGCTCCTGATCTCACTGGTGGAATGTGAAACATGCTTTAAGTCTAGCACACCATAAAGAAAAACATAAAAGAGTTGGACCTCTATTCTCCTCACCAGATGCCATACTTTGGTATTTACAGGTATATCCATGGGAAATTCAGAGATCACATCCACACTGTGCAGCTGAATTTTGCTGGAGTTGGACACATGGTTGAGCTGATGGTAAAAAGAGGCCCTTGGGACTTTCATGTTTATTTAGCAAGCACCCAATGCACCCGCTTTGGCCTGTGCTCTCCTGTGCAATGCCTGGTTCACCTGGTGCCACAGACAGTATTTCTCATGAGTGATATAGCACTCTTTCCTGCAGTGAGCAATTTAAAGCAGAAAGGTGGGTCTGATAGGGGAATTGTGAAAATACTTTGCTAGCATGGAAGACTGAACGATTAAATAACTGAACATCCTTACAGAAGATGAATGTATAAAACAAGGCAGAATTTCTCTCTGGCATGCTTTTCTTTGATGACTGTGGGAGTTCTGTAGAGCTTTCCTAGCCATGATAGTAAGTAAGAAACAGGAAAACTGCACAGTGCTAAGTCATAGCTGGGGAGGTTGCTCTTCCTGTAAGTCTCCTTTACCTTCTACTGAAGAATATTCTTCCTGCTTTGCTAAGTACAAACCAACAGTATGTCCTGGAGAATGAATGGCAAATGGGAAGTTACATAGTAGCTTTGCATTCATCTATTCATATCTGTCCTGTGGACCCAAATTGGCACCCGATTAAGTTCCTTCTGTATTTTCCTGGGACGGCAGCAAAAAGTGATTTGCAAAACATTTCTCAGGCAGGTGTTATTACCTGGGATAAAAAGGCTTGGAAATCTTCCTCTTCTCATTAGCACTTGCAGACTTTGTGCCTTGATTCAGTTCTTGAAGCCTACATAGAAACTGTGTTAATCCATCAGTTTAAACATTCATGCAGCCCCTTTCTGAGCTTTTATAAGCAGACTGATACTGCAGATAATGCCTTAAGATGATGCCTCTGAAACCTGTACTGATACCTGACTACCAGGTCCAGCAGCTGTAAGTGATATTTCCTTCTGACTGTGAGCAACTGGGGAAATTTAGGCCAGCCTGTCTGATACTAATTTGGTTACCGTGACTTACCTCCTTACATGTTTTCCAGGGTAATTGTTACAACATTCTCTAGCTGGCAACACAATCCCCAGAGGTCTGTAGAAAATTTTTAAGTGTTCTAACTGTAGAGGATGGTGGTTAATTTCTTAAGTATAACCAAATCTAAGTCTAATCCTAGCTATCAGGTGTTATTGGGAAACACTTCTAAAGAAATATCTTTCCTGCTTCTTCTGCAGATACATACCTAAGGAATGATGAAATAATCCATACTGTAGACTTAGGAGAGTAGGATATGTTTCTGTCGTACAACTCATCCGTACCTACACTGATTTTCATCGCCTTTGGCACAAAATTCCAGACTTGTACTTGTTTTTCCAGTAATAAAAATTTTGGTTTAGCAGTAATTGATTGCTGTCAGCACTCTGCAGAGTACTTTTTTCTCGCATTTGCAGCTAATAGAAAGGTGTAAAATTATACAAACTTACAGAGCTTTGTAGGTAAATTTAGTGATAGTGCTAACCTTCTCTCTGAGCTTGTAACTGGGGAAGTTACATGGTAGCTTTGCATTCATGTATTCATATCTGTCCTGTAGACCCAAATTGGCACCCGATTAAGTTCCTTCTGTATTTTCCTGGGACGGCAGCAAAAAGTGATTCGCAAAACATTTCTCAGGCAGGTGTTATTACCTGGGATAAAAAGGCTTGGAAATCTTCCTCTTCTCATTAGCACTTGCAGACTTTGTGCCTTGATTCAGTTCTTGAAGCCTACATAGAAACTGTGTTAATCCATCAGTTTAAACATTCATGCAGCCCCTTTCTGAGCTTTTATAAGCAGACTGATACTGCAGATAATGCCTTAAGATGATGCCTCTGAAACCTGTACTGATACCTGACTACCAGTTCCAGCAGCTGTAAGTGATATTTCCTTCTGACTGTGAGCAACTGGGGAAATTTAGGCCAGCCTGTCTGATACTAATTTGGTTATCGTGACTTACCTCCTTACATGTTTTCCAGGGTGATTGTTACAACATTCTCTAGCTGGCAACACAATCCCCAGAGGTCTGTAGAAAATTTTTAAGTGTTCTAACTGTAGAGGATGGTGGTTAATTTCTTAAGTATAACCAAATCTAAGTCTAATCCTAGCTATCAGGTGTTATTGGGAAACACTTCTAAAGAAATATCTTTCCTGTTTCTTCTGCAGATACCTAAGCAATGATGAAATAATCCATACTGTAGACTTAGGAAAGTAGGATATGTTTCTGTCCTACAACTCATCCGTACCTACAGATTTTCATCTGCACATTGCCTTTGGCATAAAATTTCAGACTTGTACTTGTTTTTCCAGTAATAAAAATTTTGGTTTAGCAGTAATTGATTGCTGTCAGCACTCTGCAGAGTACTTTTTTCTCGCATTTGCAGCTAATAGAAAGGTGTAAAAATTATACAAACTTACAGAGCTTTGTAGGTAAATTTAGTGATAGTGCTAACCTTCTCTCTGAGCTTGTTTAATTTAGCTGATAGCTACCTCTGTTTTGACTTGTTAGCAGTCCTGTGTAGGGGGTCTGAAAGTGAAGCTGATTCATTTTTCATGGGAAATGGAAAAACTGTAACTCTTTGTGGCCAGGCTAAAAAAGTTGATTTTGCAATGCAATGAGCAGCTCAAAAAGTGAAGCACAGGATGACTCAAACATGCTGTCTTTTAACATCAGCAGTCTAGCCCCTCTAATGCAAGAACCTTCCTCTCTCTCCCATGTTTCTCTGACAACAGTTTTGAAAAGTACAACTTCATCCTCCCCTCCCTGTGCACCACATGCTGGTGTCTCACTCAGTCCTTACTCATGCAGATTCCAACCCTCTCCCCCAGCCCTCCAGCTTCAGTTGCTGAGGAGCAACAGAAGCATCCTGACTATACTTCCAACACATATGGTCCAGATATGAACACATACTTCTAGTTACTTTCCAGATAACACATATACTTCCAGTCCACATATTGTCTCCAGGTGTGTTACAGTCAGCTGTGACCGTGCCTGAATCCATAGGGAACGTACCTCACCAAGCTGCATTCCAAATCCTGTGCGGATACAACAGAGAGCGTATTCATGAGCCTGGACACAGAGCCACCAGACATGCCTAGACCATTGCAGCAGGTGCTACATTTCTGCAGGAGTATGTATGGGCTCAGGCTGTCAGCATCTCTTTGCCAAGAAATCCATGTAAGATGCAGCATGTCCAAGCATTCACTCCTGTTTGAGACCCCCTTGTCACCCTGCCCTAAATTCTTCTTAGTCTTCCTCTCTGCCTAGCATATGTGAGTGCATATTGGTAATGTAGGTGTCCTAGGCTTGGTGATAGCAGGAGCCAGAGTTTGGGCAAGGTGGTCCAGGTCTGCCTT
This sequence comes from Emberiza elegans, assembly GCA_024865655.1. NCBI lineage: Eukaryota > Metazoa > Chordata > Aves > Passeriformes > Fringillidae > Emberiza > Emberiza elegans. The sequence continues at coordinate 24,459,328 of JALJVW010001283.1, read as the reverse complement.
GTCTCAGGGCAGGCCAGTGAATTTTAAGCTACATCAAACCGACTCAGCAACATAATTGGTTTCTGAAAAGGATCTGTAAATATGCATGTGTTGGAGTTGGACCTCACCCAAAGTCGTCTGGCTGCTGCAGAAACGCTAGGTCAGTTTGGTTAATGCAAGATTGAACCAAGTCCACCAAGATCCTCAGCTGGCTTTGAGGCAGTGTAGCTGCTGATGCCACTGCTCCTGTGGAGCTTGCTATGGTAAATGGTGTAGCCATACAGAGGAATACCATCCGTTCTTTTCTATATACTGCTGATCTGACTTTTGAAGACCTGCGTACTTCTACCTGCATAGTCTGAGTGGCTTGGCTGTAACCCTTTTGTAAATCTTAGGCATTGTTTAAAAACAATTTTCTTTCTCTTTTCCACCCACTGCCTTGTCTTCTGAGTCAGACAATGCCTGTAATGTGAGTGAATTTCTTTTTATTTTTTTTTTTGACACAGTGGACTGAGTTGAACAAATAAAAAAATCAAATAGAAATAAATTTCAATATTGTGCACAGTGCTTTTGGGCTAGCTTCAAAGATACTGCACTGCTCCATCTCCTCTGACTTAGCCAACAGTATGCTTCATTTACTTTCCTTGGAGTTACAATTTGGGCATTACTCCTCCTTTTCATTGTCAAAACTGAAATAGTGATGCAATTCAAATTGAGGCACCTGTTTTAAATGATGCTATAACACAGCATCTCTGCAATAAAAAGGTTGCAATGAATGAATTAGGGAGGTAACTTCTCCTTTGAGGTAGGAGCACAGCCAGCAGAAGTTTAGGACCTGGAAATGGCTCCAGCACAGCCAGCTCTAAAAACTTCACTGTTGCTCTCTATAAAGACCTGACCATTTAGGAAACTCTCTCCTTTCTAAACCTCCTGGCTCTGTCAAGCATGTGACATTTGGGAGTTTCTAAACTCCTGTAGTTTCATAACTTTTTCAACCACTTGAACCCAAAAGTCCTAAAACCTGTGACTCTCTTCATCTTATCTTGTCTCCTCATCCTTTTGAAGTGAGAAAAATCGCATCTATCCACCTCCACCTAGATGCCCTTGGCCTACCTGAAAATCATTTGCATGCAACCACTGATCTCTTGTGGCTTTCTAAACTCAGCAGTTAGGTCAATAACAAAACTTCCAAAAATAGTGCAACCAATAACACCCAATAAAAATAGCCATATGAAGCATTTCTTTTATTTGGTGTAGTTGCTGCATGCTGGGGAGAAATCTCTGGAAAAATAGCCTCCACCAAAGTGTTTGCTTCTTCCCTATCTTCAGAAAATTTCTTCAAGATTTGAGTCTGAGTGCCAGTAGAATTCTTCTCTAAACTGCAAGATAATCTGTAATGCCTCTTGGCCTTGAGTAGCAAACTTCAGAATTTGTCTATATTATGGATTTTGAAGACAAAATGAAAATTGTCATTCATTGGTTTATCCTCAAGATTATGTTTCAGCAGCTCTTCTCTGAAGCTACAAAGATGGTTACTGTCCAGCTTCAGTTATTTCACTGTCAGGAGCTAAGCTCATCGTGTTCCTTGCATGTACTATACATTCTGTACACTTATGACTAAACTCTTTTGACTTTGCAAAGGGCTCCATTTTCTCCGTTTCTGAAGCGAAGTCAGGGCAGGATCTGTGCATCTTTTAAACTCAATTCTAAAAACTGTAGAATGAAGCTCTGCTCCTAGCTGCATTCATAAAATGAAACAATTGATAAAAGTGAAGTGACAGAAGGGATGTTAATTTGTAACATTTGGCTAGCCTTTTTTTATCCCCAAATTGTCATCTAGGAAGCAATTTTTTTTGTTTTTTGATCAGTAGTGCAGGATTTATAAGAAAGGAATCCAAAGCTATCCTGTGACTGTGATTCACTTTCCTGAGCCTATTACCATGAAAACTGTAAATGATGCAACAGGCTGTGACTGCTAGTCAAAGGTTCATCATAGAGTCCACTAAGTAATTTATACTCCCAGGTCTACATTTTACAGTAAATGGAAGCATGGAACTATGAGAAACACACTGTTGGGAAGGGAAAAACAAAAATAAAGTAAAAGGAGTAGTTAATCAGTGTTGGTAATTTGACCACACATCTCAAGTGTGCATAAAGCATCTGGGTAAGTGGGCAGGTGAGGAAACCTTTTCTGGTAGAAACCTGGGAAGTTTTATCACATGAAAAACACCCCTCCACTTACCAGAATCTGACAGAAGTACTGAACATGTCTGCAGCTGGGAGCTGAAATATGGTAGTGGCCATTAATTGACCACTAAGCAGTAAATACAGGCTGTGTAGAGCTGGGCTCTGCACTGTGCCACTTAGAGCAGCGGTGGGAGATGCTGAACACAGTTTGTCAGAAGCAGAATATCAAAACACAGTTCAGGATAGGACTGCTCATAAACCATACTTCTTATTGAGGACTAGACTTAAAAGGAATGGTTAACTATGGAGTCCAGCAATAGCTGGGACCTGGGGAAAGATTTAATTAAGCAATGGTAAAATAGGCAAAGAAAGGCAGGGAGAAGCAAGCATTAGCATTTTGAGAAGATCTTGCTTAAATCCTTTGCAGCATACATAGGGCAGAGGTATTGTGCAAAGCTGCCTGCTGAGTGTGCCATACCAAGACTGTGCAACTATCAGGGAACAATGCTGAGATTTTAAATAAGCAGCACCAGCTGAGTCCCTTGTGTGCTGAGGGGATATTTAATGTAAAGGATGATTATTGCAGCACAAATACTAATGCAGTGTCCTCTCTCTCTACAGCACAGCATTATCTGGAGAATTCCTGATGACAGACTCACATTTGCTGTTTTGGTTTCCATTATGAAAAACCACAAAGGAAAAGCTATGTAGCAAACTGCTTTGGCTTGCCATTTGTTAAAATGTATGCAGATTCTTCTGCTGCACAGGGACCACCTCTACAATTAAAAAAACCCCATAAATATTCCTGCAGCATACTAAGAAATTCCCCTGAAGTCAAACAGGGGGGAAGTTCCAAGAAATTCAGGCATTGCCTCTCCTCATTTCTGACTGTAAAGAAAAGAAGTTTTGATACCCTTCAGCAACAGAATATGATCAACAAGGATGCAACAAGCAACAGTTTATTTGTAGAAAAATCCTTTAAAATTTACTACAATGTAAGATTAAGGAAAAAATAGTCTTAATATATGTACATACAGTATATATAAACAAACACATGTCGCACCATGAAAATTACATGCTTTTTAGAACAGAGAATGGGTCATATTCCCTCATATCAATTTAAAAGTTATCGCTGCAAGAAACCTTGCTTCCTTTTTTTTTTATCCCCATCAAAGTTTTCAAGTACAGGAAGTAAGTAATGCAGGATCTAATAGTAGAAAACCTTTGTTATACACAAATTACAACTGACAGCTAGACAATATTATTCTGCAGTATCCAACACTTGTATTTTTTGAACTCTATTATAATGATATGAACTTTTACCTGAGATGAATGGAAATAACAAAGCATGATAATTGGCAAGTTTAAGAGATTTTCACATTATGATTTGACTGTAATTGAAGTTGATTAGGTATCACACCTATATCTATAGTACTGGCACAAGAATGCTCTGCGTGAGTCATCACCAATGACTTAGAAGTGCAGGAAAAATTAATAGGCAAGCACCACTTGCAATGATAAGCATGCAGACAATTTAAGTGAAACAGAGGTAGCATGTTCTCGTAACTCCAGCAGGGTCATTCAAATCAACTGCACCCTCCCTCCTGCAAAAGGCACTCACTTTTTCAGCTAAAAACGATGCACTTAAGTTTGGTCAGACTGACCACAAATGGTGGATTTCTCTCCTTACAAATATAAAAAGAAGTTAAGCAGAGGACACAGTGAAAAGGAAAAAAAAAGAATGTAAGAAACAGACACATAAGGTACTATGTGCTATTCCTCTCCCCCTACCTTTTATGGGGAGAATTATATAAAACAGTTGCAGTATGTAATCTAAAAGTTAAGACTTTCCAGTTGAAATGGCAGTATTAAGCAGCACATTCTCAATCAGAAATAGTTTTAAACCACCAGAAATACACCAGTCTTTTTAATAAAGAGCAACAACTCACAGTTAGGAGTAGAAAGTTTATGCACAAAAAAGGTAGTGCCAGAGAAGGATCCTCTGAGGCAAAAGCTCATAAATTAGTATGCACTGTAACTTTTATGCTGTATCTTTTATCCTTTCTGCACTTTGAAAGGCTATCCATGCAAAACATCTCCTCTTACCGTGACACTACAGAACTAATAGAGTTATAAGATGTGCCACTGTTGCAACTGGAGGCATAAGCCTCTTGACCATTAGCATCTAAATTAATTTTGAATACAGAAGATGCCTTCAGTAAGAAGTCTGCTGCATCTCTGCGACCTAATTCCCTCAGCTTAGACATTAGTATCCCTACAGTGCTGTCAGGTGCATTACTCCATTCCTGCAGAAGGGCATGAACTGGGCTTGAAAGAAAGTAATTTTGTGTTCCATTATTTGTATTGTACTTTGCAACAAGATCAGGGAGGCCCAGGTTCATGGCAAGAAGGCACCAATCTTTGCCCATTGGATCAGGTGGATCCAAAAGTCGACTTAGTTTTCTCCTGGTAAGTAGATTCAGATCAGAAACATGAATATCCATTCCTAGGCTTCCCTGGGAGTAAACATCAAGACACCCAAAACACAGTATACTGCTAAAGCTCTCTTTATATCCCCCCATAGTGTTAGTTAGTGATGTCTCCTTTTGACTCTGTGCACGGAAAAAGTCTCTAGGCTGGTAGACCATTACTGGTTCATGATGTTCCCTCAGCTGCTGAGGACTAAGGTAATATTTCCCAGTCAGAAGACCTGGTAAGGTTGTTGCTATTAAGTTATCAATGGTGCTGCACACAGAATCCAGAAGTAAGCAGCACTTGATCTTCTCCGTTTCCAGTCCTCTAACTTGAACCTCTATACCCTGCCCATGGTTGACCAGCAGCACTAAAAGCTCAGCTCCACGATTCATAATCTTTGATCCATTTACCCACAGACGTATATCAGCATCTCCCTCTGTGCTCTGCTGATGAATCCACCTGCAGAGATTCACCTGAACTTTATGAAAAATTCCACAAGGAAATGGGGTAAGATGTTCCACAGGAACGATTCTAACACCACCATAAATCAGCACTTCATCCTCCTCATCTGTCCAAGACCTGTGAAGATTGTCAGTCTTTATGAGAGCAGGAATATCCACCATTGCTCCACTGCTAAGGTCCCTTGCACAAATATCCATGGCATCCAAAATCTGTATCAGTTCTTCCACGTCGCTATCTGTCACCAGACGCTGGATGTCCTCTATGGTGTACCGACCTCTATAGTGATGGAGGGCTTTTGGGTTCTCCACTGACAAGATTTTTCCAAGGACATTAGAACAGAGCCAGCGAGGATCCAGAAGCACAACATCTTGGACAGTTTCGCTCTGCATAATGTTAATCTGTTTATAAATATGAAAGTTACTGTTTACATCTTGTGAAGTACAAGATGATAGCCCACATTCTCACCTTCCTAACAGACTGACCCGACAATTTAATTAAAACTGCTCACAGGAAAAAAACATTTACATATGTGGCAAGTACTCTGAACAAAAAACCAGATCTTGTTATTTTCCACTAGCAATGAGATGATTACAGCCCAACAGTGGAAAGCCTAGTCATGCCCTGCAAGCTGTTTATACAAAGCTGTTATCCTACTACTCAATTTCTAGCGGACACATTTAAATCTCTCATATGCAGTGAACACTTCATTGAAGGTGATAACATAGTGATCCTTTCTGGGTATTTTATATTACAACTATAGCAATAAACTATAATTCTTCCTGTCTCAAAGAGATTATGGTAAGAAAATAGAAGCCACAAGACATAATGATAACAGAAAATGTTCTCTACTTCTTACAGTGTCTTAAGAGGAAGAGAAAAAAAACAAACAATTTTAGACATTTGCTTAAACTCATAAAGAAATATTCTACCAGAACAGTAAATAAAGAAATGGAATTTAGATAAATATACTTACTTCTCCTATGCTATGCAACTGCTGTGCAATATGCCGTAGGTCATTTTCGCTTGCTAAGGGATTAAGATGTTCCTGTACATCATACACAAACTGCTGCAAGGACATCAGCTGGTTGGGCCCATTAATTTTTCTCCAGGAAGGCAGTGTGGAGATTATTTTTTCACATAGGTGAGTCATAGGTGGGCAAGTCTTAGAAAAGCACAGAAAACATCCACTTGAGAATAGGGGTACTATTTTTTTTTTATATGGAGGTCTAATGCATTCATAATGAATATTCAGACCTAAAGAGCTGCCTTTGTGCTGGACCCTTACTCTTTCACGTGGCATTCACTTGCCATAAGATCTATCTACCTTTTCTTTAAAGAGTGAATTGCAGAAACTAGTTTTTCACTGAAATAAGCAAATTTTCCAAATATCACCATGAGTTGCCATCATGCATTTGTAAGTTAATGCTTATTTCTGAAATTATGAGAATTTATTTAGAATCTGTACTCATCAATATCTTTACAGGACCAATTTACTTCAAAAGGTGAGACAGCAGGGTGCTAAATAAGAAGCAAAAATGGTATTTTGATGTATTGATTGCCTTAGTCTTCACTGATGCCTTCTTGCTATCCTCAAGCCACAGCCTCTACTTCTTATGCAGTAAACCCCTTCCAATTTCAAGCTAGTGACTATAGCTATAATAAAGCTTTTTTAGAGAAGATAAGCTTATAAAATCAAGAGACAAAATCAGAAATGTAAAATAGGCTGAATTTTGCATGAATCTAAATATTTTCCTTAACCCACAGAATTAACTCTGTATTACATTTACTTTTAATCAATTACAAAAAATACATTTCAAAAGTAGCTGCAGAAAATCTTGTTGGTGTGTAACATGATATTAATTTATTTAGCACAGGCTACAGAAAATTTGACTTGGTCACCCTTATTATGAAATCTCCATGGATTCATGGTGATAACATCAAACCATGGCTACACCTTACCTTTAGTCTCATATGCATATACCTACACATACAGATACAACTGCAAGCAATATTTTTCAATTAAAAATGTAGTCAAGAGTTAATACATATTCAGTTTACATATCCATATTTGGAATTATCTTTCTGACAGCTGAGAAAACTGTTCTAACCCTGGAGAGTTTTTAAGTGAAAAAACCTGTTTTCCTGAAATGTATTTATAATATATTTCTGTTTCTCTATAATACTTTGCTGAGTAAAAAAAAACCAACAAAAAGGGGGGACCAATGCTGAAATCCAGTCACTGCCAATCAAAAAACAAAATTATGACTTTGAACTGATATCTCAAATTGTTTCCTTTCAAAAGAGAGTATTTTGGTCATCTGCTTGGAACAGCTACTATTTTCAAAATGCTGACTGAATCTTTGATGTCAAGGCTTTGTTTATCACAAGACCTGTAAAGCGTGCTGTTAGAACATTGGAACAACAGTGGTTTCTGAATGCTTCATTATTCTAAGTTTGAAATTTACAGTAGATCATTACACAAGACGTTCACATTTTGGCTCATCCAACCCAGACTATTAGACACTACTTACAGAAATTATCTGGCTTCTTATTTCTTGCAAGTGATTTCGGAGAAGCTTCATATCTTTAGACCCAGATGCTCCAGCATCCAGAACAAATAACTTTTCTGAAATTTGCAAATCATTTCCAAATCTAAAAAAAAAAAAATTGTTATTAAATTAGCCCCAAATCCAGTTTATTTCTTAATACAATTGTACTTCAGTCTTAAATTATATTAGAGTGGGAATGATGAAGTTTAAGTAATGATTATACTGAGATATTTTATAAGCACATACACTATAGTTGCTGTGTAATTTTCTTGAAAATAGGCAGAGGTATTGACAGAAAACTGTTTTCTCTCAGGATGAAGAGTGAAAATGTGTAAGAAAATTGTAACTGCATCACATGACCTGTAATTACAAACCAAAACATTTTACTAGAGAAGAGACTACAGGAATTTATTTATTTTAAGGTCTTAATGTCTGTTGCTTGCTTTCTTCTCACTTTAAATAGTTCAGTAATCATTGCTGTTGACTGCTCTCTTTCCACCTCCTTTTGAGTTTCCAACCACACAAGCCTGTTTGCCTAGCTCTGGAGAGATTTGCATTTAAAAGGACTCCAGCACCAAAGATGACACACAGGTTTTTTTCTATTGCTCTATTTCAATTTATTAAGATACCACCACCACCCCCAACCCCCCCAGCTATTGTGCTGGAATTCCCACATCTGTTTCTTGTACAGCCCAGACAAGTGTCCATACTCACAGGTATGGATGATTTCTCATACCCAGTGCTTCCCGCTTACATGCTCACTCTGAATATAAGGTATTGTTACTTGAAACAATAGTATTTTTATGGAGAATTCCCCATTTCCATCTACCATTAGCATGTGCTCCAGACATTTGCTGAAGAATTTTAGAAGTTTCACTAACTTCTGTGTACCTCTTGGATGACCTTGTCACCTGTGTGACTCCACAATGTCCAGCTTTTTGCAAAGTGTGGGGAGTAAGGCCTCATTTAAGTTTTTTTCATAGGTCTCCTAAATCAGTAAACAGCTAAGGGTAGTTCTCTGGTAAATTTTCCTCTTTTGTATCCAAAGTTTTTAGCTGCAAATGGCCTACTGTTCTGAGACCAGTGCAAAACCTGAGAACCAAGATGTTAGACAGAAAGTTGGAATGGGTCTTTGGATGTAGCCCAGTGTTTACAGGGTGACACTGCCTACACCACAATTAATTTTGACACCACTTGGCTCATTTTAGCCCACTCAGGGCAGCTTACTCACTGTAATATTGGTAAATGTTTCAATTTTAGCACAACATATGCTTCCTAAACATATTCAAAATATCATAATATCTATAAGCCATGTAAAAACCTTTTACCTATTCCAATGCATTTTAGTATTTTTCTTTCCAATTTGCATGTTTAAACACTATGTATAAATATACTTTCCACTTACCTGTTCCTGATTTCTTTCAACAAAGAGACGTCTTTGTCATACCAGAACTCTCCCCCGACAGGCCGAGGCAGATTCACTATGTCAGCATGTGTGGCAACCAAAACAACACGCAGGGGACTTTTCAGCTTTCCACCAAATGCTAGAAGAGAAACAAGAGGACTCCCTCACTACAAGGCATGCCTGTGGAGATGGCTGATACTGACCCAGAAAAGCAGAAATACATTTTACATTCTTCATACCAACCACTTTTGTAGCTATTTACCAATTTTAAGCACATCCATTAACAGTGTAACTGTTGATGCTCTGGCAATTATCTGCTTATAGGACTGTGTGCTATGTATTATCTGCTTATAGGACTGTATAAGGCCCAATTTAAATAGCTGGACAATTTGAATAACATCAGATACATTTATATTGTGTTACTTTATTGGTTTAACAAAACCAGTAATCAGTAGCACTAATGATATAACTACTAACTGCAAACTATGACAGCATGAGGGGAAAAAAAATTAGAAATAGCAGCTTCATGAAAGGATTTTTGCATAATCTTTGGATAGTCCTTAATATTACAGGTGCAGAATAGAAGATTGTAAGAACACAAAATGTCTACAACATTCATATGTTGATATGAATGCTATTTTGCAGTACTTACACAAACAATGACCTCTCACATAGGTGAGAGTTAAGTAGGAATGCCTGGCAGAAGCCATGAAAAAGAATGAGAAAGAAAGAAAGATACAAATGGCATGAATGAGGCGACAGTACAGAACACAGAGTTTTCAATCTTGTCTCAAACTCATATTCCAGAAAATAGAAGACATCATTGAACTATTTTTAAAAGAGACAGTACACCCTATCATGCTGTTTTAGCCTTAAAAAAGGTCACATGCTTACATCACTGCTCAGTTCTCATCAACTAAGAGCTACATAATCTTGATTAAATCATAAAATGCCCCATTTCCCCAAATCTCTGCATAACACTTCTAGGCAAGTATTTTGTAATGATCTTCTTTTCGTTTTCCTTTTTAATTGGCAGCTAAGGACTTAGACAAAATAACTGGAAAGTAATTCCAAGAGTTTTAACTTTTCTGCACACATCAGTTACTAGATATTACTCGAGAGATTTGTAACAATACAGAGATGGATGGGTACCCAGACTGAGCTGATCAGTATAAGCACAGATTTAAGTGAAGTATCTAAATAATGCTGATAATCAGATAAGCAAGAAGAAAAAATCAGCTGAGACTGAGGAGCAGTGAAAAGCTTTCAGCAGTTGCTAATTAGCTGTATTTGCAGCTTTGTCACCCTTTTTGCAAATTTCTGAGCTTTAACTTTCACAGGTCATTTATTGTTGGTTAGATCCAAATGCTGATATTATTAGCACTGTGATTTTATCTAAAACAGAAAATAAAAAAATGCAGATGCCTGAATTGAAAACGAAGGGTCGGCCTTGGCTCATTGTCTGGCTGAGATAATGCATACAGAGAGAAAATAACTCTTTGCACAATGTTAAGTACTTAACACATTGGTCTGGTGAATCCCTAGCGTTGCTAAAAATGTCCTTTAGTGCTGAGTTAGATCCACTGGTTGGAATAATCTTTCGGATCACAGAACCAAGACACATGACAGAGCTTGGTTGGTCCAGGAGACTGTCACAGTCTGCAGACCGGTAATCAACTACAAACACAAACATGTTTAAATAAATTACTGTATATACAACCGGACTACCAGACCTTTTGAGAAAAATGTTATTTAAGTTAAGTTTGCCCACCAAGTAACTTTCAGTAAGCCTAAATATAAAACAAATAAAATTACTTAAAACCTGTGCGAAATTGGAGCATATGTGAAATTTACAAGAAATACTGATTTCTGTGCATCAGCACCAAAAACTTACTATATTTGAAGTCCAAACAGAACTTTAGTTAAACACATGAAAGTTGCACATATTGAGGGATAACACTGTTCCATAATATTGTTCTGTCCTGTTGTCACTGACAAGACTAGTTTATGCTGAAAATATTGTTTAATGGTTCTACATATAAGAGGAATTTAAGCAAAGTGTCTAAACTTGGCTCTGAATGGTTCCAGCCCTCTGAAACACTATTGATGGCTTATCTGACATAAAACTTCATCTGCCATGTACAGATGTAAATCCCAGTGCCACAAGATATTGCACTGTACTTCATGACATTTTAAATTGAGCTAAGTGGTGTGTGCAATGCTTCTGGCTTCTTCCACAGATAAAATTCCCTTTTGCCAGGAAACCTAATGTCAGAGTTTGTTTGTATACATGGGGATGAAGACACCAATCACAGAGCTGCAGAGAAATACACGAAGCTTTATATCTCTAATACTTCATTAACAAGAACATACCTATTGGCTCCTCAACTGGGACCAATGATTTCAGGAAATTGAGCCAAAAGGTCACTTGGTTTAACTGGATTTCATAAGGCTCCTCAAGGCTAAAAAGCACTATGTGAATTGCAGTGTGATCATTTGCAGCAAAATAATCGTAACAGCAGAAGTACACAGGATTCCCAGAGAATTCCCAGATGCTGAAATCCCCAACTCCTGAAAAACAGACAAACATATGAAGAGATCATCAGTAAGCATGAAACACCTTCTGGCCGCGGAAATGCAAGCAAAACATTTAATCTGATTTAAACTGTCACAAACATAAACTGTATGCATGTGAGAAAGCAAGACTGAAAACGCAATCATGGACAAAGGGAACAAGTTTCAGTCAGTTTTAGAGGCTTAGCAGTTGGGCCCTCAAAGTCTGTTCCTCTCTCACGTTCTTTCTCTAGGACATTTAGCCTGATTTCATATGTAAGCGCCTGTGTTAAATGCATGCAGTCTGATGCAATTAAAGTTTTGCCTTGAACAACAGCAGCAGATCTTGTAATTGTCTTGAAAACCAAGAATAATGGCTCCCATTCTTTTCCCTGTTCACCTCAAAAATGCTTAATATTTTTATTAATTATTCTTCTTAACATGGCCATCACTGGTTTCAAAAACCACTGAAGCACATTCTAAAAAGAAGTGCATTGCTTTACAGAACTGTTCCATTCACATTGTGCTGGTAAATCAGGGATGAAGAATCACCATGTTAAGGGTTCCAAGAGCTCCATGCTTCTTTTTGCCATCTCTAGCTTTGAGTGAGAAAAGTGTTAGTATGCTGCACTGCTTCTAAATAAATACATGGTGATTAAGATGCACCTCAGACTTCTGAAGGGGAGAAGTCAGAACACTCCAGCCTGTTATGAGTACAGCTACTCAGACTTCACCTGTGTGTACACTTTGCTCTGTATAGTACAGAACAGAGAAAGAAAACAAAGTCCTTCTGACAGTCCACGGCATAACTCTGTTTCCCTGCAGAATTTGACTGGACTTCAAATTATACTGAAGGAAGAAATTAGCCTACACAAAGAACAAGTTTTAACTACTTGGCAAACTCAGCATCTAGGATAAATTATTATGCACTGATAAGCAGGTTTCTGTTTCCAAGGTAAACACTTGAATAATACTAACTCAGCTTCAAAATTGCAGCTGCTAAGGCATACAAAACATTTTTCTTATGAAGAAGAGATCTGACCACCGATATAAATCACAATTAATATGGCTGGTGGAGACAATTTGTGTGGTCTCAGACCCAAAAGCCATGTGTGTACTTACAACACCTTCTGTGATTGACCCCTCTTACTGCTAACTGGCTTCAAGCGCAGAGCAGTTAGTTTCCTTGCAAAAAGAGAAATTAAATCAGAAGCTCCACTCACAATGACTGATGAACTCCAGGACTTACCAAAAATGCTCCAGTCCTGACATAGAGTGAGAACAGTATATCCTTTGCATAGCTGTGAATATACTTAAAAGGTGAGGACTAAACGGGACCAGGCTAAATCTGACAAAATCCCCAAATGACCTCTAGTATAGGTGAAGAAGCCTTCATACTAGTAGCCACATTGCTGACCTGCTCCTCTTATACCAAATCCCTCTTTTCTACTCTCTGACTTACTCACTTCAGAAATGTTTCTACATAATACCGTAAAATCTGACATGAGTGATTAAAATGTATATTACAACAGCTACAGATTTTCAGGCAAATTTACTTTCTCAAACAAATTAAATCCCACCAGTGTTGGATTGTCAAATACAGTCACTACTAAGCCAAGTCAGACTTTCCCCCCCCATTTTCATTTTAAAAACAAGTTAAATGGCATTAACTGCTCTACAGCATTAAGGCATCCCAGCCCAGGGCTCTTCTTACCATGCAAGCAGGCATTCTGGATGTCAATGGCCTTGGTGGACTGGTCATCAGAAGAGAAGTGAGAGTGATGAGCAGGTGATACAAAAGTTTCTAATACCCCTTTGGTCAGGCCTGGTTCAAACATCATACTGCGGCTTCTCACGCTGACATTTTCACAGCCAGGATAAAGATTCGTAATACTTACTGAAACTGGGTCAGGGAAAGGGAAATGAGATTACAAACCATGTGAAAATCACAACAAGATCACTTCAAAACAAGTATGCAAGACATAAAAGCAGATTAAAAAGCCCAAAGTGCTCTTCAAAGAAAGGAGATGTCTATGAAGCTGTGGGTGTACACAACTACATTCTTATTCTGAATGATTAAAAGGAGAATATTAGAATGATCCTATAAAGCACTTATGTCCTATGTTCTATGTTGCAAACTATGTCCTAAGTTCTATGTTGCAAAATATGCCGCCTTTTTAATTTTTTATTTTATTTTATTTTAGCTAAAGGCTACAGTTTCATTGCATGACTTATTATTGGCGTGGAAATGTCACATATTCATATTATTGCTTCCTGTAAGTAAAGATAAAAAATATCACTGTGTAACAAGTGTCACCAGGGTGGTGGAGGAGAAAAGCAGGCCCTTAACCAAAATGATTTTACTAATAAGCAAATTTTAAATTCCTTGTTTATTCAGCTTCCCAGAGTGCAAATGAGAAACAAAAGGGCTTTTTAACTGACTTGCACCATCTAGTGGATGAAGATTTCTTTCCTCCACTAGTTGGCAATTTCTAATATTTGGGTTTTGTAATAGAAAGAGGTTACCAGTTAGCTGTCAAACTACACTTTCATGTTTGATCTCTAAGGATAATATTTTAAATCTTTTGGCTGTTGTAAATAAATACTTAGTGAATTCGCACACTTATTTTTACAGAATTTAAACAAACACATAAACAAACAAATCTTATACCTCCAAGTACAGACCAAATTGTGCTGATTTAAATACTTATCTGATTATGTCACTCAGCCTAGAATATAATTTACATGCTGTATGATGATTTACATCCCCAAAGAACGTATACTGAAAGAAGAAAAACCCAAACCTAAAAATGCTAAAATAACCCCATAGTAGCTTTGTATGTATACAACAGCATGTCTTTCTGGCTTTATATCTAGGTAAGCTCTTTTGAAGGGCTTCAAATTCACCTTTACTTTTATATTTATTTTTATATTGCCAGTGTGACTGGCAGTATTTCTGATTTTATGATGGTGTGAGCACATAAAACCTCTTCTTTGATTCTGTTATCAACCAACACAAAAAAAAATCTAACTTCAATCAAAACCTTCCTGTACTGCCTCCAGGAACTGATATTCCTTGAGTAATTTATCACCCTTTGTATGACACAGTAAATTAAGATAAATAAATCAGGAACTTTTGATTGATTAATTTAATCAAGCTCTTTTTCCTGTTGTCACAGGTATGAGGCCCTTGTGTTAAGTAAACATCAAATGCAGTAACAATCTCTGTGGTATGGGTCTTGCCTTGTTAAGCCACTTTGTGAATGCCCTATAGCTTCCTCAGGTGAATAGAGAGAAAGTAGAGATGAAAACTACTACTAACACTGTTGTAATATTACTTAAAAATCACGAAAAAAATCCAAACCTGCAAGTATTATCCAACTTTTTTTTTTTAAAGGCAAACCTAGCCTCATCAAAAACTTATACAGTAAGACCACTTCTAAACCTCAATTTAAACTTTAGCTCCTCAACATGCTTAGCTTGCTTGTGTAGGCTCTCAGTGTTAGAAAAGGGACCTGGATATGGTCTATCCACTGTTCCCCTGTGGGTTCTTCAAAAACTGGGCACAGGCTTAAGTGTAAACCTAGCTAGTCTCTCTCTACCTTGTAGTCCTTCCCACTTTGCACAGGCCAGCTGGTGGTACATGAACAATCTATTCCCTAATATTTGTAAACATTTACTTCAGTTTGGAAAACTTCAATTTCCAGCTTGTTTGAAGATGATTTTAGACACCACTAACTGGGCTAATTCAAACCTGTATCTTATGGAAAAGCACTCCAAGGCATCAGAGGCAGTTCTGTTACTGCTTAAAAATCACATGGAGATGCAGCAACTATTCCAATTTTGCAGTGTTTATTGAAGTTCCTCCAGCAGAATGTAAGCTAGTAATTACTCCGATGTTTGCAGCCTAAGACTTTTTGTGACAAATAAATAGCAGTGTTTACAAGTCCTGTCCTCCGCTGTGCAAGTTCACTTATGCAGCATGTAAGAAGAAAAACCCCTTTAGCTACTCATGTATCCTTCACCCTTGCTGGTCCTCTTCCTCTTACTTTGGGTACAAACCTATGCACAGAGAAGTCCGTCCATTCTCCCTTTTTCTTTTGTTTCTTACATGATTAGGCTGTCCTGTCTTCTGCAGTGCAGTCAATAGCTTCTTCTTTAGGAGCTTAGAGAATAAGAGGAAACTGTTTTCCCATACAGGCATTATGGCTCAAAACCATACCTGAAGGTTTGGAAGACAAAGGTGATGGGGGGAATCTGCTTGAGTTTGTGGAGGAGAGCCTAGGCCTACGTCTTCGGAAAAAGCTTCGTATCAGGCCGCATTTGAGGGACTCCACCAGGGTGGTTTTCCCAGTGCCAGAGTATCCAAACAACTTCAGTTTGATTCGGGGCTGGGGATTCTGTGTGTGCCTCAGCTGCTGGATAAAAATCCCCCGGTGGGCATCCTAAAATTCAACACAAAGAAGAAATCAGAATATGTGGCAGGGAACTTCTGCCTCCCAACAAACTCAGCGTGGGGTTTGGATACACTTTCTTGCCAGACTGCTGTTCATCTGGTTCATCATAGCTGGTGGTACATGAACAATCTATTCCCTAATATTTGTAAACATTTACTTCAGTTTGGAAAACTTCAATTTCCAGCTTGTTTGAAGATGATTTTAGACACCACTAACTGGGCCTGTTCAAACCTGTATCTTATGGAAAAACACTCCAAGGCATCAGAGGCCGTTCTGTTACTGCTTAAAAATCACATGGAGATGCAGCAACTATTCCAATTTTGCAGTGTTTATTGAAGTTCCTCCAGCAGAATGTAAGCTAGTAATTACTCCGATGTTTGCAGCCTAAGACTTTTTGTGACAAATAAATAGCAGTGTTTACAAGTCCTGTCCTCCGCTGTGCAAGTTCACTTATGCAGCATGTAAGAAGAAAAACCCCTTTAGCTACTCATGTATCCTTCACACTTGCTGGTCCTCTTCCTCTTACTTTGGGTACAAACCTATGCACAGAGAAGTCCGTCCATTCTCCCTTTTTCTTTTGTTTCTTACATGATTAGGCTGTCCTGTCTTCTGCAGTGCAGTCAATAGCTTCTTCTTTAGGAGCTTAGAGAATAAGAGGAAACTGTTTTCTCATACAGGCATTATGGCTCAAAACCATACCTGAAGGTTTGGAAGACAAAGGTGATGGGGGGAATCTGCTTGAGTTTGTGGAGGAGAGCCTAGGCCTACGTCTTCGGAAAAAGCTTCGTATCAGGCCGCATTTGAGGGACTCCACCAGGGTGGTTTTCCCAGTGCCAGAGTATCCAAACAACTTCAGTTTGATTCGGGGCTGGGGATTCTGTGTGTGCCTCAGCTGCTGGATAAAAATCCCCCGGTGGGCATCCTAAAATTCAACACAAAGAAGAAATCAGAATATGTGGCAGGGAACTTCTGCCTCCCAACAAACTCAGTGTGGGGTTTGGATACAGTTTCTTGCCAGACTGCTGTTCATCTGGTTCATCATGCAAGCCATCAGCTACTGGACAGGTAGACAGGAGAGCTTAATGCTCACTCTCAAGAGCTGCCTTGACATTTCCTGAAAATCCCATGTCTTCTGGCTCAAATCAGTGAATGGAATTATTTTGACCTCCAATGGAGAGGGCAAAGGTGTCAGAACTAGCCTCTTTCAGTGCCCATTCTCCTAACCCACCAGTCTCAGAACCAATATACATACTCTTACGGAATAGACATGCAGCACTCAAGAATTTTGCTGTGACAGCTATCACCTGAACCATCCAACAACTCAATGTGCATTTCTTCTCTTCTTTTCTTTACATCAACGTTTTCCGTGATTCTCATGTTTGGGTGAATTTCAAGGAAACGGAAGAAGCAGGAAAGTGTGAGGGCAAAGGAACTAGATTAATCTTCCCTTTCTTCATTCCCCCATTTGGAGCTGAGAGAGAGGCTCTGTTGTTCTGCATTTGTACCTAATTTACATGTAGGATGAGCCCCCCTTAATTATAAGCATGCAGCAACTGAGCTGAGAAATTTGACAGAAACAGTAGTGCATGCAAGTTTGTTCCTTCCTCACCAGCAGGCATTTCTTTAGTAAGTTAGTAATTTTCCCCACATATATAGAGACAGGCTTTCAGTGATGTTATGTTCCACAATCAAGAAGAGAGTTACAGTTTACTAATATTTCTCTCAAAAGAGATCTATCTGACCTTCTTCCTTTGTTCTAGATCAATTTGCATTATTTGCATATTTATATTATGAATAAATCATTAGTTTATCTGCCTGCATGCAGACACAAATAAGAGTTTGGTGTGGGGATGTAACTATGCAAAATGGAGTCTATTATGACAAACTTTACCAAAGCTGTCATTGCAAAGGAAGTCTGAACTTTGCACTTTCTCACATCTTCACACACATATAGTTTACATTCCTAGGAAGTATAGATTTGCAGGCAGGCCTAAAGGACATGATTCTACTTCTACCTTGGCAATACATGATGCGTACCATCTTCTATTAGCAATAGAAATGGTAATTTATTTCAGTTTCTCCAATCACAGACTCATCTTTGTAATTATAACAGGATTATTTTAATTGGTCTGGCTCTTGCCTGCAGTCTCCAGGCAAGTAGGCTCTGGAACCTTCCCAGCATGAGTGATACTGCCTATCTGACTAATCAGTGTGTATCAGATGTGTCAGACATGCTGCCTTACAACAAGCCCAGATCATCTTTTTGTTCTACTTAGCAAGACATTTGGATATACTGAAACTGCAGAATTAAAAGATGACATTGAGAACTTATGCAACTATTTCACATGGTATTGGTATTTTGGTAAGGGGCACAAACGTCCGATCCTTCATAACCTTTATCTAAGTGAAATGGTGATGGTGAGGAGATAAGTCATCCTGGGGGATGTGATAATCTTATTTTCTCATTTTCTACTAAATACCTTAGATGCTTTGCTAGGCACTGTCAGACACTGATAGATATAAATCAGTGGTGCATATTTCCTTAGCCAGCTTCTTGAATATGTACATATTTGCTTTAATTGAGGGCATAATTTCAAATTAAAAATATAAAAAGAAAAAAGAAAAAATACAGCACTGCAGCAAGGAATTTTGCAACAGCTTTTAGAATGGCTTTGATGAAAACCTCACTTAAAATTCATGTATTTCCAACCTTTTTAAGTCTTGCAAGCAGACTGGCTACATGTTCATGCTGCTCTGCTCTGGCGAGATCTTCTGCTGTTTTCCCATCCTGTTAAAACACAAATTATTAGCAGCAGTTCCTTCATTTTTCTTTTACAAATGGGCATCTGGATGCCACTGTAACAAGATACTTGAATTCAGAGTCTGAAAGCAAAGTCAACACTCCTCCCCATGAATTCCATCTCTCTTCTCAGCAATTAGAGGATGATAGTGATTTCTAGATATTGCCCACTGAATAGTTTTAAAAGGTCACAAAGAAGGGACACATCAGCATATTGACTCACATGAATAGCAGGTGAATATTTGTTTACCAATGGATAAAGATTGACAGTGGCATATCAGCCACGGGAGGATTCCAGAAAGCAAGAAACTTGTAAAGGATGCAGTTTAAATTGCATCAGCAAGTCTAAAAGGAAAAGCAAAGCTGCCTTCATTATTCTGGTCTTGCCATTTAGTTACCTATGTTTCACAGATCAGCAGTTTAGTGTTAAAAAGATAAAAGAAAAATTGCCCACTACTTTGATTCTTACAGCTATTTTATGCTATTCTATTGTTTTAAATTTTGGTAAGAGGTAATTTAGGAGTATTTTGCTTATTTCACTATCTCAGATAAGAGAATTAGAAAATACATCCACAAGCAAAATAGCAAGCTATTTTCCTATTCAAGCTTTCCTGAAAAGTACAGAGTATCTACACAATGGTGTAGCAATAGTTAAGAAAAACTGATATATAAAAAGGGCTTGGTTACAGGATCCATGAAAGTGTATTTTGCACTTACTGGTAAATTTCATTGTAATTGCTGACTGGCTTCCTATATTGCAAATCTGACAGACTGAAAGAGCTGATCCCGAGTTCAAATCACATTTGCAAGCATTTGTATCCAAAACTTTTAATCACTCTGACAATTTCAAAGTTGGTTTAGAAACTTCCATGAGGAGAATCCAACAACACGATGCCAGTTAATATGTGAGAACAACAGATGTTTTGGGGCAATTTTCAAACATTTGAAATTATTGTATACTCCAGGAGGGGGAGATTTTCTAAGGTCATTTAACACCATCCATGAAATCAAATTAAAAATAGACTAGCTCCAAAATGGGCTTTAACCCAGGAAGAAGGCAAGGAATTCATAATACAGCCCAGTTACTTAATGGTGTTGGAAAAGTTAGCTCCTCAGGAATAGCATACTGAGAGAAAAGAAAGGCCATTAATTCTACTGCACTGGCTCAGAAAGAGCTGTTAATAAACTTTTCAGAACAGTTTAACAGCCTTCTAGCAAACCAATGCAAAACTGAAATATTAAAATTACAACATGCAAGTTCCTTTAGTCGTCTCTTCCTTTTTCCTTCTCTCTGCCACCGCACTGCTGGAATAATGGATGGTTATGTACATTCAGTGTACTGCTCCTGGTAGATTTAGTATCAGCATTATTTATTTTGTTATGTCCTTCAAACTGACCTAAACTGAAGAGACAAAATGTACTTTTATCTTGGAAGGACAGTGTCCACACAGGCAATTATACCAACACAGCTCTCATGACATAAATGAAGTGTGACAGTTCAAGAATTCCCCCATCACCCTTTTATTTTATCTCATCTCTACACTACGCAGTAGTGCAAATACATATACACAATGGGATGTAACAAACAAACAAAAAAGACAAAAACAGATGACAAAGGAAATCTGTAGAGCATCCTACCAAGTCCACTGCATACACATTTCACTATTATTAATAGGGGACATGGCAATATACAATCCAATAGTTATCAAAAAGTAATTATTATGTCCTAAACTTGCTTAAGCCACAATTCCAGGTTTATTGGCATTCTCCTCCTACATAAGATTTGTGCTTGAAAGAAAAAACTGCAGTGCTAAATCTAGAGGAAAAAACCACAAAAATTAGTATTTTCTACCAAATGGGTACAGCAAATGATATAGAAGTTTTCTCTTTTTTCCCCTCCATTTCAGCCATCTCAGGAAAAAATTGTTAGGAAAAGAACTCTGAAAAATGTGGGCTCAACTAAAATCTAATGACAACATGTCTTTCTCATATGGAACAGTAGTTATTTCTAAGCAGAGTACACTGGTTACAGTGAGTAGCAATGTAAAATAATCCGCTGCATCTGAGTGGAAAACATGATTAGTTTGTTCAAAACACACGTAATGAAGTGCGTGATGTCTATAATTTATCATGCATATGACGAAGGACACTTCATTCCTGCTGTGGATATGTCATTAGGAGGATGTTTCTCACCCTACTGAGAATGAAAATGCCCTCTGTGTTACTAACGGGAAGCAGTGGTGATGGCTGATCTGACATGAATGATTTCATTTACAAGGTTACTCTCAGCTAGTTCACTCATCCGTGCAACCACACATCTCCTACCATAAAACTAGAACTTTGCAACACCCTTAAAGCAGGAAAAATATTTAAGATACATACAATGCTTTTGTATGTTTCTCAAATGTGAAATGGCGTACATCTTAAATGTACTCAAAACTTACAGAAAGTGACTCAAAATTTATAGAAAACACAACGATACAAGTAATTATTAGATGAAGAAATTATTAGGGGTAGACAAAGTGGTAGCTGTACTGTACCATAATCCAGTTCAACTAATATAGTTTGGAACTGTACTGTTCCAAATTCAGTTGCAAGAAGAGAACAACTAGACAAGAGATAGAAGAACTCCCAAAGACAGAAGAAAACTCATGTTCTGTAACATACAACAGGACTTTAAAAAAAAATTTCAATGTCCTTTTCCTACACCTGTCTCTTTCATGAGTTCTCTTTCAACTATCATGCATAAAAGAAGAAGGGCATCTCTCAATACTTACAGAGGTTAATGCTTCTACATTGGCACCGGTCAGGCAAAGGAACCGGACAACATCAAGAATGCCATTGTTTGCTGCCAGGTGTAAAGGTGTTCTTCCATACTAACATGAGGAAAGAAGTGTCACTACATTAGTCAAAGAACTTCATTTCAAATTTTATGTGTAATAATCAGGCACATTATACAATTATACATACTGATACACAGGACGTGTTTTGCAAAAACTGCAAGAAAAAGTACTTGTGATTGCAGCCTAAGCACAACTGCTAAAAGTGTAATTAAAAATAAAGGCAGGATGACTACTTAAAAAATGGGGAAACAATTTTCTAGCTAAATCCCTCACAACTGTGGAGTAATCCTTTAGAGGTTTCTTTGGCTATATTTGATAATGTCTTTTAATTCCAGAAAATTTAATTGCCTTTTTACTTACTTAAATATGAACCACTTAAACAACACTAATTCCATAACCTTTAGAACTATGGGTTCTACTTCAACCCAAGTGCTACTGAAGATAAAATATCTCTCCCTTTCACCCAAAGAAGTAAAAGGAATGAATGAAAGAAGTCAGCATGAAATAATATATATTTTTCAGTGAAGAGGGAAAGTGCTGTAAAGTATTGCTGATCCAATTTTTTCTTTTTTCCATGAATCTCTGCACTGACAACAGGTCCTCATGACACCACTTCTGGTTTTGCATGTTCAGAGCTACTGTTACAAAATCTACCATTTATTCTCTGCTGGTAGCCTACTATTACTTCACATTTTTATGCTTTCAATACTGTTCTTCCTGTCTACAATCAGCAAAAAACTCATATCATTTACTGAAAGAAGTATTGGAGAGCAAAGCCTGCTTTCTGGCAACTGGAATCTGAAAAGATGCTCAGGTTCCTCCAGACCCTACACCTCAACTCAAGCAGAGTAAAACATCGTGCTTCTATTACAAACAGTGTGTCCTGCGAGAACAGGGCAGTGATGGTCTCCCTGGGCTCGGCACTGGGAGGCCACACCTCAAATCCTGTGCTCAGTTTTTGGCTCCTCATGACAAGAAGGGCATTGAGGTGCTGGGCCATGGCTGGAAAAGGGGAATAAAGCTGGTGAAAGGTCTGGAGCACAAGTCCTGTGAGGAGCTGCTGGTGTGATTGTTTAGCCTTGAGAAAAGGATGCTCGAGGGAGGCCTTGTCACTCTCTACAACAGCCTAAAAGCAGGGTGTAGTGAGGTGGGTGTTAGTTTTCTTGTGTCATGAAACAAGTGACAGGACTACAGGAAATGGCTTCAAGTCGTGCCAGAGGAGATTTAGATTAGCTATCAGGAAAAATTTCTTCACTATAAGGGTTGTCAAGCACCAGAATGGGCAGCTCAGGGAAGTGGTGGAGTCACCATTCCTGGAGGTATTCAAGTAATATAGATGTGGGGACTTAGGGACATAGTTTAGTGGTTGGGTTGGCAGTGCTGGGTTAATGGTTAGACTCTGATATTACAGTTATTTTTCAGCCTAAATGCTTCTGTGATTCTATGATTCTAAATGCATGTGATGTTCTGCTGCACTGAATCTCTGAAAGAAACAAACAATGCCTTCAATCAGTATTACATACATGTAGGACAAAGCCAAATGTTTGGACAAAGGACAGAAGTTCATTTTGTTAATGTCCTGTTAATGCAGGGTTTGATCCTGAAGAGAGGAAGTAGAAATTAATATTCTCTATTTAATAACACTCAAATTCCCCATTTCAAATAAAAGGCACTTTAAAAATCTGTCCAGAATACATTACTCTTAAAAGAATAACAGCAGAATAACTACAACTACAGCTTCTGTAGCCACTGAACATTTTAGGGCTAATTATTATTCCCACAGCATGCCAGGGGTGATCCCAGCTCAGCACTCTCCATTGCAAACAGGACAACAGCCTTGTGGTCCATTAACTCAGCTTCTCTAAAATGTGCTCTATCTGTGCATCTGGATTTAATTGCCTCGTCAATCAGATTTGAGCTGAGAAGCAGGACTGGGGAGCTCATTGTTTTAACTTTTTCGTTAGACAGCTGATGAGTTTAATTGTTGAAACCAGAAGTGATTTCATGGACGATCCTCAAAAAAACCAATAATTTTCTTTGGCCTTTATCTGGCCAATACAATGTAAGGGCTTTGGTAATAAATAGAAGTGTTAACTAGCAAAGTGTTATTGCTAGAGTATGTACTTTTCCAGGAAAAAACACAAAGAAGCTAAACTACCCGGATCAAAAAAAATTCAGATAGCAACATAAAGATTCCTATAAGTAACTTTTAAACTTTGTAGCGCATATAAAATTTAAATAGGGCAGAGAAAGATAGCCAGAGCTAAATATCAAGCCATAAGCACCACAGCCTGTCAGCAGAGTTCAGTGGCTGACCTTGACCTATTCAAACTATGTAAAGAAAGTTTCCTGAAACAGCTCACTTTTCCCTTAAAGACCAGGATAAAAGGTGTAATATAAACCTGCAAAGCATTATGTTTAGTTATCCCATACAGTGCAGCATGAGCACAACAGAAGCAACATAAAAGGCACTAGGGACTCTAAATTAAGGGGCAGGTAATGAAATATTCTTTTTGGAACCAGCTAGATTGTTTGCAATTTTAGCTGGCATTAATCTACCAATAACCATTGCAATCGTCATTTTTAGAGTTACAACATTGTAGCAGAAAACATACCAGTCTTCAATTCTGTGTATAACTTAATGTTACATATGAAATCAAAGCCAGCTGCAATGCATTTTGTCTGTTCTTTTGCACTAGATGTAATCAGCATAATGCAAAGCTAAATGGCTAGGGAAAAAGGTTGGCAAAACAATGATAATTCACCTGGGTTTTTTCTTTATTGATGTTTAAATATCTATTCAACTGAAATGAATTTTGGTAAATTTATGAGGTGAGTAATTTAATACTTTGCATTTGGCTACTTTCAGAGACAGAAAAATCTAGGAAAAGAGTTTTTCATATCAGAGAACTTGAAAAGGTCACCTAATGCAACAGATGAGCTAATAAACAATGTAGTTCAACATCCATACTCTGTTTACCTTATTAGTGACATCCAAACTACAATTTGCTTCACAGAGTGCCATCACAATAGGCACATTCCCATCTTTGCAGGCCACGTGTAAGGGAGTGTTGCCATGTCTGTCTTGAAAATCTACAAAACATCCTTGACTGATAAGAGTTTTAACTACTTCTATTTGGCATCTTCTTACAGCAAGATGCAGGGCTATATGACCATCCTGAAATAAATAGACAGCTAGTGAGATAAAATAATACTAAAAATCAAAACATTTAGTAAAGTCACAACCATCTCAAGTAACAGGGTGCATCTCCTTGCCTCAAGAATCACAGTGGTTTTTAATTTGAAGGTGGAGGCAGGGAGATGCACCACGTCTGTCTGAATAAATAAGCCATGAGATGAAAGCAAATTTCTAATAGGCCACTGGTCTTTGCAGTGGAATGGATGAAATACAAATGCACATTTTCTTCTAACAGCTTTCCTTGGAGGGAGGAGAGTGACCAATAGTAACAACCAGCTGAATACTGTAAACTCTAGTGTTTACTAGACAGAAATTTGTGATGCAAAAGTCATGCAATCTGCCTTCTGATCAGTAACTTTAAAGACAGAGCTTTCTCTATGTGGAACCACTTAAAGAGACAATGTAACCAGAAGAAACAACTTAATTATTTTAGAAGCTTTAGAAACTTTCTACTGAATTTGCTTTAATAACTATTTAATTAACATTACTAATAAAGGTACCTAAAAGGCCAGCCATACCAAAAATACAAGCAAATAAATTCCAAATTTATTTATTTGGATTACATGATGAAAGACAAAAATTGATTCTGAAACAAATACAGTCAAATTTTTAAATAGTTCTTATTGGAAATTGATACGATTTATCCAACCCATAGTAATCAAAGGCCAACAGCAAATCCGTCTTTTTCTCTGAGGTTAACAGTTTGTTGTCAATTACAGAACTTAATGTTCCTGTAATTTTTCCAAGAGTGTTACTCATGAGGTGATAAACAATAAGAAGATGATAGATCAGCAAAAACCCAACCATGGAATAATAATGATCAGTGGACAACCCTAAAGACTACTTCAGCCATCAACAGGCTCTGTGTGAACTGCTATGAAAATTCACATAGTGGAAACAATGCTGACTTGCAGCGCTCAGATGAAACAATTGAGAGGCACAGCCCTGTGATCTCCAGACATAACTGACCTTGTCTGTTGCGTGAAGGTCAGCCCTGTGTTCTGCCAAGCATTCCACAATATCATGGTAACCCCTAGCAGATGCTGTCAGGAGCGGGGTCTCCCCTTCTTTGTTTTTAATGTTCACATTGCACCCTGCTTCACAGAGTGCCTTGGCCACAGAGTAGTAGCCGTGCCAAGCAGCGCAGTGCAGCGGGGTTTCTTCTTCCTATCAACAGCAAAAATAAAAAAAAACAATACTGAACCAAACTTCAGGAAGAACAACTCCCCAGCTTAAAAATACAAAAAGATGGTATGAAAAAGAAAAGGCAGTCTACTAAGTAAGTCCTCTGAAAAGATATTGTAATTTCTAATGCTGACATTCTAAAGCTGAGAATAACTTCAGCTGACATACAAGTGATTATGGTACCTTGTATGTCAGCAATACTAGTTTAAATCTATCCTTGCTCCTGAGGCTGACTATCTTGGTACTCTCACTTGTAAAGAGACCCTTGTTCACAAACAACTTCCACATCCTGTGTGCTGTGACTAATCCAGTGTCTACAACAGACTGATTGCCACAGAGATGCAAATCCCACTAGACCTGCAGTCTGAGGCAGGTCACTCTGCTTACCGTGTTGAGAAAGCACATCCCAATGTCCTAGGGGGGAAAATACTTAAAAACCCAAGTCCTTTAAAGACACATCACAACATGCCTTTGAAACTGTCTGCATTTGGAATTCAGTTCTGACTGAAGTACCAATTTGCTTTTTGCTTGAACCCAGGAAACTTCAAAATATTCAACTTCAATTCATTGTACGTCAGAGCAGTTACATGGAACACCATTAAAAACCTCAAATGTTTGATAAAAAGATACTGAAAGCAGCTTACTGAAAAAGCAGGGAGAATTAAAACCCACTAAAAGCTCTATCAAATTCTAAGAAATGGGTTAGCCTTTCTGTACCTGGCAAATATCAAAAAAGAGACAATTGAGGCTGATAATAGCAGAGGACTTGGACTGTATTCAAGGTTTCTGTGAAAATCTCAGTGTGAAGAAACCGACAAAGGCCATGTTCTGTCCTCCCTCAGCCTAGGGCTCCTTAAACAATGAAAAGGAAGTCCTAGAGGACGCAGCACTTGGGGAGGCTTGTGGAACTCACGCACACACAGTCAAATCTGGGTCAAATGGATTTCCTTTTTCTATTATGCCTTTTCTTCCTTGTTTTCTTGCAAGAGTTCAGACCTCTAAAGAAACTCTCCTTTAATTTTCAGAAATGAGTCCTTGACACTGCAAAAAAATCCTATGACTGCTAAAACCAAGCAGAATTCAAGGCAAAAATTAATAAAAATCTTTAGCTGAAATTAAAGCATACACAACACCACCCACACTGTCACAGAGTTGTTTCTCCCTCAAGCTTTCATTTTTGAGAGAATCTGTGTTTTATAGCACTCATTGGCTCTCTCAGTTTTTCACATCATCTTTATCTATTTATTAAGAGCTACTAAAACATCCGTAATTCTGGTTTGCAAACATGCTAAACACAAGACTTGAAGTTTTGACCACTTATATAAAGGCTTATTTGTTGAAAAAAATGCAGACAGTGTTCATGACTCACCTTGTCTTGAAAGTTTGGATTGGATCCAATGCTACAGAGAAATTGAACCACATCCACATGCCCATACCGAGCTGCCACGTGGAGCGCGGTCTCCCCGGACTGCAATTACAGGAGAACGTGCCAGTGTAATTCCCTGTGTCACACCATGATACACACTGCCTGCACTCTCTGTGCAGCCTGAATGCCCTGAATCCTGCATGGGACACTCCTCCCTCTGCCTTGCCCAGCCACACAGCCCCATCAGCAGATTGTACGTGACAGACACAGCACCACCTGGCAGGTAGGTTATTTCTTCTAAGGCTTTCTTTTCCCAGAACTTATTTTTCCACTTTATTTGTTCCAGATCACAGACACGATGGGATTTCTGAGCAATATGAGGAGGAAGCTGTGTGTGCAATTGTGTTGAAACAGATGTCCCATTTCTATTCATAATATTTCCATATGCTCCCCCCTCCCCTGTTTATTCAAAGGTAAGGAGCTGGCCTAACACAATTGTATACCCTGGTGCATTTTGGTCACTATGTCTAACTATTTGCTACACTTTCATTTTTTGAAATTATATAAAACAGAAACTGTATTTTTATTAAGAGAGTAACCTCTTTCCTAGTAGCCTTATCAGGAGTCAAATAACAATTTTCCTAATGTACCTTGCCTTACATTAGCTCCCTCAACAAAGTAAACTGTGTTTCACAAGTATAATTTCTTCTGTACTGGAGCTCTGGCTAGTATAAAATCATTGCTATGGTATAAAAATTTAACAGCAACTAGTTTCTAGTGCCTACGTTGCTCAAATAACACTGCCAAAGACAAGGTAAGTGCTCATCAGCTATAAGTTGTTAGGCTTCCTCATACTCAACTTAATAACAGTCAAATTTACTTGTCAGACAAAAGTGATTTTCAATCAAGAGGAATGAAAAACCAAATCACGATTTCACTCTGAGTTCCAATGAGAAATCAAGTCTTCAAGTGAAAATTAATTTAGGTTTGTACTTCCCCACCTACCCACCATGTAGTCACCACATTTAACATGCACACTTGGCTAACATTTGTCAGAAAAATAATCAGTACATGCAGCTACTTTAAAGCTCTGTTATCACAGCCCTATATGTCAAATTAGAAAACCACACTAAAAGAGCCAGTTGAATTCTTGGAATTATGGCACAGCTGAAAACCATTTCAATTGAAAGACCTCTCTCTTTGCTAAGATAAAATTATAGTAAAAGGCCCTCTATGTAAAAAAATAGTTGTTTTCTTACCTTATCCTTAATATCCAGAGGACATTCATTATCATTGAGAAATTTCAGTGTTTCAACATGTCCATGCCGAGAAGCCCAATAGATTGCATTAGATCCAGCCTATCGAAAAAAGTTAATTACAGATGTCATTGGTCAAGGTAAAATCCTAATTCTAGGTTTTCAGCTGAGGTATATGTGCACTTAGGTGTACACAGGCACACTGAAAAGCTATTCAAAGGTTATATGAACACACTGACTTTTAAAAAAATTTCAAATTGATTCAACAACACTACATACCAACAGTGACAACAAAAACCTTTCTATGCAAGGATGATTAACAGGATTACTAACTGTTTGCAAGGATAATCCTCTTCTCCCTTGTTAGGGAGTTCTTTCCAAAGAACAGTCATGAGATAAAAACCTTTCTTCTGCTTGCTTTACCATCTATCAGATGGAGAGGCAGACAGTTCTTCAAGCTTGCTTTAAATGAATTGTTACAGCACACTGGGGAAAAAAGCTTATTGTAAAGCATATCCTCCATCAAATATGAATTTTAGTTGCTATATTCCCCATGGCTAAAATATTAATTTATCATTCTATATTAAATAAAGTTCACCACTGTGTTTTAAGGAAATCACTAATTTGAACTAATTGACGTGTTTTTGTAAGCATGAACTACATTATAAGATTAGTATCACTCAAATTATTTCAGCTAATAAAGTGATGAAAATCAGAGGATATGTATTAGTTACAAATGACATGACTAAAAACTTGGTCTTATGTTTTTTGCTGTGGAAGACAGAAAACAGGATCTACAGCTCAGAGTTCTTAATTTCCAATACTGCTTGGTCTGAACTGCTTGTCTCCTGGTAACTGTACTAAAAAACTTATAAAGAGCAGCTGAAAAGCAGATCTCCAACCTTATCTTGAACATCAATACGAGATCCACGCTTTAAAAGCAGCTGGAGCATCTGAATGTTTCCACAGCCAGCAGCAATCAGTAGTGGAGGTGTTCCATGCTAGCAATGAAATACAAGCAAGAATGATATAGTTAATGGTTGAAGGATTAAGGAAACAGTGGAATAGAAAGCATGCATTGAATAGCATTTCAGATTTCCACCTTCAAATTAGTCTGTTGGAAATAGTGCATGGAAATAATTTATCCCTTTGTTCAAAAAAATTATTGCTCAGCAATTCTCCATATTTTTGAGATGAATGCATGATATATCATACAGTACAGTTATGCTTTTTAAATTAGGAATGTCAATGTTAAGCTCTTACTATTAGCCTTGTTTGGCAAGAACATTCCCCCCTGCAATTTCTTTGCAGCCACCACACCACCTCAGACATAAGCCATAGGCAACATCTAGGAAAGTGAAATGGGACCGTGCATAAAACTAAAAAATCCCAGTGATTTCTTAAATGGTTCAAAATCTATCGCAGTAGAAGTACATTTTACTTCTATACTGTTCTTCATATTTGTGAAAGCACTTTGTAATGAAGGTCACCATAACCACGCAAAAAAGTAGTTGAACCACTTTTTGAACGTTGTCTTGAACCATTTAAGAAATCACTGGGATTTTTTGTTTTAATGGGCAGTCCCATTTCATTTTCCTAGATGTTGCTGATGCATTGAAATACTGTGGTGGACAAGCAATTTCATTACTGAAAGTGAACACCACCATCTAACATGTTCACATATCCCACTTCTGCAGTTTGCAACTTCTGTTTCTACCAATTCTTTGCAAAGTTAGTTTTAGCAGTCTGGTTATTCTTAGGTATTCTGCCATCTTCAATGGCCACAAGAAACAGCAACTGCCACCAAGAGTGAAGGCAGATATTTGGTACCCCACAGTTCCTCACTATAGATTTCAGTTACACTTTTGAAATGCCCAGGAAAAAAAAATTGGGCTCATTTGGGCTCCATTTTAATGTATCTTGAGAAGACTGAACACAAAGCACATGAAAATTTCTCCTAGAAAAAAGACAGAACTTTTTCCCATTCCCTTGCCTTTTAATTTCAGGTGTTACATTTCTATTTTACAACCACACTGCTCTATTCAACAGGGTAGTAGCTAGTCCCCCACACACCTCACACCTCAAAGCAGACCCACACTACCTTGTTGGGTTGATTGACATCGTAATTTGTCAGAGATCCCAGAAGGTGCTGTAATCCAGGAACATTGTCATCATTGATGGCATGAATAATAGCTTTCATCACAAAAGAATCTTCCTCATCCTTGCAATTAAATGTGAAAGAAGAAAAATTGTTAGCTTTAAGAAAAAAATCTGTATCTAACAGCTGCCAAGACATCAAAAAAAATTAAAACCTAAATTTGTTGAAACATTTTTTTGTAAAAGAATGCTTCAGCTGCAAGTTGTAATCTTTCATGAAACATATGGCTAGCTATGTATGTATGTTATTTGAAAACTCACACGAAACCCCCTGACATGTTTTCTGGTAAAGTATATTTCCCTCTTCATCACACACAAGCCTGTTAATCACTGAGACTCTACACAGGTTTCTCTAATTAGGTGTATTTTTTTTCCTCCTAGGAAAAGTAGATGATGGATTTCAATAGAAGCAATACTTGCATAAAATGAAATTATTCCATGCATACATGTGATGATTAAGAAACCCAAGTGGTGCATGAATACCAGCTGAAGTATCAGGTTTTGTGCCATCCACAAGAGAGGTACTTTGGTCCAAGCTTTCATCTATTCAAATGGATCAGTTAAAAATCTAGAACCTAAGTAATAAGCCTAGATACCTCTGCAGGTGAAACTTTGTTTTTCTCCTCTGCACTAGAATTTCAAAGAGCTGAAATTCACAGAGCCCATTATTTGGATTGCTCTTACCTCCTCTCTCCCGAGGTTTCAGATTTTTTAGGACGCTAACATTGGGCTACAATCCTTTCTGCTGGAACACAGGTGTGAAAAGCTGATCCAGTGTTAAAAGGCATACAGATAGCTGAGCTGGGGGGGGTGTTGGGTAGGAAAAGGAGAGCAAGAGGAGAACAAAGAGCACAGAAGCCAAAAGATAAGAGGAGAAAAAGTGGAAATATGAGCATGGAGTTGCACAGGAGGGATATGGGGAGATAGTATGCAAAAAGGGCTTTGGAGAATTTTTGAAGTTTGATCCTATTAATGCATAGAAAAGGTGATATTCTCCAGCTCTAAACATATTAACACACATTCCTTGCTGATCACA
Organism: Emberiza elegans; assembly: GCA_024865655.1. Lineage (NCBI taxonomy): Eukaryota > Metazoa > Chordata > Aves > Passeriformes > Fringillidae > Emberiza > Emberiza elegans. The sequence continues at coordinate 24,427,419 of JALJVW010001283.1, read as the reverse complement.
AGGATTTTGTAAGGGGTGTATTAAAACTTGTAGAGTAAGCTAAGAAGAATGCTTTTGGATTTACAAGCATTTGTAATTACAAAACTCACAGCAATTGCTCCTAACTGCAACTCCAGTCATATCTAATACCACAAACTGAATACTGGCCAACTCTAAAGTTTCCTCCCTAAATAGCTGCTCATTGTGACACTGCTGTCTAGCATTCATTGGATTTAAGAGAGCCTCAATGATTTTGAATATTTGGTAAAAAAAAAAAAGGAATATCATTTTAGTCCACAAAATGATGATGTAAATAATGAGTAAAGTTCAGATGACACTTTTTCACCATATCATTGTTATGGATGACACTTTTTCACCACATAATTGTTACGGTACAAAAAATAACTCATGAATCAAGTTTCAAAACCAAGAAATGAATTTTTGACATCAGCTATCAGCCTCAATGCCATAAGTTAAATATCAAGGTTTCAAGATGCAGAAGATCAAACTATGGATAGCTGACCTTGGTAACCCAAAAATCTATTTCTTCTTTCTTATGAGATTAGTTAATAAGCAAATTTCAAGAGAATAATATTTCTGTTAGTTAGAAACTGGCAAAATTAATATGTGATAAAGCTTTATATATATATAAAAACACACTTACCAGAGTATCATCACTTCTAGCGACACTCATGCTACTTCTGGACAAGAAAGATCTCGATAATCTTTGGCACAAGGATATTAAGCGCACTGATTGCTTTATAAAAATAATAAGAAAAAAGATATATGTAAAAAAATTAGAAAATTCTGATAGGATGCTATGGCAGAGATTTTAAAGGACTTAGCAAAACAAACTGAAGTTTGACTTCAACATGCCATCTGCTTTTTATATTGAATTTGAAACCTTAATTTTGTTAGTTATAATTCAGCAGAAGCACAAAACAAACAATCCATGCACAAGCATTGGATGCAGATCACTGACAAAGAGGTCTTCTCCCATACTAGCATACTCAAGCACTTAATTTATTCCCAGTGTCAGAAGAACACGTTTCTTCTTCTTTTCCACTCTTAAATGTGCTGACCTTTCCCTGGAACAGTCAATTCTACTGCATTTGTATGCCACCATCATTTGATGTGTTATTGAATGACTTACTTTCCATTTTCGTCTTGCTGCAAACTTCTTGAATTTCTCCATATTCACTGCAGAAGCTTTTCTGCTGAGTGCTTGCTGAGTGTCTTTTGGCTGTGAGCAAAGGGAAAATAAAGATGTTCCAAAAAATTCCATAATTTCTGCATGTAAGTCTCTGTCCCTCAGTGATGACTTCCACTTACATTATAATAGTACTCCAATCATACTGTAATAGTGAAGTAATTGTAAGTGCATATTTTTAATATTCAGAGTCTAGTCTGGCATACAGATGGAATTTCTTAAGAAAATGCTGTAAGGGAAATCCAGACCTAAGAATCCAATACTAAAATGTGCTTTTTCATTTTAAACAAAAAATCCCTTCAAACATCAGAACATTCAGCCTTGTCCTTCACCTCCCTCTCTGATAGAGGCATTTGATTTCCAAGATAAATCCTGTCTGCTGGGAAGATTTCCTGACTGATTTTAAATGCAGTCAGCTTTTGTTACAGTCTCAGTGTAATCACCTGGATGCTGCTGAAGAATTACTCCCTCCCCAAACAAAATCACATCTCACCTACAAGTGCAGCAAGCTCTAAGCCCTCATCCTTTCATGGGCTAATACTAAGCACCAATGACTAGTGGAGTGCACCAAATTTTGCATTTTATGATCCCATTCTTGAAGTCATTTTTATGGAGACATATATATCATGGAATCATGGAAAGGCTTGGGTTGGAAGGGAACTAGTTTCAACCTTCCCTGCCGTGGAAATGCAGGTAAAGATAGTGGTGGGAAAGGAGAAAAGAGGATATGACTAATGGAGTGGGAATCAAATGCCTGGAAAGTTAAGTTATATAAAGCAAAGTAACAGGGTACAAAACAACCTGTCTCTGCACAAGTGTGGAACTTGGTCCAAGAGAGACCATCTTGCACAATGCTTGCTTTAGTGGTTTAAAATATCATGTCAGTGTGTTCCACACATTTCAACTATATCAGGTTATCTCAGCAAAAGTCAGCAAAGCATGGTCAAATTTGTAAAAGTAGATGATGGATTTCAATAGAAGCAATACTTGCATAAAATGAAATTATTCCATGCATACATGTGATGATTAAGAAACCCAAGTGGTGCATGAATACCAGCTGAAGTATCAGGTTTTGTGCCATCCACAAGAGAGGTACTTTGGTCCAAGCTTTCATCTATTCAAATGGATCAGTTAAAAATCTAGAACCTAAGTAATAAGCCTAGATACCTCTGCAGGTAAAACTTTGTTTTTCTCCTCTGCACTAGAATTTCAAAGAGCTGAAATTCACAGAGCCCATTATTTGGATTGCTCTTACCTCCTCTCTCCCGAGGTTTCAGATTTTTTAGGACGCTAACATTGGGCTACAATCCTTTCTGCTGGAACACAGGTGTGAAAAGCTGATCCAGTGTTAAAAGGCATACAGATAGCTGAGCTGGGGGGGGTGTTGGGTAGGAAAAGGAGAGCAAGAGGAGAACAAAGAGCACAGAAGCCAAAAGATAAGAGGAGAAAAAGTGGAAATATGAGCATGGAGTTGCACAGGAGGGATATGGGGGAGATAGTATGCAAAAAAGGGCTTTGCAGAATTTTTGAAGTTTGATCCTATTAATGCATAGAAAAGGTGATATTCTCCAGCTCTAAACATATTAACACACATTCCTTGCTGATCACAAGGATTTTGTAAGGGGTGTATTAAAACTTGTAGAGTAAGCTAAGAAGAATGCTTTTGGATTTACAAGCATTTGTAATTACAAAACACACAGCAATTGCTCCTAACTGCAACTCCAGTCATATCTAATACCACAAACTGAATACTGGCCAACTCTAAAGTTTCCTCCCTAAATAGCTGCTCATTGTGACACTGCTGTCTAGCATTCATTGGATTTAAGAGAGCCTCAATGATTTTGAATATTTGGTAAAAAAAAAAAAGGAATATCATTTTAGTCCACAAAATGATGATGTAAATAATGAGTAAAGTTCAGATGACACTTTTTCACCATATCATTGTTATGGATGACACTTTTTCACCACATAATTGTTACGGTACAAAAAAATAACTCATGAACCAAGTTTCAAAACCAAGAAATGAATTTTTGACACCAGCTATCAGCCTCAATGCCGTAAGTTAGATATCAAGGTTTCAAGATGCAGAAGATCAAACTATGGATAGCTGACCTTGGTAACCTGAAAATCTATTTCTTCTTTCTTATGAGATTAGTTAATAAGCAAATTTCAAGAGAATAATATTTCTGTTAGTTAGAAACTGGCAAAATGAATATGTGATAAAGCTTTATATATATATAAAAACACACTTACCAGAGTATCATCACTTCTAGCGACACTCATGCTACTTCTGGACAAGAAAGATCTTGATAATCTTTGGCACAAGGATATTAAGCGCACTGATTGCTTTATAAAAATAATAAGAAAAAAGCTATATGTAAAAAAATTAGAAAATTCTGATAGGATGCTATGGCAGAGATTTTAAAGGACTTAGCAAAACAAACTGAAGTTTGACTTCAACACGCCATCTGCTTTTTATATTGAATTTGAAACCTTAATTTTGTTAGTTATAATTCAGCAGAAGCACAAAACAAACAATCCATGCACAAGCATTGGATGCAGATCACTGACGAAGAGGTCTTCTCCCATACTAGCATACTCAAGCACTTAATTTATTCCCAGTGTCAGAAGAACACGTTTCTTCTTCTTTTCCACTCTTAAATGTTCTGACCTTCCCCTGGAACAGTCAATTCTACTGCATTTGTATGTCACCATCATTTGATGTGTTATTGAATGACTTACTTTCCATTTTCGTCTTGCTGCAAACTTCTTGAATTTCTCCATATTCACTGCAGAAGCTTTTCTGCTGAGTGCTTGCTGAGTGTCTTTTGGCTGTGAGCAAAGGGAAAATAAAGATGTTCCAAAAAATTCCATAGTTTCTGCATGTAAGTCTCTGTCCCTCAGTGATGACTTCCACTTACATTATAATAGTACTCCAATCATACTGTAATAGTGAAGTAATTGTAAGTGCATATTTTTAATATTCAGAGTCTAGTCTGGCATACAGATGGAATTTCTTAAGAAAATGCTGTAAGGGAAATCCAGACCTAAGAATCCAATACTAAAATGTGCTTTTTCATTTTAAACAAAAAATCCCTTCAAACATCAGAACATTCAGCCTTGTCCTTCACCTCCCTCTCTGATAGAGGCATTTGATTTCCAAGATAAATCCTGTCTGCTGGGAAGATTTCCTGACTGATTTTAAATGCAGTCAGCTTTTGTTACAGTCTCAGTGTAATCACCTGGATGCTGCTGAAGAATTACTCCCTCCCCAAACAAAATCACATCTCACCTACAAGTGCAGCAAGCTCTAAGCCCTCATCCTTTCATGGGCTAATACTAAGCACCAATGACTAGTGGAGTGCACCAAATTTTGCATTTTATGATCCCATTCTCGAAGTCATTTTTATGGAGACATATATATCATGGAATCATGGAAAGGCTTGGGTTGGAAGGGAACTAGTTTCAACCTTCCCTGCCGTGGAAATGCAGGTAAAGATAGTGGTGGGAAAGGGGAAAAGAAGATATGACTAATGGAGTGGGAATCAAATGCCTGGAAAGTTAAGTTATATAAAGCAAAGTAACAGGGTACAAAACAACCTATCTCTTTGCACAAGTGTGGAACTTGGTCCAAGAGAGACCATCTTGCACAATGCTTGCTTTAGTGGTTTAAAATATCATGTCAGTGTGTTCCACACATTTCAACTATATCAGGTTATCTCAGCAAAAAGTCAGCAAAGCATGGTCAAATTTGTAGTTTGCCACTTTGGTGTAGAAATGCCTGCCCTCGGATGTTGTACTGTGAACTGGAGCAGTTTTGGCACAGGTAAATATTCTGCTAACTGATCTCTGGGAAGTCAAATGGGATCAAATACCACTGTGCATCCCCACATCCTGGGAATCAATGGCACTGAATGGGTTTACTACTCACAATCAGAATGAGATACAGAATTAAAACAATAAACTGCCAGGTAGCACTACACACATTAAGAAGAATGATGGGTGCCATTTGCTCCCTCTCAATCTAGCAGGTTCACAACAGCTCAATCCAAACCAAACACTGAAGAAGGAAGTGGACCACCACATCAACTGCTCTCTTCAGTCTAAGGAGAAGAGAGATTACTAGTTTATTCCCAGCCTAAATAAGGGCATTGGAAGAAGAAAAATTAGAGTGAATTGGACTGGATTCAGAGACTGTATGTTTGTGAGTGCAATGCTCTTGGAAGATTAGCTTCTCTGTGTGACCATGACTCTAATTCCCATAGGGAGCTAATTCCCAACTGCTAACTCACATAGAGCATATATTAATGGAGCCCATATTCTACATGTGTTAGCTTTCATACAGACAGCTTTCCAAAACAGTAAGTTACATTAAACAATTATGAAAATATTCCATGTTAAGGAACTCAAAAAGCATGAAATGAAGAATGATTAAAAAAAAAGGACAACAGAGAATGAATGGCATGCTAACCTTGATCCAAGGATGCAGCAAACTGTCTTGAATAGTCATTCTCTTCCTTTAAGAGAATAAGAGATAAAACAGTTTCAGATATTAATAAAATACATACCAGTTTATGTTTATTAAACTACCATCTCCTAATATAATGTAATTTTAAATACTAGAGATGTAAGTGCCGCACAGAAGAAAAACAACTCACTTTGGATCTTTGACTAGAAGTCTTCGTATAAAGTCTTTAGCTAGGGCACTGGTATTACTGAAGAATTCTTCTTCAAATTCATAATTCACAGCAGACACATTTGCCAGCGTTTCCTGTTTGGTTTCTCCAAGAAATGGAGATGCACCACTTAGACTGCAGGAGAGACAGAACATTCCTCTCAGTACATGTTGTAACACTGCTGCTTCAGCCCTCTGAGATCAAATAACAGTAGAAAGAGAACATTTTTCTTTTCCATTTTAAGTCTGCAGATCTACTTTCAGGAAGATGTGATGTAGCAGGGCAAAAAACTTGCTGTAATTTCAAGGACTACTATTAAGATATAGCTGTAGGAAAGTCACCTACAGATTTGAAGACAGTTTCCCATTCTAGCTCAATGCTGATTAACAGCAATTCTGTCAATAATTATACTACTGCTTTTAAGATCATACAATTTGAATCATGATGTGCAATCAGAATGGTTTGATTTGTACAGACACCACCAACACCCCAGAGGATAGAATAAGAATTAAAAAACAACAGCATTTGCAATAAACACCCATAGATTTTGGTACTTACAGAATATAAGTTATTACACCAATGCTCCTGGATTGAAGGAAAAACAAACAAAAAAAGGATGAGGGAGAGGAGACAAAAACAGATGGAAAGAGAGAGAGGAGAAAAAAAAAGGTTAGAACATAAGCATAATCATGAGAGATTTATTTCAAGTAAGATCCAATAACTTACCACATATCTGCTTCAAGACCAAGAGGCTCATAATTTACTATTTCAGGAGCTAAAGGAAAAAGCAGCAAGGTAAGTACCTAGTCAAAGAACAGGTATAAGTCTCACTCTGAGTCCATGTTTGTCAGAGATAATAAGCTAAGAGGCTGATAGATTAAAACACCTTAATCCAAGTCTAATTTGAAATCAAATGCTACAAATTGCTTATTTAAATTTCAAAATGTCACAAATTACACACAAATTTTATAGTCTGTAAATCAGCCAAGCCAAGATAAGCCACAAATAATGTTTCACAGACTGAAAAATAAGTTTGAAGAAACAACAGTTTTCTCACCAACAAACTCTGGCGTTCCGAAGATATTTTTGAATTCATTTCCAAAGTCTATTTTGTGTGCTAAACCAAAGTCAATAATCTTGATTCGAGGCTTTGGTACATTTCTGTCCAACAGCATTATATTTTCAGGCTTTGAGAAGGAGGAAGTGGGGAGAAAAAGAGAGATTACATATAGGTACAAACTGTGGACAAGTGTTCTTCACCACTGAACATTCTTTTTTACTCTGTTAGACACTTGAATTGTATTTTAGGCAGAAAAATCCTGACTTTTCCTATTATGATCAAACATATGCTTAAAGTAACTACAGTAAATTAGGATTCCCTGTTGATCCTGAAGGGCTATGATTTTCACAAGGCCAAGATTTTACTTCTTGTAGATACCACGGTTGCAGTTTTCATGTGGACTGACCCTTAGTGAAACACACTGTCCCCAGTAAAGATCACAGGCCCTGTGCTACAGCCATTCCAGCACTGCTGGGAGCATGCAGGAAACAAAACCCTATAAACTAGTTACTGGGTTTGGTCCCTGAAACGTTTCTTTCACACCACATCAACAATCAGGGAGGTATTGTCTTGTTGCCTTTGGATCTTCCAGGGAAACTTCTGGAGTGGTCCAGCTCCCAGATTTTAAGGCTCAACATACTTAAAAGGAAGGAATAAGAGCAGGTTCTCCTGCCTTTTCTAGCTAATTTTGAAATATGGACTTCACATTACTTTACACCAAAGATCTGCAAAGCCAGAAGAAAGAAGATGAAATGCCAGGATTATCGGCAAAGGGGGCTGTCTCTACAATGCATCACTTTAATGAGCATACAGAAACAGCTACTCAGTCACCATGTCCTGTTATGTCCATGTGCTGGTGTGCTCTGAAGAGGTCCTGTAGCTACATGCATCCTGTTCAGAGTGTTAGGGGCTTCTGGAGTCATTAAGGACAGCTCTTCATCATCACCCTTCTTTTACCTTTTTTTCCCAGTCACAGGACCTGATATGTGCAAATGTAATTTCTGCATTTCTGTTCCATACTTTTATTGGTCTACACATTGCTGCCTTCTTTAATGCACAAATTTTTGGTATCCAAGGATGACTTGTTCAATTACAAACACACTGGCAAAAATTCACATTTCATACTCTAAGAAATACATTCCTTTCTAGCTTTACAAATTTTTTCTCTTGCTGACTGTTATACAGACCAAATATATTACTGAGGTGATGAGGATGAAACTGGAAAAGGTATGCTTACACTGAAATCCATTCCCTCCCCTACCCCATCCCCCTTTCAGAACTACATTTCAATTGTAATGAAATAATCATGCCCCCTTTTTCTCTTACAGACATAGCTGTCCACTTCAAGAGACTTCTGGAGTGTTTAGTTGTCTACCTTTGAAAAAGAAAATCTTCTAGGGGAAAATGTGCTGAAATTGAAACATTTAAAAGCAGTTGCTGAGTTTAGATACAAAAAGCTCTGCTTTCATTATCAAAAGGATGCAATTAACAACTTTTCTGAAAACTAACAAAAAAGCCTCAAAAAGGGAAATAGACATCAGTGGAAATCTGCTGCCTGCTCCACAAAAATCCTTGTACTTAACTCAGTGCAGTTTCAATGAAGGACCAAAAAAAACCCCACAGTTGAAAAAGGCATCTAGGTCAGATTGTTTCACCCAGATCCTATTCACAATGAAAAAAAAAATCATAGTCCTCATTTTTATTTCAGGTTTGTTTTCTCAGAATGGTTTTATTTCATCAGAAGGTGCCATTTCCCTTGAAGAAACATTTCCCAGACAGGAAGTATTTACAGCTCAGTAACTTCTCTCCAATGGCTGAGCTTCCCCCTGTATACATAAGCTCGCAAAACAAAACTCTGGCCAAGATCTTCCTGATGACTGATCTGTGGCTAGAATTACAAAGGACTTCAATGGATGTTGATTACAGTTTAAGTTTTTATCTGTTCCACACACCTTAAGATCAAAGTGAGCAATTTGCAGAGAGTGGAGATACTGAACACCATTAAGTATCTGTTTGAGAAATTCTGTGGCTTCCTCCTCCGTGAGAGATTCTTTCTCAGCTAAGAAGTCGAAGAGCTCCCCACCTGCAACACTTGGAGAGTAGAAGCAGAGTTATTGACAAGCTTGCTTTAAACAGTGGGTTCCTTTTAGTGTAGCTGTCCTCAAACCTTGAAGAGCCTTGAAAAGGATCCAGATGCTTTAAATGTTTCAAATATCAGAAAAAATTATGAAAAGTACTTAATTCAATACACAAAAGAGTTAATAGCTCCCTCCCTTCCCCTGAAAAGAATACAGTAAAAAGAGCCTTACTTTCAGACAAAAAAAAGTTCAGAAAACCCGAACAAACATAGTTAATGGTATTTAAATTTAAATGAAGTAAAAGCCTCCTACTGTCTGTATGCATATTTAAAAGAATACCATTAAATATGAAATAACAAGACTCAAAACATACCAACACAATGGGACATGACATTATCTAGAAAATAAAACATGAATTGGCTCATATCAGTAAAACACCAGATTTCTACACCCTCATTGAAAAATAAAAATTTTAAATCTTATTTTGAAATATTTATTGGCAGCTGTCCTGCTATTTAGTTTCTAAACTCCCTAGAGCATCCAACTTTTGAAAATAGATTCTGGTTTTGAAATACTCTATTATATGCAGCACCTATATTGTATTTGTACTCTAACATGGCGAAACCTTTGCTACAATGAAACGTCCTCAAGACTGTTTCCAGCAAGTGTTCTAGCCCCGCAGCAGAAAGAAAAGAGGTAAGACAGAGTACATAAGCATATCTGGATTTTTGCATTTGAGAGAGAGAGAGGAATAAAGAGAAGATGATCCTCTTCTCAGCTCAGTCAAGCAGCTCTTAACCCAGTCAACAGCATGAAGAGATACTGAAGTGATAGAACTACAGCTATTCCCTAATAACAGACACGTTTCAGCTGAAGGACACAGTAGTTTGCCCACTGTGGAAGACTACTTCTCCCATCTCTGAAAGCAAGGGTACTACTTAGAAAATTCTTAGAGATTGCAAAAATGGTCATAATGTTTTTAATTGTAATGATACTAACACAAATTCAGAAAGTGCACTCTAATTTTTATTGCTTTTCTGCAGGAAAAGAAAATAATCTGTTCATGATTTAAAGCTCTGATTATGAAACATGAGGTGGTGATTAACATATAACAATGGGTAAATAGTTTGGGCAAATTTCTTGAAATACCTTTGACTTCTTTATCATGTCTACTTTTTCAGGGACTTAATCTGCATTATTGTAATGGAAATTGCATGAAAAGTGTATTTTAATGAGTTCTTGAAGCTTTCATTGAGCTGCCTAGACAATAATGAGAGTATTGTTTTGGGTATTATTTGTGTTGTAATATTTTCTGCATGAAAGCAATTATTGAAAGAAACAAAGTGCCATTAAAATATAAGAATTATAGACTGTAAGGATGAGAGGTAATTTTAATGATTTTTTTGTCGTTGTAGAGACATTAAAATGGAATTCATAATGATCAAATCCAACTTGTTGTTTTACAGACACTGGTCAGAAGTGCCTCCCAAATGGACACACATGCATATTCTCTCATTGTTTGCTTCTGACTATTAAAAAAAAAAAGAAAGAAAGTATTTTCAGGCTAATGTCTGTATGTCTGCAGCACTGCACTGAACGGTGGCATTCATTTCCAATTACTGGGCTAAAGGCCTCAGCATCACGTGAAGCTTGCTTCCCCGTGTTTACAAGAGGATGTTGGCTGCAGTTGTTGAGTGGCTGTAAACTGCAGCACAGCCTTGCCACATGGAGCAGGCAGACTCACTGCGGCTGCTGCCCCATCAAATGTAGGCACTCAGCGTGGTTTGGCACTGGGCTGGCTGTCACAGTTTGGGGAACCAGAGAAGATGGATCCTCAGCTTGTAAGACTGCACCAAAAGACTGCATCTGGTGCCACTTTTCAAGCAGCTGGGAACTCTGAAGAACAGCAGAATCTCCTGCTGGTGCTTAAACCTTTCATCACAAATACAAGAGAAGTACTCAGGCAGGCATTTGCAGCCATGGCCTCTCCAAGCACAGGGCTGTCCACCCTGCAGTCTAAAACAGACTGTGACAGTGTCACACAGGTGGTGATATGCTTCATGGCTGGCAAAGCTTGCTCTTAACTCTTCTTGGCATTTTAAAGACATGCAGTCTGTAAAACTTAATAGTCATCTATGATTATCATTTATTTTACACATTCCTTATAGACCCCCAAAAAAAGATTTAATTCCTGAAGTTTGCAACTTTTCAAGATACCTGCATTTGTGTAAAATGGAAAGAGCCTCTTCAGTTTCTTCTTATCTGCAATCATTCTGATTCTATCTGCTGAGTACTATTATTCTGTCTTTACCATAGATTGATTGCAGTGACCTTTCTTTAATGACACACCATAAGCCTTATAATTGTGTGCAATAAAACATTATCTGTGTTTCACAGGTGATATACCTAGTGCTTGCACATCTCAAAACTGAGGGCCAGAGAAGGTAAAAGGCTTGAAATGTTGTTTTTTTCTTTTTTAAAACTGAAAGTTCATTAGCAAAAGTGGTAGATTTTTGCAATCTGTTGTGTGCTTCTTTGATGCTTAAGTACTGTTACCCTAAGTGACTTGGCAGCCCTTGCTGAACGAGTAGGCGAGTGAGGAGGGACGAGTTGTAATGCACTCAAAAGTGTTGTTCCAGAAGCAGCTGTACCCCGGGTCTGTGGGACTCTGCTGTGCCCCCTCACGTTACATATCTCACTCTTGATGTCTAGGAGGAGATCCTGCGTGGGCTCACCTCAGAGAGGGGGCCATCGTGCATTCTCCTGCTGGTAACTCCTCAGCTGTGGGGGCGAGCTCCGGGAGCCGTGTTCTCCCCTGGGGTGCTGCCATAGCTGGCAAGCACAGTGCCCATCTAGCTGCTCCTGCTGCTTACTTATGGTAGAGACATAAAGCATGAGGGAAAAGGGTTTTTACAGCAATGATGAGTAAAAGGTTATACTAGCATGCATAAGGAACTTCGCCTGGAAGCTCAGAAATGCCTGGCTCCTCTGTACCAGGCAACCTCCAGGGGAGGCCCTTCTCACAAGTGTAAGGCAGTTGACCCCGTGGGAGGTTGCATTTGCAGCTTCCTCTTTATGCTTGTCAGGAGACTGCTTATTCCTTACCCTTTTGCTGACTCAGGAATATCTGATGTTAAGCTGCACTACCATGGGCATACAAAAACCCATGCTATCGCTGCAGGGCATCCTTCAAGTGAGTTGTGGAGGGTTAATACAGGTCTACACTCAACACACTTTACAAGTTTGATTTCCACAGTTAATTGACTGAAATACAATGTCCTCAGATTTATCAGCAGAGCCAGGTTTCACAGATTTTGTAATTGGATTATATGTAGAATAACTAGAGGATCTTGACTAAATTTCCAGATATCACAGATGAAGAAACGGGTTAGAAGAAGCCAGTGAAGACACTCGCTGTGTAAGCCACTGCAGCCTTCACAAACCCCCTAAAATGCTGTTGGGGAATCAAGTCTAGTCCTGTGCCTCAGCCAGTGCAACAGAGTCCCACAATACATAAACACTGCATGTTTTTGTAAACCAGAGTCACCTTCAAAGTGGAACCAAAAGCAAGGAGAGAGCCCTATTCCACCAATGTGGATACACAGAACCAGTGTTAACCTAAAGAAGAAGGCACAGGTAATTTCATACATCAGCCCCTTTGACTGGTCTTTATGAACATCATTTTCTACCAAGAAGTACACTGTTTCCACCTCCATAACCGTGGACCTTTGTTTCTAAATTGGCTTTGGGGATGCTAATGCACAAACACTCTGCTGAAATCCGACTGAAACCAGACCACTGCACGGGTTTCCCAAGCCACACAAACTGGCTCCCAGCCTGCCTTTGAGCCTCTACAGAGGGACCCACACAACCAACACCTAAAAGACTGCTGCCCTCAACCACCAACTGGATAAAGGCACTTCCTGGAGGGAGCAGAGGGAAGAGGTTCACTAAGCACTAGTCCATCTTCCTGTAGAGGACTTTGGAGTATCTCTACCTGGTATCCCCAAAAAGCATAGAGCTTATCTCTGTGCAATTTCTCAGTTTGCTGGTAGGAATTACCAGACAGCTTCCTGATCAGTTCTTCTGTGCCCTAAGACAACTCTAAATGCCAAAATGTCAGTACATAAAGGATGGACAGCAACCTATTAACAGAGAAATTTACTTGCAAGTCAAGTCACAGCTAAATTCCTTTATGCCTGCAAAGCCTCTATGTTCTCCTTCACATAGTGTTTTCCTCTAAAGCTTTAATTCATTAATGTTCCTGTATAAAACCTTTCTGTTTACATTTAGATTTAGTAATAATTTTGCAGTCATAATATGCTGTTCAAATATCACGCTCAATAAAATAAGAGTTTGTCCTTTGTGATAGTCACATGTTAATTTCACCTAATTCTAATGCATTATTGACCACAGAAAGTCATAAGGACTGAGAAAATCTATTTCCTTGTTATAACACAACTTTTTATATTGTTTTAAAGTAGCAGAGCACATGTTTTTAGAAGTATTTTGTATAAACATTTTCACTAAGAGCAAAGCTGGTATGTGTTATTTTACTGATACTTCTAGGCAAAAGTGCTATCTTTCCTGAAATGAGAGAAGTAAATTAAAGCTTTCAGCTGACTGTGTTCTTTCTTACAAAACGCAATAGTGGTAAAAGCATTTCCCAGCCTCCCCAAAGGAAGGTTGACAGATGTGATTGCAACCCACACACCTCCCTCTGGGAAATAAAATACATCACGCCCATGGAAAAAGGATTTCTGTATAGTGCTTTTGCAAGTTGCCAGGCTTTCTTAACTATGAAACAGAACTATCGCCAGATCTCAGAGGAAGTCATTATGGGAACCTACTCAGGGAACTTAGAATCAATTAACCTTCAAAGTCAGCATGGTCACCTCGTAATGACTCAGTCATATGCTATGATCACACTGCTTATTATGCAACAGCGCCTAAATGATAATTAATGATTATCTAAGGATTTCTAATGAATTTTAAAATCTACAAATGAACCCTAAAATCTAGACCCAAACCTCTTGAAGGAACATTTATCTTGCTTAGATTTCAAAACAACATAAACAAGGTTAAAGAAGCATGCCATAAATTTATTCCAGGTTTAAAACAGATGCAATTTGATAAATTACCTGAATTCTTCTCTAGTCCAAACATTTATTCTGTCAACTTGTAAAAGAAATGATTTCCCTAGGGATTCTGTGGTCAAATGTGTCTTGTATGACATCCAGTCATGCAGTTGTCAGCCCAGGACTAGACTCATATATTATTACTTCTGTTTTACGTAAGAATAAGGGGGTTTGCATCCACTTCATTTCACTGCCTTTATGAATTGTGCAGTTACCAACCCACTCCTCAGAAGTACAAAGTGTACAAAACATTTTGAAACAGCAGAACAGGGCTGCTAGCTCATTAAATTACTTACTGGCTGAACAACATTGCACTTACATTTTTCTTTATCTAGTTACCAGAAAAGCGAAGACACATTCCAGCATCACCACACCTTTTCATTTTCATTCCAGCTTCCATTAGAGACATCAACTGTCATGAAATCTTCTCTTTAGTGTGCCTAAATTCTTCAATTATACTGAACAAGAAGCATTGGCCTCAATGGTCAGCCAGAACACATGCACCACAGCCTGGACTATATAATTTAAGCAGTGAAGTCCCACTAAGGGGGGTTGGGTGAGTGGGAGGGGCATGAGCACTCCTGTGAATCTTTTCTGCACTCAAACACCATTGGAATTTAGGTTTTCATCACTGTAATTCCTGAAGTGCCCAGCGCCTGCATCCAGCAGGTGGTTACCTGCAGAGTGCCTTAGTATTTTGATCTCCTCTACAACACTCAGATTAATAAATGAGGAGCATTTGGGTTTAGCAAACAGGAGGGGCAATGATTTTGCTTAGGGACTGCAGCACACAGAAGCCAATTCTCCCTTTGAGACCTGCTCACTGTGTGGCAGAGTCACACCAGCTCTTGGGCCTGTCCTGTCAGCCCTGTCAAACCCTTGTTCCAACCTGCCTACATATTCTCTGTGCATCTATCTGTGGGCCTGGAATTTAGGATTTTGAAATCCAAAGGTGGCACAAGATCTACAAATTGGTGTCACAGGGTTTGTTAACTGCCTGCTACGTACCAGAAGCACCAAATATTTAATCCTCCTCTCAAACTGCAGTGGAAAGCCACTTGATAATAACTTTCTTATTTACTTACGGGTAAAATTTACAAAAATCTCAGATCAAAAATCTCTTTTGGTATTTCTACCAGAAGACAACTAAAAATTAAGGAAGCCCTGTGAAGACTTCAAGCTTCTCTGGAAGACAGGCTTTAAATCTCTTCCTGAGCATAACTGCAAAAAGTTAAATTAAAGCCCCAATAAGATAGAAGAGGAATTTCAAGAGTTCACAGTAACTTGCTCTTATTTGCTCTTCAATGATCAATTAATGAAATCATCATAAATTTTTATACAAGGATGTATCATCCTCTTGCACTGTTCTGTTTTGATTAACAATATGAAGCTACCACCAAAGCAGAAAGTCAGAGACAGTGTGAGATACAGGACTAAGTATAAAATAAAGTTTATACTTTCAAATGAAGTATAAAAAATCCCAGTATTTAATGCACAAATGCTTCTAATACTTTCAAAGCTTTCTATTTTAAGAAATTTATAAAACAGATAATTGTCACTCACAACCATGCTACAAGAGATAACCATCTTAAATCAAGATTTCAAATTCAGAAATGAAGTTATGCTTTTTGCAGAGAAAAGTATGAATACCTAACTCCACACCACCAAGTAAAAGGAGTCAGGTATTGCTATCAAGCCATTTTAAAAAATTTTAAGGAACTACTGTACAATATAGGATGAAAATATTTATTTTTTGTGTTGCAGCAAGAAACCATAGCCATGGCTCCACAAAGAATCACAAACTGAGTATATTTTACGTCTCCAGTCTAAATAAAGACCTAATAAATTGGAAGAGAAAATAAAATGGAAAAGAGAAATTATGCATCCAAAGCCAGGAAAAGGGGAACCAAGTAGGTGCAAAACATGCTTGAGGAAAGAAAATAATTATCACTGCAGAGACATCTGTGTTTTCTAGTCTGTGAACTCTGAAAAAATGATGGCTTCAGCAGAGCTCACTAGAAATAGCTTAGTACAGCTAGCATATAACAGACTCTAATAGCTGCAGCTGGATAGAAAAATGTAAAAACAGTCAGAAAAATTCAGACTAATTCAATTATTTGTGTGATAAAAGCAAAAAAAAAAAAGGAAACTATTGAGGTTTTAAGTTAGATGAGGAAAAGAGAGTGGCTTCCAGTTTGTATGTAATATGCATAACATTACTTTCAAGATGATGTAGAAGTCCACAGAGTGGGAATTTAAAAGGTTATTTCCAAGTCAAGAAAGGAGACATTTTTCACTAAGACCTAGAGTTATGAAAATATGTCTGAACGCTCTAAATATACCAAAAGACTGCAATAAAGTAAGCTTCTTCAAGGATATTTCATGCTTGTCCCTGGCTGCTGAATCTCTTAAGGAAAGATTTGGTTTTAAGAGTTTCATAAATTAAATGTTTTGTAGAACTTGGGGTTTTTTTTAAATCAGTTTCCTGATATAAAGTAGTTCAAAGAAAAACTTCCAAACACCTACATGGATAAAGCATCTCTGTTTTGAATTTGGTGTTGCGAGGAGCTACTTGGCCACTGCAGTAATTAACCAACTGCCCACATATTCCTGCATATAAATCATGACCTTGAATAGAATCAGAGAATGGTTTGTGCTGGAAGGGACCTTACAGATCATCAAGTTCCAACTCCCCTGCCATGAGCAGGGTCACCTCCCACTAGACCAGTTGCTCAGAGCCCCATCCAACCTGGCCTTGAGCAATTCCAGGAGTGGAGATCCAGAACTTCTCCAGGCAACCTGTTCCAGTGCCTCACCACTCTCACAGTTAAGAATTTCTTCCTAATAACCAGTCTGAGTATGCCATTTTTCAATGTGATGCCATTCCCCCTTGTTCAGTCAATTGCTCACCTCAGAGAAACTGACAATTAGTAAGGCAGAAAAATGTTTACAAGGCTATATGGAATATAGCAAACCTCTTGCTGAAGCAGAAAATAAAAATCAATAGTGAACAGGCCATAGACCCTGTCACCCTGGGACTGTGCATGTTGACATATGGCAACAAAAGGGCAGCTGCGGTTGCTCAATTATACAAAATTGTGTCTCTGCGTGGTATACTGCCTCATAATTGTAGTCAGAACAGAACACAAGAGCCAGGAAATACACTATGTTCTAATCAAAATGGAAAATGGACACTTAGGGTAGATTCTGAAGATAGAGAAACAGGTTATTTAATGAGATTTCAGCTTTATTTCTGTTCATACAAAATTGCTCTGTAAGAACAAAGACTGTCAAGAGGGTAGGTCCCTAGGCAAAATGTGAATATTAGAACATTAGAGAAAAAGGATTACATATTTAATGCCTAAGCACGCAATTAAAATGACAATCCTGTCTATTCAATGGCTTTATGTAACATCACAGTGATTTTGAGAACTACAAAACTTTGTAGCAGTTAGCACATTCAAGTTTACAAAGGGATTGCTAACATCATCTTTTCATCTTTGACTGTCTAAATAAATAAAAGCATTACCTTTGTGATATCCAAAACAGCACTTCTTCAATTGAAAGACTTACAAAGCAGTTTGGAAAAGTGAAAAAAAATTAAAAAATCTCCTATTGAAATTATATAGGGATTGCTCACCTTGCAAAACAATTACCTAAATTGCAATACAAATAATTTGCTGAGCTTCATGACATCAAGCTTATGAAATATGCAGATAGTAATTCTTCTGCTCAATGGACAGCGGTGGCTGCACACTGACACACACACAGAGCAGCCTTGCTGCCAAAAGAGCTTCCATTCCATGCCTGAAGTGGGGGTGTGGGGCAGTCCCATTCCTCCTACCACTGCCGTGATTACCAAGTCTCCCTCACAGCTTCCAAGTACAGACACTGGCCTGATTTCATCTGCACAGATTTCAGAGCAGAAGGAGCTGCAGAAGCAGCGATACTCTGACGGTAAGATTGTAGAGCAAGAGAACATGAGAGTTATTATCAAGTACGAAAAGGAAGAAGCATCACACTAATTTTGCTGCGTATTCACATCACACTTGAAAGAATTACGAACAAAACCCAGAAATAGTAAGAATATAAGGAACTTTTTCTTTATACTGGATGATAATTTAGTTTGGAAAAAAATACTTGTTTAAATTATCCACATTTGCCAAAGTAATTCAAGTGTGTACAACTGGAACTAAAAAACCAAGCCACACTACAACTATTACCATAAAATATCACATGCTGGACTAGAAGTGTAAAAATATGTTTGCATAACAAAACATAACATAACAAAGGAGTATCATGCATATATAGACCATAGGAAAAAATGGAACTCCAAAAGCTACATCCCAGTTTCCTTTTAAATCTATACTGTAAATGTATGTGTTACTGAAATCATGCAACACTGAAGTACCTTTATAAAGTGGAAATAGCATTTATCGAAGCTAGTAAACAGGAAGATAAAACCTGCACAGGAAAACCACATGAACAGCCCACAAAAAGACACAAGTGCTGCCCAAGATTCTGGTACCAAGTCTTCTGCATGCAGGAACTTCTTACTGTAGAGTATGGTTAACTGATACTGAGCAGGTATGGCAATAAAAAGGTGCCAGCATGCCATCTGTGTAAAGATAAGCACATTCCAGAAGCACCACTGACAAACTCTTAACAGGTGACTAAGGCTTAACTCAGACTGCTTAATTGCAGTCTTTGAGGAACTGGAAGCCAGACTTTAAAAAATGGAGAAGTAGCTTCTGCTGACATATTTAGCTCAATCTATTAGCAATGACATTGGATGAAAAATTGGGAACTAAACCAGTATGAAACAGCGTGGAAGTTCGGTTCTCATTTTACAAGAGAGAACTGTGAGAAAATTCTGTTCTATGTGGGCTAGAAAATGAGTTACGAAAAACACAAAACACAGTGAAATTTCCTAAACTAATCACTTAGAATCTCTGTTTTCCTGTGCTCTGGGCTAGAAAATGAGAAAGGGCATTCACGGAGGCCACTTTACACCAACACAAAACACAGTGAAATTTCCTAAACTAATCACTTAGAATCTCTGTTTTCCTGTGCTCTGATCTTCAAATCAGTATATTTAGTTCCAGGTTATTCTTTTGGATCCATAACATCAGTTATTAAACAGTGATTAAAGTAAAAAGCAGAAAAAAAAAATCCTAAATATGCTGATTTTTTGAAAAAAAGATTTTGTAGTGCATTCAGAGTGAAAAATATGTGTGGAAATCAGGAAATTATAACCCTGACTAAAAAATGAAGATTTCTAAGGCTCTTATCTGTTTTCTTTTGGGGTGATAAGGAACTTCCACCCTGCAATTCTCAAAGTGTCTGTTTTTAAAAACCAAAGAAACAAATATTCTCCTACTAGTCTGAGGGTCTCTAGAGTTACTTACAGCTCCAGAATGAGAATAACATCTGTTTTGTTCTCGTAGACATCATGAAGCGTAATCACATTGGGATGCCGAATCTCTTTCAGTATTCCAACTTCTCGCTCGATATCTTCCCTGCTCACTCCACGACGGCTGGACTTTGTTCTCCTTTTCTTGATGAATTTCGCTGCAAACTGCAGGCCAGTACTTTTCTCGCGGCATTTTTTCACTACGGCAAACTGCCCACTGAAAAACAGAGAGATGAAGAGGGTTCAGTTCAAGACAATCCAGAGTTAAGAGTAGCCTGTTTGCCACGGTGGGGGAAATCAGCTTTTAACTCTGCCTGACCTAAGTATATAAGTGCTTCTTATGCCATCTAGAATAACACTTGAAGGAAACCTAGAAGAGGCAGGAAACGTAATTTAAGATTAATTAATCTTAGGTCGTCACACAAATGTACATATTTCAGCACATCAGTAAGTAAATGGCAGCACCTTAGCAGTGAGGACCACTGGATTTTTGACAAATATGTGCACTGGGGATTACTGGGCAAAAGTAATGGTTTCTGGCTTTCTCCTCCCATATGCTTGTTGAATATTTTTTCTTTGTTCTGCAGCTGGGACAATTCGTAGTTTCTTACAATCTACATGATTTGTCAATATTCACTTTATTCTATATATATTCTATCTTCAAGTTAGTTTTTTAAAAAATTTAAAACAAAACTTGGTTTCATGACACTGCTTTGGATTTTGAAAGCACTGACTAAATACAGTAGTATCAAGGATTACTCATCTTGTTAAGTACAAGTTTGAAGATGAGAAAAGTACCGAGACACTGAGAAACAAAATCTGTGTTTGTATTACAAAACAGAAGAAACTCCAGGAAGCTGTGTGACTCCAGCACACCATCATTGATGTACAAGCCTGCTGTTGCTAGATGTACACACGGATCTAGATCAGAAATCTCCAGGTGCCTAATGTTGATTTAAAGAAAGAACAAGATTTCTAGAAGTGTTTTTCTTTTGTTTCCCTAATCTCTTGTTGAGGATTCTCAGGAAATTCTGTACCTGTTTTTTTCACCATATGAAGGAATAACAGAATGATACTAAGGAGCACGTTTTTAGAAGTTATCCTACTATTGTAACTGAAGAAGATCTGTTCCCTAAAGCAGATTTAGAACAGCAATGAAATCAGAGCTAGCCCAAATAGGTTTGACCACTTGAACAGCCATATAGCACTCAGAGCTATGCATTTCTTGCCACCATTACTATGCTGATCCCACATAGTACCCTGAGTGACACATTGTCTTGAACTGGGACATGCAGTTGGGCAAGGCTAAATGACTGTCACTTGTGGAAGGGCAGGGCAAAGACAGGATCTCTCATGTGAACTCTCAGAAAGACACTCTAGAGTAGCCACCACCATCTGGGAAATCTTTGAATGCAGCCATGGGTATGAGTGAAGTAAACTTTGAGAGAAGTTTAAACCTCAACAGTCTAAAGTGGAGGTTTAGATTTGTTTCAGTATTATGATCACCATTCAAGTTTCATTCTTCATTGTTTAATGAAATCAGTTCATGAACTTGTGAGAAGATGTTATATTGCATGAAAAATTACTTTGCCTTAAATTCCACCCGCCCCTAATTCCACACAAAGTTTTCAAGGATCAGATTTCCATATGGGGACCCCCACATTATTATTACAAACTGCAGTGGACAGAGCAGTGCTTCAGACCACACCATATCCTCTTCTCCATCACACACAGGCTGGAAGACCTGCTTCTCTTGCCTAGACTTGGCCTGCTAGTGTTATCAGAGACCTCTTTGACATGTGAGACTTTCATATCTGACTGAAAGAGAAAGCACAGACCTCTGGAATACCCGTGTCATCCTAAACTGACTGCAGAGACCTAGACAAGGTATCCTAAGGTCATCAGCCTTCTCTGCCTCGTTCAGTCCCAATTTCACAAAAACTGAGTTTGATCTCCAAGGTCTGAGCAATTTTGCACTGCCAGAGTAGAGGTATTTGCTGAATTGAAAACACAGCCTTTCTGGCTCTTGCCTCCAGTGAGAAAAGCAAGTGATTGTCTCACACTCTCCCCCACAGCATGCACATCTCCACAGAGATACAAAGCTTTATTTAAAAAGCAGTCAGTTTTGCAGAAAATTCACAGTTTCAGAGAAACAACAAAGTGGAGTAGTAAACAGATGTAGACATCATCACAACTCCAAACAGCTACTTAAGCTCATGGATCACAAGGAAGTCAAAAGCTGCTGTTTGTCTTTTGACCACCTGGCTGGCTTTCAGGCTAGAAGTCTAAAATGTCTGATAGAGGAAGAAAAATATTTCTGCTTATGATTCATCCACAGGCTTGCATGCTGCATGGCTAACCACTCTCTTATAGATGCACAGCCTCTAAGTTTAGCAAAAGCTACTGCTTCACTGTGGAAAATCAACAAAACAAACAAAAAACAGAAACAACCCTCCCCTCTACGCACCCTCACCCTCACCCCCCTGTAATCCCTACACAAACCCTACAATGCAAATTAAACAAACACGGAAACAAAACTCCCAAAATAAAATATTAGAACCAAAATTACATCTAACATCAGCTCTGGAATGAAGAAGGAAAAATATAAATCAGAACTACACAGACATACAATATATTCTGATATCCAGGATTTAATTATAAAAGTTGGCGGGGATTAACAGTTGTCTGTGTTTTACTGACATGATGATTTTTACATAGTATTATGCATATTTGAATTACATCATTCCCCAAAGCCACTTCATGTTTCCAATGCCTTTAAGGCTAAGACTGTTTAATCTTATTTTGGCACTGGGCCAACTATGACGTTACAGCATGAGGTTGACATCCTGGAACAAAGGGGGCTACGTAGGACAAGTAGATCTCCTCTCTCCTGAGATATGCCATTTATTTTTCCAGTTGTTCACTATTTTCTCTGTCCACAACAACCTGTTGGAAGGATGCCCTGACCTATCACTATTCAATATAAAAGTGTTATCAGAAGTCCAATACATTGTTTAAAACACATTACTTTAAAGATTGGTCTCACCCGCGGTTTAACAGGAGGTGAAGCTCCAAAGATCTTTGACACTGCTCAAGACTGTAAGAAGTTTATCAACTAAGAGTTGAGTAAGTGTCAGCTATACACCAAATAACCTTCTTATTGTTGCTGTTGTGGTATTTATTCAGCACATAACTGCACAATTAGCTGCTTGTTATTAAACGCTGTACGCGCAGATCACACTTAAGCTGCAATCAAAGGGGCTGTTTCATGCCTGTGATCCCTAAGCCACACCATTTTACAACTCTCTCTAAACTCCTGTTTTAAAAGCAGAGGAGATGTGCAAATCAAAAGGTATTTACTGGGCTTCCCCTTGCAGAACTGCAGCAACAAGCTGATATAAATCAGCTTTGCACGCATAACACTCATAGAATATCCAGTAATATCTTCATTTTCAGATCCAGCATTCATTCATACAGCATCTTCAAAGCCCGAAAAGTCCTTTAGTTTTTAAAGTTTCCTTGCTTTTGCAGGTTTGAGTTAAAGTGCATGGAGTCAAAAAATGACTGCCATTTTAGAAGAAAATTACACTAACCACCCTGCACACTCTCCCTGAAGTAAATCACAAATTTACACTTAATAAAGTATCTGACATCATTCTTTTTCCACATAGCAGAATCAGGTTAAACAGCAAGGCAGGAGGACAGCTTGATGTAAGAACAAATACTTCTGCTAATAATAGTAATTTGTTTTGTAATCTTGTAATCCTTAACTCAACCAGCCCTTAATTACTACCTTAAACCTACTCTTTGTGGGACACTTGGCATACATCCACATCCAGTGGTTTTCAGACTCACTTCAGAACAAGTACTTACCCATTACCTAATCATGACATTTCTGTACCCTTTTTACATCATGACACACACTGCCCTTTACAATAAATATATGTATAAGCAAAAGTTATGCAGATAGGGATGGAAGCACCAATAAAGCCCCTATATGTCAACCTTTATTGGTCCTTGCTTAGTGGGACCACAAAACAACTACTCATCAGCATGAATTAAGGAAAGTTTTAAATACAGAAACATCCAGTTTAGAATTGAAGGGAAAACACAAAAGAGTACTTCCATTTTTTTCCACAAGGATGATGACAGTGATTAGGGGTGGCAGATACCCTGTATTCTTTCCCACTCCCAGACGTCTGCACCAGCTTTATCCAGGTTGTTTGTTCTTTGAAGAGTAAAACTCTTGCTCCAAGAACCTGGTGAAAGATTTCTAAGCTGGAAACAGAGTTGGTCCAGAAGACTGCCTTCCAAAGTTTAATGGGAGCAGGAAATAGGAGTAAGGAAAAGGCATTAAGTTGCCATCAGAGTAATAAGGTGCCTCAGTAGGTTTCTGACATGCAGGCATTTTCTTCCTATTTAAAAATTTGATATTCAGTACACAACTCTGAAAACATAATGCACTTTTACTATTTGTGTGACGACTTCCCTTTTTAAAATTACACTAATCCAACAAAAAGAGATTTACATAATACTATTAGATTAGCCTGTGAAAGAAACTGCAACTGGACCATGGGGCTACTTTTTTCCTCCAACAGAACACCTATCAGCACACTGCACACACTGCTGTCTTTCCTCAGAGATCTCCTGCGGGGAAGACCAATAGACCAGGGGATGTGCAGCCCCAGGAGCACCCCAGCATCAGTCAGCCCCATCAGCAACCACTGCTGTCCATTACTGTCTGTCACCAAAGGCATCTGACTTCTGCTTCTGCTAATAAGGTTAGCTCTCACAGAACTCACTGGCGAGGCAGCCATGCCTAAGTCTTTTACAAAGAACAGCACTTGTCCACAAACTTGATCACTTGGTAACATGAAGGAACAGCATCTATATACCTGATAGGAGAAGGAGCTGGAAGAACCTGAAGCCTATTAATCACCATAAACTTGTTTCAGGCTGCATGTAAACAGTTGTTTATAGGAAAGGGCAAAGTGGCCATAGCATAACAGAAGTAGCAATTTTGGGAGTCATATGAAAAAAAGCAGTACTAAAGAAAAGAAAAAAAGAAAAAAGTTAAACATGATACAGTATTTAAGCTATAGAGAAAATACTCCTCAAATGATACATGAGTGACTAAGCAGAAGAATAATCAGCTGGAAACTGATGGTGGGCCACAGAGTTCACTGTTAAGAGCTGGCTATTTCAAGTACTACTAATACAGAAAAGCAAACATAAGGGTTTAACTAGATCTGACTGTGGAGCAATAAAAAGTTGAGTGCTGCAAGTACACAGGCAGGAGAGGAACGTGTGTTAGGCAATTGTGCAGCACATTTCCAACAGGTGCAGAGTTAAAATGAAATTTTAACTTTTGAAAGTTAAATTTACACCCATCAATATAATGCATGCCAATACACTTTCCTTAGAAATATTTTGTAAAAGCAGTGAAGACAATAAGAACAACAGCAAGGAAGGGGAGACAAAGGGGAAAACTAGACAGATTTATAAAAAACCCAAGTGTACTAACACCTGGTATTTCTGAGTTCTGATAACTCCCAACTTCCAAATTCCTTGTTATGCACAGATGAATTTATACACTTACAATATCCACATCTTTTAAATTGTTTTCCTTTATTTCTGACTTAGAATAAATTTTGGTGTCTAATTACCAAGTTCCAAAAGTACCAAGATTCCACCATAGAAACTCAATGTATGTATGTGATGCTAAGTTGGATTATCCTTCATTATGAATACATCAAATATTTAATTTAAAGCTATTTTCCCAAAATATGCAAAGTATATAAAATAATTATTCCTTTATGTAATACTTTAAATGAATAAAACACCAACTTTCAAAAGGAAGTCTATTATTACTATATAATTTATTTAGATACCTTTTTGTCCCTATACATCAACTGATACTTCTTTGTACTATCTATTCAAATACAGTTGGAACAGTGTAACTGTTAACTTAAAAATAAAATTAATAGAAGCATTTTTAGAGTATCTAAAGCATGACAACACGAAGCAGTCAGAATCTGAGGTTTCAAGCCATGTAAGAAGCAGGTGGGCTAAGTCAAATTTTAAAACGTATTTATAGACTAAAGTGCCTACCATAACTTTGTGTAATTGAATGGCAATCAGGTACCTCTCCCCAACCCCTCCATGCTGTGATGGGGAGGAGAATCAGGAAAAAAAATTAAAAACCCAAGGGTTAAACTGAGAACAGTCTGTAACAGATAATAGCTGCAATGATAATAAAAATACTAATAAAACCAATTACAGCAACAGTAACAATGGAAAGAAGAGAGTGTGTGTGAGAGAGTAATAAAACCCAAGAGAGAGAAGAATAAAACCCAAGAGAGAAAAGTAATGCACAATAAGATTGCTCAGCACACACTGATGTCCAAATCCATCCCCCAGCAATGACTGCCCCTCTCTTATGAGAAACTCCCCCTGGATTATATTTTGGGTATGATTTTCATGGTATGGTATATAACATGGCCCAAAATTTGCCAGCTGGGGTCAGCTGTCCTGGCTGAGCAGACTCTCCCAGCTTCTTGTGCAGCTGCTGGCTGGCAGAGCACGGGAAGATGAAAAGTCCTTGCCTTAAGGTAAGTGCTACTGAGGAGCAACAGAAACCTCAGTGTGTTACCAACATTATTCTCATGCTAAATCCAAACCGCAGCACTGTAAGAGCTATTAAGAAGAAAACTAACTCTATTACAGCTGAAACCAGACACAAAGAAGTAGAGAATTTGTCCAATCTATTAATTTCCCCAACGTTTTAAAGCTTGTGCCTCATATTTTTGTGGTTTGGTTATTTTAAAAACAAATCATGCCTTTTAGCTATGCATTTATATCCTGCAGAAATTGTCTTGTGTTGTCAACCTCAGCACATAATACTGATGAAATTGGAAGTTTCTGTTGCTCTGCTGATTTCTGTAATTTCATTAGGTTGCTAACAGACTTCTCTAGATGTTTGCTAAGCTTACAGAAAAGTGATTTTCTTCACTGTTTTCTCAGATACCCAGAAGAGCCACTAGTCCTAAGGGATGACATAAGAGCATGATAAAAAAATTTATGACAGATCTAAATAAGGTATCTCAGAAAAATATATATTGTTTACTGTTTTTTATTATTATTTCTTTTATCCAAGGAGAATGCCTTCACAATTTTTTCTTTTTAAAAATGGCTTCACTTCAATCCACAGATCAAAACTGAACAGGATTTCCATGAAATCCTGTGTTCTGACGGGGTTGTACCAATTCTCCCCATGGAGCTACAAGTAGATGTGCTCAGTGTGATTCCCAAGTGTTAGCAGGTGACCTTGAAGGGGGAGGAGTGGAAGGAATTATGAAGAGTAGAGGCAGAGATGCTTTATTATGGGGTTCAATGTGAAAACATCTATGAAAACACTTGAACAAAGTGATTAAGTTCTGTTTGTGTTCAGAAGAAACAGTTAAAGGGGGAAGAATGGCAAGGAAGGTGGTGGATTTGCTCCAGCTGGGAATGCCAAGGCCTAGAGAATAAACAGTGTGGGAAACCATATATTAAATCTACTGCTGTTTATCCTCTATCTGTTTGGAGAAGTAGAATTTCTGTGCAGAGATAACATAAGTGTTTACAGAGACTTTTAGGCCCTATCCCAGACATGCTTCAGCTCCCTGTTGGGAGAAAGATCAAAGCAGAGACCATAAAAAGCACGGGGAGATCACAGCATGGTGCCAAACTATGCCTGCTCAGGCCCTGGATAAATGGGCACAGCAGCAGCCCTGCTGCCCACTAGGATTGGACTGAGCCTGATGGTGCCTGTGCCCTCACTCGTGTCTCTGCTGCCAGCCTTGTTTCAGGATCCTCCAGTTAGCGAGGTAATCGAGTAAACTAACTCTTTGCATTTCAGCTGTGGGTTTTTGTGGTTGTTCTGGTCATCTGCATGCATTGATTAACAGTCCAAAACAGAAATTATTTGTATTTTCCTACATAGTCCAACTCCTTTATATTTAATTAGATGTGGCTGAACTGTGGTTTGCTCCACCTCTTTAAAGGCATGTTTAGGTGAGTTATGATGCATCACACATTAACAGAACCATAGAATAGTTTGGGTTGGAAGGGACCTTAAACATCAGGTTCAAACTCCCCTGCAATAGGCAGGGACACCTCCCACTAAACCAGATTGCTCAAAGCTCCATCCGACTTAGCATTGAACATTTTCAGGGATGGGGCATCCACAACTTCTCTGGGCAACCAGTTCCTCCAGTGCCTCACCACCCTCACAGTTAGGAATTTCTTCCTAATATCTACTCTAAGAATTCCTTCTTTCCATTTTAAAACCATTCCTCTTGTTTTATCACTACACGCCCTTGTGAAAAATCCCTCTCCAACCTTCCTCTAAGCTCTTGTCAGGCATTGAAAAGCTGCTGTAAGGTCCCTGTAGAATCTTCTCTTTTCCAGGCTGATGGCCCCAACTCTCTCAGTCTGTTGGTAAATAGTCTGACATTACAGTTTAGGAACAAGTAAATGATGTTCAATCGCAATATAAGAAAGACATTCAGCTATTAGAGATCACCCCAAGGAGGGCCATGAGGATGGAGAAGGGCCTTGAGGGGGAGCTGAATGATGAGCAGCTGAGGACACTTGATCTGTTCACTCTGGAGGAGACTGAGGACAGACCTCACTGCAGGTACAACCTCCTCAGGAAGGACAGAGAGGGGCAGGCACTGATCTGTTCTCTGTGGTGCCCAGTGACAGGACCTTCAGGCCTGAAGCTGTGTCGGGGACGTTGCATACCAGGAGGGTGTTTGGAGCCCAGAACAGGCTCCCCAGGGCTGTAGTGACAGCACCAGCCCGGCAGAGTTCCAGAAGCATTTGAACAACACTCAGGCACATGGTGTGTTTTTTGCAGATGTCCTGTGCAGGGCCAGGAGCTGGACTCAATGATCCTGATAGGTCATTTCCAACTCAGCATATTATACGAATCTATGAATGTTGTTAATGTTCAAGACCCTTTCAATTGCCAAAATAAAGGCAAAGATATTAAATTACAACGAAGCACTGAAACAGAAACATGTGTCACAAATTTAATAAAAACAAGTCATAAGAACATCACCTTTGAAGAATTTATTTGCATTGAACTGGAATTTATCTCTATTTAAAGATACTATTGCTCAAAAGAATGAGGAAGAGGAATATGGGGGTTGCAGCAAAGAATGGAAAGCTCTGTTTTCCAATATGTACAGTCTTTCATCAAATATTTATTATTTAAACTGCTGTACAAAGCATGTAATTGTGAGACAGCCAAGGCTTATGAAGCCATTTCATAATTGTTTAAAAATATTACACAATGAAGTTTGCCTAGAACTTCAAATAAGACTTAACATCCATAAACTCAAATTGGCAGGTAACAACTCAATAATGTAATAGAAATTTCACTAAGCCCTTCAGAAACCACCTGCTCAGAAGAAAATGCTGTGTGAGAAAGATGCATCTTTAAGCTCTGATGAGTCCTTAAGCTTAACCTTTGATTCTGCCTAAAGTTTGTATTTCTGTGTGCCTCATTAGTTAGTCTTAAATTCAGGTTAACATTTTTATTGACTTTTCATTTTTTTAAGGGCAAGAAGAACTTCCAATAACTCAATTTCCCTCAGTTTAGGTAATTGTAAAATTAATTTGATTTCTGTTTTCCCAAGTTGTCTTCAAGCTTCTTATGGCATTAAAAATAACATTTATAATTTTCTTTTTCATATTCAATGAAAGAGCGATCTGTAAAATTCATGTGCAAAACAAATGAAAAAAACCCACATGAAATCATTACCTTATGATCAAGACGTGACAGAACTTCATACAAAATGCTATCTAAAAGTGTAAAACTTAATGCCGGTGAATACACAATAAGATTTAAGAAATCACACAGAATTCTTCAAACTATTTATCTGGATAGATTTCTCTTTTCAACTCTGATACAATGGAATCATCCTGGGAAGCACTTGAAGATTCACAGAAACAGCTCCCATCTGTTAAATGCAATGCTGTGTCTGCTTTCAAATGAAGACCTTGGAATAAAGTGTTTTGTTACTTTTAACACACAGCTGCAACCGTTCCATGAGTTTATTCCACCTCCTGATTAGAAATAATGGCAGGGGCAACAAACCTGACAAGCCCAAGATTTAAGAGAGTTTGGAGCATAGCACCTCCCAGTATCCACTCTCCGGTCCCTTCCGCCCTAACCCGCGGTGGTGACCGGGCTCCCTGGTTACAATACATGGGATACACGAGTTATTGTTCTTGGACACACCAGCCTTGTTCTCCCTCGCCACTGTGGCAATGGATGCCACCCTGTGCAACGTGCTCCATCTCTTCTGCTCTATGGTTTGTGGTCTTTCTTGGTCAAAATTCTGCAATACAAATGAAATACAACTTGCTTGTCTTTCCATTTTTATTAAAACTTGTTCACTTTTATTGAACAAGCTGTATGCTTTCATGGGCTGTTTACCAGCTTCAGTTCTCTTCATCCCATTCACTGTGGTCTTTTAATACTAGAGAAAGGTTTCCTTCTAATGATTTTCACCACTGTCAGTCCCCTGTATTTATCTTCCTCACTCAGCTGTCTAAAATCCAGATTTTTAAGACCTGCACCTTCATCTGCAGCTTCAGCACTTGCAAGTCCACCTTCTCTAGTATCTGAAAATCTCTCTTCAAGCCATTGTTGTCCAAAAGTAGGAAAAATTACAAATTTCTCCTCATTCCTTTCAGCTCTGCTCTCATTGTTACTGCTCTTTCCTATCCTTACACATTCACCTGACTCCAGCACAAGGGCCAGGTATTCAGATCTCTTCCAGAAGCTCAATTAAAGAAATGAATCAGTACTACCCACAAAGTCTCTCCTAATGAGAGATGAATGAGAGAGGTTTGGAGAGAGATGCCTTCTCCAAATCACCCTCTTGTTGCCTGTACTGTGTGCACTGCTTCACACTTGCTTTCCTCCCAACTTACCTAGCTCACCTTCACAATAAAATGGCAAAGCACACCAAAAACATAACTGAAAAGAAAAACCAACCAAACCCAAACCATCCTCATAATTATGCTTCTGTTCTGGATTAAACAGTGTGCTGAATCCCAAACATGATGTTCACAATCACCCAGCACTTTTAAACACTCAGTAGGGTTTATTCAGTATGTAGATAGAAACAGTTCTTCAGCACCTATTATTTTCTCAACTATGGATGTATGAAATGGATGTTCATTGCATGTTCCAGTTAACACACACAGTTTTAAACAAATACTTTACCAAAAAAAGAGATCAAACAGTAATCTAAGTCATTAATGTGAAGCTTCCACACACCTCATTAAAAGTACAATTCTGCTGCTTTCAAGGTTATTTACTCCCTTTAATTTAGATAGCTTAATTACTTGTTAGAGGTCTTTTAATGAATAAACAAAAAGTAAAAGTATATATGCACAAAGACTAAGTTTAACTTAACAGTTAAACAGATGTTAAACACTTAAGCAGATGGTACATCACAGTTACCCATCAATCTGCAACATGGGTAAAAGGATTGCTCTACAAATCTTGCTGAATAACCAGCATCAATACAGAAACTATCCATCTACCCCCCCAGCATCTTCCCCTTCTGAAATGTATTAAAAAAAAATGTTCCTTAAGCAATAGTATTTCAGTGGGAAATTCTTGGACATTTACCTACCCACTTGCTTTTGGGTCTCCAGCTCAGTTCATTTTAAGCACTGCCACATTTAAAATACAAACCTGAAGTTCCTGCATTTGCCAAGATATTTCACTCACATAAATTCTGTTATGTAGGAAGTTTCACATTTCTTTTCTAATTTCAATCCACTATTCTTTCAAAGATATAAATATATTATATATATATATAATATAGAACTCCTTCTGGTTAGCTTTAGGGTT
Source organism: Emberiza elegans (assembly GCA_024865655.1). Taxonomy (NCBI): domain Eukaryota; kingdom Metazoa; phylum Chordata; class Aves; order Passeriformes; family Fringillidae; genus Emberiza; species Emberiza elegans. The sequence continues at coordinate 24,395,945 of JALJVW010001283.1, read as the reverse complement.
TTTTACTTCCTTTCTTTATCAACAGTCTCACCATAACTGAACTAAATGGCGCAATTACCCAAAACCACACTAAAATAATTTTTCTTTGGCTTACTGCATGCATATAGCTCTAACTGTGAAGACAGAGAAAACTGCAGCACCTGAATGCTGTCCAATCTGAGAGCACAGCACAGATTCAGTCACTGGAGCTAGGAGAAAAGACAGTGACAAGCATTTTATTTTTCTTTTTATATAGCTAAGTTCTAGCCAAATCCCACTAAGTGTCTCCAACCCTCTTCCTTAAAGGAAAAATAAAGCCTATGACCTAGCAATTCAATCTACACAGCTTTTATGTTAAAATATGCTGAACTGAAGATGGCTGCTTGTTATTACTTTGGTAATAACATGGTTTTGTTTAACATGGAAATATATTCTATTAGAACTTTGTGCTACAGCAACAATCACAGCATTCTTTTGAAAGTAATGGATGAAAATCAGCAGTGCCAAAACAGCTCACTTCATTAAAAACACAGTGTTCCCTTCCTTTGGTAGGATTTGGAAGTGCTGTTGTACAGCACTAGAGAGACAGCAAATTTGGAGCATGACTGCTGAATAATTACATGGGCCCAGGTTAAGCACGCATTTTATTTGCATAAGTGCTCCTTGTGGAACAAGAATGAGGTTTCCAGCTAGACTCCTAGAGGGAATTTGAGAATACTGGAAAACATCCAGTTTTTAGAGGTCTGATTATCCAACTTTTTCAGAACTTAAATGAAAAATAAGAACAGATCACTGAAAATTAAAAAGCTTGTACAAAATTCATATGAGAAATAGATACATAATCACCTTATTCATCTATTGGACCTCTTTCATGAAAAAAGCAACACATACACTTTCTCTCAAAAAACATAAAATATTCCTTGCGTGTTTTTTAATATGATTTCTGCCTGTAAGAACTTACTTTGACTTATCATAAAAAAGCTAGCAGTATGCATTTAGTCAAGAAAAGAGTACTGAATGCTTCATTTTTCACTGCTATGCAGAGAATACCATTAACCTTTCTTTATATTTATAGGTAGCTGACTTGATCTTCTTTTAAAGCAGAGAAATGGATGAAGTGATTTCTAGAGGTGGTTTTATAAAGTATGAATCTAGAGCATGAAGGCATCGCACTTCTGCAACTGGATGCTGTGCACAGAAGCTCTCTCCTGAATGCAAGGTTTGACCTAACACCCCCTCCATTTCTGACCTCAGCAGTCAGAGGTCTACATGCCTATTTCAGTGATCTTTACGAACACTAGAAAAACTATCACACTGAAGAAAAAAAAGGCTGGAGACTGTTGTAACCAATGCTGACACTTTTATTAATGCGAGGAGTATGCTCAACAAATACTAGCAGTTATAATTAATACAACTGAAAAAAAGGAAAAAGAAAATGTTGCAAGTCCATATCAGCATTACTAAAAATAAGTGTTTTTCTAAAATTCAGCTTCTTTCTCAAAATATAATTTTTTTTCTACATTTGGTTTTGACTAAGGAGATTTGTCATCCAAACAGTTGCATATTTAGAATTGCTAACATTACTGATAAGTTTCACTTTCTACGGTAATACAGTCAGTCTCCAAGAGATTCTAATGCATTAATTCCAGCTCTCAGTGCTTTGGCTCTTCCTACTCAGATGAAGAGGTAGGCATCAGAATAAAAACACTTTCACATGGATTTCAGCTTAACAGTTGCTGCAGCTGAAAGGTTTTCTTCCTGTTACAAGGGCTGAGAGAAAAGGACTCTATAAACTACAAGGAAGCACTTTAGAAATTATGGTCTTAATCAAGATGTGCTTCTGCAGAATTTTGCAGTGTAGAATTGTAACTGACCTACACAACCTGGCTTTGCCACCCTCCATCCTTGCGCTTCATCAGCTACAGATAAGCAATGCTGCACCAGAGACAAAGCAAGCGCAGTGACTTGTAAATATTTGGAGGAGAGATAAAATGTGTTTAAATACAGCTCCAAAATAAAGCAATGATTTTTGAATTAATAAATTACATTGCAAATGGAGCTTCAATGAGTGTATTTTTCCAGAAAGCTGGTCTTTTCTTTACAGCTTTCAAACAAAAGGGTAGTATGCTTGTAGAAAGCAGTATCCAAATCCACCCTGCCTAAGAGTTAGGTATAAGCAAGGAGTTGTGAGTTTCTTTCTTATTGCTATCACCAGCAGTGAGTCCCTCATCTTGCTTCTACTCAGGAGCCGCCTGCATGCAAATTGAAAATAAACAAGGCCCTGGAAAAAAAGCAGAAGCAGTAACCCAGAGGCATTTCAGTACTCCCAATGCACTTTCTCTGCACATCAGTTCCCTCTCCATCTTTCTAGAGGTATTTTACTGCATTCTCTTTGCTATTATAACTTCCTCAAAAATTAACTACAGATTCCCTACCTGAAAGTGTTAACTCTTTAAAGATTTCAGAGGCTTAGGGAAGAGTACTGTACGCATGCTGGAAAGATATAAAAGGCTTTTAGTTGATTTTAACCCTGCAACAAAGCTGAAAAGTTCAGAAAGTTTGGAAAGTTTTGGGTTCCTTCAGTATCTGGTATTGTAAATATATAAAAAAAATTGGCCACAATTGACTGTTTGCTTTGTCAAAGATATATTTGTTGTAGTTATTACATAGTTTTGCACATGGAAATGGGAGGCAAACAATCCTGAAATATTTCACTTTCCAAACCACAGGCTACTTTGATCTTTGATTTTCTGGACAGACTTTTCAAGTTAGGATTTCAAATATTAAACAGCACAAATTCCTGAAATTTTCCTGTATCTGGTGCCTCCTTGACAAAGGAAACAGAAATGACACAAGCTCAACTAGTACAAACAAAGGTGTAACTAATGTTCATTAATTTTTTGTTACTTCACAAAGGTATTTTATTTTGGCTTCGAGAATACAAATTCCATTTATGTATTTCCTTCCTTTTTCTGTCATTAAGCAGCATTTATCTGTGTAAATTTCATCTACTCAAAACATTACCTGGAGGAAAGTTTCCCTTAGCAGGGACTGCTATTTCTTCTTTCACAGAAGCCCAACTCTAATAAAAACACTGTGTCAGAGGACAATGTGCCTCGTGACTGCTTTCTGCACAGACCTCCTGTGCCAGTTCTGTAAGCAGCCTGCCTTTCCTTCTGCCAGCCACCAGCTTTCCAGTCCAATACAAATTGTCTCAGGGAGGCCAGCACAATGTGCTCTCCCCTGGTGACAAGCTTAATTTTGGTTTTTTTTCACATTAAAATGTCAACGAGGAGCTACCAGAAAGAGACCAATGTGGTAGTATATTTGCCACAGATGGCCTTGCAAAACAGTGTGATGAAGGACAACAAATTTTAATAGTCCTTTTTTATTCTAGGGAAACATATCTTTTAAGAAAGAGTTATTATACTGGGTATGAAAACCTGTGCTGCCAGAGACAGAGCGTGCCAAGGAGCATTTTCATGTTTCTCCTCCCATCAGACCTCATGCCCAGCTAGAGAAGGCAGCAGTAGCCACTTGTCAGGAAGTTAGCACTCAAACGTACCTCCATGAAGCCAGGAGACAGCAGGATGGCTCCCTCCTGTTAATGATGTCTCAGTAACCTGCCTCAAGGCCACTTTGTTCTCAGTCGTTCAGCATGCAAAACTCAAACCAGAATCCTGCTATCCCTCTACACTACCAAGTTTCTGAAACTATTCTGGCTGCTCATCAACTTCACCAAGTTCCAAGATGCTGGATGCCAGAAATGGTTGCTTCTTCCCTGCACTGATCAGGAGCTGCTGAAGCAGCTGGCAGAGCTGGGGGTCCTGAGGCAGGCCCAGCTACTGGTGAAGGGGAGATGAGGTGCAGATGGGGCCAGTATCACCTCTGGATCACTCCCTTCTGCTGAGTCAGCTGAACCCAGCGTGCTCCATGCAATGCAATGGAGAGTTTGGCTGGCAATAGCCAGCCCTCCACAGGTACTGCTGCCCCACTGAGACAATGTCCCCAGTGCCAGATGACACACACCTGGCACAACGCGGGATCATCTTCGTTGTTATGCAGGTTGGGAGTTTGGAGCCCAAAGAAAGTGACCCCCATTTGCCCAAAGAAAGTAGAACTGGGCTCCCAGGATATCTTGGTTTCTTAACTGCTCTTGACTGTCTTGTACTTGGAAGTTTCTCATAACATGTCAGGAAGGCAAGTGTGCTGGCATGTTATTCGGGATTCAGGATGGATTGTCTGTCACTGCAGAAAATACTGTTTTGTTACGGCAACCTGTGCAGTACGTTTACTCTGACCAGCTGTGAGCAACCACGTGGCTCCTCCTTGGCAGCCACAAAAAAACTAATGGAAGACACTCATGATCTTGGTAGCACATCCAGAAAACCTCGGGGCACACAAGTTTGCACCTGCAGAGCAACAATTGCATGTTCAAGACTTCCTTCCCCTCACAGGTCAGGTGTTTCTCTGGCAGCAAGAGCTGTTTGGCCTCACAGCTTCCTCATGGCTGAATGCCAACAATGTGCCGGAAGGAAAATCAGTTTTCAGAGGCAAAACTGAAAAAAAATTGCCAGAAAATACAGACTGCTCTCTTCCTGTTTCCTAGAGCGACATGAGTGAAATTTTTCTAGCAATTAATGAGTTTGCACAGGTGTTACTCCAAGTGTAACCATAAGACTGTCTAGCTGGCAGAAGTGATAGTGTGTTGGTGGTGACAGGCAGAGAGCTGAGCTCAGCGGCTGCAAGTACACTACTGCAGGGTTGGCAGTCAAAAATCAGCTTGTAGGCTTGACATGAGAATTTGTCAAATGGAATAGGGAATCCTCCAACACCTTCCTTTCTGAAACTGCACAATCACATAAAGAGTCGGAAAAGCTTCTGAATTAATTTTTATTGTCTTGGCAACACCACCATAGAATCTCAGCTGTTTTATAAACAGCTTTTAGGCTTAAATTCACTGTCATTTTCAATGCATTCACTGTGTACAACTGAAGACACTTGCTCTTTTTGAAAGCTTTCTCAAAGCATGGAAACAAAACCCCCCAAAAGCCAAAAAACAAACCAAACAAAACTTCAGCATCAGAGAACGTTTATCTCAAACAATGCATCAAAGAACACTTGAGTAAACAAATTGATATCCTAATATATGTGTGAGTCTAGGCTTCCCCTGAGAGCGGAAAAAGGTAAGCACAGGCATTGCTGCAAACAGCCAGACACCTTTGTGAGGGATACAAATGTAAATTGACTCCACAGTGAGTATCAACACCTCCCAACAAAGGTTCCTCAAAAATCCAGGTCCCTTTGGAAGATGCAATCCAGCAGCAGCTGCATGGGACAAGTTACCAGGCAGCTGTAAGACACCCCTGCACACAGCCATTTCAGCATGTGCTAAAAGAAGACAATTTATCAGGGATGGGAACACAATAAGATTAAACTAGATGACAGAAGGGCTTGAAGTGGCACCCACATGAAAGGTGGTGGCACACAGGGAGTGTGCTGCAGAGGTGAACCACTGGCATTGCCTGTGCACAAACACAGTGTTCTCAAAAATACAGGGTCACCAGCAAGCACAAGCAGCATCTTCTGCAGATGCAACAGGAAACTGACAATCACGTGGAAACCAGGCAGCCACCAGAAAACAGTCACTTTTTCTGGCCTCACCTGATTTTGTGTGCCAAAATGCTGGGACCCTTTTCCCCATCTGCCACATGACTAGCAGAAGGAATAAACTTTGGTCAATATCATCAGGGTACTGCAAAAAAGATACTACCAGAACTCCAAAAAATGAAAGCAGGGATGATCGTAACTCTACTGAATTTTAACCTCTGCTCCGAAGTTAAAGCCTTTGTAGGCCATACATTAAACAAATATCTACAGTAAATCAGGAGGGTCCATAAAATTAGGGTAAAAAGTGGTACTATTGAGACCAATATGAGACTTCTCTATGCAATTTATTACAAATTTATAATTTTTTCCACTCATAGTCCTCCCAAAATAGTATTTTTCCACAATTCAGTTTAACTAATTTTCCTATTAGCATCATACAGTGTATAAACATTTGTTTGGCTGGATTGTTAGCACAGTGACAATTCTGCAGCACATGGCTTTGTGGAAAGAGCTTCTAACATGTTCCTTGTCTGCTAGAAGTGAAGCTGGTACAAAAATATCTGTACAAACCCTACTTAGCCCCTGCATGCCCAGCTACTTTTCCTGTTATCATATCTCTTAAACTGATCTCACAAAACCAAGATTTACTTCTAACCATTAATGCTCAATGATCCAGCTTAAAAGATAATTAAAAAAACCCCAAACCCTGTTCACACAAGGCATGGCACAAAGTGCTACCACATGTCCTAGGATGAAATAGCAAAAAGCTAAAGTTCTTCATGCCAGCATTGTTTTGTATTCTTCCTAAAATTGCAGAATCATAGAATGGCCTCGATTAGAAGGGACTTTAAAGATAATTTAGTTTTCAAACTGCCTCCCCCACCCCCGCCACTCCCCAGGGCATGCATAACTCCCACTAGACCAGGTTGCTCAGAGCCTCATCCAACCTGGCCTTGAAGAATTCCAGGGATGGGGCATCCACAACATCTCTGGGCAACCTGTGCCAGTGCCTCACCACCCTCACAGTGAAGAGTTTTTGTCTAGTGTCTGATCTAAACCGACCCTCTTTCAGCCTGAAGCCATTCTCCCTTGTCCTGTGACTATCTGCTCTTGTAAAATCTTTGTCTTTATTGTAGGCTCCCTTCAGGCCCAGGGACTGAGATTAGGTCACCCCAAAGCCTTCTTTCAGCCCAGGCTGAAAAAAACCAATTCTTTCAGCTTTTCTTTGCTCCTCTGGACTCACTCCCACAGGTCCATGTCCTCCCTGTGCTGGGAGCCCAGAGCTGGATGCAGGGCTCCAGGAGGGCTCTCACCAGAGCAGAGCAGAGGGGCAGAATCCCCTCCCTCCCCTGCTGCCCACGCTGCTCTGGATGCAGCCCAGGACACGTTTGGCTCTCTGGGCTGGGAGTGCCCATGGCTGGGCCATGTCCAGCCTCTCACCCACCAGCACCCCCAAGTCCTTCTGGGCAGGGCTGCTCTGCATCTGTTCATCCTCAGTCTGTGCCAGTACTGGGGGTTGCCCTGACCCAGGTGCAGCACCTTGGTCTCTGTCTAGTTAAACCTCAGGAAAGTCACATGTGCCAAGTTCTTGAGCTTTTCCAGGTCCGTCTGGATGGCATCCTGTCCTTCAGGTGTGTCATCAGCATCAGCAGCTTCGTGTCACCTGCAAATTTCCTGAAGGTGTTCCTGATCCCTTTATGTCATTAATGAAGATAATAAATAACACTGGTCCCAGTACAAACCACAAGGGGACACACCACTTGTCATTGATATCCATTGGGACTCTGACCATTGACCACAACCCTCTGGATGAGCACTTCCAAACACTTTTTTATCAACTTCTTTCCAATATAGAGAGAAGGATGATGTGGGGTCAAAGGCTTTACAGAAGTCCAGATAAATTTTACCTGTAGGCCTTCCCTTGCCCCTGGATGTAGTCACTTCATCATGGAGGGCCACAGAGTTGGTCAGGCAGAACGTGCTCTTGGTGAAGCCATACTGGCTTGAGTTACCTCCCTGTTCCGCATGTGCTTATCACAGCTTCCAGAAGGATCTGTTCCATGATCTTTCCAGGCACAGAGATGCTGACAGATCAGTAGTTCCCAGGGTCCTACTTCCTACCATTTTTAAAGATGAGTACAATGCTTCCTCTTTTCCATTTCCCCTGACTGCCATGACTTTTCAAATACCATGAGGAGTGGCTTTGCAACTACATCAGCCAATTTCCTCAGGACTCTTAGGTGCATCTCATCAAGTCTCATGGATTTACGCATGTTTGAGTTCCTCAGGTGGCCCCAAACCAGATTGTTTATTTATAGTGGGAACAACTTTGTTTCCCCAGTCCCCATCCTGCTGTCCCCACACACAAGAGGTGTGGGAAGGAAGGTTGCCATTGAAGAATGAGGCAAAGAAAGTATTAAATACCTCAGGATTCTCCTCATCCTTTGTACCAGTTTGCCAGTGTTGTTCATCAGGGAGGGTACAACTTGGCCTCTCTCACCCCATCACTGCTCAACTGAACTTCATCTCTATGCCTTTCCCAGCTCATCTGTCTTTGTTTCCACTGCCTCTGCATTTGATTCATTCAAATTTTAGTTTGACCAGCAGTACCCTACTCAGACGTTCTGGTCTCTTGCCTTCCTTGTTCAGTTTCTTGTTCCTAGGGATTGCCAGCTCTTCTGCTCTATGAAGACTTCCTCAGAGATCTCTGTTCCACTCCTTGATCCTCTGGGCAGTTTCCCAGGAGAGCCCACTGACTAGCTCTCTGAAGAGCTGAAAGTCTGCTTTCCTAAAGCTGAGGAGCTTAACTTCACTGCTTACCTGAACCATATCCCTCAGGACTGCAAACTCCACCAGTGCATGGTCACTGCAGCCTGGGCTGCTCAGTTTCTTCCAACCACAGAAAATTAATCACTCTCAGGTTAAGAAACAAAACTGAAATTAATTCTAGCTAGTTCACTACAACTGGGGTAATATTGTGGAAACATCAAATTTGATTTTTTATATAGGACAGAGATGGATCACAAAAATCAAATATAAGCTTGTGGTTTTAAATTACAACCAAAAGAATATGTAAAATAGGTCAGAAAATTTTCCCTGTAGATGATTTTCTCCCTGAACGATGAAGCTGAGAGGACGGAACTGAAAACATTACACTTTGTTACATTAACTTTACAGCAGTAGCGCCAAACCATCTATGTTAAAAAGTACAAAGTCAACCCCAAATATTTTCATCAGCTTTCCCTTTTGAAAAGTTATACCTAAATTCCACAGAAAACAAGCTAAGGGGCCATCATGCAATGGCTGTGAAGGCCTTTTCAAGTGAGCAGAATAGTCAAACCGCATAACTGTCCCAGTAACTTGAAATTCAACAGAAATGCATAATACAATAAAGATACTCCTTTATTACATCACCTTCTAATCCCTGAAGAGTATTGATGTGCAGCTTAAATGCTTTGGAACTTCAGCAGAAAAGCTTGTACAGACAATAGTGATGTTGTATGCAGGACCAACTTTGGTGTCTCCAAAGGAAAAAAGTGATTAATTCAACAGTTGCTTCATTATGATCAGATCAAAAGGCCATTTTAGAGGTCCATCTCTGAAATAGTTCTTCAGCCAGAATCGGAGTAACCTCCTCCAACCAAAACCACAATGGAATGCTTATTCCAAACACCTAAAACTGCATTGCTTGAAAGCACTGCAGCAACTGCAAATGGCAAAGAAGAGACTGTAAATTGACCTTTAGAGACCTCTCAAAAGTAAGCAAAAAATATGAAATGCAGATGAATCTGAAAAATGCTAAGATATTGGCACTATTTATTTTCTCAGCATCTTCCTACCCTATACAAAAACAATAACTGTCCAAAAATTCTAATTGTTTACAGAGAAATTAAATTTTCCATCACTTACTTATGAATAACCAAGGGAAATATTAATAATTAGTAATTTAAAAGTTAATATACATAAGATTTCCCTGTAATATTTCTTCTGATGACAATGATCCCAGCTCCACTATTGTCTTGTGATTGACTTTTAAGCTGAGATGTTGGGGAAGTTGGATTTTTCTTTTTTAAATATTCCAGTAACTTTTGGTTAAAACAGCTACATCAACTTTAAGAAAACAAAACTTTAAGCAACCACAAAACTCAGCTGACGGGGATTCACTGGTAAGCTTGTTACTAAAGGAGTCAACTTTCTGAGGAAGAAAATAATAGGCTAAAAGCACAACACAGACAGAGGAGATGCTTTCAGATTAAACCTGAAGATGTTTTCAACATTTTAACATCCTGGAAAATCTCAGTTCCTGTCTGTTTATTGAGTGATTAAGGACAGCATGGTGCATTTTGACACTTGGAGATAAAGTCAAGGAAAATATCCAACAGGCATCAGGAAGTGAATATCATGTTGACATTGAATAGCTGCCAAAGTGCAGAGGGCAAAATGCAAATGTAAGCAAAGATAACATCCAAGGCAGACCAGAAGGCAGTGATGTGTTGCTTCTGATGGTGTACAGAAAAAACTGAACCTTAATACAAGGAGGAAGAAAGAGAAGGAAGAACAATGGGTAGAACACAATTGATTTTTAAAAAGCTATACACAACAAGCTGTCAAATGTGCTTAACAACCTAGTCTGAGCTTCACAAAGATTAACCCGTTTCTCCCCTGTGCAATCTTGAAATACAGGAATCTATGGAATAGATAAGGTGAATACCAGCACTCCAGGCAGCACGCCTGAAACTTGCAGCTCTTTGCTTTTGTGAAAGCAAGCCCCCTGCTCCACGCTACACAAGGACAAACCATTATAAATACCTATAGTAAAACTAGAGTAAACCTGCTCTCATGCCAGCATAAGGCTACATTGTGTATCTGAGAAATGTGCAGTAACTACCTCCGTGCAGGTACATGCAACTGGGATACTCTCATGCACATTTGATAACTACCACAAGGAGATAGTAACCACATCCATAAAGCTCATCCCTTTCCCTAGAGGGTGGATTCAATTATCAGTTCAACAGATATCACATTATGCTATCTTGCTTTTTCCAGAGCTTCAGGTCTAAATGAGCTAGGAAACTGTTTCAAAAGATCCTTCTTTTTCTTTATGCCAGCTATTGTCATTCTTGAGAATGTATGAAAAATCACCAGCCATAAACAGTATTAAAGATAACACTACTTAGCAGAAGAACAAAGTTGTGTTTAAATGTTAAAAGCAGTTTAAAAATTCATAGTCCTTCTAAACAAGCAAGAGAATTGGGTGAAGGAGCAGAACTTCATTATCAAGTAATTTTGTGCAGCTGACTAGACCTCCCAAAACATACCAATAACAGTACACGTATAGTAAAAATGGAAGAAAAACCAAGCACGGAAACACAACTGCCATATATCCTGCACATCTCCACAAAAAGGCACACAGTCTTCTTCCCCTCCACCTCTATTTTTAAGAAAAAAAGGGAGTCATCTCCATTACAAATATATTCCCACTTGCTTTTACCCTCTCATTGCTTCTAAAAGACCTGCTACAGTAGTACTTAAAGTTGTATGCTCAAGGGCCACAGGCTGTAAGCCTTACAGCATAAATTACAGACCAACAGAATTGTATAAAATTAATAATGTTAATTTGAAAAGACACCTTTGGCAACACACAGCATGCAGTACACACATGACACTTAAAAGTGCATCACCCTATTGTCCCTAACTTTTTAAAAAAGAAGTTACAAAAATGAAGGAAAACTGGAACACAAAAAAAAAATTATAGTTTGCTTACTACTTTTCAAATGAAAGAGACAGTCAGAAGAGCTCTCCTGCCCCAGCTTTCTTTTTCCCTGCAAAAAGCAGTCATGGCGACAGCACAATGGATACTACTAAGTGCTACAAGACAAATACAATTCAAAGCTCCTGCTTTGAATTCTGCACGATTCAAGCAATAAAATCTCCTACAGAGGCACAATCGTTCCTGCAAGAAAAGATAAAAAATTAATATCTCAAAATTATTTTATTTAGCAAATGAATCCAACAGCAGCCTGGAAATGATGATGTTCTTCCTTGCACCATACATTGCAGATTATCAACTTTAATAATCCTAAAACACTTCCTACTTGACAGTAAAGGTCTTATTTTAGCAAGCAAATTTTCCTGTCACTAGGCTACTCCATAAGCTTGCAAAACTCCTGTGCCTCCATTTAATCTGTGGCTTGTTTTAGTACAGACAGACATACACAAGGAACTTGAAAGCAATTTCCATCTACCTTACAAAGGAGGCAGAGAAAACATTCCTTCACTCGGCTCTCTCATTTATGTTACCATTACACAAAGCCTAAACCAGAAGTGCATTAAGAGACTCTTCACAGGGTAGCCCTGTTACAGGGCAGCCCCCCATTCATCAACACAGTGAGTAAGGGTAAGTAATACGGGTTTCCATAGATGAAAACTTCACTCTGCAGCAGAATACACCTGCAAGTTTTTTTAGAGATGGCCCTGATGAGCTGGACAGAAAGTACCACCAGTACTGAAGAGGCACCAGAAGGTTTGCAGCAAGGTGCAGCTAAGGAAGGCACTGCTGACATGAGGCGATCATCCTCCCTCTCTTCCTCCTACATCTGCTTGCCGCTGTGCTTTGAACCTTTTCAGAACATGGGGGTTAATAGCTGTCATTGCATCCCTTGTTCTACTTTGACTTTTGACCTCTTTTTAGTTACCTGCTTCAAAATCATGACAGCATTTCAAATTTACATTTTATATATATATAAAATGTATATTTTTAATATACATTTTTCATAAGCCTGCACATAAGCCTTATAAAAACAAGGTGCAAAACACAGGCACAGATTCAAGAGTTTGTCTTTCTGAAGTGCTGTGCAGCATGAAGGATAGGGTTTTTCCAGAAGAAAAGGTGGCATGGCAATAGTATTTTAGACTCTGAAAGAAAGAGAAAGGAAAGATCTTGCAGCTACTAAATCCTGCACCACAGACAGCACCAGCACACAGCCCTCCCTGCAATCAATGTGGTCTTCTTCTTTCAAAGGAGCACATGACTTTAAAGAAGTTATGACCACAGGGTTATCAGACAATCTATGGGTTTCTCCATGATCATACTCTGCTAAGCAATTAGGTCAAACCGTGCTCTTGAAAATTAGTTTAGTGCAACTGAAGGTCAAGGAATGAAAGCATGTGGGGGAGATGAAGCAGAAAAGAAGTAGAAGGATTTAACTCTAAAGCACATACAAAGCCCTTGCCAGAAAGAGGAGCTGCACAGTTGCTAGAACTTTGTAGTGTATGAAAGGAACATTCTTGGCACTGAAAATCTGGCATCTGTGTACAAATAGAAAAAGTGTTCCAAGTCATAAGCTGTTCACAGAAACAAAAAGGAACTTCTTCACATCAATGTGCTCACCAGTACTGTCTTGTTCATTCTAAATTACACTTTTGTCAATGTATTGATGTGGCTTAGTTGTCAGGCAAATAAGTAGGTTTTTGTTACTTTTAACCAGAACAAAGAGATATTACATGCTTTTACAGAGTTCTGTAATTCTTAGGAAAAAAAACCAGATTATTTTGCATAAGCAGGAATTCTGATGTCAGATTCTTTTTCTTATATTTGCATTTGGGTTTTGGAATGCAAATTTGAATGAGTAAAGTGCTCTGGGTCTACGTTGGCAGCAGATGTTCGGAAGAAAAGGCACACTGAAAAAGCTGGAAGCATTACTGAAGGTTTGATGATTCTGTTCTCCTAGAAACCCATGGATTACTGCAAATACAAAAAAGAGCACTAACAGCTTTACACATGGCTGCAAGAAATTGACAGAATTGTTCTTCTGAAAGTAGCCAAAAATTAAATTCTCTTTCCTGCTTCTTCTAGCGCTTTGAAAAAACCACATGTTGAATAGGTGGGTGAGAGGCAAACACTAGACAGGCAGAGACAAAACCTTCCCTCCTTCCTGTATGTATATAAACAATTCAGCTCTGTCTCCAGTTTCATATTGTCTATCCAGCACTCACTTGTACAGTCTGGGTAACACCAAACATGCATACTTGTCACTGTGCCAGTAGACAAGACAAGAAATGCAAGTTATCAACATTGCTGAAACTTCATACAAAAGACTGAGTAACGGTCAGACACTATTTTTATGCTGTCCAATCCAGTTACTGCCTAGTAGGAACAGCAATTACATTACTGAGGGAAAGGAGGGTTAAAAAAAAAAAAGAAAAGCAGCTGTTGGCTATTTCTTTGTAAGTAAAAGCAAAATATCTAATGGTTGTAACTTCCATACTTCAGGTGCAGTAAAACCTTTCACTGCTCAGGAGATAAACATTTATTCTTGGTTCCTTCCGGAGATTACATTTCACTTTAGAGTTTCATGTAGTATAGTTCAATGTGACATAAATGCAGAGGCATTATACAGACAGTTAGAGAAGCTGAGAGTTAGTATATACAGTCTTCTCTGCGATATGTTCAATTTTTTTTAAATTTTTCTTTTTAATATGAGACTAAGCAATACTGCAAAGCTGAGGAGCTCTTCGCTTCCTCATATATAGACAAAAGCAGGGCTGCACTGCACTTTCACAGCTGCATTGTCTCTCCCACTTCCACAAAAAGAAATGTCATGTTAGATTGAGTGAATCCTGGTATTCTGTGGTTCTCTCCCAAGCGACGCTTCTGAGTCACTAACCTTTGACACGTGCATTGCTAAAAGGCAAAAAGTACTGACCTGTTCTAGAGGAATTTGGAACTGCTCCTTTGCAGTTACAGTGGGAACAATAATAATTCACTGAATGTGGTGACGTGACAAATGTAAAATGAACACAACCAGTATGAGAGTGAACTCAGTCTAAACACAGGTAGGATTCTGGGTAAAATTTGGGGATAGTTGAAACAACACAAAAGTGAAAATGTGAGAAGTCCATATGCTTCAAATGCCTTAAAAAATACATCAGTAATTATCGAACTACAGACTGTGAAGAGCTAGACAGTACTAGAGAAAATACTTTTAACCAAAGTCTAGTCATAGACAAAGGAGTTCAAAACACAGACATAAAGTCCATGTCAAAATGAAGTTTATTATATTATATATAATATATATATCATACATATATATATAATATATATTATATACATTATATTTAGTCTATAAGCTGGAAGAATGTGTATGTCTGTAAAACTACCAAGGCAGCTGTATATCACCCATTTCCTATTAATGATACCTGGACTAGAGTTTGTAGAAACTGGTTTGGTCTGAATATACATATATCTGCTAAAGCCTTTTCAGAAATCATCTTACACTATGAAAAGTGGAGTACTCACACTTGTAAACAGATGAAGTAATAACTACATCTATAACATACAGGAAAATGCAAAAAAAAAAAAAAAAAAAAAAAAAAAAAAGAAATAATTCAAAGAAAGCCAGAGATTTTCAAGCAACTGCCATTCATGGTATTAAAAAGTACATGTACATATACAGCTACTTTAAGAATCAATGCCTAAGAATTGCCATATAAACACAGAACTTAATATACCATGCAAGTACTTTAGTCTAAATGCTTTTACTGTTATTTAGCACTTAATTTTCCCCTTCTTTTGGGCTTTTCATGAAATTTGTAAACGAATTCAGCAATTAACACTAAATCGTAAGCTAATCTACCTAAATGTTTAAAGACACATGTGACATAAGTCTGACTCGGAACTGATCATAAAAGCTCAGTTATTACTAGCTCAGAAAATCTTAAACCAGGAGACTGGTGTGAATATTAGAACATATGAGCAGAACAAACATTTTATTTTGGTGATGCTAAAGACTGTTCTCACTGCTATTTCATGACTACTGTTTTTAGTTACATGCTTCTCTTTTCAGCAATGGGTTTTGAAGCATGCCTGAATCAGTGTTTGTCCTTCAGCTCGGGAAAGAAAAGTCTAGTGATAATTCTTATCAGACCTCACTTGTATGATCCACTCTTTCATCACAATGAACAGCCTTTCTTCCTTTCACCTTTTCAGAATTCCCTATTTAGTGGCATATGACCTACAATCTTAATGAGCAATAACACTGTGCCTATAAGCAGCATTCCTATGGAGAGTTTTACTCCAGAAGGTACCTATGTTGAATGGCCACAAATAAAACCACAGAAATTCATCACCTTTACAGCATAGCTGCACCTGTTAAATACATGAAACAGTGCTAATGTAAGAAAATTATTTTTTCAGTATACTTGAAAAAACCCCATTTAATACAGTCATAGACTATGGATCATTCAAACACTTGCTAGACAAATGATGAAATCTAATCACTAAGAGCAGAAATGAGGATGGACTGCAAAGCCCCAAGCAGGTTATGACTCAGCTTTCTCTAGAAATTATACAAATTGAAGGTGGGAAAGGATGTAAAGTTTGGTTACTTTCCACTTCTACCATGTATGAAGAATCACTAAAATACACAGGTGTATTACTAACCTTTTAGTATTAGAGCATAAGGAAAAACAACACCCTTACATTCCACTGAAGATGGTGGAGTAATTTTTTGTGCAGAAAAATTCTGTATTTTCTCCTCCAGTTATTAACCTGATATTATCTAAATATGTAAGAAACTCACTGAGCTATAAACACATCACTTAAACCAGTGATGAAAGTAGTGCTTTTCCGTGATTTAAAGGCAGCTTTTTAAGATGAGATGGCATTACAAACAAAGCAGTTTGTGTTACACACACAATGCTCTCATGCTAAGTGCCTTAGTAACTTCCATATACATTATGATTTTATGAGCCACTAGTTAAAACCAAGTAATTGTCTGCTTCCCCAGATCTTCAGCTTTTATTCACAGATGCACAGCTATTCACATTTGTAGATGAGCATGGACCCTTCAGAATTTAGAACATTAAATAAATAAATAAATAAACAAAAACATTTTAAAAATAAATAATAAATAAATTAAATTCCAAGTTATCCTCTCCAACCCCTGTGCAAAGGAGGGCTTGTCTGGCCACCCTATGGCTGCTGCTACAGGAAAACATACTCAGACTGTGCTGTCACCAGCCTCATTGTCCAGGGTTAATCGCAGTCAGGTTTTGCTTCCCAGTTCAGAGCAGCTCTTCCACAGAGCCTTGGCTGGCCGGACCCGCACAGCTCTGAGGCACAGCACACTTCGGTGCAGGCTTTCCAGCGTGCTGTAGCAAGCTGAGCCAGTACCTGTCACGAACAGAGGCTTCCCCATCCCACGGGCCCTGCATTCCTATGCTGCGCTGCCGGCTGGCACGGATCCTTGTCTGACATGCCCGTGCTGACCCAGTTCAGGGAGCTCAGTCTGTAATCCCCTCCCGCTTCCAGGCTGTGCTCAGGATGGTGCCAGCGCCAGGTCAGGAGCCTGCTGCTCAGGGAGGAACAGGAGGGTGAGGAACAGGACCATGCCATCCTCTGACCCTGGCGCCAGGCTGGCTTAGCCGCCCCGGATGGGCTCGCAGGCAGGCAGAGCAGCACCGGCCAGGAGCTAACACACCCTTATGAGGAACAGTAATGTAAAGGTTTCTTTCTAGAGGAACAAAAGAGGCAGCAGAAGTAGACCAGCTTTGCAAGATAGAATCTGGAATGGTTTGTTCTTTAGCTAATGTTAGAACTGGCAGCAAAGCCAGGAAAAGCGATATCCTCCTTTCAGACAAGAATGTGCAGTAAATAGTATCAGAAGGCCCTTTCAAATAAAAAACCATGAGAAAAGATGAGATATAAGGAACTGAGCCATTCCCTGACGTGCTTTCCTTCACCAGGGAATCAATGGCAATTCTATGCAGATGGTCCTGCTCATGGAGACAAGAAAATATTGCCAGACAGATAATATACCAACAAAATCAACACTCCCATACCAAAATGTTTGAAGTCTGTTTGCAAGGAATAAAAACCACAATAAAACAAAAACACATACACAAACCCAAAGCAAACAAAACTAAATCCTTAAAAGAAAGAGAAAGTTGAAGGAGAGAATTTGAAGTATCTATCTCTAGGATTACATCTGCATCATCTTACTTAAAGGTAACAGGAGCCAAGTGTCCCAACAAAGGAGTCCAAGTCAGCAAGAAGAGAGGTATTGAAATATAAAATCTGTTACCATTCAAGACTTTAATTTTTTTTGCCTTATACAATAATAAACTCCCAGTCTTGTTGATGGGATGCAATGTTGAGTTCTTGGCCTCAAAGTTGTAGGACCCAAGTAAGATCCACAGTACTTTTACAGTATTACTTTCCTTGGTGGACAAAAGCCATGCTATGGTTTGACACTGGCCAAACACCAGACACCCACAAAAGTCACCCTCCCGTGCCACAGCTAGGCAGAGGAGAGAAAAAAATTAACGAAGGCTTCATGAGTTGACATAAGAACCATGAGAAAACCCTCCAAGGGAAAAACAGGCTCAACTTAGACGTACAAAGTGAATTTATTACCAAAAAAATAAGAGGAGGATAATGAGAAGTAAAATAACCCCTTCAAACACTTTTTCTTCCCCCAACCAACCCTTCCTTCCCACCAACAGTGCAGGGAGACAGGGTGTGGGGGTTTTGGTCAGTTCATCACCCAAGGTTTTCTTCCGCTGCTCTGGGAGAAGGGTCCTTCCCCCGTGAGACTGCGGGCTTCCTCCCATGGGAGACAGTTCTCCAGATAAACTACTCCAGCGTGGGTCCACTCTCACGAGCAGCAGTCCTCCCAAAACTGCAGGAACTAACTCCCTCCCATGGGCACACAGTCCTCCCAAAACTCCTGTGACATGGGCCTCTCTTTCCATGGGGTGCAGCCCTCCAAGGACAGGCTGCTCCAGCCTGGAAGCAGAGCCCTCTCTCTCCACCAGGTCTCCCACTGGATCACAGCATCCTCCAGGCATCCGCCTGCTCTGGCCTGGGCAGCTCCCCCACAGGCTGTGGGTGGATCTCTGCATCCCCATGGATCCCCACGGGCTGTAGGTGGATCTCTGCATCCCCCATGGATCCCCATGGGCTGTGGGTGGATCTCTGCATCCCCTGTGGGCTGTGGGTGGATCTCTGCATCCCCATGGATCCCCACGGGCTGTGGGTGGATCTCTGCATCCCCATGGATCCCCACGGGCTGTGGGTGGATCTTTGCATCCCCGTGGATCCCCATGGGCTGTGGGTGGATCTCTGCATCCCCCACGGGCTGTGGGCAGATCTCTGCATCCCCCATGGGCTGTGGGCAGATCTCTGCATCCCCCATGGATCCCCATGGGCTGTGGGTGGATCTCTGCATCCCCTGTGGGCTGTGGGTGGATCTCTGCATCCCCCACGGGCTGTGGGTGGACCACTGCATCCCCCGTGGATCCCCACGGGCTGTGGATGGATCTCCCCCGTGGATCCCCAAGGGCTGCAGGGGCACAGCTGCTTCACCATGGTCTGCACCAGGGCCTGCAGAGGAATCTCAGCTCCAGTGCCTGGAGCACCTCCTGCCCTCCTTCTCCACTGACCTTGGTGTCTCCATGTTTTTTCTCTCACATGTTCTCACCTGGCTCCTCTGGCTAGAGAAAAAAACCCCAAACCTGTGCCCCACTTTGGTCTCATTTTCTTCCTAAATACGTCATCACAGGTCTTTAATTTGCTCAGTTTTGGCCAGCAGCATGTTCATCTTCAGAACCATCAGGGATGGGCTCTGCTGGACATGGTGGGAAACTTGTAGCAGCTTCTCACAGCAGCGACCTCTGTGGCTACTCCACTACCAAAAACCAGGCTGAGCAAAACCAACAAAAGGGGGAAAACCCCACACCTTGTCACCCACTAAATCTGACAGAATGATTTAACATGGCAGAGTAACTTAATTGTAAACGATGTCAGAATAAAACATTATCAGTTAGCACAGAATTTAGCTGCACTTAATTATACCTTTTTTCCTAGCTATGTAATTGCTAGGCAAAGTAAGCACAGTGCCAAATAACAGACACCACAAAGGATAGACATGATTTGAAGCTTTATGCATTAGTTTTCTTTGTCTCCTTCAGAAATACAAGATTACAAAATACCATATCAGCAGTGAAGTTCAATTCTCTTCTCTAAAAACTTCAGCAAACAGAAAGGAGAGAAGAGATGAGTTTCCACACCTCTTCTCTATAAGCACAAGACAGTTAAAAGTCACCAGTTTCCAAAAAATGAGCAGCCTTTCTCTGTCCCATGAATGCTAACAGCTTCAGAGCACGAGTCCAACAGACTGTGGTCTGGGAAAAATGTCCCTCTGCTATCAGTTCCCATGGCATGAAAGCAGGCACTCTAAGTGCATACTTCTACAGGCACACCTAGCCAGTATCTCAAAGCTAAAACAACCACTGACACTTGAGAGAAGACTGAGGAAATGTACAAGAGTCCAGAAGCCAATTTACATACCAGGCAGAAAGCAGGACTCCAAGTAACTTGTGTAAACTTGGAAACATACCACTAATAGCTCACAAATAAATACATAGTGGAAATAAAATATACATTGGTTCAGTTACAGGCTCTTAGCCTCCTGTTTAGGCAAGAAGTGCACAGACAAATGCTATTGCCCCAAGTAATTTTTATCCATTCCAAAACCTCACTCCTCGGTATAATTCAGAAAAAAAAAAAAAATCTCAAACTGTAGTTTCAATCAGTATGTAAAGAGTTATAATTCACACAATGAAATCTCCAGCTTTGGATAAAGCTTGCAGATCCCCATAAGCTCATGACCACCCAGTTGTCCTTTCTGTTAAACACATACAAGACCATCTGAGCTCCACAACAAACATAGACTTGCACCTGCAGGCAGACGGCACTGGGGGAGATTTGCTCTGGAAGAGTGGCACACCACCCTAGCGGAGTGGCACACCATGGTCCCCCCGTGGTCACCCAGGCAGCGATGCTTCCTCCTCAGCACCACTGCCTCTGGAAGCAGAAATGGATTGGCACATCAGCTTGCACAAACAGGAAGGAATAAGGGGAAGGAAATTAAACTTCTGAAACCAAGAGAGTACGGCTGCAGGCCACCATGTGTATTACGCACTGTAGTATCTTACAGCCCTGCTGTAAACCACGTAAGTCGTTCTGGGACTGAGGGAAAAGTACCTATTACAAGATATTCCCTCCAACATCAACTGTGCCACAACCAAAAAAACCCACAAAACCCCAGCATGCCAACAACAACACACTTTTAATAAAACAGGACAACATCCTCAAGGACTATAATATGCCTGGAAATTTTGAAAGACAGTGTTTAAACTGATCTAAAATATCATCAATGACTGTATCCTTATCAGCCTTCTCCTTTTCCAGTATCATGCAATTCTTTCTTATAATTTTACAAGCCCTATCTTTATACAATTTAGATTCCATGTTCATACTGGTCTCATTTCAACAGGTCCCATAAGGTCATTTTCCTTGAGGCAGGAAGCCTTTCAATTCCAGCCTGCAGAACCATCTGTGAAAACTGCAAATGTAAATATAGTTTCTGAAGTTTGTTTCACCAACCATTTCAATTTTTGCAGTGTATTAACAATATCATACCACTCCAAGCATAGTGGTACAAGGCTAAATGTACTTAAGTCTAAAATCTTCTTTCTCAAACAGCTTCATCTCACAGCTTTACCACCTTAGTTTAGCATCTCTTATTCATTTTAGAAGAGGACAGCAGCCATCTCTTTCAAATGGAGGGACGAGACCAGCAAGTAACATGTGAAGGAGGACATACCAAGGTTTACAAGGATATGGAGAGATTTCTGCCCCTACAATTCATCTCTGTCATTATTCTGTCCCATAACTGTACCAAAACCAACAGAAATGTCACCCAACAACTGACCAAAATGCACAGGCTCTACTCTTCCTGTATCACCTCCTAGACAAGATCTCAGAGTTTAGCAACATCACCTGTATTAGACTCCTTGGCACTGGCCTTTGTACCCAGTTCTGCAAAATTTCACATTATGCCAAAATTGACTGCATAAGGTAGACAAACAACAAAACAGTAAAGGCTTGAAGATCTTTAGCCTTTGTCTACATTTTTCTCAGCTTCACCCATCTCAGCCACTTCCTCATCATAGTTAAGTATGACCTATTACACTGCATGGCAAGTCAATGAACGTTGTTCAGGTTTAGTGGATAACCCTCCTTTGTGTCACCTATCTTCATGCAAGGGGGACAATACAGAGTTTGAGAAAAAGTTTTATTTGAGATAGAGCTCCTTCAAATCCACTAGCATCCAGGACACAAGGTGCTGAGCCACTGCTTTAACTGGCATCATTTCTTCAGAATTTAAAATTGTATCAACAAGTTGCACAGGTTTTCTAACCAAGCCAGTTAAAAACAGAAAGACAACTGGACATTAAGCCAAGGTCTCACAAGAAACACAATCGCCTCCAAAAACTGGTACAGCTTTGAATACCTCTGACTAACTGCAACAACCATTTGTGAAGATTACTTCAATTACTATTGCAGCTCCCACAGTTCTCCTAATTTCCAGCTTATACTTCCTTGTTGTCAGATTATGCTCTTCTGTCTTTGTGGCAAAGTGACTCTTTATCTCCATCCCTCCTGCATATTTAACTCAAAGTAAATTTATGGAGGCAATCACAACTCCATGCAGGCTGAGATTTCACAGTGCTTTCAGCTGATCTGAGAGTGTACACCTGCCATAAATTATATATAAGATAGGTATTTTTCCCCTTTGACAGCAGCACTAAAAAAAAAAACCCACATAAAAAATAAAAAAACAACCCTGAAACAAAACAGCCTACAGAGAAACACAGCAGAGGAAAGAGATACTGATCCTTTCAACCACCAACACTGCATGCAGCCTGAGCTTTGAACAAAGCTCTCATGAAACAGCGGTGTCAGCCTCCCCTTCCTAGGCAGAAGGGACCAACTTCTGTTCAGTACACATAATTCCAGCAGAGCAAATGACATACTCAACATCTGTAAAGAGAGAAAATGGGGAGGAAAAAAACCAAACACCTAAAAATCCCCACAACACAGAAGGACTAATCTGGAAAGCTAGAAGGATAGATTGGAGTTTCAGCACACCCCTAATACGCCTGCTCTGGTACTGGTCATACCTCACTGAGCCTGGCTAGAAGAAAAATCAGACAAGCATTTTTATCTTCTTCCTGATGAGTTTAGATTTACAAAGATTTGTGCATTTAAACTGAAAGCACAGAATAATCAGCAAGCAAGCTCTAGTTTTTATTACACTGTATTTTAAAGGGCATACAAAGCAGACATTATTCTTCCCCAGATAAAGAAATAAAGTAAGTAGGACCAAGTTATACCCAAAAAAGCATCAGCACTTCTTGTGCTTTTCCATGAAGCAAACCTCTCAGCACATTTTATACGGCAGCAATTGTCACCAGTGGCATTGTATGGTGACAGCTCTTGTAGCCTGCGCAATCAGCAGCTTGCAGGTTATTGTGCATTTCTGAAAAGGAAACATTTTGAGGCATGTCTGGGAGGCAAAGTGACTTGAGATGCATAATTTTTGCAACTATGCTTTCCAGTTAAGAAACTTTCCTTTTCAGTATCCATGCAACCATCAAAGGCAGCACTTAAAGACAAGCATGGAATGACCAACTTCTCCTCCAAGAGTTGACTGATAAAACATGGCCATGGCTCACAAACAGCACAAAAAGGGTTATTTGATGTAATTTGAATTACACAACATGCAGTTCTTCAAACAAAAACAAAAGGGCACACAAAGACACCAATCAACCAAGTTTCCTGGTCAAACAGGGGCTTTGTCATCAACATTTTGAGTTCCTTCTAAGGTCCTTTTCCCTGAAAAACTCCTATAGTCCACTCAATTTAATCAATTATCATGTACTACTAAAATGTGAACAAAGTAGTTGTAAAACCAGTGATTTATACATTTGCAGTATTTATCACCATGCCTGTACAAAAAAAAAGGAAATTGGACCACAGGGGTTTGCACCTTCTGCTTCTGCAGTTTAACCATTTTACTGCTGCATGAAAAGGAAGGTTAACACATGCCTTATAATGGAGCAATGCTACTTTCTTTCTTATAGCAAGAAAACACAAGGAAACAGAAACTGGAAATTTCAATGTACCACAGTTAAAAAGTTTGTAGCTCACATGCACCAGTTTTAGCCTTACAAAACCATCTTTCACACTTCTCCTTCCCCTCCCCCGTATTACTTTCTGATACATAGGAAAAAATGTTACACTATAAGGTTATTAAAGATAGCTGTCATGGGTTTTAAATGTGACAGTTTTGAAAGGAAGTATCCCCTTTGTGATATTCACGATGTGTTTCACATCCTATAAATCTCACAACAGAGCCTGGCAATTTTAATAGATGGGCTAGTTATCAAGATTAACTGAGATTGTCAAGCCTGAAAAGTGCCATGAAGGTTAAAATCTAGTTGCCACTCAGGTTCGTTTGTTTGGGGTTTTTTTCAGTGCTTTTACTTTCCTCCCAATACAGAAGTGCAGTGTAGTTGCAGTGTTTGGATAGATGACAGGCAGTCTCTGCAATTGTAGAAAGCAGTGCTAACAAAACCCAGTATATGAACAACCAAAACCAAATACATTCATGCCCATATATATATATATACACACACACACACGTACATATATATGTATTTGTATATTCAGCCTACATATTCCCTGTTTACAATGGAAATAATTTTCCTGGAAAAATAAAAAAATAATCCTTTTTCACTCAACTCTGAAAGGTAGAGGAACATCTAACAGAATGTAAATACATATTTGCACAGCTCTCTGCTCTCTCTTATCAACATCTTCAGCATGTTATTCTAGGCATTTTTCTCTCACGACTGATAAAGCCATCAGGTACATTAGGTAGCTGGGTTAAGTTGCTACTTTTTAGCATCTCTGACTAGTGAGTTACCAAGCAGAGTCAGAGCAGTCTCCAAAACTGGCACGATTCAGTGTAGCTTTCCCCTGACAAGTTACAAGCGTTCCCCTAGTGAGTCCAACAGGTCCAAACAAGCCTGACATTCAAAACTGTTAGATAGCTCTTCCTGCTTTCTGAATCAACAAGAATCTAAAAATTGTGAACCACAGTGCAATGCAAATACCATTCTTCAATTCCAAAACTTTACCCTAACACTCTGCATCTCTTTTAGAAAGCACATGAAAGCTTGAAGGAAAATAAAACAACCAAAAATACCAAACGTGGGTGTTGGGGGTGAAGGAAGAAGGAGCTGCCTATATGATCAGGAACTCACACAGACAAACACGGCATGTATTTATAACACAGCTTTGGATAGCTCTCCCTAAAATTATTTAAACAACACCAATACTGTATGAATTCCCAAGCAAGGCCAGTCATGGGAGGTAAAAAACCTACCTTGAAAGGTTCAGTATACTTTGAAGGTCTTTACTTGCTTGCTCACCATAGTGAGGTTTTTAATACTGCTGAAGTTGAATTCCTGACTTTTGGGAAGACTGAAGTAAAAGCACTGCAGCAGGGTATTTAAAATGCACAGTCACACCACCTGCAACTGCAGGCAGAATTAAAATGACAAAATTGCTTTTAGCAAATTTTCTGCTCTTCCATGATAATGTTTATCCCCCTTTGAAACGTCATGGTTAGATGATTACTTAACAGGTCTGCAGGTAGCCTACACGTGAACAAGTAACACCTGTAATTTCACATTTGTAAGAAAGACAGAAAACAAAAACGAAGTGTATGCAACACACCATACACTAATCAAGAGCAATCTTCTTATATGTTCCAAAGATAGCATTCGATCCATAAGTTTCCCAAGACTGCCTTGGTACCAAAGTTTAAGATAAACCAACCTTAACAGCCATGAACTTGTCAGGAGAAATCAGGTATGGGCAAGAAAAATAAATAAGATTGATTCTACCAGTATTCACAACTGCAAATTTATTTCTTCTCATTCTCCCCAGGCATAAGTGAAAACAAACTAAAGACTAGTAGAAAACTCAGATTTTTTTGGTAACAGGACTATGATTATTGCTTTTTCTGCAAAAGCACAGTAAAATACCAGAAAATTAGTATTGCTTATCATAAGACCTAGCATTATTGGAAATAAGAATTTTTTTTTAGCCAAGGCACACCATCGTCCCTTCTTCTTATTTCCAATAATGCTAAGTCTTATGATAAGCAATACTTAAACCTCTTTTATTACTTTCTATCAAAAATTTAATTTACACAGCCCATTTGCTTTCTTCAAGACACCTTTCTTATTTAAATGATTTTTTATTCAAGTTACTGTCAGAAGTATTATAATGTAACAAAGACTTAAATAATTTACAAGGGAAAACAATGTAGATTATTAAAATTAACATTCACTGAGCTCTCTGAAAAGGCAGGTTGGCCTAGGAACTTAGGGATCTTTTCACTGAAACACAAGTCTGTCAATAAAAACTCACCTGTTAATTTATTCACCTTTTTTTCTTCATGCCTGCAGCTAAGTAAGAGGAAATAAAAGCATTCTTCCAAGAGAAGGGGGAAAATCAGTTGATTTTGCAAAATGGAACCTTTCATCAGTGCTTAGCTGAAGTATTAATTCACAACTTGGGTTCCCAAATGAATACAAGAAATTTTAAAGTCAAAGGTGTTTTTAATAGTCACTGTTTTTTGAGTTTTGAGCCTCAGGATAAGACATTTATATGCAAACCTAACAGTCAGACGCCTGCTAAGGGGTAAATGAGGAATGGAAAGTGACAGATTTACAAAAAATAGTTTGTGCAACCCTAGAAATTTAAGTTCATAAAGAAGTTTAAAACACCATTGAAATAAACCATACAACAATATCCTGAGGTTTGTTTACTCTCATGGTTTTATGACAATTCACACTGGAATAATCCTGATTTCTTAAAATGATAGTGAAGTGAAAGCTTTGGCCCTTTAAAATAGCTATATTCCATTTTTAAAGTAAAACGCTGCCAAACATTTCACAATGTTTTACCGTCTACTGGTATTTTCTCACATATGTAGATAAAATTGATGAGGTTCTTAGATTTCTTTACTCTTTTTCAAGTGAAAACTAGAGTAGATTTTAACATTCTTTAAAATTCATAAAATATAGGTTTAGAATGCATGCCAAGCTTCTATAGCACTAGGATAGATAAAACCCCCAATGTTATCTGTAAATGATAAAATGAATATACCATTTTTAAACTGAAGGCCATTTCCTAACACTCTGCCACTTTGAAACCCTCCATTTGTTCTGGTTTTTTTTTGGTTGTTCTTTTACTACCTAACGTTTTCAGTGTTTGCACTTCCCATACTGTAAAAACAAAATGCCTTCTCTCCACTGCTGTGCTCTGGGGCTTGTCACTTGTGACTTCCAAAGAACATTTATTTGAAAAAAACCCTGCGTTTTTTTATTTAAACACTTCTTATGTAATTGGCCTAAGGGCAATTGTTGTATTTCATAAATATGCATAAGAGACCAAACACTGCACTGATACTTCCTCTTTAAAAAAAAATACAGGAGAAATTACATAAACCTTAGCACCTTCTAAATTTGAATATTGACATTGTCTTCTCCCTGAAGAATCCTAAAAACCCCACAATATATGTGTGTCTTTATTGTCTTCTATGAAGCAAATAATTTATCAGTGTCTGTAAGCACAGCAATTGTTTTATTTTTAAGAATCCAGAAACCTAAACCCGAGTTTTGGAATACCGTGAATCCTTGTCAAAAAAAAAAAAAAAACAAACCCTGGAAATCAAATATGAGCAATCTTAGGAGCCAAAACAATTGCTTAGATCACAAAATCCAAACTTATGCCTTAGCATGAAAATATATCTTCCTATGAGGTTATCCAGCAAGTTAATATTACTTCACAGTCTAACACAGTCCTAGAATGTTACTCTAGATGTATGAAAATGTCAACCCAAAATACTATGTGGAAATAAATAAAGTACATATTTATTGCCAAAGTCACATCAACAAACTTGCATATAAATGGGATGAAGTTTACCAGAAACACAGTGCAATTAACTTTCTTATAATGTGAGGGGCTTCCTGGTTGGTTAGTTGTTGTTTGGGTGGGGTTTCAGGTTTTTTGTTGTTGTTGTTGTTTGGGGTTTTTGTTTTAGTTTATTCTTATTTTTATTTATTTTTAAGAAATCATGAAATATTTCTAAGTTCCTGCCTATTCAAGTAACTTGTTCACAACATCTGCTATGACTGGATGCTTCACTGGGAAGGTACACAGAGGCAGACACGGGGGCATCTGCTCCACGTATACTGAATGCGCTGTGCTAAGTGAACACTGATCCTCTGCTTTGAAATCACCAGGATGAACACTAGAAAAGGATTCTGCCATACTGGTTTGCTGGAATGCCATTGGATTCCTCCTTAAAGGAGGGGGAAAGAACATGAAAAAGGCTCTCATGTAACACAATTCAGTGTTTTAAACATGGAAAGCACTGAAAAAACAAGGCATGACTAATAGTGTGGGCTCGGAGGGGCTCACAATTACACAGCATTCAAGAATCAAGGTTCAAGTAGGCAGCTCTGCATCTGCAGCACTCTGCTCACATCCCTGAACCTGACTTCCAGCCCCAGCAGCGATGCCCAGGCAGTCATCTTCACCACGGATACAGACGGAATACAGAGCTTCTCTCACTCCTTCAATCACGTTCTCAAAGCAAAACCCAACACGCCATACAAACGTAGTCCTTCACACTATGAACAATGCAAACTTCCCTCCTTCAAGCCCAGCCCGTTTCCAGTTCCCCGCCCGGCGAACAGCAGCCAGCCTCGCACAGCCACAGCTGCGCCGCCGACAGCAGGCTCGCCGCTGCTAGCCCACCGTAGCACCCGGGAGGGCGTCGGGCTGAGCAGGTACCGCCTAGGAACTGTCCCTGTCCAAAAATCTCATCAGACCGCGGTTAAAAAGGCAAAGGCGCGGTAACTTCAAATCCAAATCCCTTTTCTCTCTTTGGGCACCTCAGACACGGTGGAAAGGCAACGCGGGTGTGAGCCTGCCCTCGCCCCTTGCCCCGCCGCGCTCAGAGGCCACGGCTCCATCCGCCCTCACCCACCTGCCAAGGTCCTCGCCCGTCTCGTAGTGCTCCTCCAGGTTCTCCTGCCGGAACACAGTCATGGTCGCCGCCCGCCGCCGGCTTCAGCCCCTGCTCGGCGCCCTCATCACCAGCGCCCCGGAGCCGCCCCGCGCTCGGCTGCGCGCCCTGCGGAGGAGCGCGGAGGTGAACGCCCCTGCCCGCGGTCCCTCCCGGCGCCGGGGGCTCTCCCCGTGCTCCTCACCCGCTAGGGAAGCGGCACCCGCGGGCCGAAGAGCGCCTCCCCTGTCCCTGCCCGAGCGCCGGGAGAAGAAAGCGGCGCTCCGCGCCCCCGCCCCTTCCCCGGCAGCGGCAGCCGCCCAGCTGCCACCGGAGCCCGGCCGCCCGCCCGCCGCATTCCTCAGTGGCTCCGTTGCCCTGTCAACCGGGACGTGCTGCCGGGCCTGCGGCATGAGCCCCCCCCCGCCCCGGACATCTCCGCAAGCTGACCCCGGGCGAGCCGCCGTGCCGGGGCGAACGGCACCGGCTCTCCCGCGGCGCCACCCGCTTACCCGCTCGCCCTCCCGCCGCTCCGCGCCCAGGGAAGCGGCGACAGCGCCGCGGCCGCTCCCGGCGGGCGCGCAGGCACTCGCGGTGCGGCCGCGCGGCCAATGGGGAGCGGCCCGCCCGCCGCGCCGCCCTCCGCCCCTCGCCGCGGCCTCCCGCCCCTGCCCCGCCGCCGCCTCCCGCCGCTCGGCCAGGTGCGCCCACCCCGCCCCGCCCCGCCCCTCTCGGCCCGGCACGGCCCGGCACGGCCGGCCCCGGCGGCGGGACCCGCCCAGCGCGGCTCTGCGGGCGGCTCCCGGCACGGCCATTGTGTGCGCGCCGCCGGCCGCGCCCTCCCGCAGCCCGCGCCGCCGGCGAGCCCCGAGGGACCGGCGGCCGCTGCCCTCCGCCCACCCGCCCCTGGCGCCCTGCTCTACCAAAAAAGACGTCCCCACCCCCGCGCCCGCCCCGTCCGGAGCCCCCGGGCCGCGCCAGCAGCGGCGAGCTCAGGAAGGTGGCTGTGGTCTGTCTGGCACACGCGCCCACCCCGGGCACACCGAATGATCCCGGCCCGCACGGAGAAGGGAGCCTCAGCCACTGGCAGCGCTCTCGGCACCTCACAAAGCAAATGCTCACGTGCTGTTTGCAGGTATTCTCACCAGGGCACAATAATCGCCGTTTTTCAAAATACAAGATACAGTCTACTCCCTCTACCGGGTGTTGCACCTTATATTTGGCGTTTTCGTGTCATCTTATGAGCTTCTGTCACTTCTCTGGCTCAGATTTCCCAGCACTTCACATTTTCTGAAGTATATTGGTCGCATGCCAAGTTGAGTACAGATTACGTTCTGAACACAAGTGTTTGTCCTAGTAGCTCCATTTTCCTCCTGTCCATTTTGTTCAGCCTTAGAAATGTACATGATGTCACATAGCTGAGCAACTTTTAAGTTCCGTCTGAACTTCGGAGGTGTTCAGAGAGAGAACTGCTCATCAAAGGTAACAGGAAGTTCAATGCACTCATATGATTTCACACCTACTTGATTTAGCTCTTGAAAGAGCCTAACCTTCAGATACAGGTCAACAAGTACAGAATCCCTGATATTTTCTGAGCGAGTTACAGCATGACCTTGTGGAAGTGTCAGAAATGTTTTTCACCTGCACTGAAGTTATCTGTAAATTGAAGGGAGGGTATTTGGTTGGATGGATGGATGTGAAGTTACACAAGACCCCCTGCAAAGAGTTTAGATCAAGACCTATGCACCCCTCTTTCATTTATAGGCAAAGATGCAGGTGTATGGATGTTCTGCCTTTTCTTCAGCCCATCTTCTTCATGTTTAACAGGTTTTCAAAGTCATGACTTGCACAGTTTACGCTGACAGATTTTCAACACAGCTCCAGGCTTTTAACAAACACCGGGTACAGGTTCAAAAGTTCATTTTGGTTTTGGAGATTGTTCCTTTGCTGAAAATAAGGACAACCAGTGTAGCCAGTCCATGGAATTTCCAGCACTCCAACCTTGCTTGATTCTTCAGGGCTTTTTAACTTCTTTACTTTGGGATGTTTTATGGGTGCCCTAAGCTCATATAAGAGTAACATTTCTTGTACCTTGTATGTATTTTGCATGGCAAGCTGTGCTCAAACATGCAATTCAGTACTACTCTTTATGTACCAACCCTGCTTCAACTGAAGGAAATGGAATTTTGCTATTGATACAAGTAAAGCATGTGCACATTGGAATCAATACACAATAACTGAGATAATTACCAAGATGCAAAGGAACAACAGAAAAATTAATTGCTTAAATGTTTCACTTTCCCCTTTCATTAAATAACTCTATTAGAAAATGGAAATCTTGCAACTGCAACCTGTCCATCTAGGTCTGGGACGCCTGAATTCTGTTGTCCCGGCCCCTCAGTGACTGCAGGGTTGTGTTTGAATCTCTTGTGGCAGCAGCACCATCACAGGTCACCACGTTGTATGCATGAGGAGGAGTCATACTCCACGTGAGTGAAGTCAGCCACAATGGCATATCCCTGCCATGGTGTACACAGATACAAAAGAAGAGGTTTGCCTACAGAAGTGCTGTTCCTGTTTCTTCAGAGACATACTCACCTGGTTTTGTCTGATGCAGTCCACTTTTAAAGGGCTTGCCAGCTCGTGGTGGGACTCATCTGGCAGTCTGGGAACAGTTAGTCCAGGTGAAAACCCAGTCCCATTGCTGTGCCTTCAAAATGTTCATAGACGTTCATGAGAATTATGGGATTGTACATGCAGTAAATGAAATAAATAATTCCAAATTGCTGTCAAATACAATTCAGCAATTGTGATTTTGGTTTATGCTTACAGGTTTAATAGCATATTGGATGAAATCCAGCCCTAATAAACTTGGTGGCAGAATCTCCATGATTTCCTAGTTCCATCATTTCAAGCCAGTGTGATTTTTTCACTTACTGTAATATAACAAAAATAATAAGATTAACTCCTTACTAACACCATTGTAAATCAGGAGTGATAGTGATTATTTCAGTGTGAAAGAGGCTCAGGAGCAAGATTAGTAACAATAAATGTGTTTTCAAAGGAATGATTTGTGGCCGCCATATTACTACGTGAAGTGTCTCATACGTTTTGTTGCGTTGAAAGGCAAGGGTTCTGTTTCTCAGTAAACATTACAAGGAATCAAACTTGCAAATATGTGTATCTCCCAGCAGCGTTAAGTGACAAGAAAGCTACATTGTTTCTGCAAGTCAAGTGATTTGTAGCACTCTTTAGCTACTTGGCTCCCCAACCTACTCAGCCTTTTCTACACAAAGTTAACAAAGAAGCTTATTAAGTGTATTGTTTCAGGATAAATCTTTTCAACAGCGCTGTCAGATTATTTTCTGGCATCCAGGTAACATATCTCTCCCAACAATGTAAGATCCCAATTATGGCAAAGACCATAAATTACTTAGGCTGGATATTACTTCTGTGTATAGTTTTCTTTTTCAGATCAGAATTTGTTTTCAGCATGACTACAGAAGCAATTTCCTGGGTTATGTGTGATAACCTCTGCTGATTTATAGGTTTTCCATCCCTATTTTAATTTCTCATGAGGCAGTCTAGCTACTGGTCCCAAAAATTCTCTATCCATCATAAACATCAGGGATGATAGCACAATTGAAAGGTGACAATCGGTGTCACAGAGCCACTTCTAGTAAACCCAAAGCACTTCTTCCAGAAAAGTTGTTCCAGGTGTGCCAGTCCATTTGGTGATTCGGTCTTGCATCACTCAGAAAGCAGACAGAAAACACTGATTCACAAAGGCCTAAAGCTGCTGACAAGGTGGGACCTCTAGCCTCACAAGGCAGTGCTTCTAGGGCAGTACCTAGACTCAACTAAGTGGTGCAGAGTAAGTTTTTCTAGGTGGGAAAATAATTCCTTAGCCTTTCAATCAGTAAACAAAACACTATGTTGTTTAAAATTGCAAAAGTTCATTTAATTGCTGTGTTTTGGAAGACACATAGAAATAAAGTTCATAGAAAATTATCAGCATCACTGTTCTGGAAGCATCTCAGAATCATTAGTGCCTTTTTTATTCTCTAGGTATTTATGTCAGTTCTTCAGGAAAAAAAAAAAACCAAAACCAAAACCAAAAAGCTTACAGCTAACCTAGTACCTGTCAACTCATGTGTTTATTCATCAGGGACCTGTACCATGTACATACCCCAACAAGTGCTCTTCTCTACTGAAAAATATAAGCTATTGATGAAAATAGGGAGACTCACATCTGTGGTGGAGAGATCATTTTCCCTGAAGCTGAACTGTGATCATGAAAGCCTTTGACAAATGACCCAAGAATAATCACTAATCAAAATCAGGGCTAAATAGCAATTACATTCCTTTGAATTATAATAATTCTCACTTGCAGGTTTGGTCTCTGTGTTATTGTATGTTTCTTTAATAGAAAATAATCTGCAAATGCTTGATTTTAATTTTTTGGCAGAACTGTTTTTTTCAGAAAAGAATGTTTACTCCAAGTCAAAACATTTTGACAAAGATTGTGTTAATGCATAATTTCAGTAAGATAGATGTGCATTTTCTATGTTTAGTTAGAATATCACTTTTAATAGTATACCTTTTTGTTGAATATTGAATAACATATTCTGCGGGGCAAAAATATATATGTTCTAAAGTAGCATAACTAAATCCTTTGGTTTTTTCACTTTTTAATTCTGAGCTCAAAACAAAAAAAATCAAATATGTAACTACAATTTTCATAAATTTTCTTCAGTCAGGCCAAAGGATATTCTAAATCTACACTTGAAAGAAGAAGTCAACAAAACACAGGTAATTCCCATGCTACCTCAAAAAATTTACAGGGACCATGAGGGACTTGTTTGTACTGTATATTGCACTATAAACCTTGAACTTGACTGACATCTCAGTATCATGATAAGCATGTTTAATAATAAATTTTATAACATCTGCTGTGATAAAGCCGTGAGCTTTGCATAAGCTTTTATGCAATAGGCATTAGATATCCTGCCACTCAGTTTTGAAATACCGAAGATCATCTGACCTACCAGTAATATATGATACAACAAAAACTTACTTGCACTGATCAGTAAGTTTCATGAAGTAATGGATGACAGGATGAGGTAGCATTTCCTGTTCTGTATTTATGTCTTTATATTCTTTTTTTTTTAAGGGAATCTCTACAGTTCCGGTCAGTATAGAAACAAAGAAATCAAGGTATACATATGTGGAAAGGAAACAAAAACATTTAATAAGGGAACTTAAATTTATACAGTGACTTTCATTCAGTGCTCCTCAAATACTTTGCAAACATTGGTTCCTTTAATTATCCTTTCCTACACCTCTGTAACAGTTAGGTGTAAAGTAGTTTTACTTGTAGATTCTGAACAGGTACTCCATGCATTCACCATACTTGAGAACCATCTTTAGAGAAACCTACGTGAAGGGTAGAAGAGATTGGTGGGATAGTGCCAGTGGTGGTTTATTTTGGTGCTCTAACTCACCAAACTTCCCACAGCACTTTCAGCTGATGTCAGGTGTTAGAAGGTAAATGTGCTTGCTGACACATGGCCTTGGCTTGTTGCCTGCCAAAGCCACCTGTGGGTTCAAATTCCTTTGGCATGGTAAAGTAATGTGGCGTTCATAACCTTATCCTTAGAAATAAATGATGAGTAGTGTTTAATGTATCATTTTACAGATAAGGCATGGGAAATGCAGGCTGGATATAGAGTTTAATCCCCAAACCATGGATGTATATTTAGCTGCTGAAAATATTTTTTCTTTTTTAGCTAAACACGACTAAACTGTACATGAAGAATGTCTGTAGGATCTGCATGATGTGCACAGTATAAGACTTGAAATAAATGATGATGATTGAAAAAAGATGCTATCCTGACACTGAACTCCTTATTCCAGTTAGATTCTAAGACTGTCTCTGTCAGATACCGTGAGACAAGACACCTACACAGTAGTGTTTCCTTCAAGGATGAACTATGAAAATCTGGATTTAAAGCCATTAATGCTTTTAAATGCTGCCCCGGATTTTTCCTGTCTCAGCAGGTCTGGCATGACAGATATACTACTGTGGAGTCCATAAAAAATACCTTGTTACTACAGCAAGTGTTACTATCTCCTTGGTTTTGAAAGCACATTTACCACAGGAATCTCAAATCTGTACACTCATCAAAACCTCAGTCTTCACACTGGTGCTTGCATGTGCCTGTCACAATTTTTGTTGGAGAAAAGCTGATGATGCAAGACTAGTGCTAAACCAGAAAGGATTTAGCAGGTGATATTTAAAGGTAGAAATGTGGGAGACTTCTTTTACGGGATTAGTACATGATCCGGGTTGCTCAAAATACTGGGGAATCAAGGGCAGCAGTTTGAAAATCATGAACTGGGATGAACGCATCACCTGCCCAGCACCCTGACAAGCTATAGGTGTTGTTAAAGGAGTAG
Organism: Emberiza elegans; assembly: GCA_024865655.1. NCBI lineage: Eukaryota > Metazoa > Chordata > Aves > Passeriformes > Fringillidae > Emberiza > Emberiza elegans. The sequence goes on along the minus strand of JALJVW010001283.1, from coordinate 24,360,900 downwards.
CATTCTCCAGCTATTTGTGAAATGCCTATGTGTGAAGTCATTGGCATATGAAAAAAAAGCTGTCTGACAGTTTTGCAGCCTTTGCTCTGTGTATTTGGGCATTTCTGAAAACAAATCAACCCTAAGCATGAATCTACAACAAACAGAACTTGTATACAATTGTCATCTAGATGTTAGGGAGCTAAAGTAATCATCTTTGGCATGTTTCATGCCCGTATATTCATGCCAAAAGTCATTCTGCCTATCTTGCTTACATGTACAGCAGATAATGAAACAATTGTGCCTAATTTCTGAAGAGAGAAATTGGAATTTTGTGTTCAGCTTCCTTTGTGTGAGATTCCTTTGCCCAGGTATTGCCCGCAACACACTGATTGTGCTGAGTGCTTCTCTGTGTGTGTGTATGCCACACAGAGAGCTAGACAGAAGCACAACTCAACTTCTGCAAACTGGGGATTGATCAAGCAAAAGGAAAAAAAACACAAGAGGCTTCTATAATGTAAATTACACATAATCTTGGAGAGCTGATTAAAAGATGCTGTATATTGTTCAAATACTCTAATCAAGTCACTTGTAAGTTTCCTGTGGTATAGAAAAAAGCCTGTCCTGATGAAATTCGAGTTTCAGAGCTTGATCTTTAAGTTTGCCTGGTGTAAGTGGTACTGCTTGTGATGCTCAGCCATTGCCTGCTGAAGTTTGTTTCCCCAGACCCTCCCCCTCCACTTTATTTTACCTAGTTGCGTTGTTAGTTCAAGGTAACACAACCTTGATATGTCCAGCCTTTCTGTGGATGGTTACAAAAACCTGATGAGGATCAGAGAGTCAGACAGTTTACCTCATAGCACCTGTTTGCTGATGTAGTGGGAGTAAAAATGGTGGAGGAAGGACTCTGGGATAAAATAACAATTTCAAAATTAACACAGGGTGTATGTGTAATGTTGAGGACCAGTATTGAGCGCTTCTCATGATGCGTGGTTCAGAGTGTGTTAAAAGAAGTGTTAAAACCATTTTTCTCAGCTGAATGAATCCTTTCCAGCATGCCTTCAAATAATTTTGTACTTCATCCCTTAAATTGATTTATTATTGTATCACAAATAAAGCTGAACAAATGATTTAATGAGTTCAGGTACTACAATGGGTGGGCTATGTTGTATATTTTAGTGATTATCTTCTTTCTGTACAATTTTCAAAAGAAAAGCAGCAGCCATATACATACATACTCAACTGTCCCAGTAGGATTTTACATCCCGAGTCCCTGAAGGATTTTCCTTCTCCATATACCCTACAGGCTTCTCAGCTACAAACAGAACAGGTGTGAAAAGTGAGGGTGCTGCTGTATTGCAAAAACCAATATATATTTTATTATTTATTAGTCATTGTCACAGCTCCCTATTAGTATGGAAACTTCTCACAGGAATCTGAACCTGAGATTCAGCAAAGCAGATCTGGAGGTCTAGATGTTAGACATAACAGTATCAGCTGTTAATCTGGTGGAGTAAACCACTGCTTACATAAGTACAGGCTGGAGAATTTGTAATCACTCTGCTGCGTGAGCATCTCAGTGTGCAGTATCCTGTAGAATGAAGGGTGAAAGTCAAACTTATGTGCTTAAATAAAGGGACTGCTCTTCAAATCCAGAATCTCATCCTGACTTCAAGACATAGGGAGCAGCATGGGTCCACCGTTAAAATACAGAATGTCATTCTCTTAAGAACAGTAGCATCATGATTCATTCCTATTCACATTACAAAAATTATACACTATTTATATGCATATTGCTCAAATAGATACCATTGTACCTGTAAAGAATTACTAAATGGGAAGTAAGCATTCAGAACATTGTATTCTTGAATTAACAAAGACATGCATTAACAATGATGGGTCTTGTACCTGAAACCATATTTAGCAACTAATTTAACTGACAGGCAAGGAGAAAGAGTTCTGTCATAGAGACATGACCTTCAGCTATCAGGCTGTTGCAAAAACCTAATGGATAATATTATGTTAAGCACCTTCAAAGCTCGAAGCTCCTTCTTTTTCTTTCTTCTCTCTCTCTCCCTTTTTTTTTTTTTTTTTTTTTTTTTTTACATTAGATACCAGTATTTAAACAAGCAAAGATATTTTACAATCTGGCCAACGAGAAAAAAATTCTAGTGATGATACATGAAAGAATAACAAAGACGTTTGAGTAAATTCAGATTAAATACTAGAAATTACTATTTAAAATCTGGTGAATATTGCTCAAGGGGAGAGACTGCCTTGAACACAAGCGAGGGAGATAGGTGGGTTGGTGACTCAGCTGCACAAACAGGACCTCTGGCTCTGGAGCAAAAGCAGTGGTAATGGAAAAGGACTGGGACCAGAGGAGGAGGAATGACGAAGCTCATGTCTCTGCCATGGCCTTGGAAAATCTGCTGCTGCATTGTCTTTCATGAGTAGTGAGAACATGAAGAAACACCTGAGAACACTAATGTCTATTCCAAATGAAGTGAAAACTATTCTTTAATATTAAACATCAGAAAGTTATCCAGGGCTAGTTCTTCAGCTGCTGTTAATCAGTATGATAAACTGGTTTGGTTCTGTAAAGTAATGGAACCAGGATAATTTAAACAAGGTCAGTACTTAACAGGAATTAACTGTTTAACTTAACCACTTGACTTAGGAGGATTTAGTGCTAAAGAAAAGGCATGTGTGAATCCAGCCCTGGAGAAATATCCGGACAGCTCAAATGCCTGGCTAGATACTGAGCGTGAGAGTGGAAATGGTACATTGTTTCAGAATAATTACATGGAAGCCAGGATTTTTCCTTTCCTGGTACAAGCCTGTTAAAATTAGATTACATTGTGTTCCAGTGTTCAGACTTTGGAGTGTGTTCTGCAAGCTCTTCTCGGCCTCTTTGTCTGCAATGGAGGTGTTAATTTTGAAGTTGCTGTGGTGCAAAGGAAAGGTGACACACTGAATTAATGCAACAGCACTTTACCTAAGAAAATCAGGGTTGTACTTCAAATCTGATATTGTTCTGGCAATGTGCTAGTGCAGGTGCTTGTTTCCATCTCTCCCAAGAGACAGAGAGCAGTGCTGTAGAGCTGACACCAGCAGTTAGTGCATGTGCAGAAGAGATACGAGACTGCGGATGGACGGCTGCTCACAGGCGTTGTCAAAGGGGACCGGACTGGAAACATTTCAGGCAGCACATCCTGTGCTTCCTCAGCACACTGAGAACTCACTTGTCTTCTCTACACCTGTCAAAACAACAACTATTGCATCCTCCACCCCAAAACACGCAGATGAATAAAGGCTGGGGGTGGGGAGGTTTTGCTGATTATTGACTCTAATGAAGGAGAGTGGGTGGTGATAGCACATAGCAGAAACCTAGAAGAAAGGCAGTATGATATAATTTCACCCTGGGAATCTATTGCTATGGCAACAAAGAACAGATTTTTTTTTTTTTTTTTTATAGGGTTCAATACAAAAGTATCACAAAAGGAGAAATCACATTTTTGACAAACCCTTCCTCTTCCTTGTTTGTATTTTCTTCATTTGTATTTGTATTCATTTGTACAGAAATATTTGTAAATATGAAAAATAAATGTTTGTGGCAACTAACATTTCTCTTAAAAGAAATAAAGTATGGTTGTGTTAGCTTTATTGACTTGGTGTGAAGTGACATCAAATTTCCTGTTTATGTTCTTGATGTCCAGGCTATAGACCACTCAGAGTTTGCATTTCTTTAACAGCTATTGAAGTGTTTCTCAAAATTTAACAAGGTGTGACTGAGGTCAGAATTTGGCCTGCACCATTTTCAATTATATACAGATAAAAAATTAATTAAAATAATTACTTCTGGTTAAAGCTACTGAAGGAGGTTTTGATGGCCATTACAAGACACCCTGGCAGCAACATTTCTCTTTAGGAACTGCAGCAGCTTGGGATGGTGAATAGGTGCTTAGGGAGCCAATTTTCTACATTTTCTCTGTGAGAAAGGTTAAAGCTTTGCAGCAACATTAAATGAAGGAACAGTTCTAATCATGCCTCTTCAGGAAGAATTAAAACCTTTTATCAGAATCCCAGATTAATATTGTGTGGCTCTGTGCCAGCAATGCCTGCCAAAGCCCTGGAATCACCACTCTGTCTGCTGGAGACAAGCTGCTGATACAAGGAAGAGTGACGAGTTCTGGGTTTACTTCCCTCTTCAGGGTTCAAATGAGCATTGTGATCTACTAGCTAGATGAGCTAAGGATTAGCCTGTACTGGAGATCTGCTCCCCTGTTTCCCCTTTGAGGCATCTTCATTTCATGACTTTAGGCTTTATCTCACCCTGTTCTCCTAATGCCTGCACTATGGAAAAAATTATTTGCTATTTCTTTGCTCAGAAAAGATGTTAATTTCAATTGTGTATTCATGTTTATACTATTTTAGTTCTAGACTGGGTGTAATTCTATTTCTTTTTTACTATATTGTGTATTTTGAAATATCTGCAAGTTTTTGTATGATACTAAAATGGTATTTTTCCACACCTTTTTTCTGACACAGATCTTCCAAGAGAGTTATCTGCTGCTGTGAGATACCCTAAGCTCCATGAATAAAAAACTCCTGGAAGAATCAATAATATTGATAGTTAAAATACAAATTTAGTGAAGAAAGGCAGCACACCTATGGCAAGAGACATTGACTCAAACAGAGGAATTTCTTGGTATGACTAATTTGTACAAAACACAAACAAACCAGATCCAAATTGAAACAAGAACAGAGAAGAACAAATAAGAACCAGGGACTCAGTTTGACAGAAGACAAAGTTAATGTATATTAGCTTTGATATAGGACCCTAAGGGGTTTTTCCCTCTAATACGATGATGAAACAAGGATGCTGTTCTGTTAAAAACTCAGTTTGGAAGTACCTACCAAGCTGGGAGGTGCAGAAATATTAATTTACTACATTTTCACTATATTTAGCATACATCTATAGCAGATTAGATTGACAAGCATTGCTCACCTTTGACCATTTCAAAAAGCTGTTGGGACCTGAGTAGCATAGAGGGATCTGTGGTTGTTGAGTATAGGAATCTGTGGTTGACATTGACCTTACTCATACAGCTCTGGAGCATGCACTTCCTCATCTTTGTTCGCAAACAAGGCTGCAAACAAACCTTAGCATGTGTTTGGTGTCCTGAAATGAAAACCTCTGGCAAAGAGGGAAGTCTTCTTAGGGCATATTGTGCAGTGTCAGCCTTTGTCCAGAAAAAAATATCTGCAAGGACCAGTGCTGCTGAGATATTTTCTGAGATAAATTTTCACTCTATCTTCAAGCGTCTTGCCTATAAATTATGAATTTTCAATCAAAGGACTCTGTCCGGCAGACAAGGATTCTGCCACAGAATTACTGCTCACAGAAACTGCAATACTTGTATCTGGATGGAAAGGCATTGAATAACATGTCTGTGACACTGAAGAAGTAAAACTTGGTCTCAGAGTTCTTGGTGCATAAAGAACAGGAAAAACCTTATGTGCTTTTTGGCCTGGTATCTGCTTTTAATGTTTATGTGCTCTTGTTCTCACAACATCACTACCACTTTTCCTGCTGGCAGGCCCTCTGGCAGGAAGCCCAGGCCCTCTGATGTGAGTGAGCCTTGGCACTGCTGCTAGTGTCAAGTGGAGTATCAGCTTCTTCTATCCCTTTGTGCGGCTAATGGAGCTTTAAATGAGCATGGCTTTCCTATGTGTTTGTACAGAACTTCACATTGTTTTTTTCAGAGTTGTACTTGACTTTTTTTGTTTAAGCACTAACCACAAGCACCTAAATTCACCTGTGCTATTACTATACCCTAGCAATAATATATGGCAGGCACAAATCCACTCTTTTTCTTCTTCTAAGGCTGATAATAAAGAGACCTCTGTGAATACTGTGGAGTACTTTGAGGTTGCTGTTAGTTAAGTTATAATATTTTTTTGAAACAAAGTATGTTTAGTATGAACTGATTTTTGTTGAATATCAAATGCTTAGAATTTATGCAGCAGAGACCTCCCACCTTGTATGTAACAGAACAGTAGCAATTTTACCTTCTATTAAACAATACGGATATATTCTGCCTTGTATCTGTGTAGGCTGCAGTAAGTGTGCATGTTTTTTCTATGGAAAATTCTTGTTGAATTGAACAAGAAAGAAATTGGTAATATTCCATAGAAATTTAGAGGAGCTAATAGCTATGAATGGAGAATTACATCCCTGTTACAGTGCTCTCTGGGTAGTTTCAACTATTCAATAGAAAGCTTGTCATTCCTTATTAAACTCCATGGAAATTTCCTCTAAATGCTGGTTTTTGAGCTTATTGGGACTGGAAGTAGATGCTAAGCATTGCAAGCACCATAATTTTACTGGACAATTAAAAGTTATTTTTTTGTCTGCCTTACATTAGGTGTCATTCTTCTGGGACCAAAAGACAATCTGAAATCTAAATTCCTTTATAGTGGTGCACTATAGCAGCGCCAGTGGGATAGGGGGAGAAAAGGTGGAATGCGTGGGATGTCATCACAGCTTTAACCTGGTAGAAAGAAGATAAATAGGATGCTCATTCTTGTCTTTAACTCCAAAACAACAATACAACCCACACTATACTGTACAGCCACACTGCTTCAGCATTGATTATTGCTTAGAGTTCAGCAAATTAACATATTGTTATATTGGTAGGTATTAATAAATCCTGCGGTGTGATAGGTGGAATTGTGTCTGCCTGTGGGCTGCAGGAAACCCTAGTGTACATTCAGGGATTGCACTTCCCTGAATGACACAGAGCCTCTGTGATTCTAGTATCATAGCAGCATCCATGAGTGATGATCTTTTTTTCTGAGATTTGTTTATACAAAGAACACTGTCAGTATGAGTCCTGCCCTTCTACTCTTCACCACAGTGAAAAGAAGGACTGCAAAGTGGTCCTACCAGCTTCAGTGTGAGTCATGGGGGAGTTCTCTGTGGTGGGAACAACTTGGTGCTTGGTGCCTGTACAGACATTAGTGCACACTGAGCTTTAATCACAAAAAGGCTTGGTTGTGCAATGGCATAGAAAAGAAAGAAATAACACTTATAACAATACTTTCTAAATGTGCTTTCCTAAGAATAAGAAGGAATTTAGGGAGTTATTGTGCCTGAACAATGTAAAGCCATATGGCTAGCCTTTTTCTTTGTGCTCACCAGGTCACGCTGTGTGCACTGCTCAGGAGAACTCAGCTCCAGAGGAGTAGTGCTGCTCCTGTAGCAGCTGAGAGTAAGCAATTTGCTTTGCCTATGGTCTTCTCAGGCTAGAGAGTGGAACCTCAGGTCTACACACTCCTCACTTCTTCCCTCACAAATGCAATAGGATTAGTGAACAGAGACCTTGCTTTCAATCAGGCCTACCAAGAAAGCAAGGGGGTGAAATTGATGTAGTGAGGTTTTTGCTATCCTCTGCTTTGGCAGGTAAACACACAGAAGATGGTGCTGGAATTTGCTTGTACATAGCAATACTGAAAGACAATGCTGACTGTGTAGAAGAATAACTGTAGCACCAGTCCCTGCTCTTACAACTTTGGGTCAAACTACTGTTTCCATTTGGCCCTGAAACTTCTGTGCAAGAGGAAATGCTTTCATTAACAATTTCTCTATGAAATTATAATCTATCACCATGTCAACTATTGCACAGAGAGGAGACCAAGCAGGAAAATACAGGGTAACCATAAATATCTGTTTATTTCATTTTGTCTGCTGTCATTGGTATTAGTTCATGCATTAGTTCAAAGTGTAAAATAACCAGTTGTCATGACTTAGGAATAGCACTGCTCAATTCAGTGTCCCCCACCAAGACTCTCCCAAATGAGACACCACTTATTTGCTCACCCTACTTCCCCTTCCCCTTCTCTCTTGGGGGATGGAGTTGAGAATTGGAGGCACAAAAATATGAAGATCACAGGTTGAGACAGGAGCAATTTTTGGGAAACAGCAATGAGATAAGAAAATGAACAGCTACAGCAACAATACTAATAACAAAAGTGTACAAAGAGAGGTTGATATACATGGAAATTGCTCACCAAAGCCAGGAACATGGTCAACAACGGTGGGAGGACCCTTGCCACACCCATGGCCATGCTTGCTGTCCTGACTGGGAAGGGCCACCATTTTCAGAAGAGTGAGAGTGCCTTTCCCTCTGCCCTGGCAATGATGTAAGATGGTATTTAATAACATGGTCTTGGTCATGCCTGCTGTCACTGATCTGGATGGGAACCAGGACACCACTTCTGAAAGCCACTGCACTTAGACGGTATTGGCTGAAAAGGAAGAACACACATTAAAATCTTCAAGCTATGTAGAGGGCAACAAAAACATACTGACTTTGTGCAATAAAACAGAGGGAATATTACATTAAGTACATTATAAATTTTCATAAAATGGAAGAGACGTTTTAAATTACTGATTCTGGCATATGGCAACACAGATACTACTGCAAAGACAAAGCTAGTGCTAACTTAAGAGCTCAACCTTGCCAGACAAAGAGTGCTGTAGACACAAAAAAGCCTCAGGGTTCTTCATCCTCCAAATGAAAATTGGTTTTGCTGGGAACATGAATATTTTTGATCCTAATTCAAAATGTGGCCTTTGACGATAAACTAATTTTGATACTGCAGACAGTTGAGCTAAACTACAAGGGATCAGAAATTAACAGTAAAGATGAAGATGAGGCATATAATATTATTGTAGGTGAAAAAAATAGTTTTTCATATCATAACTAAAGAACCTGGAAAGAAATGTAAGTTCTTGCCAGTGCTACAAGAAAGAATCTCCACGCACTCTTGTGCAGAGATAGGTGGTGGCTACACATGTGCATGCAGTAACCACCAGAATTTCAGGAGGTATTACAGGTAGTTAAAAATTAGTCCTGGCATTCTACAGCGGTCAAGTCACATCCATACTTCACACTTTCATTTGTGTTGTTAACAGAGAGGTAAAAGATATGAGTGATGCTGTGCTTGTGCCTGAACCAAGTGTTTTGCTTTCAGGGAAATACTAACATACTTTACTGCTGAGCAGTCCAGGTCAAAGCTCTAAATTTTTAGCAGTTCTTTCTCCCTTACCCCATTGTGAAACTGGTAAAAGTAACAATTTTTTTTCCACATGATTTATCTACATGGTATTATGTAGTATATCTGCTGCATCAGTTAACTTTATTAAATATTGTAGACAGCTCTGGCAGGTAAGCCAGAGTTCCTTACAGTCTGAACTATCTATATTATTTCTCAACAAGGTAGGGGCATCCTGAGGACATGGTAGAGATTCTAGAAGTCTTCCAGGGAGGAATGTGTGCCCTTGATAACTCCCCTGGGATTTCTTCTTTCTGGAATTACTGGTGGACTACCTAGAAGAGCCTAACATTATGTAACCCTCCTTTATTTTGAAATTTATTCATTTATTTCTATAGTTTATATCCATTTCACGCAGTTTACTCTCCTTGTATCTCTTCATCTGGCTTGGTCTCCTATCCTGTACTTTGGTTGCTGGTTTTGGTTGCTAGAGGCTCTTTCTGCCTTGAACACTTCCCAGCACCTGAGCTCTGTCTCAGGCAGCTGAGACTCAGTGCACTGCCTGATCCCACAGACCAGGGCCAGAGCTGCACCCTAGTACAGCCCTGTGCTTCCTTCCTATGGCCTTAGACCATCAGTTATGAACTGCTCTTGGTCTATCAGTCTGGGACCAGGGAACTTTGAGCCTTGGTCTGTGATCCTCTTCCTCTTTTCAGTGATTCTAGAAATTAGAAAGAACACTGTCAGCATCTGTATGAATTTTCTGTGAATATCCTAGTAAAAAGGATGTTGACACCTTTCCTATTTTAATTCTACTTTGCAGTCATTATTTCTCAAAGACAATAATGAATTCCTGGCCTCTGATTTCCTCTGTTAACAAGGCTCATTAGTGGGACCTTGCAGTGCTTGGCAGCACCAGACACCAGACCTTGTTTCTTCCTGACATTTATCAGTCACTGAGGTGGTAATCTGTTTACATCTCATGAAAACCTATTTGCCTTATATGATGCTGCTGTCCTTGACCACAAAATGAGGGAACACTGTAGCACCTGGCTCTTTATGACTCTAAAGGGAAACATGGGAGCAATGCCACTGACAGATAAATGGAAAAGAGACAAACAGGTGCTTGTAATGATGGGATGATGGAAAAAAGTGTTGTCTCTTGAATAAAGTAGATAGTATCCAGGAAGTTGGTAACAAAAGCAAATCCATCAAATGAAGCAGATTTCCATAGCAGTTATATATGTTTTGAGAGCAAAAGATCTTTTGGGGAATCTCTTGCCTCAGATATAGTTGTAAAGGACACAAAGAGCAACTTCAGTTAAGCATTTGCAGATTAGTCAAAACACTGGACCATCGGGTTTTTCATGTAATTGTTCATATAACAATGAAATTGTCACCTCCAACAGAAGAGAAAAGATCAATGGCTAACACCATGATCTTGACATAAGAGATTACTTCTGCTGTTTCTACAGTATGCTTCCAGTTTGCAGACCATAAGAGAGAGAAGGCCTTCCCACAGAGTTTCTGAATAAAATAACAAGATAACAGAAGTCATACCCATGGTTGCAAGGATTTACCTCTCGACTACTTTAGCCATTGAGATTCCCAGCAAAGACCCCTATACTAGTCTTAAAAGTGGACCTTCTTTATGGAAAGGAGGACAGTAATGTCTGTTTCCAGGTTTTTTCTATTCTCAATTGTTGTGAGTGTCTGCTAGTGGATAGAATAGCTATTGCCTGCAAAAACAGAAATACTCTTATTGCAACACTTATGAAAAGAGCTGAAATCTTTGCCTCAGCAAAACAGGTGTCTTACTTTCATTCATTAGGTAGGGAGAAGGAGTGGAAAGGATAGAGCTGGAAAGGTCTTCCTTGTCCAGAATGAGACTACGTTTGTTAACTGTTTCTAGGTCTGAGAGCTCATGAGGCCTGTCTGTTTGAGAAAGTTTGCTGATAATAGACCCCTGACACCTGTTTGCAGCTGTGTGAATCAACAGAATCATCACACAAATGACTTAGGGTAGCCACAAAAAACCCACAGCTGAAATGCAAAGAGTAAATTTACTCGATTACCTCGCTAACTGGAGGATCCTGAAACAAGGCTGGCAGCAGAGACACGAGTGAGGGCACAGGCAGCATCAGGCTCAGTCCAATCCTAGTGGGCAGCAGGGCTGCTGCTGTGCCCATTTATCCAGGGCCTGAGCAGGCATAGTTTGGCACCATGCTGTGATCTCCCCGTGCTTTTTATGGTTTCTGCTTTGATCTTTCTCCCATCAGGGAGCTGAAGCATGTCTGGGATAGGGCCTAAAAGTCTCTGTAAACATCTATGTTATCTCTGCACAGAAATTCTACTTCTCCAAACAGATAGAGGATAAACAGCAGTAGGTTTAACATGTGGTTTCTCACAATGATATTCTCCAGGCCGTGGCATTCCCAGCTGTAAGGCCCCTTAAGTGAATCCACCATCTTCCTTGCTATTCTTCCCCTTTTAACCCTTTCCTTTCAAGAGCAGAGCTTTAGGAAGACAGCACCTCTCCTTGTAGTTAGGCTTGAATCTTTTCATAATTTGATTCCGGGTACTTAGAAGTTATAGGGAGTGACCACTACAGGTAGCTCAGTTATACAGTTTAGATCCCTTAGTCCAACACACAACTTTGTTTCCCTTCAGTCTGCTTCGTTCTCCTTTCAGCTAGACTACAATTTCTACATCGCATTTTCGTCTACTTTCTGTACAGTTCAGATTGTGAGATGGAGTTTACTTCCAAATGACGTAAGTTATGTTAGGTTCTGTAATTCTCTCCCAACAGGAGAAAATATTGCTCACTGAGGAAGCTGCTAAAGCTGCCTTTGATTAGTACCTTTGCCTTTTAGTGGTGAGTCACCCCACTCTTTCGTCCTGTGAAAGCTAATCTTAGTTGTTGTTTTGGGACAAATACTTTACAACTGCAAAGTTATTCACCAGCAGTGAACTCAATGTCTTTCTATTTACAGTAAATTTCTACACTCTGCTGTCTTGTGATAGATATGTGATAGAATCTCAGAGGATGGCACGCCCTTCTGCATTGAAAAAAGCTCAAGAAAAAACTGTGTGATACAGGAAGCAGAAAAATGGTAAAGGGCAATGGAATACTCTTCCATGGAGATGCTTTGAAACATTTGTTTCTGAGGAGGTGAAAAGGAAGCCAAAGTAATAAAAAACAATGGGCCTTTTATTAGCCCCTCACTATCCAACTCAAGAAATCCTATGTCCCAGATTAGTAGAACACCTCTTAATACACAGCAAAACATTGTCATGATGGAGAAGGTGAATCCATCTAAGAAAGGTAAGGCCTTGAAAGAAATGCTGTCATGGTCAACAATTAAGTTGTATGACTGTGTAAACACAGATAACTCTGTATGCCAAAAATGTTTTGCTTCCTGCTGGGGAAATTATCAGTGATCAAAAAGTGCCTCCACCTCTCTTACAGGGAAGTGTAAGATCTATTTAAATGTGTGTAATGGAAAAGACTGAGAACTAGAAAACAATTTCACAGCTTCACTGGACAATCTATTCCAGTGCTTGTTCACCTGCACAGTAAAGAATTTTTTCCTCATGTCCAGCTGTAACTTCCTGTTCATCAGTTTGTAACTGTTGCCTCTAGTGCTATTGCTGGGCACCACCAACCAGAGCCTGGACCCCTGCCCTTGAACTACCCACTTCAGATACTCACAGACATTGCTGAGGTCCCCTCTCAGTCATCTCTTCTTGAGCTGAAACAGGTTCAGCTCCCTCAGCCTTTCCTGAGAATAGAGATGCTCCAGTCCCATAATTATCTTTGTGTTCTTCCACTGGACTCTCTCCAGCACCTTTGTGCCTCTTCATACAGTAGAATCATGAATGGTTTTGTTTGAAAGGGGCCTTAAAGATCATATATTTTTAACCCCTGACATTGGCAGGGACACCTCCCATTAGACCAGGTTGCTCAAAGCTGCATCCAATCTGACCTTCCACACTTCCAGGGTTTTTTTGTTAGATGCTACTGTGTTTCAAGCATGAGTTATTTCTATATTTTTCCAGGTTAAATGTACTAAAGAGGGAGTGCAGTCTGAAGACCTAATAGCAGGGAAAGGAGACATCTGCAACTAATGTATTTGTGCATGGAACTGGCATCCACGCTAACAAAGGTTTGTCAGTGCTGACTTGGGGCACTTCACCCCCATCCTGCCATGGGACTATCATGAGTTGGTTTGACTTCCAAGAAACTATACCCCTGATAAGGCTTGATGAGATTGTGCAATATCTTTATATTGATGGTTGCTTCTCCAGAAAGCCTCATCCTGCTCTCATTTGTTGCTTTTGAGGCAATCCTAGCATTACAGTATCAGAGTTGTTTACATGGTCCAGGACAACAGCTTGTAAAAGAAAATATTTATCACATTCTGTCTTCACCATTACCTATTGACACAAGATGGAATCCTGCAGTTGTTTTGCACTTAAAAAAAAAAGAGAGACAATTGTAGCAATGGGAAAGGCACAACCTGGCCTTGAAACTTGCTCATGCTGCCTTATTAAGACATTTTGCTTTCTGAATCTAAGGATCTCTTACTCTCCTTCATCACTGTACACCATCCTTGTAGAGATTACTTGCAAGGAAACAATTTTATAAAAGAATGAAAGCCATTTCTAGCACCACTTCTAGGTGGACCCATTTAGTCCACCCAAGTGGGTAAGAAATAAGGAGAAGAGCCATGTCAATGAGCTCATCTGGTTCTCCCCTGACAAGTGTGAGATTCTGAGAGAGAAAGTTTTGGTGGTAGGCAAATGTCTCAAAATTGATTATTCTATAATTCTTAGTTCCCTCTAAACTTTCCATCGAATATCATTTACCCCTTACCAAAAATGTTGACTTCTCTTTAGAACTATTCTGCTCTTATGGGTTCCAGATTTCTGTTCCAATGCATTTCAGGTGTCTAACTCTAATAGTTGGAAATGAGAGTCTGAACAGATCTGAGTATTGGGCCACAAAGTTAAATGTATATTCCTAAGTTTAGATTTTTCCAAAACATGAAACCATGAAACCAAAAACCAGATAAATTGTAGAATGCAGGACCTAGCAGCTCTTCAGCTCTTTCCTTTTTTTTTTTTTTTTTTTTTTTAGTATGCTTATGGAAGCAGTGCATGTATCACTTATGGAAGCAGTGCACATGTGCTTTCACGCATATGTAGTTTTGGATGGACAAGTCCTGATTCTGCAGTTTGCCCAGGATTTTAAGAATTAAGGAATCAAGCTAAAACATTGGTACTCTCAGGCAAATTGTTCACAAGTTTGTTTTAGTGTCTAGATGCAGAAAGATCACATGACTTCATGTCTGCAGGAGTTAAATACTATCAGACAGAAATTCAAAGGAAATTCTCTACAATTTTTGTTATTCAAAACAGTTTGCAGTATTTGCTGCCAGCACAGAATGTTCAGGTTTGGATGTTAACTAAAGGATTAAAAAATACAAGCTCTGTGAAGCTGGTCATTAACTGGTGAAGACAACTAAATGTTTACAATGGAACGCAAAAAACATGCACTTACTTTCTACATCACTCCCTCTGTACCTTCACTGTCCTTGACCACTTATTTCCTATCCCCAGGGCATTTCACTACAACTTCACCCTGGCCTTTACAAAATGCCCTTCTTAACTAGCATTTGGTGCCTTTAATGAAAGTTCCAAGTCATGCTGGTTTGCAACAGCTCTGTAATGTATGCAAAAGAGGAAAAACAGGATCAGAGCCACATGTTTGTGTTTGCTTGTAGCCTGGGGAGGGATTCGAACTTAGGTTTGCAGGAGGAACAGGCATTATCTTCTTTATTTTTACAATTCACAGTATGTTTCAAAAATTGTTATGGCTTAAAGCCCACAGCTTAAAGCCTATTGTTGAATTTGTGCTTCTTTTGATAAGAAAAAACCCACCCCACTGTGCTTGTGCAGGTTTGAAAGAACATAAAACATAGTGCCAAATGCAGTTCTTTTATGCAGGCAGGCAAAAATGCACTGTTCACTTACTGTTTTCTAAGATCTTTCGACAAATTGAGGCAGGCCCTTTATGAAAAACTGTTCCCAGTTTCTAAAAGAACTCTGCATGAGTTCTTGTTTAGTAGCTCAGGACACAAAGTAGGGTGGAACAACACTTGCATTTTGCAAATTATTATGCATTTGATCATGTATAGTTAATGCTGGCCATAAGAGCAGCAGTGCTAGGCCAGTGAATTCTCCAGTGAAAAGTCTGGCCTGTGTGTTTCCTCCCAAAAAGGCACTCCTGACTGTCTCAGGCGGGAAGGGATGGAAGTTTCTACCTCAAACAGCAAGGCTGCTGCCCTGCCCTCCAGTCAGCTGTGTGGTAAGGAGGCATTTGCTATTCCAAAAATGCCCAAGAAGGAAAGCACAGGAGTGTAGCTAATGCTCCTCTTCCCCATAGGTCCTGCCAGTGTTAACAGAGAAAATCTTTCCTAAGTCCAAATCTGACAGTGGTTTACAGGCTGAGTGGGTGTCAGAAAGCTTCAGGTCTTTCAGTGAGTGATCTCTGCTGTGCAACGTATGGATCCCACTGTAAATGTAATATGCAGATCAAAGTACACCTGGATAGCACAGTACACAGACAAACTCTCTGGGACAAGACCCAGACATTCTTGAGTGAGGATTTATCTTGGAGATTCAGAGTTCTTATTTTCTGACTTGCTGTGCAGAATTATGAGAAGACAATGGTAACACTGTGCAGCTGCTCTTAAAAAAATACTTGAATGTAAGTCCAAAACACTTCCTACAGTACTATTGATGCAAAGGTCAGAAAACAGTCATTTGACTATTATGAATAGATAACTATTGTGTGACTATTTAATCTATAATTGAATTCTAAATATTTATTTCCAAAATCTAAGTCAAGGGTCTACAAATGTGACAGAATTAACTCAAAATGAAACAGGATTAGATTCAGGTGATTTTAGTCATACTTTTACACACTGAAAATAAATTGATACAATATTCTGCATACTGTCAGGATAAAATGACTATTTAGTAGAATAACATAATCATCTAGACAGTTATTATCAGTTGCTATTATGTGCTTACTTGGACTCTTCCTAAGTGTCATTTGCAAGTAGCTAAATTTTCAAATACCGCATTTCTATGAATTTCATTATACAAATATTTAATTTGAAGAAAATGTGTACATAATATAAGTCTTAACACTTTTTCCTAACTGGAAGCCAGAACAAGCAAATTGGAAAGAAACATAAGGACAAAGACAGATTGATCCCTACTAAGTAGTGGATTATTGTCTTATAACTGCTACATTTGGTAAATACAGTATTTCATTAGTAAGTCTAATGTAAAACTGGAAAACTCATATATGCTGATTTATTTTATATTCTTTGAATTCAGAAAATTCTTTCATTAGTAAGATTCTGAGATTTGATTCAGAGCTCACTGGACACTGAGGTTTTGCACTCTGACCTGTGACCTGTATGCATTAAAAAGTGAGAAGGATTCAAAAAACTGTGGAGTGTGCAATACTCCTCATCCTGTTCTTTTAAGTACTCTGTCAACTCAGGAAGAGTTATTGCTATCCAGACCTACTGTATTTTCAACTTACTCTGCCTCCTTCTCTCTGCTCACAATAAACAGTTCTTGCTACTTGAATGGAAGGAGCCCTTTGATCCCTATTTGTCATGTCAGCATTGTCTGTTTGTTGAATGAAAGAAAATTATGTGAAGCATCAACCCTCAGCTCATTCTCTTTTGGGGTCCAAAGAGGTCTGTGCAACCATCAGCCTTAAGGTATCTCTTTGAGAAAGACTACAGGCAGCTTTATACTCTTCATTTTCAGGCCTCTCTCCTGTGGGTGGAAGTTAGGCGACTTCCCACCAATCAGTTTGGATCTGATATATTCTAAGGTACCAGCTGTGCAACTCTGTCTCTGTATGTAACTCTGCTCTTGAAAACAGCAGGATTATCAGTTCATGTCAGAGAAAATGCTTTGAATCCTATTATTGTTCATTGACATGCATTGCTCCACCTCTCTTCAAAAATGCTTGCTCTAGAGCATGAAAGTTCACTTATTGTGTCAAACTTGTTTCTAAAACTAAAAGACACTGAAGCTGTGTAAATTTACAATTAAACAATTTATAGTCTGACTTATTGTTTAATCCATTTTTCTATATAAATATTTCAGAAGGAATAAGTTACTCAGAGAAACGCTGTTTCTGTTTCCTATGTTGTGCATTCCATGTTGATAGTCAACACTACTATCAAATTAAGTAAAAGTTTTAATTCTGGCCCTTTAATTGTCACACTTGAAACAGAATAGTACTGTGTGTGAGCTAGTATTTAGCATACTTATTTATTTCTGTTTTTTGGAAAAGATGAGTAGCACGTAAATACATAAATACAGAAAAACACAAGCTACAGTTTTAAAAAAATTGTTAGTAGGGGCATTTTACATAGGTTCAAGCATTATTTGCTATGTTTTTCAGCACAATTTGATAGCTAATCAAATTGTAAAAAGTAAAATATTTGAGAGAAAATATGCATTTTTTTCCTGTTCAGGTAAGCTCTCTTTTCATGAAGAGTGAAGCTGGTAGCATTTTCAACTACGGAATATGGCTATTTTTTGATCTGTAAGTCCATACAGTGCAGCTGCTCTGAGGAAAAACTGTCTTCTTCAATTAAAATGATGGTGAATTTCCCATATTATTGTTTTTTTCAGTAAAGAGATAGTACATTTGGGTTCATTTAGAGTTGTTTCTATTTCCTTATTATCACAGACCTTCAGCTTTAAAGTAGACAAGATACTGTATTTTCTTCCTCCTGGAAACAGTAGTATCATCATCAAAAGGATGATCAACTTCTTTTAAGATACACAATTAATGCACACAGAGACATTTTTCTTACTCCCACAGTAGTTCAAGAGGTAAGTTTTCTCTCTATGCAAGCTCAAGATGAGAAGTATGTCAGCAGCTATGCAGACAGCATTGGTTCAGCATGAATGCTGACAAATGTAACATGTTATTGCACAAGACAGGACCAGCACTCCTGCTTTTGCAACCCTTCTCTTCCAAGAATGCTTGCTATATTGGTCACTGTCCCATGTCTTGCTTCCTCAGCCATTATCCTGCAGCCTGCAGAGTAATGAGATAGAGGATATTGAGTAATGTATTCTTTTACTAGCCTTCCTAGCCCTTAAGAGAGAAGACGGTGACCATAGTAACCACCATAATGGGAATGAGTGTTTGTGGCAATAAGAATGTAGAGAAACACTTCCTTTCCATATCTCATCTTATAATGGAGTATCTGTTTTGTCATGCAAGATGCTGGAAAATTTTATTTTACACCCAGAATGCTGAGTTAAAAAAAAAAAGACTGGAAAATTGTAAGTAAGTGTGATGTGATTACAAAAACAAAGTTGCCCTGCAATGATGCCTACTCAATCTCACATGCTAATATCAAAAGAGAAGAATATCCCTTGTTTCCTCACATGCTTTATAATTAGTCATGAAAGAGATACTGAAGTTCTATCTATTCATAGAGATGCATCAGGATTAGGAACTGTTCCAATATTTCAAGCATGGCTACAAAGAAAATGGAGACTTTTTTTACAAGGAGTCCCACAGAACAGGCAAGGCATAATATATACAAGTTACTCCTGGGGAGGTATTAACACATGACACATGTTTAACACATGAGAACAGTCAGCCATTGACATAATTGCCCCCGGGAAGTGTTGGATTTCCCAACACTGAACAGTTTTCAGTGGGTCAAGTTGCTGGGCGATCTTGTCTAGACTGTGCATTGGCCAAAAATTGGACCTTGAAATCCCCTCCAAACCTGATATTCTATGATTCCATGATCTAAATAGGAAAATTCCATTATCCTATGCATCTGAATTATCCACATAAAATTCTTGGCATTTCACTTGCATCCAAAGAAGCATTTACTTATGGCTTGCTGACAAACATTTTCATAGAAGTATATAATTAAATAAAAGGTACTGTGCTACAAATTAATTCTGTTATGCAGTGCCCAGTCTCCAGAGTAGCCAGGAAGCAGTCCACTGCTTCCCACTGCTTTCCTGAATCAAAGTCCGGGATACTGGCTCTTAAAACTGGCCTGATTACTTAATGCGTCTTTGCATCTGCAAAGTTGTATTCTGAAGCCAGACCTTGGTAATACATGGGAGGAGAAGTTTACTAACACTTTACTAATATTGACAGAGACTGTTGACTTCAGAAAGAAACCCCCAACAAAATAACTAGCAGGTAACAATACTCTTTTAAAAACATAAAAGGATTAAACAAGTTTGCAACAGCTTAGACCCTCCATCCTTTTTTTCTTGAAGGCCAGAAAGCCAAAATTACAAAGACACAATGCTAAAATACAAGCCAGTAAAAAAAAAGTTTATGCATGTATTAGGGAGTGGGGGAGTATCACAGAGAAGCCACAACCTGCTTCCACTTCCCCATGGGAAGCCATCGGAAAGGCAATGCAGAGATCCAAGCAGACTGTATATGGATGTCCAGCTTCCAATGAGACATGCTGGAAACACTGGCAGACAAAACAGCTTTTGGAATATACTTCTCAAGCTGGTTAGAAGTTCTTGGCTGGGTGGGTGCCCTTGCATGGATCATTGATAGCACACTAGGTTCTGTCCCCATCCACCCAGCTCACAAAGCAGGGGTTAAGTAAAGAAACTTAAGCAAAATTAACCTTGGTACTTAAAGCCTGATCTGTGTCTTTTTATCCTGGAAGACTAGATGAGAACAGATCTTGTTTTTTAATCCTGTCATTAATTTAGAGACTGTTGTATAGTGGCATGGGTAACTGTAAACTGTTGTTGGAGACATTTAGTTTTGCAAAGCACAGAAGATGCACAAAAAAAAAATGACAGAAGGTGAATCACATTGTCAACCATCACGCAGAACTTCTGAGGATGGTAGGATTTTGTCCTAATGATATCACCAGCACCAGGCCTTATGGAAAGGTGTCATTTCACAAGATGGGTGATACAGACCAAAGTGACCATACAGACCAAAGAGCATTCTGGTTGGCACCATCCCAAGAGCTGTAGCAGTTCTCTGCCTGTCCTATCACAGCATGCCTTGAGGTGAGAAAGCCTTGTAAGCCTTTGCCATGAGACTTGAGCAGAAACCATGGCAACAGTTACTGTGGCTGTGCCTTGTCGACATTTAACTTTGTGTTCTGGCCCAGTTTTAACTTTTCCAATTCTAGAGTGACCAAGTGGCATAGGCACACATTTGCTCATATCTTGGCTAGGTATGTTGACTTGATTGCTTAAAAAATTACTTACGGAGCTACAGGTTCCTCTTTTACCTGGATTTTTCTCCCTAATAATCTACAAGGAATTTTTTTCTACGTAAAATTGCAACCACATCCGTGCATTCACATTGTAATTTATTATTTACCAGACCTATGCAAGGACTAAGATGGTCACTGGGTGAGTGATTTCTTCCTTAAAGATCTACTAATATCATACACACCCCTGCATTTTCTTAATTGCTAAAAACCACAGGCAAATGG
This sequence comes from Emberiza elegans, assembly GCA_024865655.1. Lineage (NCBI taxonomy): Eukaryota > Metazoa > Chordata > Aves > Passeriformes > Fringillidae > Emberiza > Emberiza elegans. The sequence goes on along the minus strand of JALJVW010001283.1, from coordinate 24,340,297 downwards.
GGAAAAAAAAAGCCCCAGCACTGTGTGTGCTTTGCTTTCAAGAGATATTATCATAAAAACTAAATTCTTTGTCCATATCAATAAAAAATGTTATCAGGGCAGATCTGCTATGGAAAAACCCTGCTAGACAAAAAGCAATTCAGAAGACTAAGGTTATGTAAGTTCAAGAAAGGTCTAATGCTATAGAGAGATGAAAGCCATACAAATAATTTGCTTTCATTACAAGTGCTTCTGCTCTACATGGTACAAATTGCTCTTTCTGCTGAAAATGTAGCTTGAGCATGAAGGCATATCCATAGAGATTAAAGGATACAGCATTGCTTTCTGCTTGTACTGTCCCTGTTCTATTTTTGCATTTCATAAACAACTTTCTCATAAAATAGCTGTGATTTTACAAGGCTTCATTCTGCAGGGCCCATCATCTCTCCTCCAGATTTGCATTACAACAACAGGAACAAGGTTAGACAAAACCTTGTGGAAAAAAAATCCTTCCAAGAGCTACCTCCTTGCTGACAAGCAAACCTTGATGCCAAGCCATGCAACTTGCACAGGTACTTGTGTAAAAAAGCAAACACTGCCTATCAGACCTAGCTACATATGCAGCATCTTTCCAAACTAAGGCTTTACTCTCAGACCCTACAGCCTTAACCCACAGTCTTTTGCCTTGCTCTAAACAAGTATTCCAACATAGTGTATGTCTCCATTTTCTGTATTTCCAGTTCAATGTCCTGTACTTCTGAAGATAGAGCCATCACACATTCTGACCTCCCTTCAGAGCCTTGCCTTTTTTGATTGATAAGGCTCCTTTTACCTCACACAAATACAGTCTAATTTCTTGAAAGCTGCAGATAGATAAAAATACTAGTGGCCTTGACCACAATCATCCTGGTCATACTTGCATGGTCATATCGCCTTTCCTGTACTATGGATAATGGAAATGCAGTAAATCAATAGGGCAGCTTGGCTACTTGGGGCAACAGAGAACTGCAACACATTGTCTTGCAGCCATGAAAAGTCTACCAGAAGCTGTGTCACATGGCTCCACTAGAAACTGCTGGGCCAGAGCTCCTTATGCAGTTTTTCCTCTCCAGCCATATGTTGCATCTAGTAAGACAGGATCCCTGTATGAGAAGAGCCCAAGTTAAAAAGAGAAAGTTGTAGAGAACCTAGTAAAAGAGCAATATTGCAAACATTCACCATTGCAAGCATTCAACTATGCATGCAGTTAAAGCAAGGCATTCCTAAACATTATTCTGTTGCTTGTCTTACCAAAGCCCCAGCAAAGGTGGAAAACACAGCAACAGAATAATGTTAAGGAATGCCTTGTTTTAACTGCATGCATAGTTTCTTTAATCAGTGATACAGGGCTGCTATTACCTTCTGTATCAACACTATTCTAAATCTTGGATTCTCTTTCTCAGAGTTTTATTTGGCCTATTTAGCATAATCCTTGTAATGGGAGTCGAGCAGATCCCAAAACCATTGAAAAATGCTTTGAATTTATTTTCTGAAACAAATCTTCATATGACTGCTTCATGTGGAGAATGATGTCTCTTTTAAATAAAATGGAATATACCAGATGCTATGGTATGTTATTGAAATTTACATTGCCAGAAGTTTCTACTGTGTTGGTCAGAGTAACATACAAAAGCTTCTATTTATACTTTGAAGCCATTCTTTCATCAGTATCTTAATCACCTCCTACTTTTACTCAGGGAATTTATTTTGAGGAGTATGTAGGAGAACAGCAATATTATTTGAAGGGAAAATATGAAAGAAACCTACAGGTTTCTGACAGCTTGGTCAGAAATGAAAGGGAAGCACGGAGAACAATGCCAATGAAGGAAAGCCACTGCAAAAAGCAATTTCTATTATGTCATGGCTGAAGACTTATTTCCCACAGAAATGTGTTGTTTCTTGGCATTTATCACAGTCTCTTAGTTAATGTTTGAGACGAAATCAACTCCTGTTCATTCTTGAATGATACAGGTACAGACAATCTCGCCTCTCAGCACCAACGCTGACAAAAAAAATCTTGCACTGATGTGGTGGTCCATCCTGGAGAGGACAGGCTGTGAAACAGCCACACCACAGATAATATTATTGGATCCTGGACACTGGGATGCCAGGATGGATAACATCCACTCAGGTTATGGTGAGAGGTGGGTAGGAAGAAAAGAATGATGGGAAGAGTTGAGGGACCTGTCAGGATCGGATTGGCGGGGAAGCTGACCGCTAGGCCATCCCTTTCTGATGGTGAATTTTGGGTGACCCTTGGAGCTGGACCAGTTGATCAGCGGGCAACCTTTGGAGGAGTGACCAGCTGACCCAGGGAGGCACATAAGCGGAAAGGGGATAAAGTTAGAAAGGGATGTATATGGATGTTTTAAGTTCATGTTGGCAGCCAATGGGAAGGAAGCTGAGAAACAAAGGTTAAAGGCCACCATGAAGTGAGTCTTCTGTAAAATCTTCAACACTGCGGACACTAACATCTGTTCTGTGGACTTTTGGGACTTGGTGGGGATGAAGTTCACCGGGCATGCTCCCCACCTTTTATGCGATTTTAGAACAGAAGAAAAGAGCCATGACCCAAGCGCTAACACCAGCTCTTCCCAACCTGAAACTGCTCCTTGCCCCTTCAGCCCTGGGAATGGGATACGGGAGGGAACCTGTCCAATGCAGATGAGCTGCCATCCTTCCACCCTCCTGTGTCCTCCTTCTTCTTGACCCTCAGACTACCCTGAGAGTAGGATATGAGACTGGAACCTGCCATGAAGCACAGATGAGCTACCACCCTTTCCCCGTCTTGTGTCCTCCTCCTCCATCTCCTCTATCGGCCCAGGATAGTGCAGGTGACACCATCTTGGACCCACTGGACCCTCCCCTTACTGCTGTTCCACTCCTTCCATCCCAGACCACTCCTGGATTTCCTACCCTGTTCCAGCTTCCCCCTCATTCCCCCAAATGCCATTTTGTAGCTGCACCATCAGTTGACTGCCATTTTGTTATTTCCTCAAGGTCCCTCCCATAATTTCATCCTTTCTGCCTGGCTTTTCATTTCAAGCTGTGCTTTTTCCAGTGGAACAGGAACATCAATAATAACAACAACATCCTGCAGAATGGCATCACCCATGTGAACAGTAGCAAGGCTGAGGTCGAGATCCAAGCACCAAAAACAATTTTTCCTGCAAGAAAGAAAATTAGTAAAACAATGTCGCCATACTGTTTATTGGCTTCACAATGCCTTCCACCAGGAGTACTTCAGGTGTCGCAAGTCAACATCCACCAGCAGCTGTGTCTTTTTGGCTCCACTCCAGCATCAACAACTTCAACAGCACTTTGTGTTTGGGACCATACTTATTGTTTCAATGGAGCTATTTAATTTTCAGATCAGTTTAATAATCAAAAATTTTTTTCACTGTAGTGTTTAATTTTGATTTAAACATGATTAAGTTTATTGGGTGTTTCATTTCTCTCTAAATGTTATATTTATATTTTATTTATCTTTTAATGCAATGTTTTAAGTCTGCCTGTTATTGATTTCCAATAATAATTTTGTAAGTAGTCTGAAGGTTAAAAGTTTTGCTAAATCAACTGTTGTTGTTGATTAGAATAGAATTAATGTAGGTTATGATATGTTAGGTTGTCTGTTAAAGGTTTTACTTGCTTTGTTTTATTAAAAATTTGTTAATGATTTTATGTTATGTTAATGTTAAAAATCTTGTTAATTTTGGGTTTTTTTACCATAAGCTACTGTAGAAGACCTTAAGATCTTTTCATTTTTTGAAGAGAAAAGGGGGAGTAATTATTTTCTTCCCACTTACTTTCATTTTTAAGGAAAACAAAAAGGGGAGGTGTGGTGGTCCATTCTGAAGAGGATAGGCTGTGAAACAGCCATACCACAGCTAACAGTATAGGATCCCGGACACTGGGATGCCAGGATAGATAACATCCATTCAGGTTATGGTGACAGGTGGGTGAGAAGAAAAGAATGATGGGAACAGTTTTCTAAATTAAGTTATTCCTTATGAGGTTATGTTCTGAACCCTGCCCTCTGACTGGTTCCATATAAGGTATTGCTTCTATTTCTCTTTGTTCCTTGGTTCCCTGCCCTTAGTTAATGTCCATATAAGGTTATGTTTGCTTTATTTTGTTGTCTTCTGGAGTAGCTCTAGATAGTGTACAGTTTATGTTTTGTTTGCACCCTTTTATTTTCATTTATTAAACTTTGATTTTCAGGCACTTCAGTCATTCTCATCCCTATTTATTTCAACCACTCTCCTGGCTGATCTGGTCCCTGGGTTTCACGTGATGAACACTCTGAGTGTTGTTGCTCTGTTGCTGCGAGAGCATCTGTTTGGTCAGTAGTACAAATGAAAATCAAGAAAGAACAGTCAGGTAGTAATAGCTCCTGGGGAAAAAACAATTGAAAGCTAGGCACCTGGGTAAAAATACTGCCAGACAGTCGTTGCAGCACAACACCAGAAATAAATGCTAATAAAACATGGTAAGTAATAAATTCATGAGGGTTTCTTTGTTTTGCTAATTCAGAAAACTTTGAAAGGTCAGTACAATGTTGTCACACATTCCTGAGCTTCTAGATGATTTGGTTGGGTTTCATCATAACTAGTGGTTGTGGTTTTTCTAGATCTTTGTAAAGCCTTAGATACTGTCCCTCACAGCATCTTCTGGACAAGTTATCTAGCTGTGAAATGATCAGGTTCACAGGGTGCTGGATGAAAAACCGGCTGAATGTCAGAACTTCAGGGGTTTTAGTGCGTGGGGCTACATCTGTCTGGTAAGCAATCACCAGTGGTGTTCCTCAAGAACTCAGTGTAGGACCAGTTCTGGTCAACAACTTGATCAATGATCTGGATGCAGGACTTGAATGCACCACTAGCAAGTGTGCCGGTGATACCAAACTGAGAGGCGCTGCTGACTCTTTCAAGGCACAAGAGCTTTGCAGAAGGATCTGAAATAGATTGGAGCACTAGGTAATCATCAGTGGCATGAAATTAAACAAGAACAAATCCAGATTCTGCCCCTGGGATGCAGTAAAGCTGGGCACGAGTATAAGCTGGGAGAGCAGTGTGTGCAGAGCAGCCCTGCCAAAGGGGTCTGGGGGTGCTGGTGGGCAGCAGCTCAGGGTGAGCCGGCAGTGTGTGCCCGGGCAGCCAGGAGGGCAAACCCCATCCCGGGGTGCAGCAGACACAGCATCACCAGCTGAGATTGGGATCATCCTGCTGATTCAGCCCTGGTGCTCCTGGGATGCACCCTGAGTCCTGTGTGCAGGCTGGGCCCCACTCTCTGAGAAGGGTGGGAAGAAGGTCCTGGAATGGTCCAGAGGAGGACAACAGGGCTGGTGGAAGAGCTGGAAGGCACATCCTGTGAGGAGCGGCTGAGGGCTCTGGGTTTGTCTGGTTTGGAGAGAAGGAGGCTCAGGGGTGACCTCATTGCTCTGTACAGCTCCCTGGGGAGGGGACCTGGAGAGGGAGTGCTGGTGTGTTCCTGGCATCTAGCAACATGGAACAGGAATGGCTCAAAGCTGCATCAGGGGAGGTTCAGACTGGATATCAGGAAACATTTCTTTACCAAGAGGGTGGTCAAACACTTGAACACACTTTCTTAGGAGGTAACTGATATCCCAAAACTGTCAAGAGTTTATGAGGCATTTCCACAAGGCTCTTCATAACTTGCTTTTATACAACCCTGAATTGGTCAGTAGTGGGACTAGATGATTCTATTATGTCCATTCCAACTGAAATTTTCTATTCTATTCTATTCTATTCTATTCTATTCTATTCTATTCTATTCTATTCTATTCTATTCTATTCTATTCTATTCTATTCTATTCTATTCTATTCTAATGTATTTTAGTCTTGCAGATTTAGGGACTATTTCTAAGGATCTGAAAAGGTGAGGGAAATATGTCCACTGTCAGAGGGCTGAAACACTGGACCCCATATACCCATCTGAAATCTTCAACATGTTCACAAGATTATAATTTAATATATCAATATTTTGCAAGATTGCCTTGAGTTTTTTTAGCAGGAAAAGATATCCATTCTTGCTCTTTAAAGCCAAGCAGCTCCTACCCTGGGGAAATGTTTTGAAAAGCTCTCATTGCCATTTTTGTGACATCCAGTCTGACTATAAAGGTTAGAAATTGAAAGATTAGTAGGTGTTGCTCCTTTTTTTTCACTTAGTCTTTTAGCTTACACTTCAAAAAAAGTAAAAAAATAAAAAATTAACACTATATTATATCCAACATCTTACACTGCAACCACTCTATATATTATATCCACATATAGAGTAGGACCTGAATGAAAAAGCTGCCCCAAGAAGGCTGGGACAGATGTGTCTCGAGTATTGGCATGAGCTGTCTGCCACCAGCTAGTCCTTTCCAAAGCAATATTTTCACATGCCTTGGAATAGGTGCAGGACATGAACTTCTCTAAAGGGGCCCCACAGATGAAAATAAACTACTCTGCAGCACAAAAAAGCTCAGCTATAAGAATTTGAGGCAAATTGTTCTCAATGCCAGACAATGGTCCCTGGCCAATTTTATGTATTATTGTAGATATAAACTAGGCTTGGTTTGACAAAGTAAGCCCAGCAGTTGAAACAGCTACCAAAATGGTGGACTGCTCTTTCCAGGGTTGTCCCATTTAATCTTGATGCCCAGATCCAAGCAACAACTTTCCACAAGTCCTTCAACAGGATCTCAGCAGTAGACTTTAGTTGCAGAATGCTAGCTGACATAAGCTAACAGCTGAATCTGTTCTCTAGTGTCACACAGAAGTTTGCTTTTTATATTCCAGACTGGCTAGCCAACAGCCTTGGGGAAAGTCACTGCAAGTTTCCTGAAATATAATATAAAGGCAGTTCTGTTTATCCTCTGCATTTCACAGAGTACAGGAAAGGTTAAATGGGTTTATGCGCTGATTATTAAGGGTTACAATTGAAGATGAAGAGCAGTTTAGACTTATAGCTGCTATCGTTCCACATTTGAAAAGAGAGGATTTTTTTCAATTTTCAAAATACAGGTTAAACTGCTTGTCAGCTCAGAAAGATGACAGAATACACCCAAAATGAGATAGGAATTATGGGGTGGTCATAGCTTTTATAATCTAGAAAAGGGATGCCCATCAACAATTTCCACAAGTCCTTCAACAGGATCTCAGCAGGACTTAAGAATGTTTGAAGTTTGCTTTTTATATTCCAGACTTAGCCAACAGCCTGAAAGTCACTGCAAGTTTAAAATTATATAAAGGCATCGTTCCACAATTGAAGATGAAGAGCAGTTTAGACTTATAGCTGCTATCGTTCCACATTTGAAAAGAGAGGATTTTTTTCAATTTTCAAAATACAGGTTAAACTGCTTGTCAGCTCAGAAAGATGACAGAATACACCCAAAATGAGATAGGAATTATGGGGTGGTCATAGCTTTTATAATCTAGAATTAAGGCAAATCATGGGCAGTGTTCCACAGTCATTTGGTGCACTAAATACAAAACTTCTTAAGTTTCCAATATACAATCTGCAGAATTCTTGCAGGAGCATCTCCAGTCTTGATAAACTGGACACATCAACAACTGGACATACTAGAAACTGGAGACCAAAGGACTCACCTAGTAATTAAAATGTTCTGCTCAAATTCTACACATTCTGGAAAAACAAATGACACAAGCAATTATTTGTCTCTGAAAATTGCAACATTTATGAAGTGTAGTGTGCTATTATGGTCCACAGCTTGGTTTTGTTTATTTTTTATTGAAGGTATTTCAAATGGCCAAAAGGCAGTAAGATAATGAAAATTGAAATGTCATGACAACAACTCTTTGCCATTGGCAGTAGCAGCTGGTGATACACAAAAAATTTTTAAGTCACAGAATACTAGAGGGGCACATTTCTATTATGTCAGTCTTTCAATGTGGTTGCACTCCTAAATAAACACGTATTTTGAGACAGGCTTTTCGTTTTCTGGCGTCAGGTTGCACTCTTTATTTAAGCGCTTCATTGTAACATATGCTAATTGTGTTAAGGAGTCTGAAAGCCGGTGGCATAAAATGCTCTAGCTGAACTGCAGATCAGGCCATGCAGGATTTAAAAAATAAATTGTGCCTCCCTTCTCATAAAAGTTTGAGGAACCTCATATGAAGTGAAACATCAAAGGTAAAAGCCTTGCTTCATTAATTGTATTTCTTTAAAGTGAAAAGCATGGGAATTTTGGTTAAGTAGGATCCAGGTAATTGGATTAGTTAGCTGTCTTCAGCTGTAGCTGCACAAACTGGGAAGTTTTGGTTTCAAAATGGAAACTTCACCACTTATTCTATGACTGCATCCTTCCCCTTGATATGAATCAGCCATGCCTCTTGACTTGTCAGTCAGTGACAAGGAGACTTCTGCCAGGCAAAAATATCAATATATGTTTCTTAAACTTCTCCTTTTCTCATCATCAGTATGCATTGTTCGGTTCAGGATATTCCATGGCAATTCTGCTCTCAATGCTGTCATTGCATTCTAACTGTGGGCAACTGACAAGCTCATATAGTCCAGTCTTCCTTCAGAAAATTAATATAATAAATATTATACGATATGGTATGTGATGTTCTATCTACAGAATTTTTCTTATTATCCTTAGGGTTTTAATAATCTTTATTATTATTTTGCTGGGTCCTATCTGATATAGCATTCTTGTTTATCTCAAGCCAGAAAAATCTCTTTCCATATTTCATAATGATTCCTAAGAAGAACTTCAGAGCAATCAGAAATTCCTATTACAGTTCAACCTAAATACATAGTACAGACACTTGCATGGCACAGCTGCGTCCCGAGAACACTTGTGTATTTTACTCACAATGGTCTCTATAAGTGGATTTCTCACTGTATGGATTACTGGAAATGGACATGTTCTTATACTGGAAATTAAAAAACCAGTATCCTCTTTGTTCAGAAACACCCTTGAGAAACAAATCTTGGGTACAGATCATTTAGCATTACTGAAATTGTTTCACTAAGACATGTTTTCATTGATGATCTATGTTGACAAATGGAATTTTTGTAGCATTTCCCACTTGCACTTGGACAGTCTTGCTTTGAGCACTGCACCCTGTGTACTGCAACTGTCTAGAGGTACAGGCTAAGGTAAAGATGATGTTCTTTTGCAAAAAAAGAGTGCAGGAGGACATCAGTGCTCCACTAGGCAGAAAGGCATCTCTGTTACTTCCTCAAGTACGGATTTTCCTCCAAACAGACTTATCTATTAAATGATCTTGATTGTGGAAGTAAAAGGGCTTTTTCTCCCTTAAAAAGCATTTCTGACTGCTGAATCCATCCAGTTCAGTCTTTCTACTAAGCTTCTTCCTTTCTGCTACTAAACACACTGCCAGTATCCTGTATTTCAGGGTAGGGAAGAGTAGCAAGAACAACCAAAAGTCTTTAAGGAAGAGAAAGAGAGAAAAAGACAAAGTATGAATCAAGGTAATATTTTCCATGGAACTTGGCAGGTGAAGGAAGTCTGTTTTCTGTAATAAACATGTGAAGTATGTTTATTTATATTGTAAATTTATGTACATTTATATTGTAATGTTTGCAGCTAGGGGGTTGTTTTATTTTTTGTTAACCAATGAAAAACACAGATTTCCACAAAAAATCTTCCCTTGTGCAGATATATAGATGAGAGTGTCTAAAAACTAGTATTTTTAGAGTTTAACACAAAAATTGAATTTATTTCATCGAAATCACCACTTAATTAAACATCTAATGCTCGAGTGACAGTATTTGTGAAAAGCTTTAATCCACTCTACTCAGCACAAAAAAGCCAAGAACTATCTGCACAGCCTCCTGGAGAAAGGTCTTCACACTGCTGAATACAACAACTTGTCAGAAGCTTTAACAGTATCTCACAATATTTTTCTCCCTTAGATTGCCAGGAAACCTGCTATTATACCTGCCTCTTTGTCACGTTAAGCAAGTAAATCATGGAAAGAAGAAAGTTCTCTTAAAACCATGAGTTCTATTTAAAAAATTTAATTTACATAAACATTAGGCAGACATCTTAGAATAATGAAGAAACAACCTGGATGCTCAGTGCAAAGTACCATTTTCTCTGAATCCCAGACACACAGATGCATTTAAGCATCATGTTTCACGTGAGACTTCTGCCTCAGCCTGAGCTCCCTCATTCTTCACCAGTGCTACTTGTTTCCTGCCCTTTGATGTACTGCTCTGCCACCCACTGGCCTCTCTATTCCTGACAGCATAGTGCAAGAAAAAACCCGATTTTCCTACATACCTCAAACTGAGGTAATTATTTGAAGCAGATCCACCTGAATCATCTTGATAGCAAATGAAGCATTATTTCAATGTGGCACTTGTACATCTCCAAAATGAAGTCTGTCTAAATGAAGTGTTGCTAAGGAGTGGGACATAGGCCATCCAGCACTCCAAACTACCTGGGTGACACCTGTCCTGGGTACCACTGGGATACTGAATTTTCCATGCACTTGACTCTTACATGACAGTGATGAGCAATTTCCACTAGCATTAAAAAGGAAATATGAATGACCCATGCCTTGGAAGGCTAAGACCAGTAAGTATTTAATTGTGGACTGAACACTTAGCTATCTAAAGTGAGGCTACATATTCTAAAATCAAAACTTAAGGGGTGGGAGGCCTTGAGTTCTACTTACCTGCATATATGAGTTAATACCAAATGCGGGAAGAGGAATTCCCACAGACTGGAAAGGTCTCTCTTGTCATTGCAAAAATTGCAATGTATTAACATTGCACAGTCTTACGGCTGTGCTTTGCATGTTAAAGACCATGTTGCTTGTCCATGGGAGCACTAACATTAGATAATAAAGCTTACTGCACTTCCAACTCCTCACAAGCTATTTTTATGTTTTGAAAATTAAAATGAGACTACTGAAAGAGAACTATTAGGCACTTAAAATGTTTTGGAGAGCTTTTACGGTTTTAAAGAAAAATGTAAAATCTCTCCCCAGTATTAGAAACAATTAGCAGATTGTTAACGCTTTCTATTTTGACCTGTGAAAGAACAGGATGCTCACGGATTTTTTATTTAATATAAGGCATAATTATGATACCTGTATTTCCATATTCATGTGAAATCACAGCTTTTTGTAAATGACATCCAATATTCTGCTATGATTAATGAAACCCCTTTCTGTAGCACACATCCAGATAACTCATGGACACCAGATGCTCATACTGCCCTTCCACTTAAGCAAGTGTGCTCATTCCTCAATTCATGTCCTGATCATTAGAAGAACAGTACTCTTAAACAGCATCAAAAGTGTTGCTGCTCTTGTCTTGTTAGCTAGTGTATCCTTTGAAGCTACTTTGCCAAAGTACATGCCCCCACATCTGGTTTACACTTCTGCTTTCATTAATGAAGCATGGTAAGCATTAAGATGCAGTTACCCAGCCAACTTGATAGCATGGTACATGCATTTTATTAGAGAAGCAGAATAGTTACAGTTTCCATAGCCACCAAACTGACCCTTATTTTAAGTGGTTTAAATTCTTCAGGGCTAGAAGACAGCTCTGTGTTTTCCTCTTGTAATAATGAAGAACATGTTCCTTTTAATGATGGCCATATTAGACATTCTCTCAATCATTGTTACTTGGAAGCAATTACTTTAAATCAGTTTTCATGAAATAGAGGAAAAGAGAAGACAAAGATCAAGATATAGCTCTGATACTATGAACAAACTACTGATTAACACAGAACAAAGGAGGTGGATAAAAAAAGTAATTTTCAATTAAAATGTATAAACAGTGAGGAGACCCCAGAAGCAGTATCAACTACCACCAAAGCAGCATCAACCACCATCAGCTGAGGGATCTAGGTGAACGCAGAACCCTTGCACATTCTAATGTAGAGGCCTATCCAAGTGTCAGGACCTGCAGCTGTGAACTGCTGCATCAGGAGAGGGAAGAGACCTGTATACCACCCAGTGTCATTGATCAGACCACACAGCAATTCAAAAACAGGATCACGTTAGTTTTTGAAGTATTATTCAGCATGTAGGCCCGCTAGTTAATGTCTACCAAAACATGACACATATAATAGGGCACAATTGCTTTTCAACAAAAAGCCAAAAGCAGATTTCTGTTAACACATCTGAGGCAAAGGTACAACATTGAAATACTGAGAAGTTCAGGGATTTTACTACAATAAACCAAAACCAGGGAAAAATAGATCAGACATTAAGAGAAACAGATTGGCAAAATGTGTGACATTTATCTTCACTGACTCCTGATTCAAGCAGCACCCTTGTTAGCTCATTTCTATTCAGTGTTTATCTTATTGTTACCTAGCTAGACTTAAAAGTTATGTAAATCACCATAGAAATTAAACAAAATTTCATTGGGTGTTAATTAAGCTTACTTCATGGTAATTTTGCCTTCAGGACAGAAGCAAGAGAATCGGACTCACAGGTTTTGGTGGTGATTACCTGTGCTGAAGTGCTTGCTCCACAGACCCACACTAAGGTACCATATGTAGTATTCTGCTGACCCCTTTGGATCAGATATTCAGCAGAATAAAATATTGTGTTATGTTTCATTATTCTCTTTTAATATACTTTTAATATAATTTTAGTGTACTCTACTAGCTAATACTTTTATGTAAGACAATGTTCTAATTGTCACAAAACTGGGAGAAGTTCAGCCACAACTGGGGAGACTGATCCCCATTTTGCCCTGACTGGCAAATTGTTCCCTCAGACAGGTCAAGAAGTGGCAACTGGGCTTACTATCAGTTACCCACAAACAGTTGCTCTTCAGGTCTCAATAATGTGGGAGAAGTGAACCACCTACTGATGTTTGTTCTGGGTTGGAGGGAAGCAGGACTTTTGTTTGATCTTGACAATGGGATTTACAGCTGTTCTCCTATCTTTATCTATGATTAGTCACAGTTGCGCAGATACTGAGCTCCAGAGCATCTACAAAAGAGAAAAAAACCTAAATTTAAGTATTTCTGTTATCTCCAGACATACTTTCTCTTAGTTATCTTCAGGTCCACAATCAATTTGTCTTTTTAGCTCAGATTATTCCCAACTTGGGGAAAAAGCTGTCAGAGATGTTTTTTTAACAAGCATCATGCCTGCCCATATCACCCTGTCAATAATTGTAAATCTGAATTGCTTTCTGTGGATTGTGTGTGTCAGAGAAAAGTGAAAAGAAATAAATTAGAGGTATTATAGTAGCTGAGATCACAGATTTTGAATGAAGTTGTTTGGTGCAGTATTTTAGATTCACATTTGTTAAAAATAGCTGTCATGGTTTTATGTCAATCTGTTAGCACAATGTTCAATTTCTCTTTCTCAGCGAGGTTGCCTGGAAACAGGGAAATAGTCTGAGAAGTCTTTTTCTGGAAGTGTTGTAACATGAGAGAAATCAATATGGCCACTTCGGTTTTATTCAGAGATTTAGAACCCCTGAGATTAAAAACAAAACCCAAAAACAAACAACCAACTTGTAGTGATCTTAAATACACCTGGTGCAACTAGCAATTTGGAGGCAAGTCTTTGTTCATCACCCAGTGATCTGTCACTTTCACAATTGTAGTGTACACTAGTATCTCTCCTGGTGCAAGCAATAACCACATTCAAGGCAGAGCTCATCTTGTAACATGTAAACTTAGGGCTGACTGGCATCACAGGGAGAAATAAAAGCAAATTATTTGTAGCCACAAACCATGAAATTGCAGCACAAGGTGCAGCAAGACCACAGAAGTATCTGTACTAAGAAGATAAACAGAAGTCTTATGTCCAGAGTAGCTCATTCAAGTGATGCTGCTGAAGAGACACGCACCCAGGTGTGTTGTCAGTTCATCTACTGTTTCATGTCATGCACGGCTGATAAGGGCAAGTAGGCAATAACAGGCAGCAACAGAGCGATGGCTGGGGTCAGTTATATTAACTGGTCAAGGGCATAGATGATCATGCGAGGCTTTTTAGAAAGAGTTCCAAACGGTGAGTCTCTCACTTGACAGAGCTGAAGTCTGTGCTGATGAATAATGGCCTTCAGGGAACACTTACAAAACATAAGCATCAGTCACTGCAAAGAGCTTTTTGAGGAAACCAGCTAGCTTTCAGGATTTTTTTCTAATGCCAAAGGTTTACCAAAACTTTTATTTTTTTTCTTTATTGGATTATAAAGAGGATAAATAATCCAATACACCCTTAATTATATGAAACAAACATAATCACACAGGTTATTCACCTGAGACACATGTATGGGTTTAAATGAGCCTTGATTAGACTCCACAAGTTTTTGACAGCTGCATCTTGACACAGGTAACCCTGTTCCATACCATCCCCCACTCCCTGCAGTTGTGCTCTTCTATTTTCCACATTTCTCAGTATCTTGCATTTGTAGATACTAGACAAGCACAAAAAATGCTGAATTATGAATATACTGAATGTTAAACCACAAACGCAACACAGGTGGATGGAAAATGTTTCAGTGGGGTCAGTTGTGCCATTGTCCAGTCAGGACTCCAAGCAGATGCAGGTAGAGCAAAAAAGAACAGTAGGAGGAGAAGACAGTGTCTGCTAGAAGAGCAGGGTTAACAGTTTATAGTGAATAATTAATATGCTGTGTCTCACTATTCTCATTCTTCGCAGGTTATCTGTCAGCAGGCTCATTAGTTTCCTTTTAATTTTCTGAGGTGAAAAAAGATCCAGCTTGATTTCTGTCAGTGATGTTTTTTGCCATCAGTGAGGACAAGAGGGAGCACTCAGGATGCAGACTCATCAGTTACACTATGGTCCTTTAGACCATACAAACATGCCTGTTTTCTGTCTCCTTGCATGGAGAGTGACATTCTCCAAAACCTGGTCCTGCTAGAACTAAATTTACTCCAGAACTACCATTGACTTGATATGAAACATCCTGCAGTCATATGCTCAAATCAAATCAGTGCAGCATGGGTGCTTACACTGAAAATAAAAACAAAGCCTCAAAAAAGAGTTTATAATCCACATATATGAATTTTCCTGTCCAAAAGGTTAATTGTGCAGGGAGAACATGACAATAGCATGAGTAGGTCAATTCCTGTTCTTATTCATAACTGAGAAGGAGAAGTGTATATTCAAAAGTTGTTGCACTTTATATATTTAAGGAGGAGAAGTGTAATTCATATTCAAAAGCTGTTGCACTTTATATATTTAACAGCAAAATTTGACACAAGGCAGGACGGCCAAGAGTCAATAGCAAGCAACCCTTTTGAGTTTTGTGGCCTTTAGCTAGAGCTATGATGACTCAAATAATATAACATGCAATTTCAATAACCCTACAGGGATGCTGTTCATGAGTAAATGCAAATTATGGTGAACTTATGCATCCCTGGAGATTTACTCAAAGAGAATACAGAGATGATTGCCTTTGGGATGAATGAAAACTGCAGTACTCACTGTGCTATACCCACATTAGCTTCTGTGAGCAAGACGTGAAGAATGATGGCAACAGAAAGAAGAGAATTGTTCTCAGGAGGGTTCCAAAAGAGCTGCTCCACGGGTGAATGCTCGTTAGAGAAGCTGGGGTATCTCCAGGGCAACTTGTTTCTATGACGCTCATGCCACAAGCATAAGGTGTTGACCCGTACAACCCTATAGATGGAGGCCTTGGATTTCAGCAGTTTTTCAATATAGTCTCTGCATGCACTTTGCTGTAGCACTGTTTACAAGAGCAGTTAATTCATGGAGAAAACTCTGCAGCTCTAATATGGACACCAGCATGTGCACTCAGATAGATGTACCCTCTTCTCCACTGACGCAGATGTTAGTTTGCTAAGGTGCTCAAGGATACAGGAGAAATTTTAAGCATAGGGAGAACAAGAAACAGTCCTCAGGACATGATTATCAAGTAAAAAACCTATGGATTAGAATTTGTGGGTTTTTCAGGGAAGTTAACTGTAAATGGTATTTAATTTATAATTTACCAATGTAAGGATCACTCTGAACCTTTTTCTTAATAATTCAGAATGTAAATGCTAGTACTTCAGGAGGCTGGGGGTTGTGTGTGTGAATTGCAGTCCCATTCACCTGAGTTCCACTTCACCTCTGATCACCTACTACCTCTAATGACCACTTTCTGTAGTCTGCTTTGTTGCTCAAGGCTGGTGGGAGCATGTGCTGTAGTTTTACTCCCGGCAAGCTCCATTCACCTCACCAAAGTGTTATTACACTTGAAAACAGAGTAGCACCAATTAATTTGAGACAGATACAAGTGAAGTGGGTACAAAGTAAAACAGTGTCTTTTCTGTAGTGCCTTGTCTTTGTTGTGTTCCACAAGATGGTTGCCCACAAAAGAGGCCTTTCAGAGGGCCGCTCCTAACTGTTCAAGCAGAAGGCTTTATTCAGAGGGATCTTTAATTAGAGGCTGTAAGAAATGGTGGTGTGGAAAGTAGCATAGAATACACTTAGGGTTATAACACTGAAAGCAAAGGAGGAACTTGAACATTGTGGCAAGATAACAGGCGAGGGATATGGGTCAGAAATTACAGATGAGTTTTCGAGATGACTTGGTTGAGCCACTCACTGAAACTGATCTTTATACAGCCTACTTGAGATTTCTGGCCCAAGCATTGCAAGTTGCATGCTAGCAGGAAATGATTTTCTGGTTTGCCTTGCCACTTGCAGGTACTTATTTTACACAACAGGTGCTTTGTGAATGGCTAAGAGTAGCTGTCTGTAACTCAGATGATGTCTAAGACTTACCACAGATGTTCATGTTTTGTTGGTCACATGTACACACATGATGTACAGACTAAATAGTCTGAAACTCTCTGTGGAAAAAAAATCTTATACAAAGACAAGGTGGGTTTCACTGACTTCTTACCACTCCTTCCTTAGATACAACCAGCAATTGCATTTAGAGTAATTACACTTTGCCTGGTCGATGAAATTTCTTTTCTACATGAGGAAGCCCAATTTGAAAATCCATTTATTTCAGAGTGCAGGGGAGGCCTTCTCCCTCATTGTGTTTCACATTCCTCTCCAAATCTCAATTGAACATATTGTTGTATTACAACAAATCAACAAAACCAAAAATGTTTCCTTTTTGGGTTGTCCATTTCATGGAAGGAGGAGGAGGGAAATAGCCTGTTACTGCATTTGCAGAATTTCCTCGTGTCTTCATCCCAAACAGTATTATTCTATTCTGATACTGAACAGGAAAGAGTGCAGAAAAGATCTAAAAAAAGAACCTGCAGACTGATTGACACGGAGAAATTCAGAAAGCTCCTGCGTCCCCGCGCTCTCCCCCCGCTTCCCGTTTTATTAAGAAACTGCGAAAACTGGAAGGAACGCCAAATATGACATCAGCACAATGGAAAACGTGCTGCCCTCCTCAGGCAACCTGCCGTGAGGAGCTCACTGCTGCCTTCAGGCCAGACACTTACGCCGGACAGGCGCCGCTACAAGAAATAACACTATTTAATTTTAACAACCGAGCCAGAGCTCGGGAACAAAAAGCCGGCCACCACAGCCCCCAAGCCGGAGACGCGTCCGCTGCCCTGTGAGGGCAGGGCGAGGGCCGCAGCGGCTTCCTCAGCTCCCCTCTGGGGCCTTAAAATGGCGGCGGGCGAGCTGCGAAGAGGGAGGGAGTTGTGTCGGCATGGGCGCTCGCAGACCCTCCTGACAGGGGCTTAGACTGCGCTGCCGTGAGGAGGGAGTTGAGGGACTGCTGTGTAGCTGACAAGCACCTGCCCCAGGCAAAAGGCGCTCCGGGCGGCGCGGGGTGAAGGGGTAAGAGGGGGACACGCAGCACTTGCAGCCCTCCCTCCTGTCCTTTCTTCGCTCCGCGCCGTCCGGAGCAGCGCACGCCTGAGCCAGCTGGTGAGAGTCGTTTGTGGTGGGGAAAAGCTCAGCCGAGAGAACAGTAATTAACAATTTAAACAAAGTACCGCTGGTGGTTTTTTCCAGAGGGGTTTGTTGTTTTTGTTCTTTTGTTGTTTTGGTATTGATTTTTGGTTTTGTGTTTTTTTGCCTATTTCCTTCAAACTTACAGACAGAAACTAATAGGCCGTGTATGATCTAATGGTAGAGTGGTTTTTCCTTCCTGTCATTTTTGCCTGTGATCTTGGGAGCCCAGGAGATAATAATGACTTAAATAATACATGAGTATACACTGCACTTCATAGACAACCAGAATTTAGGCATGCTCAGGAACAATTATTTTTGCACTGGTTTCTCAAGGTGCTCAGGCCTGACTGATGACTAGTTACATGACCTGGGGGAATGGCCTGAAGCTGTGTCAGGGGATGTCTAGATTGGATATTAGGAAAGGATTTTTCACCCAGAGGGTGTTTGGGCACTGGAACAGCTCCCCAGTGAAATGGTCACAGCACCAGCCTAACAGAGTTCAAGAAGCATTTGGACAATGCTCTCAGTGCTTGGTGTGACTCTTGGGGATGGTGCCATGTGTAGGGCCAGGGATAATTAGATGGTTCTTGTGGCTCCTTTCCAACTCAGCATATTCTATCATTCTATAAAGTCAGGTTGAGCATGGCACAGGGGTAAGATTTGTTTGCAAAAGCACAACCTTGTAACAACTGTAGCCTCCCCCTTTTTTTGGTGTGAAATAAACCGCAGGATGCGCAGAGACAGTGTCAAGACAGCACAGAGTCCTACACTCATTTTGGATGGGCTCTACTTAATGCTGCTGTAGCTAGAGATGGGAAACTAGGAAATACTTCTTACGTATCACTGAGCTCCGTCAGGTGGTATTACTGGCTGACATCTGTTCAACTCTATCTTGAGTCCAGACAGCTGGCTGTCCAGCTGGAGTGTCCAATTTGGGGAGGCAGTCAGTCTCAAGAGAAAATTTTGTAGTTCTTTATGTTCACAGAAACACAGAATAAACTGAAGAGACCTACAATGATCATTGAATACAACTGGCCCTGCACAGGGCCAGCCCCAGGAGTCACACCGTTTGCCTGAGAACACTGAGTGCTGTGACCACTTCCCTGGGGATCCTGTTCCAGTGCCCGACTACCCTCTGGGTGAAGAACCTTTCTCTGATATCCAGCCTAAGCATCCCCTGATACAACTTCAGGCCATTCCCTCAAGTCCTGTCACTGGTTGCCAGAGAGAAGAAATCAGTGCCTGCCCTCCTCTTCCTCTCACAGGAAAGCTGTAACTGCAGTGAGGTCTGTCCTCAGTTTCCTCTGGGCTGAGCAGACCAAGCGATCATGCCTCTTCCTTGTACAGCTTCCCCTTAAGGCCCTTTTACCTTAAATTAATAATTACCTTTAATGTCTTTCTCATGTTGTGGCACTCAAAACTACTGCCAGCACTCAAGGTGATGCCACCCCAGTGCAGAACAGTGTGGTAAAATCCCCTTCCTTGCCTGGCTGGAGGTGCTGTGCCTGGTGCCTCCCAGAACAGGGTTGGCCCTCCTGGCTGCCAGGGCACTGCTGACTCATGACCAGGACCCCCAGGTCCCTTTCCATGGCGTTGCTTTCCAGCTTCTCATTCCCAGTCTGTCCATACACCCAGGGTTGCCTCATCCCAGATGCTGAATCCAGCACTTTCCCCTGTTGAACTTCGTATGGTTGGTAATTTCCCAGGTTCTCTAATTTGTTGAGATCTCTCTGCAGGGCCTCCCTGCCCTCAAGGGAGTCAACATCTCCTCTCAGTTTTGTATCATCTGTGAACTTAGTAGCCCTTCCAGTCCTTTGTCCAGGATGTTGAAGAGCATGGGCCCTAAGATGGATTTCATACCCCCCCGTCTCAGCCCTCATTTCTTCCCAGACCTGGAAAAAAAGCTCCTTTTAGCCCACTGTTTTGCAGATCCAGGGAATTCAGTTGAAGATTGGCTTAAGTATTTAAATTTGCTGATTTCCTACTGTACTTTGATCTGCCTTTCATGGATTCTGCTGCAGCTACCACTAATGAGAGGCTTCAGGTGTAAATCTAGGATGGGATTCAGAGTAAAGTTCTCATTTTGGTACAGTGTAAGGCATCTGTTACAAATTCAGCACATGCAGCCTCTCTCACTGATACTGAAAGAAATTATGGGAAATTAGTAGAAAGCATGCCACATATATGACCTGTGTAAGCCAGTTTATACTCTCAATTACACTGCTGTAAAAATAAGGTAGTTCATAAAATTCTAGTGAAGCTAGGTTTATACCACTGCAACAGTCATATATATGTATATATAAAAATGTATTTGCATTTTTCTTTAGCATGATTGATCTAAGACTTGGAAAGGCAACTTGTGAGTTTACAAAACATTCACCATTAATCCACAGAGTGGTGCTGTTGGCATATTCTGGAGGTACAGCAGCAGAGTACAGATGTTTCTTTAGACTGGTTAATTTAGCTAAACTTTTGTCCAGGTATCATTGTAACTAAGGACAAAATTTAAACAAAATACATTTATTTTCCAGGCATTCAGCCTTTCTGAACAATAAGGGTTCTATTCTAATTGCAATTCCATATATCCAGGTTAGTTTTTGTGTTTTCAGGCAGGTTCATATCATGTTATTTGCTGTTTATAAGTGAAAACTAATGTTCTTTGGCCCAGTGCAGGACTGGAGAGAATTGTGTGTTGTTGTATCTTTTGTCTTCAGTGTATGAAGAAGTGTGACCTGAGGGTTTTAGCTGTGGACTCTGCTGTCTGGAAAGTCTTCTGTCAGAGCGAGACTTTGCATACAGGGAAGCCAAGTGGAGGAGCCGGGGTAACATCTCTTCCTCACCAACTGACGTGTGATAGTTACTGGTATTCTCTGCTGCATGACTGTGAAGAAACACAGTTGTGGGTCAATTTCTCTACATTATGCCACCACATGCTTTTGTCTAAATTCTGCCATGACATTTTAACTCTCTGAGAAGAAAAGAATATTTTGGTTCTGATGCCCATAAACTCTTGGCCTTTCTGAGGCAATTACCAGTAAATCCTGTTTATACCATTCTGTACCACACTAATAAATTACTCTTGCTCCTTTAAAATTTACTGCTGCATTGGTTATTGTGGAGAATTAGGCTACCTTTACCTGAATGATTTATCAGCTTCAAATTCAAAAGAATCAAGTTCTTTGTATCTTGTAAGTTAATCAGCCTTTCTGCCCTTTTCTGCATTCTCTTTTCTGTCTACTTTGACTCCTACTTCATTTTGGAAGGAGGAAAGTAACTGCTGCTTCACAAAACAGTATGTCTTGATTTTTCTTGGGTGTCACTGCATAGTTTGGCTTGAATATCCCCTGATTATACAGTCATAGTGTAAGTCCAGACTTTTTTGTCATAAATAAAGTAGAATTTCAGACAGTTGGATTTGAGTTGATGCGGCCAGTTCTATGAGAATCACTCTGACCTAGTTTTTAGTCAGTGCTCTCCCAGCTGGCTTAAAATATTTACAAGATATTTGTGTGAATGTATTCAGAGGGACACTTGATAATATTTTATCAAAAAATTAATTGGTGTTCTAGAATGGATAAAAGATTTCTAAAATCTATGCAAGTTGAAACAAGAAGACTAGATCTCCTGAAGACAGACTTCACCTTTTTATGAGAAAGTTGGAGCAAATTCTGCACAGAGTCTATGTTTCTTTACAGGGAAAATGCTTATTTTATGTCTGTATGAAAGACTATGTGTATTAAGGCTGCACAGAGAATATTGCAACACATTGATGAAAATAGAACACGTTGTCAGTGGAACACTTGATTAATGTGGACCATGGGTCTGGTGATTTCTTATCTCTGCATCAGCGTATACGAGGTCTAATTTCATGAAAGCTGACTGTCTTTGCTTAAACTTACTTTGAGATATACTTCAGTATCTAACTCTTCACTGTTTTGCTTATATACTGTAAATTGTGTATTACAAATTTCATTAAAATACACAAACTTTGCCAGTGGTAAGTTGTGAAAAATGTTTATTTTATATAACCTTTATTATAAGAGTAGTTTCTTTAGCTATCTCATACTTCCAACAGGACTGTTCTCTGTTCTCTGAGATGCTATTTTCAGTTGCCAGAAAGCTCACATCTTGAGGAGGAGAAATATTCTGTGTTATGTGTCTGGTTGGGGCTGATATGAATCTAAAGTTTAAGCTCAAGAAGGTCTGCCTTTTCTGGGAATATGTACAGGAGAATAAACATTCTTCTTGTTATTGAGAAGACCTGTATGCTTTCTAGAAAAGTTCTTGATGTGGCAGGTAGATTGCTTTTTTGCCAGATGGTGCTTTCTCTAGACTTGATCTGGTCAGGTTGTACCTTTGAAGAAACTTGATTTATGCTTGTTCAATAAAATCTTTTTTGGGGCTCTGAGCTAAATTCTGCCTAGAGATCTCAGCTTGCACAGGGGTTCTGTATCCTATGTCACATCTTTCCAGCTGCCCATAATGTATACCAGTACGAGGCCCACAGAACAGCAAGAGCATACTTAATTCCAAGATTAGCATTTTTCAGTACTTGCCCCACTGGGTATGTAAAGGGCTTCTTCCCGATCGGATGCTAGAACAGATAGGATAGCTCTCATCACTATCAGGGCAAAGCAGCATAAGGATCTTGTTGAAGAACTATTCCCTCGGGTAGAAAATGCTTTCTGCCAGAATTTGAGAGTTGAATGTGGAATTTCCAATCTGCACTCTCCTCCATGGCCAGACAACTACTTTGAAATAGACTGGTAAAATATGTTTCATGTTTTCCTTTATTGGCTTCTAGTTAAGCATGCATAAGCAAGGGCTCTTTTAGCTCCAAACAAGAATCCACATGGTCTGGAATTTCTATTTTTGCAGCAAAAGAGCAAAGTGAATAACATTACAAGAAATTTAATGCTGCAAAGTTAAGCACTCCACTCACTCAGATTTGTGATCTGCACTCATTCCTCTTCTTGCCTAATTTTCTATGACTCTTCCAGATCCTACAACAAATAATTCAGAGATTCTGGAGACAGCAGCCTTATTTACTGATAGCTTTCCTGCATTCCCAAACCATCTGTTCTCTACCCTGAATTTTGCAGAGGCTATTTGGAAAAACAGACTATACTCACATGCTTAAAAACAGCAGAATAGCATCTGCACAAAGGGGCCAAGTTTTAAAAACCTTAGTATTCTTAGCTTCTACCTGAAGATTTTATACTGAAGAGTGTTGGATTTTCCTGAGTTTAACTTCATAGATGGAAAAGAGGTTGTAAGAGTAACTGAAGAAAACCAAAATACTGATGCAGGAATAATCTTAGATTATTTGAAGTGGAAACAAACCAGATATCAGAACTGCAGGAAGGGTGTGATGTAAACAGATTTCTCCCTTTCAATATTTATTAAATTTCCTTTAAGTTCCATTTTGTTTCCTTTCCCCACTGGTTTTAATTAATGAAGAACTGGTGAGCTCCAATTTTATAGAAAGGCACGGGCTTAATTTTTTAAAGTACTTAGTTTAGAAAATGACCAGTGTAAGAAAGTATGCATCTGTTTAGTTCAAGTAACAAGAAGGCATTGGGCATTGGCCAGTGCCTGGAAGTCTGGGGATGTGATCTTTGCAGGCACAGCTCCAGTGACTCCCCCAAATAAGCCCAAACACTCCCCTACTGTTTTAACTTTCTTTTCTCTCAAAATGGAATTTGGCATGGCTGTGTTTCTGATCCTGTGGTGCTCTGACACATACTGGTGCAAAGCCCAAGGACTGCAGGTGGGTAGTGTTGTACATAGCCATGCAGAGTTAAACAGTGACAGCAATTCTGTGCTAGCAGTTGTTACGCATCCTAATTTTGTGGTCAACTCTTGAATTGTGTATCTATGACTGTGCTTCATGTACTGTTTTAACAAAGAAGTAAAGAAAGGGAACTCTTTTCTGGCCTTTAAAATATTCTCCTTCCCTACTGTTAAACACTGGCTGGAATCAATGAACATGTCTTTGGAAACATTAATCTATTCAGGAGTGAGGCTTCATTATTAGTGAATGGCTAAATTCACATTTAGCCCATTTAGCCCACCTGGGTTCTTTGTAATACTAGTAGCCTGAATTAGAGAGACTCTGAAGTTTTGCAGTGCGAAATTCATGATTTAGGGTCTGCCTCCTAAAGATAAGGGCTCCATGGCCTACTCTTCCTTGTATGTATTTTCTGTCTCTCATGTTCTTCTGAGGCATCATTAACACTACATATTAGCCAGGTGACATTTGTCTGAAAACAGAGTCCTTTTGGGAAAATGTGTGGTTTTGCAAAGGATGAGACAGAGTAGGAAAATAGCTGGAGCTTAGTCTGTTTTCCTTTATACTTTACCCCTAATTATTTTTTGTTTGTGTTTGTTTTTTAAATGACTTTGTGTTAAGTATTAACATTTGCTTTGGAAATCTAGTAACCTTCTGTGAAGATAAAGGACAATACTCCATGTGTTCTGCTTTGATGTTTCAAAAGGATGTGGCTAGTTATGTGTCAGGATAGATCCAGCTCACAGTACCCATTGCATTTCCATGTGGTAATCTAGCCCTTCTCTGTTCTGGAGTTGTGTGACACTATTGTAAAAGCAGGCAGTGTCACTGTCATGCACCCCTTCTCAGGTCTCTTCTGGGATAGGGCAAGCAGCCTTGGAGATGCACTGGGGAAACAGTGATGTAGTGTGATATGGATCACACCTTGTAAAAGCCAGAGGCCTTTTATTTTAGTGAAGGTGGAAATGTCTCTGAAAATGTCTAGAGAGGAATTGAGACAGTATTTCTTTTCTGAAGAATGTATGAAAGCATAGAGTTATCTTTAGAGGCTGATAGGCTTTCTGAAAAAAATGAGTAATTCAGGACTGTTTTGTCTTGGTTGACTGGAGTAAGGATACAGCTTGTTGCCAAAAAGGGAGAAGGAAGGAGTATTGAAAAGGAGATCAGCTGAAGGATGTGGTGTGGCAAGAGGGAAAAGAACATGTAGAGGAGATGCAATCAAGAACAGATTTTTTTGTGTGTGACAAATTAATAAACTCTTACACTCCCTGGAATTCCACATTCTCCAGTTGCCAGGACTTGTGTGTGGGCTCTTTCAATGCCATACTTCATTAATGACCCTTAAGGGGCTAACATTAACACCTGTTTGTGGTTATTTCCTGTCACTGTTTACTCTCCCAGATGGTACAAATACAATATGCCCAGTGTGTTAGGCATTTGGCAGTAATACACCCTTTGCCAGCTAAATGCCATTCATGATAAATTTGGCAGCTATTTCATAGTCTGAATAATCTGTCCTCAGTCAAAACCAAAAACTTAGATTCTCAAAATAAATAGGAAATAAATAGCCCAATTGTTTATCTTTCATCTTATAGTTAGTTATCTTGTACCAAAAGGGTTGAACTGAGAAGAATCTTAAAATCTAATGGAGAGCTAAGACTGAGATGGATGCTCCAGTGCAGTGGGATAGGGTGTACTCATGTGATCCTGAAACTATTATTTCATGACCAGAGGATGTGTGACTTTTTTCTGGTGACTGAAAGCTACTGGTAATGGAAGATAACTGCTGCAGAGAAGAATGTAGTTTCCAGGTCTTGAATTAAGCTTTGCTGTTGCCTGAGAAATTTGAAGTAACTGGAGGAGTAATAAACAGTGTTTTCTGGAGTGCTCTGAGAAATCATCCAGTACTGACCAAAATGTTTTGTGTGTGGTGCATGACTTCTGTTTTCAACTCTCTTTGAGCAGGGAACATGTCTTTCTAGGACTGTGATGTTTCACGTCTATTTGGAGTTCTAAGAAAATGTTTTATAATGATAGAAATAAGAAAAACATTGTAATTACTTGGCTTTGTCAGAGATAAAAATGCTAAGGACATAGGCATTTGCTGATTTCTAGTCCAGTGGGCGGAAGTCTAAAAGGTGAGTAAATGAATACCTAAGCCATTGATCGTCTGTTTGCTAAAAGAATTGGTATACAAAATGCTACATTTTGCACAGGAAAGGTCAAATGGGGGGCTTATGCCAACAGTGGGCATATAGATGCATTTTTCCATATGACATTATTTTGAGGCTGAATCCCTGACAGCTGTGCCTTGGTGACAGACAGGATGGTAAAGCATTTATCTCTGGATTCTGCACAGGCAAATATCCAAACCCGATTATTTTACTAGATCAAGTGGAACAAAGACCTTGTACAGTTCTGAATGTAGTCCTTTAGTGTTGAGGTCCTTACCATGGCACACGTCTGTCCTGTGTGTGTGTGTATAAATGCTAAAGTCAATTAAGAATGCAAGCCACTTTCAGGACAATTTAAATACGGATTTTGAATACTGGTTCTTCACTCATAAGATCTTATACATCTGATTGAATATGAGATTAGTCCTTCATCAGCTCTTCTCTCTATGATGAATAATTTGTCAATGATCTAGTCAAACCCAGAGACTTGGTTCTTGTAAGTAGAAAGGCTCTGAGAGAGAAGATTAAGAAAAGGCAAAAACTGCAGCTGAAGAAAAGGCACTGAATAGTCAGCAACCAGTTCTACATAAAGTGCAGATTAGTGAGAAGTCATCTTCTACCAAACTGTCAGAGAAGAGAACGATTTTTAATATAAGGAGTACATATCACAAACATGTGTTTTTATGTTTCAGTATGGCCCCTGCATCATCTCCATCATGCAGGGGAGGGCAGCTTGTGGGCAAAGGGTACCAAGTTAAATAACCATTGCAGTTGTCCTCCTCATCATGTTTTATTCTTATCTCTTTGAAGTAGTCTTTAGGCATCTGTAGATCTAGAATATGGCTGCAGTACGCCAAATGTACTTATGGTAGAAGATTTTTCTGTAGGTTTTACCAATCTTGATGGCCAAAACATTTATTTATTTGCTAGAAAAGCAACTTTCTTTGTCATTATGTGTGCAGCCAGACTCATGCATGTCACACTCTAGTGGCCACATGCAAACTGGTCTTTTAGGTAGATAGTTAAGTAACTGCTTAAGCAGATGAAAGGTGTTAAAAAGACAGACAGAAAGAATCAGGTTGGCTTCTATAGTAATGGTAATAATGAACCTGAAGCTTTTTTTTTGCTCCCTTCTGTTTGATGACCCTTCATTGAAGTGGGTATGATAAAAGAGATAATTTCTAAATTGAGATAAACTTTGCCTGTTTTACAGTGTGGCTTCTACAATCACCACTGAATACCATTGCCCAACTGAATGGGCACACAGGATATGCTTCCAATTCTGGAAATATCAAGCAGCTAACTCAGGAGTTGACTTTTTCTATCCAGACAGCCAACAACCCCTGGTTTATTTTGGAAGTGACCTCCTGCTTACCTTGTAACTCCATACTGATTACTGAGGTTTGTGTATCTACTTGTACAGTAAAGAGTGAGGTGTGTGTTTTGAGGGCCAGCCTTGGAATCAAAGGGGTTGGTGTGGCTCTCTCTGTGTGAAGAAGAAGCTAAGGTTTTAATTTTTTTTTTTGTACTACAGGAGTCTGTGTAGTACAAAGCAAGCCTCTTTCACTACAAATGTTTGACAACAACTCTTAGAACATATATTTAGAGCTTTGAAAGCTTTTGGCATTGGACTAAAAAACAGATTTTCTCAACAATGCAAGAATAGTTTCCCCTGCACTGGCATCAAGCAGACTGCCAGAGAGCCTGTTGTGTTCTTTCGTCTGCTTTATCAATATCACTCATGAAAAAACTAAATAATTTGAAATTACATGACAATTTAAATGCTCATAAATATTGAGATAGAATTGGCTTTACCTGGCTCCTCTCACAACTGTGATGACATGGCTGTGCTGACAGTATTAAGCATGTGTGTGCTTGTGTATGTATATTCACAGAACAACAGGGCTAAGATGTTATTTACAAAGTTCAGGCAGAAAAAGTGTATTTCTGAGACTTATTTATCTCTTTTTAACTTGGATTAGTATTTGAAAATGTCCACATGAATAATTTTTACAGGTATGCTTGATCCATCTATTCTCTATCTCAAAAAAAATCCCTTATCTGACTCTGGAAAAAGTAAATCATATGTCATAGAAGTAAAGAACCTAAGCAGCAAAAAGTGGTGCCATGTCCACTATTCATTCTCCTGAAGAATATCCATAGAGAGCTATGGAAACTCTGTGGGGTTCCTTTCCTACAAGTTGACTAACAAATAATAAATGAGACATCCTTATATCTATCATCTGAGACCTCTCTCTGTCTCTCAGGCATTGTGTGCAGGGCAGCCTGCATAACAGTCTCAAGTATTAGGAAGAGAGATGAGAGCACCATTTTTAGTTTTGGGCAGGTGGAGCATCCTAAAAGGTTTACTTCAGTCCAGACACTCATTAGCCTGGGCTTAAGCTTGTCAGCTCAGTGCAGGGGACATTTTTCCATATGAAACTAGCATTTTGCAGTCAGAGCCCATTTGCACACGTTTGAATCCTTTTTATTTTTAATAACTCTGCTCTCTGTTTTTTTGGTCCCATGTAACACACATTTTTTATCAGCAGAAAATGCTGATAAAGTTGGTCAGGGGTTGCCATTCTGACTGATTCCAAATGAACTTGTATTACTGTTCCTGAGACACAGACTGCCATTACAGCATATATGTACTATTGTGTCCCATACAACTTCTGTTACCAAGTTGACCTGCCCAAAGAGCAGCCTAGAATAACTCCTAGTTGTAGTTACGCTAATGAAATTTAGCTTGGGCATCAGCTACTGGAGTGTTGTTTGTGGTCAGAGGGCTTTATAGCCTTTATTGACATGGATTTGGCCTACTCCAACTCCTGAAGCTATTCCTGACGCAACCTGGCAGAACAGAAAGCCCAGGAACAATTCTGTACAGACTGTTCATATGTGCCTCACTGTCACAGAAGTGGGCTGTTCCATTCCATTCCATTCGATATCTGGGAATGCCAGTGTGTATATGTGTAATTTAATCAAGCATTATACATCCCCAGTCAGGCTCAATGCAACCAACTTCCGCAATGTACATGCAGTGCTGCTGGCCATGGTGTTCGAAATTTGAGGATTTTTTCTCTGCTTCATGTCCCTCCTGTATATGAAGAGATAACATCCTTGTGACTGCTGTTATTTGCAATCATCATAACTTTATGTGCCACGATAGGTCCCCTTTTTCCTTGTTCAAATGCACAAACTATAAGACTTCAAAGGAAGCCAAGAGTTGGTTTTGCCATTGTCCTATTGCTTGGCTTTCACAGAACACTTCCAAGCATAAATGGCATGTTCTGGTGCAAGCTCAAAACTGTACTTGCATATTTGGACTTAACCCAACCTGTCTATTTTGGCATTGTGATACAGAAACAAGAAAGAACAATTATTATTATTAAACAGAATACCAGCTATAGTCAGCGTATAGAGTCAGTTGAATATCCAACACTGATCAAATTTCTGGAGGGCTGAACAGCCAATAAGTCTACTTTTATGTAAATTCCTACCAGAGGACTCTCAACCTGGTCAAAAAAACAGGCTATATATTTTGCTCCTCAGATATGGCCTTTATGCATCTGTTTCTGAACATCTGGCTTTAATGAACATGGCTTGTTTAAAATAATATCCTTTGGTTCCCTGAGGTGCTTCCTAGAGCTCTGGGGGTAACACTTCTTTTTCTACTTTCTCCCTGGAATTTTTTTCTGGGATTGCAGCCTAGAGAAGAAGGTCTATAATAAGGCTGCTTGTGCCAGTGAATTGATTAATAAAAGACTGTCAGATTCCTTACAAAGACCTATTCCCCATAGTAGCATGACTATATTCATGGGGATGATGTTATACTCAGAGTCTTTATGGTAGAGGCAACTGCCTTTTATTATCTCTCCTTTTCTTCCCTGAAGTCTTCAAGTCTTCAGGCTTCTCTACTTCACCTCTTGTTAGTGAGAGTGATGACTTTAAAATTCTTGTCCTTCTTGCTGAAATCTTCACAGGCATTACATTGTCTGCATGTCCTTCTCATCCATGAGGATTTCAAGTAAAAGAGAAACAGCCTTGTTTTCCACAGAAGTATGTGTTCCAAAAAAACCATCTTAAACAATGAGAATCTTTAAAATCAATTAGTAGTCATTGAAATTAATTTCTTGCCCAGTGGAAAAGAACAATCAGCTAAATGAAATCTGTGTGTAGAAATCAAGGTAATGCAGTCTAATTTGCGGGGTTGTTACTGCCATATAATTATGATGTGTCCCTATACCCTGAGGGTGTTTTTTTGTTATTTTGTGAATTTATTTCTATAGCTGGAATTTTGTTTTTCTTCTTCCTGCCTTGAAAATAATCTAAGAGATATGGAAACTGTGCTATGAATTATTCAGTTTTACACAACAGAATTGAATAATTTTGCTATGGCTTTCATCTTTGTTCTGCCTTCTTTTCCATTAAAACTCAATGTTAAACAGCTGTTTGACTTGCATGATTGGTTCTTCTTTTTAGTTCAAGACACCAAAGCTGTGTTTAGTTATTCCTAGGGAAGGAAGGCATTTTTTCATGAAATCTGTGGAAAGAGACCTATAGCATTTTTTGATGTAAGATTCCTAATACAAATTGTAAATTTGCTGTAGTGGGTAGGATTTTGTTATTACGTTTGTTCCCATGACTTTTTTCGGGCTTGTTTGGCATTCTGATCTCATTAATTTTTTTTTTTTTTTTTTTTTAATATTAGGGCTGATACATTTTTGAGGCACTTCTTCACATAGGGCTGTGGATATTTTGTCTTTTCTGAAATTTTTATTCCAGACCAGTGTTCTTATTTCCTTCTTCACTGATTAGCTGGCTCAGATAGCATTGGGACAACTGTTTTTCCTCTCTCTTATTAGGTTTCTCTGCCTTTCTTCAAAGTTCCAGCATCCCATTTGGTACACTTAAATATTTCTCTGCTTTATTCTCTCTGTGTGCTGCTTTGCATTTTTTATTGATATTATTTAGTTCTGAAAACTAGAAATATTAGAGCTGTCAGCCATCTTTTGTGCATTTTGTGGTTATTCTGTAGTGGCTCTAAAAGTTCTTGTGGAGTTAATAGATGCCCTGAAAAACCAGCCATTTCAAGCATGCTCATTTTCTCTTTCACTGGCTATTTATATTCATCAGTTGCTTTATAACTGCATTATCAAACTCATATTTTTTTGTTTGAAGTTAAGTAGTTCATCCTGCAAGATGTACTAGAATTACTTAATATCACAAAAGTTATGTGTAATTACTTCATATTTTAACTAAAAATTTAAGTTATTACTTTTTGTTTGTTTTGCATAGGGAGTAAACGAAATAACATAAATGACACAGTTTATGGGACAAAGTCTGCTTTTGTGGTCCTTCTGGACTGATCATCCATCATGGGTAATATTCAGTTATTTCTCTGCAAAGATATAAGTAGCTCCACTGTTTGAAATGTGGACTTGGGAGTGCTGGGTTTCTAATGAAAGTGATTTTGTACCAAATTTGACCTGTTCGGACTATTTAATGCTGATGGGGAAATGTTAATTGCAAGAATACATACAGTATGTTCTTTTCTTTCCACATAATCTGTAAATAAGAAGACTAGATATATTACAGAGAAGTGAATCTTTGAGATTTGTGGGATTAGAAGATTGATTATTGACTTCAAAGAGAACTAAATGCTTTTGCATTTGACTTTGTTTTGGGAATGCTTGCATAGCTGGACAATGGTCAATACAAATCTTTGACAGTAGAATGGCCCAAGTTTTCTGACTTCTTTTGGGGAGGTTTGTAATTTTCAATTTGCTTTATCAGCACAGCAGCTAGGTTCTGTTCTCTGAACTGAGGATATTAAGATTTGGGAAAACTTGTGAAATATATGTAATTTTGCAGAAGGTGTAGAAGAGCTACATCAGAAACCGTAAGGAAAATGATTATCCAGAGGTGTCTGTTGTGGCGTAACCCAGAATTATTTGACCCAGCACAGTCCCAGTGAATAGGTTTTAGGCAAACTTTTGCACTGTTTAGTGGCTGATGACTCCACGTGCCTTGGGGGGTCAGCCATTTCATTTCATTTTTAGCCTGTAGACAACATTGGTAAGGGGAATGGTTATTCTACAACCATGATTCCCTGACAATAAAAAGTCAATCTGGGCATTTGGAAACGACACAGTAATTTCTTGACCCCTGCAGCAAATCTTCCAGTGACTTTAGAGAGGCCGTGGTCATGCAGACGTGTCAACTTCTATACTGTAAGAATGCATATTGACATGGACTCAGTATCTACAGTACACAGGATGACTGTCACTGTGCTGTGATTGTCAGTGTCTGCTCTGTGGTCACTTCCCATGCTTCAGGGAGAATACTTCCTCCTGCTTTGTCCCTTTTTACCCAGTTCAGGTGGTGCATCATTAGAGCTTCTCTCTGTTCTCAACCCTCAAAAACTGTCCACATGGCAATGAAATACTGCATTCTGCAAAACAAATAGTATTCAGCTGGGGAGAAATTCTTCCTCTTCCTGCACATGAGGCCTGAAAAGCACGTAGCACTGAAGGATCAGCCTTCAGTCAGTTTGCTGTAGGCTGCTCAGAACTTTATTGCTGGACACTGAGGGACACCACAACCCTATTTGTGCAGAGGCTCAGCAGCCTTGAGCTTTTCAGCAAGGCCACTGGAGAGTCCTTGACAAGGGAACTTTGCTGAGCATGCAGGCAGCTTCTGGGGTGGCAGGAATGACAGGGGCTCTACTCCGGAAGATGGAAAATTCCATCTGCTTATCTCTCTC
The DNA here is from genome assembly GCA_024865655.1 of Emberiza elegans. Lineage (NCBI taxonomy): Eukaryota > Metazoa > Chordata > Aves > Passeriformes > Fringillidae > Emberiza > Emberiza elegans. The sequence goes on along the minus strand of JALJVW010001283.1, from coordinate 24,307,663 downwards.
TATTCCCTGAAGTATCATGCCTGACAGTTGCTTCTCTCATACATTATTTGCAGGTTACACCAATGCTTTCTGGAAGTCTAGAGTCAGCAGACTTGGTTTTCATGTGATGTTTACATACTCTTCTTATCACCTCAGGTATTATTTTACTTCCTTATCTTGAATGTGCTTGGTACATGAAGTTTTCTGACCTCTGTTCTTACTCTCCCCTCCTGCCTTCTTTTCTTGGCAGCTGTAATTTCTACATTTTCTTTCCATAATAAAACTTTATAATTTAATTTCTTCTTTTTCAGTCCTATTTTAGTTTGTACAGGTTTCTACTTGCCTGGAAAGTCCTTCCTAAAATTTCAGTTGTCCCTACAGAAAGCATGAGTCTTGGCCTATATATCTATCCCTAATATATTGTATATATTACTGACATTTACACTTGACCTAATGATTTGTAGGATCACGTGACAGAGAAGTTGTGGGGGAGGGAGGGTGTCATACTCCCCTTTATTTTTTCTGATAACTTCTGGCTTTGTTGCTATGTATTTCTAGTTGTCTGGTTTTAAATATATTTCTTTTTTGTGCTCAATGTGCAACCCAATTTAACAACTTTCACTGCTTGAAAAAGATTTGTTTCTTTTTTCTTTTTTTTTTTTTTTTTTAGATAAGAAGCTCAACTTTCCTTTCACACTCTTTTTCTTTACCTATTTTTGCATTATCCAAAACCACCTTTTCACTGTCCTATACTGAAATATTAGTGTCATTTGAAAAGTTCTGCAGATAGGACCATAAGTTTTCAGTGTCTGAAAATTAGGGACCTGGGTTTATATTCACTTTGTGTGAAATTCTCTAATTATATTTGGATTTTTATGTCTGTAAAGGAGGCTCAATTTGCTTTTAGTGTTGGATGTTACATATAGTACATGGCCAGAAGAGACTATTCTGATCCTTTTCAAAATCCCCACATTTAATATATCAAATATATCCACACTTGTTGACCAGTGTTGAATTGGAAAGCCATTCACCTGAATAACCAGCAGAAGCTCAAATCTTTTTCTGCATCTGGTTCCCGAGTAAACTCTCACCATGACCTGTGCCTCATTTTGTTCCTAGATGAATCAGTGTAGAGCTGACTTTCGTGAACTAAACATTGTTCTTTCTATTTACCTTCCCAAGTGATCCAAATTCAGAGGCAACCTGATCTTACCTGATTATTTTGTTCCAATTTTATTTCAGTGCCATCTTTCTAGGCTTTATTACAGCTTTACCTGTCAGTATTAATTGTGCAAAAAGCTATTGCAAAAACCACAGTTCCAATTAGGGTGACACTTTATTCCATGCTTCTTAGTTTCGTTGGTCCTTGATAAGTGTAGTGTAAATCTGTCATCACCTTTAGTGCCAGCAGTGTGGAGTGCCCCTGGAGGCTGGAAGGCATCAGTGCCTCCATTTTCTTCATAACAAGATACTGTGAATCTCCAACCAGATGCAGTATGGGTGCTACTTCCCAACACAGCTCCACTCTGCTTTCCCAGCCCAGCAGCCATATCTCTGACTACCCAGGAGACCCATTTATTAGGCCTCTCTTGCAGCATTTAGTTTTCATTCAGTTCTCTGGTATAGAATTTTCATCATATTCTAAGCTATCTGAATATATGAACATGAACACTTCATCCAGACCTCTTGTACAGTTTTTGGATGCAAGTTCTCCATACCTGTTCATATGTGGTTTTAGTTTAATTTTTCAAAGATTGCTTATTTCAGTAGCTGTTTAATGTGAACTTTTTTTTTGTTTTTTTTTTTTTTTGGTTGTTGTAAGTTTGTGAAGTTTTGTTATTGTTGTTTTGTTCATTAATTTCCTTGTGGCAGGAGGGAAGTTTGGCTTTTTCTGAGCTATGTCATGAAGCTATATGGCATAATTCTGGGATTTGTATTTTACTAACAGTATTTAATTTTTTTTCTGGGTCTGGAATGCCTCTGTTACTGGGATTCTTTTCACTCCTTGCACGCTTAGGAATCATCTTACTGTCTTGAACTCTCCATGCCACTGATTTATGTCCTTTTGTCATGCAACAAAATTTCTATAAGCCTGGCTTATAACTTAGTTTCCTACATATCATTGTCCTTATTTACAGTAGAATTTGTTTACTTTATTTTGAACATCAAGTAGGAAGAAATTTTTTTTCAGGTAGAAGTTTTTAATGGCGTTGTTCTTAACCGTTGTTCTTAACCTGAATGTTGTTTTGTCTGCTGGTTTCTTCTGCTTACAAGGAACAATTCTAACAACATGTATTTGGGCAGAATAAGCTTTTTCTTTCCTCGAGTTCTCTGCTATTCCTGGTACACTTGAGCATCAGATAACAAAAGTGCTGGTCTTGTGCTCCAATTTTTTTTTTTTCCTGCTTGTTTGAGGCTCATTATTCCTCCTAAATCGTTGCCAGCATGAGCATTGGTAAGGAGACAAACACAGCAAGAAGCAAGATTTGTGCTGTTGGGATTATACTCTAGGGGACACAATGCTGTTTTCTGATATGATTAATCAGCTGAAATGCACAGAGCTTTTAAGACTGAAGAAATCCATTTTGAAAGGGAGTCTGTTTGGTTATGACCAAGATAGGAAAGTGAGGATTTCCCCTTTCCCTCACAAGATTTCTCCCTTCCCTTCACCAAGGACAGGGGGGAAATATTGGTAAGTAATACTAAGACATGAAAGTGGGGGAGGTAGTCAGGGTCAGCAATCAGGCCTTGATTTGTGAGCCACAGATATGTGCATGGAGCATGGCAGGGCTTTTGAAGCCAGAGGCAAGTGCAGGCTGCAAAGGTCCTGGGCCCTCGAGTTCTCTGCTATTCCTGGTACACTTGAGCATCAGATAACAAAAAAGTGCTGGTCTTGTGCTCCAATTTTTTTTTTTTCCTGCTTGTTTGAGGCTCATTATTCCTCCTAAATCGTTGCCAGCATGAGCATTGGTAAGGAGACAAACACAGCAAGAAGCAAGATTTGTGCTGTTGGGATTATACTCTAGGGACACAATGCTGTTTTCTGATATGATTAATCAGCTGAAATGCACAGAGCTTTTTAGACTGAAGAAATCCATTTTGAAAGGGGAGTCTGTTTGGTTATGACCAAGATAGGAAAGTGAGGATTTCCCTTTCCTCACAAGATTTCTCCTTCCCTTCACCAAGGACCCATTGTAAGTAATACTAAGACATGAAAGTGGGGGAGGTAGTCAGGGTCAGCAATCAGGCCTTGATTTGTGAGCCACAGATATGTGCATGGAGCATGGCAGGGCTTTTGAAGCCAGAGGCAAGTGCAGGCTGCAAAGGTCCTGGGCAGAGCTCTAGAAACAGAGGACTTGGCTTTTGAAGGGCAGCCCCCAAGCCCCATTGTATACAGACAGCTGCTGGGCAAATGTGGCCATGGGCAGGTGTGGCCAGGGGGTGCAAGAGAAGGGGCTCATCTGTTGTACTCAACACATGAAGACCCCAGCATAGTGTTTAGTTTGGCTGATTTGTTTTCAAAATGAAAAGAAGAGAATGAAGAAAACAAGCTGTGGTGCCATCATGGCACACGGCTCAAAACCTCCACGCTGTGACAGCAGTGGTCTCCCTTCATGTGGATTGTGATTTCATTTAGAGGGCCTTCTAAATGAACAGCTAGGCAATGTGGATGAGAGATACTTTGCAGGGCTAAAGTAATATCAAGCAGAAATCAAAATGCTGGGAAGCCCTCTAGGAGATGCAAACATGCCTACACCAGGTCATCTTTCTGCTATGCTGATCTTGGAGGGTCTCTATGTAAGAAGAGCCCATGCAGGGGTCAGGACATGCTGTGATTTACCCAGAAAGTGCCTCTGGTAATTTCATTCCCCATACCACTGAAAAAAAGCATTGACTATCCTGGGAGCTATCCATGGGAAGGGTCCATTAAACACAGGTTAATTGCTTCTTTTTTGTGGAGGACTGGATTAGGGGCACTTCCAAGTCGGGAACAGCTCAACAAGAAGGCTTAGAAGTGTCCCATCAGTATTGGCTTTGGCATAGGCAGAAGTGAAAAATTCTTGGATGTCCTAGTTCAGGGCAAATTTGGGAGAGAAACAGTTTAGGGCCAGTTTAATTTCAGGTCAGAGAAAGCTCTATATTCTTCCAACCTGGATATTTTAATTGTATTATAAAAATATTCCTGCAGGTTTGGCCATTTCATGATCAGACCAACCTCTCTGTAAAATATGTCAGCAATTTAAGGTTTTTTTTCAAAGGAAGAAATATGGGAATGAGCATAGTCTGCTTTCCTTAGTTCTCTAAAGTACACAACCATTTTTATTTTATATTTTTGAAAATAATTCTTTCTCTCATGTGGTATCCTCTCTACCAAACCAGGCACCTCAGCACTTTTAAAGACAGAAACCTTTCCAAATGCTTCTAGGTAGCTTGAAGTGAGGTTGTGTTGGTTGTGTCTTTTGTTAATAAAATATTATAGAAAAAATTCTGACAGGAGAGAAAAACCCTTAGGTTTTTTTTCAGAAGAAATGCCTTTACATAAGCACTGATAGGAGCTGGAGGGTCGAATGAAAAAATACAGATTATTTATATTTAAAAATAAATATTAACAATGTGTAAATAGCAATTTTTTAGGACTGTAAAAATGTAAATCAGTTGATTTGCCACCTGCAAAGAAATTGTCTGGTTTTATTTTTAATGCCTATGGGTAGGTAGCAGGAAATTTGTTCTACTTATGTGAATCCTGATACATGGAAATATTTTCTTTGTTGCATTCATTTGGAAGTTCTGTACTTGTGCTGGAAAAAATCAATAAAAGGCTGAAGTAACACTGGTATGACTATTTATAACAAGCCTAAAAGTTTTTGCATCCCTGTGCCTCAGATGGAGGAGCTATAGTTTACTTGACTTGCTATTTGCATTCTGTTTGATTTTCTTGGGTTTTTGTTTTTTTAGGAATGAGAGACAGGGAGGTGTATTGAGTGTAAGCCATCAATGCCAGTAGCTCTTCAAACTTTTCCATTTGTTTGACAAAAATGTTCATGGTTTTGTAGTGGTATGATATTTTAAAAGATTCAGTTCTGTTTAATGATTAATATCAAACAGTTGGTCATTTTTACCTTTGTCTTTTAAAGTTCTCATAGATAGGAAAGTGACAGTAAATCATCATCCACTGAATGCAAAGAGATGTTTTTGTCAGCTTTATACAACTACTCCCAGACTTTCTGTGCAAAGTGGATCTTGGCTCTCAAGGACACCTGCAAAATACTTCCTAAAGTGAGACAGCTATCAAGGTGCCGGAAAGGAAGCGACATTCAGTTGGAAGCAAGTAATTCTCCAGTAATGCAATCTGAAAAACTGCTGGATCTGATCCCTCCATAGCAAGCTGCAGGGTAACACATTCCTCAGTGCAGTCTTCCCTGACTGTAATGCGGCAAAGAGAAGGACAGTAGTAAGGCAAGACAGATAAATATCAAGTGTCTCCAAGTCTTGATAGCTGCATGTCATCAGTAGAAGGATCACAGATTTCATCAGCTTGTGATGTGAACTCAAAAACCTGTGAGGTCTCGTTTGGCCAATCATTGTTTGAAACAGACATGGGTAAATATGTTTTCCAAAAGTGGCTTTTATTTGCCCAAGCAACAGACAGGTGTTTTGAGTTCTTACCAATTACAGGCCTAGAGTATAAAAAACTCTGGGTCACTGGTTCTGATTTTGACATTTCCATTTGTAAGAGAAAGACTGAGCTCTCTGAGAATATACTAACACATGGAAACTAATTATTTGCTCTCACTTGAGCTCTACAGACTATCAAAAAGTTATACGACACAACACATTCTGGCTTCAAGGCAAAAAAAACAGTACTGTGTACACAGTTTGAAGAATATGTTTCAGGAGAAAGGCAGCACTTTTGTATTTGACATTAGGAAATAAACCTTATAGGAAGTTTGACCAAGAAAGGCTATGTTTTTTTCATTCACATGGGATGATTATAATTGTTTTATTCCACTGTTTCACTAACACTACACCATCTATGATACTCCAAGACAATCAGCCAACAGGGCATATTCTAGATGCCATGAAAGATAGCAACATGGCAGTGTAAAATACCAAGGCTTCTAGTGAGCTGCATGCTTTACATTGAATGGCTGTTTCTGGGTTCCAAGGTTATCAGCTTACTCTGTGAGCAGAGGACTTTGCATGCTGGAGGATGTGGGGGCAAAAGTGCTGTCTCTTAGGATTACTGCTGTATTTGAGAGGAGGCATGGGGCAAGTGGGTTGTGGAAAACTGAAAGGAGGTTTTCCTCCATTCCTGGAAACTTCTCTGCCCCATCTCCATCTGAGCATGGAGAAACTTGGAGATCCAGGGTGAGATCCCACAGAGATTTGTCAAGAACTAGGCAGGCCTGTATTTAGGATGCATCCATAGCCTACATCACCATCCATGGCCTGCAACTTGGGACTGGAAGTAGGATGGATACCCAGAGATCCCAGTCACCAAGAAGCTGAGGAATATGTGCCTCTGTTATGATTTCATTCACTCTACCAGGAAGAAAACTGGGCTGGAATATCTAGACAAAGTACTCTCACCCCTGTAGCTCCCTTTGATGTGCATAGAATTAACTGGTCAACAACATTTTCAAGCAGCCTTACCATGAAGTGCAGCTCTAGTGATAGACCAGGGTCATCTGCCTCCTGTTCACTTGTGCAAGGTCAGGCAATGAGACAATGCAGCTGCTGGAAGCTTGACTGCCTGGGAAGGAAAGATACGGGGTTTCAACTTTGAATGCCCAGCACTGTCATTTAGAAGGATCTTGTTGCCCCCCCTTGCTTGAAGCCAACCAACTTGCTTTATTTAGAGAAAATGTTATTGTATTTTTTAAGGAAAAAGTCTTTGTTGACCAAACAATTTTGTTTGGATTCTGCTAGCTCCAGTAACATTGATGTGTGGAAAGTGATCAGCCCTGGAGTTTTAATAATATGTGAACTGCAGCCTTGCTCTGCAAGTGCATGGGACTCTAATACTGTCTGCTAAAACTATTCCTGCCAAAACAAACACCAGAAGAGGTTTCTTTTCCGTATACCAAAGTCTCACTTTAGCACTTGCCAGGGAACACTTTCCTTCTCCTGTCTTCTGCCTGTGTTGGACAAATAAAGAGGGCACAGCAGTACTGGAGGACTGCCTGAAAGGTTGTGGGTTACAGTCCTTAATGCAGTGCTCTCTGTATGTACAGAAAGGGCTTTACTCTTTCATTTCAGAGCTTTTATAAGACCTTAGGGCTGGGGCCTGCATTCTTCTGCAGTAAGCTCACAAAATTGGACTCCCTTCGGACTTGCAAACTTTGGCCACATTCATATTTTATGTGAGCCACTCTGCAGAACTGATTCTTCTGGTGTTTATTTTTCTTGATTTGAAATAATTCTTATTTCCCTCTGAGGAAACCTTGCCTGTTAATGACTGCTAGCTGTAGCATGCCATCAACTATCCTCAGGTCTTCTCCCATGGCTCTGTCTCATCTCATCCATCACCTCCAGACATGAGGTCAGAGGTTACATGAAGCGGAGGAAAAAAATTAACACTTGTGAAGAACTGAATTGTTTTGCTTTAAAATGTTGTCCTGAGGTTAGCTATAGAAGCTTCCTTGGCTCAAGTGGTATTCTGTCCTGTAGGAATGGAGACTCAAAATTTGCCAGTGGTTAAGTCATAGCATTGGGCATACTGATAACAAAAACACACGCTGCCATAGTGACTGATGATAGATAGGAGGTGCTCTTTGTAGTTGTGCCACTGTATTTATTATCCATGTGGTTTTTTTGGGGGAGTATGTGTATCTCTCTATGTGTTTGTAGTTTTTCCTGTGAAAGTGAGATAAGAACCAGGATCTAGATCTGTTCCTCACCGCCCCTTTGCCCCTCCAGACAGCACCCAGATCCTGGATCTAAGCCCAGGAGTAATTGGAAAGGAGTTGGTTCTTCCCTCACACCAAGATGGGGAGCAGCCAGGAGCAGCAGTGAGATAATGGTAGGTCTCAGATGGAAGGGACAGGTTATTTCCCACAGACTGGTGTAAGTTCAAAGTACCATTTTCCTTTGACTATGAAATTTGCACCTGTAGCTTTCTTTTGAGCCCACCAACCTTATGTTTCAAGATATTTACCATAAGGAAAATTTTCCGGTCATTCTAGGACATGAAGCTCTGAAAGAGCATTTTGCAGCCATGCAAAAAACCCCTATAGTATTCTGGATACCAACCAGAAATGTGTGCTTGAGTATGCATTGCTATTAAGATGATGAATAGTCACTTCTCTTTGATCAGACTTGCAGTGATGACCTTGGTGACAATCCTATATTATTTGAGAATATACACCTAAGCCTTTTAGAAATATATAGGACTCATTGTCAAATCTTTGATAAGATTTACCATCCACTACCTTTTACAAAAAGACACTTGTGATGCCTGATGGGATAAGAGAATTCTTGCATGATCTGATATTGAATCTGTCTGCAGAGATGAGTCTTGCATTCCAACTTCTGATTTTTCCTTTCTTATTTTTTCCCATAACATGTAGTAATTGTTTTTTTAAAATTCATTTTTTATCATGTGGGTGGACAAAATGTTTATCTTTGCTAAGCTGCTGTTGTAGAATGTAGACACCTAAATTTGATATTACCTGTTTTCTCCTAAATGTTGGAAAACAACCTGAATAAAACTAAACATTGACATCTAATATCAACTAACATAAATTTTCTACCTCCCATAGTATGGTCAGATGTAGAGATGCTTTCATTTGTCATAAGTTGTACTGCTTTTTGCAATGTTTTGGTGCTCCATTTATGAAAATCCAGTTATAAAGTGTTACAAGGGAATCATCCTGTCAATATCTAGGTGCAAAGCAGCAAACACTTGGAAGACAAGCATGCACACTCAGTATTTGGTGGACAGCTTTTGATTCCACTGAAATTTCTGATGTTCATTAAAGCTGGAGTTGAAACAAATAGCCTTGTAAGTTTTTACAGGAATTGAAGGTTTTCTCAAACTGAAATGCAGGTTAACAGAGAACAGAGACTGATAGTATTTATACAAGCTGCCAAGTAGAAGGAATTTTTTTTTAAATTATCCAGACAGGTTTTATCTTTCTTTGAACTGACAGAGTGGCCTTGAGAAGGTGAAGAATAACTAACAGATAAACAAATGCAGAAACATCTTTAAAAGAAAGAAATTACATCCTTATATGAGGTGAAATTTATAATACATTGTTTTATTGACCCAAATTACCCTTTTAATTACCTATTTTTAATGCTCCTTCTTAAGAGAGAAGTTTGAGGAAACTCTACTATCGTAAATCTCATGATTGTATGAGGACAGTGCTGGAGTTTTGCCATGGTGATTTGACACATTATCATCCTAGTAAATGATCCAAGTGTTGAAATTCAGTGTGGAGAGATGGCTTTTGTAATACTTTGCCATGTGTTTCAGCCCTTCTGGAAAGTACATTATCTGATGGTATGTCTCTTGGAGAGGAATGGAAGGAGACAAGGGAAAAGAGAATGTGGGCTTTGTACGAGTAATGATATTTAAACTAAAGCTATAAATGAATAGAAGATTCCTTGTAAGCTTGTACAATTAAGACTCTTACTGTTTCTAAATCCTTTTTCTTGCTTTATAATTTTATGATAAAAAGCATTACCATTGCTTTTGGACTTATATAATAACTCTAGTAGCCACAAAGAGAACAAAATGTTGCTTTTTTATTTACTTGTGAAACAAATTATTCCCCTCTGCAAACTTCACTGTATAATTTTTACTGGATTGATTGTTTAGGAGTGCACATGCTAGTTTAAGTACTCCATTCTCTAGATTTCAAATTGTCGTACAAGTGTCTATGACTTCAGTGAAACAGTTGCAGCTCATTGTATCTCCCAAAGTCAGAAATAATTTGTCATAATGGAGTGTCCCATTCAAATTTGCAGTCAGTGCCTGTAATAAACAAAACATGGCTGTCAGAATTTAAAGGGATTGTATTACAGTAAGAAACTGAGTACCTTTGAATGTGATTCAATAACATTGTAGATTTCTCCCCATTTATCACTTGTGGTTCATTTTTTTTAACTAAATACAGTAGGCAGTTAATGGTTAAGCTGGTACACACCAAGGGTTCCCTACCAAGAGCACATTCTTTTGAACTGTACCCTTGACATTTTTACTTTCTGTGTGTTTGCATGCTTCTTTTATATGTATTTTCCTTGCTGCAACATATAGATATTATTCAGCACAGCCACAATTGCAACTGGTCATAATTTCTGCTTACATTTGCATTGGTATCAGCCTCACCCAGTGAAAAATGCACTGTGTGCCTCCAAATGATAGTGTTTAGAAATCTGACCAAGGCTCTCTACAGGCTCTCAAAGCTAATGCTAAAAACTTTCAGTGTTATCAGTTCATATCAGGCAAAAACAACATAGTTTTGTTCTAGTTGATTATTATTTGTGCTGGTGGTGAGTTCTAAGAAGATCTAGGCATCTGCTTTCTGTTGATTATACCATATCACCTCAATTGAACCTAAATGGGGAAATCTGATCTGGAGTGAAATAATGTCTGTTAAGGAAAACACAATCAAGATTTTACACCAAAGAAAATCTTTCTCATGGTGGGTAGCTTTCTGCCTCATTTCATAGGAGATTCCGTTGGGATGATGGTATCCTCTTCCAGATCTTGGTACAGGGTTGGCTGTGGTGCTCTGGGGTTCCCAGCTAACATGAGGAGTAAGTCTGCATAGGTGAAAAGACCTTATCTACCCCTTACACAACTGGGCTCCTCACAAACTATTCTAGACAAGGGCAGTGGAGTTGTTATGAGTTTGATCCTGCACCGGGGTCCATGGGCTACAGGGACAAAACCTGGCCTGAGCCTCCAAAGCCTCAAACACATCCCTTCAGCTTTGCTTTCTTCCCGCCCTATTCCTCACTGCTGGTCTACAGATCCACATCTTTGGGATCTCAGCTTCTGTGTCTTTGCATGGTTTTCTGTGCCTCAGAAAAGCCTGTGCAGAGTGTCAAAACTGCTGCTATACTTTCTTCCCCAGGACTTGGCTTGCTTGAATGGTTGTATGGGATGGATGCTATGGCTCTTCAGAAGGAGTATTAAACAGCTGAAAATTAATGGATGAGTGCTTCTGTATATTTGCGTGTGTATAGGAAAGTGATCAGTGGTCTTTACATCTCTTATTTGAGGAAGTATTGCAGTGCTATGGACCCCACTGACAATCAGTAGTGCTTCCCCATTGCCCTCAAATACTATTGCCACTTGAGGATCTAGCCCAGCTCTCAAACCTTTTGCATGTTTCCACCACCAGTGCATAAAATAACACTGTCAGAAATGTGATGGATTTCAAGTTCAAGTTTTCAGAGTGTACTGAGTTCTCATTATTCACTACTAACAACTGCATCACATGTGGTAAAGGGGTAGAAAGAAAGAGACAAAAGAGTTTCTCAGATACCAACAGGGTTTCTTGGACACCAAACAGGGCTTTCTGGTGTTTTGCCTTTTGCCCTTGTGTAGTTTAGGTTTGATGTCAATGAAAGTGCTGACATTACTCCAGGAGGGCTTGTTTCCAGTTGTGCCTATGCTGATGGATGAGATTGAAACAGGTCAGCTCAGCTTTATCATGTCCTTCAACAGTGTCTGTAATGAGGCAGGGAGGAACATGCTGGGAATTCAAGGAGCAGAGGTTTTTCTCTCTGCTCTTTGATGCTTGGTTGGAAATATCAGAGGAAAATAAAAAGCTGTATAAACAGAAAGCACTTTTAAGGCAATTATACCACACCTTATTTCTACTTCTATCTTCTTATGCTACATATCTGTAGGAGGCACTTAAGGCATTAAAAATGAAACTCCTGGGGAGCAAATGTGGAGGGAAGAATTTGCAACATGCTTAATTTTCTATGAAAGCAAATAGCAAGCAAGCAAAACTATCACTGACAGGATTAAAGACATTCTGGTAACAGTGCCTGAATTGAGCTGCCTGGGGAATAAGGCATATAACACGAAACTTCAGTCATCCCAGGTCATCTTCTCTTTAGAACCACTTCTCTCTTCCAGTCTTTTGGTGCTTGGGACAGAGAGCCAGCCAGTCCTGCTGCAGTTTCTTGGACTGAACTGTCAGTCTGTCTTCTCTTTTTCTTCTAGGACCTGTGGTTCCATTTTTTCTCTCTTTCTCTCTCTTTTTTGGTTTTTTATTTGTTTTGTTTTTGTTTTTGTTTTTGTTTGGGTTTTTTAAACTTATTTCTGAGGATTCTGCACACTCCTATACAGGAACAGACCAGCTCTGAAAAGAAAAGTACGTGGCATTTGTTCTTCAGGGCTAAAGACAATTTTTTTTGAGTCATGGATGGGGTTGACATCACTATTTGCCCATGGTTTTTGTCACTTTTTTGTATAAGTATCCGTCCTACCTTTGTTAATTTTTAAGGGATAACTTTTTTTTTGTAGTTTATGGCTTAAAAGAAAATAGTGTAAGTAGTATATATCAAACAATACTGGTTTGATATATACTAGAAACATTCTTTTAGGGATCCTGTGAATCTCCTATTTTACAGCTTTCTTATGTACAGGTTCTCTTAGAACCATTGAAATAAATTTCAAAGAAAACCAGCTATGCTGTAGCTAATTTCCTCATCACTATATTAGTGTGACCATGGATAAATAGACTTTTCACTTGTTCTAAAGAAGAATGATGCAGAATTCAAGGGGCGTGTGGTAAGGAAAATAATTCAGAAGGGTCATGTCACTGTAAGTTTGGGCATGTGTACAGAAAATACTGTGTAATGTAGTCACTGTCCCTTAAAATACTCAGTAATCAGTCATTGGAGCACAGAATGTATCCCAAATGCTCTTCAAAAGCAAATGGAGGCATAGCTAAACCCAGTGTTCTCCATTACAATTACATTTAGGAAGATGCTTTGCCATGTCTAGCCAGCTACATTCTTAAAATAGAGGACACATGACTTTCTACCAGTTTCTGTCACATAATTGGAACTAACTCTGCCTGTCTGTTAGCAACGGATGAGAAAGGAAGCTAACACAGATGGAAAAAGGAGAATGCCATGAAGACATTCCAGATACTATGACCTTATTTCCTTTTTCCCAATTTCTGTATTTGGGGCACAGTCACCTCCAGAAATCTGCTAAGGGATGCAGGCTGGCAACAGCAGGAATATTTTCCAGGATTTCCTCCAGTTGTCCTTGCTAGTGCCCCCTTTTACTCAGAGATCAGGGCTGCATATCAGGTCTGTGTCTGTAGGTAGCAGTATGAACTATACCTAGAAATAAGTACTGCTGTATGGAGAAAGCCCTTGTGTGGAGCAGCCCTCCATTTGGGCAGCACCAGTTGCCAAGTAAGTGTCACTCTGATTTGTTACTCATTACGTTGGCTCCCCGTGAAATATGAAGTTGTATTGAATGTCTCAGTGGTAATCTCCAAGATCCTGAAAGGACTTGGCAGAGTCAGACGAGGCAGTGTCTCTCTCATGGGAATGATGTCCTGGAACAGCTGCTTTCCCCAGAAACTATGAAGATGTCACTTTTGAGCCTGAGGGTGAAAGTGAATTGAAGAGGGGGGGCCTTTATAGCTTTTGAGATATTCTTGATCTTTGGTGGGAAGGTTGGACATACTAGGACCTTGTGGTCTGCAGCACAGATCCCCTGCTCACAGACTAAGCTCACCAGGGGAAGAGAAAAGAGCCTGATGAATACAGATTTGCAAAGGGAGTGTGGCAGAGAGAATTAATGAAAATAGAGAGAATTTAAATGTTTGTGAAGGATGGGTATCTACAGTTTGTTGCTTCTCTGTATTTTTTTATCTACAAAAGCATCTGTTTTACAGAAGTGCTAAAAGGTCTGGATCACTACAATGAGTTCAAACATTAGAAGCTGAACATCAGGCACACCCTTTAGAAAAGCTGAATCTTACTCCAATTCTGTAGCTCAGCCAGGGTCAAATATGCTTTTTGAAACTGTTTGTCTCCTTGTAGGCAAAAAAGTACTCTGATACTTTTTTGTTAAGAGGTAGATTCAGGGAGAAAATCCTCATGTTGGTGGACTCAGGATTCAGCTTTCATTTGTTTTGTATCCATCCTGTATTCATCTTTCTTCTATTGACAGAAAAATATTTGCTTGTTGCTATGTAAAAAACTATTACACAGAAATTTGACTTCTAGAAGGTTTGCTGGCCATCTGTGGTCAATCTAGACATCTGGTTGTGCTCCAAGAAGATCAAGTGGAAAGCCAGGTCTTCTGTTCTGCATGTAATTATTGCTAAGAAGTTACAATGGGTGCATTGTGCTGCAACCTTTACAAGTGTCACTGATGATTAGACTGTTGCAATACTACTTCAGTAACGCAATATGACACTATATTTTAGATTTATCTGTAAAATACCAGTGCAGAATTTGGCAGCTTGCTTTTGGTTTTGTTTCCAGGACACATTTCTCAAGGAATTTCTCAAGTTTTCCTCTAGACAATCTGGGACCTGTCTCTTGGCCAACCATTGCTCCTTTTTGTCCTGACGTGCCATGGCAGAGGTAGGAAGGATTTGAAAACTTATCTGGAAGTACAAAAGAGGTACTGGAAGTACAAACCAAGAGTACTTTGCCATGAGGATAGCAGTATTGGTCCTCGTACCTGAACTCTGGATTTGAAATACTAATTGAACCTGAATATATACCAAGACCTGTCAATTTCTTAGTCTTTCAGGAGCATAGGGAGGACTGTAGCATCCCATGAACTCTCTCCTCTCAGTCAATTCCCAAATCCTCTGCCCTGGCACTGACAGTGACTAGCTACCACAGAGCAGTCCTCCTGGAGGGAAAAGACAGACTCCCCCATGGGCTTCTGTCTCACTGACCCCTGGTTTCTCCTTTCCCTGTTCCCTCATTGGTTGGATATCCCTGGTGGCTGTGCCCTCTGCCCTGGAGACCAATCCCCTCTGCCCTGTCCTCAGCTGTTCCCCCACCCCTTCCTCTTCTTAAGCTGCCTGCGCTATGTGGTGCATCTCTTTCTCACCAGGTCCCCTTTAGGCTGATACTCCACTGGAATAAAACCTTGCAAAAAGAGCCTTTCTTGCCTCTCTTGCTGAGCCAGCTGCAGTGAGTGTTGTGTGGGGGTCTGATTGTGTTGCCTGAATGTTAACCAACCTGGTTTTCTACAGGAGAGGTTTGTTGGGGGCACATCATAGGCAGCAGCAACCACCATTCAACACCTGCATTTTCAGGGGACCCTCAATAAAACTGTTGGATGTTTAAATAATCTTCAGCCTAGGGAGAATCAACATGGCCTTCATACATCCGCACAAATCTGATAACAGGTTCAAAAGAGGCATAAAGACACATGAATAAAAGGTGTTTCACTGGCTAGTTACTGTTAATTTTTCCAGAGACTTTTGAAGGACTTTTTTTTTACCAAAATCTTTTAAGGAACATGACATGAGACAGAAGATCATTAAATAGATAAATAGTAAGGAATGGAATGTATGAATAAAGTACTAATTCTTGGAGCAGGGTGGATTAAATGGTGATCTGTGGTGGGACCTTTTATGTTCAGTGGGCAGCAGCATGAAAAAATCTGCTGATGAAACTGAAATACTGAAAACAGAAAAGCAGAGGAACATCTGTAAAGAGCTGTAGAAGAATCTATTGGATATCTCACAAGGTAGATAAAAAGAAGGTGATAAAAATAGGGGTGGTCCTAAATCCACCTGTTAAATGGCAGTTTCTGAGCTAACCAATACAGCTCAGATTGAGACCATGGGTACCTAACACATCCAAGAAGATACCAGCTCAAGGTCAAGGAAGCATATAAAATAGTATGGTATTATGGAAGAAATAATAGAGGGCATCATTTTGCCATTCACTTAGGTCCACAAGTCTGTCAGTTGTTTTAGTTGGAAGTTAATTGTTTTAGAACTGAATAGAGACAGAAGAGGTCAGTAAGGGTACAAAGCATCTTCTAAATGAGTTGTCACTAACGATGTCAGGGACACCCTATGAGGTCAGTAGAGTGCATCTGCCCTCGTGTGCTGAGTCTTTCCCAGGCTCAGCTGAGGCTGTGGCTGGGGATAACTTCTGTCTATTTGTTTTAGAGTTGTCCCAGAGAGCTGCTGTGAAAGGCACTAATTTTTAGTGGATGTGAGGCTGTAAAAATAAACAAAAGTAATTTTGTTGAAAGTATCCACTCTACTACATAGTGGCAGAATCAACCCTTCTGTAAACACATCAAGTTATTTTTCTTTTCAAAATCTTTTTCTTAAAAGCTAGTTTTCCACACCACTTCTCAACCACAGTCTCACTATTGTAAACAAGGAACATTTAAAACCTAGGAGTGCTGACTTCCATACAAACCAGCAAGCTACAGTTGCAAAAAATGAAGTTTTATTTCTTCTCATAGCAGAAAAAGGAAAAACTCAGTATGGCCAGCCATGTCTGGTAGACAGAAGTGAGAGATTGAATAGCAATTTTCAAGGTAACATGCCATCAGTTATGCTGCCTAGATC
This sequence comes from Emberiza elegans, assembly GCA_024865655.1. NCBI lineage: Eukaryota > Metazoa > Chordata > Aves > Passeriformes > Fringillidae > Emberiza > Emberiza elegans. The sequence goes on along the minus strand of JALJVW010001283.1, from coordinate 24,291,137 downwards.
GAAGGTCCCAGATGCTGAGGGAATGCATTCCCCACTCCTTTTCTTTCTTTTTCAGCTCACAGCCTCCCACTTGTTTTTCAAATTAATTTTTGGCAGTAACATAACTCCTGGAATCCTGCCATTTACTGCTTTAAAAATTGCTCTTGAAAAGAGAAAGGGAGTCAGAGAGAAAGCAAGGGGTAGAGGGAGTATGAAAACCTAATGGAGCCGATTGCAAGGATACATAACTAACATTTTTTTCTACAAAGATGATATATGAGTTATTTTTCTGATGAGCCCATTTTTATGTTAGGCCTCATGGGAAAGAAGATGACTGTTTACTAGAGATTACTGGGTATTTCAAAGCAGCAACAGGACAGCTAGGCAGAATTAAACATATTGGTATTTTATGGGGTTTCAGTGAAAGAATGTCTGTGTAACACGATCACCCCTTGAATCTTTAAAGCATGAAATGTTTATAGTTAAAAAGATGGAGCCATGGAAATGCAGCCATATAAAAGTAGGGTAAAGATTCTTCTTATTTTGGGTTTAATGGTTTCACATTGCTGAAGAAATGGCACAGCATCCTCATCCTGCCCCAGCAAGATGCATCATCTGGTCTGTTTTTGTCCCTGACAAACACAAGTGATTTGGGCTGGGTCTCAACCTATTTTCATTATTGTCCTGTTTCATCATGCCTTTGGTCAGCTGGGATTGGAATATCTTCTCTGCCCACTTCCTTGGTGTCCCATGGACCTGCTGCTGCCCTCATCTGGTGCCAAGCAGTCCCCTGTGCAAGCTGGGTGACCACATTGCAGCAAGACTGGAACTGGTGCAGGCTCTTGTGGCACTATTTCCTGGAGAATTCAGAGTAAAACATTACAGAAGAATCTCTTTATGCTTGTGGATTACTGCAAGTTGGAAGAGAATACATATAGATCAGTTCAAGTGTGGAAGAGGTATTTTTGGTCTTTATGCACTCTTTCTTCTTCAGTGGGGAGACCTTGGAAGGGAGGACCTGTGTTTGCACCTTGCTGATAAAAGCCAGAAGTATACATGCCAGCCGCTGGGATGTAGTGATGGTGGTGAGCTATGGTGTTAAGAATTAGAAAAGGATAGGGGTGTCATCGTCAATCACTGCACTGTGCTTACCTGGAGTCAGAGTCCCTGTTCTTCCTCATGTTCTGTTTCCCATTGTAGGGCTTTGCCAACTACTGACCAGGCCCTGGGCAGCTGTCTGCACTGTCATGCTGCTCATCATTCAGCTCATCAGCTTCCCCTTCTAAAAACAGCCACCTTACAATTAACACTGATGTGAGCTTCCTCTTTGTTATTTTCTGCTGTAATTAATTCAGTTTTGCTGTAGTTAATTCAGTTTTTCCTTAATTGGTTTGAACTGAAGCCTTGGTTGGGCTCACCAGCTTCCATGTGCTTGGAGAGGAAATGTAGAATTTACCTGTGTGTAGGATTGAATAACAGGGTAAGTACCTCATAGTCCATATTTGTGATTGAAGAGCAAAAGGCAAAAAAAAAAAAAAAAAACAACCAGAGGGGACAAAATTGTTATTGTTAAAGGATAGAAATGTTTTTTGTCTAAATATATTTCACCACAGACATCCTGATATTCTCAAGTAGGATATCTTTAAATGGATACTGACAGTTGATTTATTCTTGCATGCTGAACTGTTTTTGAAGTGACATATGTGTAAAAGAAAATGTGAAAGATATTATGGCATAATATAAAAGGAACTGTTGTTTTCATAAGTGACCACATGGTTTTAAAATTTAAACACTGCCCTGAAATTTTGAAAAACAGTAACATCATCCTGTTGCACAAGACCTACTGAAATTATGTTGGGGAGACACAGAAGTAAATCTTATTGTCAACATTGTTCTACAGAAGGGCAAAAGAGACTGTAGGTTATCAGACTGTTGGTTAGCAGCCTCTGCTCAAAGCAGTCTTCACCACATTCATCTGCTTCAATTGCACTGTTCATCTCAAAGAACTAAAGGGTGCATTTTAAGTGATGTCTTAAATGTGGTTTTAAACAGCACAGCACTGCAGGCTGTGAAGCAATGCAAACATCCCTTGGAGATCAGTCAGTGGGCAGGTATGGACCATGCATAACTAGCCAAAATAAGTCATAGATCACTTTTTTGTGTCTCAGTTGCTAATGCTACTATGACTACTATGCTAATGCTACATGAAAATGTAGCAATTAGACTTAATAATGGTGAATGAGGACTAGCCTTTTGCCCATCAAAGTATGTAAATTCATGTTACCTGCCTGGACTGTTGCAGGGTGGCAAGATTCCAGCAACTGCAAGTAGTGCAACACAGGAAGAGCAGACCTGCATAGTGAAAGTGGTGATGCAAGGGCCACTCACTATGTGCTTGGGAGATTTTCCTTGGAGAAGGTGTCAAGGAATAGCTGGACTGCTTTAGTTGACTTTCTGGAATGCATTTGCTGGTCCAGCTTTTCTCCAAAAGGAAACATTTGGTGACCTCTGGGACTGCTCTTGCCATGGTGAATCAGTTGGTGGGAAGTGGCAGTGCTCTCCTGACCCTACCTACAGCTCTAATGTAAAAGACACCAAAATGTTCAGCTTAATGGGAGTTGAGCATATGGTCCCAAGGGCACAGGGGTCCCTGCCTCACAGGAATCCCTGCTCCACCCTATCTCCCATCAGTAATCCCTGCTCCACCCTGTCCCCCATCACATCCCAACATTCAAACGTTGAAGAGCCTATCCCCACAGCCCTGTGGATAACAGTTTTGCCCCTGGTGAAAAATAGTGACATTTGTTTCACAATTGCCTCCTTCTATATGTGTGCAGCCTCTTCCTTATCTCTGAGGCATTTTTGAAATTCCCAGCATTGTACCCTGCTCTCTTGCTCTCCCAGGCATCTCACATAACTCTGTGCTTCCCTGCCATGCAGTGCTGAGCACTAGTTACTGTATGTCTGAGGGAACGTCAAGAACAACCTTAATATTCTGTCTGAAAAGCAGCTGCTGGTCTCAGCAATTGTCTCAAGGAATGCTTTATAGTTGATCTGTATCCTGATGTGTCTAATATTACTGAGGACAGGATAAGTCAGATCTGTACGTCTCTGTATAATAACGTATTGTGAGAGACTTCCACCTTTTCTTATGCTGCAGACAAAAAGTGCATATTGCTGGAAAAGGCAAACCTTTCAATTAAGTTCACTAAATGTGTGTTTCATTTTCAGGATGACACCAGATGTGCTTCAGAAAATTGAATATTTAAGGGTTAGGGATATTTTTTACAGAGCTCTATTAAGGGATTAAAAAATATTGGCATCATTAAAACAGACAAGGAAACATTTTTTAGGCTGTCAAAAAGCATTGCAGTTCCAGATAAATCCACTCTTGCTCTGCCTCATACACTGTTTTCTTGTAACTCAGGGACTTGTCAGTGGAAAGGTTACCATGACAGCTGGAGTGCCAGGGTGAAATAAAGGGCTGGTGTTTCACCTTTAAAAAGAACATAGACAAGCACATGTTGGGAATTAGTTGTTTAGTAATTCTTACAATTCAAGTGGGACAGGGACTAGGCACCTTGGAGTTTCCTACTAGCCCTTTGGATTTGTGATGGCTCTAGTGAGGTAAATTAATCACATCAGTTAAAATCCAAGCCTAAAGTTTAAAAATTGAGTGAGAGCTCTAGAAAATAGTTTTCTATTTTTCTATTATTTTTAACACTGTATTTCAAAAATACTTGATTAATTAATGCTTGCTTTTCACAATTGCTCTTCATAATGAGAATCTCTTTTAAAGAAGAAAAGGTTGTAAAGGGCAAAATAACTAACTTAAGTGATAGCCTAGCACCTTGTCTTCCATAACATTATACTTGTAAAATCTGCTTTGTGTTGTATCTATTTTGAGATGAGCCCGTGCAGAAGTTTGTAAGGAAAAATGGTGGAGAAAAATACTCTATACAGTGAAACTGGAATGTAGAGACTGTTAGACTGGATTATACCCATCATTCATCTAGTCTGGCATCCCACATCTGAGAGCTGTCAGTGCCAGATGCTTCAGATGAAAGTGCAAGAAACTTTCTGGCATGGGATTGTCTTGATTACTGATAGTTACAGTTTTGCTAAAGCTCTGAAGAGTATGTTTTAATACCTCTTCCAAAATGCTTGTCCTTGATGTCTTCAAGGTTTATACAAACAACTAGCCCTTACTGGTGACCTTAGGGTCTGCTTATGGGAACAAATCCCAAGGTTCAGTTCCATCTCGCATGAAACATTTTTTTTCTGTACCATTCTGATCATTCTGTTTCATATAAACCTTCTTGGAGGGAAGATAAAGAACAGAAGCTCTTTACATAATTTCTTCCTACGAGCCAGTGCTCCATGAGCATTTTATACTGCCCTGCTTTTTGTCACAACTATGAGATGAAAACTCTGAACCTTAAAACTAGAAGAGAAAGAAAATATTCAGGACGGCAAAATTGCTCCTATTTTTCCCGGGTTGAACTACTTGAAGCAGACAAATATTTAAGTATTCTTGTAGAATAAAACTTAAATCTGTAAAAGTGAATAACAGAAATGTAAATCTTTCCTCAGTAGCAGTTAATAAAATTATGAACAATTGTTTTTCCCATTTGAGAATCTGACAATGCAGTAAACATCTTGTTGATTGAAACTTGATAGCAATAACTTTTTGTTTCAGCTTTGCTTCATCTGTATAAAATGCAAGAGGATTTGACTTTGGAGGGGAGAAGAGTTGCTGTAGACCAGAATGTTTGATGTTTTGTTAAAAGGAATGTTACTATTTTCCACTTTTTTCAGAATATAACAGTTTAGGAGGGGGAAGCAAAGCCACCATATACTTTTTATGTGCTTGGAGGTCGATTAACCTGCCTTTAGCCAAATGGCTTAGAGAATGGAAGAGAGTGAAGGGAGAATGAGATGTGTGTGGAAGTTTTCACATAGCAGAAGTGTTCTTGATATACTTGCAGATTATTTCTAGAGCATCCAGATGTTTAAAATACAGTTGTGTGAGGAATTCTCACTACCACATACAGTTAAATTATAGTGCTTACAACTCTTGTGGCTTGAAAATGTGTTTTTGTTGTTTCAGGAGGAAGGGAGGATGGAGATTTTTATTTTTGGCAGGATTGCTTTACAGTGAATAGAAGAACAGAGCTACTAGGAAAAGTAACAAAATAAAAGCAGTCAACAAGACAGTAGTGAATAAATAAAAACATAGATACTTTCTTTTTTTTAAACCTTTTTTTTCTTGAAATGATGTCATCTATAGTAAAGTTTTCTCCAGTTTCGCAAACAGCTCAGTAAAACTCAAGCTGTTTAGATGGATCTGCATTCGTTTGGGAAGTCAAACTATCAACATTTTGTTGTTAACACTTTGTTGAATATGAAGGTTAATTTGAATGGTGCATACTCCCAAGGGCACTAGCAGCATCCTGGACTGAGTAGTGAAGCCATCTAGGCATATGACAACACTGCTTTTTGAAAGAGGAAAGGGACATCTCTAAAGGTGCTGACCATCTGATATGAGAAAGAGAGGACATTTAAAATCTGGAAATTGAATTGCACCCCTAGAAGCCTGTAATTAGTTTTCTCCATGTTGTTTATACTTGTGTGAAGTAAAGTTCCACACATTTTTATTGCCATTATTTCAGCTTAGGTTTTACTTGATCACAGACAGTTTGGCTTTCATCAAAGTATGGGTACTTAGAGGGAGACAAAAATATTTGTTGTCCAGATTCTACTGATGCATGCAATATTCAGAAATGCTATTGTGAGCATATAACAAATGGAAATCAAGAAAGAGTCCTGATTTCAATGTTAAAAGCCCATGCCAGCCCCTCTAAGAAACTAGGTAAAAAATGTGCTACTTCATACCCCTTCCCTCAAGTTATTATTGTATTAAGCCATCTTTAGCTGCTGGGAGCATTCATATTAAAAAATGGAAATGTTAACAACATGGTAAGTAATTGTTTCATGGGGATACGAAGAATATTTTAAATGAAGTGAATAGTTAACTTCATTTTTGTACACCATGGAAAGGACATATAAACTGTTTTGACATGTCTAGATGCTTGTTTTAGAATCACAGTCTTTCCAGACATTACTCAATCCACCTGACATTGGAGAAGTAGGATTTGTCACTAGTTCCTGGCATAATGTGTTTTCATGCTGAATTCAGAAACTCTTAACGATATTAATATTGAGTCATTCATGCTAAAAATATATTTTTTTTCCACAGTCCAATCTATTCCAATAGACATTACTCAAGGGAGAATGTGCAACCTGATACAAATGGAAGAAGTTGGGAGTGGAGCCATTTAGAGATCACTCCATCAGTAATTTTTAACCACTCTGCCTCGAGGACAACCTTATTGTTTCAGACATTTACAGTTCTGTCATTGTTAAAAGCAATTTTCCATGCTGGTTTATGGGACTTCATTAGAGGTTATTAGTGAGTAAATATTGTATTCCTGCTTTCCTTCAAAACTGCACATGTGCTCTTTTAACAAGTTGTATTTAAAGTGATTTAGGTCAGATCCATTTAAAGTAATTTTTGTTTTCCAGGAAGTTAGATCTTCTTTTACTATGGAAAAGCTTTCCTTACTTTTGCTACAAAGTCACAGGGAAGCTGAGGCTGTCCCTGTGCCAGCAGAGGGGTTTGGACAAGACCATCACCACAGGTGATCTAACACTGGCACAGGAGGATTATTGCCTGCAGACAATAAGAGGTTTCTTCCAATTGACAAAAGACTGTCTCATCTGCCTCTTCATTATCAGGTGGTTTGCAGCCAACATCACCAGAATATTGCACACATTGGTTTATTGACTAATTCTAATTTATGAACTCTTTGCTGTGACTATATGTCATCACCTCTGTTCCCTGCTGTTCCCTGATTAAAGCTCTGTGCTCAAGGTTGGTCTGCCTCTATCATATGACATCACAATATCAATGTTGCAATCATAGTTTTAACTACAGTTAAATCAGGTTGAGTTAAGCCCTGGATTTCATTTTATCTCCTAACATGAAACTCTACTCTGCTTTTTATTTACACTCGTTTGGGGCTACTGTGCCCATTTCTTAATGAAGGGAGATGCAAAAATACACAATACTCATTAAAAAATCCATTACTTCATCAACAAAAGATATTGATCTCTGAGGTGAGTCAGTGGAACTGTTGATTTGAGTGACCCATTTGCTGTAAGATCCTAATGCCTGGGTGGATTTTACATCCCTTCTGATGGTTAGCAAGAGCACTCTGTGAATGTATTCATACTGAAATTGGTTGGATAGAAACTTTCAAACTGAGTTTTGCATATTAGAAAGCAGGCATTCTTTATTGCAGCACGCTGATCACTTAGAGGATCCTTCCCCTAATAAATTGTGCTGAGTGTGAGGTAAACAGAGTTTTATCATACACACTGATTACATACTCATTAGCTATCCCCACTTCCTTCCCACACCCCTTATTGGAAGTCCTTATATGATTCTCCGGGATCTATCTTTAATGTCCAGTGTCCTTTTTAGGTGTCTGTTCCTCAACCCCTGCATTTGAGTAAGCTCAGTATCACTGTTTTGGATAACTTTTGCTTTGTCAGCCTTGCAGAGCTGAGCTGGCACCCTGCTTGTGTTTTGCATGGCTTCTGTTTCCCTAAGTTACATCCTTTATCTATTTCTCCAAGGCTGTGCTGTTCTGTTCACTGTCCTTGATAAAAGTAAAGTGTTGTTCTGTTTTACTATCCTTATCAAGTGAATACAATGCTGTTCTGTTCCAGTCTTCTTATCAGTATGGGCATGTAGGAAGAGGTACAGGATTTCCCTCAAACAACTAAATCACTGTAGAAATTATTTATAATTCATTCAGTGTGAGGGTTTTGGCTTATTCAGACATAGGACTTTGAGAAGTCATTTTCTTTTCTTTGTTTCTTCTTTTGTCCCCCAAACAAAGAGACTTTAAAGTCACAAGTGATGAAATAAATGTATCCAACTTTCTTATCATCCTCTCTCCCTGAAAAAAATATGGCACGGGCATTCTTCAGTATTTCACCTTTTCATGGCTTGACATCCCCTCCAGTTTAATCTCCTTGATCTTAATTTGATTTTACAGCCACTTCCTGCTAAGGCAAAGAAAGGATCCCTTCCCTTCCCTTCCCTTCCCTTCCCTTCCCTTCCCTTCCCTTCCCTTCCCTTCCCTTCCCTTCCCTTCCCTTCCCTTCCCTTCCCTTCCCTTCCCTTCCCTTCCCTTCCCTTCCCTTCCCTTCCTTCCCCTTCCTTCCCTTCCCTTCCCTTCCCTTCCCTTCCCTTCCCTTCCCTTCCCTTCCCTTCCCTTCCCTTCCCTTCCCTTCCCTTCCCTTCCCTTCCCTTCCCAAAAATATTTCCTGTTTTGTTGGTTTTCTCTTGTTTTCTGGTTTTTTTTTTTTTAACCAGGAGATCAGAATTCCTGTGCTCCTGTAGACCTAGCTGCTCGGCCCAGCTTCCACTTCTGCTGTGCACCAAACCACCTTCTGTGCTGCCAGATCAATGAGGCCTGCATGCCCCACACCTGGGCAAAGATGAGCTCAGAACCAACAACAGCAGCAGCAGAAAACCAGACAAACCTTGCCTGATGTGCTTCTGGAGATCACCATTCCTTTGGGCTGTGGGGGAATGTTTTGTGGCTACGTTACACAGTTGACTGGTGGCCACTCCTTGCCTTCTTTATTATGTGCAGGTCTGGCTGGGGCACCCTGTCCTGAGCTGAGGTGTCACCCTCAGGCTTGGGAGCTCAGAGGGACCTCTGCAAAGCATGATGGAGAAAAGAGGTTGCTTGAAGCAGAGCCTCATGTGAATGGCAAAACAATTCCAAATGTGTGTGGGGTGTTTGTTGTTTATTTTCTTTTTTGCTACTGCAACTTCTTTACAGCTTTTCTACAGTCAGCTTTGCAGCTGCCAGCAGTTTTTCAAGTGAAATGCTTCTGATTATGGTCAGTGTCAGCAAATACAGTGTCTGCAGCCTGTCTGTAGTGTTTCCAAAAATGAGTTAGCTCTGACAGAGGACTAATGGGTCAAAAATACTTCCTGAAGTTGTTATGGTAGGGAGGGCTACGGATGGTCTATCATGAGATGCTGAAATGAACCATTCACTGAGTGAATGGAAAGGAAGGTCTGGTAAAGGTGTTGCTGTAAAGGAGTGCTCATGTTAGATAGCCACCATGACTTTTTGCAGAGCTGAAACTCCCCTGCATTTTGCTCCCATTGTGGTTTTTGACTAGGCAGGTGGATATGCCAGTGAGACTTGCTGAGACTTGGGAATGGGGAAGGCAGAAAAGGGACCACTGGTCCCTTCCCAGAGAGATTAGGATCAAATTCTTGCTCTACTAAGGATATTTCTTCATCAGTGATGTCTTAGCAGATCCTGAGAGTGAATGAGAGTACAGGTGTGAACAAATATTAACTTGCACAGTTACATTAGCTGCTGTTTAGCCATGGTTCAGGTTTCACACACAAAACAGCAGACTGTAATCCACCCACCTGGGTGTCTCAGGCCAGCACAACCAGACAGGCTGTTGGGACAGAGTTGGCTAAGGTAGGAGGGAGACAAGGCATTCAGGAGGAGCAGAACCTCAGTAAGCAAGGAGGAGAAGGGAAGATTCACAGGACTAGGGGGAGTGACAATGCAAAAGGGGACAGGAGGTATGGATCAGCCTCTGTGGGAGAAGAGGTGCAGGCTTGTGCATGTGGAATGACAGAGCACAGAGCACGTGGATTCATCTGGGAGACCTGAACTATTCTGAATCCAGGTCCTGAGTTCTGCATCCTTTAAAATGCTACACCTTATTATACACTGGTGTTCAATCCCTATGTGGCATTTAACCAGTGGATCTCAAAGCAAGGCCTTGAATGAGGTACTGAGGTCCAATTCTCCAAAAAGGTGAAGGAAGACAAAACAGCTCACCTCCAGAGCAGAGCTAAACTTCATCCTCCAGCCACCCACTGCCTGAGACATACTTAGGCACAGCTCTGTGGCTGTGGTGATTAAGGGCCCCAGGAACAGCCCTCAGAGCTGTAACCATTTGATTCTTGTACTTGTTTGCTGTTCCTCCACTCCTCTGCTCGCATTTATTCTTGGACAGAACTGGAAGCAGAGTGTTGGGCTAGTTCAGTACAGATGTAGGAACTCTGTCCTTGGGCATTGGTACTCTGATTTAACTACAGTCAGAGAGGAGACAAATGCACAGCTGCCATCAGCTTAAGGAGGTGTCCTGGTTGCCATGTGTATCTCCTGAAGTCCTGCCCTGGTGCACTCCATGAGACTGAGGGGTGCCAGGCACATGGAATCTCACTCAGCATGTCCACCCGTGTCACTGGGACAATGGAACCCCATCTCTGGGATGATATTTGCCATGAAATAGCTGTTTTTTCCCATCTGTTAAGAAAACTTACCAGTCTCATCATCCAGGAGCCGCTCTGGCAGTCGCAGACAGCACCACAGACTGTCACTGCTGAGACTGCAGCCCCTTCAGAGCCGGCAGCTCCAGTGACCCCACAGGTGCCCCACATGACTCCCTGCACACCCCACTCTCACAAAATCAGACCAGGTTTCCCATGGCACAGTCTCAGATGCCTCATTCCACAAAGCCATTCATTCACAGTGCAATAATTCAGAGACAGCTCAAGCTGGTGCCTCCGAGGACAACCCATAGAAAAGGAACCTCATAGCTTTTATACTGTCATAGTCCAATCATGGAAAGTCTCAGATCTTCCTCCTGAGTTTCAGCTTCTGCTGTGTCTCTGAGTGTTTGGTCACCTGAACAGGTCCCTGTTTCCTTTGTTATACAAAGAGTCGTCACCAGTTCACAGCTTTTGCCTCAGACTCAATCTGCACCTTTCTGCTGCAGCTGCACACTGAGATATCTGCACTATATGTATTCCTCTACACCACCAAAGAAAACCAAAGTGTGAAGCAAAACATGGGAGCTTCTGTCCTGTTAACTGTCGTGGGCAGGGCATTCAGACACACATGAAAAACCACCTCTAGTCCACCCACTGCAGCTACTTCAATGCATTATGTGTGTATACTTCTCTTCTATCACCTATCTAGCTGTATTATTTCTGCCTGATGATATGCTGCTGTGTCTCCCAGGTGTGCTGGAAGCTGCAAACAATGTGAAAAAGAAGGGGATTCAGTGAAGAATTGTCCTCCTGTCCATGAGTACTCTTTTCTTCTCCTCTAGTTCTCATATGGCTTCAAGAAAGCCCCTCCAGTGGTAGCTTACTCCATTCTCTTTTTATTTTATTATTACTTCCTGGAGATTCAAAGGGACAAAGTGATGATTGTCAACATTGCTCAGCATAGGGCAAGTAAGACTCAAAAAAAGACTATATATATTTTTTTATTAATGAATAATAATAATCCTAATTATTTGTAAGGTGGATTAGGATTATTATTATTATTGTTTCTAGAAGATGATTTTGTCCTGAAGGACAAGCTTGTACCACAAATGTATGAGAAGGTGGTGGGTAGCACCTTTGTTATCCTTCAGTTACAAATGAGAACCTGAGAAACAGCAAAAGTCACCCAAGAAAGTGCTTTTACCTCATTGTCCTGAGGTCCTGTGACAGCAGCTGCAAGGGAGGACTGCCCTTTCTTCCCATGCCAGCTGTTACCTGTTCTTTCCCAAGTTAGGATTCCCTCCAGATCTGTGGGCCATGGATATCTGTTGGCCTTGCTGATTGTAATAAGGAGACCTCTGTGACTGCACTGAATTACAGTTCCTCAAAGAGAGACAGCAGTCCCAGGGCTATGAACAAATACCACCCTGATAGCTTCATATCCTCATACACCTCCCTGCTCAAGAGATTCGCGGTCTGGAATTCTAGATACATTACTCTCTGCTACTCATCCCACTTTTTTCCTTCTTGTGCTGTCTGCTCCCACCCAACCAAAATTAATCTCCCCAGTAGCAGCAGCCTGAATCACTGTGAGGGCAGTTGAGACACTCAGTTGCCCTTAGCAGAGTAAACCCCTCAGAAACATGTGTAAGTAGAAGACAGCTACATGGCAGATGTTTATATATATGCACACGTACACATATACACACACTCTCCCTCTTTCTAATGTCTTGACACGTGGAGAGCAGCTACACATGCAGCACACTTTGTATTGTACATCAACTTCAAACATAGCCCAAATCAACCATGGAAATGGCAGCAATTATGGTAAGCTGAAACCAAACAAACTACAGCAACCTAATGGTTTCAATGGCAGTAAAAAAAAGTCCCCCATCACCCAGCTGCAGGGGCTGATATGAAGACAAGCCTCAAGGCAGCTTATGGTTTCCGGCTGTCATCAGCTATCAGCTTGGATACTTGATATATTGAATAATCAGTGTTTGAACTGATGGAAGTGACCTTAAAATGTACTGGGGAGAGGGGAATTTACCCAGTATGCAGTGGGCAATGGAAATTGTGGTTGGAATACATTTACATGTATTTAAATGTTTGTATTAGAGGGTGGAATTGATACACAGTGAAAACAAATGCCTTAGTCACTAAAATGGTCAAATATGGAGGTATATGAAACCAAGGAAAGGGCTCTGTATAAGACAACAGCAGTTTAAGGATGTATACCTGGCAAGCTGTCCTTCTGAGGAATGCATTTATTCACAGATGGCAAAACAAGTGAGTGAGAAGCCTGGAGGAAGGTCTTCAATAGGCAACTGAAAAATGGCATTGAAGTTGTCTCCTTAAAATGGCTTTAACAACAAGGCTCTCAAGGAAGAGTCCTGCTTCCTCCTACCTTGGAGGCAATGTCAGAGACCTGCCTGACATGGTGATGGCAGGAAGGATGGCAGGATGGCCAGCTCCAGTCCACATTTGTGCTGCTCAGTGCTTCAGCAAGGAAGATGAATGTCTTTCACTGACCATTCTCAAGACCACCCATGGGGTTAGGGTTGTGTGCAGAAAGTGGGAAGAGCCCTAGGGGTTGAAAGGAGGGAATTGGCTGGCTTTCCAGGCTCCCCCTGCATCTGTTACAGGCATCCAGCTTTGAGGAACCTGACAGGAATGTGCTTAACTTTTTGCCAAGATTTGTGTAAAATTGTATTCCCGAGTTGTTTTGTCCTTTTTAGCTGGCCTGGTCACTAGCAAAAGTCCAGGCTTTAGGGAGGAAAAATTAAACAAGTGTGTAGATGTTACAGATGGGACAGTTAGCATGCAAGAGAAGCTTTTCTACAATTGCAGATGCATGAAGTGGCAAAAGCAGAGAGGTACCGGCTTTGGGTACCAGCTTTCATCATGCATTTCTACTCTCCTCTCCAGGAGGAGAGTAGTCCTTTAATTGAAAAATGACCTCTTTGGAAATTTGGAACACAGACAGATTTTTTGCTAAGAGACCGCCACTCATTTATCCCTCTTCTGGCTCTTTAATTTAGGTTAAATTTAAAGGAAATAACTTGAGGTTTGGAAACAAGTATCTCCAGGGAGCAGGTCAGTAGTATGTATGGAATGAAGCCAATAGCTGTAGAGATCGTCTATTTTGAATTGAAGTAGGTAAAGACAGCGAAACCAAACCAAACCTTTTCTATATGCGTTGCTGGTGCTTTATTTTTGTACTGCATTGTGTCTCACAGAGCACTGTGCATCCACATAGAAGAGGCCTAAGGTTAGCTGATAAATACAGCCAAGTTTTCAGTCTCATGGATATTCACTCAGCTGCCTACTGAGTGCCCTGCTACCTGTCTTACATCTCTGTGGTTTGGGGTGTTTTACTTCTCAGGCAAAAACAGGGTCACGTTTCTCACATTTACCATGGGGCAGTAAGGTTGGTAAGCCTCTACCAAAGTACCATGGAACAGCTTGTGCAGTGTAATGTTTGCACTTCTGCTTTCCCAAATGTAGCTTTTTCATGTGCCTGGCTACTCTGGCGAGAGCACCACTCTGCAGAGACAAAAAGGTCTTCTTCATCAGGGCTGGTGGGGGTGGTGAAGATAACCATGGTTTGTACCAATACTGAGAGATGCTCTGTCTTGCAGAGACACAAGGCTACAACCTTTCTTTTTCCTTTTCTTCTCTCTCTCCACCACCATAAAAATGTTTCCTATCCTTACCTAGTGGTAACATTAGAGTCTGTGATGTGGGGCAGGAAGGCTGAAAAATCAAAGTCCTCTTTAAATCCTCAAACCACAGCAGGAGCACCAGTGGAAAGCCACACTACTCTTCTACTCCACTTCCCGCCTGACCAATCTTGGTTGGGGTTAAATATACAGCCCAGATTTTGCATTACTCAGACACAGCCTGCTTTTAAGCAGGAGTGTCTTCACATTTCCAGCAGTGGTAGTGATTGATTTGACGAGGACCACAGACCCTTGGCAAAGGGGCTGCACCTGCACTTGCCAAATCTTCTGTTGTATTAAGCTGAAGTGAGGTTTTTATGCAGTAGTCATGAAGGCACTGATTTACAGAGAGGCTCTGGAATGAACAATCTGCAGAGCAGGTCTGCCTGGTAATTTTAAAGGACTAAAAAAATTTGAAACAGGAAATTAGGAATATGCACAACTAAAATTCCTCTCTGTTCCCTTGAGTTGCCTTAATGGCTCTGTTTTACCTCTGTATGACCACTCTTGCCTTTCTCTCCAAGTGGTGTTATTCTGTCAGAAAGAAGATAGCATGTTATCCCAGACAACCACAAATGAGCAAACAGAATCCTGTATTTTTTTTCAGTTTCTTAAGCCCATCTGCTCAAATATGGCAATTCTCTGGTGTAAGGGAGTTCAGCCATTCTGTATCTGGCAGATAAAAGTTATAAAACATAGAAGCCCCCAGGCAGTTCACAGCCTATAAAGAGCAAACAAAGCAGAATGATACAAGCTGGTTGCAGTAGACACCTGGAAAGAGAGCAGCCCATCTCTTTTTGTCTCAGCCCCCTTATCCAGAGAAACAAGTCTTGAGATGCATTTGCAGGGAAATGTGCCAGAGGAGGCAGGGAGTGATGCTGGGGAAGCTGAGTACTTGTTATCTTAATGATGCACCAAGCCTGGAACATTTGAAAAATGGATGTAATCTTTGGAAAAACCACAGAACAGACAAAAATATATGTGCTTATCTTCCAGTCTGGTCAAAAGAGACAAGTGATTCCAAGCATTTCAAAAGTATTCTTTTACTCTGTGAAGTAGAATGCTGCAATTCTGGTGGAAAGTGCACATGAAAACCAAGTGCTACCAGAATGCTATTTTTGTGAAAGAAAGCCTGTTGCTTACTTAACTGAAATCTCATGTTTTCACAGAGTTTGTGGGCTTGGCAAGTCTTTCATGAAGTAAATATTTACTTTACTTACCACAAAGTGTCAACACTGCTTTGGGCCTAAATGTTACCTGGAATATAGTTCATTTTTATTATCTAGATTAATTTCAAAAAGTAAGAAATGACCACAATTTCAAATTAAATTTGGTAATAAAAATGAATTAATGGACATATATGACCAGGCAGCTCACACCAGTGTTCAACACTGAGTTACTTAGTACACTCATAAGTCTGTTATTAAGCCCCTAAGTGTATGTATCACATCTAAATGTTTCTTTCAATTCCAAAGCACAGGATAAGGCACTAAGTTTTAGAGTTCAGATTTGTCAATGCAGACTTTATTGGACCATCAGTCAGGTGAAGCAACCAGCAGTAAAAGAAAAGTGTCTGGCAAACACTCCTGTGGATAAGCATGCTGTAACTGTGATTTGTGGTGACAGGGTTTATATTAGATGTAAAGAGATGGAAGCCACAAATATGCCTAGATCATCTACAGGTTTAGTGAATTTAAACAGCAATAACTATTATCCTCAAATTCCTATCAGTTGCAAATCACCTGGGCTTTGCCTCTTAATGCCTTTGATACTCATAATTCTCCTAGTAAAAACATTTAGGCAGCCAATAAGAAGGCAGAAATGATAACATGTGATTTAGGTGACTGGTTGCCCAAATGAATAACAAAAAGAGAGTAAATTAAATTAACATTGTCCAAATAGCTCGAAGCAGGAATGTAATTCTGCCAAGGTATTTGGTACATACTTGTAAATAATACATTTCGGGAAAGGCACATCTGGTTTCTAAGTAATTTGCCAAGGAAAAAAAAAGTATAAGCAACAAATTTATAAAGTAATTTAGGGGCTTAATGATGCAGATAAGCATCTAGTGGGAGATTTATGCCTGTGTTCTTTTGAAAAATCCAAAAGGATGTCCAATTTACAAACTTAGGTTGCTAAATACTTTTAAGATTTGGTCTTAGTTTCAACATAACTGCATATTTGCAACAAAGGCCTTGACCTGGGTGAGTGCGTAGCTGCACTCTTTTTGCCAGT
The DNA here is from genome assembly GCA_024865655.1 of Emberiza elegans. Lineage (NCBI taxonomy): Eukaryota > Metazoa > Chordata > Aves > Passeriformes > Fringillidae > Emberiza > Emberiza elegans. Next base: position 24,274,811 of record JALJVW010001283.1, on the reverse strand, counting down.
CCATGCAGGTGTGGGCTGCAACGTGACACACGTTCTGTGGGAGATAGGTTCATATCACTGCAGTTATAGCAAGACCACACTGAATGATTAATAATGGCTTAGCAGAAAAATATAAATCAATTCCTCCACAACAGCACTGGGGTTGTGAATTGAAGGAGGAACCTGTAACCCTTTAGGTTTTGCAATCTTACATAGAGAACACTTGACATTACTATAGCAGGGTTGTACATTTGGGGGGAAAACAGGATTTGTTTTTGTTCTGTTTATATTAAAAAGGGAAAAAAGAAAAAAGAAATTAGGGATTTCTGGGTTTGCAGTAGAAATATTAGAAGAGACATTATTCTGGAATATAGACATGCTAAAAACCTGAAGGGGTGCAAGGAGATTGTCACTAGAGGAATAAATTATTTCCTTCAGTAGGAGGAGCCTGATCATGTCTTGGAAAGAAAGGAATCTTTCTTGCAGCAAATTAATTCCAGTCCTTATTGTAGAGATTAGTGTTAAAAATTTTTACACAAACAGAAATACCTCAAGAACACAATTTCTACCAAAAATCCTAATATACATAATCCTACATAACTCTAAACAGAAGTTGACTGCACACCAAACCAGTTGTTTGGTGGTGCAATCCTGATTACTTCAGCATTTCTTCAGCTAATCTCTGACATGCAGTTAAGGTAACCTGAACCATGCCATTTTAAATCAAAATAACTGTCTATGCAGACTTTTAATATCTCTGCTGACAAAGCCATCATAAAGAAACAAACCAACACAAAAAGATCCAAACATTTGCTTTTTTAACAGCTAACCCTTTAATGGGAATTTCTTTGAGAAAAGCTCTTCTGTAAGAGACAATTCACGTAAGAGCACACATACTTTTCTAGCCTCGTGGGCTTGTTGCTGAGGTTGTAATTTTATTGTTTGTTTGTTTTTGTTGTAGTTTAGTTTGGTTTGTTTGGGTTTTAGTTGGGTTTAGTTTGGTTTTATTTTTGTGGGTTTTGTTTGTTTATTTGTTTCCTTTTGTTTTGTTTAGGCTCTAATTTTTATGGTTATTTTTTTAATTAAAGAAACCTTTCTCCTGAAACAAAAAGAGACATTTTCCCTGGCCAACTTCTCTGGAAAACTTGTCATTTCCCTGATCAAGTCTACCAACACCCTCTGGGCTCTGACTGAGCCACCGCTTCCTCCCGCTCGGTGCCAGTGTTGTCCAGCATGATCAATAAGGGTTGAGCTGTGGGCTGGAGGAGCATTTGTAGCACATGAACATCTGGAAGTCATTCCCAGCTGGAGTGGACCGTGAGCACACTAGACAGACAGGATCCTATAACGTCTCTCCTGTCTCAGCCTTAGCTGCCTCTGATGGCCAGATAATGAGAGCAGTACTCTGAGTGAAAGTGTTTATGTGTTTATGTGACCACAGGTATGAGCTTTTTTTGCTGCTGATTTCTCACGCACGCTGCAGACAGTGAGCAGGGATGTCGTGGGGACAGGGCAGACCCTGAGCAGTGTGACAGGGTGGGACCCCCACCATCTCCAGGACTGTGATGACTTCCTTTTCTCCTCCCTGTTGTAGCAATGTATTGCCTGTCATCATTAGGGGTTTCTTCCTAGAAAACAACTTTGACCTAGAACATATTTACAAGAAGGGTGTCAGCTAGCATCATCTAGCCAAGTGGAGTGATTTTTTAAGGGTTTTTCTCTTCCAATTAGTTTTTAAATAAGATTAGTATCTCTTGTGTTAACTCACCAAACAGTTTGAAGTCCTTGCACAAATTTAAAAGCCACAGAAAACCTTGCCAAGGTTCACATATATATAAGCATTTGCCTGACTATGCAGTCCCATTGGACCAGAGCAGTGAACATGGGAAGTATGTTCACCATACAGCTAGAATCCCACTGCATATGTGGTGGAGCTGCCTGAGGAGACAGTGTAGTCCTCAAAAACAACCAGCAGAACACTTCTCTTGCCAGTCCTCCAGGAGAGGAAGGAGTTTGGATATGCCTTTTGGAAGGGATTACTGAACGGTGTCTTGAGACCAGCACCGAAAAAATTATTAATTAGCAGTGTTTGAAGGCTGCAGATTGGTGGTATACTGAGAAGTTGTTTTAGCTTATGATTAGGGTTCATGACCCTTGTGACCACAGCCACTGAGCACATTACAGACTTCAGCACCTTTGTCCTTTAAAATATCTTTCAGGAACTGTCATTACTGCTGTTATTACTCCTGTTCCATGCTATGACCGCACATTTGGCTGGTGTGTAAATGCAGCCTGGAGCCAGGGGCAGGACCCATCACCTCATCGGCCCATTGCACCATCTCAGCAGGTATCTCCAGGATCCTCCCAGCATAGCCCAGGAGGAGCAATGGGAAAACAAGCAAGGTACCTACTGCTATCTTAATTTGGACCCTTGGCATGAACTGATTAGGTGCCTTGTACCAGGAGCCAGGAGCATACCTAGAGACAGGAGTTCCAGCTGTGCTCTGGAGCTGGCACAACATTGGTCCACTGCAAGACCATGTAGCCCGCTGCACTAGAGAAATGTGTCCCCAAAGCCACAGAAAGGAATGAGAGTGACTAGCTGGAATCCTTGCAAGGAGCTCAGCTTAGAAACTATCCTGGCTTATTTTCATAATTTTTTTTAAATTCAGTTATTAAAGAATCTGTATCCTAATTTTCCTGAAAATTAATGTGACCATATTCTGCTATTTTTTAAAATGATTACAGGGTTTTTTCACACATTAATATATTGCTTGCTTTTTGGTTAACTAGTTAACTGTCTACTGATATTACCTAGACAGGTGACTGGTTTATAATAGGTTGAATGAAATTTATTGACAGTTTAAAATAAAGAAGTTGGAATACAGATATACCTGATAGCAGCCATAAGAGAATAACATAAAATATTTTATATTTGTGAAGTAAATATCTATCTTCCAGCATTAGCTTGCATACTTTTCCTTTTCTAATCAATAAAAAAATGGAAATATATTAGACTGAAACTACTCCAGAATCTGTTTTGTCAGAAATTAAAGAGAACATTATTCCAGATTCATTATTTTCTAGTCCAATGAAGTTAGATTATACATAAATAACAGAAAAATAACTTTCTCCCTTCAAAACCACTCTGGCATGAAACTCATAAACATCCAAGAATGTGCATGAACAATAACAAAAAATAGATACTAAAAAAAATATTTTAAATGTTGGTAAATTTTGTTAAACAATTTCATTGGTAATAGAAACAGGAAAATGCTTTTTTTGGTGTCCTACTCTAATTAGTTACACAAAAATCAAAGGTATAAATCAAAATAATGTGTCTCATTATGATGTGTTGACATCTGCTGTTATTTTAGGTATCTGCTACAGGCACTTTGTTTATTAGGACAAGCATTTTACAACAGTTTTTGAACTAAATTCCCATAATCCTTAGTTTACTCATGTTAAGAGCCTAAATAAACCTTTCTAGTTATGGTTTAAAGGAGATATTTTGTTTCTTTACTGACAAAGAAAATGGTTGCTACTTCCTCTTAGAGGAATATCAGATTGGTACAACCCTTCATGTCTAAACTACAGATGTGTTTGTACTCCTGTTTCTAGATGATGATCAACAGGAGGTATTGGCTTGCAAACATTTGTGTCTAAACTCACATGCTAAATTTATTTTATTTGTATAATTTTAGTAATTTAAAAATGGCTTTTATGACATATGATTTAACTGTGTTGAAAATTACAGGATTCTCAGGTCTAAGTTTTTAAATCAGTTGTTGAAGTGGTTCTCCAAACTCTCAAGATGACCACAGGCTAGAAGATTCATTTCAGCATGACAAGATTTCAGAGGATAGGATTATATTTATAGCCTAAAGCATGTTTATTTAAAATCCATTGGAAATAAAGTCAGTAGAAATGTGTTAGAACAATGCACTTAATTCAATACTACATCATGGATCCAGCACAGAAATTATGGCTTAGTACTTTGAAGATGTTCATGTAATGAGACTAGTTTTTACAAGGAAATTTTTAAGCTGCAACCTATTCAGAAGAAAAGAATGATTATGGGAGTGTAAGTGAGAAATTCCAGGCCACCTGGGAAGTGCTCAAGTCCCCATGTCTAGAAATATTCAAAAGATGTATAGCAGTGGCGCTTAGGGACATGGTTCAGTGGTGAACTTGGTAAGTTTAAGTTTGCCATTGTAGTCAATGATCTCAAAGGTCTTTTCCAACCTAAATTATTCTGTAATTCTATATTTCATAGGACATTTCTAGAAAACTGGGATAAAAAAGATGAGACAGTGAGAAAGTAGCATCGTAAAGTCAAATGAAAAGTTCATTTGTTAGCATTTTGGAAAAGTCTATATACATGGAGTTTTTTCCATGGATTTTCTTGGATTCTCAGTGTTTTACACACCAGCAGAGTAGGTGAAATAGGAATGAAAGAACATTACTCGTGCTCATTTGATCTGTATGGGAGAGAATCCATCTTAAAAATAGTATGGGATTATAAAGTAACTGAAGAATTTATTACAATGTTATAGAGACATAAAGATGAAACAATGCCTCTTCCAAAGCTTCAATTCAGTGACCTTGTTGCTCCAGGCATTCAGGGGACAGGCGCTATTGCCAAGTCCTTTCTTACTGTGCTGTTTTCAACATCTGAAACCAGCGCCCTTACCTTCCAGGTGGGCCTTGAAAGATCTCATTCACTCATTCATCTCTGCTACTATTCCCTGCCCAAACAGTCAAAACTTCAGTTAATTCCCTTTTTGTGTTGTTGTTCAGCCAGTGAGGTAACTGCTTCTTTTCCCTCCATTTTTAACTGACTTGAGCACTTTAAACACTGACAGGAAATTTTAATCCTTGAAAGAGCTGAATTCCGGGATCCCAAGTGAATGGATGTGGCTTCCATTAGGACCTTCTGCCAGACTTGGACCAGATGAGACTTTCTAAGTGACTTTCTAAGTGACTTTCACCACTCTGAGAAAATGGGGCTCCTGCACCCTGTTGCATTGGGTGTCACCATCAAAAAGGTCAGAGAGAGATACCATTGGAAAACCTTTATAAGTGTTCATTATTTCCTTTAGGCCCTGGGCCTTGGTCTTTCTCCAGGAAGCTATACACCAAGGAAGGTATAGGAAAGGACGCTAAATGCCTGAGGAGATGGAGCCATAACATGAAACCACTGCACACAAAAAGGCAAAAAGGAGTTGAAACTGGGGAGGGAGAGTGACACTATCAAGTGCCTGTGACACTAAATACGGTATAGTCATGAGTAAAGTGGTGAGCTTAGCTTGGGATGCAGTCCCAGTTCAGCCAACATGACTGAGCAAGGACAAGGATGCAGAGAGAGGTAGGGACTGTACTCTCATGGCATTTTGGTACAGCTGCTCTCTGAAAACAGCTTTGAGGCTTGCTTGTGTACCCATAAAATTCCTGCAAGGATCACACTGCATTTGAAACCATCTGGTTCTCTACTGCACCTTTTTGCCTGGTAAAGATAAACCCTTAAAACTGAGCATCAGTCCCAAAACATTAGCACAAACCAATTTTGCAGTTTGTTTGCTCTCATATGTTTTGCCTAATGTGCACAACAGCAGCTGATGAAAGAACTGGTAAGGCAGAAACAAAAGCATAGATTGTTGCGTGAAGCCTAGCAACTATTAAAGCTATTGTGGATGAGGGTGATGAGCTACCTGTGCTTAAAGAAGACTTAAGGGCATGTTAATTCTGAACCTCCAGACAAAAAGAGCTTGTTTAATGGAGATACTTCTTCTAATACATTGGATAAGCAGAGATTTAGTTGTAAAATAGAATTGACTGAGGATTTGGTTTACAGAATGACATGTTTTTGTTTTCATAATCCCTCTTTCAAGTTTAACAGCAACCACAAAATGGGATTATGAAACTAAAATTAGTTTTTATTTTTCAGACTTAATAAAAAGCCAAATTTCAGTAACTTTGAGTAGCTATAGATTATATTTTACAGAAAATGCATTAGGCTGAAGGATGTGTTGGAAATTCTTCATCCTCAGGCTGAAATTTTGTCTTCATATTTGTGTTATCTGAATCTTTTTCCCAACTGATTTCACACTGAGGTGAAAGCCATCATCAGAAGAGAGGTTTTCAGATTTTCCAGTGAAACAGTGTGTGTAAAGATGTTACAGCCAAGATGAGAGACGTTGGACCTATCTACACAGTGACACAATGGGTACTAAGGCACTGCACTGTGCTCTCTGTAACATACTGAGGCAGCAGTTGTAGGCTAAACTAACTCCTAAGGATGGCTAAAGATTTTAGCTATCTGACCAAGTGGCTGAATCTTCTGTATTTCTCTGCGTTTTATTATGACAGCCTCAGCAGCTAATCCTTCACCAGCATTTCCAACATGCTGGATAGGTTGTGTATGGTGTGTGGAGGGTGATAAATAGTCCATTATATGAACAACACAGGCAAGAGGAGAAAACCCCACCCTTAGAACAAAAGTGAGCTTGAAGATGAGTAGCTGTTTTTAACTTTGTCCTTTTTTTGTTTTGAGAATCCAGAAGAAGAGTGTTTTCCTCCCTGTTCATGTTTGCGAATGTGTGAAGATATTACAGTTGCAATGTCAAGGACAGTGAGAAGCATCTGAGCTACAGAAGGATCACAAAACAAGGCTGTGCTATGTTACACAGTTCAGTGAACCTGGGCATTGTTATCTGTGTCACTTCTTAAAGCAACTGAAACTTTTCACTGGGAATTTTATTACTGATGGTAATGGAAATTTTATGCAAATATATTTTTTATATATACATATATAAAAATCTATTTTAAAAAAAAAAGGCTGTATCTTTTAAGGCTTACTCTGATTCTCCCAAGTGTGTTGTCATTGCTATAGCAAAACTTTCCTGACCTCATGAAGAAGGAGGAAATTGGTCTGCTCGGTGGATGAGTGATCCAAATGCTTCATATTCATCAAGCACATAGTGCTCCATGACAACTATTACAATTGCCATTCAGAACAGTTTTGCAGGTGGGATTTGCCCTGGCTTACAACACAGTTTCTGTGTTGAGTACTGCTAGGATCCCTGCCCCACCCTGTTAGCTGGTTGTCCCTACTCCTTTCAACGCTAGTCTGCTTGCTTAAGCAGTTTTAATTTTGCCAGCATTTTCCTTGTGGCAGCCAATATTTACTTGCAAAAGTTCAAACTTTTGCTAGTGGTGATGGAGCCTGTCCTATGCACTGATTGGAAATTTCCAGGTTGCGGATAGACATTTACAGGCCCCAAACAGCTGCAGCTCATAACTGAACTGTATTTGCTGCTGGTCTGGCTTGTTGCTGGCAAGGAGAAGGATATTAAAATCCTATAAAGATACTATCAAATTAGGAAATACTGCACAGTGTGCTTTTGTTTCTTTTAAGGATGAAGAAACCAGATGAGAGAGGACTTAAGCTCCCTCTGTGCATATATGCAGAGGGGAAAGAAATTAGATTTAACTGACCCTTGATGACAGTACTTAATATTTGGCTATATTTAATCACAGATAGAAAAGACAGTTGCACTTTTCAACAGCTGCTGTTGCTCTGAGCTTCAAGGGGCTAGCGAAAAGATTAGGTCTGGGACAGGATTTAGTCCCTGTGTCTCCTGCCTCCCCAAAATCTGCATTTTTCATGATTTTTGGAGTTCCAGGGGGAAAATAAAGCAAAACAAAACACATTCTTTACTGTGTACAAAACTTTACTGCTGTTTCAATTATGTCATGGCAGTATAGGTGGAAGTAGATGACCAGGAAAGAAAGCAGGCCCTGCAGGTGTGAGAGCATATATCACCAGCTTTGGGTTCCCACATCTGTAGGGCTCATCTTTGCCCAGCTGTGGAGGAAAGGCCTCGCTGGCTTCCCAGGTTAGACTGAATAGCAGTGTTTTATTTAAAGTTTTATTCTTTTTCAAAGTTTCAGCCCAGTTTCAGGAAGACAACTGACCACAGGACTGGATACCTGGCAAGGCTTTTGGCAGTCTCAGTACATAGAGAGCAAGGTGGGATGATTAATGTACTGAAGTCTCTCCAACCCTAAAGGAGAATCATTCTGAACAGGTTCATGTCCTGGAATCAGAGAGCTCTGATCTGCCCAGATGTGCCAAAACCCAGGTTAGGGATGTGGTACATGTCCAACCTAGACATGTTGAGGAATGATTTCTGATTTTGACTTAAGCTTCTTTATATTCCTGATAATTCTTTAAATGTGTCCACTTCAGAGTGTGACTAACTGATAAAGAAATATAAAAGGAAATTTATAACTTTACCAGGATGTGTTTGATACTGCCATCAGTATTTTAATTAAAATGTTAAATAATTACTTCTCTTGGTCCTGTTTCACCAACAAACTTCAATATGCTTTACATAAAACCTTAGGCTACCACTTAAAATTTATTAAAATTTAAAACAAGTCTTCTGGAGGGGAAACAGGTAGAATGTTTCAGCAGCTAGTGCTATGCTTTACACAAATGACATTGGTTTTAAATGTCCAGATTAGAAGGTGTTGTGTGACTGTCTTGGTTTGAAGGACAGGCGTCTGCCAAGGGAGGTGGGAACCTCCCTTGAAATGGAGACTAGGACCTCTTTTTGTTCTAAATTATTACTAGTTTGAAATTACAGGGTTTTCCAGGCAAAGATATGGGAAAACAAATATCAGTTCTTTGCTAGTGTGTGTGCACTAGCACTGTATAACCAGGCAAGCAAAGAGCAGCGCTGCTGGCACAACCAGCGAGAGCAGAAATCCCAGGGAAGTCTCTTCCCGCTCCTTGAGCGCTTTGCTGCGGTTCCGGTGGCGGCCGGCAGGGGCGCTGCTGGCTCCCGGCGGGCCGGGCGGGTGCGGTGATTCCCCCGCGCCTGCAGGGGGCGCTGTGCGCGGCCCGGCCAAGGCTCCCTCACGCCGACATGGCGGCCGGGCTGGGCGGAAGGGATGGAGAAGGAACTTCCTTTACAAACCCCTAGGGGCCGCCGATCCCCGTGCCCCCTCTGGACAGCAAAAGGACCTGTGGCAAGGGTGGAACCTCTGAGCAGCAGATGGCACATCAGGCTCACCCACAGCAGAAGAAGCAGGATGAGGCTGGGGTCCAGTAGCAGCAGCAGCAAAGTCCTACCCCAAGCAGAAGCTTGACCATCCTCCTCAGGAGCAGAGACAGCAAGACAGCTAGGAGCTGCCCCAGCTCCCTGTTCCCAGCTTAATTCTTGTGGTGTCTCTGCCCCTCCAAGAGGAAACTCTAATATAAGAGAAAAGCAGCCAGGTGTCCTCCTCCCCTGAGCTTGGCAAATTCTTTTCTCTCTCCTAAGTAGTGGTTGTTCTGGTTTCTTAGCAACAAAATGAAAGAAAAATTCTCTAAAAGAAAAAAACCAAAAGGAAACACTCTAACCTCCAACAATGGCATGGCCCAATATTAGTGAAAATAGCCTTTTTGAAAAGGTTATTGAACAAATTAGATATTTTAAAAAACAGCTTTATAAGAAAAGCAATTTGCACAAACCCTAAACTGCAAATGCAAGGAGTAAGGGAAAGTGTCTGGTTTCCCTTCTTAAATGTGTGTGTCATCCATGTTAAAGTTAACAGCAATTGTGCATGGGGAGTATCTCTTTTAATTTTAAGCTTCAAAATGCACAAAAGGAAGGAAGCAGCTCAAATTACTTTCCCACCATAACACTGAGAAGGCCCAATGGGCGGTGAAATGGAGCAGCCAGTGTCTCAGCCTTAGGGTTTCTAAGTAAAGCTACAGAGCGTTTAGTTCTCAATGGAACTCATAACCTTGGTGTATTGCAAGCATTAAATCATCTTTCCATTTGTTAAGCCAGTTAAATGTTCTTTTTAAAATGATCACTGGGAGTATTTGTCTACACACGTGGGTTATTCAGAAACACATCACTTATTCTAAATACTACTGGGAGTTCTCGTTGTATAAAGGCATAGGCACAAGCAGCTTTGCTTCTTTGAAAATGAACTTTCTGATTTAAATTGTGCTCATAACTTTGCATGTAAAATAGATGCAGTTGCACACTTCACACCCCTGTAGATAGGCAGCAAAATAACTTGACATAAAACATGTGGTCAATAAACATCCCAGTGTTATTCCCATGCAAATATTTTCATGCATGTCTACGTGTAATCAAGTACATGCTGGCATTTTGTCCTGGACTATGTAATTACTTCTGTAATTAGGTTTTTACATAAACCACAACTCAAACCTTATTCTTTCACAAATGCACTTTAATTTTTACTTTGATAATTATGAGGTCTTCATAATTATAAATAAAGTGCATTAGGAAAAAAAGAATATTTAATGACCTTTAAAAAAAAGTGGCTAAATAGTATTGCTTCAAGAAATATCTTTTGACAGCAATGCATGATTCAGTCCTGGTGCTGATTATCACAGGAAGTTCCTGAGGCCAAGAGCATGCCAAGACCATTTAAAAAGACTGGATATTAGTGCAAATAAAAACCACCCCAAATGGTCGTTCTTGGTTATTGTCAAAATATTGGAAGAGTGTTTGATCTCTTGTTACCTTGCTTAAAGCAATGTCTCTTGTAAGGGCAGAAGGTGGGCCCTATGTTTGGAGATGCAGTCTAAAGATGAAATGTTTGGTTGCTTTCCACATTATCTGCTGGGAAAACATATTTATTCTTCTATGAACAGCTTCCCCAGCCACCCCATAAGATTGATTTTCCTGCTGCTTTTCCTTCAATCACAGAAATTCCTCTCCTGAGGAAAAGGGAATCAATAACAGATATTCTTTCAGATTAATCAAATGCTCCAACACAATGCATTACGGAGTAAAGGTTTGTTTTGGTAATGCATGGGGAGCTTGCTAAGCTCTATTTATGCAAGCCCTACATAAATCAGTTGTCAAAGTCAAGTCCATTGTAATGTTTAGAGCTGAGCAAAAAGGTTTATTTTTTGTTTTGTTTGTTTTGGTTTTGTGCAGGTATTTTAAAAAGTCTGCAGAGTTTTAAATAAAATGTAATAGATATGAACATCCCATATTTAGATCTGAATGTAGATTGCAGTCTGAAATTTCATGAGGGAAGAGAAAATGTTTGTAAGGCTTCATTTAAGATCCTAAGCCTAGACATCTGACCAGATGTTGTAACTTAGATTCCATCTAGGGGTGATGGGGAGGAGTGGGTGCTGTGAGCAGTCAAATGTCCATGGCTTGGCTATAGACTTTGCGAGCTTTTGGGTGCAGAAGGCTGGTGGTGAATCCTCCCATGCTGCTTTCTGCCTTCACTGAGTGCCAGCATAAATAAAACACCCCCACATGTCATTTACAGGAAAAAAGAAAGGCTGTCCTTGCCTCACAGTGACTGTCCTTGTGGCCCTGTCCCTGCAGACCCATACGGAAGTGTGAGGACTGTTGTTGCTTCACATCTTGAGCATTGGGGCTACTTGTTTCGCCATTTAGTTAAAGCAGAATTCATCAGTTATGCATAAACCATATGAAATGATACAAGTCTCCTACCTAATTGTACTAGACAAACCATTTTGGTGCGAACTTAATGGTAACTGGAAGTACTATACAAAATAAAGTCAGCTATGTGGTGAGTGATTTTTTTTTGGTGATGAATGACTGTATTCCTTGTGTAAAGCTCTCACTGAAAAATGTGCAGTAAGACTTACATTTTTAATGACTGATCATTGCTTCCATGCTAGTTCTCATTTTCCATGTTTTTCCTGTTCATTTCCCATTTTTCTTCTGTCCTCTTCATCATAAAAATGTTTATATGAGCAAAAATATGATGGATGTGCTCTGACTGGGAATACACAAAAGGCAAAAAGGTAACCACAATTCAGCAGAATTTGGTATAAGAACAGGCTTACTGAAGTTTGGAAAATTCAGTTGAAGTCTAATTGCCATTCCTAAAATTTACTTTATTTTTGTCACCTGCTCTTTCATGTTTTTACTAGCCATTTTAGATCCAGGATATCAGTCTCTGGTGAACAGAAATTCCCAGCATTAGTGGCTCTGTCTTTATTGGAATTCTTAAATTTATACATTCAGAAGTGAGATGTAGTCTTGGTTTCAGAAATGTACTGTTTCACTAGTATTTACATGTCTGAACCAGAACACAGAGGAACAGAAAGTCAAGCATAGATTTTATGGTTTCCACCTTAATCTTTGTTCCTGGAAGCCATGAATTATTGTCTCCTCAAGATATTCATGTGATGATCTACCAACCTAAGTAGGCGAGCCCCCTAAGTATGTGAGAGAATATATTGCACACTGAGGACTGTGTCATCTCAGCTTCGTGTGAGCACAACATGGGGAAAAAGTGGAAGTGCCACTGTCTGAGATGGCCTCTCCCTGACATTTCTTGTTTACAAGAAGCAAGTTTCTCTGATCTGCTGTTTCATATGAGTAAAATGCTAGAGAGCTGACCTTTTCTGCAGCTGAGTGCCTTGGATGCTTACAGAAAGCTTTGAAAAGCACCAGAATTGATTCAACTTTTGTACGGAAGACTTCAGCCTCGGACCTAAAAACATTACATGGTGGAGGACATAGTGCTGCCTACATCCACGTGAGCTGAACCATATGAATTGCTTTGGCTGACAAATGAGGCTTTTGAGGAATTTTATTGTTGTTGCTTCCCACCTCAGGGTATCGGCATGTGGCCTTGAGGACCTCCTTTCTCCCTGCTTTGAGAAAGATTGTAAAGCTGTGCTAGGATCACTAGAAAAAACACAGTGTCATTATAGAACAAGACATGACACTAAAATATGAGGCTGCGAAAGCCTGTCATTTGCAAGGCTGTAACATGCACTAACATAGTGAAAGAGAGAGCAGCTTAGATGTTGTGGTGGCAATGTGCACTGACTGTATTTCTCTGGTCTGAAAAGAGACCACAACACTTTATTTTGACCAGGGATAATATACATCTTTGAGAGTGACTATCAAAGAAAATTTAGCTTAATATGTCAAGCAGTCCAACATGCGACAGAAAGCTGCTAACATCTGCTTAGGTGTCATGTTTTCTTGTGTGAAAATTACATCTCAAATTGTAGCAGCAATCTTTGCAAAAGTTACACTATTTCAGAAGAGAAACACCATCTAAGGTAGAACATTGTCTGTTTATTTAAAACAAAATTAGGAACCAGCAATGTATTATTCACCATCTTCAGTGTATCCTGAGAATCTTGTGTGTTTCTTTAACTGCTATAAATACAGATTCAGCTTGCCACACACAGAGAACTTCATCTGAATCTTGTCGAATGAGTACATTATTTACATTTCATCCCATCTTGAAATGTGACTTTCTCTTTTGAGCTTGTAAGTGTGGTAGCAATGCAACACCAACACAAGCATGTGTTACTACATTGTGGACCATATCCTTTCCTGACTTCAGGGGTGTCAAATTGAAAAGCCTTTCCTCTTGAAGTGGTATTTGGACCTTCCTCAAAACAAAAACCAGAATCAATCTTCTTATATTAAAAAAGTAAAAATCAGGATGTCAATCTGCATCAATTAATCAATGTCCTCACTTCTCTTGTCTTGCTCGTTTCCCTTTTTCTGCATGAGTAACCTAAAATCATGCATGTAATTATCTGACAGTTGTTTCAATAATACAAAAATAATTTTAGTAATCCCTCTCCCCTTTTATGACTGGAATCTTTTCTCAGGTTTATGACCCCATCTCAGGGTATGGGACATATATATTATTACCATTTTTAGCTAGAGTCAGTGGCTTTTATTTTTTTCACAAATACACAAAATGAAGAAGTCTTGTTTGTTTCCGTCTCTATTTTTTTTTCCAAGTGTAAACTAAACAACTGCTTTTACATGTCTTGCTGGTTAGCAGCCAATGTAAATGCTTATGCTAGGAGAACAAGCCCATTTCCTGCCGTTAAGGCTTTTTTGTTTATCCTAGAGCTACTCACTGCCACTGCCTGCCCCTGACAGACTATTAACCCCTGTTTCTAGCAGGAATACCAGATGTGGGTTTCTTAAGCAAATTATTGGATATTTCACCACATGTCGTTTTTACATTTAAGTGTTTCCAGCTTCTCAGAACATTCCACAGAAACAACATCACATTTTCCTTCACCTGTTAATTAGCATAATTATTTATCAGCCTGAAACCACAGCTAGAGTTTGTTAAGCAGCAGACAGATATGCACTGGGTAGTGGCCCAAGAGACTAGAAAGAGTGATGAGAGGAGGGAGGCTGTGGGAAGGCATGCTGTTCGCATTTGTCTCCACCACCTCCTCTGAAGACCTCTCCAGCTGATATGAAATATCCCTCCTTCATGCTGCAGGCAGAGGAGGGTTACTTGTCTGCCAAGTTCTATCCAGCTGTAACAGGGAGATCTGGCTCCAGATGTACACCCCAAAAAGAGGTGATATGAGAAATATGCACCCTCTGCTATCTCTGGCAAAGTCCAGTCCTCCCCTTGGATTGATATGTTCCTTGTGTATTTATCTAATCTCCCTCACTGAAAGGAATGATAAGATTGCAACATTTGTAAAACTTCTAGGATATAGTTTCTGCAGTCAGCATTAACCAAGAGTGTCTTTGTCTAGCATTGTGCAAGCAACTTTCATCCTTAGGTAAAAGAAAACCCTTTCAGCATAATATATTGGAAGAAGCAGGTCCAAACTACTCATTAGATCCGAGAACAGATGAAATAAAAAATTGGTTGATACATTTAAAATGCTCTGCCCCTTATGCAGAGGGTCTGAATCTGGGCAAACTAAGCCTCTCTTGCCCCGGGCCCCGTATGAGTCTAGCACTAGAGGTGTTTCTGTAGGTCCCTCTGTGGGGTGGATGGCACTCACCTTTTGAAAGGTTAGGCAATTTTCTACCTGACTGTGTCTAGGCTGCTTTTATAGCTCCATCAAGTCCTGTACTTCTGCCAACAGCTGTACTGTGGTTTATGCATACCTGGTAATTGACAGGATTTAATGTAAAAATTATTAATGGTGGTATGGAATAGTTATGGATAAGTTCCTAAGTGGCTGCACTTAGCTATGAGCTGCAGTGGAGTCTATTTTTTTTTTCCAGTCAGACTTCAGAAAAATATTACTTGGCAAATGAACTAGAATGTTCTGTGACCACAGTCCAAATATGCTGGTTTTTCCTAAAAATGTTCAGGACATCAAATTATATTCCCAAGCATTCCAGTTCATTTGCAAGAATAGAGAAAGAAGAAAGTATTCAAGACTAGATTGCTCTGATCATATGCTTCCATGAAGTGATCTGTGAAGTGAAACTCAACTCACCTAGGCTGTCAGCAGAATTTCCCAGAGTGTTTGCCAGTCTTTTTTCCATAGTGACCTCTTCCTAGCTATTTCATTATAGCTTGTATTTTATCTTGTGTCTTTGTTATGCAAGTGAAAAAGAGCTGAAGGTTTTTTTCCACAGGAAAAACTACAGCTCTGATATTATTACTCATCATGGGTAAAAAGTTGTTTAGGCTTATCTTTTAATATGCTTAAATAAAGCAATAAAACATTAATAATGTTTGTTATTTAAGATTAGTTTAGTGAATGCAAGTGTTCACTACAAAATTTCAGCTAAGAGGGACAAATTCACTTTTATTTTCTTTGTCTTTGTTTTCCCCATACTAACAAAAGATTTAAAATATTTTTAAACACCAAAATCCTATTTCAAAATCTTTTCTCTAAAACCTTTCAGAACCAGTACAAAAAGTACTATGATTTTAAGTCCTCCCACCTGGATGCCTTTTTTTTTTTTTTTTTTTTTTTTTTGAGGGGGTGTAGGGTTTTTGTGGACTTTAGAAAGTGGAAAGCCAAAGCAATTTAGACTAGAAACTCAATAAAACAGCAGCTGGTCTCAAGCCCTAAATACCCCTCAACTCTTATTGTTCCAGGGAGATGTTTGACTATTAAGTAGGGTTGAAAAGTTTGAAAGAGGCACTGTGTTATTTGATGCAGTACAAATTACCATCCTAATTAATACTTCTATTTATTTGTGAAAGGTCCTAAAATGTAGTTTATAGCACTTAATTCTTGTTTCTCTTTAAGAAACCAAACAGGTAGCCTGCACAGCAGCCTCGAGCTTACAGGGGGAGCTGTCCAGTGTCCTTTTTAGGTGGCTGTTCCTTGACCCCCATTTTTGACTAAGCGCAATATTGTTGTTTTGGATAACTTCTGCTCTGTCAGCCTTGCAGAGCTGAGCTGGCACCCTGCTTGTGTTTTGCATGGCTTCTGTTTCCCTAAGTTACATCCTTCATCTGTTTCTCCAAGGCTGTGCTGTTCTGTTCCACTGTCCTTAAGATAAGAGCAAAATATTTTTCTGTTCTATTATTCTTATCAAGTGAATAAAATGCTGTTGTTTTACTTTCTACTGTCCTTATCACCTCAAAGCTATTTAAATTTTGGGATTTGTATGTGTGCTCTTAATTTATTATAGGCTCCAATCTCTGCTGGAATGTCAGAGAACAGCATTGTTGCAGCAACTGTAGTGAAGGACAGTGGTTGCACAGGCAGGTTAGGTGCTGGTGCAGCTCTGGCACCCTCCACATCCCTCCCTTGCTGCATGTGTTGGGGGCTCTCTTTCATGGCCAGGGATGAGGCCAAGTGCTTTCCAGATGGTTTTGCAGCTGAAGCAAAGGCTTTGCTCTTGAGAAACCTCAACTGGTGCTGTGTTAAAGAGATCTGCAGTTGTCAAACTGATATTTATATGCTAGATCTCAAGTGAGTTCTTGCATCTTATATTCTTCTACATGTCTTCCTGCAGCAGTTTCCCAGCGAAGGAGAGCAAACAGGCAAGGCTGGGTGTGCCACTTGTCCTGGTTATTGCTGTGTGCCAGAATCCTAATGGCATACAGGTGACCTAATGGCAATCCTAATGGCCAGCCTTTTATTTGTGAGCCCACAAGACACCTGATTTTATCATTGCACAATGCCTTTGAATTTATCCAGGAAAGCGGTGAATGAATTGTATGAATATTTATTTTATCTCTATTTTAAAATGCAGATCTGCAGAGGCTTAAAGACATAAAAATGCAGACAGTTCTGAATGTGGGTGCCTATCTGATTGGCATGGCAGGACAAATTGAGGAATGGAGAGCAGTGGATGTTGTCTGCCTTGACTTCAGCAAGGCTTTTGACACTGTTTCCCATAACATGCTGGTAGGTAAGCTCAGGAAATATGGGTTAGAGGAATGGATGGTGAGGTGGATGGAGAACTGTCTCAATGGCAGAGTTCAGAGGGTCATGACCAGCAGAATAGAATCCACCTGGAGACCAACTGCCAGTAGCATTTTCTAGGATCAATACCTCTTGTCTTGTTCAAGTTGTTTATCAATGACCCAGATGAAGGGATAGAATGTACCCTCTTCAAGTTTGCTGATGGCACTCAACTGAGGGAGTGATGATCCACCTGAAGGCTCTGATGCCATTCTGTGGACCTTGATAGGCTGGAGATCTGGGCAGAGAGAAACTTAATCAGCTCCACAAGGGCAGGTGTAGGGTCCTGCACCTGGGCAGGAAAACCCCAAGGGCCAGCACAGGCCAGGGGTTGTTCCTAAAGAGATATATCTCCTTAAGAGATACTCACCTTCACAGACGTGCATGAACATAACCATGTCAGTTTGGGTACAGGGATGTGTGATGTCAGGGTGCAAGCTCTGACTGGCAGCACTTTTCTGTTGAAAACCCTTAGGGGGAGATGTGCTTTATGCCAGCAAATTGATGCATCTGCCAGAACTATTCCGTTACTCAAAATATGTTCTTGGCACTTCTTTCCAAGCACAGTAATCGTCTCTGTGTTGGACATGATTTAGTATACTTCCACTCGTGCAGGTAATGAATTCTTGAAGTAATTTTCCATGGAGCTGCTTCTAATATTTTCTGTAGATCTGTGGAGTTACAGTAGTGAGTGCTCAAAGTGACACATTAGAGTCGGGCCTTCATACAAATAATATTGTCTAGCTTTATTTTATTATATTGCAATATATTATGCTATATTTTCTTTTCTGGACAGAAACAGGGAGTGTAGCTGAGACACTGAGGATGAAAAACTACCCAGGCTGAGAAGCATGGCTTTGCTATATTGTATCATGGTTCTGTGACAAGAGATCCCTTGTAATCTACAGGCCTGTGGTGCATGTTTAGAAGGGAAATATTGTCTTTGCAGTACTTTGATTCAAAGTTAAATATTCACATTAGTGTAAAGAAGTCTCCTTACAGCAAATGTCAAGATCACTCTGATTTTCTTATCAGAAATGTCACAAAAATGTGTCTCCATTTTGCAGCATTACATAGAATAACTGAATCACCTCAAAATGCCACAACATTTCACCTTAATAAGGTGGCCCTAGTGATGTGACTTGAAGCATTAAGACATTTTGGATTAATGGGAAACATTTAAAAATCATATTTTTATGACCCATATGAAGAAAAATAAGGTTCCCAGAGTTAACGAGTTGTACTTAAAAGTTGGAAGTTTTCACACCTTTGATCTAATTCATTTTTGTGTGTAGCCTTCATGAAAAGACCGTATACTTAAAGAGGGACTGATGGAAAATCTCATCTGATTTTTTTGTTAGACCTCTTAACCTTCTTCACAGCACTTTAGGAGCTTTGCTGCTAGCCAAATCCATAGAGTACAGAACAAAAGGATATAACACATAAGTTCACAATAGCCAGTTTCTGTGGCATCACTGATTTTGGGGTTTGGTCAGGGCAGGTTCTTATTTTTTCTGAATAGCTCAAGAGTTCACCGGAAATTTGGCACTATTCAATACTGAGATACAAGAACAAAATCAGTTTCCCATGCAAAACTAAATTTAGGAACATTTCTATCCAGACTCCTAAAGAAAGTAGAAGCTTGTTGACCAAAGACAAGACATGAGAGATTTCTGCCAAAAAAAAGAGTAGCAATAATTCTTTTTTTCAATTCAAACACAACTCTAAACTCATCTGGGGCTTAGAAATATTTTAGAAAATTTTTGGTGTATCTGGACAAGCTAGAAAAAAAAAGAGATTCTAGGACATGATAAAAAGGTTTTGTGGATTTAAAGGAGTGGTACCTTTGTTATCTTTTTTATAGTATAGTAATATTTTCTAAGATAAGTATGTCTGTCATGCTTAATTAAATTTTCTTACAAACATAAAACTGATCAAATTATGCTTCACTGGGGGAAATTCAGAGAGGAACCTGTAAACTCAATAGAATAGCCTATAAAATCAGCTGAATCAATTCAGATTTGCCTACCACTAATTTGGAGCAGAGGTTGAGTACAGTTGGCTCCAACCTATGTAAAGTGACAGCGTAGAAACATAGGAAACCAAAGTCTCACCAAATCAATAGAGTGACTCAGAAATATTGCCATTGAATCATGATTCTCTAAGCAGGCTACTCACTGTAAAAGAAATTCTTTCTAGCCTTGTGTCTATACAGAAACAGTGTTTTTATTTTAATTCCTCTTGCAATGACCTCAATGTTAAAACAGGTTTCTGAGGTAGAAACCCAGGATATTTCTTGAGGTCAATTTTTTCTTCTGTAGGACTTGTACAGCCTTTCCTTTGTGCATATACCTATTTTTTTTTTAAACTTCCATGTATTTTCAGGAAGTGATATCATATGAACATGCTGGTAAAATTAGCCTGAGGCTTTTACTACATTTATATACAACAACAGAAATCTTTGTCAGTAATTACTTGCAAACTTATTATTGGTCCCTTGTAATTGTGTAATCAATGATTATGGCAGAAAAACAATAATTTTATGTAGTTGTGACTAAATACCAGTACAACCCTCATATTATCAATAATCAGTGTAATAAAGCTGGCTTATTGTTCTAGCATTAAAAGGTCCCAGTATATACTTGAAGCTTTTGTTAGCTGGAGCTGTGTTTCAACTTCATATAATTTCTGGCAATATCAAGATAATAAAAACTTACTGGCTTTCATATGATGCACATATGCTGGAATGGACAGTCTCTGGTTTTCAGGCTGTCTCATTAATAAAGCTGGCTTCTTCAAAAATGACTTGGATTTTAATAAATCTCATTGCGTGTGTATTCTTTTCTCCAGAGAACTTTCAAAAGATATCTGGCACATACAGTGTATCACCATTTTTTTTTCCAATTGAGTGCAATGGGATTTTTTTACTGGAATGTATAAAAGAGGGTACTTTGAAATATATATATGCCAGATATAAGACAAATAATATTTTTTAAAGAAAAGTTTGATCGTTTGTGGAACTTCAGAATCTGAGCTTGAATTTTATGCTCACATATTTTTTTTTCTGCAATGCAAGGATATTTTCTGGTAGTAACACCCAATTTTGATAAATTTAGCCCTATATTGAAAATTTTTCCAAATTCCCAGGACAAATCTAGATTTATTTTTGTGGGGATTGCTAACAGATGATTTAATTTATGTTTGCCATGCTTTACAATGCTGAAAGAGGACTGATGGTAAGTACAGTAGCACAGGCTGGCTTTTCCAGAGAGACCAGTCCCTGAGCACAGCTGCCCTGCTGCTGAAGCCTTTCCCATGCCCAGAAGCTGCCAGCATGAGCGCTTCCAAGCACAAAACCTCCTGGGAGTCAGGCAGTCCTCACCAGCAGTGCCACAGAAAGTTTGGGACAGAGAAGACATGCAGCTTCTGTAAATGGACACGAGCCCGTGCAGCCTGTGCCGCTTGTCTTTACCAAGTCTCTGTCAGATCCTAAAAGAAATTACACTGTCCAATGATTTGGGCACAAGCCCACCACTCCACTCCTGCTTAATTTAAAACTTTTCTTCTACCACTGCATTTGGCCATGGTACCAGCCTGTGTTTGTTCTTCCACAGGTGAAGTAGGCATAATAATGTGCTTGTATCAGCTTGAGAAGGAGGCATATGTATGAGAGACTGTCATTTTGTAGTGACACTAAAGAAAGCATGAAAATGTGGTAAAATATAATTCCACCTGTCTTTTGCAACTTCATTGGAGGCAGGAGTTCACTTTGCATGTCTCTCAACATGACATACTACAGGGTAACTTGCAGGAGGAGACGTAGGGTAGGAAATGGCATCTGCAGAGTTCCTCAGTGAGACTGACTGCAGCAGAAGCTCTCAAACCAGCAATTCCATCTCAGGAAGGCTTTTACTTCCTGGCAGATCCTTGCCCAGGGGGAACAAGAGAAATACAAACCTGAAGGCAGGTTGCAATATAAATTGGACTAGACTGTATTGATATATCACTGCTATAATTTAAGAAAAAAGTAGTGTTTTTACAGATGCAGGATAGCTGCATAATGTGGCTGAAGTGAGAACATTCTGCATCATTTGACAGTTACTTTTTCCTTTCTTAACCTACTGCTCGGTTTAGCAGCATCAATCAATATGCATGCAAACAGAAGTTTGTCTGACAAAGTTTGTTCACAGTACAGTCTTCCATGCAGGACTATCATGTCAATCAGAAGAATATTACTGTCTTGCTATTCTTAAATACAGTGAGGAAATTTCAGTACTTTCATTTAGGTCCCCTCCAAAACATTCTCAACCCCTGAAAGCCACTGCTGCCTTTTATATTCTATAATAGAATGAACAGAAGCAATGAAGGAGGCATGTAAGAATGTGCTTGCAGTTAAAGACTCTACACACATGCTGAAAATTAAATGTACACTTCGTGTTTTCCTGGATGTGGGCCAGAGAAGGCAGCTCACAGGATGAAGTCACTAATGAGTAGAGTGCACAGCTCACAGCAAACTGCTGGGATCTTTTTCTCCTCTGCTGTATGGCAGCTTTAAAGGAAAAGACTGGAGTCTTCCTTTAGTGGACTGGTGGTTTACACAAAAGGAAAGCATGATCTTTGAAGGGGCTTTATGTCATGACTCTTGAAAAGAGTCACAGGGACTCTGATAATAGCAGTAAATTGAATTGCTCTGATCTCATGGGCAAGCACAGGTAACACCTACATCCTGTATAGAAAAAGAGCAAATGGAGATCCAACTATGCTTGTCAACACTGTACTGTTCTTCAGTGTTTCTGCATTTCTTGGTTTTATTGTGTCAGTAAAATGACACACAGATAGTCAGTCACAAAAAATTGTGCCCTTTGCTGCGCTCCTCTCATCCTCCATTGGGCAGTAAAGTAGAGAAAATTGGCCTACCCTTTCCAGAAACATTGTAAACAATTAACAAGAAAATGTGGGCATTTTTTGCTCAAAATGGAAACCTAGTTAACTTAGAGGTTCCGTCTGGTTGATATGAAAAAGTAAAATAGTTTTGTTCATTTAATTTGTTCTCTCCCCAGGCCAAAAAAAAAAGCCACAACAAAAAACCAAAGCAACAACCAAAAAATAACAACAAAACAACCAAAACCACACAGCATTTTTGCTTTTGATTTAATTTGCTTTCCCTGGATTACTATTTCAGTGTTATATGGACAATGTGAAGCATGAGAATTTGAGAACTTTTGTTTATGAGAGATCATTCAGAAGATTGATCTTGCCAGTGCTTCTTTGATTTACTCCTTTGTATGTAGTCATTCTCATTTACCACAGACTGTAGGCCCACAGGACATAATGGATGGTAAGGAACATGGAGATCATGTGCACAATGCTATGTTTGTGCAGCACATAAAGAAAATATGTGAGGTTTATATTACCTTTTGGACACTTCTGTTGACTTCAGGTGCATCAGCCAGTTCAACCAAATCCTAAATAGGAAGGACACACTGAGCAGCTGCAGAATTGAAGCTAGACTCAAGTTTAGGCAGCTGTGCAATGCACATCAAATACAAGTAAGATCAGTGGGCAAACAGGAATGGAGAGGAAGCATGCCTATTATTTGTAATTTAAGCAAACACAAGTGGACCATGTCCCCTACAACAAAAATCATGTCACTTCTATTAACAGTGCCTGTGTGGAGATTGCCTCTGAAAAAGCCAGTCCCAGAAGCAGAGGAGCAGCCATGACACAGAACAAAACCCTTTAGACAAAAAAACCCCAAAGTGCTGCCCTGCAGTTCTGATGAGCGCCAAGGGTTACCCTTCCCTGTCTTTGTTCAACTGCAATGCTCTATCACCTGTCTCAAGGAAACCTATCTTTGTACAATCCAGATTCCTTCTGTAATCCTGTGGTAATCACATATCCTCTGAGCAGAGGGAGACCTAGCTCTCCCAGGATTTTCCTGGGAAGCTGTGAGAAAGCTCAGAGGAAAGCTCAGAGGACCGGACAGGCAATCTCTGTCAAAGATGCTCGCAAGACGGAGTTGTCCCTTCTTGATGAATAGGCAAGAGAAGGTTCCTAAAGGCCAATCAGATCAGATATAATCCTGAGGATTCAGAGAAATGAGGGGGAGTCTTACATAAAACAAAGGTCTTCAGACTACAATCAATTTTCTTAAATGAAAAGTACTCCAAGGACATTTTCTGTGATTAGAAGGAAGAGGCTGCAGAACAAGGGATGAGGCTGCAGAGCAAGTAGTGTTCTAATTTTTCTTTTAGTCTGATCTATCAGAATGGAAATCAACATAATTACATGTTAATAAAGCATCTCAGTCTGTAGCTGCAAGGCCAGGGCTATGCACTTCTACAATCTGAATTCACCTTGTTAAATATTTTCCCACCCTTCCCCATCCAGTTGCTCAAGTGTACTGGTGCTGATTTTGAAGTAAGCTTGCATATGTTTGTTGTCTTAAAATCCAGTTCTTCAGTTCACAGGATTCTTCTCCTCTTTGGCTATGCCATTTGTGTCAGGGACTAGCCTGTGGACAGTGACCAACTCTGGTAGCTGAAAGCCTCCCTCTGGCTTTGAGGCTGCTGGCTTAGGTGCCAAGCATGGACCAGCTGCAGCCTTGGCCCTGTCCTCTGGATGAAGTGGGAAAGTATTTCAACTTTATAAACTTTGTTTCTCTTCCAAAAACTAAAGACATAGGAAGAAAATAAATTAAAAAGAAAAAAATAGTGAGGGAATATAGAGGGAAAATAGGTCTGGGTATTTATATTTAGTGCACTGTTTGGATGGTTGATGTGGGAGTAGAAATGTCTGTAATTTTCTGGACACAGGAGGCTTTCTTTTTGTTGTCACCCATTGTAGTACTGTACTATAGGAACAACAGTGTACTATAGCTGCAGCTACAGATTGGGTCAAGCTTTGCCCTTAGTGATATTTTCCCAGCTTTGTTACTGGCTCTTCCTTAACCTGTTTACAGTCAGTTTCAAAATGCAAGCAGCAGTTCATTTTCTTACCTGTCCTTTACCTCTGCACAAGTGGCACTGGAGATGAAGATTTTAACAGGTGTTTAAAATCTCCCATTAATATCTTTGTTTTCTTGTATTTTTATGGCAGGCTAGCTTTTTCTCAAGATCCCACAGAACTGCATGAAGGATGTGCTACAGGGGTGATGTAATTGCTGAGGGAGGACAGAAAGAAGTGGAAGAGTTAAATCTTTAATCTTCCCCTTGCATGTGGCTTTCACCATGTTTAATTTTTCAACCATTTTTTTTCTGGCTTTAAATAATTTAAAATCATAAACAAATAAAGATTAGAAAAGTCAAACAGTCTGAGTCTGCCTCTGTGTTAACATAATGGATACTTTCATAATATAAAAGTTTATTTCTAAATAAGGCAAAGATGAGTTCTGAACACATAAGCTGGACCAATAAAAAGAAAAAATATCATTGCTGCTGTTGTCACTGGTATGTTGTAGGGAACTTTATCACCATATAGCAGGGGTTTGAGGCAAAGGACACCTCCTGAGACCTGCAACTGAAACTGGTCAGCAGCATAGTGCTAGGCCGCCCTGAACTGTCATTGAAAGAATGAGTTAAAGCTCTTCTTCCCAAGTCAGGCACAAGTACACCCTTCCCTCTGAATATGGTCATGGGCAATTTGAAATTGATGCCCATGAACTCAAAATTTAATAGCTGGTCCCCATTTTAGTCCTCTTTTTGGCTAATTCTTTTTTTTCAACAGCATTTGCCATGTATCTTGCATCACCACACTTGCTTTTCCTGGGGTAGATCCTGTTCAATGCAATTGCAATCAACATAATCACACTGAATTCAAATTATACTGTCCACTGTGATCAGCCAGAGATACAAATATGTCAGAGTGGTTCTTTGTGGCCCACAGAAGGTCTGCAATCAGCTTCCATTCCTCAGTATCCAACATATCCCTGTCTCTAGGTATTTGTCATCCCTCTCTTTAAGAGAGAAGACAACCTCTCTTTAAGATTCCTCCAAGGCCTTCTGAAGAACACAGATCCCACCTTAATGATAATTCTTTTGTTGTGGCAGGTATCAGTTACTAGGTGCAAAAAAACCCAAATAATGGCATTCTTCTCTGTGGTACTTACACAGCAACGTGCGGAACCAAACTGTATGTACTGATCATTATACTGTTCCACATATCCTGGCACCATTTTTCACAAACATAACAGAAACATTTTCCATTAATATTCATTGGCAAAGTATTGTTGCTTTGATTATATGAGAAGATTTTTCCACAGATGGTAGATGAAGTAAGAGGAAATCAGATCCTGCTTTGGAAATTGTACAGCCCTGAACCCGGGGGGCTGGCGCTGTGGCGTTTGTCCCAGCTACGGGCGACTGTGTCTGTGGAGCTCCCTTGTTTAAATGTCGGCAACACATTATTGATTAGCACCTGCTCCCTGTGTTCAAGTGGGACATTGTGAGTTTATAGATCATAATGTTTCCTCAGGTGCAAGAACTGAGGTGGTGTGTTTGCACAGTTATTGTTAAACTGGGAATGAAATTAATTCAAATGACTTGTGAATCTCCAGGGAGGCAGGAAATGGGAAGTACCAATTTCCATGGGGTAGAGTACACTTGGCCAAAATGGGTTCTTGGTTACACCTCGGATTTTTTATCAGTTCCAGGACCCTGCAGAGATGGGAGAGGAGTCAGGATCTGTCCCAGAGTCTATTTGCCTTAGCTTGTGTCCCGATATGAAATGTTGTTTGCTTCCCTTGCTTTTCTCCCCCTGCAAATTTTCTCCTCTTCTGTTTTAATTCTAGCTAACTTATTTTTGGCCTGTGTACAGTGGGAAGCTATCCAGACTTTTTCCACAGACTTTATTCTCTACACCAGCAATCACAGCTGTCATGACTTCATAACTATGAAACAGTACTGCAGGCGGGGGTAACAGGCCCTGAATTGTATTCGTCTGGCAGCAGATATAAAGTGGCAAATGCAACCTGTGTAATTCTTGACCACATGCTGTGTTATTGCAGAAAAACACTTTTATCATACACACAAATCACTTTAGTTTTTTTTCTTTTTTCCTTTTCCTTATTTCATTTTCCTTTAGCTCAGAAGGTTAGCACACACTCTAACCACTAAAGAAAAAAGGTGCTCAAAAGAAAGTCCATAAATAAGAATTGGTTATAGTGACTCCGGCTGAATACATGTAGTAACAAGCTGGTCCTCTAAAGGCCGTGGCAAAGCTCCCACTGACTTTATTTGGGCCAAGAGTTCATTCCTAACCTTCATTTTCTGTGCATTAAATGTGATGCTGGTACTATACTTTGATGAAGGGTACATGAAGACCTACTTATACAGCTGTTTCATTATATTTTTCTGTTTTCAGTAGAAACTGTCAGAAAAAAATAATCTGCAGGAATTACAGTTAAATATACTGCTAACTTTCTTTCTTACAGTTTCCTAGACACTAACCTATGATCAAAGTTGTTCAATAATGGCAAAAGGGTCAGAAGTACTCCACCCACAGTAATTAACTGTACCATCACAGCAGGCAAACTGAACACTGAAATACTTTTCATTTGCTGACTTGCTACAGCTCTGAGTTAAACAAGAATAAGCAGTTTTCAAATTATGAAAGCGAATGTATCCATCAAAAATAAGCATTTTTGCTTTTTCATTTGTACAGCTACAGTTAGCCAAAATAACTCCACTTTCAAAAATTTTACTGTTGCAATGACCCAAGTCTGCAGACAAAAGTCCTTCGGAATATTTCTTTTAAATATTTATTTTAGATTACAACTCCCTTGACTGAGGAAACATTTTGCAGCTATAACGTGCTGATTGTACAGTTGCTGAAGAACATACGTAACGGCAAGGTTGAGGTTTTACAGGCTCCAAGCTATTAAACATCAAGCAACAGCAGGCTTTTTTGCCTAACCACATAACTCTCCAGGGAAAAGCCATAAAATATAGCCCTGTACAACATGTCACCCACAGGGGCTCCACTGAGTTTTTGGATTACACTCTACCTTAATAATACTGATGTCTAATATCTGCTAACAGTGTTAGTGCAGACATAACCAGTGTAAGAAGATGCATTCAATTCCTTTGGTATGAATGCAGAGTGAATCAGCTCAAAAGGGTAATACCTGTGAAGCCAGACCTAAGATTGTTTACCAATCCTAAAGTCAAGTACTTCCAGGTTTGGCTGTTTTTAAGGACTTAGTAGAAGAATCACCAACAACACAGACAATAATGGAAAATCCCTTACTAGACAGGAACAACAGAAGCAATGCACAAAAGCAGACTTGAAGATTCAGAGGCTGAAAAAGATGCTTTGATTCTGGTCATGGCCAGGCAACCCAGCCACTAGTTCAAAGAACAGAAATGAGAATGAATGGAAGAATAGAATCTGTGATTTCCTCTATCTTCAGCTTATAAATTGTTCACCTGGAATCAACAAGCAAAATCTCAAGCCAGGTCACAGACTATGTCTTGCAGTGTTGGGGTGGTAAAGGATATTACGAATACAGTAGGATATTACAAAATTACAGAATCAATCATGCTGGAAAAGACCACCAAGTTCAAGTCCAATATATGACCCAACACCACCTTGTCACCTAGACCATGGCACTGAGTGCCACATCCTGTCTTTCTCACACACCTCCAGGTATGGCAACTCAACCCCCTCCCTGGGCAGCCCACCCCAGTGCCCAGTCACCCATTCTGTGAAGAAATTCTTCCTAATGTCCAACCTAAACCTCCCCTGGTGCAGCTTAAGACTGTGTCCTCTTGTCCTGTCACTGGTTGCCTGGGAGAAGAGACCAAGCCCCACCTGGCTGCACCCTCCTTTGATGCAGCTGTGGAGAGCAGTAAGGTTTCCCCTGAGCATTCTGTTCTCCAGGCTAAACAGCCCCAGGTCCCTCAGCTGCTCCTCGTAGGACTTCACCAGCCTTGCTGCCCTTCGCTGGACATGCTCCAGCATCTCAACATAATTCCTAAACTGAGGGTGCAGAACTGGACACAGCAGTCAAGGTGTGGCCTCACCAGTGCCACAGGGGAGGGGGGAGTTCAGGGGAAGAATCACTTCCCTGGTCCTCCCAGACACATTATTCCTGATACAGGCCAGGATGCCATTGGCCTTGTTGGCCACCTGGACTCACTGTTGGATCATGTTCAGTCCATTGTCAGTGCCCCCAGGTCCCTTTCTGCCTGGCCTCTGTCCAGCCACTCTGACCCCAGCCTGTAATGCTGCAAGGGGTTATTGTGGCCAAAACACAGGGCCCAAAACTTGGTCTTACTGAACCTCATATGGCTGGATTTGGCCCATCAATCCAGCCTGTCCAGAGACAGAGCCCTTGTGCCCTCCAGCAGATTGACATTCACACCCAGCTTGGTGTCATCTGCACATTTGCTAATGGTAGACTTGATCCCCTCATCCATATACTCCCAGGAAGGACAGATTACTCATATCTTCTGCAGTTCAGCATTTGAAAAACAGTTACTTCTCAAAGCCTTCCTCTGAAATGGGCTTTGGTTACTGTGCACAATGGTCTGGACTAAGGACCATGTATATTTTCCATAAAAACAAGCCTATGTGGAGGTTCTTTACTAAATTAGGAACACTGTGTCTTGACAAAGAGAGTTTTCTGATGCCAATCCTGTTTTCATTTAATCAGTTTGGAGAAAACAAAAAGCGAGACTGATCGCCTTGACAAGAGCAAGTCTTGTCTTAAATGGTGCACATGCATTTATTCTAACAAAACTATGTTTCAAACTTCTGCATGTCAACCAGCTCATTTCCTTCCTTCTTTCTTTCATAGACTGCAGTACATTCTAAGAAATATTATCTGGAACTCATGTCTGCATCAGCAGTGTCTGCAGCCACTATTGGTGGGCTAAGAAATTTGTAGTTGAAGCAACCAGATACCTCAACCTATACACTCACCTATGCAACACAGACCCCATGGCACCTTTTGACATGGAAGACAGGGAGGTAATTTGAAAAAAACCATTGCAGCTTCACCAAGGGCAAGTCCTGCCTGACCAATGAAGCAGCCTTCTATGATGGAGTGACTGCATCAATGGACAAGGCAAGTGTTACACATGTAATGTATCTGGAATTCTGTGAAGCCTTTGACATGGTCCCCAATAACATCCTTCTCTCTAAATTGGAGAGGGAGGGAATTGATGTGTGGACTATTGGATAAGAAAGTGACTATGTGACATCCAAAGAGTAATGTTCAATGGCTCAGAGTCCCAACAGACATCACTGACAAATGGGGTCCCCAGGGGTCTGACTTAGGACCCGTGTTATTTAATATCTTCATTAATGACATAGAAATATGGATCAAGTGCACCCTCAGCAAATTTGCAGGTGACACCAAGCTGAGCGGTGCTTTTTATATTAGGTAACTGTGCTGTCTCTGCTTTTCTACAGAAGAATGTCAAAGAAATTAGATATGGAAAAATGTCTTCCTCATCTTCCCAACCACCTGACTATTTCTAAAACTCCTTCTCCCTTGTCTGCAATCTGGGTTTTATTCCAGCCTTTTACGCTTAATGCATATTCTGTACTAAGTCAAAAAACAGAGATCACCAGTCTCTGGTTTATTTCCTTCTCCTAATGTAGCAGTTGATTGCTGGTAGTTAAAATCTCCCATTACTGCCACTTGGCCTCTTTCACATGCTTTTTTTATTTGTACAGTCATTTCACAGAAGATAAATCACAAATTAGTAAACCCCACAGCACTGATAGCACAGTGTTCTTTACTGGATCATCAGTGTGAGAAACGAGATATATGTCTGTAGGTCTGTCCCTGTGCTGCTTCTGCAGCCTTGCTAGCAGAAGGATACAGCAGTGGGAGGAAGCCATTCAAAAGTCTGCCTAAATCTGCTGATCATCTATTTAGTATTACTTTGCATTTACTGGCACATAGCTCTTAGACGTATGATAGGCATTGCACCCCTTGCCCTCCTTTTTTTTTAATACATTTTCATATATTTTTAGTTGCATTTTGTTGGGTGCCTGTTTCCAGGCAATAACTTCTGAAAAGACAACTTTTATTATGAAAACACTATTGGCATTCCAATGAGGAAAGGCTGCGAGAGTTACAGTTGTTCAGCCTGGAAGACTGAAGGCTCCAGGGAGACCTGGTTGTGACCTTTCAGTACTGGAAGGAGTTATATGGGAAAGACAGGGACAGGCTTTTTAGCAGGGCCTGGAGCGATATGACAAGGGATGATGGTTTTAAACTGACACAGGGTAGATTTGTACTACATAAAAGAAAGAAATTTTTTGCAATGAGGTGAGCCTTTTAATTTGATACAGCACCATCAAGGATAATGTGTAAAAAAAAATCCACGAAAAAACAAAACTGTGTGTTCTGCCAAGTAGCATTTTCAGTTATTTGTAATGTATAGCGCTGTGCTATAATACAAGAAGACAGCTTCCCAGTAACATTAAAGCTTTCAACAAAACTGCTTGTCATCAAGTTTCTCTTAATTTAATTTTGTTTTAAAGTTCTCATTTGTTATGCCACTTGGCTTTTCCTATCTCTCCTACCAGCTTCCAGAGACCCAAACCTATAATGAGGTGCTGTTGCCTGCAAGATACCGAGTTGCCTTAAATTCTGGTGTTTTGTATGCTGATCAAGATATTCTGTAAGAGATATTAATACAGTTAAAAGCCCAATGAGTCCACTTTGAAGAGTTTGGTAGGTATTGTGGAAATGTCAGTCTGACAGCATTCCATAAAGGTAAATACATGACTGGGGTCCTCATGAGGGAGCCCAGATGGGAAAGCCTCCCAATATACGTGGGCTTGCTCTAACTCAAATGTGGCTTGTCTAGATTTAATTTCGTATATCACACCAGCCTCAGAGGAAAAATAAAGCTCTGAATCAAACAAAACAATCTTTGCAGAGAAAGCAAAAAGGCACATTACCACTCAGTGGGAAGTATGCAGGGCTCCCAGGATGGGGTAGTACAAAAATAATGTAAGGAAAATAAGGTGTTTCTGAAAGGATCCCAATTATAATTTTTTTCAGATATCTAATTATTTATCAATTTTTAACAGGTCTTAATTTAAGGCCCTGAAAAGATGCAAAAGACTAAACTCAAAGCCCCAAAATTTCTGTGATTTTAGATCTGCAGAGTTTCTGTGAATACTGAGAAGGCACTATGTGCACCCACCATCCTTTGTTCACTAAGTACTTACTTATGGGGGGCAGAAGATGTTACTGATTACTAGCATGATATTTGCTCTGTAATAAAATTGCACAGAAATTGCTTGCTAGATGCTGCACAAGAAAGTGGATTGACTCTCCATACACTCACCTTGAATTTAGGTTAGGCTGGGTGGAAAGCACAAGAAGGATCAGACAGGGATGCTGGCATTTTGAAGAGCAAAGCACTTGTATTTAGTTCTTTCATATATATTTTCACTCTTTTGTGTCACTAAATATTGAGAATCAGGTGACACTAACTTTTGGAGGTGGAGAAAATAATCTCTGGGCTTTACACACAAAGTCTGTATTGCTGGGTTGATCTGCTGCTTCTGACTGGGAAAAATGCATGGGTGTTAAAGTGCATGAAGTCCTACTGGACACCAACACTTCTGTGTCTAGGGCATAACCACAGGCACAGGGCTGTTCTGTGGATTCAGAGCAAGACAAAGACATACAGAGCACAGCCAGAAGGACTTGGTGGTCATTTCGTCCCAGGGCACAGAAACCTTGCAAAAGGATTAGGGATTTCTAGGTTCATGAGATTCCCAATGAACTAATCTATCTACTAATAAAAGTGTATTTCTTATGCCTTGATGATAATGTAAGAGCCACATGATATCGAACCCATGGATAAAAGCAACTGCTTCCTCTCCAAGGCTGCTCTAAAAGATCTGATCAGGAATGTGGCATGGTAACATGAGGATATAATAGATCCCCTATGAGGCAGCCCTCAAATATTTTTCTTAAAAGATCATCTCAGCAGGTTGCAATCACCTAAAAGTCTTAACATACAGTACTTCAAGAATGTAGGGTATGCCGTATAATGTTTACCTCAGGACAGACACCTTCCTTAATGGGGCTATTTTGTAACCAGATGTCCAAAAGAAGAAGAAATTATTATCCACAACCACGGGGAGCATAACTTCCTAATGCAAGAGTCTTGTTTTCATTTAAATCTGCTCTATGTAGGAGAAAGTTTACATGAATAACTAGGAACGATGTGCCTCAGAGGGAGAGTTTGTTTTGATCTCTAAGGTATTTTCCAAGCCTAGGTTCTTTTTCACAGTATCATTTTGACTTTTTTTTCCAAGTGCATGTTAAAAGAATGACAATTTTACAGTCAGAATATAAAATCATGAGCAAATTTTCAATGGAAATCTCAATGGGATAGACTCTAACCTGGGAAAGAAAACATTTATATCCTGGTACAAACAGGTGTAATCCCCAAAGGCTCTTTGCGCTCAGCAGTACTGTTCAGTGTTTGGTTACATGCACACTGTGTACACCCGGCACAAATGTGTTTTTGTTATGACTTCATTCATCTTTGGGGCATGCAATATAGTGCACATGTACACAGTGGATTGCATAGTATCGGTGCACTTCAGCGTGCTCTGTAAGTGAGTGCTCTGTAAGTAACTGAGCGCTGGCTAGCTAAACACAGATATGTGTGGGTGTATGGAGACTGGGTTTGCTCTCAATAACCTAAAAGTAACAAGCCAATTTCATGGAGAAAATGATGGGTGTAGCTCTACCTTTGGATTCCTGATATTATATAAGTTAAAAATATTATAAACCTTGCCACTTACCAATCATCACAAAGTCCTATCACTTGCTACCCCCTCCCTGAGCTAGCCCCTTTCACTATTTAAAGATACAAAGAGATCATGGATAATAATCCAGCTAATAAGAGTGGAGAAGAACAATGCTGCACTGACCCAGACCAGCCATCACTCCACCAGTCCTGTGACTAGCCCTGTTGTCACCAAAATTGCCACCCAGATCGAGAACAGTCATACACGAGTAGGTCAGAACACAGAGAGACCAGCTGCTCCTCTCACTTCATGGCCTGCCACCTCCAGCGTCCCTGCTTTGCCCAAGGCCCTGCCTCTCTGCCATGCCTTGCTGGCCTTGTTGCTGCCATATTAGAATTTCTGTATTCTTGGTTACCTTCTCGAGGTTTCTATGCTTCCTTGCCCAGCTTCTGCCCATCCTCAAGAGAGTTGCTTCTTTGCAGCTTTACAAGCACTTCTCTGAGCCAGTCTTGGCCCTTGCTTGTATGGTTGGAGGAGTTTAGGTGGCTGGAGAGCAGGGCTGTTGCCAGCTTACCAGTGCTTGAGCTCAGATGTCAGCATGAGACAGTCTCTCCATGACTGACCTCTGTCTCAAGTCAGGGGTTTTCAACCAAAAGAAGAGAAGTTTGTGTGGAGACCTTTGGAACAATCCACTCAAGAAATGGCAATGAAGTTCCATGGCCCTACAGTAGACCATGGGGGCACCTAGGCAGCTCTAGTTTCTTGGTGTTTGTTGAAAACAGCAGCAGGATGAGTAATGCACTGACATTGATGGTTCAGCTGGCTCAGCTGGTTTGGCTGGAGACAGACAGTACTACTGATCTCCAAGCTGTGGTTCCACACAGCCTGATGATCTCCTCCTGTCTCTTCCTCTACATGCAAACATTTTGACTTGTGCTTGCTGTGGTTTGACACTGGACGAATGCCAGGCACCCACAAGAGTCAGTCACTCACCCTCCCCAGTCACAGCAGGGCAAATGAGTGAAAAGGTAAAAAAAAAAGTTAACAAAGACTTCATGGGTGAAATAAGGACCAGGAGAAATATTTCAAAGGTAAAACAAGCTCAGCTTTAGTTGCAAAGTGAAATTTATTACTAACAGAATCAGAGGAGGATAATGAAAAGTAAAATAAGCCCTTGAAATACCTTCTTCCCTCCCAGCCCCTTCCCTCTGCCCCACAGACAGAGCAGGGGCACAGGGCATGGGGGTTTTGGTCAGTTCATCACCGAGACTTTCTTCCGCTGCTCTGGGAGAGGAGTCCTTCACCTGTGAGACCATGGGGTCCCTCCCATGGCAGGCAGTTCTCAGTGAGATTCCCAGGTGTGGGTCCACTCTCACGAGCAGCAGCCACACCACACCTGCTGCAATGTGACTCCCTCCCATGGGCACACAGTCCTCCCAAAACTCCTGTGACATGGGCCTCTCTTTCCATGGGGTGCAGCCCTCCAAGGACAGGCTGCTCCAGCCTGGAAGCAGAGCCCTCTCTCCCCACCAGGTCTCCCACTGGATCACAGCATCCTCCAGGCATCCGCCTGCTCTGGCCTGGGCAGCTCCCCCACAGGCTGTGGGTGGATCTCCCCCCTGGGATCCCCACGGGCTGTGGGTGGATCTCTGCATCCCCATGGATCCCTCTGCATCCCCTGTGGGCTGTGGGTGGATCTCTGCATCCCCACAGGCTGGATCCCCATCCCTGGGCCCCACAGGCTGTGGGTGGATGTCCCCAAGGATCCCCATGGGTGGATCTCTGCATCCCCATGGATCCCTGCAACAGGCTGCAGGGGACCTCCGCATCCCCTGTGGATCCCCACAGGCTTCACCATGGTCTCACCATGGGCTGCTCTTCCCCTGAGGAATCTCAGCATCCCCATGGATGCCTGGGCTGTGGGTGGACCTCCTGGATCCCCATCCTGTGGGTGGATCTCCACTGATCCCCAAGAGCTTGGTGTCTCCATGTTGTTTCCTCAACATGTTCTCCCTGCTTCTCCACTGACCTTGGTGTCTCCATGTTGTTTCCTCGACATGTTCTCTGACTAGGAGTAAAACCCTGTGACCTTGTTTTGATTTTGTTCCTAAATGTGTCATCACAGAGTCATTGGCCTCTCTCATTGGCCCAGTTTAGGCCAATCTTGGTTCATGCAGCACATCCATCTTCAGAGCCATCAAGGATTGGGACTGCTGGATGTGATGGGAAGCTTCAGCTAGTTTCTCACAGGAGCCACCTCTGTGGCCCCACTGCTACCTAAAACCAGTCAATGCAAAATCAATACAGTGTTGAAGCTTTGAATCACGTTTCTACAGGGTTTGCTATAAGAGGTAAAGTAGCAAAAGCAGGACTTTTGAGTGCAATATGAAAGGACATAATGTAGCAGGTTTTAGTCTTTTCTCACACCTCTGCTCTCCCTGGGTGCAATCCGCTCATTGGCTTCCATCTGGCTTTTCTGCAGCTGATTAAATTGAACATAATTAAAATATGGCATCTTATCTTACTGCAGCTGTTTTCCAGCTGC
This sequence comes from Emberiza elegans, assembly GCA_024865655.1. Taxonomy (NCBI): domain Eukaryota; kingdom Metazoa; phylum Chordata; class Aves; order Passeriformes; family Fringillidae; genus Emberiza; species Emberiza elegans. The sequence continues at coordinate 24,239,361 of JALJVW010001283.1, read as the reverse complement.
AAATATTTGCTGTGTCCCTTCCTGCATGTGGCAGTTTAAACTTGGAGGAGAATGGTATCTAACAAGGCAAAATACAAGCAGGTTCCTTAGAGGAAATTACTGCCTGAACCCTGCTGTGAAAAACCATTTGGTTGCTAGAAGTAGTCAGGATGTTGTCACTAAGAAGGCTGTTGGTTGAGATGAAATGATTTGCCAGCCTTTGGTAAACAAAAGGTCTCTGTGTCCTTCTGACTCATTGCGGAAGTGTCCTTTACAGCCAAGGAATGTATGTTTGGACGATGAAAATCCTCTCTTAAATCTGACTTATCCGATGGCTGCACAATAACTTCCCATACACTGTAGAAACTGAAAACACCAAATATATGCAGATCTTGGACAAAACTCAGCTGTCATCCTATGTGTGGGTAGCAGCCTAACACCTGGGAAATCCTATTAAATGTGATAAAGAAGATACCAAAACAGACAGTACCCCTGATTTTGGATTTTTACTGCAGCTTGTTTAAATAATCATTTATTTCAGATGGGAACAACATCAGCAGCATCAGAATCTGGATGCAAGTCTGGCTCACATAGAAGCCCCAAAGTCTCATTTTAGTTCATTAAAGAAAATCAGTTTTAAAATAAGGATAAAACATTCTACATACACGCAGAAATACAGATATTTATGGATATTTAATTAAATGAATAGATCATAGTACATGTTTACTGAAGCATTCTTTAGCTGTCTGTAGCTGGTAGGGTTGTTCTCCTTGCTGCAGCTATTTACTGTGCTGTTGATGTGACACTGCACTGGGTGCTGTGAGTGGAGACATCGAGCTCTTGTGACATCGTGTGCAATGGCTGGCTGCATAAATCACATTTCTCTGAGGAACTGACCCAAAGCGTCTCGCAAGCACCACATGTAACACCATTCTTGGGGATGATTCCACTAACTTGGCTTGAATAATATAAGAAATGGCAAATTACTTTGGAAATTGTTGATATCATTCTTCCCTCTCTCCCCCCACCAGTTGTCAAAAGCTAACAGAGGCACTCCAAAATCCCTTACGATAGCAATTCCTCAGTTTTATTGCTTTCCAGTTCCAGTTGTTCAGTGGAAACAAGAGAGCTGGAAATTGATTCACAAACCAGAACTAATTTGAAAATTATTTTACTTTTTTTTTTCCTGAGGTTTTTATGTTTTGTGCAACTGCTCATATTCTGGAATTTAATACTGAATTGTTTCAAATTCTGCATAGCCTTGGTTTTGTGCTCTTTGAATGTTATGCCTGAATTTTTCCTAACTGTTTTGTAGGTGGTTTTGAGCTGGCTTCTACAACTGCACTCTTCATTTTCCTTGTCCAGAAATTTATGTGCTGTTTTTTGTGGTCTCAGATATGTGCATGCTAGCGTTATTAGCACATATCCACATGATCAAGCAGACGTGCTCTCAAAACATTTAATTCTGTAATTGCAGAAATGCAGTCTGAAAGGTACAAACTGAAAACTGGTTATAAAAATCCTGCGCTAAAGTTTTTACCACAAAATAAAAACATTGTAAGAGTGACGAGAATGTTTATGTTTGGTACACTCACCTCAGGGCCCTCACTGAGAAGTACTTGCTTGAGATATTCACATTGTCAGATATGATACCAATGAAGGCTATCCACAAAATATTAGGATGACAGTGTTGCATTCAGGTTTAAGCTGGAGAAAAAAATTGCCCCCAGTTTTTGTGTCATGCAAACCTATTTTAAGAATTTCAGCAATGTTTACCTTTTCTGCAGAAAAGTTTTTTTTTAGGAAATGTACTTTAAAATATTTTTTAACTGACATGGAATAGTGTCATTGATTAAAAATTTCAACAGAGTATCTAAAAAGTGAAGTGGAAAGCAAGAAATGTTTGGTCAAGAAGTGTAGAAAGAGAATTTGATACCAATTTCTCAAGACTTAATCTTTTAGACTGCTCTAATTTGAGAGGAGAAACAGAAATAAAAAATTATATTTCACTTGAGAAAAGAGTGCAAAAGATGTCCTGAAATGAACCTTTTAAAAGCCTTTTTTAAAATTACCCATGGATTAGAAACTAATCTCAGAAACTGTTTTCTTTACATTCAGTAATTAAAGCCAAGTTCTTGCTCTTCAGAGATTGTTACATCTCCATGTGAGTTGTCAGACATTTTCCAGACACATTTGTGGTTGTGATGTTTGAAATATTATAAAATTTTTATTTCTTCTTCTTTAGATTCATGTGTGGTAAGTAGCACTGATGCCTCTAACTTCCAGTATGGAGAAAATCCAAGCACATTCACATATCAGTTTGGTATATTTTCAATAATCTAATTTTTTTTTCTCTCCTACAAGCCATAGATTGGAAAAAAACCATATTGCTTAGAATCCAGTGTTCAGTATCTTGCTGAAGCATTATATATTATTTTTCAAGAAAATTTATGATGATGAGAACTGTAAAGAGAGTATCCCTCAAAGCCACATGGACATGTGCATCCTTCCAAATATAATTCTTTTCCAAACTAAGCAAGGATTAGCTAAAGATGTTTTGGAACCACAAAATGTTATTTTTAAAAGGTAGCTCATGATTGAGATAGATTAAGACTAAACATGGCTGGGATCAGCCAAACCACAAAGAGCTTAATTTGTTCACATATTTATGTCTGGAGAAGAATTTCAGGGCCTTCAGCAACCAAGGCCCTGAAATCCTCCAGCATATTTTGCAGTAAAATGATAGGTTGTTGGTTTTGCTTTGCTTTGTTGTTTTTTTAATGGACTTGTCCTTTTAAAAACTTGTGCCTTCCTCCCTCCCACACACATCAGCAGAACAGTTCAAACAGTGTCCCTGCAGGTCACTGAGTCCCAAAGCATTGCCCAAGACTTTTTAAAAGGCAGGAATGACTCAGCTGAGGGATGCTCCACAGCCTTGTGAATGAGGTCACATTCACCCGGTGGCTCCTCTCCCACGCTGCCTCTCGTTCCCAGGCACACAGAGCACTGGAGAAGTCTCTCCATGGATGTGTATTAGCATGACTGAGGAAGGGAGGTGCGAATGAGAACTGTGGATTTGTGTCAATGATGAGCTTTATGGGAACAGATACTGATTATTTCTTTAGGCCAGAGTTTCTCTGTTTATCCCAGTGGGAACCACCGTTTATTTATTTTCATTTCTTTCCAATTGTACTTATTTTAAGTGTAATACTATGACCTTTTCACATTAAAAGCAGTGGTGCCAAACAACAGCTTTGATGAACTCCAAGGCCCACAGCCCAAAGATGTTTATTCCTTTTACCACCACCGCATGCTGAATAAATGACATTAATCATTCCATTGACAGACCTGAAAAAATAGCAATATGCCTGTAACTTAAGATGAAATCACCAAAACTAATTTTTTTCAAAAATATAAAACTTCTGGCATTATAAGGCTGCATATTTTTTAAGAAGTCCTCCTGCTGTTGGTGTGGTTTCACTTCAGTGAGACAATGATGTTTAACCTGGGCTGTCATCGTGGTAGCACAGGTTACTCAATAGCCCTGACATTACTTTCTCCTTTCAAAAATATGTTTAAAAATTGTGATGTGCTTTGCTCTGTTGTGTTCAAATTACTTAAAAGCTGAAAACAAACTGTCCATATGCATATGTATATGCATACATGTGTGCATACATATGCATACACAGATATATGTGAGGAGAGAAGAGAGAGGGAGTGAGAAAGTGTGAGTGTGTGTGAGACAAAAATGAGAGAGTCACTAATGCCCTGCTGTGCCCTATGCTAGCTAAAACAAAGGGATCCAACTCTCAGGACACACTCAGTGATAGAGAACAAAACTTAGATTCAGCTTCACTGGCAAAAAAACTATTATTTAAAAAAAAAAATCTTAGAACATTCAATTTGGCCAGTGGTTTTAAAGGATTAATGTCTTTGTAAAAGCAAGGACAATATATGGTACAAGAAATATTTATATATATTGCCTAACCACAATACTGGATTTGCTTTGGATTCAGCTTTTCTTTCTTTTTATTTGTGAATGCTACTGCACATTGTGATGACTGTGAGGAGGCTTCTCAGAAGACTGGACAGCTTCCAGCATGGCATGTTCTGCTGATGTCATATCATTTTGCCAATAGCTAGGCAGAAAATATATGCTGTAAGTGCAGCCAATTTATTTGACTTCCAAGGACAATAACAGAAAAATTTAATTACAGCCAATGAATTTTTTAGAGAAATATCTATGAATATTTTAGAGAAACTTTTAGAGAAAACAGAAGATTGTTTTCCCTCCACTAATAGAAGGAGAGAGTGTTATTATCCCTGATTAATATGGGGGAAGTTGAGGTATACTATTTTTTCATCTGAAATAAAATGTCCTGTGAAAGGTTAGATTCTTGCAAGAAAGGCAGAAAAAGTAAAAGGGAAATAAGAAGCTTATTGGTTTAATTCCTGAGTCTCACTATGCACCAGTGGGCAGAACAGGTCTGGTGTGGATAGGACATCCACATTCTTCTTCAAGGGATCACTTTAGCTCACTTCACTCCAGTTCAGCAAACTGGTGCCATGCCTTTGGTCCAGGAAGTCTGAGACATTGGCAATCACAGTTCATAAAAACTTGCCTTGGAGATAAAAATATGATTAAGAACTTACTTGGAACTTAGAAATTAATTGCTAAGTTGTATCTTTTGCACAGAGGTAGGAAATTGTTATAAGGAGAAATTTGCCCCTGTGTTCCATACAGTATATGAAATAAATATAACATGTTATGTACAATAACCCTTGTCCTTTGAGAGAATATGGTTCAACAGTTTATCCATTTCTGCAGGGTAGGATTACATCAATGCTGGCTCCTCCTCCCTGGAGTCTGCACCATATCCATTCCCTTGTAACCTGGACAGGCCCCATCCCACAACCCTGCAGCTGTCCTTCCTTGCTTTCCATCAGAAGATTGTCCCAGAGCCTTGTGCCAGCAGGGTGAGAAACCTCCATCTTACTTCTGGCTTAGATATAGCCATATTTACTATCTCCCATGGCACCTTTTGTTGGCATTATTCTATGCCTTAAACTACTCTTTGAATGTCATATGCAGCAGTTTTTGCACATTTTTTATGACCCCATCTTCAACTCAGCCTTCTCATGCCTTGTCACTCCATTTATTTTTTTGTTGAGGGGCCAACAGACTGTCTTCTCATTTGGGACTGATCTGCCACCACCCCATCCTATTGCTAGTTCTGTCCTTCTTCAGGTGCCATGTGAATTCATCTCTCTTTGATCTGATGTGGATGGAAGTGCAAGCAGCTCTGCTGCATACCTAGCTTTGAGTGGTTCTAGCCCACTAAAATCTAGACCCATATGTGCTTTTCTTGTGTTTCTTGTCTAATCATGTCTGACAGGCAGTGAAGCTTTCCTCCCCAAGTATTTTTTTCCATTGATCCTTAAAGTAGCTTTGTTCCAGCTAACATATCTATTGTGCATGTCAAACTTTCCTTAGGCCAGGCACTTCCCATGTTCATGCTTTAATAACCAACAAAAATATTTTGGCATGAAAATAAGACATAAATAATGATGTATAAATTCAGATGCACTGATTAGTTTGTGAGTAAAGCATTCCATCACCAGTGCATGAGCTGAAGGAACACAGCCAGGAAATCCAGATTACAGTCACAAGGACGAGGCTCAATTATTCTAGTCTTAGCATGTGTAACTGTAACACCATTAAACACAGTATTGCCCAACTCTTTTAAAAAGTCTGTGTAAAAGTTGAAGAAAACTTTAAAAATACCTTTACACTTAGAAGAAAAATAAAACCATTTCAGGTGGATCATGTGAAGTTTTTGGGAGTTACTGAGTTCCTCAAAGGCCTTCTGCACCCCCTCCATCTTAACAAGACCTAGGATGCCAAAACTGCATGTACCAAGCATGAGGGAAAGGAATCTTTTTGGTTTCTTTTGCTAAATCTTTGCAGTAAATCTGGAGAAGTAATTGACATTTAGCCAGTGTCCTAAATACTCCAGTTATAAATGCCTTGGCAATACCACAGCTAGAAAAACATTAAAATAATGAGTGATACAGAGACAGCTGTGCAACACTTTTTCCATTTAAAAATATTGCTTTCAGTTGCTTATCACTTTGCCAAACAGTTCAAGTTGAAATGTTGAGTGTCTGCTATGAGGTTGATTTTTTCTGGGAAAAATTCTGCTAGAATGGAAACATTTAAGAGAATGAAATTGTAAGATGGGAGAGGGAGGAAGAATCAGCTGCTTGCCCACATTAAAAAACTTACTCCAGACATTTCACTGAGTTGTTTTTGTACTCGGGAACTGGGATTTATAATCATGCCAAAATAGGGTTATTTGATACTAAAGGTGTTCAACGTGGAATTCGAAGATCATGCCTTTAGAATAAATCCAGAGCAATAATCCCCATCTGATGCCTTGGTCAGATGATTAAATACTTCAGAAGGGATTTGGAAGAATCTGAAGTTATGAAACAATAACTACTTTGAGATTACATCTATGACAACAATCACCTCCATGAAACCTGAATTTCCGTCTCAACTTGTTCTCCAATATGAACTTGGCCAAAGTAATTTGTGAGAGTACAAATCTGAACACTGCCTTTAAGATCTGTGTTTAGTCAAAATGGAGCTGACTTAGCACAAGAAATTGTTGTTACTCAGAACAAAGATAAAATGTGGTATTTACTTTGACTGGAAATGAAAGATCTATAGCCCTCCAGCCAAAAGATCCAGAATGTTACTGTTCTATTAGTGACAGATACCACTATCAACACAGCACCTTGGGAGGAAAATCTAGTTCTTCTCAAGCAGTGTAGAATGTGGGAATTTGCCATAATGATTTCAAAATTCATTATGCACAGCATATCCAAAACCCTCAAATGAAAGCCACAGAATGACAGGGGAAACTGAGATGCTCTGGGCTCCCTGGAGACACCAAGCCTGCTCTGCTGCAGCACATCATGCTGATCATTACAGTGTGTTCATCTTTGACTCTTTCTAATCTTGCCCAAGCCTACAAGTTTAAATGCCCTTTTTTGGTTTTCCTTCCTTTCAAGGCCAGGAGTGCCATGAAATCTTCAGTCTGCAGGTATTACAAATTTTAGGCAAATTACATTATTATTATTACCAGTAGAAGTAGTAATAATGGCTTAGTAACACGTAGTAATCCATAGTAACACGATGGTTACAGAGGCTTATTTTGATGGTGATGTTCATGGCCTGATATGAGCTGTCAGATCCACTGTGCCAGGCAACAGAGGCAATTACAAGCCCTCACACTACAATGCACTGAGCTATGCCAAGTCCTCGAGGCTCCAGCATAATCCCAGTCTTGTTGGGCTGGGGTGCAAAACACAGGCCAGAAGGGACAGGGCACAGTGCAGCATGCAGGGCTTTGGGAAATGCCAAAACACATCAAAGAACAGAGGTAGGTGGCAAGTGAGAACTATGGAGGTAACCAGGCAGGACCGCGCAACAAAAATACAACCCGTGCCCCTGGGAAGTTGAGCATACAGCACAGGAGAGGAAGGGAAGCTCATCCCACAGTGGGTAGAGGAGGTTATGTGAGTGGTTTAAGTCCCACAGAACATTCAGAAATGGGATGAACATCTTCCATATACCAGCCAATTCCCAATTTGTTTCACCTCCCCACCCACTCTCAGGTGTCTTTCTGCAGCTGGTTTCCTCCCTGACCCTTTTCAAACTTCCACTGAACCCAGCCTTTCCCCATGAGACCCTGCTAACCCCACAAGGGATCCTGAGGGCCAAGCAGCATTTTGGGGCATTTTGGGCTGTTTCCATTGAGGCTTTTGAGGGGGCTGGTACATCCCTTCCCAGGCATTGCCAGGGCTCACCTAGAGCAGATGGGGCCCAGGTACAGTGCTGGGCATCCGGGGATGCCCCAGTGGGAGGCAAGGGAATGTGGCTGCCAGTGGGGATGAATATCTGCTTTGTTTTCAGGAGCTGCTGAAGGCAGGAAACTGGAATGTCTGCTACTGATGTCTGCCTTCAGGTTTTAAGTTGAATTTTTGTTTCTTGTGAAAGTTTCAGGCCAATGCCCATGTTGTTTTCCCAGTGTAAATGAAAGCAACCGGGCTGGCTATTTTCTTGTAAGGTGATAGGACACTAATTTTTTATTTGCTACTTGTTTTCATTCATCCTTCATTGGAAAAATGATAAAAGTTAACTCTTCTCATGGCTGCCAGCTAAAAATTGAAATGTGTTCCCTTTCTCCAGAAGTCTTTTGGTTTAGCCATAAGGTTGTTTAGCTTTCCCTTGGCTAATGTCTTTTTGGAGGTTTCAGTTTTGTGGTGAAATCTGTCATTTTTTTCTACAACAAGAGCTTTAGTGACATTTAATAAATGTTGAGTGGGCTAAATAGATCTTTATCCTCCAGTGAAAGGTAGGGAGAAAAGTAAGGCAGAGGTGTTTAATGCATTTGCTTCTGTCTTCCACACAGATGACAGACCATGGGGGGCTCAATTGCCCTGAGCTGGAGGACAATGACTGCGAATGATCAACTCCTAGTCAATCCAGAAACTGTGCAGGATCTGCTCCTCCAGCTGGATCCCTACAAATCTATGGAGCCTGATGGGACTCATCAGAGAATCCTCAAAAGGCTGGCTTATGTCATCACAAAACCTCTCTTAATGATTTTTGAATGGTCTTGGGAATTCAGAGGGATCCCAGATGACTGGAAGCTGGCAAACGTTATCCTGGTTTTCAAGACAGGCAAGAGGAAGGAGCCCAGAAACTACAGGCCCATCAGTCTCACTCCAGTGCTTGGTAAAATTATGGAGAAGATTATTCTGGGGGTACTGAAAGACACCTGAATAAATGCATAATGTGGTGGGTGAGCAGCTGGGTCACGGGTCAGGCACAAAGGGTTACAGTGAATGGGGTGACATCAGACTGGGGACCTGTCACCACTGGGGTTCCACAGGGCCCCATCCTCAGCCCTCTGCTCTTCAACATCTTCAGAAGTGACCTGGACTCAGAACTGGAAGGGATACTGAGCAAGTTTGCAGATGACACAAAACTGGGAGGAGCTGCTGACTCCCTCCAGGCAGGGAGAGGCCCTGCAGAGACACCTCCACAAATTGGGGGTCTGGGCAATCACCAGCCATATGAAGTTCAACAGGGGAAAGTGCTGGATTCTGCATCTGGGATGGGGCAGCCCTGGATGTACGGACAGACTGGGAATGAGATACTGGAAAGCAGTGCCATGGAAAGGGACGTGGGGGTCCTGGCAGGTTGAACATGGGTCAGCAGTGCCCTGGCAGCCAGGAGGGCCAACCCTGCCCTGGGGTGCATCAGGCACAGCATCACAGCTGGGCAAGGGAGGGGATTGTCCTGCTCTGCTCTGACCTGGGGCAGCCTCACCTCCAGTGCTGGGGCTGGTTTGGGGGCCACAATGTAAGATAGATATTAAAGTATTAGAGTGTCCAAAGGACAGAACAGACAATGATAAAGTGCCTTGAGGCAAAGCTGTACAAGCCCAGAAGAGACTGAGGGGAGCCCTCACTGCAGGTACAACTTCCTCATGAGGGGAAGAGGAGAGGCAGGCACTGATCTCTCCTCTGTGGACCCCAGTGACAGGACCTGAGGAAATGGCCTGAAGTTGTGTCAGGTGAGGTTTAGGTTGAGTATCAGAAAAAGGTTCTTCCCCCAGAGGGCACTGGCATCCTGTTGGGCACTGGAACAGGATCCTCAGGACAATGGTTACAGCACCAGCCTGACAGAGATCAAGAGAATTTGGGGAATGCTGCCAGACATATGGTGTGACTGTGCAGGGCTAGGAATTGAACTTTGATAATACTTGTGGGTCCCTTCCTATTCAGCATATTCTGTCATTCTGTGTTTCTGTGATTATTTGGTTTAAAAGTTGATGCTAGCATTTCAATGACAAATGCTACCTATGGAACCTTTTCTAAAGCAAATTTCTTAAATGGTGGCTGTTATTTTCTTAATTTCTCCCCCTTTTGTCACCTCCAATACATTTATTAGCTATAGACTCATCAGGTATTATAGTACCTGATCATACAGCCCAGAAGCCTGAGCACCACAGGCTTCCTACCAATGATTGAAATACCAGGAGAGGCTTTCTTTCCTAAAGAAAAAAAATGTGCACTCCAGTAGAAAACTCTTCTGAAACCAGGGCAAAACTGAATGACAGGGAATCAGAAATGCATGTTGAAACAGAAATCACACCATATGCCCAAGAGCATTTTTCAAACATTCTCGAACTCAAGTCAGGCTTGGTGCTGTGACCACTTTCCTGGGGAGCCTGTTCCTGGGCTCACATCTTTCTCAGGACATGGAGACTTGATTGTAGAAACTCTGGATTTTCAGTATATTTATTTCCCTGAAGAAGTTTGGCAAGTGTGTGCCACCTTGAGTGCACTGCATTAACTGCTGTTGTTGCACTGATGAATACATGGGACTCTTTAGCTCAAAATAGTCAGCCAGAGCTACATTTGGCCATTGAAGGGTGTCTTATATCCCCTTGCATTGCCTTCCCTCTTGTGCTTCTCAAGACTGGGATGCTATAATCGTCCAGAGTACTTTGATTCAACCACCTATGCCAATATTTGAGCAATGATTGTGACTGAAACTGCTTGTGGCTCTCACAAATTTATTTGATCTCAGTGACCAGTCACAAAGAAAAGAGACCACACATCTGAACAGCGGGAGGGGGATCAAGTGTTTGTAGGATCCACATGGTATTATGCAAAGACAAGAAGGAAAAGATTTAATCGATTTATGAGTTTCCTTACCAAAAACTGTCAGAACCGGGAACACATATCACCTTCTTGTATAATGCAGCACTGAATGCTGCAAAAAAGAAAAATCAAAAAAACTTAAGAGGGACGAGAGCATATGTAATAGGGATGCATGGAGAGAGTCAGAGAGAAGATGAAAAAGGAAAAAAGGTTAATGAAAGAAACAGAGGAAAACAGGAGACAATGATATGTGATATCAGAAGTTAAATAGAAGCTGATAAACTGTATCATTCTTGTTTTAAAATAAAATAGGCTGAGAAATTGTATCAGTTAATATATACACATAAATAGATATATACATACCCTGCCTTAATATGCAATGAACAGATAGGGGTTAGCAGAGTTTTAAAACAAAATTCACTTATTAAACACATAACCAAGCTGCCTCTGTTAATTTTTAAAGATGTCTGAAAGGCAAAAGAGAATGGTCTTCTTTATGTGTATCTCATGGAAATCTTGGGGAATATTACTATATGAAATGAATAAAAAAGTTGCTATCATTGGCATTTTTATAAATAGGATAGAGGCTTTGTTATCTAGGCAAGAGGTGTTTTTCTCCTATCCTGATTTGGCCAGGCTCTAGTTAAGTGAAGCCTGAAACCACAGACTTGAGTTTTTTCCAGTTTAGCACATGCATGGCAGTCAATGTATGCTATGATGGAGTATGGCTTGCTGAGTGGTAATCTTGAAAATCATGCCTACAGAATTTACTCATGACAATAATTCTTTTTGCTTATCTATTTAAACTGATAAACACATTTAAACTTAAAAGCATGTAATGCAGTCCTGTTTTGCTTGAGGAAATAAACCCTGCATGGAACAGTAATAATTTCAGGCCCAGTTCTTTAAAGTAAAAAGAAAACAGCTGCTCTCTAGAGTGTGCAGAACACTTCCAGCTCCCTGTTCCACAGAATCTGCTGTCCCTGATATCCCTTGCAGGTAGCCTAAGTTCTGCTAGATCCAGACACTGGAGGTCACACTAAATGAAATATGCTCTGAAGAGCTGTGAGGTCTCATATTTGCCCCAGACTGTCCAAGTACATTTCATATGACAACCAAATATCTTACCAAGGAAGCTGGTTAAACTTAGGTAGCCTGATGTTTGCCAAACTAGCCCTGGGCAGGGAGGAGACACTTGGGAATGTCCCAGTATTAATTATGATGCTGAGTGACAAGTAACAGACCCCAGGGAAAAAAAAAAAAAAAAAAAAAAGCTTGAGGCTATTTTGGGCTTTATTTTATATACTGTGATAATTTTTATTAGCAATAGTCACTGTATTGTTTTTACATGGGCTTCCTGTGCTCTTTGACACACCAGGGGCATCCTATCCTCAGGCTATCTTGCTGCAGACCCTGTTGGCCATGATTATGTGCCAAATTCTCTCATGCAGGTAGATCCATATCTGCGTCATAAACATTTTCCATGGTAATGCCTCAGCAGTCTGGTCTTGCCAACAAAAGTGTTTTGTTTCCAGACATCTCTTCTTTCTACCTTTCAAGTCAGCTATTTCCTTGAGAAATGCCCTGTCACAGATGACCAAGGCCAGCTGCTGGGCTTGGATTGTTCTCTCAAGTTTGATCCCATCTGTGCCTCAGTGGATGAAATCTGACTAGAGGAGGAGCTCAAAGCCTGGGTGAATGAGATCCAGCCAATAGGCATATTTGTTTCCCACCAATTAGGAATCTTCAGTCCAAGGCTTGGTGATGTGTTTTGGACATGTATCTATCCTATGCCCCTCCAGAACTTTCTGTTAATGTGAACACCAGGATACAAAGTCTGGAAAGGACCAGCAATCACAGTCTTTTGGGCTAATATTATCTACAGATAGGGAGAAAACCAGCTCCTATGCATGGATACAACAGCCCAGGAAATTGTTGAAATACAATGCAAGATGTATATTAGGCATATATTTTAAGTGTCCTGTGAAAGCTGTGAACACTGATTTGTATATAGCACTTCTCTCAGGCTACAATTTTACATAATCTGCATTAAAATAATTTAGCTATGTGGTGACTTTCTGCTGCTCACCTTCTTTTGTCTTCTGGTTGCTGTCAGGCCCTTGTCCTCCAGCTTCAGGACCTCACTTCTGCTTCCATCCTTTGCTTTTGCATTGCCTTTTCTCCCAAATGCCAGAGGTCTGCCACAGTGTTGTTCTTGTGTGGGAGGAGGACTGTGTGGCCATTCAGTGCTTGCTTGGTTGCACTTCAACCAACACAAGCCATTTTGACCATGATGTCTTTAGATGGTGTGTCTGGTTTTAGGCCACCACAGTGATGTCTGTGCTACTACACCTGGGAGCTGTGATCCATGTCACTGACAATGCTTCTCTGTGCTGAAACCAATATATCATAAAGAAGTAATTTGGCTTGGTCACTAAGCATTTTATGTGTAGTATTTTTACAGGAATTTCATAACTCAGCTAGAAAGCAACGCAAAATGTTAGGGTAAAAAACCCAGATACTCCTCTGGCTGTTATTTTCAACAACTGTGTCAGATCTTTAAAAGCTCAACCAATCATCTCCAGCTGCCTAAAGTCCATTAAAGTTTGCATGCATGAGATGGTTATGCCAGTCTTGCTCTGCCTACTTCCAAGCATTGTTTAGTCAAGACAGAAGAAATTAGGATCCAGCTTGTCCCACCCCTCTCTAACTTCCTTCAGTCCCAGGAAACAAAGGCATTTTTCACCTTTGCAGTGTGCTACTTCACCCTAAGTCACTTGTGCTCTATTGCTGTTTGCTGTTTGGGAAAACTGTGAAATTTCTTGTTATCCCATGGACACATTCTTCCCTGGTCAGCTGCTTCTTGTACTCCTTTTCAGTCATTCCCTTAGGGGTAATTGTAGGTATATTCCTCCTTCCCTCTTTATTACTCCTTTTTTTTGGCTTTAATCTCCAAGAAGCAGATGCTTCCTCCACTGCTGTCTTTGCAAGGTGTCTAGCACAACAGCACAGTGTTTTCCATGGGCCTAAGCTCCTCTGATTGCTGTAAGCACACTGTAAATTTAATTCACTCCAGGGGCATGTTAAATTTATGGCTGCAAAAACTTCACCATGGACTGCTCAATATCTGTAAATCCTGGGCATGGACTACAGCACATGTTTTACCACAATAATAATAATAATAATCTGTAGCACAATTATGGTTTTCCTTTCCCAAAAGCAAGAGAGAGGGGTTCGCTCTGTGGCTTCATGCTGAAAAGATGTTTTTAACTGAAAGAAAATGTTTTCTTCAACTGTCGAAAGTGTGTTCCTGACCTATATTTTACTTTCTCTTGGGGTTCCTTCCTTTTGAATATGGAGATAAATATGCATAGATTTTGCAATATATAGCAGAGTTGAAAAAATACGAATTTTTTTCCCCTGCAGATACTTGCCAGTCCTGTGTGGTTAATTATTATCACAGTGAAAAAGCATGAGTTGATAACATTACAGTCCAAGCTGAACTATAAGAACAAGAAAATAATGACCAGATTTAAAAATATTATTCTTAACCAGACACAAAGAATATCTTTATCTGCCTTTGCACAATTATTTAAAGTTTGTCCATGCAGATTCAGACTGGTTTCCCACCTATAGCTCTAGGTACAGTTTCAGGTACTACTTTTAAAAATGAACATAGAAGTGATTAATTTCTATTGGGTTCTGTGACCCCAAGAAATGTTATTTTAGATTCAAATGCTGAAAATAATTACTTGTTACTCAGGTTTAAAAAAAAAAAGACCTGCTTCCTGAACTACCTTTCCCACAGTTTTCCTTTTAAGTGAAAAAAAATGCATTATCTCTTACAGACAAAAGGCATTCTTTAGCTAAAACATCTCTGTTTTTTAAAAAAAGCACCACCAAATCTTCTTGGTGACATCTGAAGACAATGCCAAGAAGGTGAGATTTGAAAGGTGGGGACTGGCTCTGAGAAAGAAAAAGGTTCCTATTGGAGAGCAGAGCTGAGCACATCTATATTTAACTCATTAAATTATGTTTGAATTTTGCCCTTTTTTTATTTTTTCACTTTTTCTTTTTTTTTTTTTTTTTTAAGCAAGCTTGCTCTAGCAGTCATATTGTGATCCCTTGCTTGGCACAGAGTTGGATTTTCCTCCTCATCAGGGCTTGCAGGGCAGTGGGAAGGCTGGAAGGCATCTTTGAGGTGTACAGCTCAGCTGGATCAAGGCTGGGAGCCTTGAATTGTCTTGTCTCTGTCTACATTAGAACTTTCTAAGAGAGGAGATGAAGGCTGAACAAATTACAAAAACTAATAACTCAATTTCTACCTCTAACCTTCTTCCACTCTCTCAGCTCATTCCTCTCACAAAACCAAATAGTTACATTTGACAGTGACCTGAAATACAGACTCACACAGCTTATATCTTGTCTGTCACCAGGATTTAAATATTTCAGGCCTTGACAGCTCAGCTGGTTCCTCACTGATTAGAGCCTGATGAGGCTGGTTTGCTAACAGGGACAGATTTTATTCATGGCCCTTCAGGTTCTCTGTTTCCCATCTTTAGCCCTTTATTTGCTCTGGGTAATAGCTGACTTTTTAAACTGCACTGGGAAGGACTGCAAAAAGAGTCCCATTGTGCACAATGAATGGAGCCCTGGTCTCTCCCCTTCCCTGTCTGTTATAGGAAGGGAAGCCCCTTTAGTCCTTAGACAGACAAGAGGGACATTATCTTTCTTGTAGATTATTACTACTTGAAAAGATTATCTCAGAGCTGTACAAGACACTCATGGCAGGTTTCATATATGAAAATCTGCTCTCTGTGTAACTTATGCCCTGTCTTTCAGGGGACCAAGAAATAAAGACTGCAAAAAGTATTTGAAATCTGCTGGGAATAAATCCTTTGGGTAACTTTTATTGATTCATTGAATACTTTGGCACTTGAAGGGTCACTAAATAACTCAGATCCAAAACTGATATAGTGGATCAACAGGTAAAAATATACAGAAAGGCAAAGAGGGCAAAAGAAATTGTACTTTTTATGTATGGGTGTCTTTGAATGGATGCTTTCTAGCTGGACTACACTTTCTGGCAAACATCATGTGGTAGTAATGGTACACCTTACTGTATTGCCTTATAGACAGCCCCTTAAACAAGAATGAACCTGAGTGTTATCAAAGGAAATTATAGCCAGCTGGATCATTTGGGCCATTTTTCATGGTCAAAGTGAGAATTTAAACCCTGTTAGGGGATTTCTCTAGGTGATTGAAAAAGCAGGAAAAGGTTGATTCCTTGTCCCACCATTTTGGAGCTGGGTTGATGTAGCGAGACTGAAATTCTGAGGTACTCAGGACTCCCCAGCCCTGTGGGCTCCTCAGAGGATATAAATCTCATCTCCCAGTCAAGCTCAAGCAAGTATGAACTGTGGTACTGACCAGCAGCAAACTTGTCATATAGGATCACAATAAATCCTGAGCCTCTTCTATCTTCCCACAGGTAGGGGAGGCAAGGGATAAGAAGGGCCCCCACACTCAGGACTTTAGGACACTTACAGAGCTGATCATTAAGATGATAAACAGTGATAAATGCAACCTTTTACTGCATTTGCTGCATTCTGAGCTGTCTTCAGCTTCAAAAACAATATATAGGTAGAGCACAACCCCTGAACATCCATATAATAGTCTGTTCATAACATGACACATAGCGCAGCTGGTGATTAGGAACAGTATGTCTATATTTCAGTGGTGCACTAACCAGTCTTAATAAACATTGCCTGGCTTATCTCTTGGAAATTAAAAAAGTGATTGATGTGCTCCTGAACTAGCATTTCATTTGAGACAAAGTTTTCACTGACTGATAAATACACCAGACTTGCTCTGGCATTCCAGCTTATCTCAGCTTCATAGGAATAATGCTGGAGAAATGTCTCCTCAGCCTTTAGGAGAAAAAGCAGGAAGATATTTCTGAAGCTTATCAGCCCATACTAGAGTCTGTGTAGCCCATTAGTCTTACTGTTAATCTTCAGTAAAAACAGATGCATTGCTAATGTTTTTAAGGTTAACTGCAGACGCTTTTCAGCACAGCACCAAAAGCATCCTAATTTCCTTTTCTCAGAACACATGTCATTCCCCTGGTTTTTCCCAAATCCTCTTCTATAATCCAGTGCAGGGGCTGGGCAACTAAGAGGGAAAATCCAGGGAGATGAAACCAATTCAGGACCCTATAGTGCAGGACTGAACTCAAAGCTGATCTTTTTTTTTCCCAAATGAAGTTTCTAATTGTCTAATCATGCAGCTATAATGTCAGTTAGTGCTTTGATTTTTTATTCAGGATCTGTTTCATAAGAATTTAAAACACTAAGAATAGCACTTAGAGGTAATTTATGCAAGGGTTAAATGTGGTAGACACAGCTTGAGAGTTTTAATATTATATTCTTTACCCAAGGCAATAGACAGCTTCTTCAGAGTCATTCCATTCTAATGTGTAAATGCTGAAAGTAATTAGCCCGAGTCCTGTGTGTATTAAAGTATTTAGGAGAAAAAACTTTGGAAAAAGTGACTTTTCATGAGCAGCTGCCAAATATTTTATAAAAGTTAGAATTACTAGTACTATAAGAAGCTTTATTTTTTTAAAGCATAGGCATTAAAACATAAAATTGCAGAAAAGTATTTAGGTGTGCTAAACTTTTTTTTTAACATTTCAGTATATGAATGGACACTGCAACAGAATTCACAGCAATATCTATGGCCAAAAATTATGTTAAATAGAAGTCCGCATGAGAAGAGTTTACATTTTTGTTAAAAAAGGCAAGCTATTATGTTCAGAAGAGCTGAAATACCCTTTCTATTTTTAAAACAATAGCCTGAAGGGCTCTGAAGAATTGCTTAGCTGTCATTGTTACTTAGAGGAGAAAATATTTCTTGAGCTCCAAATATCAAATATGTTTCATTAGTCTTGTGTATTGCACTGGGTTGTACATTTTTCTCTTCCTTCTTAAAATGCAATAAAGAGACAGCATTTTTCTGTTTGTACAGACTCTTTAATGCTGTTTTATTTACATGCCTTCTGGTGCCTGCAGTAAGCCCACTGGCTGTTTATGGGCAGAAAGTTAGTATTCTGATAGAGACTAGGCATAAATAAGAACCAGACCCTACATGGCTTCAATCACTGGAGGAGGGGGTCTAAATTAAATGTATGCTATAAAAAGACTTCAGCATTAGTCATGTCTGCCTGATGAAATAAGGTCATGTCTGCTTAATTAAATATTATCAATTCTCTTAAAATATTCTGCCACCTAATGAAGCCAGTTACCACCTGAACTGTTTGCATATTTGACTTCTCTGGCCTTTGATCCTCTTTATCCTGCACATGCTGTCACTGAAAGGCAGAAGGCAGAGACAAGGCTGCTCATGGAGGAAGCTAGCTTTCTCAATCATCACCTGCCAATTTTATCAAAGTTAGCATTAAGCGTGATGTCAAAAGGCTAATAACAAGAATATCAGTCTCCTTATAATGCCTGCATTTTCACTACACAAAACATGAAAAAGGCAAGCTATTATGTTCAGAAGAGCTGAAATACCCTTTCTATTTTTAAAACAATAGCCTGAAGGGCTCTGAAGAATTGCTTAGCTGTCATTGTTACTTAGAGGAGAAAATATTTCTTGAGCTCAAATATCAAATATGTTTCATTAGTCTTGTGTATTGCACTGGGTTGTACATTTTCTCTCCCTTCTTAAAATGCAATAAAGAGACAGCATTTTCTGTTTGTACAGACTCTTTAATGCTGTTTTATTTACATGCCTTCTGGTGCCTGCAGTAAGCCCACTGGCTGTTTATGGCCAGAAAGTTAGTATTCTGATAGAGACTAGGCATAAATAAGAACCAGACCCTACATGGCTTCAATCACTGGAGGAGGGCGTCTAAATTAAATGTATGCTATAAAAAGACTTCAGCATTAGTCATGTCTGCCTGATGAAATAAGGTCATGTCTGCTTAATTAAATATTATCAATTCTCTTAAAATATTCTGCCACCTAATGAAGCCAGTTACCACCTGAACTGTTTGCATATTTGACTTCTCTGGCCTTTGATCCTCTTTATCCTGCACATGCTGTCACTGAAAGGCAGAAGGCAGAGCCAAGGCTGCTCATGGAGGAAGCTAGCTTTCTCAATCATCACCTGCCAATTTTATCAAAGTTAGCATTAAGCGTGATGTCAAAAGGCTAATAACAAGGATATCAGTCTCCTTATAATGCCTGCATTTTCACTACACAAAACATGAAACAAGAAAATTAGGCACGCTTTTAAATCACAGGGTGCTTTGTCTTGCAGCTCTGTCTTGTTAATACTTGAGGTAGTGCATAAACATCTCCCTGGCTAATGTAAGAGCTGCCAAATGACCACAGGGATACTAATTATAGAAAGAAGTAATTGTTCAGATAAAAAAAAAAAAAAAAAGTTAAGAGGATGTTAATATTGTAATTGTATTTAGTCATATGGGGAAAACAGGGATCATCTGCCAGAAGCACACAGCTTCTCTTGAGTTCATGGTAGGGATCAAAACTTCTCTGTGGTTCTGGGCCATTTTTGACCACTGGAATGTTCACCTTTACCCATTTGCATTTACGCACATATCTTGGACTACTCTCTCTGCTGTCTCTGCTTTTCAGTGGAATTGTGGCTTTCTGCACTGAAAAAAAGCCCAAGGGAAAAGAACTCCTAGGAGACTCTCCCAGTGTGAAGATATCCAGAAGGCAGATTATATAAATAGGCAAAGGGATTTAGACACACACAGGTCCATCCTTTGGTGTCTGGGGTACAAAAGGACTGCAGTGTCTCCTAGGAATGTGAAGTCTGTGGGGAGTAGTTGAACCAGGAATGTTTTGCTTTTTCATACGTATAATAAAATCCATTGAAGTGGTTGTTTGAACAAAATTGGACAGGAACTGAGCTGAAATGCAAAGACCAATCCAGTGTGTCTGAGAAGGTTAGCTGAACAGGTTGGTTGGGATTTTAAAACTTAAAAGACAGGCTGACAACATTTCCAACATGGCAGTTAATTCTGATCTTCATTTTACTCTATGCTCACAGACAACTTGCTAGCCAGGTCACCATATTTTGTACTTTTATCCTGCAAAATACCCTGCTCGTGCATACAAGATTGGGAAGGGAGGGGTATATAAATCCAGATGATTTTGGATGTTCTTTCAAAAGGGCAGAATTACCAGAAAAAATTAAATGTGAGAAGTGCATGTTCATCTGAGGGCAAAACTGAATCCTAGAGATATTTGAACTCAGTGTGTACTGCTACACCAATGCTTGGATTTTTCTCAGTTTGAGTGGGAAGTTGCTTTACTCCCTTCTTTTTTGATATTCTATTGACACAGACTGGGACTGTGGAGGGTTATTAACACACATGCTCATACCTTTTTACCAACCAAGCCCAATAGCAATGAAATGTTAACTGCCAATCTTAGAATGTCTTATGTACACGGAGAACATCTGTACATTTATCGCAGTACTATAGTGTTTACATAAATCTTGTCAATGAACTATACACATACATTACACGTGTAGTCTTTATATTTAAAATTGTGCTTGCTTGAATATAAATATCAATGCAAAATGTAATATTTTACATAAACACATATTTTACTGCTGTATATATTGTGTGTATACAGAATTTTTTAGGAGACAGATACCAAATGCATTTTTAAAGACGGTCTTACTTGGTAAGATGAGAGCTCACATGACGTTCTGAACGGCTTAACGACCTGGTAATGGGATACAAACCTTTACAACTCCACATCACAGCTTCAGATCCAGTCAAAGGCAGAAGTGATCAAACATTATCACTGTCCAGATAGTTTAGTGATGAGAAAGATTGAGATTGCTAGCCTTGGTCCCTACAGCTGTGTGTCTCCCAGAGCTCAGCACCACTGGCATTCAGCAGAACACAATGCACAGAACCAGCATTAGCTACCCCCAGCTGTCCCTGGCAGGGAAGGGGTTGTTCCCCATGGGCATCCAGCAATGGCTAAGACAGACATTATCTAGATTTTGTGGTTTTGGTTAAATATTTTTAATATTTGTTTTGGTTTGGATATTTTTAATATATGCATGATTTTATTGTCATTCATTATCATTTATCCATCTTTGGATCTGACAAAGCTGGTGCTGATGTGCCTGGATTAACTGGGTGAGAAGTACTTACTCAAGAAACTTGCTTTACAGTTCTGGCTGAATTGGCGTAGGATACTTACAAAGAGATCGAAGGTGACTGCAGTGTTGTCAGGTTGACTGAAGTAATATGTACCTCCATACAGGAAAGTCAGAGAAAGAAAAACTGGCAGAGAGAAGAAGTGTTGCACTTTTCCCTCATTTGCACTGGTGGAAACCTCAAGACTGACCTTCTTTTCTTTCCTCTGTTATACACCCCCCTCAAGAATGAAGAGACATTTTGATATTTATCACACTTAACTGTAATAGCTATAGTGCAAAGAAAACACACACAGTGTGACTTCTGAGGTTCTCTGTAAGAGAAAGGGATATTCTGGCAACACCAAATAAGCAAACCCCCACATGGCTTAGGGCAAAGTATCACTACCTGATGTAGCAGGAGTGAAGGTAAGGAGAGGGCACGCACTGGTTTCCCCTGATGTGAGTGACATGGTGTCTGGACCCACATATCCACAGTACAGAGCCTGTGCCAAATGACACCGTGCGTGGGCATGCAAGGCAATGCAGAGTCAGTGCACTGCAAGCCTTACTGCTCCTAAAAATGTAGTATCCATGCCCTACTGGGATGCAATACAGCCATCCTACAGATGAAGTCATGGTGGGGCTGCATCCTTTCCTTTCATTCAATTACCAGAAAGAAGTCTTGTTCTTGTTACTGCATTGCCTGCATATTTATTCATCTCTATGGCATCTGACTGCTTTACCTATGTTGAGACACCCAAACTCTTAATTAGGTAGATCAAACAATTACATTATACCTGCTGCCTGAAGGTTTAGCTGTTAGCTCCAAGATCAAGATTTAATCAGTGAGAATGCCTGAACAAAGAGCTATTGTGTTGCTGCTTCTGATTGTTATGTTTGTATGAGCAATCTCCAAGAGTTGGCAAAATCCTATTCTATACAGACTTGGTTTTCACCAGCACTTGCTTTCCCATGACCCTATTTTCTTCCCAACTGCCAGTCTCTGTCTTAATTCAACAGGGGTTTTTAGCCTTATTTTTTTTATATTTTACATTAATATAATTTCATCACATTAAAGATAATTTCACCACCGCTCCAAAGGGCTACTCCCAAAAAAAAAAAGGAGTTTAATAAATCTGAATGTTTAGGTGTTTTTTGTCATTATTGTTCTATCTGTCTGTACATGGACTGCACGAAAGAAAATCAGCTAGATGATGTAATGAACAAAGAGACATTCTTAGCCTGAGATTTTGCTTTGCTGCCAGTTTTCCCAGCTACCTACAAACAAGACAGGTAATTAAATACTAATGCAATATTAAATTATTATTATATTAATTAGTACAGAATTTCTGTTAGACTATTCTAACTGGATAAAATATGCACAGTGCCCTGCTGTTCTTGCTGATGTATGGCACTTGGTGGAGCCAATGTGTTTGGGTCTATTGTTGTTTTTATGTCAGCAGTTCAGGGCAACCATTTTGCCTTCTACTCCAAAGTAATGTAAAAAGGGTCTGACATTTATTGAAATATAGATTGGTATTTGTTAGAATGAGTCTTGTCAAAGAAGTTGATTGCTTTTGCTAGCGTTGCTATAAGATGATTGGTCCAGTTCTTGGAGGTGTGGATGTGGGTCTCTGCTTTTTATTTCCTCCTCATATGTTTCTGTTTGATGACACAGCCAAAGCATTATCCAGTAAACATATCTCTGTGCAAGGGGCTGTAGTATACTTACAAATACCCAGGCCAGGTCATGTTTAAATAAATTAAGGATTAGCACCTTCAGTGGCCAGAAGTGGCACTAGAGGTGGGAGTTAGTATAAAAATGTGAATGTTCCCAAACTTGGGCATAGGAAACCTCTTTCATTCAGGTGCTCCAGCAAAAAAAAAATAAATCAAGGTTCCTCATTTTCAAAAAATGAGGTGTAATCTACTGACTTCTGCACTCTTAAAATGCTGGTCATTTTCAACTGCTATTAACTTCCAGACCAGAAGGCCTACTTTTTATTTTTGAAAAGAGTTTTGTTAAATAAGAGTGAATATGATTGAAATACCTAAGGATGACTGTACTGTGCATGAGAACACATTGAGCTTCCATTATTTCACTTGCATGGACAGCCTTTTGCAGGCACACCCCCTTATGAGAAGTGCTCAATTTAACTACTTTAGCACAAAATTACAGGACCTAACTCTCTCATGCTTGCCTTTCTCACCTGAGGCTTCAAGATAAACATTTAACAATGTCATCTATCCTGTCTTCTCTTCATTGATATTCAATTAAGAGGTTTATGTAAGCAGACCAGCACTTGACCTCCCCAGCCACACTTCTCCTTGTAGTTAAGCTCTGTTGCTGCCCACCTGCTGCAAGGCAAGATTGTATTCAATCATGATGCCTGGCACAAACTGTGTGCTTATAGTTGATGGCTTGCTTGAAGGAGAACAGACCACTAATAAATTGCACAGTCATTACCCTTTATGCATACTTGTTCTAATAGGTGTTGCAGATTCCTGCCTCCTAATAAGGAAAGGAAGTAGAAAAACACATAAATTCTCCCAAGGGAGTCAGACAGCCTGAAGCCACGTTCGACAGCTGTTACTGTTACCATGATCACCAAGAGCAAAACAAGGATTAGAAGGGTGGAAAAAAAAAAAAAAAAGCATTGCTAAGGATTTTGGCAAGATTTTCTTGGATATGGAATGTGTTTTGCACTGCCTCAATATATAAAAGCTCAGCACTCCTGTAGCACATGATGGAATTTGGAGATTAAGCCAACATTGCAATTAATTAGTCTATAAATGAGTAATTTACCTTATCAGAAGTTTTTTTTTTTTGTATGTTGTTGAGTTTTTAAACTTTCACCTTACACACCAGCAAAAAGATTTCTGCATCTGATGTGAGCTTGGATGCTACAGTGTTATTAAATTTTATTCACAAGAGGTTTCAGAAAATGTTTTCACAGGGTTTACCTTTCATCTTGTACCCTTAGCTCTGGTCTTTCTCCTGGGGGCCAGCTAATAAGAATCGGGTGCTTCCTTGGCTGCCCTGAAGCTGTGCTGAGTTACACCAGCTAAGCCTCTGTCCCTCAGTATTATAGCTGAGAAATCCAGGGGGGAGACTCCTGTCCTCTGTAAAGAGGTGTATTTAGTCTATCCCGCAGAGATGGTTTATGGCTTTGGCAGGGAAACTGTTGACAGTACATACTGTAAATATAGTTCAAAGGGAATTTGAAGTCTTGGAGCTGCAGCTCTCCTCGTGCTTGTTAACATTAATTTGTTAAGGGTGCTTAGTGTAGGTACCTATGTACATAAAGATCAACACTATCAATTAAGCACCCTCACTTGATAATCTACTGAAAGTGGCAAAGGGGCACACCCCATACTGCTGCTCCCTTTTTGAGCATGGCACAAAATCAAGGCCACAACATTGCTAGGCATTATGGCCCTTACAGAAGAGGTCACAAGCCTGCTGCTTTTAGCATCCTAGCCAAATTCTGGCTCCTGCAATTGCTGTCCATCTACTTAAAATGATGTTTCAAGCAGAGACAGTTTCTTGCTGTTGACTTAAACATTGGAAGGTCATTAGATTGCTGTATTGAATGTATGGTGCTTTTAATTCTTATGCTGGCTAACTTCAGGTGCACACAAAGTGATTTTTACTTTTCAGGCCAAAAAACACATCTGCTTTTATTGGAAGACCAAAGTTACAACAGATCCCCAAAGCAGGAATAAATGAGGGTGAGAGTGCAGACTCTCACATAACAATATACTGGAAGGGCATCTCATGATTTCTATATTTTACCATGTGACACCAGTTTTCCCTTCCCCCTTTGCCTTGCAGCCTTCCTTGAACATGAAAAAAGGTGTCAGACTGCTTGTGGATGCTGACAAGTCCTCTGTCCCTTTCAGAGGCATACATAAAACCCGGTTCAGATCTGGCTGCCTATACACAACCAAAAATGTCAGTTAATCAAAACACTTCATCTGAGGTTCACCCTGATGGAAACATCAGGCCAAGATGTTATATATCTGTCCAGAGGGGAGTAAAGCAGTGAGCAGCTTAAACAAATAATAATGCTCAGTGAAGCTTAAAAACACCATGTAGTAGTTCCTATCTGAATTATGGCTTTAAAAAATCCACAACAAACTTTCTGCTAAAAATTGCCAAAACATTTCTAATAGTATTTGTGACAAAAAAGAGTAAGCATTAACATTTCTTAATATTATAAACCAGTGTAAGTTCCTGTCCAATGTCAGTCTTAACACAAACTAAAAATATGCTACTTATTGAGTTGGAAGAAGGTTTTGATTTACAATTATGCCCTGATGGATTACCTGAAAGCACAACCTTCAGGCAAACTGCGATTAAGTTGACCAAAGACATCTGGGAGAGCCATCTATGGCCTAAAATTATGACCTTGGTATTCTGGGCTGAAACTAGACACCATTTTAATTGCAGTGCTGAAAAACTCTTCTAGAGAGGCCTTTGTTTAGGAGGCCATCAGGTTTTTTAGCTTCAGCAGCTCAGCAGAAACACCTCCTGTGAAGTTACAGGGGGGAGAGAAAGTACTTCCTATTTTTTTGCATCCATTACTTAAAAACAAAAACTCCAAACACTCCCAGCTTGTATGAATCAAGAAGCAAAACCAATTAATAACCTAATGATTAGCAAATGCTGTAGACATAGGTTTGGATTTCACTTAGCAAGATTTATGGAGTTAAATATAAAAGTATGACTTTTGAAAGCCATGTGCTCATAATTAGCTCAAGTTTTACCCCTGGATACTGTAAAATCACAACATGCTGTCAGAGCCCATTTTCTGATCCTGTTATCAACATGGAATAAAGTTTTCCATTAAATGCAAAACAGATTTACAGGTGCTAAAACAGCTTTTTTATCAGTGGGAAACAGGCTACCTTTTGTTCTCTGAAAAGGCATTTCATGATTTTACATTGGTCAATTGATCGTACAACAAAGGGAAAAATAATGATTTTGGTCATCTACTGAAACTGAAGAAGATATAATGTGAAAATAAACACAAGAAAAGCAACTGCCCATCTGCATGTAGAATATACAGTCTTCCATATTATTACCTACTGTAAAAAAAATAGAATTAGATCAAAGCAATGCCGTTTCCTTACTATTGCTGAGTGTACTACATAAATCCTCATAGAAATCATGCATTCCTGCAGAAAAACTCAAAGGATAAGTGCGTTCCAGGCAGCTGTGGACTTTGGAAATTAAATTATTCCATTAAAAAGAAGACCTGCAAAGATAGCAGTCCTTTCAGTGTAATAATTCCTACTCTGAGCTGTCATGTGTAGGGAGTCTTCTTGGAACAGGCCCAAAAGGGAGAAGCTTTTTGTACCCGTGCTGCTGCATTCCCTTCCCACACACCGCAGGCCAGGGAGACAAGTCCCCTTGCTGAGTGAAGGAGCTGGCATTAGCTTGCCCTCCAGCAGCCAGGCCGGAGCTGAACAGCTTTTTCCTTGCCCGCAGGCCGGCACCTGGCACGGGCAGCCTGTCTCTGCGGAGCGGCCTGGCTGCTGCTTTGGGACCAGGTGGGCTCAGCCGCTTTCAGCAACAGCTGCTTCCGAGTCTGATGCTGCTGGAGCACCCAGGTGCTCAAGAGAAAGCAACACCTCTTGCCTTTCTGCAAAATGGGTTGTTTAACATGGCAATCAATGGAAAGTATTTTAGTGCCTGCGTCTGAATACTAGGCCTAGACATGCATGAAACTGGACTTGGGAGCCCTTTGATAAGCGGACCAAGTCTTCAGTTACAATATTTCTTCAGTGACAGATATTTCTATATTTCATAGCTACTTTTGGCTTCTAAACATTTACATGGAGGTTTTGAAGGTACTTTCAGGGACTCAATGCATTTCTTTCTCTGAAACATCCCAGGCAACTTAAGAAATCATAACCCATCTTTGTACCCAAGACAAAAAGTGTAAAAGTACAGAAGGCAGGAGCCTCATGCAGAAAGAATACAAAGCACAATGTGAACATTCAGAGTTGCTTTACAGTCCTGGCAAAACCAGCTGTATTAAAGAGCAGAACAATGATGTTGATTCACAGGGAGGCTTCATCTGACACACTTGCTAATTATACAGGTTTCTACAAAGAAAAACCTATGGAAATGAGATAATCCTTCCTCTGCCACAGTCTCAAAGCTTCCAAGACTCAGTGAGAAAGTAGCTTTATGAACTGGAAATGGCTCAGTAGTCACCAGTTCCTCTATCCTCTGTGCTTATCATTTTAGCTCAGTTGGTTGAGCCTGCATTGTCCAAAAAAACCACCTCTAATTTTGTTGAAGCCTGCTGTGTGGCAATTCTTCTAGATCCTCAGTAGTTGTATCATTAGGAAAAAGACTCTACAAGCATTTTCTTTCTTCCTCCTTCTTTATTTAAGACAGAAGACATTTCTTAAGCAAAGGGCCTGGTAGTATTTCCTTGAGCAGAAGATGGGACTTTGCATTCTTGACAGATCTGCGTTGCAGGACAGGGGCAACTTCTAAACAGGGACTTCTGTAAAAGGCCTTCAGAGACCTTTAGGAATATTTCTGACACCGTCTGAGATGGTTTACAATTAGGTGTGCAAGATGGTACTTTGCTGGTCAAATGGGTAATGAAGACAGTACACTGTTCCCACATGGTCTTCCAGATCAGAGAACAAACTTTTATTAACAGCATTTATACGATACTGTACTGTGGGGGTGTCTGTCATCACCTTTGCTCCAAAACATCACATCACAGGAAGCAAAAAGGGAAAAAGCCATATATCTTTCATGGCTCCAACACAGCTAGGAGAAAATTCTACCAAAATATTGGCACACATTTTATTTGCAGATGAACTCACAGGTTTACATACATAAGTGAAGGGAGGCTGAAAAAGCTACAAGGTGCAATGTTATAGGCAAAAACAGCTCTCAAAACCTTGATCTAGTTTGCTTTCTTGAGGGAGCCAGAAAACAGGAGCCAAATCCTTTGTCCTGGATGACAAAATGAAGATAACTGGAATTTACATTTTGCAGAAATACAGCACATGGAACAGACAGGGGACACATAAGTCCTCATGTTCCAATGAAATTTTTCATCTCCCTGTATCTAATGCCATATCATTCTTCTTTCAGGTGACCCAGAATCACCAGAACCTTGGTGTCTCTGTTCCTTCCAGTCCAAGAAACCATTAATGAAGAATGGCCTTCAATGCTTGGCCATTTGTCAGAAACTATCACAAAACTACAAAGAAATAACCAAACAGTAAATCAAAAATCCAAGAGAGAAAACTCTTGCAAGGACTACAAAGGAAGAAAAAAAAAAACAAATGGCATGGAGAGTTGATTACAACACCAGCAGTTTGCCACAGCAAAGGAGAAACTGATACCAGATGCTTCTGGGAGCTCTTTCATTACCTTGTGCAAGACCTGCAGAGCCATGAAGGGGCCCCTTACAGCACTACCTCTCCGTCTGGGATAAATGTGTGGCGCTCGGCTGCAGTGATTCATGCTCAAAAGAGATCTGCAGAGCCAGTTATTATTTTATTTGAATGATGAATTTGGAAGCTGACTCCCTGTAAATTTGCTGCATCCTTTCATCATCTCCCAGCAAGTCTTTTGAAGTTAGCCCCTCTTGAAAAATTACACTGTTATGTCAGGGTTTTTTAATGTCAGCAGCATTGCCATTTAAACCAGTGAAAGTAACAGATGAAAAATTAATCAAAATATGTTTAATATTGGCTGCAAGGGTTGCCAGACCTTTTGATCTTTGACATGTACTTTCTTGCTTTTCAAATCCTTAGACATCTCTGTCTGGTTCTTTAAAACTTATTTTTCATTTGACTAGCTATACAGCAATTTGTAAATAACAGCAAATAATGCAGCTATTTTCTTCCACTCTTCTAAAAAGGAAGGTCAGGTAGGAACAGCATGGCTTATGTTTATGCAGTATTTTCTGCAATGTTACTGACTGAGATTAAGAAAATGCAGAGTGCACTAAGGGAGGCAAGGGTTTTTATTCTATTCTGACTTTTTTGATTAGCGTAATTACAAAGAGTTGTGCTCAGCATCTGCTCAAAGCTCTAAATATACTGCATATCAAAACCATTTGGGAGGACTGGAAAAAGCTTAGCATGTTATTGTTTTAAAAGTAATAAGTTTGTTTGTTTGTTTGCTTGGTAGCTTGTTTTCTTGTTTGATTAAATCCCTTTTTAGTCACCTTGTGGTTTCAGAGCTTTTCAGGATCACTTGCTTTTTGTTTCCATGGTTTTCTCTGCAAAATGAGGGATACAAATGCTCTTTTCCTAACAAGTGAAAGCAGAGATTATATGGATTCACTAGATTGCAGCAGCTGAGGGTTTTTTCCCAAAAACACATCAAATATAACAGCTGTTGTAATAAAACTGCTAAAACTGCCAATACTGAGGCTAAGAATCCATGAAAGGACAAATATGGAAAGAGACAGCAGCAGTAAGCTGCAGCAAGCCAGTGGATGGCTGATGGGGACATTATGAGCAGAACTGTACCTGAGGTAAATGTTATCAATGTTAATGATTTGTATAATTTTGGGGGACACTTGGCAACCTTTGTGTAAACAGGGAGGCAACAACAGCTTCCTGGAGGACATGAGCAGGTTTCTTGCCCTGAATAAGTACCTCATGTGGGGTGATCTTCCAAAAAATTATCACACTAAAGGCTGCTGAAAATTTTAAAAATGCCTGATCATTGTCCTATTAACTTCTTGAATGAAAGGGACAAAGATAGGGAAGCATCAGTGATGCTGGTGGTTCTGTACCCTGGGAATGCTCTAACCATTGCCAAACTCACTAGCAAGTTCAGTTTCACTGTGGGGTTGAAGGAGGTATGGCACCATTGTTTATGTGTGTTTGATGAAAAAACTCCATCTCCTACTCTCTCAGGGAAGGAGCAATTACTTTATTTTTCAGAAAGAGGCATACCAACTTGCCCTGTGTTTAGGAAACTGGGTCAAGGAAGTAGAAACCTGTGGAGTTTATTATCAATTAACCGTTCATATTGGAGTGAGAGAAAGAGAAAAATGAAAAATAATATTACCAGGATTTCTGCACTGTGTTGGCCATTGTTTTTCAATAATAACTTATTGAGAAAGAAATTACATCACTGCAGTGCTGAGCATGTCCTATATAATACTATCAACATAAAATGAGGGGGTTGTTTACTGTTTCTAAATTAAGTTGTTATAATTCTTCTCATATTCATACTTATTAAAAACAAAGAAACCAGAAGAACATTCCCATTTTGCCACTACAGTTACAAAGCCATTTTCCTGTCCTTTCATACATATTGTGAGATTTGTCTCAACATGTCTTTAGATCAAGTGACACAGATCAAGACAGAAGAGTTTATAAATAGTGCTATAAATGTAACCAAAAGCCATAAGAATGAAATGGAACATTCAGGACTTCTAAAGTACTTAAGGAAATATATTCTGATTCCTTTTGAACAAGGAAATGTTTCTTACTGCTCTTTGTACAGTACTTAACACTTGATACTTGTGCCGGATACTTAGTCTGAGCTGTACTTTGCATACCCACTCTAGCACAAATGAAGAACAAAAATTAGTTTTTGTGGCTGCCTTCTTCAGCGAGAAGCATATGCAAACAGATAAAAATATCTCACCAATAGCCAGAAGAATTTTTTCTTTTGGCAAAGACAGAATGCAAACCCCAAGCAAATATTAGCTTTCTATTACATTTTTCTCCCATATAATTGTAAAACTAAATTGAGCTGTAGAAGTGCTTTTAATTTTTCTGCTGTTTTACAATACTGGAGAAAGGCAGTGTGGTTTTTTTTCTGCTGCTGAATAATCACCAGCCTCTTTCTGAGCCTCTCATTACTGAAGGAAGGATCTAGATCCAGAAAACTTCATGTATTTTTAGCTGAATTAGCTCTAAAGTGTTACATGGAACACTGGCAGTAAAGCTCAAAGAATTTGTCTGGATTTATGTTGGTGGAATGACAGCATAATTTATACTCAAACTGTATGACTGTGAATGATAAAAGGTCTCACAATCCTTTTTTAAAAGGAAGCACGAACTACAGTAAAAATATGGCATCAATATTAGAATGGAATTTTTCTCCCACTCTGAGTTATATTGCGGTAAATTTTGTTGGGTTTTGCAAAGTGAAATAATGTCACCTGGGAATTGATCAAGAAAATGAGGGGCTGAGTCCACTAAAACAAGTTTTCCACCAGTGATAAGAAGAAAATTTTGATGGAAGAATGGATAAAAGGAAACTACAGTTCCAAAGGTAGACAATTCCATTACATCTGATGGCAACCTCTATGTACCTATCACTTTCTAAACTCACTGAAAACCTTTGGCCTCTATGTCACCTTGTGGAAATTATTTTAATTAATATGTGTTGGAGAAACAATTTACTTCATTTAGTTGATTTCAGATTTTCACTTTTTCCACAGCAAAGGTGTTAAGAAGAAGCATTTTATTTTATTTTATTTTATTTTATTTTATTTTATTTTATTTTATTTTATTTTATTTTATTTTATTTTATTTTATTTTATTTTATTTTATTTTATTTTATTTTATTTTATTTTATTTTATTTTATTTTATTTTATTTTATTTTATTCCTCTTTGTTCATTTGAATTTTTAAAATGTCTCTGCAATGTCTCCCCTTAATGCAATTAAATTTTTTCTCTTCTGTTACAGAATTTGACTTGCATATCCATCAATTATTTTTGCCTTTGCTAAAGGGGCAATTTTTTTCAAAGTAGAGCAACTAGAAGTAAAGGTAAGTGAAGGTCAAGAGATAGGTGTACTAAGCCTATGCTCAGTGACATATTTTCTGGATTACAGGCTATTCTTTTCCTTATAGTCCTTATTATTTTCCCTAACGCTTTAGACCCAATATGGACCCATGGTCCTGTCTTCTTCTTTTTGACATCCCATTTAAGGGCAAAGCTGAGTCAGCACTGTGGGAAAATACCAACTGAATTATTCAGCTTCAGGCAAGAATAACTGAGAGTCAATGTTTTACAGCCTGATTTTCAAAAACTCAAATGATAAAATAGCGGTATGAAAGAATACTGTAAGCAATCTCAAGAATATTTACAGTTCAATGATAAAAGATATGCTAGAGTGAAAATATTTTCCTTCAAATGCAGTGCTCACTGCATTGTACCACTAATCCACAAGATAATGCTTTTAATGACATCAGAACTTAACATTAATGCAAAAAAAATAGAGAGGAAGAAAAGAATGTAAACAAAATATAGATGCTTGAGGAAAATATTTGCAAATCTGCAGAAACACTTGAGACAGCCAGGTAGTTTGAAGGCCATATCTATTGAATACATACCTAAATATACAGATCGGAACAGATTAAAAAGTAAAAAAAAAAAAGGTGGAAATTGAATATTGGAATTTAAAAAAAAAAAAAGGCAGCTTTTTGCTGCAAGCCCACTGGAAGAAAACAAGAGGAAGAAAATTCTATTTAAGAAATGAAAGTCATCCATATGTAGGGGAAAATGTGTTTGTTGAGGAAATTTGGGCATGGTTTTGCGGTATTGATGGTGTTTTGGGTGCTCTAGACCTGACATCCCCAACAGGCTGGGAAACAGGAATTTCCATTGAATCTGTAACAGCTAAAACTGTGTACCTTGGAAACATAAAATGTGCTATGACATATTTATCTTAGATTCCGAAGGAGATACAAGAATTCAGACCTGCTCCATCTCAAACAGAAATTATACTCTTTTGGCGCCACAGACATAGGAATTATGTCTCAAACCTTATATAAAGACCTACATGATATCAGGAATTTTATTTGTTTGTCCTGGTTTCCAGGTTTTCACCTACAAAATGGGATGAGGTTTCTTCTTTCTCAGGTGTAGGCACGTGTGGTGGCAAGTAGTGTACTGTAGCTGTTCTGGTAATTGTAATAAAAGGTTCTTTGGTCCAACTTTTGCACTTATTCAAAGTGGCTTGTGACCCTTCTCCTGCCTGGTAAATATAAAATATAAGTTGGCAGAAGACTAAAACAAAATCAGTCCAAAGGCAAGAAGCCAAATAACCACTTGGCTGTCCACCAAAAGTTAGAGCATGCCTAATGTCCCCAGATTTTCACAACAATTATCCATTCTTTCCTAGAAACAGTTGGCTAGTTAACTCAAGAGAATAAAAATCTGAGCTTTAACAGAAAGTCATCAAGGACAAAGCAACACTATGTAAGAAAAATGAAGGAAAAAAATCAAAGAAAATCTAAAAACAATGAGAAAAACTGCCTTTTGTGAGTGAAATGGTCAGAGAACTGAAAACAAACTTTTCATACTCAAAAGTCAAAGCAAAACAAGCTTGGCAAAATGAGATTTTCAGAAAAAGTTAGATATTGTGGCAACACATAATGTTGAATTCTCTTCTTGCATAGGTGTCCCTAATACTTCAGCACAGGCTGGGAAATTGAAAGTGCCTGAGTGCAGAAAGTTTCTCTACCAATCCACTAACCAAACTACAAAGCAGTTGCTCTTCTCTTTGTAGCCTGAACTGTTTGAAGGAAGGTTTTGTGAAAAATGAAAGAACTGAGGATACTTGCTCCAATGTACACATTGAAACACTCTGCTCATAATGCTATCTCCTGAACTGTTTCACAGTTCTTTAATTCTGACTTAATCAGAGAACAGCCATATCTGAGGGCAGTTTTATCCTTTCTTTTTTGTATAAACTATAGGTAAAGAATGCTAAGACACCTTTGGAATTCAGGAAACAAAGTTTCCCCCTAGATTAAATGATTAAAATGGGCAAATTGGTTAACTAACTCTAAAGGAGAGCTGACTACAGTGGTTACTGTATCCTTAAAATATGTAAAAGGAAACTGTAATTTTTTTTCCATGTCCACTGAGCCTAAGTTATACCAAGGGTGTATTAAGTAGTTTGGAGAGAATTATTTCTAGCAATAAGATCATAAACCACTGCAATATTATGTACTAAGGTATCTGGAAATACCATTATAGCAGATTTCTTAAAAAAAAAAAAAAATGGTTGAACAAGAATTTGGCTGCAGTGACAGGGTGCACTTCTGACAGAAGAGATGACCCCTCAAGATCCTGCTACAGAAATCCCTTCTCTGACTTTTTTTTTTTAAGGAGCACTAATCTTTTCCCAATCTTACTTTCTTACTCTAAATGAAGTTACTTTTTTCACAGGAGTTTTCGCTACTCTTGAAGTGAATCTAGGTAGAAAGGGTAGAACTGCCCATGAAACACCATTTTAAAAGCTGCTGTAGTGAGGATACCAAGGACACAGGCAAAACGAGGTGCAGGTGGCAATAACCCCAAAGATTGAGGTGAATGGAGAGCACCTTACTTCAGACCAGGCACCTTGGGCATATGTGGCAAAAGCCTGAGCACAGATTTCAGTAAAACTATACCAATTCTCTTATTTCACAGCAGGCTCCATTCCTTATTATCTTTGCTAAGGAAATTTTCTTTGAATTAAGATGGGAGTCCAGTCCTCAGCTGGTGTATGTTAGTGCTATCCTCTGGGCCGAAAAAGAGGCAGATTTATTTATGCAGTCTGCAGGTTTGGCTCCATACTTTTGTCTCAGCAACTGAGAAAACCAGAGGTATTGGCCTGTCAGAGGTATTTGGTGAATTACTCTTGGTAAATAGGGGTTATTTTTGAAAGTGGGTGTGTTAATGAGGCACGAAAGACTCCAGAAATGAGGAAACACTAACACCATGAGCTGTTCCTAGTTCTTAATGACTCACTGATGCTTCACGTGAAAATCTGGCCTGAAAATACCTTGTTCCAATACTGAGTAATGCAGGCTACATCTGAAGGAACTGAAGTAAATGCTTGAGGGCTTCAAGGACAAGTGGGGAAAAAACATCATTGTTGCCCATGAAAATCTCATCAAAACAAGCATTAGTTTTCTGGAATTATTTTAATCACCTTGTTTTAATGTAAGAATCTTGGAGAAATAGCTCTGTTTTATGAACTTCTTTTGCTCCTCCAAAGCATCATTTATTGCTTTTGGGCCTCTTTATCCCTCTCTTTTTTTCAAGCATATTTTATATGCCTGCCAATAAAGGGGGAATATTATACCCTGGAATCTTCTTGTGTACGTTAAAAGAGTGTTTGGCAAAATGGTGCAGGAATAATAAGTAACAGCTTGCTTAAGATAGGGTCAATCAATTCCAGGGGAGGCTATTTACTGGATTATATACAGTCCTCTTGGAAGAAGAAAATCTCTCAAGTGCTCTCAGTTTGACAACCGCTTTTTCCATCATCTGTTTGGAATTTCTGTGCCAGTTAGCTTGCAGCCCTGCTATTTCCTCTGCATGTGTTCTGCAAACTGTGGAGAGGATACACTCGTTATTTTGAAGGAGTCAGGAGTGAGATGCAATTATGGGGGCCTAAGCACACAAGAGATAAAATCTCCTTCCTGCTAGCCAGCATAGAGGGCAGTCTGTTTGAGCTCAGAGGCAGCTGATCAGATCTGAGACTGAGTACTTGAAAAAAAATCTTAGCAGCCTATGAACCCCATTTGTTTATTTAGAAAGAAACTGTATCATTTGGTTGCTCCGACGAGGCAAGTGCTGGCTTCGATATGACGCCTTTTAAAAACATCCAGCCTGTGTTCGAGTGAAGTGGATTCATATTGTGCTGCCTCTTGAAACATATCAAGCTACTCAAGGCTACCAAGCTTTTCCAAATGTACTTTTGACGTTTCAGGGCAGCTTATACCTAGATTTCAAATGAGGGGTATGTTTGAATGAGGGCAATTTTTTGTAATTTGCCTGAATTCTACATTTATGCTTTCTGTGGCCTAATCTGTTCAATTGCGATCTGTTCCTTGGCTGGCTGCCAGTGTTAGCAGAGCATGTGGATAGCATATTGGTTTACCTATATATTGCAGAAAGACTATTTCTTTCACAATCTTAGAGGTGGACTTGCATATGAAGCTAGAATTAGTTCAACAAAATGTCCCCAACACTGAGTGTTTTTCCACTAGCCTTTCAACATGTTTTGTTTTTCAACATGTAAATGTGGCAGATAACTTTAAAAAATTGTTTATTCAGTAAAGCCCACATTAGTGTCTGACTTGGAATATTACTTATTTTCCATCCTTAACACCAAAAAAATTACGGTGACATTTTCTCTTACTAAAGTATTGAGGAGTTAAGCATGCAGTGGGAGAACTAAGGGGCCCTCAACCATCATAATTACAAAGTCACACCAGCTGAAATTTTTCAATGAATTTTAACTCTGGCAAGTTTGGAGAACTGTAAAGGTCCTTCTTTATCACTCTGAATGCTGAATATCTTAAAGAACCTGCTTTACAATTAATTTTAAAATCTAAGATAAGTGTTTTAGTCTGAATCTCTGAGGAAGATGGTTTTGTGAACCTAGAGGCATCCATTTGGGAGCAAAGATGTTGACTTCATCCCACCTGACAAGGGGAATTGAATCCTGTCAGCACAGAACTTAGACCATAGGAGATGCCTCACTTTCATTCAACAGTTTCTGAAATCAGCTGGTCTCCACGTTCTCTTGAGATAAACAATGCTGTTGGAAATGAAGATGGTGGAAATTAATATTTAACCCTGACGCTCTTGCACCTGCTCATTGCCTGCTGACCTTTCCCAGGCAGCATCCTCAAGCCCCCTGTTCTCACTAGTGTGACTGGTCAATACCCCCCAATATTGCACATTGCTTACCCAGGTGTTGGCAATAATTACAGAGGCACCATTTGGCTTGCAAATGCAGCCTTTAAAAAAACAGCCTGTCTGAAAACGGAAAGAGAACCTAACCTCACCATGTCATGAGGCCTGCAAACCTCTCTGGGTGATAGGCAAGCAGCAGTACTGTGCTTTTTAAAGGATTTGGTATTCATTTGCTCTAACCTTTGTAGGAACAAAAATTCCATAATAATCCATTTTACATTGTTTGGAAAGATGGAAAAGAACTCATCCCATTAATATTTCCATCTCCTTGCTAATACACAAGCACTTTTACAGAGTTAGGGAGGGACAAACCAGTTCCAATTTAGAACTACAAGGGGATGAGTCCAGTTAGGACTACAAGCTCCCTCTCACCTATGCCAATGGTGTCTCCTACTCCTGCAAGCTGAGCTGGAGCCAGGTACCCATGACTTTAGAAATACTGAGCTAAGGTCTGCCTGCCAGCTTTCCCAGCAGGAACTCGTCCCACTCCTAGCTCATCTTTGGTTGCAAAGGTTTCAGCAGGCCTCTGGAAACAGTGACATCACAGGAAGTCTTAAACTCCCTTCTGACCTAAGCCTGGACATTCAAAGTTGGCTGCAGTGAAAATCTGAAGGAAAGCAGCACCTGACTGGTGCTGCTGGGATCACAGGGCATTGCCTTCTCTTTTTATGGGAAATACAAATTTCTCATTCTCCATGGCACTGGGTCCCAAACTGAAACGTTTCATTGTTAACATGCAGGATTTCTTAAAATAATTTCCTTCTCTGTGCTTTATCCCTTGGCAATGCTACCAGTGTGGCCTGCTCCCACTATCTTTGAGCCAGGGAGAAGCCATAGCCAGCAGTGTCTGAGCTGAATTTCAAAATGGTTGTAGGGATATCACCAGAACGGGGAAAAATCAACATAAATTTCTACTCTGTCATCCAGGTGAAGTGGACAGAAGTGGGTGGTAAAGCAGCACCTGAATTTTGTTGTCTAGACAGATGATGTTAGCTCAGCACCCTCTTCCTACAGGCGCTTAATCATTTTTATATCCTTGTTTTCCTGCTGCCATTAGTGAAAACATTGCTGTTTGCTTATAGGGCTAACTATTCCCCCATGCAGCAGTTCACTTATAAATATAGGTGTTAAATCATAGAAAACCACATTTTGGACTTTACAAATAAAGTGGGACTGGCTATATATTTTTACTTGGTACATTCATGTCCAAACCACTTTATAAACACAAACCCTTTCAATTCAATTGTGAAATACAAGAAGTCTGTTCATGACCTCATTTCACCAGAGGAGAAACTAGTCAAGGATGGTGCGCCTGAAACCCTCACAGGAGGAAGCATAAGTGTGATGATGGGAAGAGGGTCCTGGAACCTCTTCACCCTGTGCACCAAGCATTAGGGAGTGCTTCCCATTGCCCCAAACGGGTCTACAGGTAATGCACCATCAGGAACTTCTGCAAGATAAGCCATGGTACAAATGAAGAAAATGTCACTTCCTGACCATATCCCTCTAATGAAACAATATCTCTTCAGCCTGGAAAGACTGCTTCCAACAACAATAATGACCCAGAATAATTTCTACTACTGTAAAGTGGATACCAAATATTTGCAAAGGTTCAACAATTTTTCATTCCAAGTGCTTTAATACTTCAACTGGCCTTTGGGAAACTACATATTTAATAGGAAAATGCTATAAACTGGGATTTCCATAACTAAATCAGGCACAGAAATAAAGAATACATAGTCCTGACAAGAGTCAGAGAGCCAAAACTTTCGACGGGCTTGATAAACGTGGCTCCTTGAAAGGCTTATGGGACCTTCTTGCTCTGAATTAATTATGCACATCCATAAATCAGAGCAATCTGATGAGGCTACAAGTAACCAAGCAGCAGGAAAGCTGCCAGTTTACAGAGCACTTCTAGAAGAGTGCGTGACCATGTACATAGTATTGAAGAGGTGTTGAGGCCGCCAAAGCTAGGGCTAGCAGCAAAGGAGTCTGGCATCCCAGCAGACTTGTCTGTGGGCAAGGGGGTCAGACAGAAAGACAGACAGACAGGTTGCTTTATAGACTTGGGTAGAGGGAAATGGGAAGAGAACCAAGGTTAGACTCTGTCTGAGAGACAACT
This sequence comes from Emberiza elegans, assembly GCA_024865655.1. Classification (NCBI taxonomy): domain Eukaryota; kingdom Metazoa; phylum Chordata; class Aves; order Passeriformes; family Fringillidae; genus Emberiza; species Emberiza elegans. The sequence goes on along the minus strand of JALJVW010001283.1, from coordinate 24,200,605 downwards.
AAACACAGAAATTTGTAAAAAAATCCTGGTTTATATTTTGTTTTCACATTTGGAACCATACAGTGTTAAGAGGGGAAATATGACTTACAGCTCCAAGGAAAATCAGAGTAAACAAATTTAAATTCTGCACTTTACATGGCTCATGACCACTTCAAACAGAACTGCAGGGCAAATGTGCCACACAGTGGAAATAAGTCCTGCTGTGTTGTACTCCTGATGATTTGCTCTGCCAGTAGAGCAGAAATTTGCCTGCAGATTTTATTCTGAAAACTGGAAACATGGATCCTTTCCCTTGCTCTGCTTTCCATAGTGTAGCTGTCTATTAGCATCATCTTATGTGTGTTATTTGTCTGTAAGTAATCCCTCAAGCTTGTATAAATACACCTACTTGTGCAGTGTGCTGGAGCAGAGCTATGCATGTTATAACAGCTGGCGTTCGACTGTCTAATGAGTAAACATTATGTCCAGGGGTTAAAGTGGACTGGAATGGTTCCAACTTGTGTCTCTTAGAAAGTTACTAGGTTAAATATTTGGTTCTTATCCTTACTCTTTGAAAATGTGAAGCATGTCTAAAAAGTGAACCACACCAGTTTGTTATAACCTTCTTGGGAAAAGCTGTATCTGTGGCAGCCTTCAACATCAATGAGCATTTCAAACTTTCAGTACTTGCTTCTGTGGTAAAATGTCCTTTAAATGTCACAGAACTTGCACTTTATGTACACTTGGTGTATACCACAGAAATTCAGCATAATAAAAACTACATCAGAGTATTAGCAAATTACATAAACACATCAAAGGTTGTTGCTAGATAATATACTGGTTTTACAGGATACTCTTACCACCTCTGATGGCTCCTAATCCCAGTTCAGAGCTGGGTGTCTCTCTCTAGCAGGGCATGGTGATTCTGGGCTTAGCAGTTCCTACTGGCGCCCACGCAAGCTGAGAAAAGATGCAGCTACAGAGCAAGTCTCCTTTGCTCAGTCAGGGTGCTTTGACTGATGAAGCATTTGCCAGCAGGAAATAAAGAAGTAGGAGAGTTGGGCTACAAGTGCCAGGTCTGTGTGCAGGGAACAAACCATTCCCTGCAGAATTGGGAAGATGGAAACAAACATGAAACAGAGGACACTGAGACGACACTTCATCCTCACACAAAGAATAACACATACTCATTCCCTCAATCACAAAATTATTTAGACAGAATTTTTCAATTTTGGAAGTAACTTATAGAAAGAAATACAGGTTTATATTTGTATGGTTGTTCTAATTACTGAGATAGGAAACATTTACTCCTGTAAATAAAAATGAAATCATTTACCCAATATAGTAATTGTATTGTAATTCAGAGACAGAACTACTGTTCTTTTTTACCACTCCTTTTACACTTTTCTGTTGTTTCTGCATACCCATTCAAGAGATGTTACTAGCTCCACACCCCGTTGTGGTTGGTTTCCTTCCAGGCTCACATCAATTCCTATCTGTGTTAGTGGGAGGACCTCTGCCTTATCTGAACCACTGGGAGATGGGTTTGCTCTTCCAACAACTGGAAAATTAAAATATTATTATGTGTTATTCCAGATTTCACAGAAAGATGCAGTTTCTTAACAGCTTTTATCACACAATTACCAGTGACCTTACCTTGTGCTTGGTGTGACCAAGGAAATGTTCAACAAAAGAAGTGCTCCTCACACCTCGCATGGGACAATTTTGGACCTTCTAGGCACTCACACAGAGTTCAAGGGATTAGGCCAATATTGTCAGCTCATGTTGATGTACTCTGCTTTGCCCCAGATGCCAAAGGCCACAGACAGCTTAAAAAAGAGCCAAAAAACCCAGTTGGACAAAATGCTGGACAAGGTGCCTAAGCAGTTAACTAAAATCTACAGTTACATTGTCCCACTGGAGAATTTATACCTATACTTGGCAACTCAGGAATAGAGGATTGGATTGTCATAGGTTCAACTGGATGAGTGCTGGATATATAATGTGCTGGACCCCCACAGGTGAAATTTCAAGGGGGATACTGATTGCCATAACCATCACCTCATGGTTTTGTGTCTTTTCTTACTTTGCACATCTTTTCCATAATAAGTGCTAAAGATTTTGTAACTATAGAATGTTGGGACTTGAAAAACCTTGGCATTCCTTTCAGAATTAATTTTATACACAAACATTAAAAAAAAAAAAAAAAACAACAACAATATAATTATTCCAGTACTTCATATGTTGCTTTATAAAATGTTTACATTGAACAAAAATGGATCAAAACCAGTACTATGTGACTAGACTCTACTTATGTCCCAAAGTGTCTGAAAACTGAGACAGATCACCTAAATAACACCCAGCAGGAAAACAACCAATTAATGAAATGGCTCCAGTAATACATGAGAAAAACAAGTGTGTTCCAAGAGAAGACATCTTCAGTCTTGCAAATGATGTTACTAAATAAGAAAAACAGTATTGTTTTGATGCTAATGTTTCCTGTGTAGTCTACATTTTCTTATCAAGATCAATGTGAGTTTTTGTTTTTACAGGAAAACAAAATTGAATTGGAGAGAAACATAGGATGGAAGTCAGAAAACTGAGATTTTTTTTTGTTTCTTTACCAGTTTGAGTAATTTTTCTAATTTCTAGAAAGTTTGCCTTGTTGTCCAAAAAAAAGTCTTTTTCAAAAGTCTTAACCTTTGCTTACAAAGAACTGAACAACTAGGGTAAACAACATCATAAAGAGACTTCTCAGCAAAAAAGCCTCACTGGAGATGTAGGCTTTATCCAACAAAATATGGTTTAACCATCAGAGTTCAGGTAGAAGGATGAAGACACTCAGACCAGGGAAAGATAAAACACAGGAAACATGACTCATTTCCATGGGGATTCTCATTCTACCTGCCTCAGGGTAACACAGGAAAGAGGAGGAGAGGTAAGAAGGGGAAGGAATAAAATGTGTCCATGAGCAGGATAAAGGGAAGACAAAAGGACAAAAAAGGTCAACAGCAATGTAATTATCTGTCTTGGGATAGGCTGTCAAAGAAAGTGATAATACTCAGCTTTCTGAAAATCATAAGCTACCTTAATTCATTAATCATCTACTGAGATGCTTTGCAAATGCTAAATAACCTTTGGCGGCTCTGGTTTCAATTATAATGTAAATGCTACCATCTGCATGACATGGTGCATGGTCTCCTTTGTGCCAAATGTGATGGAATTACACTTGTCTCTATGTGTCTTGATGATTTCACCCCCAAAAACTGAAATGCTGCTTTGTCTTGCTTCAGAATCTAACAATATTAAGCTTTACTCAACCCCAGCCAAGCACTACTGTGTAGGGTGAGCCTAATTTGAACTCCCAGGATACAGCACTGAACTGTAGCTTAAGAAAGTTGAAAACCAAAAAAGTGCCAAGTTACCACACACTCTCAGTTTCATTAACTAAATAGAAGGTCTCAGCCTCCACCTAATTTGTGTCCCGTTTGTAGGTAATGATTTCTTGTCTTAGTCTATCTGGTTATTCAAAATATAAAAGCAAATTAACCCTGGGTACGTATCAACAAATGGACACCGCAGATCATGTCATCTAACTGTGACCTCCTAGGCTGTCCTCACCTCCTGCACCAAAGCTTCCCTAAGGCTCAGAGGTCTTCAGTAATATACTGGCTTCAACCTTGCAAATCTGGGTTGTCAGGGTGGCCCTTCTGCAAAATCTTTGGTATAACTCCTTGGTGCAGTAGATTGTTTGTTCAAAAGGAAACAGTCAGCCTATTTCTAGTGATTTCTGAGTGAATGTTAAGGATACACTCATGTAGTGAAGCACCTAAATCAGGCTGATACCTCTAGATTCGATGGTAATCTGATCAAATGTATACTCCAGGTTTCCGTATACTCAGCCATTAGCACGCATGGCAAACTTTGTACTTTCACTGCAGCGGTGACCCTTGCTTAGGCATTTCGGAATCGGTACATAAAATGTCAGACATTGCAGCATGCATAATCTGTGGACAGCTAGTTCTGTGCTAGTAACATTCAGCAAACATTTTTGGATCCAGTGTAATTTGCAGGTTATAGCACTGCTACCAGAATACAAGATACTCAAGAAAAAATTTTGAAAATATTTGGATTTAGAAGGATTTTTCTTTAGATGATTATTTGGTGTCTTATTGATGTTTTCAGCATTTACATGAAACGTAATTTTGGTGAAACAATGGAATACTTTTTACAAACAAGTAATTAAAAACCAATTACCAGAAAGTAACTACAAGATGTTTTCTGCTATCTCTATTCACAAATCTGACCTCAAAACAGCTCTGAAAATGTTGACCAGAGTATGTTTTCATCTGTCTTCAATTATGCAAGTCAGCCACAAAAGGCAAAAAGAGTCAACACTCTGTAACCAGCTTTCTGCATTCCATTACAGTACCCTGATCTTCTAAAATTAAAAAGCTGTGAGTCATTCCCAAAATCACGAGACAGGCTTAAAATTACAAGATTTCAAAAAATAGTTTGGGGGAACTTTAATTCATATGTTCAAGTGTTTGGTGGAGGTGGGGTGGGGGGGTGGTGGTCCTAGACTATCACAAGAATAAAAACACATTTGGTTTTTTGAATAAGAACATGTCTAGAAATATGGGGATTTTAAGGAATGCCAGATATCAGTGGTTTATAGCAATATCATAAGATTTTGTAGCCCTCTTCAGAGCACATTCATCCCTGCTGACCTATGGTACTCAGTTTTTGCAGTAAAATTGGCATTTATAGTTTGAAGAAGTTAAAAGTCATGGTCCCAAATGAGGTGCTATTCTGAATGGAAACTAACAAACCATCTGTATAGAAACTGTAATTCACACAGGAAAAGACTGCCATCATGATTGCTGGGATTCCCTGAATTATGGAAAACCGATACACAGAGCTAAAGTCAGTGGAAATTCAAAGAACTAGACACTTCCAGTCTTCTTTCTGGATTTAAAAGGACAAAGAAAAACATTAGATTTTAGTTGAGGGATGACATAAGGGAAAGCCCAAATTAAATAATTGTTTTTTTGAAGATTACTTGCATTGTTCTTCAAACAACAGCGTCTCAGTCTGTAGGACATCTGCTTTCTTTCTCCATCTGCTCTGACTGACTTCTGGGATAGTAGGAAGATATCACAAACACTCAATTCACTTGTTTGCAGCAAAGGGCCTTTAAAGAAAACAGCTTGTGGCTATCAGGGTTTTTTCCCAACTTGGATTTGAACATCTAGCTTCCTAATCCAGAAAGCAGATGTTTTAACAGTGCCTGGGAAATGATTTTTAGTATGTTTTATGTGATCTAAACATAATCCAACCAATAGAACTTGCTATTCAATGTTTAACCTTTTCTCTAAGATTCTTTTCTCTAGTAGATTTAGTATTTAACACAGAACAGCTGGAGACTGTAACATTTTTGGCACAGAAAGACTAAAATGGAAAGTTTTTTTCCAGTACAAAATTGCTTGCACTTTTTCTCCTGACAGTGCCACCTGATTCCCTCTGGAAGGATTAAATTTCCTCACATCCATCATATCCAAATAGTGCAGTGTCAGGAGACCGGCAATACCCTTGGTTTGCCCATCCATGACTGACATTTTGTACATTTTTGTCTAAGTAGAACTGGAGGTTGACTTCAAGGTGAATTCCAGACTAGCATCTTAAGACACAAGCCCTTTTGTGCACTGACTTTTGCTGCCACTTCTAGACTCTCCATAACTTCATTTGGCATATAAAGCAGCTTCAAGCAGGAGCCCATGTATTGTCACTTTGTAAAAAAATTCAGCCTGTAACTTGCAAACATTCAGATACTACTACTACTACTACTACTACTGCTACTACTACTACTACTACTACTACTAATAATAATAATAATAATAACAGCAACAACAACAATAATAATATTATTATAATAATAATAATAGTCCAGCAAAACTGCCAGACTTGACAATAAAAGTGCCAGAATCTTAAAAGTGCATCTCACAATGCTGGATCATATTACAGTCAATGTCAAAATTAATGCATTGTTAACCTAGTAAAAGTACACTGCAATTTATCAGAGCATGTGTGCCTTGCTGGTCCTAACATTGTATTTAACTATTTTGAATTGCAAATGCAAGGCATGAATTTTAACAGGTATTTAATCTGTGTTAACTATTGGAAGATTAAATCCAAGAATTTGTGAGTATGTAGAAATGTTCACCAAGCCTCCTGGCTCAACCATATATTTCAAGAACTTTTTAAAATAAAAAAGTGTACTGAGTTTTCTGATTGACAGTACTTACTATAGTCTGTCTCCATATGGACACTTTATATTTTCATGCTGTATGTTGAAAATATTCTGGTTTTATTTCAGTGAGTGCAAGTAAAAAAAATTAAAATAGGGATGTTATTTATTTGATACCCCTGGAAATTGCACTTAGGATTTGATAGGAATTCAGAAAATTCAGGATATGTCTCTCTGGGTGTTCAAAACTGGAAGGAAATGAAACTTTGCTGCACTGTTTCAGAAGAGAAATGACAGCTCTCACATACCTACAATGCATCTTCTAAAAGAAGAATCTGTACTTGGCAAGTAAAACTATAAAATATTCCTGTTATTTTTCTACAGTGTTCAAGATTTAGTTCTTATTATGTGCTCTCTAATATCCTCTATTAAATTGTGGATACACTGCAGTTCTCTAAAAGTCCACAGTTTTAATAAGATTTCAATTTCTGCGTACTTTCAGAATTTCAGAAGTGTTCTAACCCTTCTAAAAATGTGTTTCTTCGAATCTTGAGTCACGTTCATTTTGCAGCTAAGCTAAGTATCCCAAATGGACCAAGCCTGGAAGTTGGATGAGGCCTCACAGTTCACATATATGGTTTTGAAAAATAAATTGAAGCAAATCCTTGTAAATTTGTTGAGCACATACTCACACGTGGAAGCACAGAAATTACTTGTCAAATTGTAATTTTTATTGTCCAGCTCATTTCAGCTGCCTCCTTCACTCAGGAGTTCCTCAAATTTTTATCCTTGAAAGGGGTCTCAAGTGTTTTTGTGTTGCTCTAAGGTAGGCAGTGTCTTAAAAAAATACACATAAACCAACTTTCTAATGATTCAGAAAATATTTCAAAGTAAAATATAAGCATTCTTAGATTTATTTGGCTTTATCCTATTTATAACAGCCTATATTTATTTGCAAGGTAAACTATGGGCTTTTTATTTGTGGCAATACAGATTTTCCCTAATGTCCCATTTCTTTGAAGCATCTATAGCATGATTAGCTTCCTACTCGACCCATGGTTACTTAATGAATAAAACAGACACAGTTGTTAGGTTTCATGGGTAGAAAGGCAGATGGAACTTGCCATAGTGCTTTGAAGTTTTCAAGTGTTTTTTCCTTACTGATGCAGCCGAACAGCTGCAGTTTTTTTAGAGATTGTGCAAGTGAAATAATTTATTTTTACTGCACATTCCAGCACAATACACCATGGAATAGATTTACCCCCTAAAGAACAGGCTTTGGGCTAAGGTACTTGCCATGTTGAAAGGGAAAACAAATTGTGATGACGACTGCACTTGATTTGTTGAAATATTTCATCCTCAGCACTACGTTTGACAATGCAAACAGAATAGCTCCACTGTCTCCTAAAGATTCACTGTGTATGTAATCATCCTTTTACTGGAAAAAAAAACCCAGTGCATATTTGAGTCAATTTAGTTTTAAAATTAATGAAAATGAATTAAAAATTGAACCTAGTTACTAGCTAAAATAACATGCATTTGGTCTACTCCTAAGGGCCAGCATCAATTCCTACCAAGAGGCAACCCGTAGCCCCGCCCCATGCATTACTGGTATGGGTGTACAAAACTTGACTGGTGTACAGAACTTAAAGGAGACTTTCAAGCCACCCCACAGAGAGATATCCAGTGTTTCTGTGAAAGCATGTTATTTGCTAATCAGCTGTAATGCATGTATGCATGGAAGTTTATTAATAATGAAGCCCGTGCCAGCCTCTGTGAAAATCCGTGAGCTCTACATGTCTAATGGACTTTCAGACACCAGCCAATTTCAGCAATGGCAATCCTAAGCTGTAGGTAGATGAATTCTCTTTCTTTCACAACACCAGCTATATCTTCACAAGGGGAACTAGCCTTACAGGTTCTCATCAAGAAAAGAGCAGCCTGGTGAAGAGTTCTACCTCATTTATAGAAAATTTTGATTCATTTTATCCTGCTCTGTTCTCTGTCTTTTCTGTTATCAGGGTGTCCAGATAAGCAAAATAACAAGCAGCAGTCATTAGATATTCCTGACAGAATTACAACAGGAAAAAGTAATTTGATATGTGCATCTTCGCTAGTAGGAAAGAATTTCTGGAGATTAGACAGACTAACACCTTCAGTCTGAAAAAAGAGACTTCTTTTTCAGACTGAAGGTGCTTCAATATACCATTTCGATATACCACTTCAATATACCACTTCTAAGTAGTATATTGATGAAGTCAAAGGTACTGTAGAAAAAGCAAACCAGGAATGGCTCTTCATTGCTTCTCACAGTAGCAGAGCTGTACATGTAGCAGATACAAAAGAAATCCTTTGCACTTCTTTACAGTATTACTTTACAGTGCACTTAATTATGCAGTGCATAATGATACCCCTCAGCCTAAGGGTGTGGTACAGTCCAAAGGAATACAAACCCCTTCAGAAAGGAATTGGTTGACCAGGATGGACAAATGCAGTGCAACTGCTGAACATGGAAGCTGGGAAGACTGATTCAGAAGAGTGTCATCTTGCACATGCTCTGCTCCTGACCTGCTGCCCCAAGTGTCCAGTATCTAGCATTATGATCTCTGCAAGAATTGCTTGACAACCAGTGAAGAGATTACCAAACAGTTAGTGTAATAAGTGCCACTGCATTCTTTGAAGTTAGTCATGGTTGTTTGGCTCAGCCTGAAGAGGTTATGGTAAACAGATACAAGCTGACATGTTCACTCTGATTATTACATTATGTTTAGCAGTGGTGTGGAGGAATCTTTGCATTCCACTGTCTGACTCTTCATAAAATTTAGAAAAACCTTCTCTAATATTATTTAAGTGGAGAAATATTTCCAGAAAGTGAGCTTTGATTATGCCAGAGCAAGAGCAGAAGTTTGGCTTGTGCTATCCCATGCATGTTTCGGTGTTCAGGTAAGAGTCTGCCTGTGTGGAGTAGGAGGCTGGCAACACAGAATGGAAGTAAGGGGCTAATTTCAGTAGTTGTGTGAAAACTGAGGAGCTCATTCAATAACTCTCCAGAGAAAAGGCTTTCTACTTTATCCTAGAAGATCTAATGAGATTAGACTGCCAAGGGTCAGACTTCAAAACAGCATCATGGTTAAATGCCCTGGAAATGTTTGCATATGTAGCTTTTGAAAATGTTTTTGCTAGTTCTTACTGTTGTTTGGTTTTTTTGTTGTTGAGTTTTCTTTGTTGGGTTTTTTTGGGTGTTTGTTTGTTTCACATAGCCTCAGTAGGACAGTTTTCAGATACTATTTGGGACAAATCATAAAAGTAAATGAAAGGACTGTGGTAGAAAAACACTAAACTACATTGCATTGAAAGTATAAAGTAAAACAGCTGTTCAATAAGCTAATTTAGGAGAAGCAAAATTAAAATTATTTCACATGAAAAGTCATTCAATGTTTGATCAAATGATAAATCTCAGATTTTCTTTGTGAGCTGTTAAAAGGATGGATCACCTCTGCAAAACATTCTGTTATCTGTATTGTGGCACCATGGCTATTCCCTGGACAGCTAAAAATTTTTCTGGTCTTTTCTTTCATAAAGGAATTAGACACAGGAAAAGAACAGAGAAAGTTGTAAAATATAATCAGAATTTGGTGTGCGTACCAATACCCCTAGGGCACTATGATCAAAGTACAGCAATAGTTGCACATGCCATTTCCCTGAGGCCAAGAGTCTATATAATAATCCCTACCCTTTTTATCATGCAATAACTCATTGTTAACTGAACACTAAAACTGCAGTGATAATAAGTCAGGACTAGAGTTATTGTTGGTCTGTTGAAGGTATGAATCCATTCCTGAGTACTGACTCTTCCACACCACAAACAGCAAAACTGTTGGTGCTGCTCTCCTGGGAAAGCTGGACATGACTCCTCCTGAAGTCAGTCATGGAATTACCTTAAATGCTATGTTGGTCAGGATTAACTAGATTTCCTCTTATCCACTCTTTAGTCTTCACTGTAGGGGAGCAGGCTGCACAAAGTAGCTATTTCCTGAAATATGATTAAGAGGGCAGTAAATTGAGAAGTGTTTCTGGAGAGGTCATTCCCACTTTCCCTGTTAAAGCTGCACTATCATGGAGAGAGGAATGTCAGATTAACAAGGCCAGAGAACCAGCCAACAAGAAAGTGCATATTCCTGTCTCCCAGCTCCTAGGCAATATCTTTAACCACCAGGTTATTGTGAAAAAGACCTGACCACAACAATGGGAATATTTCTCAACAACAGTGACCAGAATTGTTTTCCTCTGAAGCTGACAGTCAGAAACCAATGTATGCTCCAAGCTTAGATTCCCCAGGGCACGGATGAGATGCAAGTGCTGCTCTAGTTTATAATTTTTTTTTAATGGAGCAAGGTGATACACACTGTAGTCTAGATTTCAGCAGACTAGGAAAATACGTCCAGTGCTAGTCCAGACTAGGAAAATATGCTTACAGAGAAGGAGCCCAAGCACACAGATAGGATTAATGCACCTAGTTCTGCCAAGGTCTTAGCCCAGATGCCGAAACAAAGGATGTAGACGCTACCTACAGAAGATGGCTCAGGTGCCTTAGGCACAACTGGGTTCCTTACAGGTTTTTCATAACCCAAGTCCTCCAAAGCATCAGATGGTTGTTGCACATAAGCACAAAGGCAGAAAGAGGGACTGGAAAGCTCTGGAAAGCTGTCAGTATCCTCTGCCTTACAGGGGTGCACAGACCAGACCCCAAAGAAAAAGAAAATAGCTGTAATTTGTCCAAACAACAATGCTGCAAACATTCTTTTTGCCAGAAATAACATTTGGCTATAACAAGATTTTAAATTAAACTTCCCCTGGCAATGCAAAATTATGCATTATTATGACTGTAGTCAATCTGACTTCCTACTGAATATGTAAAACACTAGGTAAGTACAAAGGGAGGCCCCAGTCTGGCAAACAGTTGTGCAAGAATGACTCTTCACGTTAGTGATGCAAAAATTTGGTGCGAATAGGAAGCAAAGTAGGGGAAATGTGGGCAGGAGTCTCCAGGGTATAGGGGCCTTACGTACTAGTTTGAATATTCTGTTTGCAATGGACTTGTCTCAGTGTCTTTTAAGAAAAATGATTTTTGCTTTTAGCTTCATTAATGAGAGTTCACTAGGGTGAATGTTTTTTGAGCATACCTTATTTCTGGCTCCTGGCCAGCTCTAAAAGCAGTTGCGGTTTCTTCACAGAAATATAGATCTTCACAAAAAAATAAGACTTTTCAGCTTGTAATTCCCCAGTGGTCGCCTCTCCAGCCAAATCACCCTTGGAAACATATTTTAAACCATTTGAGCAGGGGAAAATATTTGGAACTTTGCCTGTTTTGCTAAGGCTCAGCATCAAATTACACAGACAGAGCTTCTGTTTTTTTAAAAAATATTTTATGTCTATACTATTTTGAAGTACATGGAAAGTAGTATTTTTTTAAATAAAATAAAGCTTACTGGCGCCAGTATTACATCAGTGACTGTAACCATTGTGTGCATTGTATCCCTGGTAAGGATTTCTCAATCTTAATGCAACTGACGCAGGACATCAGGCTAGATGCAGTAGGAGATGTGAATGCAATTAAGACCTTCCCTAAGTTCTTTAGGAAAACAACAGCACTATTACTATTTGATTAAAGCTTCTCAGGTGATGTATGCAACAGCCTTCATCGTTTAATAGAGAGTATGACTGAAAACTGGGATCTAAGCCCAGTTTCATGTTGGAACATTTGTTTTTTTCATTTACAAATGTAAGAGCCAGAAATTTTCAACACTTACTAGGAGGAATAATCATGGGTTTGGTCTGCAGCTTAGTGAACATACATGGAGAAAAAAGGGCCAAGTCCTTAACTGGTACAAAACAGCAAAGGTCCAGAAGTTGAAGGGATTTCAGAGGATCTCAGTCAATTTATGCTTACCACAGATCTGCCTACAGACATCTGTCCATGCATATGTAGGCAATGTGTGTGTATGTGATAAGTGTGTGACATATTGTACTGCAGGGCATTTGATAAAGAAATATCCAAGCAATTTATCACATAGTTATGATTGCATCACCTTCCCATTAATCAGTCTCCCCAATTCAGTCTGGCATTTCTGGCTCTTAAACTACTTCAAATAGCACCATTTATATTTTAAAGCCAACCTGTCATGGAAGTATTTCCTCCCTTCCCCCACCAAAGAAATGGAATTTCCTCAGAAATTATACCTGCATGAGGTCCAGGAGAGGCAAGATGAATTCTGAAAATTATGAAATTGTCCTGGTTTTAAAGCCATATGTGTGTATTGTCCTAGTGAATGAGGAAGAACTTTAGCAGCTTTCCAGCAGACCAACTTAGTGAAATGTAGAGTCTGAGACAAAGGGCTTTAAAACAGTGATTTTTTAAAGACATGCAAGTGATCCTAAGTTGTTTTAGATATGTTTTAAAAGTACTAGTTTTAATTTTCTCTTCCTCGTGGCAGTCAATGCACTTAACTTAATGGGCCAAGAGACACAAGGAACAGGCTCCTGAAAATATTTTTCAAGGTTTCAAAGTATTTTAGAAGTTTTTATATAACATGCATGGCAGAAACTGCAAATCCCAAACATGCTAATGAAACTGTACATATACATTCTTAAACACCTATGTCAAAAGATTGTTGTGGCTGGAAAATCAAGCTTTCAAGAATCAGGAATGAGAAGTTGCAAGGGTTCCCAATTTTAATGCTGTTTGTTCAACGCATATAAACTACCACACAGCCACATAAATCTCCCTCTTACCCAGCCTAGCTGTGCTCCTCTTGATAAGCAGATGCCTTATCTCTATTTGTTTTCAGCATTCCCATTTCTCAGGTGGGCTCCCAATTTACTTGATACAATTTTCTTAAGCTTATGCCCTGGATGCACAAGTACTCACTCCCTCTTAGCTGATTTTAGGCATGCTTTTAGCATGCCCTTGCTAGACCACTGGCAGGCTCAGTGACCTCCATTTCCACCCCACAGCCTGAGAGTATAAAGTACTGAAAAAAGAACAGTATATTTATCAAAAAAAAGTGGCTGGCATTTGATTTTTGGCATACCTAGGACCTGACTGCGAACTGCCTGTATGGGGCATCTGCAATCAGCTTTATTCACTCCTGTGTGCTCCCAGCCATTCTGAAAACCTGTCTGCAGATGTGTTTCTTGGATGGTCAGATAATTATTTGGCTAATGGCCATGCAAGAAGAGACTGACTCAAATGGTCATCCAGCAGAAGCCATAGAGAAACAATCCAGTGGCGGAAGAAGATATCCTCTGCCTTAAAGAGGAAACTAACCCTTCCCTTGTTGTAACTTCCTACTCAAAAGAGTCAAATGATGACCAAAAAGCATAAATTGAGGGGAGAAAAATTGTACCCAGTTTCTGCTGGTCTCTTGTGGGCTCTAGTCAGCAGACAAGGACTCTATGGTAAAAATATCTACCTAATTCTTTAGTTTCTGCTGATTTGTTTAAAAAACAGACAAACAAACAAACAAACAAACAAACAAAAAACAAAACCCCCCCAAAACAACAAGACCAAAAAACCAACCAAAAACCCATCAACCCACTAACCAAACTAAATCAAAAGCCCCCCATAAAACCTGGCCAAATATGTAAGTAGTGTTTGAGTGTTTTGCATGCTTCATGCAAGAAAGAAACAAAAAGCACATTCTGCCATGAGGGTAACATGCCCTCTTCCTTAAGGTCTTGCTTGAAATTGTAGAGTTGGTGAGTCACCTGAAAATAAATTAACTTAAACATAAATGCCATGCTATATTTACTCCAAAGACATTCTAAATTCAATTTGAAGCTGATACCCAGAATGAAAATCTTTCAGCCTGAAAAATTAAAGCAATTTGGCAAATTTAGCACCAATCATAAGAACAGGCCTTATAATGGGAAGCATTCAGAAACTGCAGGTGTAGGTAACACATCTGCTTATGAAATGTGGAATAGGAGATAGATGCTAAGCAGAATACCAGATTCCAACCCTGCCCAGAGAGTAATCTGCATCTACTTATTTGGAGCTTTATATTATGATTCATCAATATTTTCCTGCATTTTCTTTCACATCCCACTCTTTTGACACTTTGCTACAGACAATGTGAAAACATCACAATAGAACACTTTCTTGAGAAAATTTATCATCTGCATAAATGATAACAAAAAAGGAACTATGAAAGAAAAAGAGCAAGGGCTACAAATGAAGACACTGACATGGAATGGTACGCTTATTCTTTAATGAGTGTTGTACATAAATACAATGGGAAAGTGACAGTGGCACAGATTAAGCAAGTTGAAAGAGGACATCATCTTGGATCTTGGAGAGATTGGAGAGGAATGAAAAGTTACTAAGGAACTCTGAGGCCAGGGATGAGGAAGTGAAAACTGACAAGCTGGACAGGATGTAGGTACAAACTAGAACAACTGTGCTCCTCCCTCTCCTTCACTCTTCCCCATCTCTCTCATCTCATTCAATCTCATGTAATTCCTGAGAAAACATTAAGTTTTATTGCATTCATTAATTGGTTTTTAGGAGTCACAAATTATACTGTGATTTTACCTGTCAAGTCTGTGCATGGATCTGGAATGCTACAATCAAGCCTTTATGCAAACCTAAATCAGCAGCACCTAGAGAACCTAGAGATTTCCACTAGCATGAGCTCTCCTTCTTTTACATCACATCTTTGTTCAGAAGGACAGATGAGAGGGCTCAGCATTGTTTTCATTGCTTTGTTTTCTTATTGTCAGGTTGAAGAACCTAGTGAAGAATCCTTTGTGCCCATTCCTCTGCACACAATTTGCCTCAAGGCAGAGACAACATTCTTCTTTCAAGGTTAATTTGTTGTATAGAGTCTCTTTGATAAATCAGATATTTAATTTTTACTGCTTCCTTTCAAACCCAAGTTCAATAAATGCCTAGGAAAATCTGAGCCAGTGTATAAAAAATACTTCCAGTCCCATTCTTTTTGGCCAAAATGCAAACAGGCAACCCATAGCCCACATTTCTGAAATTGAGCCTTTCTCCCTGCCACATATTCTCTAGTTTTACCTGGTCTAAGATTGAAACACAGACACAACAAAGCTTCTGTCACCCTCTAGTGATTTTCTCCAAGGTGAGAATTCTATTTGCCTTCCTAAATTTTTTTCCTTTGCTCCCAGTTCCACCTCTGGGTGCTACCTAAAATACCTTAGTCTTTCTATGCGCCTGTGGAAGTGCACACAAAGCCTGAAGTCTTAGAAATAGAATTCCACTAACCTATGCTTCTTGTCAACTGCACAAACTGCAGAGCCCCCAAAGCTTACATTTTAAGCGCTTGCAAATGAGACTCTCTCCTTTTTTCTTATACAAATTGCTGCTTCTTGAAGCCACACAGCCACTTTTCTGCTGAGGCCATGATGCATCAACATGTGGTTCACATGGAGTTTGTCCAAGTCCTATTTAGCACCTGTCTTGGTCTCCCTACTAGATGGAAAGACAATTTAAGTAATTACAGCCACAAGACAAACAGCTCTTCTGTCTCTGCACTCAGCCTTAAGGAATCAGATTGTGTATTCAATACTCCTGTATTCTGCTGTGGGCACACACAATATCTGGGATTTTGCCCTGGCTGGTGGCAAATGGGCAATGTAGAACACAACTGACGGTGTGTGACAGGATTCAAATTTGTAAATCATCCAAAAGTTATGATATCTTACAATCCATATTGTTTTGCTTGCCATTTTGTCCCCTCAAACCAGACAAAATCTTAATTCTATGATGATAGCACCTGTGCCTAAGTGGTGATTATCATACACCTTTGGCTGTGGAAGACAGCTCCTGTGCCAGCTACCAAGCCACTGAGCACAGTCCACCCATGTGAGCACAGGAGTAACTCTCCAGTGGCAATGCAGAAACATGTGGCTGCTTCCATTTGAAAATCCAGCTTCCCACTACCAACGAGAAGAGAGCTGACCTGAACTGGGAGGATGGCCTATGAGACTATTGCTGTGAAGTTTGCATTGCCCCTTTGTCACTGTCTTGTCTCACACTCTCTCATCACATCACTGCCCAATTCTTGGCGGGTTACTAAAGGCCAAGACGGGGTTATACCTGCATCTGTTTGCATTGGATATTATTCAAGGATTTCATATTCTTTGCTTCTTCACCTTACACCTGCCTTTGTACTCTTTGGAGAAAGATGTCATTTACCATTGCATTCTACAGACTTTTGGATGACTGTCCAAGTCCATTAATTATGTTTTTGGAAATACTTCCTGTTAGTGATCTTAGTTCTTCCCAGATGGCAAGCAGAAGCAGTTCCTCTTATGTCTCAGCCATAGAAAATATGCTACAGAGATACAGTGCACAGATGTAAATGGAATGATGCTGAGCAAGGCCAGATACAGATATATATCTGCAAACAGATATATGATATCTCATCACCATGACATGAACAATAGATGCTGGTGTATCCTGGTAAGGTTGAAAACTAGAGGACTGTCACAAGAGTATTTGGAGCAGATGAACAGTCATCTGCACACTGACTTAATACTGGGTAAACCAACTGCACTTTTAAGATAGCATATAGAACGTGGACTTTCTCACCAGCTAGCATGTACTAAAACATGGTCATGCAAACAGAGATCATTTCAAACAAACCATCTATTCCCTTCCACTACCTTGCAGGCAAGTCTTTAGCATATGTTTTACCAAACAGTCCTTGGCAGTCCTATATTCCAAGCCTTAGCACTTTTAAAATGGACAGAAAATTGTTTTGGAAAAGAACCAAACATTAACTATTAAAACTCAAACAAAGAAGTATGAGTTGAGAAACTAATCTCTTTTTTTTATATCTGAAAAGAGAAATGAAATTCAGTTTGGAAAACATTTTTATTAAAAACTGTAGCTGTCTGTACTCTGAAACACCCTGGAGGTCTAAAGATGATATCAGTATATAAATATTCAGGGCTTCCTGAATATTTCTTTCAGAAAAGACTTGCCTTTTTTTTTTTTTTTTACAATTTCTTTGACCTTTAGAAAACAGTCACTATTTGTAGCTTGATTTTTTCAAGATGTTCTCTGGTACATAAAGATGGCAGGGAATTCAATTTAAAAGTCAACTCATGAAACACCATATAATAGTCAAAAGATAGTATTGCTTTAGGCCATGTTTTATTAAGTGAGCAGCCATTCAAAGCATTTTGGAGCATATTATATCCTATTTGAAGGAGTTCAGTTCATTCAATCCTACAGAAAAAATATTTTACAAGAGAGATGATATTTGAACTATCCACAAGCATATGGATAAAATGGTCAGTACTCAGATTTAGCAGAGATGAGTCTTCTTGCTTTATGGAGGCCTGTCAAAAGGACTGATTTATAAAAAGGTCAGTTTTTTTTTTTTCTTTAAAGCGAACAAGACTTTCACAAGGTCCCATAGAACAGCTGCAAAAATACCTTTAGTCTGTCATCCAGAATTCCTGAAGGTTAGTTGTGGATTTGTGGCTAATGAAACACTGCAAAATAGCACTCACCATGTTATAAAACAGCTTTAATGCTTTATTAGCCTTTTACAGGACAAAAAAGGAAAGGTGCCCAATGCATGCTATTCTGTTATAATTATATAAAGCCAAATTTAGAGAGAAACACGACAGAACCAAACATGTGCAGATGTTTCTGTGACCTCAAAAGTGGATCACAGATTATCTATGACACTACAAAGCAATCACTGGAGACCTGGGGTCCAATTAAGGATTCTCACTGATGAAAATCAGCACACATTCTCATGATCTACAATGAAGAAAGATTGAAACTTGGTCACCAAAACCTTATTTCACTTGACGTTATACAGGACAAGAATTTGTTCCTGGAATAGGACTAGCTCATTCCACAGATAAGCCATCTGATAAGAGCAGCAGTGGCCAGTAGATTACTTGGGGTTGAGAGCAAGGAGAGGGCACTGAGAGAACTGTGTTCCTAATGGTTCAGAAAACACAGTATGCATTATACATCATAGAAGGCTTTCTGATATTTCTGTTTTTCCTACCTTTACAAAACAAAACTTAGTAAAGTACAGAAAATTACCCTATTTCTAAATGAATGACCTTGTACACTACCTCTTAAGCTGAATTAAAGAGAAGGCTCTGTCCTCCTACACAACACTACATTGCAATAATTTGAATTTTTGAGGTAAAAATACCATACATTTTTAATTTTGTCAAATACAAAACAGCTCTAATAATTTTTCTTTTATTGAATTTCATTTTGTTCAATATATTTCAGTTTAAAAATCTATGGAATATAAAAATAATCCTGTGCTATTCATGGGGAGAAAGCCTTCAGAAATGTACTAATAGCTTTACATTCCTGGAGAAATATTGACCCAAATTGTAGGACAATACTTGCTGATGAAATGATTCCTGTGATTCTACACAGCTGCAACTGGATTTTCACATTGCCAATGTGGAGCAGAGTTTTCCCCTTACAGTTTTCAGGGCAAGTTCAACGAACAAAACCCATCTCCACCAGCTTTTCTTAAGGACAAAGACCTGATTCATTCAGTAAAATCTTTCCAGACATGGATGGGATACATAGAAACTCCTGTTCAACCCTAAATCTGCCCAGTTTTAAGCACTTCAACTGTAACTGTGGGAAGAGGACTTTTGTTCTGGCTGTTTGTACAGGGTGATTTTCATCCATAATGACAATAAATGCTACCTGTTTCAGAAGAAATGAAAATTGTATTCTGTGCCTTTTCAAATGTGCAGTCTGAGCACATTAACTTATTTATTACATAGCTGTGTCTATGTAGTGGAAATTCTCCCATCAAGTGACATCCTGCAGACATGAACTGGGATTACACTGAATCTGAAAGGCCTAAAGTGGAGAAAAATTATGATGCTTTTCACCTGTGATCGGGACGTTTTCCCTACAACATTCATGTATTCTGAAATTAACTCCACTTGTTCTCTTTTGCTGAGTTGTCAAATAAATATATGTAAAAACCAAAGATATTTTATTCACTGCTAAGTGATCCACCACAGTAAAAGTGAACATGATAATGATGACAATGATAGTTCAATACCTGCTAATAACTTGTTCAAAAACAAGGAAGAAGGGAGGAGAAATGTGCAATTTTTCTTCTGGTCAACTCTTGACCACTTCTTCAAAATATTTTACTAGATCTTGCATGTTTCAAGGCTGGTTACAAACCAGGCCTGGTTCAATTGAAGGGAGAGTTTGAACCAGGCACTTACATGCTACTGTCTCAGGCTGGATGAACTATGTCTGCCTAATTCGGAATCCCCTTGAACATCAAAGGTCTAACTCACACTTCAGGGTTAGCAGGGTCACATTCCACCTAAAAGAAGCCTAATACTGCCTGAAATGTTCACAACAAGCTTCTTGTTTGACAGTTTTTGACCCATTTTCTGTTCTCAATGATGTGCAAGCAAACTTATATTTTGCCACATTCTTTAATAATTCACTAAACACTTCATGTGGATTCATTCAAATTGCTTTCTCTGAACTATCTGCTCTGAGCCATGCACATCTGTAGTGTGTCATTCAGGCTGCAATTTTCCACCTGGTTGTAACTTCTGGTTTCTGGAACATTCCCAAATCCACAGAAAGATTTCAGGATGGCCACACAAATGATCCTGAAAAACTCTCATACAACTGCACCTAGGTATGCACTTGTACAATGCTTTTACCTTTAATAAATAGTTTTGTGAAGGGAAATTCTGTTAAGAAAGTTGGTAAAAAGCAACTGGAGAGGCCATAGCAGTATCAGTAAATATGGTCGAGTAGAAGACCTCGCCTCTGCTGGTTTTTTTCTAAATGTGAGTAGGGACTGAAAAATAAGAGGGAAAAAGAATGGGCCTGAGTGGGAAAAATACCAGGGAAAAGATGTAGGCATAGGGAAAATAAGTATAAAGATGTTATCACAAAAAGGAAACCATTCCTCAGTGGAACAAAAAATGGTGAAAATACTCATAGGGCACTAGTTCTAGCCACATGCATTTATGATCCTTTGATCTCCCTGTGCGGAAATTCACCGTCTTGCAGTAAGCATCAGATTCTCCACATCAGAACACACTGCTAAACTTTTCAGTGTGCAAGAATTCACTAGATTTGAGGACAAATAACATGCTGGAATTCACAATCCAAAAAGAGGGATCAGTTAATGATCCCACTTTTCTGTCAAAAAGCCTCCATGTCTGTTGCAGTTATATATGTTAGGTTAAATTTAGGCTAACTATGAAATACAGATATCCCTTGAACAGGGTATTACAAGAAGTTTTAAAACAGGACTAGCTTTGCAATCCCAAAAGAAGTACCATGGGTGTATTGCAAAACCTCAACTCCACAGCATGTCTATGGCGTGTTCCCACTGGTATGAAACAAACATAACAAAAGCAAGTCTTCTGTGAACTTAACTCAGACTTTTGCTGGAAGAAAACCAACTTGAACCTTAAGAAAGAGGCAAGCAGGTAATAGGGAATTTTCTCTTTTATGGTTAAATTTAGAGAAGCAAATGCCAAAAGTAGAAAACAAAGGCTGGATATAAACTTGTAAGGCTGTTTTGCCCACAAGATGTCTTAATTTAAAAAGTATCTTTTCCACTGTTTCTAATTTTTTATGCAGCTTGTAGCCCATAAGCACAGGTAGGGTATCCAGAACGGCATAAATGCTGTGAACAGCAGAAACAAACAGGCACTAAACAGATTAGTGGGATGAATGTAAGAAGCTGATGTTAGAACAAAATGAAGCAAATTTAAATGCTATTATCTTGATTTTGCAAGAATATTTGCAACATTGTTATACTAAAACTTAACCCCAGTTTGCCTCGGTATAATGTCTGAATACACACATTAGATGCAAGTAATGAGGCAATGCTACACAAAGAGATGTGGTTTAATGAACTGAAGTGGCATGGGTATCATGCCAATCATTACCCTGGTAATGAATTTTATGAATACACAGGAATTAATAATTTTAGAAAGATACCTGGGTGGGAAAATGAAATACAGCCATGAACAATCATAGCTAAAATAGGTAAATTTACATCAGATATAAGAGATGTTCCTAAACAAAGAAATCTTTTGAAAGAAGGTGATAGAAACCTCTAAATTTATCACCTATGACATTTAAAAATAGATCAAAATGAACTACTGGAAAATTTAACACAATGACTAATCTCACACTGACTACATAATCTTGCACTAGGAATGGAGAATGTTCCAAAGCCTCTTTTCCATCTTTAATGTGTAACATCTGTAAGTCTCTGGACGTGTTTGGGCTATCCAGCCATGGATATTGGGTTTGGCTCCAGAAAACAGCATGATACTAGCATACAACTTAGTTCCCAGCATTTGGGAGATCTCCAGAGCACCACTGTTACTAACCATTTTCCTCAAAGTAACAACTTTAGTCTCATCTTCACAGTCACCCTAGAGCTGATCCATCCCTCATGCAGAACTTTGAAAAGACCAGTCACCTCAGGCAAGCAGAAAGAGCTCACCTTTAATGCACACACAGAATGATTGCTATTTGTAGGAAGAACAAAATACTCATTTGCAACACAACTGCAGACAGCTGGTGGCTCAGTGTATTTTGATACATCAAATAAATGAACATATTTAATAATTCACCTGAAAACTACAGCTACTATGTGATGTTGTTACTGAGATCTCCCATCTCAATACTTTAATGCCTGTTATTGGCACAACAACAAGTTTATGGCTGACTGTATTTCTCTGTCATATCTAAAGCCCTTAACTTTTGTTAGGCTGCAGAAAGGAGATATGTTTTCAAAGCTATCCAAGACTGTGAATAATTATTGTTTGAATGTCAAATTAGAAAATCTGATTTTCAAAGGTTAGGTGCTCAGCATATTCTGAAAATCAGGCTGTCTGGAAATGTTTCAGACTGTGCCTCTAATAAGGAAGTAATTGTATCATTCATCATTTTTGCAAATTAAACTTTTAAGACAAAGACATTTTTCTTTCATCCCAGCATTCAGACACCACAGCTAAGGGTGTGGTTGAGGTATGGAGTAGAATTCAACTAACTGCTTTGACATCTTTTAATTTTAGGTGACATGTAGGAAGAAAGATACTTGTACCTGCATGAATATAGCTGCTCTTCCTGTAATAAAATCTGCCAATTATCCATGCTATTTTCCTCCATATAGAAATCCAGCTTAAGTAGTTCTTCTCTGATATTTCAAGCAAATGAACAAATGGATTTAAGGCAGTGTAAGCTGGTGACCGTATCAAAAGTTACACTAACTATAACTGCCTTTTAAAGGACCTAGTTAAATCAAAGCAAATCCTTGCCTAAGCACACTTAGTTTATTTATTGGCAAACACTGATTTATTTGAATTGGTAATCTGGGTCAGGACACTGAAATATTTGCATGCCTACTTCATGTTTAGCACACTATTTAGTCTAAATACATTTTGTTTCAGTAGAATGAAAGAATGAAACTCTTCTAAGAAGGTGTAATAAACAAGTCTGACACTCTTTTATAGCAGGTCAACTCAATAAAGACATCACCATTTCTTGATGATATGAAGCCAGCTGTGCTTAAAGAGACCTACTGGAAAACACCCAAAGTCAGTTTGCTAACTCACAATTTATGTTGAATTATATTTTTATTGCTTTAATCAAATTGTTTTGAAAGACAATTTTATTTTAATCTCAGCTACTTTTGTGTGTAAACAATGCTGTAGGCAAATATCATCACAGGATACATCAAGGATAGCTACTAAATGAACACACTGATAAATTTCTGAATGGCATGTTTCACTACAAATTTCATCTTCAAATTCTAATACAGAAATTGAATTTGGGAGTAGAAGAAGTAGGAGATCAAATTATGTGTTGCCTTTCCAGAGACCATGTTATTCTTGTGATGGTATAATCTGAAATGACAAAAAAATTAAACCACTGCTCTTATTTTTGTCCATATTGAGTGGAACTCTGTTTACCCACAAAATTACTTATTTCTTCATGCTTCACCTGTAGAAACACTCACAATTTCTGACTTCTTACAAGCTGGTATTATACAAATTTCAAAGAAGCACTGCCAGAAAATGAAAACATATCACCTGTAAACATTTGAAAAATTTGAAAAATCTGAAAGTAGAAAGGCTAACAAACCAAAACAATCCAACAAACCAAAAATCTAACTGCTTCTGTGCGTATGTATGTTGACATGTCCACCAAAGAACTCCCATAAAACTGTAATGGTTGAAATTGGTTTGATATGGAAGAATAGTTTATTGCTAATACAGTATCTCAGTATAGTCAATGAAGTTGATAGCATAACCACATCTTAAGGGCTATATTATAAGCAGGTTCAGCTAGAAATGGACAGGTTCACAGTCTTTGGCCTTTCAGAATGTGCAATTACAAAGCACCTATGTAGTTACTTAAGAATTTTATCTCCATATGTAGCTAGGTTTCAGCACTTTCAATCACCCATCCAAAACTGAGTGTTTCCTTGTCCTCAGGCTGGATGTACAATGCAGGCGTCCCTGCCAGGGAGGGGATCCACCCAAAAGCTGACTGCAGCCTTGGAAAACCATTTTTCCCATCTCCAGCAGCATTTCATACCCTTTTGCAGGCTGACGTGTAACCAAGTCAACCTTGATCACCACAGCTTCTCCATCTCCAGAATGCATTCATTAAGTGAGCATCCAGACAGCTCGTCCTGAAATTCCTACCCAGTGTTCTCATCTTAGCACAACTCCCACCGAGTGTTCTTATCTAAGGCCAAATCACATTGCCTGCTGGAGACAATCACAAAGGAAGAGGTTGTGTGTGGGGCAGGGAGGGTGAAGGGAAGGCCCGACTGTCCTGTCGCACGTATTGACAGTGTGTATGGTTCATACTTACCTTCATGGAATATGGTTATTTAAAACCTGTCTCTAACCGGCTTAACAGGTGACCAGGAATCAGTTGGCTTTGCCATTACTTTCGCCTTTCTTAGGACCAAAAAAGGGTTGATGTCCTACTTAGATTTGTTTTAACAGCATGTGTGGTCTAGTTTGTAGTTTAGATTGGAAATGAGTTCAAAAAAGAAGTCCAGCAATACTGTATTGTGCAATACTTCCATGTTTACTTTACTGGATGCACTGGATAAATCTCTCAATGATACTTACTATTTCATATATAAATAGCAACCCCCAACTTTACAAGGAGTAAAGTTACTCATTTTTTAAGTAAATATTTTAAAAGTAAAATTCATATTGAAGAAAAGGATACCGTGGATTAAAAATCTATTTCAGGCAAACTTGTGTAACCTCAGGAGTTGATGGACCTCAAGGCAGGGACTTGGGGGAGCAAAGTCCCTCCCACAGTAAGAGAAGAACCTGAACATACATAAGTCTACCTTACTTGATGAAATGCATCCTAAATACTGGAGAGAACTGACTGATCTAGCTGGCAAGACACTCTCCTTGACATGTGAAAACTGGTATCAGTCAGATGAAATCCCAGGTGACTGGAAAAGAGGGAACACTGCACCCATCTTTTAAAAGGGTAGAAAGAAAATCTGGAAACTACCAAACTGTCAGCCTTCCCTCTGTGCCTGGGAAGACCATAGGACAGTTTCTCCTAGACACTGTGTTTTTGCAGGTGATTTAAGACAGCCAGCACAGCTTCACCAAGGGCAAGTCCTCTCTGACCAACCCAATGGCCTTCTGTGATGAAGTGACTACATCAGAGGACAAAGGAAGGGCCACAGATGTCACCTATATGTCATCTATATGTCTTTCTGTAAGACCTGTGCCATGGTCAACCTTGTTCTTCTCTCTAAATGGAGAGAGAAGGATTTGATGGGTCATCTATTTTGTGGATAAGGACCTGGCTGGATGGTTGCATCCAGAGGGTAGTGGCCAATGGTTCAATGTCTGAATGGACATCAGTGACAAGTGGCTTACATATGGGACCATATTGGTACCAGGACTGCTTAATATCAGTGACATAGACAAAGGGATCCAGTGCATCCTCAGCAAGTTCGCAGGTGACACCAAGATGAGTGGTGCTGTTGACACACCTGAAGGACAAGATGCCATCCAGAGGGACCCGGACAAGATCAAGAAGTGGGGCCGTGTTCAGCAACACCAAGGGTAAGGTGCTGCACCTGGGGCAGGGCAACCCTTGATAGCAACACAGGCTTGAGGATGAACAGATGGAGAGCAGCCCTGATGGGAAGGACTAATGGGTACTGCTGGATGGCAGGCTGGACACGAATCAATTGGTTAGAGCCTACCAACACCAAGGTAGTGGGCTCAATTCCTTGTTGCGGTAACAACACGAAGGTTGTGGGCTCAATCTCTCTATGGGCCATCCACTAACGAGCTGGACCCAGTAATCCTTGTGGGTCCATTCCAACTCAGGATATTCTGTGATTGTGCGACTGTAAATGTGCATTTGCACCCTACCTGGAGTGCTGTGTTTGGCTCTGGGTCCTCAGCACAGGAGAGACGTGGGCCTGACGGAGCAGGACCAGAGGGAGCCCACAAAAATGATCAGAGGACTGGAGCATGTCTCCTGTGAAGACAGACTAACACAGCTGGGGCTGTTCAGGCTGGACAAGACTTCAAGGAGACCTTATTGTGGTCTTCCAGTGCCTAAAAGGGGGTCACAAGAAACATGGGGACAAAACTATTAGTAGGGCGTGTATGAAAATGACAAGGGTTTGAACTAAAGAGGGTAGATTCAGGCTAGATATAAGGAAGAAATTTGTTATGATGAGGGTGATAAAACAATTGAAGAGGTTGCTCAGCGTGTTGGTGGATGCCCCATCCTTGAAAACAGTCATGGTCGGGTTAGATGAGGGTTTGAGCAACCTGGTACACTTGAAGATGTCTCTGCTCATTGCAGGGTGCTTGGAACTAGATCATGTCCTACCATAAAATGCTTTGAGTGGGAAAGAACCTTAAAGATCATCTCTAGTTCTAACCCCCCTGTGATGGGCAGGTCTTGGTACAGCTCACTATGTGATGGGGCCTGTCATGTGTGGAAAATCAGGTGGAAGTCTTGTAGTTTGTGTTGTCACGGCATGGGGGGATGAGGTGTAGTCTCCACAGTCTTGTTCTTCAACCTGATACCCAGAAATGTTTTGTAGAAATCAAGTATGCCTCCTATAAAATCTGCCCACATTGCCCAAATAAAGTGCCCACAAAGGCTTGACCACAGTCCCATCCACAGCAATTCACACAGTAGTGCTTATAAAATGTACCCCAATTTTGCTTCTAATCAGGGGATGAGAATTCAGTGTGAAATTGCAGGGACAGATTGATGGATTTGTTCTCCTTGCTCTCCCAGAAGGGACACCTTTTGATAAGCCCTATGTCTTCAGATATGCTGAGTGCTGATGCTGATATTAAGATTGTGACTGCAATTACACTGTTACTGCTATATACAGCTACTCTGCAGTTAATACATTGTCACCAGCAATCCAAAAGAACCTTTTACGAACTGTGCTATTTGTGAATCCAACTGGCTCTTTTGATTGCAACCAGGCCTACAGTTCATGGACTATTTGTGCATCTGGTGTGGGACCTGTAGTTATAATTTTGCAACATGGGGGATACCTTTATGTCATCACCAAACATGACCTTTAAAGCTCCCTTCCAACCCAAACCATTCTATGATTCTGTGTGTGCAGTTGACCATTACAGCACATTTGCAGGACCCGTAATATTGTAGTGTTTGTGAGACTTAATATTGGCAAAGACAACTTCAAAATGTATAGCAAAAAGAACAATGTCTAACTGATTCTAAGCATGAAGTGTAGTAGTCTCAGCAGCTATGAGCTGCAAATCAACTGTTGGTCAATACAATTACTTACTATCCCCCCTGTTCATTATTTTCCTTTCTGACTAAATCAAGAAGAGAAGGCATGGTCACACTGGGAAGTCATGCACATTCTAGAAAAGAAGACGTTACTATTTTGGGGAGAATTCCACCTAGTTTAGGTGGCTAACTTAAGACATGAAAGTCCCAAGCATTCCTGCAGAGACAATAAAAAGATAAACTACTCCAGATGTGGAGAACAAACTTAATTTAAACGCCTTCACTCTCTCTTCTCTATTGAAACAGACACCACTTGAATGCATTATATTCATTCCCCTGCCCCCAGTTTGTGCTGGGAATCTGGTAAGTCACAAAGTTATTCTTTTGTAACTTTAGAATGCAGACATTATTTATGGGTCTCTGAAGGTACACCAAATCCAAGAACTCTGCTGTGGGCACATGTCCATATTCAGTCATCTGCACAGGCTACTGTGAGTGACACCTTACAGGGCCATTTCTACAGGATGAGTGCTGGCCTAAGAAGCAGGACTTTCTCTGCCTACCATAATACCAAGGTTCTGCGAACTACTGAGTTTCTGCCTTTCACTGACAGGTGAAGTCTACTATTACAACAGGATTAAGCCCCTTCTCCAAGAAGAAAAATTGCTCTCTGTGTATCCCTATCAGGCACATATTTAAGATATTACCAGATGCACATACTGAAATTGTATCAGCAAATTAATTCCCAGTACACCTGCCAGAAATTTTTAATAGCAGCTGTAAATCTCCAAAAATGAAAAAAAAATCAATATAAGCCAATAAAAATATGCTTAAAAATAATTTTAGAGGAATTAACCACATATACTGGCCATGTATTTTCATTGAATGCAAACTTCTAAATTTTTAAGGTCACCTGGCATGGTGTCTACTTGATTTTCTTGTTTTCTAAATACTCTTGATGTAAAATAGGCCAAAGAAAGAACTAAAGAAAACACAATTTGGAAAGGAGATCCATTAGGAAAACGTGCATAATAAAAAAAGGGGAAAAGACATCAGGATTAGCGAAAAAATTGCCCAGGAATCTTTCCAATAAACCCAGATCATACACATTGGCTTTCCTAGCTGCCAAAATGACCCCTAGTGCTGGATGACAGTTACTCTATAGTAATTTGGTGTGCTGGTGTGAAGGACTAAAACAATTGTTGAGACTGGAAAGGATGGCATAGAAAAACCTAGCAAATGTGGGAATTCAAAAAGTTACCAGGTCTTATTCTACTGTCAGGTTGTGGAATGTATTGTCCAATTTGGTGCTTTGTGAAACAGAACAAGAACTGCCTTCCACATTACTTTTATAGCTACTCTGAAAACTGAAAAGCTGAATTTGACAATATCACCCTGGCTGTTAAAAAACCCGGGTCAAAATGGGGCCAGAGAATTATTTCCCTGAGTTTAGGTCCACAGAAGAAAAGACTTCTTTCCTCCAACAGAGCACTGTGAATGCCAAAGTCCTCATTAAATAAAGAATTCAAATCCTCATTAAATAAAGACAGGACAGAAAAATGCTTTAAACCATTTTAAGAAGTTAGTTTATTGACAATATATAATCCTGAATATAGGTAATGATATTCTAGACAGGTAAAAGGTGTGGTAATTGAAGAACTCACCTACTTTCTGTTAAAATTTTTGTCAGTTGTATGGTACCAAAGGTAATTCCAAACTTCAAAGTCAACATTTCCATTATTATTATTATTATTATAACTGTATAAAATATTCATTTCTTTAACTAAAAACTGTTTGGGAAAATTCCTGCCTATGAATAATGGCATGTTTCATGCCACGCCCTGCCGTTCAACGCACAGTCCAGCCAGGGAATTCCGCCAGCTCTAGAGGGACTAGGCACTGATCCCGTCCGTGCCCCAGCAGCACCGCAGCAGCCTCCTCGCAGCAGCCACACCAGGATGCAAGGCCAGCAGTGAAGGCTCCTCTACTCCCCCTCCTGGGAGGCCCGAAGTTCAGCTGCTGCCTTTCCTCTCAGAGCAAACAGCCTGCTTTTTGCTCCAGAAGTGAAGGACAGCCGAGCTGGATGGATTTTGCAAATGAAGGCAGGAGCTGGGAGGGGGCAGAGCTCATCATCCAGCTGCCTGCAGAAGGCAGCCCTGCTGGGACTCCTCTCTCCTGTGCTGAGGAAGCTCACGAGGCCCCAGGCCATGACCCTGCTCCATCGCAACCCCCTCTCTCAGACTCTCTCATGTCTGGAACATCCCGGCATCCAGACCCTCTTCCCTCCAACGGCACCGTGGGGCATTTTCCCCAGGAACCGGTCAGTGCAGCAGAACAGCACCTGCAATGTCATCTCCAACTGAGACACCCAAAACTAGCTGATTTCCACCAATAACAGTGGTGTGATCAGATAATAGGGCAACAAAGCAATGGATGAACAATCCCAGCGTAGATAGCAATTTACATTTACTACAACCTGCCTGAATGGCATCTGGTATTTTTAATCCCACTATTCAACAAGAATTAAAAGAAACAGCTCTAAACTAGGTGGATGGAGGCAGGGTTTCTAAACACAGCTTTTGCAGATTTAAAACCACAGTTTTTCTACAAGAATAGGCAAAACTATACTGAAGGAGAAACACAAGCAGCTTGCAAAACTGATGACAATGGAGCAAGCCCTTATGAATGCTTCTCAACCCATCAATCATACTGACTCCCAGCCACACCACACCACCATTCCACAGTCTACGCACTTTGAGACAGGCGCGATTTCACACCACATGGGATTCCAAGATCCCCGAGTTTCTGGAAAATAGATTTTGTCCCAGTTTTTGTGACAGATGGAGTTGATAGTCTCAGGATGAAAAAAGCGCCAGTTTTGACAGGCAGCAGATACCGATGCCCCTTGTGGCTGGGAGACGATGTTGCTCTGGAATTAAGGTAGCACGGAAACGAAAGGCAGCGAGTCCGTAAATGCACGAATACTTTGCTATGCTCCTCTGCTAGTGCCTTAACATTTTTGTTTCTACTTCCTTATAAATTGAAAATGTAACAAGAAGGCAAGACTTCAGCAAGGCATTTCGCTTTCAATGAAAACTAAAAACAGATTTTTTTGAGACTTTTTACTAGTTGGCAGATCAAGTATCAACTACACTGGGATCTACTGTAGTTCTGCCAACAGGAACCCTCGTAAGTCAGTGTCTTAAAACCGCGCACAAGCATCTCAGGCGAGAAGCTGAACTGAACGACTTCAAAATGGGGGGGTATGCGGCAAGTGGAAAGTTGCAATACTGAAACTACAGCAAAGGAGTACTTACATGGTGGCACTACACCACTAGTGGTTAGCTTTGCTCTCCCGGAGAGAACTAGCACACTGAAACCAGGACCTCTGTTTCTATCTCAGTAAGAACAAAGTCGGTCCCATTTTGAGCCTAACCCTCTCTGCCGTTCTCGCAGCGGCTGTGCCCCCACTTGAATCATCCGGGAAGTTTGGGTACTAGAGAACTCGGGTTTCCCCTCCTTGTGGGAGGGAGCAGGACCAGCGAGAGTGCCATGCCGGCGACACGGGCGCGGAGAGCCCTGCCGTGCCGCCCGGTGCCGGCTCGGTGCTGCCGAGCCCCCGCGGGCGCCGCCGCCGCCGCTCAGCGCCTCTCGCCCGCCCGGCCGCCGCGCCGCGCCGCCTTAACGGGAGGAGGGGCTCCTCGGGGGGCTGTCACTCTCCTTAAGCCTTTCCTTTCAAGCTTTGAATGTGAGCTGCCCTCCAGCCCCCCTCTCTCTTCCCTCCCTCCAGCACATCGTAAAGAGAAGGAGGGAAAAAAAAAAAAAAAAAAAGGTTTCAACAACAGGCTGGGCCAATGGCAAGTGGCGAGGCAGGGAAAGGGGGCCGAGCGAAGGGAGAAAAAGTGGAGAAAGGGAGAAAGAGAGCGAGAAAGCGCAGGCTGGGGGGGTTGTGTAAAAGAAGAAGCGTTGCTAATTTTTTTTGTTTGTTTGCTTTTCCATGCATGCATAATGAAGCCTAATCAGAGCACGTTGCTGCTGCTTGGAGGGCACTTTTGTATTTAAAGCCTTGCAAGGAAAAAAAGATCCACAGACGGATCCACAGAGCAGCTTGCAGGGCTTGTTGACAACAGAAGCAGCATCAGTCGCCCGGAGAGCAAGAGACCGCATAGGCTGACTCTTCTCCTTTCCCAGTGCTCTCGTCTTGGTGGCGAGGAAAGACATTTCTTCTCAGCGCCACCCGAAAGCGTGATCCGAACCGAGAAGGAGTGAGCGGAGCCGGGACTGTGAATGGGATCGGAGCGGCTGGCATGTGCAGAGATGCTGCGAGCGGAGAGTTAAAAGCTCCCGAGGAGGCAGCAGCAGCAGCTGGGCATTTATTTTGTGGGGAAAAAAAATTAAAAAGAGAGAGAC
This sequence comes from Emberiza elegans, assembly GCA_024865655.1. NCBI lineage: Eukaryota > Metazoa > Chordata > Aves > Passeriformes > Fringillidae > Emberiza > Emberiza elegans. Next base: position 24,169,145 of record JALJVW010001283.1, on the reverse strand, counting down.
GGAACTGCATGAAGAGCAGTACAGCACCATGAGCTCTCTCGGCGCAGCCTGCGATTCCCCGAGCGCACTACGGATCCGCTGTCGTCCGAGCCCCGGTTTGCACTGACTCCCCGCACCTCTCCGTCCGCCTTCGCCGCCGCCTCGCCGAGCCCGGAGCAGCGGGTGGGGGACACGGGAAGGCCCCCGGGCGCCTGCCTCGCACCGCCGCCCCGCCGACTTCAGCCCCCGGGGGCTAAAGAGCCCCGGGCCTGGCGCGCATGGATTGATGCGAGGAGACCTCATGCACACGGCCGGCGGGAGTTTTGGAAACTTTTCCACGGGCGGCAGCTCCTTCTCCTCCTCCTCCTCGTCTACCAGCGCCTCTTCCCAACTCGCCCGCGGCTGCAGCCAATCCCCCCGTCCGCGATGGTGGCCCGCTCGCCCGCTCGGCACGGAGGCGGCGGCCGGCGCTGGCCGCGGGCGGCCGCCTGGCTGTGGCTGGCGGCGGCGCTGGGCGCCGTGTGGCCGCCTCGGGGCTCGCTGGTGCAGGGCCGGCGGCTGATCTGCTGGCAGGCGGTGCTGCAGTGTCAGGGGGAGCCCGAGTGCAGCTACGCGTACAACCAGTACGCCGAGGCGTGCGCCCCGGTGCTCCTGCAGCAGCAGCCGCCGCCGGCGGGCGGAGGGGACGGCCCGGCGGGCGCAGCAGGCGCGGCCGCCTCGTCCAGGCGGCGGTGCCCCAGCCACTGCATCGCGGCGCTCATCCAGCTCAACCACACCCGGCGTGGCCCGGCGCTGGAGGACTGCGACTGCGCGCAGGACGAGAACTGCCGCGCCACCAAGCGCGCCATCGAGCCCTGCCTGCCCCGCACCAGCAGCCCCGCGGGCGGCGGCCCCGGCGGCGGCGGCTCCGGCGGCCCCGGTGTCATGGGCTGCACGGAGGCGCGGCGGCGCTGCGACTGGGACAGCCGCTGCAGCCTGGCGCTGAACCGCTACATGACCTACTGCGGGAAGCTGTTCAACGGGCTGCGCTGCACGCCCGAGTGCCGCGCCGTCATCGAGGACATGCTGGCCGTGCCCAAGGCCGTGCTGCTCAACGACTGCGTCTGCGACGGGCTGGAGCGGCCCATCTGCGAGTCGGTCAAGGAGAACATGGCCCGCCTCTGCTTCGGCGCCGACATGGGCGGCAACGGCGCGGGCAGCAGCGGCGGCTCGGACGGCGGCCTGGAGGAGTACTACGACGAGGACTACGAGGAGGAGCCGAGCCAGAAGGGGAGGGACGACGCGGAGGACAATGCGGGCGCCGAGCCCGGCTTCCCCGTGCAGGCAGATAACGCTGGCCGGCCCGCCGGGGCGGCTGGGGCGCTGCTCGCCTCCATCTTGGTGCCGCTGCTGCCGCGGCTCTAGCATCCCTCCCTTCCCGCACCTCTCCTGCCTGCTTCCCATCGCTGCCTCCCTCCATCACTGCCTCCCTCCGCACCCCCATACCCTTCGCCGGGCCGGGCCGGGCCAGGCCCCCCGCGCCGAGCCGCCGCGGGCCTCTAGTCGAGCCCTCCCGCGGCGGCCGGGGATCCGGCCGGCGGGGCCCCTCGGCGCGGAGCGGCTTTACACGCTCTGGCCGCGGATTCCCCGACCCATCGCCTCGGCGCCCCGTCCCCTCGCGTCTCCCCCTCTGCCTCCGCTGCTGCGCTCAGCCCCCAGCCCACCCTTTTCCCCGGCCCGGCGCTGCGAGCCGGCCGCTGGAGCGGTGGCCGGAGCGCAGGGGCTGCTCGTGTTTCGGGTGTTGGTCTCGAGTGTGCACTATGCAATTGCTGCCACCCTGCCTTCGTGTTACTAGCGAGCGGAGCGGCTGACAGAGACTGCGGGCGAGGCCGCTAGCCGCCCCCCCGGAACAAGCCGGGAGTTGTGGCATGCTGGTACTGGAGGTCTTTTAAGAGTTCTGACATGAAGGTTAGGTGAGCAACCCAAACTTGCTGCCAAAGCGTTGCCGTACTAGTTAGTCAGCAACTTGATTATCATTAGCCGCATCTCGCTCTTCCTGATGCAATTGTGCCCGAAAGGGGCTTATGCCTCATCTGCCATTAAATTTAGGGAAATAGCAGACTGAATAAATTCGGTGGTTTACAGCACTCCCTCTTGCACACACAAATTCCCTATAACAAAAGCGTGCCAGCAGCCGTCTCTTCCTCTGTAACCTAGCGACATTAAAAAAAAAATTGTTTCGGAGTTGTTGGCTATACTGAACAATGCAACTTTTGTTTTAAAAGAGCTCTGCACTGCCATCTTTAAAAGACACTTTTAAACTCGAGAACATGTATGTACAAATATCCTGAAAAGTTTTATTGCCTCGTCATATCAGGGTGCTGACCTCTGGTAAATCTTATATAAAAAAAAGTATTTAAAACTGGGATTTGTTACCAGTCGCTCTTCATTGTATATAGAATTTTATAAATTGTATGCTTTGGGGATAATTTATTTAAAAAAATAATAAAAATTTTTAATTCCACGTCCTGTTTGCCAGGTAGCTGCATTTGCTATTTGTTTCTGGAAAGGTACAGATTTCACTTTATGTTTAAAGGGATACCAGCAACAGTGATTAAGTGAAGTATTCTCTAGAACATCAAATGTACAGTGTATTTTACAGATTGAAAGTTAACTTTCTTATTTGGAGAGACTTTATGAACGTTTTAGAATTGTGTAAACGCATTTCTGAGCTGCCTTAAACCTTGTATTTTTTATAGAAGGCATAAAAAAGGCCTGTCTTTTAAATATGTATGGCTTTTTTGTATTTTCTAAACGTGTAAATTAGTAAAGAAAGAGCTTTAAATAATAGATGCAGTGAAATTGTTTTCCAGGGACACTTGAACTCTCAGCACCCGAAATGTGGGGGTGGGGGAAGAGAGGCGGGGATCAAACCACAGAATAACAAACCAAAAAACAGTAAAAAAACAAAAATCTGTGTCTGCCTGTAATACTTCACATAGATGTAAATTACTGCTATTCTTACTTTAATGGATAATTACATGCAAGAAGTAAATACAGCTTTGAAAGTACTTCTTTAAATGAGTGGTTGATTTTATAATGCGTTGGCATGGCAACTTGCCAGTGCCAGAAGAGAGTAAAGCAATTCAAGGACACTGCTCCTGTATATGTATGTGTAGAATTACTTGTGCACCGCGCTTCCTTCGTGCAGGCACGCTGCTCTCGCTGGCGCTTGTAGAAGTGCTCCTGGGCGTGCAAACAAGCGGTGGCAAATACATCACACGGAGGCGACAAGCGTTTGGGACAAGGCGTCGCTTCGCGCGGGCAGGGGCACACGCATCAAGGCAGCTGCAACAAAACGCAAAGTTTGCTATTCAGCCTGCCTTCTCCCACAACGAAGAATGCAAAAGTAAACACGCTGAAGGGATCAGCAATTACTAGATCTTGTAATACTGTGCTTAGGCGATGCTTTGCATCGTGCTGAAGCCTGGTTTGCTGCCAGAGCTACTGATCTACACTCAAACGCCCTTAGATAAATAATTACACTCTTAAGCTGTGTCGAGTGCTGATACACTTGACCTTGTAAATAGAAATGTTTGCCGTAGGAATAAACTCCAGCACTGGAAAATCTTTTAAACATTAACACAAAAGAGAGAGCTCAGTCCTCTAGGGATTTGAGTTTGGACTGCGTCAAGCTAGGCACTCACAAAAAAAAAAAAAAAAAAAAAAAAAAAAAAAAAAAAAGAAAGTTTATTTATCTTCTATTCATGGTGTTTATTTAAAGCTTTTCGTTTTAAAGGCTATAATTGGAAGGCAAGTCAGAAGTTTAAAGTCTACCACAAATAAACTTTGACTGAGGGGGCGACAGATTAGCAAGATAGTGTCTTTTTCATCTTACCAGATCTTGACAGAGCACAAATCCACATCTGTCTGTTGTATAAATCAACAAAATTAGAAATCCCTGCTTCTGGGTTAGTTATTTCAATGGAGGATTATTTTATTATTTATTTAGGGTGTGAATTTGATTACGTTGCCCAGCAATAAATGCACATAAGTGCACGTGCACACACATAAGCCAACCCCAAATAGTTGTGATGCCAAACAAGTGTATGACTATGGTGTGCAGCTATGATCTGAAGTTTGTTTTTAAAGTCATCTGAACGGTTGAGTAAGCTTATTGTTAAAACAAAGCTGGAAACTGTTTCTTCGGGAGGAGGACAGAGTAGTTGGGTGAGACTTGTAAATAGAGTCAGCTCTCTTTACAAAGTGCTGAGTTCACAATGGGGTAAGGATGATCTTAAATACTTCTTGCATAGATGACCAGAAACATGTTTTTAGTTTGTCAACAGTTAGCACCCACAAGGACTATTTAACTAGTTGTTGATGAAAAATTAAGTCCCAGCTAAAAGCCTTTATTTTTCTTCATTTAGGAGTAAAGACATTAGCACTAGAAAAGGACTGATAATTAACTGCTACAATAAACTCAAGACTTAATTTTACAGGCTTCTGTCAAAAGCATCTGCCTGAAATAAATCAACACCAAGCGTCACTAGGCAGGGAGGACTCATCTGTATGCTTCCTTCTCCAGAAAAAGTGGATTGTTTTAATTTAAGTTATTGTGCAATAAATACAGCTGAACTGATTCTTCCTATGAGCTCCTCTCCATAAGGAGGTAGCTCTGGGTTTTGTTGTATAGTCAGAGTCAGCACTATTTCCAGGATGAATGGCTGCCCGTGTTGCTATTTGTCCCAGCCAAATAAGCCTGTGCAGATGTTGATGTCCATCAAATCTGTATTTCTTTTGCTTGATTTTCAGACAAATGGAAACCTTGAAATGTCAAGTGATGTAGCAAGAACAGATTTAAGCAAGGGAAAGACTTCACCTTTCCTGACAGAGGGAGTTTTTTTACAGGAAAGCAAGTTCTCTCATTTATCTGGCTATTTGGCAGTGCTCCCTGCTGAAGTCCTGTCCAGGCTATCTCTTCCAGGGGGAGAAGGAACTCTGCATCATTTCATGTAAAATAATCCAGTAGGTTCTGATCCCTTTTCATTCCCAGTTACCAGGTTTGAATTCTTGGTGACAGTTTATTTGTCTTTGGAGGCACTTCAGTGACAAATGTTTAAGGGAGTGTGGGACAATGGTGGAGAACAAGGAGGCAGTTCATTGAACTGACAGTGACCATACAGTAAATAGGGGGAGATTCAAGCTTCACTGATCACCCAAGCGCACAGCAAATCTTTTGTATGCAATCACAATGGACATAACATAAGGTCTCTGTTTATTTTCAACAATATACACCAATGTATACAGACAGGCATACATAACTTTAAAATTGTTATGAAATAAAACCTTACAATGACCATAAGCAAAGCTCTGGTTTGGCCAAGTCTTTTCATGGTCTCATTGGAAAGCATGATGGATTTTACTTAGAATCTTCACTCCTCCTAAAAGCTGTTGGTCTGCCAGATGTCTCACTACAGACATGCCTCTGTAGTGCATATCTTAGATGGGGCTGCAAAGATGGCTGCAGGCAGCTTTACAGGTGGGGAACAAGACATTCCATCTCAATGTGATGCAAAAGTAGTGCTTGGTTTTTGGTTTGGGCTTTTTTTTCATTTTGAGTATACTGGAGTTTGAGAGGTACTCCAAAAGAGCCAAAGTGCACATATAAGAAGTAGTGGGACAAAAAATCATCACCATTTGAGTAATGGAAAATGCTGCTTCAGTGACTGAGTTGCATATGTCATCAAAAAAAATTTAGACCTTCAATCGATTTTGTTGTCTGCAGTAATAACTTCACGCACTTCCATACTGCCTGTGGTAGCACACCCATTACAAGTCCTAGGGAAAGTAGGTAGTTGTGCCACAGAACACATTTCAAATGGGAAGAGCAATGATTTCATGTCTGTGATACAGATTTGTAAGCAAGTGAAGTTGAAAGTTACTGTATTTTACTTGAGGCATTGGCTGTGCTAGACAGTTGAAAAGGCTCACATTGACTGTCTGAATGACATAAGTAATGTGCTATTAGCATAAATACTTTCTAAGACATCCATTTAATCAATTTCTTAAATAACAGAATGATCTACTACAAAATAGTGGACTGTATACACTATATTTTGGCACAAAGATGGTCATTCTCCCACTAGTAACCAGGGGCTCTAAATAAATGATTTCAACAATGTTTTATTAAAGGAGGACAAGAGCCCTCGAGCTGCATTAATCGGGGAGAAGTCGAGTGGCACTTTTGTTATGGAAATGTTAAACACATAATAGTTCAGGCAAACAATGTGGAGCCACTTCATTCTCTCAGCCATGCTGACACCTCTTAAAGAGGAACTGCAGGGAAGGATGTGGGAAAGATTCGTTTTCTGAGGAAGCTTTCAGCTAATATTTTGGATATTTACCTCCAAAATTCAACCAGTGAAAATGTAACTGAAGGGCATAAAAATAAAACAATAAAGAGGGATGATTTATGCAGCCACTGCTAGTGATGAGAGTTTGATGCTCAAAATCAAAATAGTAATTGACAAGCCCCCCTTTTCATTAGAGTTTCTTTTTTTCATGAATTTATTATGAGCCAAGTGGATATTATAGTAGAAGGTGAATGTGCACAAAGAGAGATTTTTGTTAACACACAGAGGTAATAGTGCTAATACTATACCTTGGACATCATGGAGGGGAAAGAGGAACGCCCTAGTGTAAGGTAATAGACTAAGGTTTAGTAGGATGGTCGTGAGGTGAAATGATGTGTAGGAAGCATACAAATACATTAATAAAATGTTAAATAGTCTGCATAAAGAAATAACCACGTTCAAATGTGGTATTTTGAATGGGTCTAAAGAAGAAGGGGTAGGGAAGAGGAAATGACTGTTATGTATAGAAGTTTTGGAGAATTGATAGTGTACTTGTTAATAAGGAGAAAGAAGCCCCAAAATAATATCAAGAAGTTAGCTGAGAGACAGATTGAAAATAATGGAGGAATGCAGAAAGAAAGCTGTCTGTCTTCAGTGGTGTTGGCACAGCCAGGAGGTAAGAGTAATGTGGGAATAAGGTGAATATTCAGCTCTGGAAATGATTTTTTTTCCAATCTCCAGAAGATGGAGATGAAAGCTATCATCCCTATATTCTTGGTGTTCCGGACAGTGCACCTCAAACACTGTGTCTGGGTTTCAGACCACTCCTCTCTCAAGTGCAGGAAGGATGTTGGGAAACTTGAGGGGCTAGTAGAAGGCTGCCAGAATGGCTAGAGTTTGTGACCAACAAGGAAAAGATGAGGGAGCTGAACTTTAGTCCAACTGAAAAATGAATCTAATGGCACCTTATACCATGGGAAGAGAACTTTTGTAAAGCCTACAGGGTCCAACTTTTCTCAGTAGTGTAAGAAGTTATGACAAGCTACAGCAAGCACAGACTGTGGCCAGTAGGTTCAGACTGAGCATTCGGAAGAACTTTGCCAGGAGGTGAAGGAGGTAGTGCAGGTCTGAGACAAGTTTCCCAAAGAAACCCTGTCATATCGATTTTTTTGAGGTTTCCAAGGCTTGGCTAGCAAGAGATACAGCTAATTTTTTGTCTTGGCTGGAACGCAGCTTCTGGAAAAGGTTGTAAGTAGATGATCTCTAGAGGTCCCATTAAATAAATTTCTATTATACTGTGATTTTAATGTTGACCTGATGATGGGAAATCCAAGAGGTGCCTTAGGCAGATGTAGAATGAGGTCAGGCTGAAGTATACATATAGCATATTTCAATGGAGGCAGTGATGCATGGGGTTTAAGGAGAGAAGGTAACTGTTACACATGCCCACAAGGCCAGAGAGGATAGGAACAGTTGAAAAGGGGTCAAAGGGGAAGGTTAGGAGGAGAATAGAGACCAAAACCTAGAATTTACTCCAGGACTTGAAGACAAGAGGAACAGAGGATGTATAACACAAGCGATATTGTGAAATACAAGGGAAAATGGTAAGGAAAAGGAATGTGTCCATCTAAGAGTAACACTTATGAACTGGAAAATAGGCAGTTTAATTGGAAAGGGAAAGATAATAATAGGAAAAAATTTGGACAAAACTGGGAGTTCAGAAGGGACATCTCTTTCCTTTGCAAGAGAGAAATGCTTGTTTATAAACATGTTCTCGGCCACAGTATCTTGCTGCCTGGAAACAATGGAAATAAAATACAACTGAACCTTCTCCCTTATATGTATGTCTACATGCAAATATAGACAATGCAGTCACAGTTTGTATTTTTAACTATCTGAGAGATTACAGTGCTCTGTGTAGTCACAAAACACACATCCTCATGTAAATAAACATAGCTTGCTAGATGTTCTCTAGCAATGCAAAAGCAAGACACATCTGTTTATAGTGTATTATGCTAAAATAATGCAATCACCTACTACTTTATAGTGTACATGAGAGTGTAAATCTGGCTTCCACTAGTTTTAATTGTTTAAAAAATGAAGGAAATTAGGTGGTTGAAACAGAGTAAATACATGCACTACAAGTTTCCAGTCATCCACTGATGATGAGTTCTAATTCAAAGAGTGGTGGTAGCTGTAATAGTAGCTGAAGTGGTAGTAGCTGAAGAAGTACTGCATTCTGACATATTGCATCCCTACAAAGAGGAAATCGGGGAAGGCCTGCATGGATGAACAAGGAGCCCCTGGACAAATTTAAATCACAAACAGGTAGATTACAGAGCATGGAAACAGGGAAAGGTAGCCTGGGAGCAATGCAAAGAAATTTTTCCAACAGCCAGGAAGATAGTTAGGAAGGCTAAAGCACGGGCAGTTGTAAATCTGGCCAGGGACATCAAGGGTAACAAAAAAAGCTTCCCTAGGTACATTGGCAATAAAAGAAAGACCTGGCAAAATGTGGCTCCTTTCAGGAGGGATATGGAAGACCTGGTTATGCAGGACATGGAGAAGACTGATTTACTCAATGACTTTTTAGCCTCAGTCTTCACCAGCAAGTGCTCCAGCCAAACCTGAGATGCAGAAGGGGAGAGCAGAAATTGGGAAAAGAACTGCCCTATGCATGAGAAGATCAGACTGAAGAATGTCTAAGGAACCTGGAGGTGTACAAGTCCATGGGTCCTGATAAGATGCATCTGAGGGTCCTGAGGGCACTGGCTGAGAAAGTGGCTAAACTACCACCCATTATATTTGAGAAATCATGTCAGTCTGGTGAAGTGCCCTCTGACTGGAAAAGGGGAGATATAAGCCCCATTTTCAAGAAGGGAAATAAGGAAGACACAGGGAACTAAAGGCCAGTCAGTCTCACCTCAGTGCCTGGCAATATCATGAGTTTCCTCCTGTGCTAAGAGAAGCCGTACTAAGAGACATGGAAAATAGGAGATTGGTGACAACCAATGTGGCTGCATTAAGGGCAAATAGTATCTGACTAGCTTGGTGGCCTTCTATGATGGGATTGTATCATAGAGCCAGTGGTGGACAAGGGAAGGGCAACAGATGTTATGTACTTGGGCTTGTGGAAAGCACTGACCAACATCCTTGTCCATACAACATCCTTGTCTCTAAACTGGAGAGATATTGGTTTGATGGATAGAGCGCTCAGTGGATAGAGAATTGGCTGGATGGTGACATTCAAATAATTGTGGTCAATGGCTCAATGTCCAAGTGGATACCAGTGACAAGTGGTGTCCTCAGGGGTCAGTCTCAGGACTGGGACTGTTCCACATCTCTGTTGGTGACACGGACACTGGGGTTGAGTGCACTCTCAGCAAGTTTGCTGATGACACCCAGCTGAGTGGTGCAGTCAACACACTCAAGGGAAAGGATGTCATCCAGAGGGACCTGGACAGACTTCAGAGGTGGGCCCATGCAAGCATCATGAGGTTCAGAAGGGCCAAGTGCAGGGTCCTTTACGTGGCTCGGAGCAGTCCCAAGTACAAATAGGCTGTTGGAGGAATGCATTGAGTAGCCCAGGAAAGAAAGACTTTGGGGTGTTGGTGGATGAAAAGCTCAATATGACCCAGCTGTGTGCAGTTACAGCCCAGAAAGCCAACCATGTCCTGGGCTGCATCTGAAGAATTGTGAGCAGCAGGTCGGGAGAGGTGATTCCACCCCTCTACTCTGCTCTTCTGAGACCCTGCCTGGAGTATTTCTGCCTGGGGTACTGCATCCAGGTTTGGGATCCCAAGCATAAAAAAGATGTTGACCTGTTGGAAGGAGTCCCGAGGAGGCCACTAAGCTGATCAGAGGGCTGAAGCACTTCTTCCGTGAAGACAGGCAGAGAGAGTCAGTGTTGTTCAGCCTGGAGAAGAGAAGGCCCTGAGGAGACCTTTCAGCAGCCTTTCAGTATTCCCTTTCAGTAAACGGGAATTTCAAGAGAGCTGGAGAGGGACTTTTCACAAGAGCGTGTCATGACAGGACAAGGGGAAGTGGCTTTAAGGGGAAGGATGGGAAGTTTATATTAGTTATTAGGAAGAAATTCTTACTGTAAGGATAGTGAGGCACTGGAACAGGTTGTCCAGAGAGATTGTGGACTGCCCAGCCTTGGAGGCATTCAGGACCTTGATGAGGCTTTGAGCATTATGGTCCAGCGGAAAGTTCCCTGTCCATGACAGGGGTGTTAGAACTGGATGATTAAGGTTCCTTCCAACCCAAACCATTCTGTGATTCTATAGGTATTCACAATACACTCTTCATTGTGTAGGGATGATCTTCACATTATCTCTTTTCAGCAGTTACAGTATCCTTCTAAATCCATTCAAGCATTTTTGATGTCCTATAAAAATAGGTTGTAGCAGGAAGTAAGGCAGCAGTCCACAGAAACTCTTATGGCTATCTTATTTTTCATATTAGTGTATTCAGGTGTATACCATATGTTTGCAAATTAGTCTATAGGACTGGATACCAGTGACAAGTGGTGTCCTCAGGGGTCAGTCTCAGGACTGGGACTGTTCCACATCTCTGTTGGTGACACGGACACTGGGGTTGAGTGCACTCTCAGCAAGTTTGCTGATGACACCAAGCTGAGTGGTGCAGTCAACACACTCAAGGGAAAGGATGTCATCCAGAGGGACCTGGACAGACTTCAGAGGTGGGCCCATGCAAGCATCATGAGGTTCAGAAGGGCCAAATGCAGGGTCCTTTACGTGGCTCGGAGCAGTCCCAAGTACAAATAGGCTGTTGGAGGAATGCATTGAGTAGCCCAGGAAAGAAAGACTTTGGGGTGTTGGTGGATGAAAAGCTCAATATGACCCAGCTGTGTGCAGTTACAGCCCAGAAAGCCAACCATGTCCTGGGCTGCATCCGAAGAATTGTGAGCAGCAGGTCGGGAGAGGTGATTCCACCCCTCTACTCTGCTCTTCTGAGACCCTGCCTGGAGTATTTCTACCTGGGGTACTGCATCCAGGTTTGGGATCCCAAGCATAAAAAAGATGTTGACCTGTTGGAAGGAGTCCCGAGGAGGCCACTAAGCTGATCAGAGGGCTGAAGCACTTCTTCTGTGAAGACAGGCAGAGAGAGTCAGTGTTGTTCAGCCTGGAGAAGAGAAGGCCCTGAGGAGACCTTTCAGCAGCCTTTCAGTATTCCCTTTCAGTAAACGGGAATTTCAAGAGAGCTGGAGAGGGACTTTTCACAAGAGCGTGTCATGACAGGAAAAGGGGGAGTGGCCTTAAGGGGAAGGATGGGAAGTTTATATTAGTTATTAGGAAGAAATTCTTACTGTAAGGATAGTGAGGCACTGGAACAGGTTGTCCAGAGAGATTGTGGACTGCCCAGCCTTGGAGGCATTCAGGACCTTGATGAGGCTTTGAGCATTATGGTCCAGCGGAAAGTTCCCTGTCCATGACAGGGGTGTTAGAACTGGATGATTAAGGTTCCTTCCAACCCAAACCATTCTGTGATTCTATAGGTATTCACAATACACTCTTCATTGTGTAGGGATGATCTTCACATTATCTCTTTTCAGCAGTTACAGTATCCTTCTAAATCCATTCAAGCATTTTTGATGTCCTATAAAAATAGGTTGTAGCAGGAAGTAAGGCAGCAGTCCACAGAAACTCTTATGGCTATCTTATTTTTCATATTAGTGTATTCAGGTGTATACCATATGTTTGCAAATTAGTCTATAGGACTAGGCAAAGTCAAGTATAAACAGATGTCTTTGTCTGGTTATATCAGGAATTGAGGCCATGGAAGAAAATTCAATACAAGAGTGTGGATTTTATAGAAAGAACTGAAAGAGCATATGTGCAATATAATTTGTCCAAAACATCTTACTTTTCTCTGATGTAAAGTCTTGTTTGTATAGTTCCAAATTTTTGACTCCTGTTAGAGGTAGTTTGAGTTTTCAGTAGCGTAACTGTTGTCACAATTCAGCTTTTGGCTTTCTCTCTATACTTAGAGAGAAAGATTACTCAGTTAGTTAAATGAAGCTTATGTAAATCAACATGCAGCTAAGTGGGTTTGGCCTGGTGTAGCTAAACATTGGCTAAAACCTACTGCAGTGAGCTAAAACCTACTGAAGTGAGCAAAGCTGAGTGCATGGATGTGTTGAAGAACATGTTATTATGCAAAAGGTATTGCTAGAATGGGGAGGATATATTTATAAAAGGAGTGGATAAAAATGATATGTGAAATCTGAGAAAGTGTGAAATTTTTTCCCTTTTGGGCTGTTCAAAACTTGGGTGGTTCAGTTTTTGGCAATATTAGGCTAAATCTTAGAGCATAATGACTGCATGTAGAGCATGAATATAGTCCCTCCCATTATATTCAGAAATAATTCTGACTCTTTTCAGATCTCATTGTGAGCACTTTTGTCAGAATATTGTTTGGATTTCTCATTTCTGTGCACAGTAAGCAAGGAAAAAAGCTGTCGCAACCAAGCTCTTCCTCTGTATTAAGAAACATCCTGTCCCACAAGCTAGCTTAAGTCTGCCTTCATAATATCCATGGGAACAATTTTTATTTTCTCAATTAATGTTATAGGGAAAATTTGTTACACTTAAGAGAACTAGTGAAAGTATTGTTGGTGATGCTCTCTCAATCCAGATTTTAAGCTCAGCATTGTCCTAATACTCTGCTGTGCAGATAAAGGGAGATGGTTACACACTGTTACCTCTATCTCAGTAGATGTTCTTGTTTTGTAGTAGGGATAACTGCAGCAGAAACTGTTCCTAACCCTGTCCTAATTCTACTCAGGTCCTCCCCTCATCCTGGGGTATAGGATATATATACACCTTCCATTCTGTTGTCGTCCAGAATGCTACAATAGTACTGTGCTGCTCTTTGGAAAATGTTTGAGCCTGAATCTGTTTTACCCTTGCTGTCCTTCTGGGTAAGAAGACTAAGACAGGGTGCAAAAAGCTGGATAAATTACCTCCATTCTGTCTGGAGAGTCTTCTGCCCATTCTGGCAGTTCTAAATATCATGTTTGCTGCCAGAATGGGCAGGGACCCTGTCAAAGACTTTTGCCAGCAGAACTTCTTTTAAAAGAAAGGGAATAACTGTAGTAAATGAGGTAGAGCCTTTTGAAATGGTACAAATATATCCTTGATTCATTTTAGTCTGCAGGAATCATGTAACTTCCATTTGCTTGGACTGGTTTAGTGATTCTTTAGTCAGCAAGCTTTATGGCAAAATAGTTCTGCAAACAGTCAGAGCTGCTTAATATTTTATGTTGTCTGTTTTGGGAGGAGTAGTGCAGAGAAGAGATAAAAATGTGTAATGACAATAAGCTAAGTGTAGACATTATTTTGGAACTATTTCCCTAACTGTTTATATCTTTTATGATTTTCAATATTTAGTTAAAAGGAGTGCATAAATACTGACAAAATTACTATGAATGTATCAAGAGTCAAGGTCGGGGAAAAAAAAAGATTAAAATGAAAAGTATTTTCTACACGATAGTAGTATAAATTGTTTACTGTGGAAGATAGCATATAAGTAGCCCTAGGCCAGCAAGACAATCTAATGTCTTCTGTCATAAAAAACCTCCTATTATTTTAGATTCATTAAAGTGAAGACATAAATCCTAAGAACAATATGTCACTTCAAAACCAATTTAATCTTTAAAACAATGGCATTTTTATTAAAAATTGCATTTTTTTGAGTTTCCTTAAATAACTCTGAGTATATACATATCTTCAAAGAAAACCCTTTAATATCCCACAGGGATGAGATTTTAAGCATGAAGACCTTTAGGAAATTCTGATCTAGATGAGTGATATTTTTGTTTTATTAGATTTTTTTTTTTATTTCAAGTAACTACCTATATGTAACAATAGCTAAATACTCACTGTGAAGAAAAAGTGATGAATTGTAGATATATACCAGCCAGGCTTGCTTTTCTCTTGAGATTTCTATTCTTCTATTTGTTTCAGATTTGCTTGAGAAAAAGAATGTGAAAGACACGGTTTCAGAAACACACTGCCACTTTAAGAGGATACAACATGCCTATTAATAATTGTATTACTCCTCTATTATTGTTAAGAATAATGAAGGAATGGGAGCGTTGGCCCCCAAGCTGAATTTATCCTGAAATGTTTTCAATTAACTCTTGGCACCGGCAGGAAAGCATCAAACCTTTCCCATGCTGAAATATGGAAAATCTGCAGGGAACATCCCAGCAGGAGTGGAATTTCATTAAAACAAGCACATCATAATTCAACGACTTCTGCACCCTCTTTAAGCCTTTCTATTGATAAGCAGTCCGAGGTGATTTTTATGGATTTGCAAAGAGAAATGATTTCATAAGATCTTTTCAAAGAGTTTGTTTTGGCTGAGGCATTTGAGTTATTATCTGCTCCCTGATGAAAAAAGAGTAAGACATTTGGCATAACTGTGACTACTAAATAAGAGGCAGAACTGAAGAAACTTTAAGCAAAATTTTATCCCTCAGACAGAGTTCAGTAATCTCTGTAGGAACTGACTCCACAACTATTTTCCCAGATCTTTTAAAGAAAGTATTGCCATTAAAACCTTCACTTTTGAACTACATGTGGAGATTAAAGCAAGCTTGGGGTTAATTACACATTCAAATACAGATGCAGATATTTTAATATTAAATGCACCCATGCATTTAGTAGTGATATATTACATAGAGGTGTATATTGGTTTAATAACGTGCATATCTGTTTGCCCATTCATGGGTTGTCTTAAAATGTTTGGCTATCCTATATGTAAATAAAATTAACATATGTGTGGGTTGTAGTGTATTATTAAACACTGCTGAAGGCCTAATACTTTTTTTGCTAAGTCTTGTACGACTCTCTATATGTAACTCTCTACCCCCTGCAAAATAATTTTTCCTGTCAGGATATAGCCAAGGTATAGAGACAGGAATTGTTGCTCATTACACAATATTAGCATTTATGTTTATTAACAGGTATGGTAATCAAGTATTTTTATTAATCCCTAATAAAGGCTCAGGCTGGCTCTATTTAACATGTAAGATTGAATATCTGTGTCAGTTGTAGTTCCTCTGTTTTGAAGTGGTATTGAAAATATACAATGAATATCTTGTCTTTTTTTCTACCCAGTGTTCAAAAAATCACTTGCATATTTACTGCCGTTCCCTCTGTGGCCCCACCACTCTGAGGCAGGAAGAGCACCATGGAGGGTTAGGAAAGCAAGCTGCTGAGGCAGGCACCACACAAAGACAGGTGTGGAAGATGCAAAGAAGCAGATGGTACTTTGGGTGTGCTTTCCACTGGTAGAGGAAGCTCTTTTTTCCCATCCCTGTCCCATCCTCCTAAGAGACCCCCAGGCTAAGCATCTCCAATGCTGCCTTGAGTTCACAACCTCTCCTTCTGAGACTAGAGTGGCACATGCTAATTGATGCCTCAGTTTGACACATTAACAAGTAGTTACTAGATTCACATGGTTATCCTTTAGCAAGCTTGGATGACAAGAGCTCTTTCCAGCCAGGCCAAGACTGGAAAACTCATATAAAATCAGCCCATGTGATTTGAATCTAGACTGTCACAACTTCACTGCATGTCTGTTTTTCAACATGAGCAGGAGGACTTAACAGACTTAATAGATATATACCCACATTCTCACAGCAATCTGGTTTGGTTTTTTTTCAGCAAGAAAGATTTATTCTGAGATTTCATTAGAATGATACTCATGTGTTGCTTACAGTTTTTCTGTCACGTATATGACAGATGAAGAAACAATGTAGAAGTTAAAGTACTAAGGGTTCTATTTTTCTGGAAGCATGCTGGGATTTTTCTGCCTCCAGTTAGCCGTGTTACACCTGCACCTTTCGCATCCTCCATAGCCTGCAGCAAGGAGTTCCACTGCAGCAAGGAGTTCCTAACTGCACAGTTTTGAGAGGTTTTCCTCTTCTTTGGTGGGACTTTGCCACCTGACCTCTCCCTTGCCTCACAGTGATTTTATAGCACTTTTCCACATCCCTTTTCAAGTTTTCTTTTAGCATGGAACCATTCCATCACTTTGATCTTTCTTCCTGCTCTTTTTTCTACTACACAGAGTTTTATTATAATGTGGTGGAGATAGGAAGAGCAGAACCACAGGACAACACTCTTTCTCCTTCTTTTAGATGGATTCTAAATACGAGATTATGGAGATGGATTTGAACCTATTGATTCAGAGAATTAGTCATGACAGATGTTTCTATCTTGGGATATCTGAAAATGGATGTCCAAAAATGGCTACTAATGCTGTTAATGCAGTGACTTGGATGTCTCAGTTGAGTTTGCACTGGATGAGTCTAGTTGAGGACAGGAATCTAATGAGGATTAGATTTTACATTTCTGTCAAAGTTTGTTGCATGATAGAGCAGGCCCTTCAGTCTTTCCTTTTGATGTCATTAAAAGATTGATAACGTGCTGTGACCTATACAGACGTGGAAATTTAAGTTCAGTGATTTTTGTCATGCTTTTGATGCCCAGTAATGGGAATATTTACCAAGGAAGGATTGCACTGCACAATTTCAAGTTTATACTAATTTCCATTATTCCTAACCATTACAGACCAGGATTTCTGCTGCCTTGGTAGTCTTGCCATAGTCCATTCAATGAGCATGACACAGATAAGAAGAGAAAGAAAAGTTGAGACTTTTAGACTCCTTTTAAACTCCTGATCTTCCTGCTTACATACAAAAACTTGCATTTTGTGGGTTTTTTTGCTCTGAGTGTTACAGTACCCTGGCATTCTACAAAAAATTCTTGTGTTTTCTGTTTCTTCTCCTTGTGGTTGCCCACCATAAGAAGAATTTAAAGCAGTCTGTGGTGTGCAGGACATACCCAGAATTCATCCAATTATCATGAAAATAGTGTTATTTTTAACCTTATTAAAGTAGTGCCTTATGACATAAGAGCAACAATATTCAAAAGGCATTTCCTGTGAAACCAGAAATGCCTTTTATACCAAATTCCTCAGGTCTAGAACACCTGATCTAGCCTACTGATAAAATACTTCTGATGAATGAAGCTTTTTGAAATTAGGATATTAATTTTTGCAGGTAATTGTGAAAAAGCTTTTCAAAATGGGGATGGGGACAGCAAAGTAAACACCAACAGCAAAGACAATAGTGTTAAACAATATTAAGGTAATAATTATCTTGAATTTAATTCTCAAGAAAATTAGATGTTCACAGTTTTCATTGACACCAGTTGCATATTAGAAACTCAACCCCAGATCTCAGTGGCTTATGAATTTCAATTTCACCTGAGATAATTCACTACCCTGCCTTGTTTTTGCCCCAGAACTACTAGAAACACAAGAAGAAAATTCTCTTTTTTTAGTTGTCTTAAACAGATTTTGAGGTGCAATGATAAGAATGCCCAAAAGCATTTTTCCATTTTTATTTTCCTTGATTACAGATTGTTCCTTTAAAAGGTCATATACAAACAGTATTTGTTTTGTGTATTAGTAGATAAAGAACAAGAACACAAGCCAAAATAGGAAAATATTGTTTGAAACAGTAGCTAAATCAATTACATTTTTTATATGAATGTGGATTAATCCTCTTAAAATTTAACCAAGTTGGATGCAGCGTTTTCAGGGAGAACATTTAGCAATTATTTCTAAAATGTTATAAAGAGTAGATGAAACTTTAGAAACCAAACCAAGACAAACTCATTGTGAAAATGGTGAAGAGAAGATGGCAAGGGCCAAGGCAGGGCATGGAAAAGAGTAAAAAGGATAAGGAAGGGAAGAGAAGGGGAATAGTGATTTGAAGTAGTAAGAATTTTCAGCAACATTAAAACGTTGTTTCAAGGAAGAAGGGAATAAGTTATTTCCTGTATTTAGAATGAAATGGATATCTCCTCAGGAGTAAATTTTCACTCACTGACAAATTGTAAGAACATCTGACAAGATGTATCTGGTCTGGACTAGTGTTGTGGCTTAACCCTGTAAGCACTCAGCTGCAAACAGCCCATTGCTCGCTCCCCACCAGGTGATGAGGAGGAGAATCAGGGGGCAAAAGTGAGAAAACTCATTGTTTGAGATAAGGACAAGTTTGAAGTTCAATAGGTAAAGCAAAAGGAGGACTTCCTTTCTTTAATCCTGTCAGCAGGATTATTCAGCCACCTCCAGAACAGCTGGCCTTCATCTTGCATCATGTGTATTTGAAAAGACAAGCACCATAACCATGAGTGTCACTCCCTTTTATTCAGTTTTTATTGCTGAGCATGATTTCATGTGCCATGGGGTATCCCCCTGGTCAGTTGGGGTCAGCTGTTCAGCTGTATCACCTTACAGTCTTCTGTCTACCCCCAGATTACTTCAATAGAGGGGCAATTTGAGAAACAGAGGAAGTCTTGACACTGGCAGAACTATCTTGAACACTGTATTTTCAAAACTGTTTTGGTCACAATTCCAAAATCCATCACCATATGAGATACTATGAGGAAAATTAACTCCCTTCCAGTCAAACCCAGGACAGCAAGTCTTAGAGGACAGGACTAGATTATTCTGAGGCACTCTGGAAAACTCAAGACTTGCCCAAAATAAGTGTTCACACGAGGAGAAACAGCTGAAAGCAGTAAATTTAAATACATTATTAATGCCACAGCATATTTCTCCATCCTTTGCCATCTTACCTTGCACAGGTTCTGTTACTGAACTCTTTATAGATGCACATATTGCACTATTATTTTTTTGTATGCTGTTCTTTTTTCTTTTGAAGTCAAGTTTAATAGTTGACATATTTAAAACACAATCTAGATGCCAGTCATCTCAATAAATATGTCTAAATTATTTGAGATTTTCTCAAGGGGCTGAGTGTAAGTAAGAGTTACATCCCCTGTCTGTAGTTTTCTGTCTTTGGAGAACTTGGCAGAAGACATCCTTCCTTTTTTCATTCTATTGTTGTATGTATTTATACATGTGTAGACACTCGTATGCATATTTTATGCTGTATGATTAGCAATAAAAGGTTAGAGTGAATCTGCAGTTAGAATGAAAGATGCTGAGTTTTCTAATAAACTTATATATGTGGTCCATGGTTCCACAGGCTGGCACCAGTTTTTGAGAAAGGCCTGTTGCTTGGAAAGGTGAGTTTCAGTCTTTTGGTAGATGACTCCAAAGTGTCAGGAGGGAAGAGCTGTTGATGTATTTCATTCTCATATGCAGAGCTTTTCTGGTAAGTTTTTACAGTCTTACATTATAAACCTACATGAATTTCTTTCATGCCTCAGAGATACCTTCCAGTCAAATCTTCATCTTGCATGAGGGTTTTGTCAAATTTTAACAGAAAATATCTAGGAGAAGGGAGAATCTGAGGATGCTTTACCTTTCCACGTAACAAAAAATGAACATTTCTTTTGTATAAATGTTACAATCTTGTGTAATTTGGAAACTATAGTCAGTTTTAGTCAGTGTAACAGGACACATGGATAATATATCCCTCATAGACAGGGTATGGTGATTACTAAAGAGGCAGCATTGATTGCCACATTTGTCTTGACTGTAACCTTTCAAGGCTGAATTATTTTGTCCCTTTGTACTTTTAGCATGTTTTTCACTCTGAGTACCTACCTTATAAGGGGTTGTATGCAATTTCCATTGTGTATACTTTCTTATAAATGTCTAACTTAGTTTATTAACCTGCTCTTTAAGCTTGTGTTTCTAACTACATGTAAAACTTCACCTGATGCCAAGATTAGTATTTGCTTTTATGGAGAAATTTATTGGTATTTGATTTCAAAAATCAAATACTACTGGCAGGAACTACTGGCAGGCTTCACTGCAAAGAGTGTGAATGCCTTGAAGCATTGTAGTGCACTTCCCTCAGAAAGACTTTGTGAAATAGGTATGCTGCTATTGTCCCCAGTGTGCAGGTGAGGATTGGAAGATCAGAAGGAGGGAAGATGACTTGCTCAAAATCATGTGGAGCCTGCCCTTTCCTCAGATAGGTCAGTGAAGTGCTCTCATGTCTTTGGGGGTCATTTAACACTTGGGAAGTGTCTAGGACAACAAAATAATAGTATTAATTACCACGTAATACATAATTTTTGTAGCTACTGTTATTTAGCTTCACCTCTCTTAAGACAAAATCTTCTATTATTGTCAGTAAGGGAATGTGTTAAAATCAAAGGACAAGAGCCACTTATCATCAGTTGACAGAAGTTATTTTACTATAAGGTTATTCTCACTGGAGTAGGTACTATTTTAGAAATGGGATTTTTTTTTATTTCCTCACGCATAACTTTCTTTTTTACACAGGCATTAGTGCAGTTACCACACATTCATATCCACTGCAGCCATTCCCTCAGATCTAGACTTCAGGAAGCTCAAATCCAAATAGTTTTCAAATCCAAGCTGCCACTTTGATTTCATCACATCAAACCCTTGTTGAGATCAAACCTTTGAAATGAGAAAAGATTTTTAATCCATTTACCCCAGATGGGGTACAACTCTCCAGGTCCTGAGAGCTGCAGGATTAGGAATTCTCAAACTCCCCTCACCCACCCATGAACACACATGCAGGGAGCAAACAAGCTGCCCAACTTTACATGTTTTGCTCCCAAACCAGACTGCAAACAAACCAATGTCTAAGAAGGGAGAAGCACCTTTGTCCCCTCTTCTTTCTAATATAATGAAATGTGCACATCCCCAGCATAGTCAGCTCTGTCTTTATTTTGCAAATCTAATTTTTCCTATTCAAGAAATTATCTTGAAAATGGGTTAAAATTCATAGGGACTCTAAATGAAGCAATTCACTGTCTACCTGTGACATGATTTGTAAATGGATGGAGTGAGATTTCTATTTCAAAATATCTTTGCTTCACTTTCATAATACAATCCTTCGGCTTGGATTTAGTCTTTAGACAACTTTCTCCTTAAGACAAATGTAGAAAGACCATTAATTATGTGCTGTGCATGAAAGCTAAAAATAACAATTCCATTATCCTGATTATAATTTTCAGAACCAGAAATTGTTATGCTTTCAGATTCAAATTACATGAGAGGATAATTTGGGGCAAAAAAATTTACATTTTTCAGCTGACTGATGCATTCTTACAATGATAAAAATTCACATGCATTGATGATGTTTACTAATACTCTATATTATTGTAATTTTGGTGATATCTAAAATGGTGACATAATTTTGAACTATATTCAAAAAGTATGTATATACTTCTACTAAAGAAGTTGCTGTATTGCTCTGTGACCCATGAAACGGGATTGAGAAATTAGTCATGAGCACAAAGGCAGAATATGATGGGTAAAAGCATCAGTGAGAAAACAAAGCCATGTTTAGTTCGTGGCAATTACAGCTGGCATTTCTCCAAGATATCAAGTGTGTGTCTGTTTCTGTGTCTGTGTGTAAGCATGTATGTAGTTATACATACAGCCACACAGGATTTATTCATTATCACTTTTATATTTATTTTTTCTTAATTTTTGTACTGGTTGTTTTAGACTTTCTAGGATAAGCAGCCAAAGGAAGTGACTGTTCACATTCTCACAAATGTCAGATTACTTAATGTAGTTTCCATTCCACAGGTAGCAAGATAAAGACAGAGAAATAAAGAAAATTGGGTGATAACATAAGTAGAAAAAATTTGTGATTGTTACTTTTCTAAGGGAACAATAAAGAAGCACACAAATGTCTTTTGAAAATGACAAGGAAATAAGGCAATATCCATAAACCTCAGGTTTATGCTTCTTGTCCCCCTGCCTCCCCCCGAATGAAAGTAAAGCAGTTAAACTTTAGTCACAATGAGCAGCAGCCCAGAAGCAGACAGACAGCCACCCCTGTGTGGGGAAGATTTATAGGGACCCCTCCCGGGCCCTTTGCAAGTCCAATTCATGGGCTCCCCTGACCAAGGCTCAGAGCTGTCGCTCCAAAAAGGGAAGAAGGGAAGGCTTGTCTTTTTTTTTTTTTTTTTTTTTTAAATTACCATTTGTTATTAGAACACAGGCTTCCAAATGACGAAGGAGAGAAAGGGTTGAGGGAAAGATATTTTTCCCCTCTCCCTTGTGTGGTCCAGCGTATTCAAAGCAGGGGCCTGTCTGGTTTTACTGAGAAGGAGGAATGAGCTGATTTAACATGGATTGCAGCACTGCTGAGAGAGGGGGAGAGCAACTTCCAATCAAAGTGTGAGCTGTTTTGGTGTCCATGTGTGTGGATGTACAAGCAAGAGAAGTGGCCAGTCTCTAGGCACCTTTTCTCTAAGAGCTCAAGGGCAGATAATTGATGTGACAGACAATTCTCCTTAACCCCCTGCCAACAAAACAGCTCTTGGGCAGCTCAGAGCTCTCCTCACTCAATAAAGGCCTGAACCCATCACAAAAAACATGGGAAAGATTTACTTGTTGTGAATAGCAGCAACACAAATAGCAATAGTGACCAGCTCCCCCCCAGATACTGATGTGTGTAAAGAAACTGAGGTATGCAAGTAAACAAGTGGAATGGTAAGTCTGTGGGATGAGTTGGTCCCTGATGTCATTGTTTCTGCTACTACTCAAGCAGAATTATTGTAGTGCTGTGATAGTGGCTTTTATTTAAGGTCTGTACATCATCTATGCAGAAGGTAAACTGCAAGACCTTTATTCTGCCCCCAGCCCTACCTAATGGTACCCTACAGATTCATTTATCAAATCATTTGTGCCAACTACAGAGAGTACAGAAAGAAGCCCATAGCTGCCGAAGGTTCTTAAACAATGTTTCCTGGTCCAGAGTCCTTTGGCTAAAAGTCTACTTTTCTCATGAACTCATGTCACACCTGTGAAAAACACGCAAGCAACCACTCAGTAATAATGACAAGAATTTCTTTTTTCCCCAGTCTTGACACTTTTTGGTAGTCTGGTGAAGTTCAGCTCAGCTTGTGTAGGCAAACATTTTGTAGCATACTGAGTGATGAGCTGGCTGTGAACAGCAGGTTGTACCTGGGAACAACATGAGGAAAGCAAGCAAAAAATGCCAAGTCCTATTAGAAGTTAATTCCAGTGTAGAATACCTTAATATTTAATCAAACATTCGTAAACTAGAGGTGGCTGAATATGCAGATAGTCAGACCTCATCCTCTGCAATCAATATGCACAGGAACAGTGGAAGCAGTAAAGAGCTTAATCAAAGTATTAGAGAGCCCTGGCACAAATAATCCCATTGAAATCATTGTCCTGAGTTAGAATAGAAGGCTAACTGCAAATTGTGCAAGTCTAAAGCCAGAAACTTTTGGATGAGTTATTGCATATGGTGTGATGCAAGCACTTCAAATTGACAATATTGTGTATATGTAAAGTATATCTACATAGCCATTTTTAAAGACTGAAAGATGTAAACAAGTCAACATATTTGCTTCATATTAGAATGGGGAATTTCTACTTGAAGCCTTTATTGACTTATTTATTTTCCAAACAAAGATTTACTAAACAGCTTTGACTTGACTGAAGAGACATAGGGACTATCTCCTGTATAACTCAGTGTCTTGAGGTATTAGAAATATTATATGGAGCAATAATTTTCAGCTGCTGGCCATCTGTACTGTGCGGCTGTAAGCATCCTCAGGACATTTCATAAGGAAATCAGATCACCAAGCCCAATATCAATGTGTTTAAATTAATCTTCAGAGTCTGAAGTTTCCATAAAATTAAAAATCAAAAGGAGATTGGAAATGACTGACACAGAATATTGGTTGTTATGTTTGAAAATTATTCTTTCATTTCTGCTTCCACATCTTTTTCTTCCCCTCATACGTCCCTGCTCTGGCAGACTAAACACTAATGTGATTAATTTCTCATGCTTTAATAAGCTCTTTAGTCTCTCGCTCTTTGCAGAGTGAGGATAGGGGCCGGGGGACAGCAGGGACTGCTATTGCTTTTCCAGCAAGATGCTGCCCCTGTTCCCGGGCCTGCTTGTGCATGCGGTGTGCCCCAGTGCAGGAGACCCTGCCCTGTGGGAAAGAGGCATCTCTGGCAAGGAGCACAACCCTCCTCCTGCCGCAGTGCGTGCAGCACAGGGCTCTGCTGGTGCCGGAGCTGCGGCATGGATAGATTCCCTGGGTGCAGAGTGGAGGGAATAGCGGAATAGTGCTGGGAAGGCAGCGTAGGTGCTTGCGCCTGAGTGAGCAAGGAGGGCTGCCTTTGCCACTGGGCCCTGGGGAGAGGAGGAGGAACAAAACCCTCCATTTTGATGGCTCTTCTTCACCCATCAGCTCCATTTACTCAGTCTCAATAGCTGGGGCTCAACAGCAGCCGTGGCAGCAGCTCCTGCAGGGCTCCCACCTCCTCCCTGGATGCGCACTTCCCAGCAAAAAGGAGAATGAAGAAGGGGACAGAGAAAGAGAAAGAAAGAGGGAGAGTGAAGGGGGGAGGGTACGGAAAGAAAAGGGGAAAAAAAACCTTGCTGACACGGGGCATAACTTAATTTTCACGGTGCCGGGACAGCTGTATCGTGTAATCTGCCATGGCATGCCATTAAAACTTCAATGCCTTTACTGACCCAGAAGGGAAACTCAGACCGTGGAGAGCCTTTTGAAAAGAAGTGGTGATCTTTCACGATTTATGAGCTTGTCTTAAAGCAACAGACTCCACTCACTTTAAATTAATCACCCTTTTCAGGGTACATTGAAATCTGGGGTCTCTCAGCTGAAGACTGTGGAGACCTGGTACCTTATGAATGCCTGCCCTGTCTTTATTATTATTTTTATTTCATTTTATTTTTATGCTTACCAAAATGGGTTGGTTTTCAGGGGAACTGTATCTTGCAAATTGAGGTGCAAAATCCAATTACACCAATTCAGTGAAAGTCTGAATGGGGTGGCGGTGGCACTTACACATTCTTGTCCCCGCATACATTGTGCGAAGGGGAAAAGAACCTGAGAAGTATGAGGAGTTAAGGACTAAAACACTAATGAAATGTGAGACACCCTTTCTGATTCACCAGCTAAAAGTAAAACAGCAGCGAGTCTCCTGCTTCCATTCTTCACACAGTCCAAGGAACAAAGAGCTGTAAACTCATACTAATAAAACTTAAACAATTCTGAAATCATAAAAAAAGGCCTGCATGTTACAAGGAAGTGTAGATAAAACACTTCCTTACTATGTTCCCAGAAAAACTGCTGTGACTTACAAGAAGAATGCCTGGGTATAGGATTCACAGAGGATGTAAATCAGCATCCTTCCATTGTCTGACATAGGTATAATATCTGATTTACTCCAGCTGTTTGTCCAGTCTTCTCTGCAAGCACTTACTTTTCTTGGCCAGCAGTATTTCTTAATTGGCATATTTTTCAAGCAGAGATGATAAGGGACCCTGGAATATGAGGATTAAAAGCAATGCAGTAGTGATTTTCACTATTTTAAAGCTTTCCATATCTAGCAGAAGCAACATGCCTTTTGTTCTTTTGGTGAACTTATTAAGGAGTAGCTTAAACTGAAGCAAAAACTTTGTGAATCTATAGGCAGTGATAGAAATAAAGTGATAGATGGAAAGAAGATCTGAGATTAGAGTGAAACTAATATCTGAACATCTGAATTAATTAAGCAACCCCCATCGTAGAATCCCCTGATGCTCTCAAGTACCATTCATTCTACTTTTGCTAGCAGTCCAACTTCTGACAATCTTTAAGTTGTTAAATATGACAAATACCAGAAGTGGCTACCCAACATAAACTACTCATAGTTTTTAGGGCTTTTGCCTATTTCTCTGAAGTCTGTAATCAGACAGAATTAGGGCATGCAAACTGCTTTACACATCCATCAGTTCTTTAGAAGGACTGCCTAGACATACCCAGATGTACGTGCCCATATTTTTCAGGTCTAGAGTACCCTCTGGAACTCTGGTTTATATAGGGCAGGTTTGTCTGTTTGCATTATCTGCCTCCCTATGTATGTACACTGGCATGTTCCCCAGTGGGTCTGATATGCATTTCCGCTAATGCAGGTGTGCTTTTTCAATTTTTAAAAATATATGCTGCTGCTGATACAGAGCTTTTCTGTGAGTCATCTGTACTAGATATGCAACAGAAGCTTGTACCACATTTCCATTTTGTAGGTGATCTATTTTTTAGGTCTATTTTCCATCAGCTTGTTACATTCAGAGCACTTGGCAATCACATTTCTAAACCTACATATTTTTTACAAGCAGTTTTCACTCTTACTTACTGAACTGTGACCCACTATGAGACATTATAATTGCAGATACATGAATTGCAGGAAAAAAATATGTCTTATAAAAAACATTTAAGTAAGTCTGTCTCAAGAAACTAAGCTTAAAACTGCTGAGAAAAACCTATTTTGCCCACCAATATAAAATAAAAATACCTGCTTTTCTGCAGAATGTTCAAATTTTGTCATCACTTTAGACCATTTTCTTTGATGGTTTATACATCTCGCGCATACAGAGCTTAACAGCATCACAGTGTTCTTCACTTGTGGCCTGAAAAATCAAATTTTTGATTTTTAGATCCCTACATTGCTGTTGGTATTTGTAATTTTTTAAAAACCTCAGGCTGCTTCAGGCTTAGTATGGGGATGCATTTAAATAAACCAGAATCTACTAGTGGCTTTCCAAATTGTAGTAGCTGGAGGACAATCTGACTATCCCTTGTCAATCTCTTCAATGATTAGTCCTGCAGTCAGTCCAGCAGTGGCATGGTGCTTTTTATCTGAGTGTAGACATAGCAAAATTTTGGATGTTACTGTACTTAGCTGGTATTTCTGTCAAGACACAGATGTACAGGTCTTTCTCATTCAGAAACAAAAGTGAAGAGGGGCCAGACAAAGCAGATAACAGCTGTCATTTACAGCCATTCAATCTAGAAAAAGCCTTGTTGTGGTTTTGCTTTTGTTGTTGTGGCTTTTGGTTGTGTTTTGTTTTCTTTTCTTTTCTTTCTAATAATGTGTTTATGCAATTAATTACACCAATATTTGGAACATGGCATGACAGCCTACTCTCTGTCTTCTGATGCCTTTATTTGTTTCTCCACCCTGGCCTGACTTGTCAGTTTTCAGGGGGGCTGCACTGCTGGCAAACACTGGAACCGAGGTGGCAAGGGAGCAATTTTACTGGCCCTTCAAATGGCAGAGTTAGTTACAGATATGGTGTGCTCTGTTGCAGAATGCAGGAGGACACTGCACGCATCATTTCACCTTGTGGCATTTCATTTTTCCCAAGGAGGCCTACACAGGTGCAAAACCTGTGTTTGTTTAGAGTAAAGCCATAGCCAGCATTCATTGACCCAATAGGAATTTAGATTGTTCATGAAATAGAGTTCTCCTTAGGTTATGCATTATAAACATATGCACCATATGTGTCAGGAAAATAATGTTTAGTTCTTTGAACCTCTTGATGAAATGACAAACAACAGCTTATCTTTGTGGAAGTAATACTCACTCCAATGCTACGCCTGAAAATATTTCTGCAGTTGCTTCTCAAGCAGTATCTGCAAGCTGTGGGACATAAAGTGCTACAGGAAAGGCTGTGAAATAAGAAAGTGAGAGGTTGAAAGATGCTTTGTCAGATTGGTGAAGTCATATAACATGCTTGCTGACTTTGGATGTTATTTCAGTTTTTGGGCATCTTCAGAATCAACCAAAGACAGCACAGAGAGAAGGGTGGAGGGTGTCAGTGCCTTGCATCCTAAGTGGCAAGTGGCAGAACAGGTGTTTCAGTTCATGTTTGTAGGAAAGTTATATGCAGGTACTTTTCCATTTTAATGCTGTAAAATTAGAATTTATATAGAGTGAGATTATAGCTAAAATAAAGTCTTAACACTGAAATTAATTCTGTCTCAGTACAATTGTAGTAAACACAGTTGAATTATTTTGTGTTGTGGTAGGGTTTTTTTCCGCTGAAGATGCAGGAAATTAAAGCCGTTACATTAGCAATGCATACAGACTCCCTAACTCTTTACAGGATTGAAAGGCAGTATAAAATCCTGGACAGAAAATAAAGTACTCTGAGTTAATCACCTGGGTACAGAAATCCATTCTGGTACTTTGGTTGTCATCATCACAGGCCATACACTGCTGGCACTGATGCAGGGCACTGGCTCTGAAGGAAATGGCCCAGCCTAGAAAGTTTTATGTAGGTAAGAGGTCCAATGAAATGCTAATTTTAAAGTGTTAAGAAATTTTATAAATTACTCACACACCACAGCTAATAAATTCTGATTCAAAAGAAAAGTCATACTTGAAAAATTTACAGATGTTATGGATATATATGCCAAGGAAGTACTCTGACCCTTGAGCAGCCATTTGGTATATCATATGTTTTTTTTACTTTAATCACATGGAACAAAGAGCAATTTAAGTCACAGAGGAATAAGTGTTGGGGTTAGAATGTGGTGCAAAAACTTAAGCAATGTTTTTCCTATATAGCCTGAAAATTGAACAGGAGCAGTTTTTGATAGTTAAGTCATCGTTCTTCTCACCTGAAAGTTGTCCATATTAAAGTCAAAATATCTATTTAAACTATTTTACTCAATGTTTTTCAATTTTATAATTTACTAATGAATAGCTGTTGGTACATTTTCTATAGAGAGTAATTAAAGACACTTAAGTTTTTATGAAATAAATGTTCTAGATGTTACAAAGGAGACATTGGCATTGACCAGCCTCAGTCAGACCCAGCATGCAACAATATTTAAAGTAGCTGTAGCAGTCTAGATATTCTCCTGGGTTACCAAAAATATTTGTGGAGGCTGCCTGAAAAAGTAAAGCACTATCCTTCCCAGTAGGTTTCTGACATGTAGGAGGGTTGTAAGAGGCCTTTTGATTGATCTGGAGCATGCTCTCAGGTTATGTTTGTGAAAGAGAGAAGATTGAAGGTGTGGGGGGAGATTTTTAAGAGGTGAAGCATCCTTCTGCAGCTGAGATTGCCCGAAGAATTCTTACAAACTCTGTGGTGTTCTTTCAACATAAATTACAAGCATTTCATTTGAAGTATTTTTGGACCTAGAAAATGCAGAGTGAATTCTGGTTCTTTAGTCTGACTGCAATTTTAGTAAAGGCTCATGTGTCTAAGACTCTCACAGGAGGCAAAATTTGTTTTTGTGATTACTGGTTGATTTGCCTGTCTGTGAACCTTTCACCTTTCATTTCTGGATAGAAATTTTGCGTTATGTTCAACTTGGTATGTTAAGCCTGGGGCAACTAAATTTCCTGTGAAGTTTTATACTGCATTGGACCCTCTCATATTCTGGGCCCAGACGTCCTTGGAGGGTTAGTTAAGCCAGAATACAGCTCTTTAAAAAAAATTAATATATTTGGAAGTAAAACTGCATTAGGTTCAATTCTTTAGATTGCTTAGACTTGTGCTGTTTAAATATCCATTTATTATAATGAAAACTTTGTCTTCTGTAAGAAATTTTGTTTTCTCCCTGGTTTGCCTTGTCTTATTACAGTTCTCTGCCCTGCAGTGAGTATCCTCCCTTCTGATAAAAATTCGCTAAATGACCCCAGACCATGGTTTCACATGAATCTTATCCTTTTTAGAGCATGGGACCATGTAGTCTATAGGGCTGTGTTTGCAGAGAATGAGCCCATTACATAGAGGATGCTTTTGCATTCACATCAGAAACTGAGAAGTGTCAAAAGGGACCTCTGGGAGGAGGAAAACTGCCCACAAGCTGACTGAGGGGAAGACAGGAGAACCTTGCTCCATCTTTGGATTCCTTGTGTGAGGCTGGATGGCCTTAGGACAGGTGTCCATTAACTGAATGTTCTCAGGTTCTTTGTGTGTCTCTTCAGACACCTGAGGTGAAATTAATCTCACCAGATATAGATGTCTCAGACTTTAATCTAGGTGATACATGAGCCGTTATAGTCAGTAGAAAGGTACAACCACATCTGGAATATGGCTCATTCCGCTTCCAGGAACATAGCTAGGATAAGTGATACAAAAATTGTATCCCTAGGAATTGTCAGGGTTTCTCCAGTGACTTGGTGATATCAGGTGAGAGGAATCTCTTGCCAAGAGACATGATGGCATGTCAGAGTGTCAGCAATCGTCAGTAGAAGCAAAGAAGCTTTAAGCAAAGAACCTTTGCACCAACGACTTCAGAATAACAGAAAGTAAGTGGACACCACAATGTTGTAGCTATTGTTTGTCAATGCATAAATTACCAAAGGCTACAATTAGACTATTGATAATTTCTCAGTATTGGGAGGAAGTTTGAAAGATAACTCCATTACTGCCTGGATTTCATTGAGGGTACAAATCCATTTTAACTACTACACTTTATTCACTGGACATTGAGAAAGAAGACTTTAGGATAGCTAACAGTTCTGTAAGAAAGTCTTTTGTATCTTATCATTTACTGCTCCTTAATTATCCATTAAGATCAAGAAGAATTGGACCTGTTGGAAACAACAGCATGAAAGCAAGTTACACCTTTTCTAAACTTGTAGAATCCAAAGGGTGAATGTGATTACATACACATTACATATGTGTATAACATATACATGTCTAGACTTTCTTCAGGTAACAGATTCATAAACACTATGTTAAAACAATCAGAATTTATAATTATCTGATTTATATTAAAGATGGGAAAGGGTATGACATAAATAATTTTAGGGGTTTATGTGCATCAATCACAAAATCTGAACATCTGTATTGTATTCAGATTTGATCTTTCCATTTCCAGAAGAGGACATCTAACATAGAATGGTTCTTTATGTCAGAACATGACAGGATTTCAAGCAACAAGACCTTTAAATTGGAGATCTCTCTAGTTCTGCAGTTCTCAGTTTTTCTAGAGAATACCTTTGTGTCTACTGTTAAAAACAACTGAGTGCAGAGACCAGTCTTATAGCAATACTTGAGATGACCTTTTTTCTTTCTGGTTTCAAACCTACTTATTAACTTTATTTTTGCAGGACTATTATTATCCCCTTAATTTTCTGAGCATTTCATTTTGCACCTGCTTTTTATGATGCCTTCAGTCCTCCTTCCCTTGCTTTTCCCCTTCTCTACTGTCCCCAATCCCCTCTGAAAAATGCTGTTTGACTTGGAAGTTCTCCTAATGACTTTAAGGATTAGAAAAGCAAAAGGGAAAGTGAATGCTTTACAGAAGTGTAGGAATACACCCTTTCAGAGCCAATAGCAGCACATGGGCAAGGATAGAAAAAGAAACAGCGTCTGTGCAAAGGTACCTCAAACACTAGTCCACTTGGCAGAAGGGATGTGGAGATTTGTCGTTGATCTTTTCAGATGTCCTCAAGTTTTTTGAAAAAAAATTCCATACTGAAACAGGTGTACACCAGTCTCAGTCCCTGAACATGTGTTATTTCCAGGCTAAAAGGAATGATTTTTTTTTGTTAATATTGTATCTATATGGCCTTTTGAAAACATCAGGTGCTATTGAAGTATTGTGATATTCAAATAATAAAATTAATACTTGAAGCATCAAACATTTAACCCTCTCTTTTCCAGAGAAACACACAAATAGAGTACTGTTCTAATAAATCCTTAATTTTACAGATTTCCTGCTGAAGTTTCTGACTAATGTTAAGTTATTTGTTCAGAAAGATTTTATGATGCTCATAAAAATTCAATCACAGTTTTAAAATAACTTTTAGTTTTTCTGTAACATGATGCTGCCATCTCAGTTCCCAGAGGGTATATTAAATTCAAGTAGCAATAACAAATCATTTAAGCAATAAATAAATAACCTGAGACTGAGTTGTTAAGAGTTAATAGTCTCCCATACACTCAATAGAGACTGAGGCTCCACTCTATTAAAGTGACCCCCGGGGCCATGGGCCAAATTGCACCCAGTTGTTTTGTGGAAGGTATTCATCCCTCACACATTCATTTCCTTCTTTATGTTGTCTCCTTTCATCAGTGAAGGCACTCTGCAGTTCCTGAATCCAGAGAACAATTACGGTACAGTCTCAGAGAAAAGAAAGAAAACTGGGGTCATAAATATGTTAAATGGGTACGTGGGTTTAAGTGGCTTTGTAAACTAAACACGAGGGAAACCTCAGACTAATTAATGAATATGAAGCGGCATGATAGGAATGTTTTAAGGGCAAATTCACATTACACACACACACACACACACACTTAAAAACTTATTTTTCTTCCAGTCTAAAAATTTATTCTAGCAGGACATTCATGACATAACACATGCTTATGTTTTACTGAAATGGTATCCAGGTAGGAACTGACTGCAGAGATAGCTGAGCTGATAATTCATTCTCATCATCTTACTGAGAACTAAATTCTTTCCTCCACAAAGATGAGGCATTTATCATGATAGTGTAACTATGAAAAAAAAAAAAAAGGCAGGAAGATTTATGACTCGAGACCAAATCACCATTTAACTTCACCTTGTATGTCAATTCGTGACCTGACTTATACACTCACCACTAAAATAAGCATGGATTAATTGAATGCCAGTGGTATCAGAATTATAACAATAAGATTATGGGCCCCGAACAGCAGTATTCTTTCAGTTCTAGCAGTGGGACAGTTTTTGCTCTCAGGGTCTACTCATGTGCAAAAGCCAGCAGGAGGCAGAACAGGGGCAAGAGGATCTATGGGCTTTCTCTTACTAAGAGTCTTGTTCTATATTTATATTTGTCCAAATTCTAGGGAACCTTGTTCCTGAGATCCATTACAGCTTCTGTTTCCAGCCTCCAGTGCTGTCTCCAAGTCCACAGCTTGCTTCAAAATAATAGTTGATTTCTATGGGAAGTTCTCTGTGTCCCATTTTTGGAAAACAAAACAAAACAAAACAAAACAAAACAAAACAAAACAAAACAAAACAAAACCAACATGTTAGAAAGCAAAACTATTTGTTTTATCTGAAATCAAATTCTATATAGGGAAAGAGCAAAATATAGAGGGAGTATTTTTTCACCAAAACCCTGAAGAAAGTTGATACTTCTATGTGGATATTTTTGGCATAGAGTGTAATGACCATATAGTCAGTATGACTCAGGGTAGTGTTACCAGCAGCACAGTAGAACTTTGCTCTGGAGGTCCATGCCATCTTTGCCTTTTCCAGACCCCCTCAGGATACTGCTCATTTGCCATGAGGTTGATGCAGTCTGTGTCTAGTGGCTGTGCCAAATCCCTGGTTACCTTCGTGAGGTCTAAGGAGGAAACAAGATTCATGGGGTCCAGAGCTGCTTCTGCAGTGGTGGTTCAGGCCAGCTGCCTGCTCTCTTGGCACAACAAGATGTGACATGACTGGAACTGGGGAGAGATTAATTGCTATCCCTGATGCTGATTCTAACTCTTTTGTGGTTTCCTACAGTGTTTCTGTAAAGCATGAGATCCTTCCACCCTTGGCAGTAAAGCCAGATGATTTTTAGAGAACAGGGGCCATCTCCTCCAAAGGGAGATGGAGGAGCAGAAGCTAAGTGGTGTCTCCACCCTTGGTGGAGTGGCTGCAGAAAAGTGCCTACTTTGCTCAAAGCACAAACCTGTGACTTTGCAGGTTTTGGGTGCTGTTTGCTATAAATAACGTCTTGCCTGGCAGGCAGTAGAGGGGCTTTTCCATCTGTGAAAGGTAACTAGAGAGTAATCCATCCTCCCCTTCAGGAAAAATGGGATAGGCCACCATGAACTGGTGGTGGAAGTACTTTGAGGTGCTCTGACTGATTGCCCGGGGAGTTGAAGTGGGCGGGTGATCTCTGTACTGCAGAGCTCTAGACCTCTACCTGATGGGTGGTGTGGAGTTGCTCATAATGCTCTACTCTGATGCTGATGGTCCCTAAAGTCTAGATCTGCTTACATCCTAAGCCTTTGTTCTTACCCAACCTCCATAGCGTCTGCAGGTTGCATAAACAGCTCCTTTGCATGGAAAGTTTCAAAATCCACTACGAGTATTTCAGAAGGCTGCAAATGAGCACAACAGAAGCTTACTGTACATGTCATCATTGCTGCAATTAATACACATATATTACAGCATTGATATCTATGATTGCCACTTTGTTTTGGTTACAATCCTCTGCTTTCTTTTTGTTCCTTATTCTCCAGTTCAGGATACCTAACAGATTTGATCAAGTCAATTTTTAGACAATCACAAATTCATTGGACCTAGAGACTAGCTGGCTGCTGGTGGTGTCCCTGGTATGTGCACACACTGCTTCTCATGTTAGGCGCCAGGTTCCACACAATTAATGTCAAGGACACATTTTAGTTCAGTTCAAAAGAGAGAAACCCCAATTCAGAAGGATGTCAAAACAGCCACTGCTCGTGCTAGGTGTGGAAGGGAAATACTTTCAACAAGTCTTTATCCCAGGATTTCAGAGTATGGGGTTTGTAATGTACATAATATATATGTTACAATAATAAATATGCTTTTAATTTCTCTCTTTAAAAGCACTGTTGAGAAGCAGCCATAGCATAGAAAGAGGGGCAATGACAAAATTAAACCTGTGCAGTTAGCCTGCAATACTGCCACTACATTATAGAAAGGTATCTATAGTGTTTATTCACCAGCACTCAAAATATTCCCAAGTCAAAGCATCCCATGGAAGGCAATGGAAAGAAGTTTTCAGAAGGGAGTAAGTGAGATGGTTTAACTCTTTGCCAGGAAAAGACCATTTTCTTTCTGTCCGTTTGGCCAGCTTCTCAGCTGACAAACCACCATTGTCTTCAATGCAGTGACGCTGATCTATACCAGCTTTTCAGCTAATGGATAGTTCACAGGCCACTTCTGGTTTTTGTCAAGTGTAGTCAAGATTTGTAAGTATTTTCAGCTCTCTCTCTCTCTCTTTTTTTTTTTTTAACTTTTTTCCCAACTCTTATACTTGATGGCCTATCAGTTCACTGAACTGCTAGTTAAAATGGTCTGATCTAGAGGAGTAATTTGCATCCTGTAAATGAAATTAAGGGGTGATTAATTTAAAAGGACTAAAACAAGCAGAAAGCTTTCAAGATCAAAAGCTGTTTTCTGAACACCAGCATGTAACAAGTGGCACCGCTCCATGTTCAGGACAGAAACAAAGGCAGTGCTTTCATTGGGGTCATTTTTGCATGGTTATTATTTATTTATTTTTGCTATTCATTCAGCTCAAGGCTGAGCATGGGCTGAGAAAGGAATTTAGGATTACAGCCACCCTCCCAGCATCAGCAAAACTATAAATAGTGTCCAGTCTTTTATTCTTTGAACACTCCGAAGATCCTTGTAAGTCCGCGGAAGTGTTAAGCATGCCAAAGGAGCCTTGAGTGAGCTTTATGAAGCCTTTAATGAATAGACTTCGTTGTGCCTGGTGATTACACAGGTAGATGGTGACAAGGCAGACAGTGTCCAGTCCTAAGAGCAGTCTTTGTGTTTGGGAGATGATTCTTTCAAACCCTCTGTTCTGCTCTGTCTGATCCTTCTGTTCTCTTCCTAGATAGGCTGGACAGGAATAAAGCTACATCCCGTTCTTTTCTGGCTTCAGCAAGGGGGCAAGCATGAAACAGACTGAAATGGGCATTTTCTTTCTGGACCAGTGGTTAGCAGTGAGCACTCTGCTAAAAAGACTGAGTGAGGCCTGGAGGCCCTTCACCTGTTGTCTCCGCTTTCCAGCTCCTGGCACATGGCTATGCTTCGGAACCACAGAATCGATATAACAATTCAGTATTTTTTCTAATTACACAGAGGATATATCATCTACATTTTGCCTGTCTGAGCTTTGCTATTCAAACCAAATAGAATGCTAGGTGTTAACTTGGTAGTTTTTCACTTCATAGCATTTCATGCAAGTAAGAAAATGAAAGACATTCAGCAATAAAGCACTGTCTCTTTCCCTATTAAAACTGTCAGGAGAGTAAACTGAGTTTTTAATGTCTAGGAAAAAAAAACCCAGTACATTTAAGAAACCAAGAGAATATCTTTTGTGGCATTGCTAAAATATATAGATTTTCTCTATAAACTTTAACTTAACACAGAGAGCCTCAAAACACTCTCTTCATATTTTCAAATTGCTTCATGAGTGATGTGATCTGTGGCAAGAAGGGCAGTCATCTAGCCAGCACTTAAGAGTTTCATAAATGCCATCACAAGTATCTGATTGATTTTTAAATATCTAAATATATGCAGTTTTGATTTTTAGATACATTGTATGATGAGGACCTCATCATACAAACCTCAACTGAATTTGCAGGATAAATTATGGCGCATGTAAAGAATAATGGATAAGTGAAACAGAGAATGAAATCTGCCTTTGAGGTGATTGATTGGTCCTGCAGTTCTGACACCACCTGAAGTGAGGTTAAAAGGAGTTTTGGCACAGGGAGGCTGGAGGCAATGAAAGTTTGTGCCTAGTAGCCTTTTTGCCTTTTTTCTTTTCTTTTTTTTCTGTCAAAGATCAATCTGTCAAATGGAAAGAAAAATAGATTTCCTGTCCATTACATATACAAGTCCTTGAATTATCTTTAGCATTGCCTTTTCACTGAACTGTGAGACAACTTAATTTGAAATTACTCTTTTTGGAAATCCTAAACCCTTGACACATTTCATTAGGCACAAAATTATTACAGTTATCAGTTAATTTGTTTGAAGACTTGGTAAACACTTGTTACAAAGAGTTTTAGAGACATCTAGTAGTTAGCAGAAAAGGGAAGCTGTCTCCAGTCTTAGTTTATTTACTTAGCACTTATTAAGCACCACTTCTGTATCTACCCAAAAAAGAAATATTTTAAGCAAACCGTAAAAGTAGGCTTGACCCTTTCACAGGCACATCATAAATCAATTGTTAAAGCAAGGGTGAAAACTCTGAAAGAGGTCAGAGGTGGAAGAGAGGTCATCTCTGAGAAGGGACAGTGTGAAAATCCATGAGGGGTGGAGCTTAGCCAGAGATAAAGGCTGGAAAAAGGAAATTCTAGCAGTGGTAAGGTTCTTACACCATGAAAAGGCCAATAAAATCATAGCTATCAGAGTGTTGAGGTTATTCACAGATCTTTTCTGAATCTGCAGCTCTAATTGCCAGATAAATGATGGCAGCTCCTCTGCCTAGTGACAGGGCATTTTTGTAAGTGGAGCATTTGCTTTTAGTCATACACAAAATCAGTACAACACTTCTACGTGTTTCTCCAAAATTTTACCATTTCTTCAGCTAGACTTTGCTTGACCTAGCTGACATCAGGTCACAGAGGTTTACCTCAACGACATAACAAATTATGTGGGCAAACTTTGATAACTTGGGAGCAAGCACTGTATGTTTGCTGCTATTCCCTGGGAAAGCAAGGAAGTCTGCATATGTTTGACTTCAGTGGTTTTGTCTTCCTGTGTTAACTACCAGTGCATCGCTATGTTCAGGACTGAGTCTCCAGACAGACTTAGGGAAACTGTATAGTGGCATGAGATGGAAATAACTCTCTGAATACATTTGGAATAGCGTAAATAAAGCACTACCAACCACACTAATTTGCCACTTTGTCAGCTGTGAT
The DNA here is from genome assembly GCA_024865655.1 of Emberiza elegans. Taxonomy (NCBI): domain Eukaryota; kingdom Metazoa; phylum Chordata; class Aves; order Passeriformes; family Fringillidae; genus Emberiza; species Emberiza elegans. The sequence goes on along the minus strand of JALJVW010001283.1, from coordinate 24,131,402 downwards.
TTCATCTCATCTTCAGTCAAAAGGCATTAAATGGTGCAACTGTAAGATTTGTTCAGTCTTTTACCAGCCTCACAGTTGTTGGTTTGTTGGTTTTGTTTTGGTTTTTTTTAATGCAGGTTTTAGCTCAAACACAGAATTTCAATGAAGACCTCTATTTAAGCATTTGTTTCACTCAATAGACTAAAGTTTAAATTCCCAACAATTAAAGTTATTCAGATTTAAATGGGAAGATTTCCTGATTGTTTTGTAACTGCACAATTTATAAGTCATAATGACATTCCTTCACTTTGTCCAGAAAAAACAAAGGCTGATTTATTTCCTAATAACAAAAGCAAATGGTGAGGCTGTATGAAACTGCTTCCTTATTTTCAATGGGTCAGTGCCAGGCTGTTAGGTATCTTTGAACCCCTCCTCCCATCTACAGCTTTCCCCTGAAGCAAAGTCCTCCAAAACATTAATCTGTGGAGCGCACCACTTACTGAGTTATACTGGGCACCCAGATACAGTGCACAGTCTGATACCTGCACAGCCTGTTGCAAGAGACCTGCTTGATATTCATTGTCAGCACTGATTGCACTGGGCTTACTGAAACACGGCAGAATGCATTCATCTGGCTAATGTATATACCTTCATTGATGCTGCATTGTGATGTAAACAATGTCCTGTTCCTTCCTTATAGTAACCTAATTGACAGCCAGGCATTTCGAGTGCCCCAAAGGGCTATTGTTGTGGTGAATGCTGTAACAATAGGATTTCATATAGGTTGGGGCTTAAGAAAAGTACAATGTCCTTTTTCTGATATAGAACCAAGAATTGTGTACTGGTCAAAAGTGGGATAATGGGTTCATCATGGAATTAAGGCTTTAGCTTTGTTGGGAATCAGCCACTTATTTTTATACATTTGCTTGTTTAAAATCTTCCCTTTGAATGAAATGCTTATATTGTCTCTAGCTGTATTTTTCAAACCCCACATCTCTTACTCTCCCGACTGAAAGACTCACAAGATGCGAAGCTTTAAACTACACTTACTGCTGTGTGTTGTCAGCCAGTGGTGAATCCCCTGGTGACTTCTGCAGGGACCAGAAGCAAAGCCAACAAAATTCACACCCTTTATCTGAAAAACAATTTTGTTATGCTATTGCTAACAACTCTGCCCAGAAGTGAGAGTTTTAGGCACAGGGGTTATTTCAACCCCTTAATTACAACTGTTTTCTCTTCTTTGCCTCCCCTGGAGACAGAAGCTCTTCCTCTTCCATCTTGCATATTGAGATACTGCCAGTCACAGGCTCTGTTTGAAGATCTGGCCCTCAACCTCTGGAGTCATGAGAAAATACTGAAAAAGGAATTTGGAAAAAAACTGATGTTTGGAAGGTGCTCAACTAAATAAAATTATCTTTGCTGGTTACAGCCTTCTGGTAATGAGAGCATTGCAGTGTCTTCTGCTTATTAAACTTGAAGATGTTTCCCTGATGACCACATGTTTCATGGGGACAGAGGAATCAAGAAGAGGTGGTTGGGAAAATGTTTTAAAAATCTGGAATGAGCACAAATCAAAGTGGACAAGGGGCTGTCATTTGTACTGCTTCAAAGAGGTTGCTCCCACACACCAGCTGGTACTGAACAGATATTCAACCCACCCAATTCCTCTAGCTGAATTCTTAAAAGAGCATTTTGAAAGCTTCTATCCTGATGAGAATGTTTAGTTTCCATAATTGAGAGGATTTTGTTGAATACCCTATAGAAGTCACATGTAAAAGGTGCTGAGAATTCAAAGCCTCATCTGAAATCAGTCTTTTTCACTCTGTCTCAAGTAAGATAACTTTTTCTCTGCTGATCAGTTAAAATTATTTAGGCTGATATTCCCAAAACTGCTAAAGCAGTTTGGCATGATCTTCCTACTGAAAATGAATGGGTCCTGTGTTTTCAGACAGAAATTCAACAACATGTGAAGATCCAGTCTCTAGCATGAAGTGGGATGAGAGTATAATCCTATACACATGGACTCTGGCAGTAGTAAAAGCCCACAACTCCTGTTTTCCTGGGTTCCAACAGATGTACACTTTATGTGAAGTTTGTACCTTCAAGCACATGGAAGTAAATCAAGCCCAGATATTGAGATCTCTCTCTGTCTCCTATGTATGTGTTCAGGAATATGTTTGAATGTTCTTTTCCAAAACACAACATATTTAAAAGCAAGTTTTTCCCACACATATATTAATATGGTCAAAATTAATCTTCACATTGATTATTTTAATGGGTTGAATATGATTTAAGAGGTGGGGAAGAGTGGGATTTGCAATATTTTCCCTCTCCCCTCTTGGGCATACTTGTGAGTCCACATATGCAACACCTTCTTCTCATGCTCTCTTTCCTGGGATTCCTGAAACACACTCAAACAGCTTTGCAGAAATGTTCAGCCATCTCAGTTGCAGCTGCACTGTTGTGATGACGGCAGCTGCTGGGTGAAGGATGGAGAAGCTTTTCTTGGCGTCATTGCCAAGTGTATTAGGACAAGCTATCTGCAGATGTTGAAACTTGATTTGGGTAGAAGAGTAATTTCCTATTAGTATTATTACTAGGGATGGGCAGGTTCACATTGCCTGAATGGGCTCAGACCCAGTAGGCTTGAAAATTCACTAAATATTCACATTATTATTTTGAGTACTTCTGGAAAAGAAGTAAAACCAGCCTATTTTTTGTCAGGGAAAAAAGAAACAAAATCTCTAGTGAAAAGACATAATCCAGGGTGGAGGACCCAATGCAGTGAAACAGAAAATCATAAATAAACGCAGGCCATAGTATATCAGTTTCCTAAATCTAAATTTCTATAAGTACAGCAGGGATTTAAAGACAGGAACTGATGTCCTACAGCCCTGCTATGTAACTGTTTAAAGACCCTCTGAGAATTGCAAAATTAGAGGAGAGAATAGCTCTGAAGCAGTCGGTTGTTTTGCCTGCCTCTGATTTTTGAAGCTGGTAATATTTTATCTGTTTTACATGCAGAAAGTTTCTCCCCAGAGTTTAGCAAAGTCAGTAACAGGAGAGCATTGCAGGAGATTGCTCTCTCGTGATGGAAAAAATAATAATGTTGATGAGTCTGAACTGCAGATGATAGCTGTGCCACGTGTATGGGTGGCACCAGGATAAGCAAGCTTCATTTGCATCAAAGTTTATGTCCAAACACAAGAGCACGCATATAGTGGAAGCTAAGTTTTCAAGCAAAAGGCAGAGTTTGAAGGGGTAAAAAAAGGAGTAGACCCAGTCATGCTTTAGTCATTAGCTTTTAACTTGAAAGTCAACTTTAGAGAAAAATGGTCTGAAGAAGAAGCTATCTCAGCAGGAAAAGGTTGAAAATGGAGCATGACATTTATAAAACAGCCTCTGAGAGAGCAGAAACTCTCCCTCAGACATACCACAGGTTTCCACATTTGTCTCGAGCAAAGTGCAACATGAGGAGCACGCGTTTTACAGTTCTAAGCATATTTAATACAATGTTTTTACAACAGCTGTTGCTTTCATAGAACTTTAACCCCACTGTGTAAATGCATCACAGGGAAAATACTCTGTTGTCTTGGAGACAGCCTTTGCTCGCAAGTCCTTTTCCAGCGAGCTGGTGTCAGCTTTCAGCTCCGGCTGCATTCCAGGCAGGCAGGCACATCCCGGCCTCTCTCTCTCTCCTCTGTTCATTACTGGCCCCGCTGAAGGACGGGGGGCTCAGGAATCCGGGACAATTATGGGAGCTTCGTACCCACGATTTCCATCAGCACACCTGATGAGGAAACGGGAAAAAAAATATCCCTAAATAAGGAAGGGGGGAAAGGGCGTGGAATTTGTAAACGATTTTCTGACTTCAATTTTTAAAATTTTTTCCCTCCCCTTTTTAGTAATGTTTTGTTTATTGCTTATCAGACCTGCTACAGAGCCAGGTGTCTTTTTCCTGCTAAATTTAAGCCAATTTATTGTCTTAGTTGAAAAGTGTTATGTTACAGCTGACACTTGGAAGACCATTGGAGATATCATGTGACAAATTCCTCCAGTTAAAGGACTCGGGAAACCTCTCCTGTCTTTGAGAAAGGTGATACCAGCTAGTGACTTGACCCCTCCAACTCTCTAACATGTGTGCCCACTGCTACAGGTAGTACACAGCAAACACTGCCCTCAGTACTTGTTTGCAGGCACAGCCCAAAAATGTGTTCTAAAGCTCTGTCTTCAAAGCTGGATATATGAAAAAGAAATAATTGGAAAGTTTTTTAACCCCAGAATATCACCTCTGTTTTCACCTCTGTTTTAGACATATGAACGTGCTTGAGATGGCTATGCTCTATGCATGAATAAAAATAGTAAAAAATGATGCTACACACTTTACATATCACCACCAAGTATCAAAGAGATTTTTCAAAACAGCGTAGCTGGAACTTATCCTGCAAAGCACTGAATGCCCTTAAATGCAGTGAATGTTGAAATGACTTAGGTGTCCCAAAAGAACAGTAAAGATCTTAAAGAACTAAGGCCCAAAATCTATTAATCTCTCTGTAAACAGCAAGGTGCAGCCATACCTTTGGCTACTCTTCAGTCAACAGTGCTTTCCTGGATATATAAGCACAGCTTAACTTCCACAATAAGTGTGCTCTTGTACTTGGACATAAGCTGCTGCAAATGGTAGGGGGTGTAAAGATAATTCATATCTAAAAAGTACCCATTGTTCCTGGACATCCTCATTAATGCCCAAATCCAGAATGCAGCCCTATCTAGGGCAACATTTAGTTGCAGTCTATAGTAGAAACATGCATTTCAGATCCCTTGCTTTAAATTACAATTCCAAGGCATATGTTTAACATTAGGAGGTTTCTTTCCTGAACCAGAGCCCAGAAGATTAGCTGAATGTTTTTTCTAAAGGTTTAAAAGTAAAAATTCTCTGTGTCAGACCAGTTGCGTGAGCAAAGATCTGAGGGAGCTTTTTGTAGCATCAACAATGCTTGACTGGAGTAAAAAAAAGCAGTAAGGTCCAACATATTGTCCTCTCTGAAACAGAACAGCCCTCCACAGAAGTAAGAGTTTTGGTTGCTAAACAAAATGGGGATGGAATCCAGGACTGGACCTGTAAATAAGCTCAATTCAGACAAAGGAAAATTAGAGCTATGTAGCATTAAAACAAGGAAGACATCATAGAAGAGCTGTGGATCCTACAGCATTGCAGGAAGCTCTTTCCTGAGTTAGGCTGGGTTTAGGTTTGTGTTTTGTCTTGAGCGTGGCACATCGCATTGATTCATACCTGCTGATGCTCACAAAATGTTGGTTATGAAATGGGGAAGAGGGAAGGTGCCTTCAGCACAGGTCTAGCTTAACTGGCACAGACCAAGGCAATGCCTTCCACTCATGGACAAAGGGCCCAAGAGGCAGTTCAGTCAGCTCTACCCAAGACATGTGGGCTCTACAAATGTCTTGGCTCTAGCCAAGAAAGGTGCTGCTCTTACAGTGCTCCTATTCTACTTGTGAGGAACTTGCCTGCCTGGGCTGGGCAGCCAGAGCAGCAAGCAGATCTGCAAGTACTGCAGTGCATGGCTTCAGCATCCCCAGAGGCCAGGGAACTAGGCTTTCTACTCATCTCTTTGCTCCTCCCCAAGAAAGGGTTTGAGAACACTTGGTGTGGTGCCTTATTCCTTTTCATCTCTGATGATTTTGTCACAGAGGCACACCAGCAAATAAAAGAAAATAAGATCCTAGATTTGCATCTTCCTTAATTTTCTCCTTCTTCTGCTTATTCTGCTGACACCAACAAGGAACAGTGAAGAGTCATGATTGATTTTCCTAAAAATCAATTAACAGTGATCATAATGATTTTCCTGATACATCCAGAGCTGAAGTGAGGAGGATAAGGCCTCTTGGAAGGTGTGTGCGCATCTATCCACAATCTAAAATAACATGCCACATTCTGCAAGCATCACATGCCCACCCTGAATAGAGGGGCCCATTAGGAAGCTGAACAGGTACATGCTGTCAGGCTAAAGCACACTGAGGAGAGCCACTCTGATCTGAGTCACAGCAGAATTAGCACACACTTGACATTTGTGTGTATAGCTTTCCTGTAAAGGAGAAGATTTTCTGATTTCAGTATTACATGCATGTTTGAACTGTGCCACCTCTGACTTGGAAAGTACAAAATCGTTCTGAGTTTGTGCTGCCAGCAGCAATTTTTAAAATTGTTTTGTTTGTTTGTTTTTGGGAACTTTTTGTTTTTGTTTCTGGACAGTCAAAAGTGCACCGAAGAGTTATACACTAAACAGGTAGAAGGTTGCAAAGGCAGCTGCAAAAATTAATGTGACATTTCTGTTGCTTCCAGTGAATACTAAGCCAAGGTGAGCAATTAGAAATATATAGTACCTAATCACATCCATTTTGTTTCTGTAAAAGGGCGATCCTTATCTGGGTTCGAATGAAAACATGCCTGTGAAAGGTTTGTATCCAATCACAGACTATACAATCTGACATATTTCTAGTCCGCGTGAAGCAACCCAGCTGGAACTCCGAGGCTCTGAATGTTCCCAAATATGCAGGGAGACAGGACTATTAATAAATGCATTAGCAATAAGCTTGGCTCAGTTCAAGGTATTATATTTCAAAATAGACTTAGGGGTTTTTTTTGTGGTTTAAAACTGACTGAAGTGAGATGGTTGTGATTTATGTAATGCTAACTCTGACATATAATATTTTTTATAGATTGCACTCCTGCATTTGTATGTAGTTAGAAGCAAAGATGTCCCATTATTTTCAAGATGGAAATACTTCAATGTCAGAGTTATATTCTTGGAATTTCATCTTGGCCTTTCACAATGTTTAACTGGTATTTTATTTATCTGTGTTTGTGACCTCTGATATCTACAATTTCTTATCCTCCATGTCTACTGTCTTTGTCATTTTTTGGTGCAGTTGCAGACTCCTAAAAATCTATGATAAAATGTTCAAGACTGTTTAATTCTCTTGGACACAGAACATCTAACCCCATATTATCAGTCAACATTTTTTCTTTGGTTCTTTCTTTCTGGACTCCAGAAAGAAAAATGGGTGTGTATAGTTCATTATATGAAATCACTGGTAAAAATAAATCACTGGTAAATATTGAGTTTTTCCATCCCTTAGCAAAATATCAAACTAATAAGATGAATAATTTTGAACCCTAGTGTATGCTGTAGCAACGCTATGCTATTTTTGTGGTCGTATTTTTCAATGAGATAGAACAAAAACCTTGATCTTTGAAATGAGAGGTTGCATCAAAACTTTTCCAGACAAGTGGCTAGGTTTGAGCAACAAAAGGAAAACTGCAGCAGGCTCTATGTCCCATTGTAAGATCTCAAAGTGCCTTGCTGCATCTCACACCCTTGTCCAGGCTCCCGGCAGGAGCGAGTCTTCAAGTGCCATCAGCCTTGCTGGTTCTGCAGCAGCCTGTGCCAGGCAGAGCAGCCTGCCCTGGGGCAAGTGTCCCCCGTGAGTTGGAGCCACAGAAGGAGGCATTCAGGGGTCACAGCCTTCTTTCCTGGTGCCTCTCCTGATAGACCTGTTAACTAAACTTCTAGTTCATATGTAAGACTCTTCCTGCTTGACAGTGTGACAGAGCTGTATGTTATGAGGTACTGACAAGAGATTGTTTTAGTAGCCTTTTCTGGGGATGCGCCTTTCAGGTTAAAAGAAAAAAAGAAACTTTTGAATTTTCTGGCATGTGAGCCATTAATATTAGATGAGATAAAGTGTTACAAGATACATTCCAGTAAAAAGCTTTCTCTTCTGAAACCTATGAACTAGTGAAAAAGAAATAAATTTATTTCAGTGGAGGAATCACCTGCAGAAGTGATGAGTCATCAGGTCAAGTTTGATGCACCACTTCTTTGTTTTTTGGACTCAGTGATCTCAGAGATCTTTTCTAACTTAAATGAGTCTGTAATCCCATGATTGGTTGGACTCGTTGCTGAAATTCTTGTGTCCTGTCATTTGTTACTGGTGACAAATCCATCATCAGCTGTCAGATATTTTGGCAATAGGTGGAGCTCAGAATGAAATCATTCACACCTGCAGGTTTTTAAAGACAGTCTCACTGATCTTGGTCAGTCTAGGGGGTACTAATGTAAAGGGAAGGAGGGGATTCCTTGTGTTTAAAATGGGTGTTTAAAAAAGATTTTTGCTTGACTTACGCAAAATGAAAACTTAGATCAATAGAATCAGAAACAAAATTCTTTTCATGAAATGAAGCATTTTCTTATGACTTTTCCTACTTTTTAGTAACATAAAATATCAAAATACCATGTATTATCATTTGTAATCATTTAAAGAACATCAAGTGAAATGTTTGACACACAAACAGTCTCTCAGGTGAATTTAATGCAGATGGAAGAGCTTCAATAAACAGGAGCATTTTTTTCAGCAAAAAGACCATTAGATACAATATATTCCCCTTTTCCAAATTAATTATCCATCAAGGGCCCAATCAGTAACACAGACTCAAGTTGAGCACTTGTTAGAGCCTGTGGGACCCTTGCCAGAGCTGGGATTCCAAGGCTAATCCCTCAGGGAAGTATTGTAACAATGGTGCTGTGCTGAAAGACAAAAAAAAAACCAAAAAAAAACCCAAAAACCAACCATGGGAAACCCTCCAGGTACTTCTTGTAATTAGATACAAATTCAGGATCATTTTGAAAAGCAAAGAAATAATTACCTTCATTGTTTCATTTGGAATGCTGAAAAAACCCAAAACATCCTGGTTTTCAGCAAGCTCCCTGAGTGTGCTGAAGAATGTGCAGTACCCACTTGGCTAGTCTGGCTGGAGCTGCAGCTGAACGATGTCTGTGTCTTCTGCTGGTCACAGAGGTGGAAAGAACATGTCCAATGGACAGTTCAGTCACATGGAGACTAGCCATAGGTCCCAGCCATGCTGATTATTCTGCCCATAGCTCCACACCTCACCCTTTCCTGCATTTCTTACACACCAAATGGTTTTCCAGTCTTTGGAAGAGTTTGAGGTCTAGAACAGGTAGGGGTGACTGTGGTGAAATCACTGCCCTCAACACCTGTTCCAAAAATAACAAGTGTGTCTGATTTCCCTTCTCCAATCACCTCTCTGACCTGGACTTCCATACAAGTACAAAGCTATTTTGGGAAACAATTTGCATCAGAGTACATGAAATTCACATTAAATAGCAATTATTTTTATTTAACATACGCATTACATACTAAGAATATGCTGATGAATGATTTCTGGGTTTGTCAGTATCTGTCACTAGAATTACATTCCTGTGGAACCAAAGCAGTGAGGAGATCATCAGTCTCCTGAAATGATGTGCAGCTCATCAGCTCTCATTATTCTCATTAGTTCTCACTTGCAGCAGCATGAACTTCTGGCCCACAGAAGGAGCTGCTCTCTACTTCCACTAGGTATTATTAGTTGTTTGGTCTAGTTAAGAGAGGGCCTTTAAGGAACTTTCCCAATCACTCCAACACATGGAGTTTCAGGTCACAGACTGGTCTCAGGGCACAAAAAATACATTCCCTTACGGTTAAACTAAAGAAGAGAACATCACTTAGCAGCCTGCTGACTGTATTCCCATTGCTAATGGACATGTAGCACAAACCAGATCAGAGCTACTCTGAAACAAAACTCCTGAAACACACCTGTGGTGAATGTCCTCTCTACAGTGCTGCTCATGTTGTGCTCTAGAAGTTGCTCACTCACTGGGTACGCAGGTGTCAGGTTCACTGATGTACAATAGGTTGTTACCTGTCAATGTGCGATTTTCTGCACTTCTGTCCATCAAAGTGTCGAGAATTCACATTGTATCCTCAAAGGATGATTGTAGATCATTCCTGATGTGACTATCTTTAAAGATGCTATATTTTTTTCCCTAGGAAGATTCTTTATTTGTTCCCCTTTGTCCCAATGACCTTGCAACATGACAGGTGTGCTCAGCTCCTACCACCACAGACTTTTGCTCTATATGGCTTTACCTACTCTTTCGGCTCTGAATTCACTTACAGACTGCATTCAATAACAGCTTAAAGATAACAATTGGACAAAAAAAAGCCAGTGAACCTATCAATGGATTAATAAAACATACAAAATCACTATATAGAAAATTCCACCATCTCTTCACTTTAGGCAGTCACTTCACAACTATCCTCAAACTGTTGACAGACTTTTCTGCTGTATTTGCTTATACAAAATGTGTCCAGCAGCCAGTTATCTCCTTTTACCTCCTGGGAACCAAAACATTTTTTCTTTTAGGAAAGGTTTTGTTAGGATACAACCCAATCTTCCCTAGAAGCTGAAGAGCTATATACATCTCTTTCCCAAAAGCACAGCAAAGAGAGCACCCTTGTCCGTCATTAATGACTTGAAAGTGCCAAATGTTCTCCTAAGCTAGTGCTTGCTTTTTGCTAAGCCATGCAGTTGTGTTAGAGAGAGTTCTGTGTAATCCATGACTTAACGACATGGAGCCCTGACTTTTAAATCAGGACCTTGTTATTACAGTCCTATTGTTAGCCACACGTGGCAGCATTAGAGAGATACTATTGTGTATTCTGACTTTGTTAGGACATCTAAACCCTGTCTTTGATGTTGTGTGGTGATAAAAAGTTTACAAAAGCTTGAAATGCAAATACATTAATCTATATATTGCTCAGAGGATTTAACAGCTTTTGTAGGTCTCAGAAAATAAGACAGGTGGTCTTACAGGCTGCACTCATTATTGCCTCAGTTTGTGATGCTTCAGAGGAAGATGCACTGAGGTAAAAAAAAATGTGCTATTTTTACTCAGTAGTTTATGCTAAAGGTTAAATTTCAACAGCCTAGTCTTGTGAAGATTGATAGTTTCATCAGATTGTTACAAATATTTTAGTACAAAACTACCCTTTCACTACAAACAAAACAAGCAGCTACTGAATCTTCTTTTCATCACCAAAACAAACAAGCAAACTAAACTTTACAAAAAGCAAAATTTTACATCTGGGAAGTGATCTGGAATGAAATGGCAAACACAGAGTGGTTAAGTCTGTAATTTCATATATTTTCTTACTTTATACTAAATGTTGTTTGGAATATAGTACTGTGTAGGCTTGATTTACACCTAGAGTTAGGAATGTGCTCACATGCTACTGTTCTTTATGTACAGCTTTTGGCCCTGGCAAAAAGCATCTGTTTCACATGGTAGAAAATTGGAATCAAATTGACTTGGTTTAAATTAGTTCATTATGTGCTAAGTAGTGGTTTGGAGCTGTGGGTGTCATTGAAATGTTTTTCTTGTCTATAGAAAACTAGGAAATTAGCTAAAGTAAAGGTGGAAAATATTAACTAGTGCCAACAGCACTTGAAAAGAATGGCTGGAGGTGTCAGGTCTTCACTACATGAATCATGTCAGATTAGTAGCTGCCTTTCCTGAAGTCCACCTGTAATAGAGGGGTTTTGATGAGAAATAGATTTTAAAAAATATGTGAAAGATAAATGAGAATATGAGTTGCACTTCATGTAACCACAAGATTTAGCAAACACTGTTATGTCCACAGCAAATTGTAACTGAATCCCACTGATTTCTTGGGACTCATGAAGAAATTCAAGTAAAAAGGACATTGCTGGAGGAAATACTATTGTAATCAGCATTTCAGTAGTTATGCTAAAAGTGTTTTGCTATTATATGAGATATATGGTTTTAATGAAAATCTGCTTTTGCAAAAATTGTACTTCAGTGGTTCAGGGGTTTTCTGCTTTCATGCCATGCTGTCTAGGAGGCATGGAGAAGTGGTGACTGTGGCTCTTCCAAGGAGCCAGGAAATCTGATTGTGAGCGATCTCACAGCAGGAGCACCATCTCTGATCTCTGACCACTAGCAAGTCATGCATCAGGACATTTCCAGACACTGAAAACTCACCCTAAGCAAGTAAGCCAGCTGGCCAGCTATCTGAGTGATGTGCTGAAAAACATGTGTTGTCTCACTGATGAAGGAAAATAAAACCAAATCCAAGTTTAAAGATCTAGGCATCTATTTTTCTTTTCTAATTTTCACCTTAAAACATTTCAGTCTGAAGCCAATAAATGTTATTCACATGAAAGCACAGCTATTGAGCAGGAGCCCTTTGTCCAGGCCACTGCTCCTCTTCAGAAGAGACTGCAAAGCAATTACTTACCAGCTTTTGGCCTACCACGATGCAGAAACAAAAGCTGGTACTGACTTCTTTCTCTCAGAGCTGTTACTTCATCGTACGCAAGCACCACTATTTATTTGTGTCCTCAGACACACCAAACATGACTCTCATCAGCTCTCTGCTCCCTTTCTGAACACCCTCTCTGCTAATTCTCTGCAGCCAAAGCCCTCAAGTCTCTGGATGCAGCTTTGGTCCCTCCTCTACTTTAAACTTCAGTAAAACTTCCCACCTACCCCAAAAAATCCAAAAATATATTTGGCATCAACAGGAAGCATCCTAATGGCAGAGGACATTGTTTTGCCACCTAATAAAACCTTGTAGTGCTGCATGCAGAGCCTGTCTCTCAAGCATGAGAGGTGTGTGATGTATTTGGAAAGCACACACAAGGGAAAGCAAAATGCTTAGATTGGGCAGAGCAGTAGTCTTAGCAAAAGGGTTAGGAGGGCTGTGGCCCTGGCACAGAAGGAGAGCTGGGGTATGATATGACACATCTGTAAAATCATAAAGGTAATGAATGACTTGGATGTGAGAACCCTGTCCAGGATCCTCAGCATGTTGCTAGAGCCAGAGGACACTCCATGACCTTCATGGATCACCTCATGTCAGATGAAAAGGTATTCATTTACAGAGCACACAGTGAACTTCTGGAAGTTGCTGCCAGAGGAGAGTGAGAAGGCAGGTAGGACCAGCAAGGCCTCAAACAAGAATAGGAGAAATTTGTGTGCAGTATCTGTAATCTATATGTGAACACTAAGAAGACAAGGCAGGGATATAGCCTGTCTCACCCCTTGGTGATGTTGGGAAAGAAGATGAGGAATGGCTCCAAAGTGTTCAGGCTCACAAATTCACCTCCAAAACAGGACCTTCCCTTGTGGATAAGCATCTTGAAAATTGTCCTAAAGCTGTACATGGGTTACCAGCATTTAGGAGAATCCTTGAAATATTTAATCTGTAACACAGGCTACAACACAGAAATCAATAGCAGAGGCTAGAGCTTTCTAAGACATAGGTAGAAATTATTCATTTTTCCTGGAATTATTTCCCTTTTCAAAATTGTGACAAGTATTCTTGTTATGCAGTGTCTCTGAAGAACTGTTCTTCTGCTCCCATGGAGACATAGCTTTGGTCATACCCCAAAGATACCATTTGTGTTAATACAGCATCATCATTGTCATTGTATGTCTGCATATCTCCTGATAGTAAAACACATTGAATTCAGCTAATTTATTTTTTAATCCTTGATATTAAATGTTTAACTTTTTTTGCCCTGGTTTTAAAAAGAGCTATTGCAACCTTCCAGCCTCTTACTGCAAAAAAAAAAAAAAATAAAGCTTGCTAATGTTTCCCATCCCCAGATGCCAGACAACCTTCAATCCTGGACACAGGATTCAGAAGAGAATATATAAATAAGATATTAATTCTGCTGTTTCTAAGATGTGTACATTTTTTGACATACATGGATTTGAAATTTGAGTAGAATCATCAGTGGAACTGTGATACAGAAACAAAAAAGATTTGGTGGCTTTCAAAATTTGCTGTTCACACAGCTTTGACTATGCCCAGTTGTGATTGACATCCTTATGTTGGCAATAAGGTGTTTATAATTGGAAAACAGTCTTTGACTGTAGAGAACTTATTAGTAATTTCCCTCTCACACTGGATCCCTGACTCTTGAACTGACTGACATACATGTAAGACCAGATCTCAGATCACTTAGCTCCATATGCATTTTAGAGGTCCTATTTTCCAGTTCTGGAATGTAAACATTTGTCAGACTCATTTATCCCACCACCCCCCCTTTTTTCTTTTCCTAGCAGATTGGATTACTGCAGCATGGTCTGCAATAACTGGTATGGTTTATGTTTAGCACTATGCCTTCTTCCCTTCCTCATGTTTATGGCATTGCTTCTGCTCTTACACAGCAAAGCACGCTACCCTTAGACCAGGCCTGTGCTCTAATCTCAAAGTGGAATTTCTAGCGACAGTACTGTCTGGAGCAACAGGCCTTCTCATGTACATCAGGATACCTCTGAAAGTCCAGCCAGGAGGGCTGTGGGCTTACTGAGGGCATGCACGTGTCAGTGTGGCCACATGGGCTTGTCATTAATGAGCAGCAACAAGCCTATCAGTAATAATGCAAGCGTTCAAGCAAGGACACTCGAGTTAGGAAAACTCTTATTACCTATCTGCATGTTTGCAGCCAGTGCTGGAGGAGACTCTGAGGTTCACAGATCTGCTGTGGGTGCATCCATAGACTGCCTGTGCAGCTCCCTTGCTCTCTAGGTGGAAAACCAGGGATCTACAGACACCCCAGAGAGACACAGAAGATGCTGAACTATTATACAGTTGCTGGTGTCAAGCACAGGGCTAAGGGTTTGGAGAGCTGAAGGTCTGTGAGATGGGCATAGGTGCGTAGGAGAAGGGACACACACTTGTACAGCCCCTTCATAAAATACTCCTTGTCTTAAAGTTTATGGTTTGAGAAAAATTATGGCAAAATCTTGATGTTATTTTGTTTCTAGCAGAGATGCCTTGCAAAATACACTTTTCAAAATGATGGACAACATCCAAGATTTTCTGTATGGAAATAGTTCAGAGGATCAGACCTTCAGGCATTTTCAAGGCAACTGAGCAAAGGTTAATTTCATTAACTCATTGTGATGGGTTCATGTCATAAGTCCCACTTCTATACTTTTTGGGATCCTGTAAACTTTGTCAACAGCAAATCAAAGACCTTGCCACAGATTTTAAATAAATGTATAAACTCTCAGTTTTAGCATGGTTTCTCCTTGATGCTTTTCAGGATAAGCAGTAAACTAAATACCAACTATGTAAAAATCACATTTTGTTGCCAGGTAACTTATTCTGTTTTCACTGGAATAACATGGAAAGTTTGGAAGATATTTAGCTAGGATTGAAATCAGACCCTAGTAACTGGTAAATGGCCCTTAATACTGTGCCAGCCTGATTTCCCGGCCTCAGGTGGCTGGACAACTGTAGGTAATGTGCAGCTGAAGGATAATTGTTATAAGGTCAATTGGCAGTAAGGTCAACATAATTTAAACAGAGTAGCTTTTCCCATCACAGTTTACACTGTCTTGGAATAAGTGGAATGACATGGAAGTGATGTCCACAAGGAAGGGGAATTCAATCCTTTCTGACTCAGAGCACTATATATAAAACTCTTTTTCAAAAGCAGCTGATGTTTCAGCACTGAAGGTCGCTCCAGCTGCTAAAGAAATGAATTATGTAAAGAGACAGTGCAACAAGATGGATGTGAGAGGTTTGCATCTGTTTTGCTTGCAACAGAAACTTTCTTACATGACCCAGAGAAATTTTTCTTTATGTTGTGTTTCAGAGTAACGCTTGCCTGGATTGAAGACAGCACTCACAGGCCAGGTGAGGGTGCAGGAGCTGGTGGTTTGACCAGCTAACTGGTTTTGGCTCAATCAGATGTACAATGGGAGAGACATAATCCTGTCAACCATTGTGCCTCATTACTCAGAGCTCTGAATATATCCTCAACTTGGCTATTCTGATGGTAGTAATGCAAAAATAAGCAAATCAAACTAAAGAAATTTGTAGTAGTTATTTTTTTTTTTTTTTTGCTTACATGTCGTGTCTGTGTGAACCACTGGATCCTGCCCACTTCCCTACTTTAGCTGGGAGCTGTGTATGGGACAGTGGCAGCTGCATTAGGCTGAAAAAACAAACTTGGGGCCACTGTAAGGATCTCCATTCCAATTGCAATTGTGTGTTGAAACACCTTGGGACATAATGATATTAAAAATAGGAGTATGAGCAGTGTAAGAACTGTAGGAGCTAAGCTAGGTACCTACCTCCCAATACCTTTTCTCACAATAGTAAGGAAAAGAGGCAGTTTGTGGGAAAACAAAAGTTTACTGAAGACTTTTCTTTCACTCCCCAAACAGTAAACTAAGAAACAGCAGCTTGGAGCAATGCTGAAGGGCCACATCTCTTGAATTAAATTTAAAAATTAACATTAACCCCATGAAGGGAGCAAGAAGATTTTTGAGATTTATGCAGCAATTTACTCTTTTAAAGTAGGAGGTTGTACTTTCGTTTGATGGTTTACCTTATGGCACATTATGAGAACAGCCTTATTTCCTGTTTGGTAAGCAAACACAGAAAACAAAAGATGGTCTTTGGGGGCTGAACTTTGTTATTCTGAGTGCAAAGATTTGTCAAAGAACATAGAATAAGCACTCTTCAGCCTCATGGATTTCTTCCTTGCTAGCAGCTGGTCAGTCACAGGTGCTGGCAGAAACCCCAACACTGAAATGTACTGGGAAGGGCTTTGTTTTTTTATCACCGCATCCAGAGAGTTCCTAATTTGCTCTGGTTTAAAGTGCTCCTTGTGCATACAGTGAAAATAAAAAGAGCTGCAGAAGGAACATGAATAAGTACAGAAGAACTTATTTGCAAATACAACAGCTAAGGGAACATTTGTGCAACATTTGTGCACAAAAGACAGTGTCTGGGGTACAATTTGATTGTCATTCACTTTCTAGCCTTCCACAAATGGAATTGTAGCATCTCTGTCCTCTGGTGTACCAGTGGAGCACATGGAGAGCTGAAAAAATATTCTTTTTTAGAGGGTATGGGAGCGTGCCTGGACACTTGGGAAAACCATAGGATAGAAAAATAGTTGAGCAGTCTCATTACTTCTGAGGGACATCCAATAACCTTTGTGATGCCAGCACCTTACCACAGAATTTTCCTGGAAACTGGAGCCCTAGTGGGCACATGGTTCTCACAGTAACATCAGGAGGCAAAGAGAGCTGCCACAAGGCATCTGAGGTAGTGCTGGGAAATGTCTCCAGCAGGAGACAGAAAATCACATTTGGAGGTAATGTGCTTCTCCCATCTCAGTAAATAGCATCAGGCTATAGTCACAAATAAGCTGTATCAGACAGTGTCGGTTTTGGGGCTGGGCAATAGCCACAGGCCAGAGGGAAGCAGTGATTTCACTGTGGGGTCGTGTATGGGAGTTTGTTTTCATTTACTTTTGTTTTTACAACCTAAATGACATTTGCTGTGCCAGGAATGTAATTATTTGGAAGCTCAGTTTTCATCAGTTTAAAGTCGAAAAGGCCATCATTTTTTTGTAGGATAGGGGACTGTAATGAAATTTTTGAAAGAAGAAGGCATATTTCAAAGTAAACAGTTCAAATTGTGGAAAAGAGAAAACAGCACGGGTTCTGGTATCCCTGACAAATCTGCTCTCACCCTGTGTCCCATTTCAAGTTTACACACTGTACTTCTTCAATGCCAATACAAGCTTTGGTGGACATAGTAGGTAGCACAAAGAATAAATATCCCTTTGAAAATAAAAAAGCAACAATTTTTTTCCAGTCACATCTGTGTTTCCAGATGGCATTAACTGACTACCAATATGAAAAAAAGCTATTTCAATTATCTAGCTCTTACAGTAAAAATATTTTTTTGCAGAGAGATTAATGTGTGAGGCATTGCATGGAAAGCACAGAAGTTCTCCATGGTGATGAAATTTTCATCTCTTTACTGAACAAGACTTGTGGCATTATGTTTTAGATGGTATTCCACAACATTTTTTTTCTAATAACCGCTGATTTTGCCAACATTCAGCAGTTTTATCTGTGCTTGTAACTAAGTGTTTGTAGGTTTCAGATCTATGTTCCTTTTAAGGCTTTTCATAGTTATCTGCACCTCTTTTTTCCCCATTTACTGTAGCATAGTAAAGCATGGAACAAGTAGTGGTTTCTGGAGTTATATTTTTTTCAAATGCATTCCAACTTCTCCAGACTTGTCAGATTCAAGGAAGGAATAAGAGATGAGCGCAAAGTGAGGGCAGGGAGATGAGAGTAATGTAGCCTTAGGAAACCCAAGGCTTTGTTCCAGATCTGTGTAGTAAGACAGACAATATGAAGTGGAAGATAAAGATCCATCGAGAGGTCTGAGTGACAAATGACATAGATATATCTCCCAAGGTGTACAGTGTTCTTGGATCCTTTCAGGAGAACAAGATCCTTATATTACTTGGCTGCTTATCTGCTGTTTTCTGGGTGGCAATGGATAAGATCTTGCTGATGCCTGTGAGAATGATTGAATTCAACCTTAGGCAGAAGATTGCAATGATATAGATAATCTGGTCCCTAAAGTAAGTTTGGTGGCCTCAGCTAATTCAATTTATGGGCTGCTTTTCTTATTGAGAAACTTGCATTCACCAGTGGCTTGATCTACAAACGGTGCTAAGTCTTCCAGCTACGATTAATTTCATGCAAAGTTGATTAATTTCATGCAAAGTTCATGCTTGCACCTCTGAAACTCAAGCCTTACGTATGATGCATGAAGAATCTGCCACATTCAGTTTCCCATTATCCAGGGGCATAAAAGTGATTGAAGGAGGGGAGAAAAAACAACAACCCCAAACTTCATAAACGTTCATTAAAGTCCATCATCAGTATCTAAGCAGCATGATAGCATAAGGATATGTCAGTTGTCACTTTGTAGCATGCATGTTTTATTCCCAAATCACCCCAGTAACCTAAATAAGAAAGGCAAAATGCACAAAGAATACAGCCATCTGGAATACATAATGTGGAAAGATCTGCAATGCATTATATGGTCTGGAAAGTGGCTGGTCGAATTCCAGAGAGCTAAGATAGACTTCAAAGTCTGGCCGCACATCAGTGAAACTGCTGATCAGCTCAGATATTTAAAGTGGGTGTAGATGAATGAATTTATTACATTTTTTATTTGTTGCATTCATATGGGAAAACATGTCTGTGGACAGGTTCTCCACTGATTTCATGCTTGGTTCTTTTATTTGAACTGTATAATATATTTTCATAATTTTACATCATCTTGCAGTTTTTAAAATGGAGTATTTACACATAATTTATAATGCCATTGTACAAGAGAGGAAAAACCCAAAAAGCTCAAATAATAGTAAAGAATTAGACATTACTCAAATACCTTAAAGAAAGGTTAGACAGATTTAATTTTTAAAAAATGAAAGATGAACCAGGCTGGGTTTCCACCTTTGTTCGGTTTTAACTAAACTCAAAAACATCCACCATTTGGGATTTTTCATATTTTAATTGCAAACAGCTTCCTCCTAAATTAATTGATATGTCTGACTATTATTTACCCAGACTTCCAGCTTTTCTACATTTGTTGGAGAAAGGGAAAGCAAGATGAAGCCATATAGTTCATCGTTTTCATGTGCTGATCCTAGAACTTCATGTATCAGACCTGGGATTTGATGTTTTCAAGGTGTATTTTACCAAGGTCATGGATAAAACAATGAATCTCCAAACTTTGATCATCTCTAATGGCACAAGTGGATTATTCTACTCTTCTTTTTTTTCTTCTGAATGTTGGTTTTGTTGCAATAGCTCATATAAAACATTATTTACTAGGCTCTCCAAAAATAAAACTACTCAAACTAAGCCTAATCTTACTATTTTACCTGTTATTTAGACACAGAATTTATCTATGAGTCATAAATAGGTGATTTTTACCGTAAAATACCACCATTATATTCATGACAGTTTTTTAACAAATTAGTTAATTTGTGTTAACTTTTGTACTGAGTATTCTTCATTATGCAATTCAATTTCCTGTTTTTACAGTGCAAGTGTCAAGTAAACTTCTGGGAAAGCTGTTTTTTAATTGACATTTTTAATTGACTTTTTTTTTAATTGTGGTGTAATACATCCATAGGACTGCTTGCACAGAGTAAGAGAACTGCCCATGGGAAATGCATTTGCAACTGGTTTTAAGGTTTAACCTTCCCCGGGCCTGTAACAAAATCCCAGTTTATTTCATGCAGTTTCCCATCCTTCAGTCAGGCTAGCACTCACCCAGGAAAATGCAGCCAAATTCCTTCAAATACTGTCAATAGCTAGATCAGCATATACAGCACCACAGAAATTGCACCCCCTCTTAAAACTGTCTCCTTCCTTTCAGGAAGATAAGAATAATTCTCTCAAAATTGCGATGACCTTGGAAGATAAATTATGCTCTCCACAATATTTTTCAAGCCATTAATGAAATCACTGAGGGAGGTGGATATTTTCTGCAAAATGGACATGGTTAAGGACTGATAATTGCAGTTAGAGTGGACTTCAAGCAACTGTGACCGCAGATCAAGCGATTATTTCAATGACCATCTCCCTACCAGGGGACTTCCTCCAAAGTTCTCTGAAGCCTTTTCAGCAGTGCATTCTTCACCAAGCCTCAAAAGCTGAGCTTTGAGGTGATTTACCTCATTCTTGCCAAGAGCTTTGAAATATCCATAAGGGCAATCCCTATGGACATTTGACTCATCAGCTTCCTGTTTCTACTGAAACCCAGATGTAAGAAATAATCTACTATGGCTGGAGAAGAAAAAAAGAAAGAAAAAAGTTGGCTGAGTGTTTTAAAATCTTCACACACCACGGAAGTTTTGGTGTCATTTTCCTCATGTTTCATTCATACCTTTAAAAGAAGAGGAGAGGAAAACATGTACTTAATCAAAATCCCAGCCGCACTTCCTGACCCTATGTGTTTTGCAGATGGGAAGACTTAGAAAACAGATTGATTTTTAATCAATGTTAAATAAAGAAGAGCATCTGCTTCATGTAGTAAAAATGTACCCTGTAGTCGCAGTCATCTGGCACAGCTGCTGCTGACATCACTGACTCAGTGACAAGGAAAGTGTGGTGGTAGCACAATGCACACCAAAGGTGGAGAAAAGGGGTACCTGTGACAGAAAAAGTCAGTATTCAAGAGGTCGTTTACCACACCTGGGTGCAAGACATTGGATGAAGGGAGTAATTCCTCATAAAATCCATGAAAAATAAAAAAAGCCTTCTTTACAGTAGAAACAGATAAAAAAAGCTCAACTGATTGAATAGCTTACCTTTCTAAAATTACTGTGGACTGGGTCTAAACTTTGTTGTTTGGTTGCAGTCTCATTGTCTTTAAAGCAAAGGAATGCAAAATCAGAAACGGCTTGGGTAATTAGCTGGAACATTTTATTCCCTAGTACAACTTGCTATTTGCAAGTGCAGAAATTCCTATTTGAGAAGGAGGAGCTGGAGCTATTTCTGCCTTCAAGAAAGGCAAGTAGCTATAAGTACACTGCCATGATCAGTTTCAGTTATTTTCAAGATTGAGAAAATAAAATTGCAAAAACCATAAAAACAAGGTGTTTTAAAAACCATGAATAGAAAACAAACATAATGGTTGATATAAACAACGTATCAGTAACTTCAAGGCTAATTTTTATTAAGTCATCCAGAAAAAATACGAGAAGTATTATGTTTACAAACATATAGGTTCTCTTTTAGAATGAACGACTCACATAAAAGAAATGTTTCCTAGATAACTAGCTTCCAAGAAAAATAGTTTAACCAGCTATCAAAAGGTATGAAAAACATGCTAAACTAAGAACAATAACATGAACCTGTGTGCAGTAATGTTTTAAAGAGTCTGAAGTATACTCTATGTAGCTATTTTGGGAAGATGTTTGGAACTCATTCAAAAGATATGGCTGTTTAGATGAAAGTCAAGAGTCGCTCCAGTTAATCATAATGGGATTTGACTTAAAGGCCTCTCCAGGCCTACCTTTTAAATTGAGGCACTGAGGGCTGTTTAGCAGAAGCATAAGCTAAAATCATACACCATTCTCAAAGGAGTGCTAGCAGGTAAGAAAAAAGGTCTGAAAACCGAACCCTCACCCACTCCCCGCCCCCCCCCAAAAAAAAAAAAAAAAAAAAAAAAAAAAAAAAATTCAGGGTCTTGTTTCAAAGTCTCTAGGACACAGCAGTCTTTGTCTCTTGAGCATTTTCTGGCAGGCCAGGACTTTACTTTGGCAAGTGTAGAACCAGTTTAAGAGCAAAGACTTGACTTTCTTATCAGCTACCTGCTGCTTATTAAGAGCATACTCAGTCTTGTCTGTGCTTGCTGAAACATGCCATTTCAGAGGTTCTAGAGTCACTTTTGGAGTCACTTTTAAGGATACAGGATCTGCTGAAGATCCTTCAGAGATCTTAAAGAAATCCAGATTACCTTCACCACCATTTAAAAGAAAGGAGGGGGGAAGGTCAGATATATCATCTCCTTGCTAACAAAACAAAAACTGTTCTGTAGCAGCTGGGAAAAAACAAACTGACCCTGCTTCTTCCTGGGGGCCAGAGTACTCCTACTCTCCTTTCCCAGAAGCTGCAGCTTCTAGCTCTTCCCTAACATAGCTGTGGGCTTTAAATCAAATCCCTGTATTATGAAAATTAGGACTGTGTAGGAGGAAAATGTCCATATATAAAAACATATTAAGGCTAGCACTGGAAGGAGAAAGGGGAACTTGAGAAAAGTGCTAAACAATTCATCTGAGGTTTCTTGGGTTATAGAGTCCTGTACATCTTAAAATGGTCATATTTGGCAGCCAGTCAAGACCAAGTTTGCCAGTCACTGAAAGTTTACTGAAAGTCTGAAAGCTGGACGCTTATCTGTTGGGTTTGGTTTTACATGCATGCCTTTCTCTTTCATCTTCTTGTCCTGCTTCATGTTTTTTCTTATTCTTGTTTAAATGTTCCAATTTTTAAATGTCCTAATAATCCTTTGAAGCATTTAATTTCCTCTTTGCCAGTCTAAGCCAAAACACAGACTATATTCCATTTGACTGATGTTTGACCATGAGGATTTTCGTATCTATGTTTGCACACACACACACATACATACACACAGTGCAGGCACACACATACCATGCTTCAGAAACACACCAATCTGTTACAAATCTGAAAGCAATCTTCAGCCCAAATTCCTCAGGAGCTCATTCAGGGAGTTTTCAAGGGCAATAGAAGAATATCCCTTGTGTTCACAATTATTTAATGGAGAAACATCTAGATTGCTTTCAGAGCTCCATCCAGCAGAAGACTGTGTGTGCCACTAGAAAAATAAGCTTTTTCTGAGAAGCACTGTTGATGAAAAGCTGAACTTATTTTGCCATGCAAACTATGCAATTTAATGTGTACTTCCCTTAGGAGGTGGCATGGAAAAAAAGACCTAACTGAAGTCTTCTGATCTAATGCCCAAAATATATTGCATTTATTTGCTTTATATATTTTAATGGAAAAATGTCTTTTGAAAATGTTCACATTTAGACATAAAAGAAACCAAATAATTTAAAATAATTACGTTGTAAATGTCCGTTTTTAATGAGTGAAGCAATGAAGCATATAGAGCAGGAGCATGGCAACATTGTCAAGCAGGTACCCACTTTATAAAGATGCACTCCAGCAGCAAATATTTTTTAAAAGCAAATCATTGAAGGGATATTATCTTTTTGTGTCTGTAGTCCATTTCTTCCCTTTTTTGAGGAAGATTTCAGAGCACTTAGCTTGGTCTCCTGGAAGTCTTGCAACAACCGACCCCCATATGTTTCTCCACTGCCCCATCCAAGAACAATTAAATTCTCACAAGGTTTTCCTTGTGAGGCTCTAACCTTTCTCCACAGTTTTTTGTTGTTTATTAGATAAACTAGAAAAAATTTGCAAAGCAATTGGGAGCTCATTAATACAGAACAAAACTGACAGATTCTATCTGTATATTGGTAGGTTTATGCAAAAAAAAAAAAAATTGAATTCTGATTGTTTGATACAAACCTGCATGTTGACTAGAAACTTCCTTATTTCTGTATTGAATAAAGCAGTGATGAGTTTTGCTTTCTGATTGTTTCTGCTTTCCAGAAGGCCCTCCTGCAGCCCAGTCAGTCCATGACATGAGGCATAGTAAGCCAAGCAGTGTGCTGCTGCTCCTTTCAAAGGAACCCCAGCCAGCAGGACACCTGTGGTGGGTTTTCTTCACAGGCAGAGAAGACCACTACAATATACGAGGGAAATGCAAAAGGAGTACTTGTTCCAGATACCCTACACCAAGCCCCTGATGAGCTTTCTTTCCTTCTTTCCTCAAGGAGCCCCAGCTTGACTACAGACAAGGAGAAATACTCAGTATAACGCTGAATACTGAGAATACTGAGTATAACACACCCGTACTCTCTCAGGAAAACATTTCCACTGTGCTCCCTTCTAGTCTGAAAATTTTTTGGCAGAAATCTTACAATTTTTTGGTTTGTGTTTTTTATCTACCTTATAAATGATACAGGAAACAGTGAAGCCCAGAGTCCAGCCTAAATGAAGAGGATCAGCTAACACATATACATCTCTTTCTTCATGTCTGGTTGTGTTGCCTTTTGCCCAACCTGGAAATGAAACTCAAGATAATTTTAGCAAGGAGGTAATATAAAAGAGGATCTTTATTTAAAGGCCTTCAGGAAAATTTAAGCGGAAAAATGTCCACAAAAGCCCCCTGCACCCACCATGGCCGAGTACATTTTATAGGTTTTAGGAAATTAGCATAATTGATAAAAAGCACCAATTAGGAGGGCAAGTGGTGATGCCATTCCCCCTGAGGTCAAGCCCTTCTCTGGAGCCCCCTTCAGCTCTATCTGTGCTCTGTCCATGAGAATGGATCTCAAAGGGCTGCTCTCAGCCTTGGTTCCCAGAAGAACCAAGGTAGCACAGGGCCTTGTACCTCCCAGGGCTTGGAGGTCTGGAATTTGTTTTGTCCTTCTGCTTAGGGAAAGGCCATGGCAATGTATTGTGAAAACTAGCCACAAATACAATAGGCTACAGAGCTACAAATATATGTTTGAAGGCTACAGAGAAGATATAAAAGAAAAAAGGCAAAACCTAAACAGCATCAGTGGAGAATGCTCACTTTTGTCCTCAAAAGTTCATGAAGATGTTACAGGATCCCAAGAGTCGACTTGGTGACCAAGTAGAACATCAGGTGCCTTCTGATCACCAGATAAAGTGAGAGTTATATATAGTTTTAGAGGAATCACATAGAACTAAAAATATTTCTAAGATGTATAATTTTTTTATTAGAAGAACTGTGTGTAATTAATATTTTCAAGATATAATATTTATCATTGTCCTTATAGTCTCCTGAAAATTACAATATAATGGGGAAAAGTAAAAATTAGCGCAATTTTATCTGTAGCATTGCCTTCTACATGAAAGAAGAAGAGAAAATTCAGCTATTTAAGCATATTTTGTATAGACAGAAACAGAGCAATCAATGTTTTAGAGACATGCCATTCTATATAAAATAGCAGAAATCATGTTTTGGCTCTGAAATTCTGTTCACTTTGTGTAAGCAAGAAAATTTATCAGCAAGAGACAGAGTATAAGCAAAAAGAGACTGATATAAAACAGAAAAAAGACTTTATAGGAGAAGAGTTCAGTCACAAATATAATATCCCACAAATAAACTGAACTTTTGGAAATATATTACCAGCCCCATGCTATTCATCAGAGAGAGAACGGCTGTTTAAAACAGCTGACTTACCAAGACTAATGCCATTAACAAATATTTTCTTAATAAAACCTTAATTAAGCAAAGACTTCTCAAAGCCTATATACCTTAAAAATCCTACAACACAGTTCTAACACTTAATTTAATATTTTCATAATTATTTCATAATTAACAGATGAAACAGATTTTTAGTCTATCCATTTACTCCACCCCATTTGGACTCAACAATGTTCTTTATAAAATGGTCACAGGTGCTGCACAGAGATTTGCTTTTCTTGTAGGGCTTGCTTTATATACAATTTAAAGCTGTGTAAAACATTTCCCTTCTAAAATGAGAGGGTGTGAGGACCAAGCATTTTCTTTCATTTTATTTGTTTGTTTGTTTATTTTTTGAAACTAAGAATCTTGCTTGAGTTTTTGGTGTTTTGTTCTTTTTTTTTTTTGCTATAATATTGCCTCCTTTTTTGATGGTTAAGGGTTAATATGCTGGCATAAGGTATTGATCAATGCACAAGGGTAAGACCAAACCCTGATCTCTTGCTTTGGTTGTGCTGGATGAAACAGACTCATACAATATTTCAGTTATGATCCCTTTATTCCTTCAAAGACGTGTACAGCAGCCAAGCTTATCATGAGCTTGGAAAAAAAAAGCCCTAGGTTTTATTGGTGTGTGAAACCTAGGAAACAGCAGGTCCTTGAGTCAGGTCTCCACATATAAGTGTGCAGCTTTCCCCTCTAGGGACAATGGGCTGCAATGTTTTAAATTATATAAGTAATTCAACGTCTGTTTCTTACTGTAGTTGGTGGGCTGTCTCTAAACTGAGAAGGGCAGCTCTTCAGACAAAATACTGGTTAATTCTGGCTACAGGAATTTCAGAAATATAATAAAACCATAGTTTTGCAGTGAAATCATGGTGTGAGTTGAAATTTGAAAAATTATGGATTTACCTACTATATGGAAAAGCCAAAAATAACTGCTTTGTGGATTTTCAAATGTGTAAAATACATTTTTGTGACTTTAGTTTCTGTTCCCACATATTTTTCTAAAAAGAGTGCATTTAAAGCTCATTCAGGATGATACAGATATGTCTGACTCTTATTTACCCAGACTTCCAGCTTTTCTACATTTGTTGGAGAAAGGGAAAGCAAGATGAAGCCATATAGTTCATCGTTTTCATGTGCTGATCCTAGAACTTCATGTATCAGACCTGGGATTTGATGTTTTCAAGGTGTATTTTACCAAGCTCATGGATAAAACAATGAATCTCCAAACTTTGATCATCTCTAACGGCACAAGTGGATTATTCTACTCTTCTTTTTTTTCTTCTGAATGTTGGTTTTGTTGCAATAGCTCATATAAAACATTGTTTACTAGGCTCTCCAAAAATAAAACTACTCAAACTAAGCCTAATCTTACTATTTTACCTGTTATTTAGACACAGAATTTATCTATGAGTCATAAATAGGTGATTTTTACCGTAAAATACCACCATTATATTCATGACAGTTTTTTAACAAATTAGTTAATTTGTGTTAACTTTTGTACTGAGTATTCTTCATTATGCAATTCAATTTCCTGTTTTTACAGTGCAAGTGTCAAGTAAACTTCTGGGAAAGCTGTTTTTAATTGACATTTTTTAATTGACTTTTTTTAATTGTGGTGTAATACATCCATAGGACTGCTTGCACAGAGTAAGAGAACTGCCCATGGGAAATGCATTTGCAACTGGTTTTAAGGTTTAACCTTCCCTGGGCCTGTAACAAAATCCCAGTTTATTTCATGCAGTTTCCCATCCTTCAGTCAGGCTAGCACTCACCCAGGAAAATGCAGCAAAATTCCTTCAAATACTGTCAATAGCTAGATCAGCATATACAGCACCACAGAAATTGCACCCCCTCTTAAAACTGTCTCCTTCCTTTCAGGAAGATAAGAATAATTCTCTCAAAATTGCGATGACCTTGGAAGATAAATTATGCTCTCTCCACAATATTTTTCAAGCCATTAATGAAATCACTGAGGGAGGTGGATATTTTCTGCAAAATGGACATGGTTAAGGACTGATAATTGCAGTTAGAGTGGACTTCAAGCAACTGTGACCGCAGATCAAGCGATTATTTCAATGACCATCTCCCTACCAGGGACTTCCTCCAAAGTTCTCTGAAGCCTTTTCAGCAGTGCATTCTTCACCAAGCCTCAAAAAGCTGAGCTTTGAGGTGATTTACCTCATTCTTGCCAAGAGCTTTGAAATATCCATAAGGGCAATCCCTATGGACATTTGACTCATCAGCTTCCTGTTTCTACTGAAACCCAGATGTAAGAAATAATCTACTATGGCTGGAGAAGAAAAAAAGAAAGAAAAAAGTTGGCTGAGTGTTTTAAAATCTTCACACACCACGGAAGTTTTGGTGTCATTTTCCTCATGTTTCATTCATACCTTTAAAAGAAGAGGAGAGGAAAACATGTACTTAATCAAAATCCCAGCCGCACTTCCTGACCCTATGTGTTTTGCAGATGGGAAGACTTAGAAAACAGATTGATTTTTAATCAATGTTAAATAAAGAAGAGCATCTGCTTCATGTAGTAAAAATGTACCCTGTAGTCGCAGTCATCTGGCACAGCTGCTGCTGACATCACTGACTCAGTGACAAGGAAAGTGTGGTGGTAGCACAATGCACACCAAAGGTGGAGAAAAGGGGTACCTGTGACAGAAAAAGTCAGTATTCAAGAGGTCGTTTACCACACCTGGGTGCAAGACATTGGATGAAGGGAGTAATTCCTCATAAAATCCATGAAAAATAAAAAAAGCCTTCTTTACAGTAGAAACAGATAAAAAAAGCTCAACTGCTTGAATAGCTTACCTTTCTAAAATTACTGTGGACTGGGTCTAAACTTTGTTGTTTGGTTGCAGTCTCATTGTCTTTAAAGCAAAGGAATGCAAAATCAGAAGTGGCTTGGGTAATTAGCTGGAACATTTTATTCCCTAGTACAACTTGCTATTTGCAAGTGCAGAAATTCCTATTTGAGAAGGAGGAGCTGGAGCTATTTCTGCCTTCAAGAAAGGCAAGTAGCTATAAGTACACTGCCATGATCAGTTTCAGTTATTTTCAAGATTGAGAAAATAAAATTGCAAAAACCATAAAAACAAGGTGTTTTAAAAACCATGAATAGAAAACAAACATAATAGTTGATATAAACAACGTATCAGTAACTTCAAGGCTAATTTTTATTAAGTCATCCAGAAAAATAAAATACGAAAGTATTATGTTTACAAACATATAGGTTCTCTTTTAGAATGAACGACTCACATAAAAGAAATGTTTCCTAGATAACTAGCTTCCAAGAAAAATAGTTTAACCAGCTATCAAAAGGTATGAAAAACATGCTAAACTAAGAACAATAACATGAACCTGTGTGCAGTAATGTTTTAAAGAGTCTGAAGTATACTCTATGTAGCTATTTTGGGAAGATGTTTGGAACTCATTCAAAAGATATGGCTGTTTAGATGAAAGTCAAGAGTCGCTCCAGTTAATCATAATGGGATTTGACTTAAAGGCCTCTCCAGGCCTACCTTTTAAATTGAGGCACTGAGGGCTGTTTAGCAGAAGCATAAGCTAAAATCATACACCATTCTCAAAGGAGTGCTAGCAGGTAAGAAAAAAGGTCTGAAAACCGAACCCTCACCCACCCCCCCCCCCCCCCCCCCCAAAAAAAGGAAAAAAAGAAAAAAAGAAAAAATTCAGGGTCTTGTTTCAAAGTCTCTAGGACACAGCAGTCTTTGTCTCTTGAGCATTTTCTGGCAGGCCAGGACTTTACTTTGGCAAGTGTAGAACCAGTTTAAGAGCAAAGACTTGACTTTCTTATCAGCTACCTGCTGCTTATTAAGAGCATACTCAGTCTTGTCTGTGCTTGCTGAAACATGCCATTTCAGAGGTTCTAGAGTCACTTTTGGAGTCACTTTTAAGGATACAGGATCTGCTGAAGATCCTTCAGAGATCTTAAAGAAATCCAGATTACCTTCACCACCATTTAAAAGAAAGGAGGGGGGAAGGTCAGATATATCATCTCCTTGCTAACAAAACAAAAACTGTTCTGTAGCAGCTGGGAAAAAACAAACTGACCCTGCTTCTTCCTGGGGGCCAGAGTACTCCTACTCTCCTTTCCCAGAAGCTGCAGCTTCTAGCTCTTCCCTAACATAGCTGTGGGCTTTAAATCAAATCCCTGTATTATGAAAATTAGGACTGTGTAGGAGGAAAATGTCCATATATAAAAACATATTAAGGCTAGCACTGGAAGGAGAAAGGGGGAACTTGAGAAAAGTGCTAAACAATTCATCTGAGGTTTCTTGGGTTATAGAGTCCTGTACATCTTAAAATGGTCATATTTGGCAGCCAGTCAAGACCAAGTTTGCCAGTCACTGAAAGTTTACTGAAAGTCTGAAAGCTGGACGCTTATCTGTTGGGTTTGGTTTTACATGCATGCCTTTCTCTTTCATCTTCTTGTCCTGCTTCATGTTTTTCTTATTCTTGTTTAAATGTTCCAATTTTTTAAATGTCCTAATAATCCTTTGAAGCATTTAATTTCCTCTTTGCCAGTCTAAGCCAAAACACAGACTATATTCCATTTGACTGATGTTTGACCATGAGGATTTTTCGTATCTATGTTTGCACACACACACATACATACACACAGTGCAGGCACACACATACCATGCTTCAGAAACACACCAATCTGTTACAAATCTGAAAGCAATCTTCAGCCCAAATTCCTCAGGAGCTCATTCAGGGAGTTTTCAAGGGCAATAGAAGAATATCCCTTGTGTTCACAATTATTTAATGGAGAAACATCTAGATTGCTTTCAGAGCTCCATCCAGCAGAAGACTGTGTGTGCCACTAGAAAAATAAGCTTTTTCTGAGAAGCACTGTTGATGAAAAGCTGAACTTATTTTGCCATGCAAACTATGCAATTTAATGTGTACTTCCCTTAGGAGGTGGCATGGAAAAAAAGACCTAACTGAAGTCTTCTGATCTAATGCCCAAAATATATTGCATTTATTTGCTTTATATATTTTAATGGAAAAATGTCTTTTGAAAATGTTCACATTTAGACATAAAAGAAACCAAATAATTTAAAATAATTACGTTGTAAATGTCCGTTTTTAATGAGTGAAGCAATGAAGCATATAGAGCAGGAGCATGGCAACATTGTCAAGCAGGTACCCACTTTATAAAGATGCACTCCAGCAGCAAATATTTTTTAAAAGCAAATCATTGAAGGGATATTATCTTTTTGTGTCTGTAGTCCATTTCTTCCCTTTTTTGAGGAAGATTTCAGAGCACTTAGCTTGGTCTCCTGGAAGTCTTGCAACAACCGACCCCCATATGTTTCTCCACTGCCCCATCCAAGAACAATTAAATTCTCACAAGGTTTTCCTTGTGAGGCTCTAACCTTTCTCCACAGTTTTTTGTTGTTTATTAGATAAACTAGAAAAAATTTGCAAAGCAATTGGGAGCTCATTAATACAGAACAAAACTGACAGATTCTATCTGTATATTGGTAGGTTTATGCAAAAAAAAAAAAATTGAATTCTGATTGTTTGATACAAACCTGCATGTTGACTAGAAACTTCCTTATTTCTGTATTGAATAAAGCAGTGATGAGTTTTGCTTTCTGATTGTTTCTGCTTTCCAGAAGGCCCTCCTGCAGCCCAGTCAGTCCATGACATGAGGCATAGTAAGCCAAGCAGTGTGCTGCTGCTCCTTTCAAAGGAACCCCAGCCAGCAGGACACCTGTGGTGGGTTTTCTTCACAGGCAGAGAAGACCACTACAATATACGAGGGAAACGCAAAAGGAGTACTTGTTCCATATACCCTACACCAAGCCCCTGATGAGCTTTCTTTCCTTCTTTCCTCAAGGAGCCCCAGCTTGACTACAGACAAGGAGAAATACTCAGTATAACACTGAATACTGAGAATACTGAGTATAAGACACCTGTACTCTCTCAGGAAAACATTTCCACTGTGCTCCCTTCTAGTCTGAAAATTTTTTGGCAGAAATCTTACTATTTTTTGGTTTGTGTTTTTTATCTACCTTATAAATGATACAGGAAACAGTGAAGCCCAGACTCCAGCCTAAATGAAGAGGATCAGCTAACACATATACATCTCTTTCTTCATGTCTGGTTGTGTTGCCTTTTGCCCAACCTGGAAATGAAACTCAAGATAATTTTAGCAAGGAGGTAATATAAAAGAGGATCTTTATTTAAAGGCCTTCAGGAAAATTTAGCGGAAAAATGTCCACAAAAGCCCCCCTGCACCCACCATGGCCGAGTACATTTTATAGGTTTTAGGAAATTAGCATAATTGATAAAAAGCACCAATTAGGAGGGCAAGTGGTGATGCCATTCCCCCCCAAGGTCAAGCCCCTTCTCTGGAGCCCCCTTCAGCTCTATCTGTGCTCTGTCCATGAGAATGGATCTCAAAGGGCTGGTCTCAGCCTTGGTTCCCAGAAGAACCAAGGTAGCACAGGGCCTTGTACCTCCCAGGGCTTGGAGGTCTGGAATTTGTTTTGTCCTTCTGCTTAGGGAAAGGCCATGGCAATGTATTGTGAAAACTAGCCACAAATACAATAGGCTACAGAGCTACAAATATATGTTTGAAGGCTACAGAGAAGATATAAAAGAAAAAAGGCAAAACCTAAACAGCATCAGTGGAGAATGCTCAATTTGTCCTCAAAAGTTCATGAAGATATTACAGGATCCCAAGAGTCGACTTGGTGACCAAGTAGAACATCAGGTGCTTTCTGATCACCAGATAAAGTGAGAGTTATATATAGTTTTAGAGGAATCACATAGAACTAAAAATATTTCTAAGATGTATAATTTTTTTTATTAGAAGAACTGTGTGTAATTAATATTTTCAAGATATAATATTTATCATTGTCCTTATACTCTCCTGAAAATTACAATCTAATGGGGAAAAGTAAAAATTAGCGCAATTTTATCTGTAGCATTGCCTTCTACATGAAAGAAGAAGAGAAAATTCAGCTATTTAAGCATATTTTGTATAGACAGAAACAGAGCAATCAATGTTTTAGAGACATGCCATTCTATATAAAATAGCAGAAATCATGTTTTGGCTCTGAAATTCTGTTCACTTTGTGTAAGCAAGAAAATTTATCAGCAAGAGACAGAGTATAAGCAAAAAGAGACTGATATAAAACAGAAAAAAGACTTTATAGGAGAAGAGTTCAGTCACAAATATAATATCCCACAAATAAACGGAACTTTTGGAAATATATTACCAGCCCCATGCTATTCATCAGAGAGAGAACAGCTTTTTAAAACAGCTGACTTACCAAGACTAATGCCATTAACAAATATTTTCTTAATAAAACCTTAATTAAGCAAAGACTTCTCAAAGCCTATATACCTTAAAAATCCTACAACACAGTTCTAACACTTAATTTAATATTTTCATAATTATTTCATAATTAGCAGGTGAAACAGATTTTTAGTCTATCCATTTACTCCACCCCATTTGGACTCAACAAGGTTCTTTATAAAATGGTCACAGGTGCTGCACAGAGATTTGCTTTTCTTGTAGGGCTTGCTTTATATACAATTTAAAGCTGTGTAAAACATTTCCCTTCTAAAATGAGAGGGTGTGAGGGTCAAGCATTTTCTTTCATTTTATTTGTTTGTTTATTTTTTGAAACTAAGAATCTTGCTTGAGTTTTTGGTGTTTTCTTTTTTTCTTTTTTTTTTGCTATAATATTGCCTCCTTTTTTGATGGTTAAGGGGTTAATATGCTGGCATAAGGTATTGATCAATGCACAAGGGTAAGACCAAACCTGATCTCTTGCTTTGGTTGTGCTGGATGAAACAGACTCATACAATATTTCAGTTATGATCCCTTTATTCCTTCAAAGACGTGTACAGCAGCCAAGCTTATCATGAGCTTGGAAAAAAAGCCCCTAGGTTTTATTGGTGTGTGAAACCTAGGAAACAGCAGGTCCTTGAGTCAGGTCTCCACATATAAGTGTGCAGCTTTCCCCTCTAGGGACAATGGGCTGCAATGTTTTAAATTATATAAGTAATTCAACGTCTGTTTCTTACTGTAGTTGGTGGGCTGTCTCTAAACTGAGAAGGGCAGCTCTTCAGACAAAATACTGGTTAATTCTGGCTACAGGAATTTCAGAAATATAATAAAACCATAGTTTTGCAGTGAAATCATGGTGTGAGTTGAAATTTGAAAAATCATGGATTTACCTACTATATGGAAAAGCCAAAAATAACTGCTTTGTGGATTTTCAAATGTGTAAAATACATTTTTGTGACTTTAGTTTCTGTTCCCACATATTTTTCTAAAAAAGAGTGCCTTTAAATGCTCATTCAGGATGATACAAAATGAATTAGCTTCTGTATGCTTGGGATTATGCTTTTAAAAATATATGTGCACATTTCTAACTGAGCTTCAGAATACATTGCTGTTTTTAGCTGATATGAATTAAGCATATCAAATTACAAAAATCAAATTTTACTGTATTTTTTTTTCAGATGAATACCTGCATGACAAAAAAGTAGAAGAAAACAACATACTAGTGAATTCTCTCATTGCTTGTCCCATTATGAACATCTAGTTATCACCAGATTTTTTATGTGACTGCGTGGAGTAACCCAAGTGTAGAAGCCTTAATATATCTATGGAAAAGTTGTGTCACACAGCTTGATAAGCTCATACTTGTAACTTTCAAGTGTTCAGCTACAAAGTAAATTAATATTTTAGAGGCAGTTTGTGGGTTGCTTAAGGAATTTTTGTGTGCAAACATTGCCCTATGAAGAGAGTAAAAAAG
Organism: Emberiza elegans; assembly: GCA_024865655.1. Taxonomy (NCBI): domain Eukaryota; kingdom Metazoa; phylum Chordata; class Aves; order Passeriformes; family Fringillidae; genus Emberiza; species Emberiza elegans. The sequence goes on along the minus strand of JALJVW010001283.1, from coordinate 24,097,005 downwards.
AAATGTGCTTTCCAACTAAATGTACCCAATAAAGTCTAAATGACGCAAAACACATCTGGCTTCAGGTTTTGCAATGCAGTCCATGAATAAATTTTGATTAGTCACAGGTTTGCAAATCTACAAAGCAAAGTTGTGACCAGTGTCTCTGTATGTGGAAAGCTACTTACGGTATTAGGCTGGAGACCTTACAATTTTGTATTTCACCAGCTTTGTGAACTTTTTTTGCAGTTGTATCCGAGCTGCACTTTGAGTTTTGGCTTGCTCAACATAAAAGACAAAGCAAAATTCAAAGCTAAAGATTCTGTGTAGGTAGAAGCAAGAGAAAATGATCATGTGAAAAAACAATGGCTTCACAACCAAATTTACTTAGCACCACTTTTTGTTTTTATCTTCCCTTTAATACATGAGCAATTTGTATTTCAAAACTCAAGCCCAAGCACTGGAATCAGGATTTAAAGCACAAGGTTTTAAAATACATGTCACACGTTCAAAAGCAGCTCAGATCTGTATCACTGTAAGTAGCATTTTCATTTAATTGTCATAAGGAAACAATCTCAGTCCAGAACTTTGCAATTGTTCCAAGATTTTCAGAAGAGATTTTGGCTCATATCTGGAAGTAAGAAGGCCATCTCAGTAGAGAGGGGTAGGAAAAATTATGTGGCCAGAGGGCGGCCTTGAGAAAAGAGAAAGCAAGAGGAAGATGCTTGGAAGTAGATCTCACTGGCAGAAAGTGAATATCCAGTCATTCCCTTCTGATGGTCAATAAATACAGAAAATATCATCAGAGCCAGAACTTCAACATGACTTTTCTTTTGCTAGAAGAAAGAGAAGGAAATTTGCCCATAATTAATTGTGCACTTGAGTGCAATGGAAAAAAAAATCAGAGGAACTTGCTAGCATACAGAGTCTCCCAAAAGAGACAAAAAGCATGGGAAACACAGGACCAAAGCCACCCTTGGTTTCATCCTTTACCTCATCTACTCTAGTTTATCTCTCTGAATGATCTGGAAGAAATTATATGCGTAACCCATTTTGTGATATTTCAAACTTGTCCCAGATGTCATCCCTCAGTATCAGAGTAGAGAAGTCTGTTTATGGGGAAATGAAATAGCTGCAATTTCTGGTCTGACAAAGTCAGTATAATAACTATTTAGTGAGTTAGTGGGTTTCTGGTATTCTGGTTCTACTAACCACTTTTCTCCGATCAATTGAGACATCTCATTTTATGACTTCGAAGATGCTCAGAACTATGCAACAAGGCAAATGGACTAAGGACAGTCAACAGACCTGCATTTTCATTTAAATAATACAAGTACAAACGGAACTACTATTCATCTCAGTTAGAAATTTACTTTTTAAGTTATGAAAACCATCACTAAACTATGCTGTTATTTCCAGTCCTTGGGCACAACATAAAAAAGTTCTTGATTTATATAAAGGTCAGATCCTCTCACAATTGGAAAACATCTGTTTGAGGATTTTTGTCAAACCAAACAGGCACTTCTGCAGTTTCTCACTGCACTAGCCAATAAAATAATAATTTTTTTTTAAATAATAGCAAGGACCAGCAGATGTTGAGCTCATATCTTTGGCTTTTCCAACCCTGCAGAAACAATCGGATTAAAAGCACCAGTCATAACATGTTTGAAATTGATTGAGGAGGCTGCAATTACTTTGCACAACCTGGTTGTATACCCAAGGCCATCAGCTCCTCTCCACCTGAAATACACTGTGCCACAGGCTTTAAGTGGCAAAGAAGGGAGGTTGGGAAGACAAGACAGGGCTCAGATCTGAAACAGTGGAAGAGACAGGGTGAAAGAGAAAACTGAAGAGCAAAAAGAAGGGGCAGGACTCTTCATGTGGGATGGCACTGTGTTGTATAGGTATGCAGGTGAGTATAAGCATGACAGCTACTTGATGATTGGTTTAGCAAGGCCAATCAATATAAGAGATGGGAGACACACCCGTGGCTCTGCAGAGCACACACACAGAAGAGCCAGCTGGGAGCTCATCCTTATGACCAAAGCACAGTCACTACAGGCACCTCTAGCATTATTTCAGATTCATCACCCCAGGTATGACAAGAGTGTTGATCCTGTGCTGTTCCAGCAAGAGTGAACCAGAAAACCTGGATACCCCTGCCACAGATGGGCAGAGTCACAAGGCAAGGGACTCAAAGCTTACAAGTCTCAGCAGATCTGCTCACTCCAGCAATGGCCTTTGAGAACCCTTCTTGAGAAGTTTCCTAACAACCTGGCTTTCTGACTGAGGGATCTACATGGCCTCATCATAAGGACCCTATTGTTCTGTAATCAGATAATCAGGTCCTGGCTTGTGCAGGGGAGGTAGGTGTTCTGGAAATAAAAATCCAAACTCATCTCCCTGAGAGAGTTGGGAGGTAGAGACACTTCAGGAGTTAAACTGAAAATAGATTGTGTTTCAGGGCTCCCAATGAATATAGGTAGATGTTGATTTATTTTTGTTGATTTATTTTGTCTATTGTAACTTGTAATGAAGCATAAGAGTAAATTTGATGACATGTGCATGTTGTGTCAGGACTCTTGGTTCTCTGATGCCCCACAATAGCAGCTAAGCCAGGAGAGTCTTAGAAAGTACTTACCTGCCTCCTGGCATTCATTACACATTCCCAGAAGCAGAATACAGGTCTCTGCAGCACTGTAGCTCTGTAGTTTGAACAATGCAATGACAAGTGGCCAGGACATGCAGGCACAAGGCAGATATCTTCACAGTTAAGAAATGGTAAGTTGTCCCATGAGAGTGAAAAGTTTGGAAGGTCTGCCTGAGGCATGTATTTGGAGAACAGAAAACCTCAATGAGTTCTTGTACAATGCTTGATCTTCCAACCAAAAGAACAAAGAATGTGTCTCCAAAGATTTCAGGGGACATGGATATACCCTGATTAAACTGGAGAGAATTCTTGAATGCCATGGTTATATAGACACATAGACAACTCTATTGTAATGTAGTCCTCAGAATGGAAGTATACTTGAAGTTCCAGGCATTTGCTTTTTACAATGAGATATTAAATTTCTGATCCCTGCTTCTTTCCTCTGGCTCACAAATATGTGGGCTGCCTGCAGCCGCTTTGCATTCATGGGAAGGTTTGACTAGATCTCCAGAGAAGTGTCTAGAGGCTGTCTGAACTCTGCTCCTGGCAGAGGATGTTGTGATGAAAACCCAGAACTGGAAATGAAGAGACCCCATGCTGCCAGCAGCACGCTGGCCTGTGAGCTTAAGCAGTCTGCTTGAGATTTCAAATAAATGTTTCGAAACTCCAAAATGTCTCTTAGGAAGGCATGAGGGGAAGTTGGATTGCAGAGATGCAAAAGAGGCTGAAAGAACATACAGCCTCTGTTCCACTGCTCTGCTGTCACAAGCCCAAAGACAGGCTTAAGTATCATGTAAAAAAGAAGCAGTAAGCAGTTCACAGGCTGGAACATGTCCTCTGGCTCAACACTATATTCTGGGATGGAAACTTTTCTGGGCCTGTCTTGTTTTCTTTATTTCTTATTTTATTTATTATTATTTTCTTGTCCTGGTCAGAGAGGCTGAGGAGCAGCCTTGTACAGCCATCTTATCCCATGAGACAATGGAGGGAAGTTTGAGAGTTTGGCTTTCCATTAAGTGTTTGTCACCTACAGACAGGAGGATCTCATGTCTTACTTGGGCAAACTGCCTATAACTCCTGACTTTTCTGTTTTAATTCCTCAAAGCAGTCCAGTTTTTAGAGAGCAGTAACTGTTCTTTCAAAGTTGTAGAATTTATCTTTGGTATATTTCCCTACTTCACAGTTATTTTCCATAATTTTGGATCCTTTTCCACAATTTTGGATCCTATGCATAAAATAATCTCTTCAAAGGCTTAACACTGGTATTGAAAAGAAGATAATTAAATACACCCTGACAAAAACAAATAATGAAATAGTCTAGAAACATGATCATGTCTGTTTGCAAGACTGAGTTCTTTAATTCATCCAGACTACTAATATCCAGATTTGCCATTTTCTTTTCCCAAGTTTTACTATGGATAAAGATTTTTCCTGTGATTAATTTTTTTTTTCTAATTCAGCAACCAATCTCTTGCTAGGTAAGAACTATCCAGTTACATAAAGTGAGACATATTCTTGGCCTGCACTTATCTGCCTTAAATAAATAAAGATTTTAACAATAAATATGTTATTGTTTATGAAAAAGCCTGCCAGCACTTGCTAATTGGAAAGAAAAAACTCAGTCTGAAACATGGAACAGAGACAGTATTGGTTAAAACTCTTGGAAGAGTTATTAGCTACAACAGATATTTCTGTTTGCCTGGTGGTACGATTTCTTGCAGTTAAAAGACATAAATATGATAGTCTGCATTCAGCAAAGTCATAATTCTTTCCTTCATTTTTCAGAAAAATTCTTAAGCAGATATATAGATTTAAACCAAGTCCCACAGAAATCACTGTCTGCTACACTGAAGTTAACCCCATACCAGCATGGTTTGAGGAATGACTCTACTGAACCTTAAGGATAAGAGCAGATTTCACATGCTAGCAGCTATCTGAATCACCCTGGTTGTGGCAGTGACAGTAGAAAAGCATTTGCAGCTGTATCAAAGGAGTGCCAGAGTGATAGATTGTGGTACGTTGCAAACAGAAAGGTGACCAAAAACTTAGAAAAAAAAATCAAATTAAAGGCTCACCTTTTCTAACGTCCTGTCTCCAGCAGTGTCTGATGCCAGGTGTTTCGGAAAGAGGCATATTTCTCTTGACCACTTTTGTATTATCCAATGACAAGCAGTTCAGTAACTCCTGGGCCTTCGTAAGCACTAGACTCCCATCAGATTTTTCTTCTCTGAATTTGTGCAATTCTTTCTTGAAACCTTGCACACCTAATATGCCCACTGTCCTGATGCCCTTTCTCTTGAGCACCCTGCAGAGGTATTTGTCTTTTGTTTTCTGCACTCATCTCATTTGATGTCCCCTGGTTCCTGCTACAGAGGAAATGATGATGCTTTTTCCTTGTTATTTATTTTCTGTTGCACTGATTGTCTTATTAGGAACTGCTAACAACAAAAGCCTCAATAGCCTTTCCCATAGATCTCTAGTTTAATTCTTTCTTCAACAATAGCATTTGACCACTCTTGATGTTTTTCTCTTTGCCTTCTCCATTTCTCCTATGTCCTTAAGAGACTACACTGTATTCAAAGTGTTGGAGAACAAAAGTTGTGACATTTTCTACTACGCTATTTTTATTTTCTCAAATAATTCCAAGCACACAAATTATCATTTTTACCTATATAGAACAGTGGTTAACAGTGGTCAACAGTGGTAGAGGTTTTTTTTCTGTGAAAACCAAGATCTTTTTTCCATAGAGAAACAGTCTCACCAGAGCTGCTCAAAGTATACATTAAGCCGGAAGTTTTTTCATTGACATGCAGTTTGCAGTTACCTACACTGAATTTCATCTGCCATTTTCTTATTTTATGTCTTAATTCTGTGAGGCCTTTCTGTAGTTCTTTTTAATCAGACTTTATTTCTACCTCTTAAATAACAGATAAAATCTGTTTCATTTCTTTTTTCAAATCTGAAATCTTTGTTGGCTCCACTGATCACCAGCTTCCACTGTAAAAAATTATTATTAGTTCCTCCCATCTAATTCTATCCCTTCTTTTAGTAATGCAAGGTGTATCCACCATATCCTAGTGCTGATTAGATTCATGAAGAATCTCTACTGAGGGAGAGTCCTGCTGTCTGGTAGCAAGAAAAGAGCTGTGCATCCTCCTTGACACACTGTCCAAAAGCAATGGCAGTACCTGAAAAATTCCCTGGTCAGTAACTCAGGTCTGGCCCCAGTTATCACAACCTCATTAACAGCTGCACAGACATAGCAGTTTCATACCTCTTTGTTCAGTGCAGTGATGGGGAGATGCCTACGCTCTCTGTCTCTAATGAAAAATATTCCCTTCAATCTCAGATACATTAGGACACGCAGAAAATCCAGCAGGTGTAGGCAAGCATATTATTCATCACTTTGGGAGCTTTTCTTAGCTTTTTACAGACCTCTCAGGCTTCCCTGCAATCTGTCAGCCAAATTCCAGAGGTATCTCTGTCATCCACACTCCCTTTCCACCTTTAACCTCTTGGAATTGTAAATGCTCCTTAATGTGACACAGCATAGCTCCTGTTCCAAGTGCTTGGCATAATGACAGGACAGTTGTTTAGGCTCTCTCTGGGCTGTGTGAGTGCTCAAAGAATTTTTTACCCAGAAGGCAATTGCTTGAAGCAAATTTAGCATATTTGGGCAAGTGTCAACTAGAATAACTGTGTCCTCCCTCTCAGTTCATGGGATTTGGGTAAGGGAAGAAAAAGTATGGACACACTTCATTGTATTTTATAGCAGATATAGTATCTTATACCACCTGAAAATCAGAAGGAAAAATTTTACACATTTTTATTCTGCCTTTTCTGAGGATATTGACAATTGCAGTGAAGTTTGAGACAAAATGAGGGCAAAGGCACATGGGAGCTGGGAGTTAGGCCAGTCACTCTCTGACACACAGGTCTGGTTTGAAATAAAATCACAATGACTTGCCAGTGTCCAGAAAGGGAAGTCAGAGGAACTCTAGCTGAAATGACTTGGACTTCTGTTTAGCAATTATGGTAATAGTAACGCTACATGGATCCCTGTATAGTACCTAACAAAAAAAAAATAATTCTGACAGCCTTCTAGATAACAGGAGACATGTCTCTATTGTCATATTTCTTCTTCTTTTCTTGGCCTATGTATTTTATTACTCTGTTGTGAATTATTTGAAGTCCAACTTTGAGGGACATGCACAGTGCCAGTAAAATGATTCCTATGATTCAATTTGTTCCTACGGCAGAAAATTAGAGTAGAAAAAATATTTCCTTTGCGGGAAAGTATAATTAATTTGCAGAAATAAGAGAAAATTTCATTTTGCTTTCTTCTAGAAGAGCTTCCCCTTCTGTCACTGTTGCTGAGACCCCCACTCCTTAGGTCATGGTTATCTCTTTCAGGGTTTCTGTTTGCTACAAGTTGTCTGTCAGTAGAGTTTCTGCTAAAAGTTGCTCGTCAAGAGAGAAAAGAGGAAATAGCTCTGCACTAGCTCTTCAGGTTACCAATTATGAAGGTCTCCCCTTTGCATTTTGGCCAATTATTTAGGAAATCTTCCTCTGAAATTAAAAATTACCTTGGGACCAGCATATACCCTTGAAGTGAAATCATACTGTTATTTTCCTCTGATACATGGCTGAAAAAAGGTATTTGGTTACTTTTCTAATACAACATGACAGGTCCCAGTAGGTCCCAGCCCAAACCAGCATTTCCCCTCCACCCCATCCCATTTAACTGTAATGAAGCAACTGTTCAGACTAAGAGATGACGAAGTGACACCTGTGAAAATACAAGATCATAAATACCATGATGTCATTGTAAATCTGCAGGAATTAAATAAACTTACAAAAATTGCAGTGTCTTTATTTCACACCATGTATCACCCACAAGGCGTCCTCCTGAGTGTGTGGGTGTTGAGACAGTAGGAAGCTCAGCACTGAGCCCTGGAGACTGCCAAAACCTCTGCTTGTAGGGCTGAGTCGTGTTCATTGCTGTGACATCATATGGTCTCTGAAGCCCAGGTTTCCATTAAGTTCAGCAGACTTTTAATGTGGTCCCAAATGCACAGCCCAGAGTTTCATCTTGTATATATGCTACATTTCCCCTCTGATTCAGAGATTTCATCTACCTGCAAATGGCTGCAGGCAGCTCTTAGGCCAAGACAGTCATGACTCCAGAGCCATGCCATTTTCCTTCAGCCTTTGAACAAGGGGGTCCAAACCCCAAATCCAAGCTTTCTTTAGTCTCTGGGCTATTTTCTGTCCTGTAGAAATCACCTGGGAGCCACACTTAAGCTTTCTTCTCCTTCTGTGCCTCTGAAACCAAGGCTCAAGCATTACAGCAGAAACTAGAGGCTTTCAGGGTTAGGATTTCAAAGAGCAAGAGCAGTGTTTGTGCACACAATATTTGAATGCACACTTGTTGCATGCTTAATCCCCCTCACGTGCAGGAGAAAAGGGGTGGATTTGCATTTGTAAGATAGTTGTGTCATGCCCCAGAACTCATTTGGCCAAGGCTGCCATCTACCACTTTGTGTGAGCCTGTAGTTTGCATCTGTCCATTTTGCTGACAGTGTTGGATAATGCGTGGCTCCAAGAGGGATAAATTAGACTTTAATTTTTGACAGCTTGCCCTTGTGCCTTTTCTAGCCATCTGGGAGATTCCTACTCTGGTGCTGCCCCTGTGCTGGCTTCTGCCAAGGTTAGGGTGCTTTCAGCTCTGTCTGGCGAGCCTTCATTTCTCTGTGCCCACATGTGGCCTGGAAGGAGGCTCAATCTTTCCTCCCTTCTGCTTCAAAGACCCAAGGCTGAAGGAACATGTCAGGAGAAAACCTGCCCTGATCAGAAGGATGGAGTGCTTGATTTTCTGAAGGTATGGTTTGAATAAATTATGTCCTGCTTTGGGGCATTTTTCATCATGAGATTCCTGCATGTGCTTTCACTTCCATGTACTACTCTCTATTAAATAGATGAGTTCACAAAAGAAATAATTAACATAAGAGGAGGAAAGTGGGAAACAGTATGCTCAAATCATCGGCATTGCCTATCCTTGGGAAATTTCAACTGACTTTGTGCCCTTTGTGGCTTCACACAGTATAGTTTTCATGTAAATCTTTCTACTTCATGCCCCACAGAAGTATCCAAATGTCAGTTCATAAGTCCCCTGCTCTTCTCTCAGCAGACAGGTTATGTGTCAGGCACAAAGTTTCTTATTCATTCTGTTGCCGGGGACCTCTGAAAAAAGATTCCCAAACCCTACAAACCCTTTATAAGTTCCATTAGCCCCCAGGGAGGGATGTCATAATAAGTGATATCTGACTATGGCAGATGTTTATCTGCTTGGCAGCATGGAGTTTACAAATATTCCTACTGTAGTGCAATCACCCTTTTTCTGTTTCTGGGAGAAACAAGTATACTGTGCTTTGAGGGTGACTGATAGACTGTCAGATTTGTGGTCTTTAAAGGGTTAAAAAGACTAGAGCCAGTGTGAGAAAGCTCTTTTTTTACAACATTTCTAACAAGCTGAACAAAATCCAGGCCTTGTTTAATGAGCACATATTTTATACAAATAAGCTCAAACGAGCTTACCCATCTCTAATTAAACTAGAAAGGAAGCATTTGTCCTAATTGGACTGCATAACTGAAGAATTAATTGTGTGGCTGCTTAGAATTGCAATCTTACGGCCCAATTCACAGAAAATACCTTCATGGTAGGACATACACAAGTTTTCTCCTGTCTTTAACCAACACATAAGCCCATGTGTGATATTGATGCTTTAGTTTTGTTTTTTAAAGAAAGAATGCTCACACAGACATACATGGGCTTTAGTGGAGGGCATGTACAGTATTTCAATATTCTAATTAGACCACGAAAGAATAGCTCTCTGTCACCGTAATTAGGGACTCAGTTAATTACAACAGTGAAAATGCTGTGCTAATTTATTTATGAATATCAAAAGGGTGACTATTACATCGATTGGCTTCCAGAAACAAAAAGAAGCCTGACATGAGAATTCATATTTCTGTCCAGTAAGGCCAGGCTCTGTGCATGACATTGCAAGAAGCTCAGGAGCTGTTGGAGTAACATCTGCCGTATTTGGAGTGTGCTCATTAAAACAGAGGAGTAACACTGATAAACACCTCCCTGTGAATCTTGCAAATCCCTTGGGCTCTGTTTACTCACTGGAGCAAGTTTTGACTGACCATGCAGTACAGCCAGCTCTGCTGTGAGAGAGGAGTGACACGCACCTAGCCCTGAGCGCTGCCGGCAGGACTGTCAGCACAGATCCCGCTCCGAGATCTCTGCTGGTGATACACGAGACAGAGCGCTGCACAGCTGTCAGACACAAGCCAGGGCATGAGGCAGGTTGGCAGTCAGAGGAACCTCACTTCAGCTCATAAACTCAATGCTTTCCATAGGGCTCCCATCTGAAACCCTGCATCTCTCTGGCCAAGCTCCTGTGAATTCACTTTAGCTCTTCTAGAGCAGCGTTTTCAAACTAGTGTAGGTGATTTAGATGCATGACTGTCTTTCGAACTTCACTGTAAACAAGATGTTGAATTACTTCAAAAGGCCATGAAATTCCCTACTGAGAAACAATAGCTGTGAGAATGCCAACCTTAATATTTTGTATGCTCTAGCACTAGTGACAATATAGGCCTAATGTCAATTTTCTCTTAGCTAGGAGTGACTATAAGGTAGGTCAAGACTTGAAGATTTGGCTACATATGAATGTGAACAATGGAGGAAAAACTATAAAGTATTGAGTGATAAGTTTTTCAGACTGTTCTTGATTATTCTGCCTGCAAGGAGAGTGCCATTATTCTACAGCATAGGCAATAAATATGTGTTATATTAACTGCTCAGCTTTTTATTCTATTTGATTTTCAATGCATAGGAAGTTTATTTGTTAGACTCATTTTTTCTTCCTGTATCAGGTTCTCATTTAAATGTTCCAAAAGTGCCTATCTGTCTTTTCCTTATTTAGAATTTTTTATTGTTTGAGTCATGCCTGTTTTCATTTATTTTCCAAGATGTACATTAAGTGGACAGAAAATCAGAGGACCTTCCTAAATTAGACACAGCAACTAGAAATGAAGACCTGAATATTATGCAAGACAAAATTACAGACCTTCAAAAAAACACATCTGTATCATGTAGACACTGCTGCAAATCTTGGTGGACCAAATTTAGCCAGGAAATGCATAGAAACTGGTTGAATTTTTACCTTGTGGCTCCAGAGCAAACCCTCACACTCAATCTAGAATTGTGCCAGATATATCAACAGTGTGTATGCACTTTTCCACATGTCTTAAATTAAAGCAAAGGAACATGAACTACAAGGACCAGAAAAAAAGTTGTAAATGCACTCCTTATGGACAGAGTTCTGCTCTTAGCACCATAGGGTGCCGCTTCTAAACCACTGACACCCAAACTTCCTGCCCTTCTGGGTCCTTGTTGAGAAAAGGTCTGGGTCTACAGCAGCAATCCATTGTGTGGTCAGGTTTCCCTAGCTGAGACCTGATTTCCAGCATGTGCCACCAAGAATGTCTGCCAGGATGCCAGAGGTAGCAGCCTCTGTACACTCCTCACTTGAAGGGAGCCTTTATAATGGATCTCCAATTAACGTATGGAACAACAGTCATTCTTTGGATTCCCAAGGTTCAACCACCTCAGCTAAGTGAGTTGCTGTTAACGTGAGTTGCTGTTAACCTACACTTCTGCTGGCATTTTAGAGAGGGAAAGAAAACAGACTTTGAGCCTCCTTGCTTCTACATGGGTCAGTCATAATGATTCATGTCCAGGATTTTAAATAGGCACATGAACTGAATGATTGCACATTCTCGTTGCAGGTTAAGCAGTACAGAACATCCCATCTACTTTCTAGGAATTTTTATTTAAATAAAATTGTGAAGCAGTTGAGTAAAAATGTTTACTCCTAGGATGTGTGGATAGTACTGTCAAGGGACTGTGTGGATTAAAGCATTGTTTTTAATCTGTACAACTGCCAGTGGTATGTGGCCACAATAATGCAAAAAGAAGTCCCCATGCAAAATAACAGCTGAAACACGAGCTTTTCTATCCTGTATAAAAGAGTTCACTGGTTCCAGTCCAGTCAGTGACTTAAATGAAGAGTGCAATTCTCTGTGTGGTGTTCTGTGGGAAATAGGTTACACTGCCAAAAGCCTTGACACATAATTTGGCGCAGTTGGCCAGTCTGCTGCAGTGAGAGGAGACTGGAGCAGTCCAGAGACCAGATTGACTCACAGTGATAGGGAAAACAATTGCTCTCTTGAGAAAAGTCTGGTCTTTGCCTCGCAGCCTGTTTTTGCTATCTTAATCACGTTAGTACAGGAAACAATACTTTACCAAGTTTAGGAAATATATGTAAAAACTTCTGGTGTTATCCATGGCAAAGACTCATTGCAATACTAGTTACTAGGTAAAGGGGTACTTCTTAGCCATCCTCTTTATGAATACAGCATCCTCAGGCAACCATCACTGTTTTTAATTTAGCCTCTTCAAATTATTGTGTAGCATTACTCACTGCTTTCCCAACACAGTCTGTGTATCTTGGCCTGGAGTCCATCTATCTCACCACAGGAATGAAGAGTTAAAATCTGCCATCACTCAGACTGGTGTAAATGCTGAGAAAGTACTTGAGGCCAGTGGAATCATAGTGGATTTATGTAGATGTAAGTGACAGCAGAATTATTGCTAAGTGTCTGTTTAATACAAGCAAAATTCTGTGATGCTTTATGACCCAGTCTCTAGTTTTCAATTCTTTGCATTGGACAAGTTAAAACAGTATTTGATGCATTCTTAAGCAGCAGGGTATAATTTATTACAATCCAATTACAAAACCGTCACAAGAGAAAGGAATCAATTAGTTAGACTGTGAAGGCATAAAGAGCCACTGATAAGATGCATAAAGCCAAAAAGGAAAAGAAAAAAAGCCTCCCAGAGTCAAATGCAGGAAGATCTTGCTTCTCCTTGGAACTTACTTTTTCAGTTGACAAATGTTCGTGAATTCGGCAGAGCAGAAGGAGCACCTGCCTCTCCCTGGGTCTCGGGACAGAGGCAGTGTGTGCCAACTGTCTGAGGCTGCCTGAAGGTAAAGCAGGCCCAGACTATTTTTGGAGCAGTATATTGATGCTGATTTATGTCTGGTATGACAGACATGACAGTGAAGACAGATTCCTTGTCAAAAAGAGGTTCCTATGGAGCAACATGTTCTGCGTAACCCTTTCCTGAAAGAGAGCTTGGGGATACAGTGTGTGCAATCAAAACAGAGCTGCAGGCAACACATGTAATCAGTGAAGGCATGTTGAGCACAGGCCAATCTCAGGAAAGCTGTAGGTGATATTTTTGCTGCATATAAATGAGGTTTGCCAGTGATAACTTGTGTCTTAAACCGATTTCCTGTTCAGAAATGCATGCTCATAAATTGTTCAGAAATCATAAATTGTTCCTGAAACAGCACTTTCCTTCTCACGAAGAACCACTTAAAATTATGGTTATGGGGACACAAATCCCCCAATCTCTTCTCATATTTTGTGCTTCTCTGTTGCAATGAGAATGTGAGCTCACTGTGCAAGATTTTCTGTAGCCAATGTAAATCGTCCAAGCTGTGCTGAAAGCAATATAACTGTGCCTTTCTCACACCAATGAAGTATTGCTTGTGTTTTTCTAGAACAACAGAGCTCCTCAGTTTGCTGCTGCAGCTGGTACATAAGCCTGGAAATGGACAAGCATCTCATTGTGTGCATCCCCTCATCCAGGCACACCTTGAAAAGGTGACTGAAGAAAAGTTTCTGAGGTGCATCAGAAAGCTTCTGTGCTAACAAACACTGTAAATGCTTTTCCTCATCCTTTGCTTCTGCTTGTTTTTCTCTTACTGATGTGAATCTGTGCAGTATTTCCAAATACCCAAACACTCTGCAGCTCTAAGTAACAGAGACAAAGCCTCCAATTGTTCAGCTTACTGGCATGAGACTATTGTTCAGTTATCTGTGATGGAGTTTTCAAGAAAGACATCTCTCAATAACATGTCAACAGGGCAGCCTCTTTTCTATGGGGTGTAATTTGAAAGTCTTTGTCTTGCCGATGTCCTAGCCATAGAAAACCTTCATAATAAAGCTCGTTCTTGGTTAGTATTTCATGCAGTACTATTGGAAAGAGGTAAGACACAAACCAGAAAATACCAAAATTCAAAGGAAATCAGGTGCAATCAGATGACTCAACAAAAGAAAGAAAACATTAGTGAAACTTACGATGTTCAGCTTCTTACCGAGACTGAGTTGAAAATTACTTTCAACTTTCAAGTAATGTCTTTCATAAACCTAACTGTTAAACACCTTTAAGTTATCTAAAATATCTTCTCAGGTGTAGACAAAAAATTAAAGATATTGTTTTTAGGCTGGTTTCCTATGAGTGTGTTGTTCAGACGATCACATTATTTGAGTGAACATGTATAAATACACATTTAGAAAGTATGGGAACGAGTAAAGGAGGCAGAATTTATTAGTGCCCCATGGTGAGGAATGTTTCAGAGCTGCTTCTTGGAAGCTCATCTTCAGGGCACAAAGTCAGAAGAAAGTCCCCCATGGTAATGATTTCCATTTTTTGCTAAAATCAAAACGAGAAGTGTTAATCTTATTTTGAGTAAGGTGCATGATGCAACTTCTTAAACCAAAAGATGAAATACATCCTTCATTCTTCCAGGGTTTTAACATTCTTCCAGTCCTTTTAACTTCTGTTTCTGTCATATCATCTGACTCCCCTCTTTAGGGGCCTACTTGTCATCTCCCATTCTCCACCCATGTCAGTGGAAATGGATAGGTGATATAACAGTAAAAGATGCTTCAGCAGACTGATATATGAGATAAAATGAATACTATGTTCATGGTCAAATTCTGAATTCTTTATCATCTCTACCTTGAACATGATTTATGTGCTCATTATTGAGCACTGAACTGCTTTGGAAACTGTACAGCAAACGCACCAACTTCTGGGGCAGTTTTGTTTCTCTAGAATAACTACAAAAATGATACAACAACATGATCATTGTGCAATATACAAAGGTAACATATGGGTATGAGAAACCAAAGACAATAATGAGATGTGACAATGTCCAACACTTCTGCAACTGATACGGAGATTGTAAGGATTGGGTTTCCATTTTCATGTTGCCTTTGACAGTAGACAAAACTAGACTACTTTTTCATCCTAGAGAGAAAGTCATTAAATCAGATGGAGTTTCAGGTCAGTTTTCCTGTCCCACAAGTTTGCCAAGGAAAAAGACTTCTTCAGAATGCCTCATAATCAAGAGGCACTGTCCCAAAATGCTTTGCAGAAAGAGCAACAAGTCATAAAATTCCCTGCAGTGAATAAAGATGTATAAAAGACAAATGCTGTCTAACAATGACATTGTCACTTCTCTGTAGTAGTAATTACATCAGCAGAAGTAATTGAAGATTGATGGAGCATTAGTTATTTAACAGAGAAACAATCTATGCTAAAGATCTTTTAAGATATTACTATTGCCTTGTATCATCCAAAGAATTCTTTTCTAAAATGGTTCCACTCTTACCTTGCTCTGAAACTTAGTGCTATGCTCTTCACAGGAATTCTCTAATTAATATTCAAACTAACAAGAAAATTCTGTAATTAGTTACAAGAGGAAAAAATGCCTTTAGGCAGTGTTGATGGATTTTTAAAGATCTTAACAGAGAGAATGAATTTTCTATCTGTTTAGAGAATATAACAGTAAAATTGAGATATTGATTTTACTTCATTTAGTTATCAGCAGGATATTGCAATGGTGTCTTTTCTTTCTCACTCTTTTTTCTGTATTCTCTGCCATATCACCCTGAAGTCACCTTTCTGTTCTCCTGTTTCCTTCTTATGCTACTCTTTCATGTTCTTTTCTTCATCAATATCCTTCCCTACTTCTCTTCTTTTGGGGATTTTTTTATTGTCATGGTGCCTCTGGCCTTTCTCTTTTGGTTTTTATTTTGGTTCTGTTATGTACCTTAATTTATTAACTTACTCTTTGTAGAAGACTACCACGTGAGTAGGCAAGTGAGTGTGTCTTTGGCTCCAGCCTCTGTCTCCTAGGCATGGGAGGAAAGCTGGAGTGGATGAGACAGCTGCCACGGGGTCATGCCATATGGCTAGCGTGGCTTCCTTTGCCATCTTGAGAAATAAAACCCAAACAGAGAAGGACCTTGAGCAGATAGTTCTCATTTGGAGATATTTGGAAAAGAGCCCTTCATTGACAAAGTTTCTGGGGAAGTTACTCAAGAATGACTCTTGCCTTTGGTTGGCTGTTTTCCCTTTTACACTTTGTGAAACTCATGGCTAGAAGTAGCGACATCAATAACAGAAATGCCAGCTCATCTCCCCATTTTCTCCCGAGGCTTTCCAGTGCTTTTGCCAGAACCTGACTCATTAATGATCCATTTGATAGGCAGCCCTAAAGCCAGAATCCCATGGAAATGCCACATATCTGATTGGCTGTCCTGCTGACTTGTATAAGGAGATCTTTAACAGTAACGCTTTCCATTCCAAGGCAGTCACTGCTTACCCTTAAAAACATGACTAAACAGGCCAGACATGGACCACCTTATTTTACCAAGTAAATGGTCTAAAGTTAATGGGGCTACTGGTCCGCTGAATGAGGCTTGCACCTCTTTCAGCCTGACACTCCATGAGTGCTCGTTATGGCAGTGTACTCATAGAAGTACAGCCCACTCATCCACCTCAGACAATGCTCAGTCACCATTGCTCAGGAAAGAAAAGACAAGGCAAGTAGCTGCTGGTCAGGCATGCAGCAAGTCAGTTCTGAATATGGTGTTTGTGCTCAAACAAAGATGTAAAATTAGGACCTAGTGAGGATAACATAATCTCTACCTACCCTGTGACACTGCAATGCTGCCTGGCAGTGTCCCAGTAATTCCACAGAATAGAGCTGGCTCACTGAGACTTCGGCCACAAAAGCTAAGACCATTCTGTGGAACCCCCCGATCAGGTTAGCTGTGTGCCTCTGTGGAGACAAGCCCACAGTGAAAATGGAACAGTAATGCCCATATTTCAACAAATTTCAATTTAGATGTTGACAGTGCATTTGTTCTTGAAAATATATCCGTAAATATAGCAATGTGAAACAAAGCCCAGATCTTCTGATGCTTAGTGATAAATGGGGCCAAATGTACTTTTCACACAAATTACTCTTCAGATTTTCTAAAAATCTACTGTCCTCAGTAAGCCAACACAAGTATGACTGAAAATAAAACTGTCTATCAAATGCTGGTCTGTAGTAAAATTCTAGTTAACATGCACCTATGTTGAAAATGCATGCACTGGTTGATTATTTTCTCCAGTATATCTGGTTTTAGAAATACTTTACCTTTTGATTCTTCTACAGAATCCATGTGATTCTTTTTGAAAGCTCTGGGTAATACCAATTAATCAAAACTTTTATCTGAAGCTTTACAGGAAGACACCAACACTGGCACCCTTCATCTTTGCTCAGAAATCCTGTTCATATTAATACTATCTCCATCTACGAAATTATTCAAGATGGTAGATCAAGGAATACCCCAGGTAATGACAGATAATAGAATGTTGAAAGAAGGACACTGCAAGATTTTTTTCTCTCTGGTCTCTGAAGTGCTTTGAAGCACACCTGAAGTAACTAAATGAACTTCTTGTTTCCTAAAAAGTTCTAAATATTTTTGGGGATTTCTATTTCATCTAGAGAGACTACTACTTGTGTCACAAGTCTGACAAATCCTGTCAGCATAAGGTTACTTATAAAGTCTGAAGGAATATTTCTATTGGCGATTGTCATTTGCTTCACTTTTTCCACCACCAAACTTGCTTAAAAAGACAATAGTGAATGAACTTCTCGAATTTCATCTAGTGGTGCTTCGTTGTATATCCTGTCAGAAGTAAAAAGGGATGAATGGGAGGAATTTCTAATGCTGCATACTTTCAGATAACCAAAAAATTGATCAATTAACTAGTTGTACCTGAGGTAATTTCTCTAGAAGGTTTACTTGCCAAAATTTATAACAATTATCTAATAGAAGGAACAAAACCAAGCAGAATGATTATGTTGTAGCTCACAAAAAGCACAGAGCTGAGCTGTCCTATACATATATCTGAAAATGCATTTGGAGCTCTTTTCCATTTTGAAACATGTTTGTAATACAAAATAATAATAATACATATTGAATAATGTCAATACCAATTTCTTGTTTAAGTTGTTTTCAGCATTGAGGCTTTTTGGGCTGACTACTAGCAGCCAGTAGGAGCAAGCAGTAATTCTGGCTTCTCTTATTCTGAATTACAGTGGAATTAGGTGGTTGCTGTGGGTTTCCTCCAGTGAGGAGGTCTCCATGAGGATACTTCCACATGTAGGTATCCTTAGAGAGCTGTTATCATTTAGGTACATCTTAGCAAAATCCAGGACAGTGGGAAAGGGTGCTGCTTGGCTGCTTTTGCCCTCATTCTGTCTGACATCCAAAGCAAAACTGAGGATCAACACTGTTTCAGTTCCAGAGAGACATCTATATTGCAAATGTATATTGAAAAGTGTATTGAAACACCCGTGATAGAAACATATGGAATAAAGACTGTAACTGGAATTGTTCACCACAATCACAATGTTTCAACCATGAGGTGTGATAAAAATGTCTCGCCTTAGCCCCTGACAAACCCTGTACAGAGAGACGTTTGTGTCTTCAAGGAGAGAAGTTTAAAATTGTCCTTCTTTATGCACAGTTTTCCTCATTTGGGCACTATACCTCCTCATAGCTGTACCTAAGAAAGAAGGCAATGGCTTAAGCTCATATGCTAGTAGGCCAAAGCCAAAGGGATCAATTACAGGCTATCCTAGTCTGACCTCCAATGAAACAGATGTCATTGAAAGGCAGACAGGACCTATGCACTGCAGTTTAGTTTTCTCCCTCTCAGACTAGCCAAGAGACTGTGGTAGACATCATTTCTAGGATGATGTTGACGAGTTGCTACAACTAAAATTGCACTAGAAATTAACTATATGTATATATTTAATAAGGAAATAGTGCCCTTCCACCTCACAAAGGAATGGGGATGCAGTCATTGACAATGAGATTAATAAAAACCACCTTGTTGCATAACTGTTTAAATTCTAGTGATGTTGTCGGAGAAGGTGCCCTGCTTCCAGGTCTATAGCACCCCTGTACCTCGGCAGCCAAGGCTCAGAGGTGTGTCCCTAATTTCTGACTCTGCAGACTGACAAGTGTAAACTCAGACCAGTCTATTCAGTCAGTATCTCACAGGAAAAAGCAGGACTTCAAATGTCTGGTGGCTGAAGATAGTGACTTCTCAACAAAGGCTTATGCTAACATGATAATGAATTAATCAGTTTTTCTACAGCTCATCTTCCCTCACAAACTATGGATCTTTCACACTTATCCCTCATTTGCTTGACTTTGGCCATTCTTAACTGCAGTTTTTTTTTATCCTTTGAGTACAT
Source organism: Emberiza elegans (assembly GCA_024865655.1). Classification (NCBI taxonomy): domain Eukaryota; kingdom Metazoa; phylum Chordata; class Aves; order Passeriformes; family Fringillidae; genus Emberiza; species Emberiza elegans. The sequence goes on along the minus strand of JALJVW010001283.1, from coordinate 24,077,841 downwards.
AGCCTCCTGTTTTCCCCTCACAGTTTGTTTCCAAGGTAGCAAAAATGCCTCCTCCTTCATTTTTGACTAAAAGCGTTTCTACTTGAGTTGCAGGTGCCCCCAGTGTTTCTGCTGTTCATAACTGCAACTTTGATTTAGCATTAGTGATAAGCCACAGGCTTTATGCTTTGATAGATCCTAAACTGGTTAGGTTGTAATGTTTAGGATCTGGATAAGGTGCCAACCAGCTCTACAGACTGCAATTAATTTGAGTGCTTGGAAGGATTGTGAAGAACTGTGTGGCTCTTTCAGACCCAGCAGATTCCAGAGCAAGAAGGACCTCAGGGATTTATCAATGAATTTAGAGCAGTTCAGCATTCCTTGGTTAATAACATCTAAAATAAAATATCAGTTATCATCATTGTATTTATACAGTTACACAAGTTAATTCAATCTGATTAGAAACATCTCTGAAGAAACCACATGTTTTACCTTTTTAAATGGTTACAGTGAAACAACTTCTCAAAGTGCCCATCTGGGGACGAAAAAAATTTTAAAAAAAGCTAACCCTCAAATTAAATCAGTGGTTCAGATTTTCATCTTGCTCCCCTGTGTGATTTGGAGAAGCAGGGAAGAGGGAGAAAATGGTCTTCCTTCTCACTTTTTTCGCCATATATTAAATTCTAATATTTCTAGCTACAAGAGGGACTAAATAAAAACCAGGCACATATTATCTGTGGTTTTTAACATTAGATCAGCTGAAAACTGTCCTCCTTTACTAGGAAGTGCCTGTATTTGCCAACAATTCTTTGTGTCTGACTCATTTCCTTATTACCTCTCTCCCCTCTTCTGTTTTCCCTTAAGGGGTTGATCTTCCCCCACCTCAAACAAAAATAATTTCTTTGGCATATGAAGGTCAAGAACAGATTTCCTAATGTCTGCCTGCTTGCATGCCTATCTCCCTCTCCCTTTCTCTCCTTCTATCTGTCTAGTCCTCTAAGACATCTATCTTTGTAGGTTCCTGGAGCACAAAAGACAGGCTTTGCTCTATATTAATGCACGGGGTTTTTTTATTTGGTTGTTTTTTTGGTTTTGGGGTTTTTTTTTACAGGAGATGAACCCTGATGTGCCACTTAAGATTTCTACAATTAGTGATGTGATCAAGAAGTCTACCTGTGCTCTGCAAACCTAACTCAGTAGTCATGCTGTAACATAAAGAAGTGCACGTAACAGCAGGAAGGAATTAAGACCTCTCTCAGCGCTCAAATTTTGAGTATTAAAGCACTCTTCTCCTTTGTGAATAGTTCAAGGGGGCAAAAGAGGCTTTAATGGACTAGTCTCTCTCAGCTCCAACAATACACTATGACCAAGAGAAAGATAGCATATCTATTTCTCTTTACATTGATGGTGCCCAAATTTTGGAGGATGCTCTTTGTACGTTGAGCACATACTGAAAGGATTTAACACTACTCTTCTGCTGTCTGTTTCTTTTTGCACAGGAGACAACTACATAGCATATATAGTGCTATATGATATACAGAAGGTAGAGCACAGAAGAAAAACAGCTGCAATATACATAGTGTAGGCAAGCATGCTTTCAGTCTTGCGTTTTTATGATTTAACCAGGAAGGGAGCAAAGGTTGGAACACAAAAACTGCACCCTTACTGCTAGCTAAAGTAATAGATGCCAAGGCAATTAGTCAATCCAGACAAGGAAAAAGCCAAGAACAGTGCTTTTTAAGCAAGCAAGAAACCTTTAACATCTTCAAATCCCATTAATCTGGACTGGCTTTTTGTTTCCATTCAGAGAGAATATTCACTCTCTCCATTTATGTTTTCATTTACTAAATGATCTACAGTTATGCTGTAGATGCTGTTATGCTGTATCTAAAGTTATGCTTTCTGCAACTTTCAAACTGATTTTTTTCTGGCACTGTGTGTCATGTCAGAGGTAAGTGTTGTAGGTAAATTAGTTGATCAGACCAGGATTGAAAGCAACACAGATGTAATGCACAAGTGACCAGGAAAGAACTCTGGAAATGCTATATCCTATAGGAGATCACTAAACTAAGAGCACATTTCATCTTTTATAATATTTTATAATCTTTTATAATGGCTCAAGTAGAGGAAAAAACTGAGACCCAAGTAGTGATTTGGGATATTCATCCTCAGATGTAGTAATGGAGCCTGGCCTTCAGGGAACACTAAACCTTCTTCCTGAAGGTCAGATGACCTTTCACTGCTTCAAACTGAGAGTTAAAAATGGAAACATTGACTATCTTTAATCAGAATTGAACTCCTGGTGTGCGGGAGTTGGGACAGCCTAATGAGACACTTTTTTCCAAACTCTGGCCTTGCTGATGCTTTGAGAGGCTGACCTGGAACAGAGACTAGATGGAGTTAAAGAATAAAGTACGTATTTATTAAAAGGCCTTAAAGGATACACCTTGGGCAGTACAGGAGCCAGCCAGGGCTACACCCAAGATGGACCCAACATGGTCACAAAATGGACAAGCAGCCAAAGGCTCTCACACTGTGAGTAGTTTTGGTCCATTTACATATTGGGGTTAATTGTCCAATTAACAGGATATGAAGTTCCATCCTCCTTGTTTTTCTCTCTTCCATTCACCACTGTTTATGCTCTTAGGCCTGAAACTTGTATTGGCTGTCCCAGGCTAGAAAAGGAATTGTTTTGTCTACCTACTCTGTGAAGAGAGCTTACCAACACTTCATATGAAGCTCAGAACTACACACTAAAGCAGCACAGAATCTGAAAAATATAAAAGCTGAAATTTAAGGCATCATTGCAAATACTACTGTCCACAACAGTTAGGGAACCAGTTGAAATGCTATGTAAACTGCACAGCATTTGTAGAAAGAGATACCGAAATTATAGACTGTAAGTCTTCTCATAACAATGTCAAATCTAAGAGTAATGCTTGTTCAGTTGGGAATTGTAAACATGACTACTATCAAAACATACTTCCTGCCAGTACTAAGCTCTGCACAGTTTTATTTATTACTCCTAGAGGGTTATTCACACCATCAAATTTGGACATCTCACTTAGGTATGATTCAGAGGATCAACACCACATTCCTTAAAGTCAACAGAGAGAGATGTAGGCACTTCCCAGGCACAGGGTAATTCTGTGTAATTAGGTCAGATGCCTAGTGCTACATAAAGTACACGGTTTGTGTGCTTCCTGCAAGTGACTTGCTGGCTTTGCTAATTCTATGATTGCTATCCTGGATGGGATCTCCTTGGGTTGGCAAATATTGCCATTTCTCCTTTTCCTGCCACCGCAGACTCAGCCCATCAAACCCCATCCTTTCATTTTTGCACCTTACTCCTGTGTTCACTCTGAACTTTGCTCTCTTCCCATGGAAGTCATGAACCTCTGTATGAAAGTGAGGGCTGTGGGAAGGGTGGTAGGGGTCGGGGTGGCACAGGAAGGGACAGACATCAGCATTAAATACTGGGATTAGCTCAGTTGGTTAGACCACAGTGCTAATAACACCAGCTTTGTGGGTTCATCCCCAAAGGGACCACTCCCTTAAGAGCTGGGCTTGATGATCCTTGTGGGTCCCTCAGAATCTTCTGTAATTCTGTGATTAGGGCTGCAGACAGCCATGCACAGGTGTGATGAACATTGTGGGCACAAAGTGCAGCTGCTCTTAATACATCCTTCCGTCACCCTGACCAACCACCTCAGCTTCTCCTGTTAGCTGCTTTGCTGTAGCTGTCATCTCTTGAGACACTTTTTCATGTGTTGATAAACTCTGCAGTAAAAGTTAGAGGATAAATATATATAGTTAAGGTGTGGTATGTTCAATATATTAGCTGAATCAAATATCCCTATGTGACATGAAAGTACATTGCAGGTACAGCCTTTCTATGTATTTTGAACATTTTGCTAACCCCAGTAGCACAAACTCAAGAAAAGTTTGCTCCTTCACAAGGAAGTTTAAACAAAAATAGCAAAGATGACTTTTGATGTCAAGAAAATCAACATCTCCACAGATCAACAGGGATTATGTATCTTTATACAGACTGAAGAAATAAGGTGAAGAAACAGACCATGAAATAGATCATGCTTGGATTGCTCAGAATGCTGTAAGCCTGATGCTCAGAGATGAAGTTGAGAGCATCTGAAAGTGCACAAATGCTTAATTGTATAATTACAAAAGCATAAGCTGTCTGGCTAAAGGAGGAACTTCCACTCTGAGAGGGTGGGAAAATTTAACCCTATGTATTGTAGACTGTTATTGTTTCAAAATTGCTAATATAGCTTCAGCAAAAGATACTGACTGAGGCAGACTGACCAATTTTAAATGCTGTCTTTGCATTCACTATGTTTTAAAACAACAGTCTGGGTAAATTAGTCCCATTTGGACAACATCTGCTCTTTCTCAGCTCCTTGGATTCTGCTGTATCAGAAACTAACATGAATGGAAGATTTTTAAGTTGCCTAAAAAAACTCAAACCCCAACATTTTACCCCACTTTAAATAAGATATATGATAATGCTTTGCAAGTGTAATTTTAGATTCCAAAGGTTTAGAGGGGTTTCTTTTCTTATGACTATTGCACCATGTGGTCTGGATAAAAAACTGGCTTTTGTTACCAATAGTGTTAAACAGGAAAACAAAACTCCACATGACTCAATGATTGAAAATTATTTAGTCATGGCACACAATAAAATTTTACAATTCAATACAGTATATTTTCTTAAGCTGAGCTCACTTTCATTAAAGCAGTGGTAAAGAAGCAGCACTGGAAGGAGTTCATGGGCATGGTGGGTCACATGGCCCCACTTAGGTCAGGGCAGAGGTTACCATGAGTGGCAGCACTGCCCTAGGAGCTCTGGGAGCTGGTGGGGTGCCACACCTCTTCAGTACTGACACATTCCCAGTACATCATGCTGGGACATGGGAATGCGGTGGTGGTGGTGGTGAGAGCTGCATGATCCTGGAAAGACAAAGCAGCCACAGAGAAATAGTTTGTGGAGGCTCTGAGGAGGCAGGTGAAAGGCCTGCTTCTGTCACGTAGCTGTCTCATCCTCTGTTTCTTTGTTTTTAAATATGACTAAACCTCTCCTTGCCTGCACAGCTCAATTCTACTGCTTTCATCTCCACACTGTCTTGCAGAGCAGAGCAGCACCTCTGCTCCTCCAGAATGTCATGAACATGGACACGAGTTGGTCTTTTCCCCTGGAAACAAGTATTTTCAAAGGGGTTTGGTACAGCTTTCAAAGGCTTGGTGAACTCAAGCCACAAATATCTCTACAGAAATGAATGATTGAGTTCCTCACTTCTTGGTTTTTCCTTCATAATTCAGCAAATTCAGGACCAAGTATCAGCAACTGTGATAACAGCTCTGGGACCTATCTTCTTAGCTTGAACTGGAAAAAATTCAGTGAAAGTTCAGACAAGCACAGACCAGATACAATGATTTGAACATTATGAAATTTTGCAACCTTATTTGAAACAAAGAGTTCAGACTAAATGAAATATAAGAATAAAGGATCTTTCCTCATCTTCAAGATCAGTCTTGAAATCTTTTGCACTCTCTCCCTGCGCATAGTTGCTTATTGTGTCATCGTCTTGGCAAAAGTTAAACATGAAACCAGGATCATTTAGAGCAGAAGAAAGTTCTGCTTTTACATCCACAGACATGGAGTTCATCTTGCAGAGGGCTTGGACACACACCACATTGTGCATGTGTGTGCAGAGAACTCAGTGCCAGAAAAGGAAATAAAAATCACCAAGAAGTGCTGGGAGAGTACTTTTGCTCACAGAACTGATAATTCTAGATGATAGTCATTTTGGCTCTCCCTTCAAAGTCTCCAGCAACAGAAAATTAAAATGAAAACAGGAAAGACAAAGGAAGATGAAAGAGAGAAATATTAATGTTAGATTGAAAAATGATACACATGAAACAATTTAATCTATGACTGAAGACAAAATGATTGCCAAATAGCCTTTTGGTCAATCAATATGTCTCCCTGCCTTTTACACAAAGGCCAGTGATTAAAGTAACTCAGTCCTACTTAGATGCAGTAAATTTTCTGTTTCAGATGAGATTAATAACTCCAGGACATGTATTTCCTGAAGATTCAAATGCTTTTCCATGAATCTTAATTTCCATTAAGAAAACAAAGACACAAAAAATAATCTAAATCTTATTTGCAGAGATGAACATTGGATGATGTGCATGAAGGTTTCAAAGCCCTGAACATGTAGAATGGAATCTTAAGTCAGGCTTGCTAGCTATAAAAACCAATGGAAAGAACTCAAAAGAATGGTGAACAACTGTTGAGAGAGAGCAGTGGGCAGAGAGAAAGTGCCTATCAGGATCATAGAATCATAGGGTGGTTTGATTTGTAAGGGACCACAAAAAACATCTCGTTCCAACCCCCCTGTCCCTGCCCTGGACAGGGATGATCACTCACTAGAACAAATTGCTCAGGGTCTGTAGGAGTGATGGGGGGTAACACGGTCAGGACGGACGGAGATGAGAGATCTCTGAAGCCAGGTCATGGAACTTGGGGTTTATTGCAAAGGGCGTGGGTGCAGGGCCCTGCTGGGAGCTGCCAGCGCAGCTTGGAGCAGGCTCGAGAGAAGAGAGGGGTAGAGAGGATGAGGGGGTAAGAGCGTAAAAGCATAAGAGAATGAAATGGGTAAGAGTGTAAAAGGCAAGAGCTAAGAGACAAGAGGTAAGAGTGCGAAGTTCCCGTTACAATACAATAAATCATCTTCTGTGTTGAATATTCTGATTCTCACTAACCAATCTAGTACAAGATACAAATCCTATAGCATTTCCATACAGCCTATAAGAATCACTACATTACCATACTGTGCTACATTTTAAACCCTAAAAACTACACTTTGGACCCCTTCTGCCAAGCTGGCAGGGTCTGCTCAGACCCTGGACCTGTCTGCTTGCAGAGGGTCTTGTTTCATCAAAGGGATTACCTTCAGCCAGCCTGAAGGTAATCATTGTTTTCTCATTGTTCAGTAACTAAGGGATCTCAAAGCTTGCTTTTATTTCAATCTCACTTATAGTTTCCATATTCTCAAAATGTTTTGCCAGGCAATCATATTTATAAGGCTTTCTTGTTTCATCTTCCCCAACAAGGGTCTCATCCAGCTTGGCATTTTCCAGAGATGGGGCATCCATAACCTCTCTGGACAACCTGTTCCAGTGCTTCACCAGTCTCTGAGTAAAGAATTTCTTCCTAATATCTCATCTAAATCTGCCCTCTTTCTGTATAAAACCATTGTCCCTTGTCCTTTCACTATCTGCCCATATAAAAAGTCACTCTATCTCCTTTTCTAAGCCCACTTAAGGTACTAGAAGGCTGCTGAAAGATGTCTTTGGAGTCTTCTCCAGGCTTAACAATTTTTGAAGTGCTTTTGTGATCTCACTATGGTCTCTTCAGATGTGATCCAGGTCTGAGTCTTGCACTAAGTTTCTTTAAAGACAGTTTTAAAATAGTCCAAAAGCTATTTCAACTCATAAGAAAATTAATAATTTTTAGTAAATCATAAGAAAATTCATTTTTACCTAAACACAATGTCTGGTGTTTCTGAGCCTGATCCATTGAAATTTGCACAATAGTAGAAATCATTCTCTCTCCTTTCATCAAGCTTGATACAGCCATAGGTATGGTAGATCCATAGTTTACTCCCTTAAGACTAGTGATTGTAATTGGCAGTTGGACTCTTGAACAAACTGTGAGGCCAAAAAGTGAATTTTTTTCATTCTTGGTAAAGTAGAAATGAAATTAACAGAAACCCTGCCAGCAGCAAACACTTAAGCCTCTGTGTACAAATATTGGCCAGGTAGGCAACATATTTTTGACTTGTCAGGTTGTTTAAATTTCTAAAAGCAGTAATTTGGAAAATGGAAAATATATTAATAGAAGTCATCTCTTCCACAATATGTGCCAAAAGCCTTTTTAAATATAGAGGTGAAACTGTTTTTCTTTAAATCTCATTAGTTTTCTGTCTTCTTTACTCTTTCCTTCCTTTGCTTTCTTCTAAAAATTGCAGAATTATCACCTGTTGTCATCTCCATGTGTGTTCATACTTGTTTGAATTTGAGTCAAACATTAATCTGTAATTTAATTGAAGGCTATAAGGTTTATGTTGGGCTGAGTGCTAAGCAGCTGCATGTTGTGCCTGTGGCCTTGAATCAGAAAAAAAAAAAAAGGGGGGCAGCATTTCAAGTGAATGTGAAGATTTTTGAAGCCTTTTTTTTTTGTGAAATGAAGTTGATGATGAAGGAGAATGTTAGTGCTCTTCAACTTTACAAAACCCTGTGTTATATATGGGAGGGCTTTGTCCACCTTGGTTTTTCTCTACAAAGTAATTAATGAAAAGTGCTAAAATTTTAGCCACTGAGGAGCTAATGGACACTGTTTACAGAAAGTCAGGAAGCCATTGTGTTAAAGAAACCTCCACAATTATTTATTCATAGACTCCAAATCATGCATTTGATGAACTAGAAATATAATACTGATCACCATGCAAGTACATTATCTGTCTTGTCTTTTAGTACCATCAAAGCAAAGTGCCATAATGATAATTAAATCCATTTCATAGTATAAATTCTCTGTTTGCATTCTTTATTGATACACTTGATAAAATAGAATTGTTTACTGGATCAGCAACTGAATATTCCTGATCATGTTGCTGTGGCAAATATAGACAGATTAAAAAAGTCTTATCTTTAGTATTTCAGTTCCTCATTAATTCTGGTTGCAGAATGCAAAATCCTACTAGATTTTTGCTTTGAGTTGTGTTTAGGATCTTAGTTGTAAAGAACAGTAAGATTATTCTTCCAAAAGAGAGTTGGAGTGTTGTCTCTCTATGAAGGTAGGGAAGAATTCTCACTGAAAATTCAGTCTTTCAATGTCATAAGAGTATAGCTACTCCACCATGAGTGCTGCTCCCATGGCCCTTTCAGTTCTCAGCAGAAGTACCCTAAGAAAGCTTTCCAGAACAGTGCTCAAATAGAATATCAATATTTGGAAATTTCTATTACATGCTATAGTAGTACACCTTCCTTGGCTGCTCCAAAACAACCATTAGCAGAAGTCATTGACCAGATGCGTGCCCATACAGATGCAGAAGCTTGGAAATGAATGGCAGCCACTGGAAATGAGCTGCCAAGAGCATAGAAAACAAGAAGCTAGGATTTCAGTGTCAGTAATGATCAATCCTGCATATAAAGGGTTCAGGTTCCAAAGATTGGTGGTATCATAAAACATTAACTATGGAAATATGTGCTTACCCAAAATGTCCCAGTTTTCATGTGGCAGACACCCAACAGTAGATTTAAATAAATATGTTTACACCTTCAATGTACTAGTACAGTTATTTTATTACTAGGCAAATTACTCAAACAATTGTGTTTGCTTATACAATTATTATCTAATTGCAAGCTATTACTGATCTATTTTCAGAATAATTTACTTTCTCACTGAATGCAAAGGCAAGTAAAATACTTTACTTAGAAAAAATTGAAAATTGCTTTCTTTCTTCTGCCTTGGGAATTACAGATGTTTCAGTGTTCATCGTGCTTCATTTACAGACATTGGCCTTTAACATATGAATTATCTTAGCACAAGGACCAAAAATAAAAAGCACTAATAAAAAGCACCAATGTCAGGGCATCCTTGGTTTTGGGGAATGGCCTTGTTTTACAGGAAAAAAAAAATTAGGAATATGCTGGTACCAGTTAGGAACATATTAGTACAACACTAATTATAAACTGGAATGTGTCAGAATTAAGTGAGTTATGATCTGGCGAGGACCTGCAAACTATAGTCAGATACTTAATAAAGTTTAGACATGCAGCTGTGAATACTTCTGGATCCTTGCCACCTTTTATTAGAGTGGCGCCCAGCAACGCTGCTGTAGTTAAGGGTCTGTCAGCATTTCCATTATAAAACCCCATTTTTTTAGGGCTTTGTAACTTGCCCATTTTAAATCACATCAAGCTGAAACTTGTCATTAAAATTGTCAGGAATAATTTCTTTTAATACACAAATGTTACTTAGAGTTTCAATCTATCTTTGTTTGGGATTCATATAGGTAAAGAAAATAAAGTAAGTGTATGTCCTCCTTTATCAGAATTTTTTTTGCCATTCTTCCAAAAAGACACCCCAAACCATGTCAAAAAACAACAGAACAAGGGCTTGAGTTTGAAAAACATAGGTTTTTAGCCCCTTAGGCTAAATTCTGCTTTTTGTTTCCCACTGAGACATAAGCAGAGAGTACAGAAATGGAATTACATTCTAGTTTCTCAACCTTCTGTCTTGAATCTGACCTGAAATTCCATATGAATTGTCAAGATGGTTTGAATTAAACACCATCTGATTATAAATTTTGTGCATTGTGGGTTCTTGTGGTTTGTCTTTTTTGTGTTGTTTATATTTTAGATTTTACAGTAGACTTTTCATCTCATTTCCTACTTGTTTTCTATCAGGGCATCAAGCATTTTAGTGTGATGTTCATACAGCCCCAGAGCAATGCAGTTTTACACTACCTGAGGATCTTCTCACCTGATTAAAAAATTCTTTGTCACTCTGATCTCCCTCTTTCTACTTTTGTTCATAAAAAGAAAGCAAGGAAAATTACTTGGACAAGTTATTTTTTTATATCCTTACTTCTCTGTGCAATATATAATGCATGCAGCTATGAAAGACAAGCAGTTCTAGCCAAGTTTCCTGCCAGCTGAGGTTTTGTCTTGGTTTTGCATTGTGTGTGCTGTGCAGGTGGTCAGAATTGGAACTGGCCAGTGAATTTTCTTAGGGATTCTTTATTTTCATTCTCTCCTCTTCTCCTATTCTCCTAATATATGTGAAAGAAATAAGTTACTCAGACTTACCACTGATCACTCAACAGGTAAAATTCCATGAGTTTTCAGTCTAGATGAGCCTGAAAATCTAGAGCAGAAATTGAGAGAGAAAAGTCTGGTAGGAATTGAAAAAAATTTTATTATTATTATTGTTGTTGTATTTGATCAGAAGGACAAAGAGCAACATTTTTACACATTTGGAACCATCTCAATAACTGAAGAAACTACTATTTCCAACATGGCAAAAGTGACAGATAGCTCCACATATTGCAAGCCATCACCTGGTCTCCCTTTCCAAGTCATGCAGGCAAACTGCAACCAATGAGACATAACTCAAGCAGTGATATCTATATCTTAAATATTTGAACCATTGGTGCCTACATCTTAAATATTGGAAGTACTTCTGTCAGCCCACCTCCAGTCCAACAGTTGTTTATTCTCCTAACATATTCTGGGCAGCCTAGGGTAAGAACATGAAGCAAGTTCAGCTATTTGATTGGCATTCCCTATGGATTTACCCTTATGTCTTGCTCCTGTCTCTTTAGAGATGACCTTTCCTCTCTTTAACTGCAGGTTTAGTTTGCAATTCTAAATTTGTTGTGTCCCTTAACTCATCTGTATCACACATTTGATACCTGTTCTATGTCCCCCAAACTTCTTCTAAGCCTGAGCATGATTGTCAGCATCCTTGTCTGACAATCAGACAGACGGATCATAAGGGACTGTATTTGAGTTCTAATGGCAGATTCAAGGCCATGCCAGTGGCCTTAGCAAAAAGTCAGCTGATGTGTTTAGATTTAGTTTGTCCTGGACTAACATGAATGCAGGATTGATTACCACAGTTCATCTGATGCACAATAACTGGTTAATCCACTTGTTACCTGATAGGACATCCGAGACCTCCCTCTGAAAATCCAGTTGTTAGTAGCCCCACCTCCTCCTCCTCCTCCTCCTGCTCTCCCCACCCTGCCAGCCCCCCCTACCACCGGGCCTCAGAATTCCTGGTGGGGTGAGCATAGTCCTTAGTTCCTTCAGTGATTCATCAGAAACAGATCAATTGTCTGTAAAACACCATGGCTTTCTAACAAGCAAAAATAACAACTTGGACAGTATCAAACCTGAAATACTGCTACACAAGCAGGAGCAGCAGGGCTCTATAATGGAGTTGTGGTTTTAATGAATCACCATTCCCAGTAACTCAAATAAATCTAAAGTCTCTCCATCAGGATTTTTAAAGTCAGAGAACTCATCACACCTGAGTGTATCAAGGAGAAGTAAATTAGCAGCCTTGAGGTGGAACATGATTTCTGTACTTTGCCATCCTGAATTTCATTAACCAGTGTTTCTTGTTCATCTCCTTCATGAGTTACAGTCTCATCTTTTAATTTGCCTCCTTTAATAGTGGGTCCATTCCCACCTTCCCCAGCTGAAATGGAGCAGGTTATTGGCATTTTTGCTCGAGGTGTGAAATCAAAGTGTGGATTTTCAAGGTACTGAGTGTTGAGTTGTTTTGAAAGCAGCCCAGGAATACTCCTGGGGCAGCATTTGAAAATCAGGCAGGCTGTGTAGAAGGGCCTAAACTATGAAACCACAAAATGGCAGGTCTATCATGGGGATCCTAGCCATGCCTGAGGGAGTGCTCTGACAGCCAAACACATTGACTCAACCAGCCTTACCCCCACTCACTTGATCACCCAGTAGGGAAGGGACTCCTACAGTGCCAAAATCACAGCAAAAGGCACCCCACTTTTCCGACAATTAATGCCTGAGGAAAGCCTCTTTTTGCCCTATATAGTGTGTTCACTCTTTCTCCTTCAGCCAGAGGGGCATTTTCTTGCCAGGTTCAGAAAGGGTTGATTAAAAATTTTTTTGGCCTGGAAGAAAATAAGAACTTAGGCTGGCTTAAGTTGTAACAAAAGTGTCTGCATTTTTTTCTGTATTCATAATTTTAAAAGTAGCTTAAAGTATTAATATCCAAACATTTCCAGCCTCTGAAAAGCTGTTGATCGAAGAATGCTAGAGCAAACTATTGAAAACAGAGTGTTCTTAAAACTGTAATGCTGATTGACCAGGTCAGCAGGAGCAGTTGTGGCAGAAAAGTGTTGTGTTGTTGCCATGGCAGCTGATTCCTGGCATCCTTCTCTTGGAGCACATCTCCTCACACTCTGCTCAGCACTAGTGTAAAGGACAGGCTGGTGGCTGGCACAGCCTTGGGCAGAAGCACGGCGTGTCCAAGGGCCACAGGGGCACGTGAGCCCCCAGGGGGCTCTGCCCAGCTCACAGGGGCAGAACCACTTGGGAGAGGTGAAGCACAGCCTCTCGTCTCCCTCCAGCTGCTCGTGTTCAAATAGCTGCATGAGACATTCTGCTGTTTTCCTGTCCAGAGCTGCTGCTCAAACTGACCTCTCACTAGGGCTGTGGCAATTCTAGGATTCCCAAAAGTGGATTCCTTTGTGGCGGTGTGGTGAAGTTGAATGCAGGGAAGACCTGCTACAGAGGAAACCAGACCTGGGACAGACAGTGTCAGGGGACTTGATAGCTATAGTCCACATCACTGCATGTAGCAGCAAGGTGCAACTACTAGCCAAGTGCCCACCAGTACCATCAGGATCACTCTATATGTTATGCAGCAAGTCAGTAGATGGAACAAAAAAGTTAGCCTCCAGGAAAGATAATAGCACAGGAAAGGCCAGATTGAAGCAGTCTAAATTCTACCCCCTTCCCTAGATATGGTAGAAGAGAAAAAATCCCTGATGTTTTGGGGAAGGTCTAAAGCACAGAGTGACACAGATGCAGGTATTAGGAAATATTAGGTGCAAGGGACTGTTCAGACTGGAACACTGTTCCACATGGAAAATGTAATAAAATGTGAAAAAGAAGCCATGTCTGTGAACGCCAGTTGTTGCTATCAATATCATGGGGAGCATTCAACTATCATGAATAGTTAATACTTGTTTAAAATTATCGTGGCCAGTTTCATCTGCTACATAAAGTCATTGACTTAGCTTTGTAGAACCATAGGGAAGGGTACAAACAACAAGGCTTACCAGTGCTTAATTCACACACTATACAGTTGAAAAAATAACTTCCTGGATCATATCAGTGTCATATCACAGCCTGGGAAATTAATGACATTGGAAGGCTGAGTGAAAAAAAGTTGGCAAAACAGAAAATCCTGACACCTTGACTGTGCAAACAGCATGAACCTGCAGAGGGACAAGACACTGAGGTAAGTTCTGGCAAGATTTTCTAGCAATCTGCCCTATACTGATGCTTCCTGGGGAAGAATGAGAGGAGGTGAGGCAGAAGTCAGGAGAATCAATCTGTTATTTATATCTGGATAACCATCAGTCATTCCTGTATTTTAGTCTATCATGGTCAGATGAAGCTTTAATAAGAGACAGCTTTGTCTCTGCTGTGTAAAAACTTCCCAGGGAAGCAAACAAACAGCTCCAGAGAAACTCAATTCATGTTTACATCAGGGTCCACTTAAACAGCTTGATTAATGCAAAGAGAGTTAAATAGGAATGAGTGTCACTAGAGCCCTGTAACTATTCACCCATTCTCTTCTGCTGTGTCATGCTGAGTGGATAACTAGGTGGGAGATGCCAAGGAGTCAGTCTGGCTTCTCCCATTTAAGGACACTGCACTCAGGGCTCCGAGCTCAGCTGTGATTCCCACTTGCAGCTCTCTACACCACTCTGGTGGTTTAGAGGGACTTTGCTCTTCAAAGCAGCCTTCTGTGCTGCTGGCATGTCAAAATGCTGCACTGCACCATTATCCCTGGCTGCCAGAGCTGTCCTGAGCAACCCTGCACTGCTGGCTTCTCCAAATGTCTGAACATCTTCATCCTGTTCTAGAAGGGCTCAGTGTCCCTAAGGAGGAGCACAGTTGAGAGACTGAGCTCATCTGAGTGCTGTTTCTGACTGTCATGTAGGTCTGCAGGAAGAGAAACAGTGTCACATTCTCGGATGGATCCCATTTAAGGGAAGAAATCAGACTTGTGAGAACAACCACAGCTTGGACATGTGGCTGATTGAAATGCAGCCATTTTCCATTAGGGGATGCTGGAACTACAAAAGAGGAACATGTTTGGTTTTCATTTCATAGATACTTTATTAGGGCTTTAATTTGACTACATTACATGCTTAGGGCAGGCAGTAGATTTGAAAAAAATTGTTGTTGACTTTTTTAATGTTCACAAATTAAATGAGTGGCTGATTTCTGCCCCGGTTCACTAGTAGCAGAGCAGTAGATATGACCCTCTGTTTCCAACTCCTCTGACATATCCTGGGGATGGGGATCTGGCTACAACCAGAGAAGAGCAACAAGAAAAAACATCCCTATTGAAGAGTTTTGAGAAACCTCACATTTTTAAGAGCTGATGTTCAGGATACTGTGCACATCACTGTCTCCCTTTTCCAGCAGTTGCCACCTTCTTTTCCTGGAAGCACAAAAAAGTCTGACCATAGAATCACAGAATCACAAGGTTGGAAGAGACCTTCAAGATCATTGAGTCCAGCCTGTTCCCTGACACCTCAACTAAACCATAGCACTGAGTGCCACATCCACTCGGTGCTATGGTTTAGTTTAAACATATCCAGGGATGGTGGCTCCACCACCTCCCTGGGCAGGACATTCCAGTACTTTATCATCCTTTCTGTAAAAAACTTTTTCCTATTATCCAACCTATGTTTCCCTTGGTGCAGCTTGAGACTGTGTCCTCTTGTTCTGTCAGCTGCTCTCTGGAGAAGGAGACCAACCCACCTGACTACAGCCACCTTTCAGGGAGTTGTAGAGAGTGGTAAGGCCACCCTCCAGTCTCCTTTGCTCCAGGCTAAACACCCCCAGCTCCCTCAGCCATTCCTCACAGGCCCTGTGTTCCCAGCCCCTCACCAGCCTCCTTGCCTCCTCTGGATGCACTCAAGTGTCTCAAGGTCCTTCCCAAACTGAGGGGCCAGAACTGGACACAGCACTGAAGGTGTGGCCTCACCAGTGCCGAGTACAGGGGCAGAATGACCTCCCTGCTCCTGCTGGCCACACCATTCCTGACACAGGCCAGGCTGCCCTTGGCCTTCTTGGCCCCCAGGGCTCACTGCTGGCTCATGTTCAGCTGGCTGCAGACCAGCACCCCCAGGGCCCTTTCAGCCTATAACACTGCAGGGGGTTATTGTGGCCAAAATGCAGGACTCAGCTCTTGGACTTGTCAAACATCAACTTATTGGACTCTGCCCATCTCTCCAACCATTCCAGGTCTCTCTCCAGAGCCCTCCTACCTTCCAACAGATTGACACACGCTCCCAGCTTAGTGTTTTCTGCAAATTTACAATGAAAGACTCAATACCCTCATCCATGTCATCAATAAAAATATTGAACAGAACTGGCCCCAGCACAGACCCCTGAAGGACACCACTAGTGACTGGCACCAGCTGGATGCAGCATTGTTCACCTCCACCACTCTCTCGGCTTGGACATCCAGCCAGTTCCTAACCCAGCAAGGAGTGCTCCTGTCCAAGCCGTGGGCTGCCAGCTTTCCCAGGAGTGTGCTCTGGGAGACAGTGTCAAAGACCTTGCTGAAGTCCATGTACAGCATCCACGGCCTTTCCTGTATCCGCCAGGTGTCCGGTCGGCTGTTTGTCTCTGCCGGACACACGTAGGATGGTTCGTGGGCAGCCTGCGCTTCAAAGGATGAGACTGGACTCTTCAGTTATTCGGTCTTCGGATTTGTTTATTATTTCTTATCTACAGAGTTTTGTCTCTGCCCAGCCGGGATCTGACCAGCAAGGCAGCCAAAGGCACTCTGCCCACCCACGGGGCGGCCGTATCTTTTTATAGTAAAAACTACCTATAACATATTTACCTTTTTTCCCCAATACTTTCACCCTTGTTAGACAGTGCACCTTCACCATGAACCAATCCAAAGTGCCAACGTTGCCACAGAAGATGGATGACAAGAAGAAGAAAGAAGAACCATGAGGCAGGCCCTGATTCCTCCATCTTGTCTCCACAACCCCCCCGTACCAAAACCCTAAAATCTATATTTTACCCTATAAGTATATCATTCCTGCACTATTCAAACCTGAGTGATTCCCATGTCCCCACACAAAGGTGGCACATCCCTAGAAGGGTCAAAGTCAAGCCACCAGGTGCTTTTGGCAACATTCCAGGATTTCCGAGCCCCCCCAAGGGTTCCCTTGGTAACTCTGGACATCCGAAGTGATGTGCTGAGTTCCCACAACCAGGCAGGTCACCTGGTCATAAAAGGAGACCAGGCCAGTCAAACATGACCTACCCCTCCATGTTGGCTGGGTCTGATACCCTGGTCATCCTGCAAGGTCTGTGTGATGACACTCAGTATAAACTGTTCCATAACCTTGCCAGGTACTGAGGTCAGGCTGACCAGTCTATAATTACTAGGATCCTCCTTCCCACCCTTTTTTGAATGGGTGTCACGCTGGCCAGCTTCCAGACATCTGGAACCTCACCAGTGAGCCAAGACTGTTCATAAATGATGGAGAGAAGCTTTGCAAGCTCATCTGCCAGCTCCCTCACCACCCTGGGATGGATCCCATCTGGTCCCATAGATTTATGAACATCCAAGCAGCTCAGAAGTTCTCTGACTTCCTCCTCTTGGATAATGGGGGGGCCATTCTGTTCCCTGGCATCATCAACCAACCCTGGAGGACAGTTTTCCTGGGGAAAAGCTGTCTTCCCACTAAAGACTGAGGCAAAAAAGGTGTTAAGCACTTCTGCCTTCTCCTCATCTGCAATTACTAAGTTCCCTCCCTCATCCAGTAAAGAACAAAGGTTGGTCTTACCCTTCCTTTTACCATTAATATATTCATAAAAACATTTGTTATTTTCCTTTACAGAATTCTCCATTTTAAGTTCAAACAGAGCTGTGGCCTCCCTAATTTTTTTCCTACATGCTCTAGCAGCCCCCTTAAATATTGAACACAACACAACACTTCCTTACCAGAGCCATAGATTCTTGAAAAGTCATTTGAAAGGCACAGTGGGAATAGCCCCACACCCCAACCAGCTCCACCTGCCTTGGCCAAAGTTTCTTGAAAGTGCAGCTGGAACATTTGGAGGCTTAATAAGCATTTCATCTACTTCTCATACCATCTAAGGGGTTTGTCTTTCCTTTTACAGCTTGTAAATTTAAGTAGAATATCTAGTAAAAGGACATTATTATCTATACAAATCTCAGAGCAGATATATGAAGAAGCAGAAGGCAGCTATGTGCCCTCTTGTTGCCTGGTAGTCCTTGTGCACCCGAGCTGCTTCACCATCTTATTTCCTAAATTGTGAATGACTACCATGTTACTGTGATGGCTGTGGTAGTCCTACTGAAACAAACCTTGTTTAAGATTTAAGAAATAAGAAGGTGGTAATGAGAAGTGGAAAGGCCCCTATATGTATCAGCTGCAACATATACCCCTGGCAGACTGCCTGTTTAGGAGCTGGATGGAGACATTATTCTATAAAACTTGAGAATGTCACCATCGTTGCCATCTGCAACTTCAGGGACAAGGAAATTGATGCTTTTTCCCCCTCATCTGAACATGGGAATAGATTTTTTTGCTTTTGCTGAATGGATGTGGGCTGTTCCCTTCACAGTTTGCCCAGAAATGCATTAAAAGGTGCCTGAAATATAATCTGGTTCCGGACAGTAACGGGCATTAAGTCAAAAAGAACATGTTTGCTTATCTATTGAACTGCTGTTTCTGGAAACAGAGCCAAATACACATTTTCAAGAAGTGACAAAACTGTATATTTGCTGTCCATCTTGAGAAGTCCTATGCCACAGGAAGCCAGCACAGGGTAAATCATAATAGAAAACCTAACACTGCCACCCACAAAATAAAATTCACATCTAAAATGCAGACAAACACTAGAATGGTGTACATAAAATTCACGTCTAAAATGCAGACAAACACTAGAATGGTGTACATAAGAGCTGTAAAGTACATACTTTCTTAGTCATCTGAAGTAGGTGCATGGGAAAGACTCAAAGGGCTGAGTAAAACGTAAAATGAAAAATTAGGGAAAATTCTGTAAGAGTTTTTCTTTCAAAGAGGTCTAGAAATCTCTTCCAATTGTGTGAAGTGCAGCTTGATCCAGAAGTCAAAATAGAACCTCAGACATGGAGAATAAAAAAGAACATTTTCTGTATGTTTCAGTACCTCAGCATCTGTATCTGCAGTACTGATAGGCTTCACCAGGAGTTTGAGAGTGCTCAGCAGGTGCTCAGTTTTCAAGCTTTTGCTTTGTGCATGTAATTATAAAAGTAGTGCAAGAGTTTTTTATATAGAAGCAGCAGGTCATTTGTATTAGGATAACTTAGGCCTAAAGATATTTTAGAATAACTGACAGCTAGAACACAATAGCTCTACGTCAAACAACTGATGTGAATGGGCTTTGTTATTGAATAGCATCCTTATAAGAGTTGGCAGAAAAAGAAGAGAATTAGCTAGCTACAGAATGATGTAAACATTGAAATAAATACAGTGCAAATAATAAGGAAATCTGGGATGTCTGCCAGTTTAATGCTGGTCAAATTGGCTAGTAAGAACAGAGTTAATCCTTAGTACACTCTTCAGTGACCAGAATTAGTCTGGACCTATGAAGTCCTGAAATATTCATTGTTTCTGCTAAAGCTGTTTTATGGAACAATTACCTAGAGTCCCTGTAATCCACTGACACATTCACTTGTTATATGCTTTTATTACACTCCCCTGCAGATGTTGCTGTTTCCAATTAGAGATGTAACTCCTACCACTGGCTGTTAATAACTATTTTGCCTTGAGACATATCTTATTTGCTAACTGAAAAAGGCAGGTTAATGGTGTCTGCACTATAGTATATTATTAGAAGTGAGTTTGTGAAGTAAACTCCCAGTGACTCTAATCTCAGGAATGCTGACTCCTCCTGAGGTCAGTAATTGGGTATTTTGGAATTTGCCATAGCAGCAGGCCTAAGCCTGTCTTCAGCTTTCTTTGAAATTTGGACCCTGAGGTCAGCAAAATAATTGGTTCATTTGAACTGAAAACCAGAAAGTGAAGGGTCCACTTTTCCCATAGTGTCGAACTTACAATTCATCAAACTTATTTTGAGATATTCTCTCTCCTTTAGGTAGCACAACAAAGTTAGGCACTGTTCAGTATCATTTCCCCTTTACTTTCCCTGCCTTGAAGTTTTTGATTTGTCATGAATCCTAGACAGCAAGTGGGGCAAGGCATGGTTACTCTCTGTATGCATTTTAGAAACACTTTTTCTTTTCCCTACTTGAGCATTATAACAAGACAAGATCTAGTTCTGTTTTGGTTTCTTTTTTTTCCTTTTTCCAGTTTTATGTATTTAGAACGTCTTTCTATTTTTCTCAAAGTATAGTTTTGAGTGCCTCAAGGGCTTGCTTTTGAGCCACCCAATGGCTTTGGTCTCAAGCTCTTTATTTTGGTCGACCTTGGACATAATTATTAGTCAGGAATCATTCTGTTATGTAGAGTTTGAAATGGAAGTTCCTTTTCCATATTCATGGCCCTATGAGTTTTAGCATGTGTTAACAAGTAAATCTTCATACGTTTAGGGTTTATGATGTCAACAAAACAGTAGAACAAGGCCAGGATAAGTGAAGAGATCAGTGTGTCATAGTATCACAGAATGGTTTTGGTTGGAAGAGACTTTAAAGATCATAGACCCCTCTACCATAAGCAGAGACCACTAGACCACGTTGCTCAGTTTCATCCAGCCTTGAACACTTCCATGGTTGGGGCACCCACAAATTTGGGCAATCTGCTCCTGTGCCTAATCACCCTTACTTTTAAAAATTTCTTCCTAACACCTAATCTAAGCCTATTCTCTTTTAGTTTGAAGCTATTTCCCCTTGTATTATTACTATCAGCTCTTGTAAGAAGTCTCACTCCTTCTTTCTTGGAGGGTCCCTGCAGATACTGGAAGGTCCCAATTGGGACAACCTGAAACCATCTTTTCTCTAAGCTGAAAAATCCCAGATATTTCCTAGCTAAATAAGTGCTCCATCCTTCTAAGCATCTTGGTAACCCTTCTCTGTATCACTCCCACAAGTCCATGTCCTTCCTGGGTGGACCCCAGAGCTGGATGCAGGGCTCCAGGTGGGCTCTCACCAGAGCAGAGCAGAGGGGCAGAATCCCCTCTCTCCCCTGCTTCCCACACTGCTCTCGATGCAGCCCAGGACACGTTTGGCTCTCTGGGCTGGGAGTGCCCATGGCTGGGTCATGGCCAGCCTCTCACTCACGAGCACCCCCAAGTCCTTCTCCCCAGGGCTGCTCTGCATCTGTTCATCCTCAGTCTGTGCTGGTACTGGGGGGTGCCTCAACCCATGTGCAGCACCTTGCACTTGGTCTTGTTAAACCTCATGAAATTCCCAAAGGTGCCAGTTCTTGGCGTGTCTGGGTCCTTCTGGATGACATCTCTTCTTTCAGGCATGTAGCCTTCCCTAATGAAAACACTAAACTGTTGAGTTTTCTTTGAACAACACCCTAAGCTGAGCCCTAATAATCCTCTGTCACAAATGGGAAAAAAAAAAGAAAGTGCAGGAATAGCACTGCAGACTGCAAAACACACAACAGTTTGGCTACTATTTCTGCAAAACTAAAAATACATGATCTTGCCATCAGTAATTCAGTGCACAGGGCTGCAGTTTCAAACATGTAACAACTGAGTAAAAAGCACCAAATATGTATGGTTCTTTCCAAAGGTCTTCTAAGGAAGAAAAGTGATACTTTGGGTCTAGGTAGTGTTATGATTCCAGAGTGTTATCTCTGGAGCAGACATACTCACAATATGGTACTTTATAGATGTCAGATCAGATTACCACTTACAGCCAGGCTGTGCTTGAAAAGAGTTGAAAAGCGTCAGGAATGACATTTGTGTCCTGGATCCTGAATATCAGCCTTGATGTGGGTTAAATCAGAATGCTGGTTTAGGCACCTTGTTTGGACTAATGTTAAAAATGCAATTATAATAATAATAGCTTATTCTTATAGGGACAAATTTTTAAATTCTGGAATGATTTTTGCCAAGATCTGATTAAAGAAAGAAAAAAATCTCCATTTGTGTTTTGTGCCTTACGTAAAAAATAACCCTAGTTATTTTTACTTCCCACCCCCCCACCCCTTTTTTTTTTTTGCCTTAGGGTGATTTTCATGATTAATGTAAGTTTCGTACACTATAAATGTTTCTCTGCTGAAAGGAATGAAAAATGGTTTCGCAAGTGGGAATGCCATGAGCAGGGAGTGACACTGGAATTTTTCCCATATTTTTCTCATTTGCCATTGTTTTTTGTTTGCTTGTTTTGTTGGTTTTTCCCTTATGTTACTTATGATTTGAGATTTCATTTTCCAAGAAGTTCTGGAAGTTTTATTCCTGCCAGATTCTGTTCTGGTCAACAATGGAATCTGAATCAGGACTGAGGATTCTCTGCAGTCTTACCACCACATTTTATATGCTTTGTGATGATGACTATGTCTATTTTGAATTGTTAGGCACCTCAAATTATACAAAATAAAAAGCTAAAGTTATGGAGTCTACATTCTTCTTAGGTTATTTTAGGAAGGATATTTAAAAACAGCCTATTCCTAAG
Source organism: Emberiza elegans (assembly GCA_024865655.1). Taxonomy (NCBI): domain Eukaryota; kingdom Metazoa; phylum Chordata; class Aves; order Passeriformes; family Fringillidae; genus Emberiza; species Emberiza elegans. The sequence goes on along the minus strand of JALJVW010001283.1, from coordinate 24,055,370 downwards.
TATATATGTTCTTCTAAGCATAATTTCTCTTAATAAAAAAAGGTATTGCAATGCATTTGTAATACCAATTGCTTTCTCTGTCACTATGATTTCTGCCTCTTTATACACTACTGTGCATTTCTTCTTTGAAGCCTAGTAATTCAGTCGAAAAGAAGGAGCCAGATTGTGGATCTATGAAGAAGAAAGCAGCCCCACAGCAGGTGGGGTTTTCACAGGAATACCTATAAAATCCTCACTACTAAAAGCAACAACAGGATAACCAAATAGCATGGTGCTGCAGATTTGTTATGGCAACTTTCTGTCAATACAACAGTGTCCTGGCTGTATAATAGGAACAAAAATCCAGAGGATGTTTGTTAGGCACCAAACTTCCAATTTACTGTTTCTACCATAGTAGTAACCTATGGATTCTGACTCTGAAACTGAACTGCATCTGGCAAAATTTAGGTGGACTGGGGATAAAGGCATTGTTACTGCTCCCATGCTGGTACAGAAAACAGGCTGGCTCACGTCACACAAATTAACTGGAGGCTGATCAATTTTATGCTGTCTGACAGTTTTCCACAGGGTTGCTTTGACAGCCTGGGATTGCTAGGGAAGAATAGAGCCTGAAAACATCCACCATTCTAAGTTCTCACTGTGGATGACTGGAGAGAGGCTGATATGGGAACAGTACCACAGAAGGACAGAATTCTAGGGCCAGAGCTAGTAGTTTTCTTCTGCTTTTGTCCCTTGGAAGGTGCATAAATCAGCCAAAGGGGAGGCAGGATCTGACTGATGGGAGGAAAGAGCACTGAAGATAATCTTGAGAAAAGATAACTTTGACACTTGGGGCCTGCTATAGCTCTCCACATAAAAAGTGAAAAGTAACAGAAATGTAAGCAGACCTGCTGGATGATAGTGGTTATGATCATTTCTGACTTCTGCAGTGTTAATGACACTATTTTTTCTGTCTGGAAATCTTTATCTTGGCTCCCTTTTGGAAATAAATCCGTCGGTCTTAACTCCTCTGTTTCTATGCTGGTTTGACTAAGACTTCTGTGGGAAAGTTTGAGATTTTCTTCTCTTTCATTGGCAATGTTTCACCTTTTCCCCTGCCCCCTCCTCATTTCTTTGGACAGATTTCATTTCCGAAACAGATGTCTCTTGTTTCTGAAAGCAACATCCACATACACGATTTCTTTATTTTACTATATTTTTCCACCTTTTTCTTATCATTTTCTTCTTCCTTGCTTTCTTTCTAATCTAAATCACTGTGTATATTCCACAACTCAGTTCTGAAAAACTGTTTCTGAATATGATTTTATAGTGGCTTTTCTACCACTCCATGCCTGTAGAGGCATACCAGAGGCCCTGAAGGCTGGATTTTCATGTAATAGGATAATAATAAAGCTTTTACATAATTATCTGCGTAGGTAATCAGGGCATGCATGCATACAGATGCCCAGCAACAGGTGCACAGGCCTATTCCTTGTATCCCGAGCCAGGCTCTTTGGACTGTTCTGATGAGGGGCTGCCAAGATGCAGGGCCCTGCTGCTGTTTTGGAATCACACAGTCAAGCTGAGGAGCTGTCCCTACAAGGAGCATTGCTTCTGCATTTGGTAGAGTTCAGCCTTCAAGCTGCCCTACATCTGCTGGCCAGGCAGAAAGAATTCAGCTTTGTTGCAGGATGTGTGGGTATATCTTATATGTTTGCTGATGGCCTACACACTTAGGACTGAAGTCCTTCAGCCCTAAGGAGGGGCCCGTATTTTTACCCCAGAACCAGCTAGCACCTGTGCTCATGAGAATGACTGTCTGTAATACATAACCATAGATGTACGTACCTGTATTTTGAGATATCAGATTTGTTTTAGAACTATTCTAGGTCAGATTTTCAACACTGAACCTTGAGTATTGATCTCCTCAATACCTATCCCTTTTGTCAACAGGGGCCTTGGGTTTTTTGAGATGCCCAGGTGCCTAAGTAGCACAGAGAATCTGTGAAATATGAACATAACCAAGACCTTGCATATTTTTCATATGCTCCAGGAGAGTTGAGGCCTGGCCTTCTATGCAGGAGCATAGCTAGCAGAGCCATTTCTGTCCAGACTTCCTCAAGGGTAAGGAAGTTCACAAGCATGTGATTGGCTCTGAACTCATTAACCAATTAATGCAACTACCTCTGAATGCTCTTGGGTTTTCCAGATTCTGTGAATTTGGCTGGAGTGACAAGGGCATAATCAGAGCTTCTTGTGTGGGAGCTCTGCACCAGGCATGACAAGAACTCCTGTCCACCTCAGAGATTGTAACCTTGACAAACATTTAAGAAAAGCCACCCACATCCTTTCTTCCGAGCTGTAGGTACCATTTGCAAACCTGAGGCTGGTCAGGTTGGGCCAGATCCTTAAACCTTTTCCTAGCAGGCTTGTAAGTATCTGCACAGGGCCACAAAGATAAAGATATGTTGTGTGCATATGGAATTTTTAGGAATCTGAATGTTTAATGAAAATTCTTCGATTACATCATGGTCCATTTCTGGTTCCCAACTTAATTTTGAACTACTGATGTTATGATGGGTCTGAGGAGAAGAGCCACATAAAAACCTGGTCTGTCATCAACGAAAAAAAATGGCTTATCACCAGTGAAAACCAGTTCCATATGTCCCATGTATCCCCCTTGTTACGTGCCTGGCTTCCCACAGTCAGTATCGCCTTGGGATGTCAAGCAAACAGGGAAGGAGAAACAGAAATCTGCTTTTATTTAAACCTGATTAGAAGAGGGAATAAATTTAGGTAACCTATTTTGAAGCTGTTGAAATTTGTTCCAAGAGGCTGACTGCATAGCTCATGTAGAAAGCAGCTGCCAACTTTTCTTACTTGTTTCCACCCCATGCCTCAATCAAATCTTTTCATAATCTTTAGCTAGAGTGCAAGCATGACACCTTGAACTTCTTTCAAGGTCTTCTTGTCCTTTAGATGTTGAAAACAGCTGCCTCCCTCTGCCTAAGCAGCAGAGTGAATTCTGCCCAGAAAATGTGAAAAGCAAGCAATGACATCTCTATAGAGGTGAGAGTTGGAATGAGAGTCCATTTCCAGTGTAGAATCATACTCACCTCTGCTTTCATTTTTACTCCAGTCAGATTCTTTCTCCTGTGCAATTTAAATGCAAACAACAAAAAATAAAGATACTCTGTGCAGTGTATTTTGTAAAAGCAAATACAAGAAGCAGTCTCTACTCTTAGTCCTAATCCTATTGCCCTGTCTTTCCCCAGGTAAATTAAAATATCATCACAATCTCAGCAAAACCATGTAACTAAGAGATCCTGCTATGCTGGAATGGGAGAAAAGAAGTGTATTTTTTCTTCAGTTTTATGCAGTCTGATAAGCTGTGCCAAGGGGCCTTGGGGAGGCAGAAGAAAACAAACAGGCTTCAGCCCATTGCAGGACTGGGCCACAACTCACAGTGTAATGGTATGTGGGTTGTAAAATATATCACCATGTTTTAACTCTTTCTGAGACAGTTTAGTTTAACTAAGCTCATTCTTGTTGGTATTATTTTGTAAAATCATGATGCAAAACCTTCAACAGATTTTAATCAGCCTCTATAAACACAAAAGGATAGCAAAATTGCCTTCCATTGATGCTAAAACATTGCAACAGACAGAAGCAAATTTTTCAAATACAAATAAGGCTTTCTTTATGTCATCAGTAGAATGACAACCAGGCTTTCAGAGGCATACATGTAAGGTGGGAAAAGAGTGTGCAATTTACTTCAAGTCAGACATCAATACCCAGCTAATCTGTCACCATGGAACTGTGGGATTCAATTGACTCTACAGCTGAGAAGAAAAAACACCAGGGAAAGTTTGGGCTGACATTAATTAATTCTTAAGCTTTGCATAACTTCACATGGATGGAATTGACTATGTATGTTGAATTGTAAAACAGAATGTAATTGGCCAAATATCAGTCAAAATGAAACATTTCAATTCATTGGATTCATTGGCTTATAGAAAAAGAAAATGTTGCTGGAGATTCTTTTATTCTCTGTTGATCATAACTTGGAAGTGCCTTCTGAAATACTAGGTACAGCCCAATCTGCAGAGTTTTCATGGGTCTATACATGAGTTCACATAATTTCTAAGTTTGTGAGGGACTCATAAATTTTTACATTAGCATTTTTCCAAGTCCTGTAGACAAAAAAAAATAAATATGTGTATTTGTAAGCGCATTCCCTATCTTCTTGTTTAGCAGAAAAGAAATGGAGTTTATGTCAGCTGTGTTTAGGTGGTGATCACTAAAACAAATGTCTATTGCAGGAAAAAAAAAAAGATGTCTTCATGTTGGATAAGAGTGCCACAACTGGGAAAAAAATCTCTCTCCTCTGAGGAAAAAAAATCAGGATGGGTCCTGAGGGTAGAAATTATGCATGCAATGATGAGAACAATGTAAAGAAATTTATTTATGAAAAAAAATGGAAAACAAAAATATAAGACAGGAAGACTGTCCAATTGGAACAGTACTGTTAGTGGGAACTCTGCTGGTCTAACATATAACAGACTTGTAGGCACGAGACTCAGCCTCTTCATTTTTATTTGGAAAAGAAAAGATGCCCGTTGCCAGGATCATCAAAGAATGTTATTCTTCATTAAATCCATGAGACCTTGGAAAACATTGCCCAGCTCATTTTTTAAAAACAAAAATAAGTATGTCCTGCAAGTGCCTAAAGGGAGGATAAAGTTACTTATTGTTGCTTAAAAAATTCATTTGGTGCCATGTCAAAGCAGCATTGGGTATATTTTAAAGTGACAGGTCTAAAAAATATTGTTCTTATTCTCACCTGCTCCTGAACTCCCTCCATACCAAAAGAAGCATTCTCCAAAGTCCCCAATTAGTGAGCTGGAGTATTTAAAATTCAAACAAGGACCTTCTTCTCACTCTCATACTCATTAGCTCACTCAAGCCCTCCTTAGTCAGGGGATTTTCTAAAGAGTCCATTTAGGAGTGCTAATAATAGTAATTAGAGGTCGAGAAACCATCTTGAAACTTGACCCAAATTTTCACCCAAAACTTGAAATGAACACAAACCCTTTCTCAGTTTTGAAGGAACTGGGAACTCCTTCAAAGAAGAAGTTCGTGACTTGGAAATTTCCCTTTTAAAATGTTGTTTCAGTCCTGCATACCAAGTCCTTGAAAAACTATCTAAGCAGAAAGGCTGCTTTTTAGGAACCTTCTAGAAGCATTTGTTGTGCTGTTCTTTTGCGCCTGCTCAAAATGCATGCAGTATTACTGAGCCTATTGTAAACTGTGGGCCTCTTTTCCCCCTCATTCACATTTATTCTATGCCAATGGAGTGATATTAAATTACCTCCTGCACCTCCCAGGAGTTCAAGCATTCTTTGCACTACCTTTTTAATGTCACAGATTCCAGGCTGACGCAGTCCCCTGCAGACAGCAACAGCAGCCCTGTGGCTGCTTTGATACGCAGATTTTTTATGCAGCTCTGTTGCTTCCAGTCTGTAGCTCAAAGCAGCTGAAATGACAGTGTCCCAACTGTTCCTCTTTCTTTGATGACAGGAAATCCAGCTGTACACTGCAAATACTCAGCTAGGGTGGCTAGTGCCGCCTCCATGCACAGGACAGATACAAAAAGCCATATTGGGAGCTAAACTCTGTTTCACTGGCTCCAGTGAAAATTATCCTGGATGCTGGAGCGTATAAAAATGGAGTGAGGTCCAGCACTTCTAGTGATGGCTTTGCATTTTCTCCATCCATCCTTCTCATGTATCTGTTTTCAAGCAAACAGGACATCTGCAGAAAGACACAAGAATCAAGCCTGGACTGGGCAACACATAGAAAAGTTTAAGCCTTCTATAACTACATTGATATGATAGTAATTTAGATCTGGAAATACACACTGACCTTCTACAAATATTAGTAATATTTTTAGCTATAATATAAGCACTGAGCCTTACTATGACCCTGCACTGCCTGAATAGCTTGTCTTATGAATCTTATTTTATGGTTGTTACTTAAAGCTTCTAGGAATGTACTGTATATTACTGTGTATATTATGTACTATATATTTTCTATTCTGGCAGGTTACTCTGAAACAAAAGGATTCTGTTTTATCTTGCAAAGGACTTTTAAAGTCATTGGCAAGTTTTCCCTTGTAATTTGGATAAAATACGAACAGTTTTTTAGATTCATAGCATCTTGAACAAATTTATATGTCATTCATTATCATAAGCAGACATGGTCCAAAACTGGAATTTCTTACTGCAGGGATGTTTTAATATTTGGGTTTGTCCTGAACTGAAACAAAATGTCAAAGTGGCAAAGCAATGTATTGAATGAAAAGCAGATAAAATATTGATTCAGAAAAATCAAAACATTTCATTTTGAAAATGTCAAAAAAAAAAAACTTTGGAAATATCTACATGTTTCAGTTAAGAATTTTTCATCCAGATGGAAGTCTCCAGCATTCTTAAACACAAATATTTCATATTGTCTGGGTTTACCTAGACTTCTTTATCAGAGTTCAATTACCAGATACAATCATTTCTTGCTGGAAAGAACACTATTGCTTCTAAATTGTGCATGAAGTATGTACTGTTTTAAAAGGTCCTGATATATTAAGATTACATGAACATATTTTCTTTCAATATCTAGTCACAAAATGTTTCTATTATGTAGATTTTCAGATAAGCTGCATCTCTTAGTAAGAAGAAAGAGGAGGAAAACTGAATGATAAACTATGTCATAACTCAAAAAAAAGAAGCTGTAACTAGTTAGTTCAAGAAATGCTGGTATTCCAGCATGTCAGAGATTAAAGCTGATGAAAGTTTACAGCCAGAATAGAAGTATTACAGAAACAATCCAGGTTTTATAAAGATTTTGCAAAGATTTTCTAAAAAGTCTTACACTTCAAAATATGAAATATATGCTGCCTACCCTCTCAGTTCTCAGTTTCCTTGCTGCTCTAAAGCATTATTTGAGATGGGGTCAAATAACATCAAATTGTTTCATTTTGCATTTCTTTAGTATTGGACCATGCTTGCATAAATATTCTCTGAAGACAATGCCTTTTTCAGAGAGACTATAATGGGAAATTGACTTGCAGTTCTCTTTTGGACAATGGCCATTTGATTAAAAGTGACTTTTGATTTAAAATGTTAATGGCTATAAAAATTGCTTAACCAAGGCTATTTTTAATTACTGAGCAAGTTTTAATTTTTCAGATACCTTATCATTATAAATACTGCCTTTCTTAACACCAGAACGTAGTGCTTTACAAATAAACAACTAAATTGCTGCAACCCTGATGTTTTTCCTCTAGTTTTTAGAGGGGGGAAAAATATATTTGGTAAGTTGATTTATCTCTCTGTCTAATATAATTGCAAAAAAAATACTTGAAATCTTCTAACTGCATAATGAATGGCATGAATGTCAAGGGTAAGAAAACTTAGAATCAGTTTCACTTAGTGTACATTTTACCTATAGTTTCAACCTGAAATGAAAAATATCCTGCCTCAATATATTACTTTCTCTCAACCAATAGCAGTGTTGGATTTTGTGAGACCACAGCACCAAAAGTCATGAAAATATTTTGTCTTAAAAAAAAAATGGAAACAACAATGACCAAAAAAACTCACAAAAGACCAAACAAAAAAAAAAAAAAAAAACAACAACCAAAAAAACCACAACAAAAAAAAACCACCAACCCCCCCCCCTCAAAAATTATTAGTGACAATTATAGTATATTCATTCTTTCCCTGCCATCTTGAATAGTTGTTCTACAAAGGCAGACAGGAAGCATGGTTAATGCAATTTTTACACAACACTCAAGAAAAGTTCATGTGTTACAAAGACATCCAAGGTCTCCTGCAGCTGATCTTCCTCTTGTTCACATTGCTGCAAATCATGAGCTGTTCCACTGAACTGAACAGCAGTATAAAATTGGGGTAAGATGGATCAGGCAGTATATAAATGGATCTTTGATGGATGCAAATCTGGATCTTTGCAGTATATAAAGTTATATACTCTTATAGACAGTTTGTAAGACTGATTAGACTATGGAGGGTAGGCTGGAAATAAACTAAAATTTGAGCAGAAGACAGTGTGTACATGACCTAATGTAACTGCCCTCAACAGCATCTTTGCTGGTCAGCAGTGTCTGATCAAACCATATGGCCCTATTTGTGTTGGCCCACAGAGGATGTGGTACTTTTTTTTCTCACAATGTGAGAGTCACATACTGCCTTCTGGATAGAAACTACTCTGTTTTTAAAAGGTTTATGTAAAAGCTTTTATAGCCCCATGTGGTCAGTCCCACATCCCAAATCAAACCCATAATTAGAAGGTATTATACCTTGAGTTCTTGTTCTTCAGTTTTTTTTTTAAATTTGGTGCCTTTATAGCATCTAGTTTAAAGCAGTAGGATGGGAAGGAGGACTGAGGATCAGAAGGGTACCTGCCAGTGCCTGCTTCCTTCTGCCAGTGCTCTGGAGCCCACTGCACACATAAAGGCATAGCTTTCAATAATGCAGCTACTGCAGTGAGCTAACCCATTAACTTTGGTATAGCCAACAGAAGTCAGGGCATCTCCTGATGTCACACACTGAGTTCCCTGGCACAGTGGCTATATTGACTTTAAGCAGCAAATGGCAATTGTGGTTGCCAGTAGTGAGATCTGTGGTTCTTGAACCCTGGGGCCTTCACGCACACAACTATCCTTGACAGAAAGGGCACATAAAGGCTGACTGTGATACAGTACTAGAAATCAACTATATGTCCAACCCTTATGAGTGGGATTAACAGTGTGCCAATCATGGCATTTGTTCCAGCAGGTGAGGCATAGATAATTTGGATCATATGGGAGTGCATTAGCAGAGTAACTCTCAGCCTTATGTGTCCACATTTTCTGAGGTACATACTCTGCTACTCCTCCTCCCATGCCTGTCCCAGACAAAATTATGTTCTCTAAAGATTCATGGCAGCCTGTGTGCAGAACTGACAGCAGAGAGGAAATACTAACTGCACAAACTTGAAGTCGGGGCAGTTTTGAACATTTTGAATATGTTAAGGCCAGCAGCATCCTCATTAAACTCTGATTAGCAAGTGGACTTCATCCAGGCTAATTCATGTCTGAATGGGGTTTTTCTTTTTTTTTTTTTTTTGCACTGCCAGTTTATCAGAGGTAGGCAATTAAGAGCTCACACACCTCCAAGTCTTGTAGTTTTTTGAAGCAGGGATCTCATACCAGCCTTGCAATAAAGCCTTATTGTCCTTGGGACAATATTCTTCACTAATCTCACTTCTGGCAATTTACTTTTTCTTGCTGAGCAGATTTAGAAACAAAAAACCTTGAAAGGGCATGGGAGGAGGAATAATCTAGGGCTATCTAATCCCATCCCCAAAGTGGGAGTTTTCCATTCAGCTTCTCTTTTAATGAGCACTGGAGAAATAAAGTTTTACTGCAACACTACTTTGATTCAAGAGACCTATGAGGACCCAATTATCCATCCAGTGGGAGTGGGGTGGCAATCTGGTTTTCAAAGCAAAGCAATGTAGCAACACAGACCCCTTGTAATTATGTCTTCCCCACAAATTTATAAACCCAGAGGTGAGCTTTGCTTTGGTTGATTGTTTAAATGCAATTATTACCTTTCTTTCACTTTCAGCTTGTTAATAAAGCTTTCCCAAATGCAGTGCTTGGAGTTATTCTTCCTGAGCACTAGGATTCCAAAGGCTTAACTGGAAACCAATCCTCTGCTTCACTGAAAGGAGCACAGTCAGGTCCAGTCAAAGATTATCTGAAGAGCCAAAATGTTTGACAGACACACTGAGGGGGCCACATCCTCTTTTCCACCTGATAAAGTGAGAGGGGAGAGTGAGACAGAAGGAAGGAAGCTAAAGGAGACTGAGAGTGACTCAGAGAACAGAAAGGAAGAAACACTACTCAAACAGTAGCCTGATTCAAGGAAAAAAATCTTGTTTATGTTATTTGTCTTCCTTTGCAGCTGCCAATATTATATTCATTGCACAAATGTGAGTCTTCTTTGGAAGTGCATGCAGATTTGCTTATAACCTAAAGCTGTTTAAAATGAGGAAGGGAGAAAGTTGTTCTCAACAACACATTTTTCAGTCCTGGTCTCCCATGTTCAGTAGGCCACAAGGAATTCCTGACTCTTCCCCACTTCTAGGCCCCACAGGTGGATGGACCAGTGAATCGAGTGTGCCTATGCCATGTAGACAGAGGCATGGCACACATTGCATCAATTCACTTTCACTACATCTCATATATGTGAAGCTTGAGGCAGTGACTTCAAGACACTGACTTCAGGTGCTTGTCTTTCAAAGGCATGCCTGAGTTTTTAAGGATACAGGTACACGTGGGGGGCTAGGAACAATAATAGAATCAATTTCACATATGATATACAGAGTCTACAGGAAATGTAAGTATATCACAGTATGCTTTGCTTGTTTAGCCTGTGTGAGAAGACATACTATATACACAAATAATATGATGTAGTCCGTTGCATACAATTCAAGCACATAAGTCTGACATATGTAAAGCTAAGTTATAAAAATAATTTACTTTTTGAAAATGCAGTTTGAGAGCATGGCAACCATTCATGACTTACTCCTTGTGACAATTTGTGGGATTTCCTTATATATATGCTCCTTCTTTCAGTTGCTGTCCATTTGAAAGGAGTTATGGTATTGCTGTCTGTTTTAATGCCTCCCAAGTACCTTGAAGGATATATATTACATTGCTCCTGGAATAGATAATAGATAGCCATTGGACTAAGAGAAAGACATGATAAGGAGGAGAGGAAAAGCAATAGCCCTTCATTCTGCACAGAATTGTTTTGCAAAACGAAAGTCATAAAGCACCAGTTGAGTGAAATTTAGACAGTCTCCCAGAGTCAAACAAGGTTGAGGGAAAGGGTTTGCAGTGAAAATGACTGACAAAACAAGCTGTACAAGAAAAATTGTGGTTCAGAGTGAATGGCATGAGTTGTACTGAGGACTGCAGTTTGACCCCCTTGACAAATACTGGTTTAGAGCAGTAAGGAAACTGAAAAGGCAAAGGGAGTTTCTACTACATATATCTATGTGAAAAGTAATGTTTTCAGAAATGCCCTGTGCATATGGACTTATACAGCAGTGTGTGTTTAAGTCTAATTTCTGTCATCAAGTGTTCCTCAAGGGTTAAATGGTATGTAAAATATCTCAGGGATTTTGGAGAGGGTATATCTTCTCTGTGTCTGAGTTTGAGGATTCAGCATTAGTCTCAGGAAGACAGTAAGATGGACTGTATTCCCAGGAAATTATGCTGTATAATGGACTTCTGTGCCCAAGTATATTTATAGAGACATCAGCCAGAAGCTACTCCTGGACTCCTTTCAGACTTCAGGGTTTAAAGCATATAGTAGCTAGCAGATCTGAAAACTAAGCACAAATGAGTTATCTATAAAAGGGTGACACTACTACTGTCCTTGCAGCAGAGCGGTTTATGCTGAATTATTTTGATCCTTTAGAAAAAGAAAAACAGACAAACAACAAAGAACTCACAGAAAACCAATTGGAAGTGAATATTTACAATCTCCAAAATATTTCCATCTGGAATTTCGCATGGAGACACAGGTCAATGCTCTAGTCACAATGTTGTAGAAGGGAAACCACTCACTTCCTGCCCACAGGAGGTGACCCAGCTCCCTTCTCTCTGATTTGCAAACAATACTTAATTTTCAAGATTAAGCTGCAGTCTGTCCTCATACTGTACTGGATTCCCTAATGGCAGTAAGACAGAAGTCCATCTCTACAGACAGGGTCTCTAGACACCAATGTATTGTGCAGTCATTCTTTTTTTCTCTTGCCTAATGGAATAAACAGCAGCATAAAACCAGCCTGATTCTACAATCAGTTTTTTGCCCTTGTCACCTTTGCATAAATAGAGGAATACCAGCCACATATTTTCCAATGTGTTTTTTTAGTGGCTATAGTGGAATAGGGGCACAGGCATTCTTTCCTGAAACTGAGGTTGGCTTCTAGATGATTAAGACCCTCTATGTGAATTGTATTCAGGAGGCTCAGAGAGACAATTAAGTGATGGGAAATTTCCATAGAGGTGCTACTGAAAATTCAGGACAGTAAGCCAATTAAGTGTATGTGTCTAGTTCTGTTCCAACACGCTGACCTGTGCCATGGGCAAACATCTCAGGAGGACTTGACTCCTTTTTGAGGTTTTCTATGGTCATGGTTTAACCACAGGCAGCAACCAAGCCTCACACAGATGCTCACTCTCTCTGCCCCCACCCACAGCAGGATCAGGGAGAGAATTGGAAGGGTAAATGTGAGAAAACTCATGGGTTGAGGTAAAGACAGTTTATTAGGGAAAGCAAAAGCCCCACACAGAAGCAAAGCAAAACAAGGAATTAATTCTCTGCTTCCCGTGGTCAGGCAGGTGTTCAGCCATTGCAAGGAGAGCAGGGCCCCATCATGTGTCACGGTGTGTTGGAAGACAACACACCATTACTCCAAACATCACCCCCTTTTCCCCTCTTCCCCTGCTCCTGATGCCATCTGTCTGGAATACCCCTTTGGTCAGTTTGGGTCACCTGTCCCACCTGTGTCTCCTCCCAACCTCTCAAGTACCCCCAGCTTTCCAGTGTGGCAGCACACAAAGCAGAACAGTCCTTTCCTCTCTGTAAGCCCTGCTCAGTGACAATAAAAACTTCCCTATACTCTCAGCACAAATACAAAACACAGCCACCATGAAGAAAATTAACTCTACCCCAGCCAAAACCAACACAACATGATAGGAAGCTACACAACACCATTATGGGTTATTCAAACCTGGAAAAGCCTTAGCTTTCTGAAATATTGAGAGACAGGAAACTATGGATTTTTCATACTCTTTTTGCATGACTGGCAATAGTGCCCACCCACATGATCTTGGTTAGCAGTCTCCACTGACCATCCAATTTCCTTTGTGAACCCAATGTAAGCTTTACAGCCCATCTGCCATGTTAAAAAAATATAAAAGTCCATCAAGTCCATGAAGCATTCCTTTAAGATAATGATTAACAAGGACTTTCTAGGTTAGATTTTTGAGTGTAATGTGACAAACTAAGACTGACCAGATGGGAACTGTTTCTCATATCTTCTCCTGCTATTAAGATCTCATGAGAATCAGCCATGGGTTTGACAGAGAAGATGGTGCATCTAGTGGCAGGGGCTGAGCATGATCAAAGTTCCTGACCTCTGGAGCATTCTGTATGTGGACTTGGTCTCTCACTGCTTCCACTTAAATGTCTCAGTTTCTTATTTTGGTCTGTACCTTACAGCAGTGCAGTTGTCTTCCTGCCCGCTGGATACCTGCAAGTTATCAAAGCTCAGCTCATAGCTCAGCTCAGCTAAATTCACTGAGAGAATGACTGGTTTTTTTCAGTGGCATCCACATAAATTCCAAATTCATTCCAAATGAATAAATTCCAAATTAATCAAATTATGTTTGCACACACCCAGATACTAACCTGTTAAAAAAAAATCAGGAACATGTAGGCAAGAGTACCTATAGTTCAGTTAAACAGCATATCAGTTCGTATTTCCTTTTTACACTCAGGGTTCTTCCCTTTGTCCCAGACAGACTTCCTGCACCATCATGTAGAGGAACATCATTAGCCAACATCTAGTCTTACAGCTGAGACTCTTTTGACATGAAACTCCAGTGTCAGTTGCCAAGGCAAAAGAATACAAAGGCATCAATGTGTAACAATACTATGCATGCTGTTTTCATTGGTTTTATGTGACAGCTGATATGATTAATTATGACCTTTTGATCAGAGAGCTGTCAGAAGGGGAGTAATTAAGCTCAAGAAGCATTTATTACCACTCTAGTCAAAAGTCATTGTCTTTTGCTCCTAGGCTAGCTTACCACTGCCACCTTTATTCCTCCTTCCCCAAGCTTCTATCAGTGCTTGCTCATCAGTGCTGGAGTCCAGGTCCAGCAACAGAAGCGTCCCACAGAAACTGCTGAACCATGTCTACGCTGAGACCCCAGAGCTCAGAGGTGTGGTTTAACCAGCTGTTCAACCAAACTAGGTCATATTACCCAAGAACACGGCAAAACTTTGCCCACTTCTATAAAGCATGAAAACCAAAAGCACAAAAGCAAACAGTTTAAACCCTTCATGATGCTCTGATGGCACTGCAGTACATATATATGGGCTTGACAGCTTAGCAGCAAGTTTCCTAAACACAGCCTAATCACATAGAGAATTTCACCCAGATTTATATAGATTTTTTTTAAATTATAAATGCAAGTAACTGTGACTTAATTCACTAACTGTTTGTCAAGTCACGGTAGATCAGGGGTATAGTAGGGAAAATTTGAAGTGTGGAAGAGTACACGTGCATATTCTGCTTGTAAAATCAAAGACAAAACATACCCAAATTTAGAGATAAGACAAATTACACAGAGGGGAAAGGTTGGCTGTTTTATAAACCAGGTTATATGGAAAGTGCATGAAAGTTACTTTTGCTTTTGAAAATACCAAATTATGTGGTAGCTAGCTATGTGAAAAAGATTTTGGCCAGGTTAGCAGAAATATCTTTAAATCACTTACTTTGGTACTATCTTTACTAAAGGAAACCTTTTCAAATGCAGTATGCTTTTAAGAGTTAGAAGACCTAAAATAACAAATCCTTCGAGAATGACAAATGTGCTCCTTTAGGAAAAAACCCCAGTAAATGTGACTCTTTCAGATTCCAATAATAGTGGCTATATGCTGACTTGAATCTTCAGTTTTTGTCCATCAGCCTTCACTCCCGAAATACAAAGATGATGTGCCCCACAATACCAAAGAATAGTTAGACACTTAGTCTGATTTTCAGAGACAGTGAGGTTTAGTAATTTCAGTAAAGTCAGAAAGACTGGATAGGTGTTTGGATTTCAGTGACACAGTCAGCCATTCAAAGGGGTATCCACAATTATAATTTCACTTAGCTCTAAAAAGAGTGTGGAAAGTACATTTCGTCAAAAAATAACACAAATGCCTTAAATATATTCTAATACCCAGCTATTTAGAATCAATGTGTGTATAATAATTGTCTTTCAGC
Source organism: Emberiza elegans (assembly GCA_024865655.1). NCBI lineage: Eukaryota > Metazoa > Chordata > Aves > Passeriformes > Fringillidae > Emberiza > Emberiza elegans. The sequence continues at coordinate 24,040,259 of JALJVW010001283.1, read as the reverse complement.
TGGGACCTAGCCATTTTATAAGCCAATTTTCGTTTTGAGTTCAGTAATAAAATGATCAGAAATAGTGCACACAGCATAGGAAAACATGGACTCCAGTCTTATTTATATTTTTAAAAAACATTTGTTTTAAACAAATTATCTGTTTTTAAGCACCTGTGAATAGTGGTGTTCCCCAGGGTACTATACTAGGTCCAGTGTGCTCAACTTGTTCTGCAGTGACTCAGACAAGACTCAGACAAGGGACAGAGCAGTGACTCAGACAGTGACCTCAGCAGGTCACTGCCAGCACAAATCCGGGAACAATGGCCAATACCCCAGAGTGCAGCCTTTCAAGGGGACTTCAACAGGTTGGAGAGACAGGCAGAGATAAATCATCTGAAATGCAACAAGGGCGAAAGCAGGCTCCTGAACTGGGGGAGGAATAAGCCCAGGCACCAGCACAGGCTGGGTGTGGATCTGCTGGAAAGCAGCTCTGAGAGGAAGGACCTTGGGTCCTGGTGGACAGCAAGCTGTCCATGAGCCAGCAGTGTGTCCTGGTGGCCAGGAAGGGCAATGGTGTCCTGGGGTGCATTGGGAAGAGCAGTGCCATCAGGGGGAGGGGGGTGATCCTGTCCTTCTACCCAGCCCTGGTGAGGCACATCTGGAGTGCTGTGTCCAGTTCTGGGCTCCTCAGGACAAGAGAGACATGGAGACCCTGAAGTGGGTCCAGCAAAGGGCTACAAAGTGCTCAGGGGTCTGGAGAATTTCTCTTAGGAGGAAGGGCTGAGGGAGCCAAACCTGTTCAGCCTCAAGACAAGATGACTGAGAGGGGAACTCATTAATATGTATAAACATCTAAAGGGTGGGGGTCAAAAGGGTAGATCCAGCCTCTGCTTGGTGGTGCCAAGCAATAGGACAGGGGTCAACAGTGACAACTGATGCTCAGGTAGTTCCACCTGAATATGAGGAACTGTGCAGGTGACCAGACACTGGAACAGATTGCCCAGAGAGGTTGCAGAGTCTCCCTCATGGGAGATATTCAAAACCCGGGGATGTGTTCTAGAACGACTTCCTGAGCAGGGTAGTTGAACCAGAACCACTGTGGTCTCTTCCAACTTGATTGATTCTGTAATTCTGTATTTGGAAGGGGACATGACCAAATTCTATTACTCTTATATTGTGTTATGTTTTTCCTGAAGCTTTAATTTGGGAAGAGATTTTTCTTCACTTTGAAATTGCAGTGCAATCTGCTAGATCAAGATCACAGCACCCTTCTCCTGTCTATACTATCTCCCAGCTCTTTTTATGGCCTACAACATGCCATCAACAGCAACCAAAAAAAAAAAAAAAAGTGAGAAAAAAAGAAGCAGTGAGCAAGAGTAACCAGGCAAACACTACATCGCAAAGGGCAGCTTGAGGTAAACCAGAACAAATGAAAAAAAACAACAGAGTTCCTTTCTGCCACTTCTAGGATGCCTGGTTTTTAACTTGTGTAATCACCCATTAGCTTCACCCTGCATAAAGAGACAGCTGAACAAGCTAGAATCAAAAGAAAAACATGACAAAGAGTTTTGATAACCATAGTAAAACAGTTTAAAACAAGCAGAATTTATACAGAAAATTCTTTAAGCTATGTTCATAGAGAGAGTCATGTTCCTTTAACATGGCATTTCTTAGCATACTCTCCAATGAATTTGTGGCAAAACTGCAATTTTCCATCAAGTGAATGCTTCTCATCCTGGATGTAGAGACAGTGCAGCTACTACTCTGAGAGGACAGAAATCACCAGAGTACAGTGAGAATAACACAGCATCAAACAGGGAAAAGACAAGGGATGCCTCTATAAAATGGGGCCTGGTACACAGGCGAAAATAATAGGTCTTAATATATATCCTTTACCTGAAATTCAGTGAACTTCATTAGCACATTCTATTTGCATCCTATGACATGGCTTCAATTTCAAATTACCTTTCCAGCACCAGAAGCTGAAAGGATACTGCCTTGTTTCTAAATCTTCTGGTCGAAATTGTAGCTGATGTAATAGGCATCCATGGGCTTTAGCGTCTTGTCAACAGTTTTCTCTGTAGTGATCCCAAGTGGGAGGCAAGGGCAAGGTAAGTGCTAGGGCTACAAGCTACAAACATTAGTGACTAAGGAAACTGGGAAGGGCAGAAGTCCTTGCACTGGGGCTACCAGAATGTATTGTGTGTCAATAGTAGGCTGAGACAAAGTTGCCGATCTCCTGTCTCAAAACAAGATGACTCCATGAGCCCCACAGATATTTACAGTGGGGCCTCGAAATACAGCCTTTCAAAATGTCGGTACCACAGCTGAATCCAGCACTGCTGCCTTGTACTGTGAGGTTTGTTGCATCAGTGATGGTGTGGGTCAGTTTTTGTGACTTCCATCTGCACTGCAGGCTGCCTGGAGGCCAGCTGGCTCCATCCAGGACTGAATGCAGAGTCTGACAGGGCACCTGGAGCAATGCTTCTCTCTTACTCTAGCAAAAAACACTCAAAGATGACCTGAGATGAGCAGATGCTTACTCTTTTCTTTCCTTCTTGTGTGGATGCTGTTGTTGAATGTTGTTGGAGTCTGCATCCAAAGGTATATAACCCACCAGTAAGAATTTATTCATTCTTAGGCAGGCCTTAATTTAGTTATTATTGGGCAGACTTTTAAATTACATTATATGAGATCATTGAGACAGAGAGGGGAGGGGAGAGAGAGGGAGGGAGATTATACATGAATATATCAATAGATTGTGTGTATCTATAAAAGTATATCTATTCATATGCATACATACAAACCAGAATCCTAGATCTAACAACAGCTACTAGAATCTGACAACAGGACAAGACCAAATAGTTATCTCCCTGCAATAACCTAGCTCCCAATTTCCTGCTGCTTATGAAATTACTAAACTGGAGGTTGGACATGTGGTTTTATATTTTATAAAACCTGGTGACTTTTCTTTCACCCAAGGAGCTGTCTGATCCTTCTTTTAATCCATTAATACTTTTGGCCTCTGTGACATTGAACTGTGTGCCTGTATCATATAAAGCAAACCTGCTAGTTTTATTTGCTCATCTAAATTCTGCTTGATAATTTAATCAGAAGCCCTTTTCCCCAGCTCAGTCACAAATATGCTGCTTGATTGTGGGCATCACTTATAATCTATGCCTCCCTTCCTTGTCTGCAGAGCATGAAAAAAAGCATTCCCTCAGGCAGTCTCCCACTGAAATCAAATGACTGTAAATACCACTTGTAGCCAGATATATTTAGCATCCCATCTTACCTGATAAAAATATTTGCTAAAAGGGACTATGACATCTGTGGGTGTATGTCAGCTAAGAGAGAATGAAGGCAATGAACGGCCTTCAGAAATGTAGATAAGGAATGCAGCACAAAGTTGCAGTTTGAAAGAAAAGGAGGTGGCCGTGTTTGGCACCGGAGAATGAAGCACTCTTTGCCTATTGTATGGGCTAGCAGGCAGAGAGGGCACAGATGAACCTTTTCATTGCTGGAGAAAGTCAAACACATCTGCATGAGCTCTTCCTTTGATGTCTCAGTGAGAGGTACACACCAAACTCCAGCTGAAGCTTCTGGAAGTCATATTTTAAAGATAATTGAAGAAAAGAAAGGCTATCCTTAACAACAAAGCTAGACTTACCTTGAGAAAGCTAGACTGACCTTAAGAAGAAAATCTTTAAGGTGAAGGAGCAGGCCATCCCTAAGTCCAAAAGGTGAGTCACTGGGGAAGACAGCTGCCCTGGCTGAGCAGGGAGCTTTCATAGGAACTAAGGATAAAATAAGGCTTTATGGCCCTTGGAAGAAGGGGCAGACAATTCAGGAAGAGTACAAGGATGCTGTTAGATTATGTATAAAGAAATTTTGAAAGGCAAAACTCAACTAGAACTCAGCCTGTCTACTGTGTAAAAGGTAGTAAAAAGTGTTTTAAATACATGAACAACAAAAGGAGGGCCAAGGAAAATCTCCACCCTTTATTAGACACTAGAACAGAGTCATGAAGGATGAGGAAAAAGTTGATGCATTTAATGCCTTTGCCTCAATCTTTGTCGGTAAAAGCAGTTATCCTCAGGGCAGTGAGCCCCCTGAGCAGGTAGATGGGGATGGGGAGCAGAACAGAACCCCTGCAGGAAGTTGTGAGTGACCTGCTGTGCCACTTAGACAATCACAGGTCTGTGGAGTGAGATGAGATCCACCCAAGGGTACTGCAGGAGCTGGCAGTAGTGCTCACTAAACTGCTCTCCATCATTTATCATATATCATTAACTATAACATTGGTTAACAGCTTACTGGAGGTTGGTCAATGTGATGCCCATTGTACTTAAGTTTGGATGGCCAGGTTTTGGTAGCAGGGGTGGCTTCTGTGAGAAGCTGCTGGAAGATTCCTCCATGCCCAGCAGAACCAATCCCTGGCAGCTCCAAAGATGGATGTGCCACTGGCCAAAGCTGGGCCAGTCAGAAATGGTGGTAACACTGCTGTGATAAGAGATTTAAGAAAGAAAAAAAAGGTTATTGCACTGATGTCATTGTGGCCAGAGAACAGCAGGGTGAGAACATTGAGAGGAACAACTCTGCAGATGCCAAGGTCAGTGGAGAAAGAGGTGGAAGAGGTGCTCCTCACACCAGATTCTCCTGCAGCCCTTGGTGCAAACCATGGTGAAGCAGCTGTGCCCATGGGCTCATGGAGGTCCATGGGGATGCAGAGATCCACCTGCAGCCCGAGGAGGAGACCCAGGCTGGAGCAGGTGAATGCCTGAAGGAGGCTGTGAACACAGAAGAAGCCCTTGCTGGAGCAGGTTCCTGGCAGGAACCTGCAGAAGGGAGGAGCAGATTTTCTGGTAGGACCTGTGACCCTGGCGGGGGCATGACACTGGGGCAGCCTGTCCTTGAAGACTGCAGCCTGTGGAAGAGTGACCCACATTGGAGCAATTCATGGAGAACTGCTCATGGGATGTTGGAGAAGTTCATTGAAGACTGTCTTCTGTGAGAGGGACCCTCAGAGTGGAGCAGGGGAAGGATTCCTCTCCCTGAACAGAATGAGAAACAACTGACCCTAACTTCCATTTACCACCTCTGAACTGTTGAAGGGCAGGAGGTAGAGCAGGAAAGGAGTGAGGGGTATGTATCAGGGGGTTTTAGAGCATTATTTCACTTCTCATTATCCTGCTCTGATTTTGTCAGTAATAAATTCAATTGATATCTCTAATTCTAATCTGCTTTTCCGACTATGATATTTGGTGAGTTATCTCTCCTGGTCCTTATCTCAGCTCACAAACCCTTCATTATATTTCTTCTCCCCTGTACAATTGTGAAGTGAAGGGATAGAGAAGTTTTGGTGGATGCCCAGCATCCAGCCAGGGGTCAACACAACACACATCCACAAGAATGACTGGAAGGAGGATCTGGGGAACTACAAGACTGTCAGCCTGATGCTGATGCCAGGGAAGGTTACAGAACAGATCACCTTGAGTGCCATCACACAGCGCATACAGGACAGCCAGGGGATCAGGCCCAGCCAGCAGGGGTTGAGGAGGGGCAGGTCCTGCCTGACCAACCTGATCTCTGTCTGTGACCATGTGACCTGCCCAGAAGATGTGGAGAGGATGTGGATGTTGTCTACCTGGACTTCTGGAAAGCCTTTGACCCTGTCTCCCACAGCATTCTCCTGGAAAAGCTGCTACTCCATGGATTGGATGAATGCACTGTTTGCTGGGTTGAGAACTGGCTAGGATCAGAGAGAGGTGATGAATGATGCCACATCTGCTTGGTGGCCTGTCACTGAACCCAGTGGGGTTCCCCAGGGATCAGTGTTAGGGCCAGTCCTGTTTAGCACCTTTATTAATGATTTAGATGAGGGAATTGACTAAATCTTCAATAAGTTTTCAGATGGCACCAGATTGGGTGTAAGTGTTGATCTCCTGGAGGGTCAGAAGAATCAGCAGAGGGATCTGAACAGGCTGCATTGATGGGCTGAGGCGAGTGGTGTGAAGTTTAAATAGCCAGGTGCTGGGTTACACGCTTTGCCGCAACAACTCCATGAGACACTACAGGCTTGGGGCAGAGTGGCTGCCAAGCTGTCTGGTGGGAAAGGGAGTGCTGGTTGACAATGGGCTGAGCATGATCCAGTAGTGTGTCCAGGTGGCCAAGAAGGTAATGGCATTCTGAGGAGTTCCAGCAGCTGTGTGGCCAGGGCAGTGATTGCCCCCCTGTGCTGCGCACTGGTGAGGTCACACCTCCAGTGCTGTATTCACTTCTGGGCCTGTCACTCTAGGAAGGTCATTGAGGGGCTGGAGTGTGTCCAGAGAAGGGCAACAGAACAGAGGCAGGGTATGGAGCACAAGCCCTGTGAGGAGCAGCTGTGGGAACTGAGGGGGATGTTTACCCTGGGAGAAAATAGGCTCAGGGCTCAGCAGACTCCTTTTGCTCTCTACAAGTGCCTGAAAGGAGGGTTCAGCAAAGTGGGGTTCAGCCTCTTCTCCCAGGCAGCAAGCAACAGGACAAGAGGACAGAGTCTCAAGTTTCACCAGGGGAGGTTCAGGTTGTACATTAGGAGGAATTTCTTCGTGGAAATAGTTGTCAAACATTGAAATTGACTGCCCACAGATGTGATAGAGTCACCATCCCCGCAGGTATTCAAGAAACCACTATACATCACACTGCCTGCTATGGTCTAGTTGACATGGTTCTGATCAGTCAGTGGTTGGACTCAATGACCTCAGAAGACTTTTCTAACCCAGCTGATTCTGTGATTCTGTGCTTTGGGGTTTTGTCCAGGTTTTGTATTTGTCTCAGTCTCTCTGCCTTCATTTTTTCCTGAAGGTGAGACAAAGGCAGATGTGCAGCTGTGTGCTGAAAGCAGATCAGATCCCCTTTTTCTCCACCCTCAGCTTCCCACTCATCTTTCTCCCATGCATGTCAAAAAGAGATTTTGTTACAGAGTCCTTAGGCAGCAGAACCAATGACAGAGGAGAAAAGTTCTCCAGGAAGCTCCGGCTGCCACCATCACGGTGCCATATGGGGCCAAGGACTCCCTGGGGTTGTGGGGTCCCATGGAAGTCCATCAGGGAAGTGCTTGGCAGCCAGGGTCCATCCACCACCCCAGCCATGGGCAGGGCAGCTGGGGGCCCACAGGCAGCCACAGCTCCAACACTGGGCAGTGCCCTGGGAGCAGCCCAAAGCCAGGCCAAGCCATGGGCCCATAAGTGACCCTGTTGGTAGAGCTCAAAGCCAGTCAGGGCAGGGCTGTGAGGAGCTGAAAAACAGCCCAGCTGTGGCACAGCCTGGGCAGAAACTCTCTCCTGCCACCTAACATTTAATAAACTACAGGCTCTGAACACAGATTTTAATTGCTGGTGTCCTCTGAATACCAGTATTTTCTGTATTTCTGGGTTGTTTAGTTAGCAATGTGTGTACATATGATGTAGCTGCAAATATGTGTTGGCAAGAATATTTGGTGCTGTGGCTGAAGTGCTTCTATGCCAAAGAACAACAACTATGAGAAATGCTATTTGTGTAGCAATTTTAGCCTTCAAATATTACTTAAATCATTTCCATTCAAAACACGTGCCCTCTAAGGCTTATGGAGTTGACAGAAGAAAGCAAGTCTGCCTTACTGTGGTTTCAGCAGACATGGGCATACGTCAGGATCTTCAGGGATGGCAAAATTCCCACTCACTTTGAAAGGCTTGGAATTCTGACCTGAATTCACCCACTCACTTAAACTTTTAATAGTGAGCATCCACTTCTTCCTCACTAAAAGCATTCTGCCCTTACTCACTGCTCTGTACCATCCACATAGAAGGAAATCTTAACTCACAGAAGGCTCAAATATGGGCCTGAGCAGCATCTGAGGCCAATGTGTCTGGACCCCCTCTAAGGCAGGACCTTTTCAGCTTGTGAAAACACAGAGAATTTTAGCTTTGCTGATGCTCTTCATTTAATAAACATATACATTTTAAAAAGTCCTGTCTTTCAGACCAATTTTCAAAAGACCTGCAGCTAAGGGTGGCACAGATAGAGCACTCTGACTCCCATAATACTGACTGTAAGAACATCTGTTTTTCTCTTGTTAAAAGATGTATATACAATTTTCCACAGACTTTAAAGCCTTTTGACTGTAAGTGTATTGAAAGCACTGATATACGTGTCAGTAATGTAGCTGTAGACAAGGACCAGATCCACCTCCAGAGCGTTTTTTGACAGTTTCCAGGCTTTGCTATTGAAATGCAAGTAGATGCTGAATGTGGGAAAAGCTAAAGCTATGTTGCTTGGCTCAGAGCCCAGGACTGAAAGACTTGGATTCACTTTTCCAGCTGAAAAATGTACTTCCTCACAGAGCTTCAAGGGGTTTCATACTCAGCTGGGGAGAGCCAGGGTGGCTCCACTGAAGTCCATGAAAATGTAGGCATAAATTGTAGCTCCGTATCTGACATGTATTTTCCCTTAGTAAGCATTCTACCCTTTACAGATGGATCAGACACAACAATCACATGAAATTGTTTTTATTATTTAGTCTTTCTTACATTAATCTGCATCAAGTGAGTATTTAGACTTACGAGCAGCTCCCTCTGTGAACTCTTTTGGGATAACCTTTCTGTTAGTGGACAGAAATTGTATGGAAACTTGGGCAAAGAAACCTGGAACTCTTGAATTATCAGTTTCTTTTACTGTTACTTGCCTTGGATTTTCTCATATTATAAAATCAATGTCTCAAGTCAACATTTGTCAAAAGTATTATAGATAATTCAATATATTGCCCTATTGGAAAATTAATGGAATTATACTAATAAAGCTTAAAAAAAACCCCAAACCCAAACTTGTAATATGCACAGTCGCATATGCATATCTCAGTTCAGGTGTTTTATTTCACTGGTAGCTTAAGCCATGCAGAAGATGGTGGTGTTCTAATGGAAAACTTTGGTTAGCAGATGTGTGTTGCTTTATTTTTTCCTTTCCATTTGCAAGTTTTTTGGAGAAAAGTCAGGCCCCATGACCCAAATATGCAGCCCCAGGGCACTGTGTGAAAGGATCTGGTAGCTCAGGTTCTTTCACTAATCCAGGTCAGCATCTGTCCCAGACACAGACTTTATCCTGTAAGTCCCTGTGACGATGTGCAGCAGGAAATGCCGAGTTATTATCCTCCTTTACAACACTGAGTGAAATCTACAAAGGATGCAGTAAAGTTAATTACCAGGCATTGTCTTTCACTTGGAGATAAATCTAGAGCTTCTTGGGGCTTGCTTCTTTGCTCAAGGCTAAAATATAGAAGCATTATCAGACACTAATTGTAACAGTCAAATCATGTACTGGCACTCATGCAAATGGGAACCTCAACTAAATAGAATCATGGAGTCACAGAATCATTTAGGCTGAAAAGACCCTTAAGATCACTAAGTCCAACCATTAACCTGACAATACCAATTATGTGGTCTTTTTATCTTTCTCTTCATGACTGCACAGAAGTAACTTGATGAGAAAGTAGAGTGACTTCTGGGACACAGTACCAGAGTCTTCTGAACTTTGTGGTCACCTTATGCCTTTCATTTATCATGAAATCATAGAATGGTTTGGGTTGAAAGGCACCTTAAATATGAGCTAGTTCTAAACCTCATGCCACGAACAGAGGTGCCTTCCACTGGACCGAGCTGCTTGGGGCCTCATCCAATTTGGCCTTGAACACTTCCAGGGAAAATGTTAGGATGTTACATGTAGCACTTTACAGGATCATATGATAATTCAGGTTGGAAGTTAAATTCTGTGCTCAAATCAGGAATTAGAATGGGTTTTAGGTCCTCTCAGAGGAGCCTCTCCTTCTTTCTTTTCCTTTCACCCTCTTCTTGCATTGTCATTAGCTTTGTTGCAAGTCCTCCTGTTACAGACTCTATAGCTGTCATCTTTGACGTAGGCATGGGTCACAGCCATTAGCAGCCTTGGATCAAGAGTGCAAATTCTGTGAAGTCCACAAGGGTCTGGATATTCTCTGGAGTGAGACAGAGCAAAAATAACAAATTAAGCAGGAAGATTTTCCTCAGTTCTAGCAAAGCTGCCAGTGCCAACCAAGCAACACTTCTGCAGCAGCAGCAGGCTTGTCAGGTTGTGTTCTTCTCTTAATGCAGTGTGTTTAAACAAATAGGGAGGAAAGAAAATACCTTCCCTCCTGCCTCAGCAGCCTCAGCAAGTCAGGTAAGTGCAAAAAAACTCTCACAGATGTTGTTTTGCAGATATTGTTGATGGAAAGTCCACTGTTGTCTCACACTGACCAAGGACAAGAGCCTTCTGAGTGATGCCTACTTTAGCCAGTGCCATAGCCCTGGAGTGTACTGAAGGGAAGGAGGGAGCAGCAACACTCCCATCCTGATTAGCTCTCTGCTGCCTGCAAGATGCAGGCACTCCATGGTTCTCACTTGAGGAGCATCTTGCACAAATGTCTGCACCTGCTCTTGCAGAGGAAGGCTTTTTATTACATAGTTCATTTGCATTAGAGAAAGAATTTATCCTGGTGGACTTTCATTCTTAACAAGGTATTCCATTTTCACTAATGTGATTTAAGATGGTGTGAGAAGTATCACATTTAAGAACAGATTTATTTACTGCTATGCAATCCATTGAGCAGCCAGTCAAAAGACAGGCTGCAGACCCACAATTACCTGCCATTGCTCAAATTGCAAATCATGTGGCTCCTAATAGAAGACTATCTGTATTTTATCACATGTTTTTTTCTTATATATTTTTGCTATATTACAAGAGACAGCACTTCACATTCCACATGTTAATAGGCCTGAGTCAAGGAAGAGGGGTGTTTCCTATTTTTTCTTAACAATAACAGTTCATAACATTATGAAAGAGACAAGTTTCTTTGGGGGGGATGTCGTGATGGAAAATAAGAATGCACTAGTCCACAAGCCTGACATGGTTGGTATGTGCAGAACACATAAAATAACTTTGATTTCCAGACATGACAACTTCTCTATAACAGTTACTTCATCAGGAGGTCATTTACTTAATCAAATAGCAATTTTTGTTAAAAACTACCTTAAAGAAATATCTGACATACATTAATTTCTGTGTGATATAATTTCTTATCTTTTGAATAGAAAACAAAAACAAGTTTCTCCCTTTATATCTGCCATTTGCACGTTCATTTCTTATGCAGCATGATATATGCAAGTATACCATTATTTAATGCTTGGTTGCTACATCATACATAATTTGCAATATTTTCATAAATACAACACAAATCCAGACATTTATGAGTATGGGAATAACAGGTATTAGTAAAGATCGTCAAGTTAAACTTATGTCAATCTTTGTACAAGGAAATTTGCTAACATAAACTGTTTATTTGGCTACCTGAGGTGATAAAAAAGTCTGGCAAATTCTAACCCACATCATCACTTGGACTGCTGCACTTGCACTGTTCTTGTTGATATCCTGAAGAGTCATGGATCACAAAAATAGATTCTCGCAGGTAATTATTAGTTATAAGTAATTTGAGATTGGTCTAACAGGTCTGTGTTTGTTCTGGGCAGATGCAACACCTCATGAACTCTTCACGGACAACCTGATAATGAGTCACAAACACTGGGCAGTAGGCCAAAATAATAATTCTGATCTAACAAAAAGACATCCTATACTGGTTAGTATCACCTGTCATTTGTCCATATCTTCCCCACTGACTATTTTCCTTCCTTTTTTTTTTCCTTTTAAAAATCACTTGCTGATAGATGCCTCAATTTCTGAGGCCATATGAAAAAGAAAGATTTAGCCAGGATATACACACTTTTCTGATTACACCTTATCTTTTAACAGGAAGATGTCATGGGAAGCATTTCTTCTGTTTGCATGGCAGATACTGTTGGCAAGGTCAGCAACAAAAAACCAGAGTATTTCAGAAGCCTAGTCCTAGCCACAGAAGGCACTAAATTCTTAAAAATGTAGCACTGCAACCTATCTACAAGACAGAATGATAACACAAGAAAAGAAAATATGCAAGAATGGCAGAGAAACAGAGTGAGCAACTTCATTCAGCTGCTACAGGAGACGCTGAGAAACAAGATATGGTGAACTGTCCCCATCTCTCTGGCCCCCGGCATGTAATTTAATCCCTCCTCCTACTGCACAGCTGGATAGTTCATCCAGAAGGGGCCCAGGAAGTAGAATGGGTCTGCAGAGCAGCTAGCACTAATGGCCTTGATTTCACTTTATGATCGTAAAATACATCTAAATAATGCTTCTATGTGAAGAACCATATTGCATATGTGCACGCCCAGAGCATGATGCAGCTTTTCCTACCAATATATACCCAAAATGAACTTGAGATATCTTTCATAATTTATAAAATTAGCATCACGTTCAAATTTCTACTCAAACTCACAGTACATAACATTTTCTGACATTCATTCTCTTCTGTTTCCAATTTTTCCCTCTGCATTTCTACATATATTTCTGAGAGCTTAACAAGCCCAAAAAATTAAGTCTTTATAGAAAAGTCAAAAAAGGAGTGTTGCTACTGTTTGAAGCTGTTTATTACAAATATCTCCTCCTCTTCATAACCCTCTTGTTTTTCTATAAAATTCAAAGCTTATTGAATGCTGAAGTGGATTTGTCTGTGATTATCATAATCTATGATTATCTTCTGCATAGCACACCTGGCAAATACTACATGAAAAGGATTTAGATATGTAGCTTCAGGCTTGTGAAAAGTTGCTGCTCCTTTAAGAAATTGGAATCCAGCAACCATGGGATTTGCATAAAGAGTATGAGGTTTAAAGAAAGCAATACCTTTTGGTGCTCTGTCACATTTTGTTTTCCTAGGAAGCGCTCAGGTAACATTTCTAATCTTCTCCCTGAAACTCTATGGACTAGAAAGCTACACTCAAAGGCATAAAATGTGACCTTCTTGCCTCTTAAAACGTCTCTGGGATTTGGATTTTAAGAAACACAGCAGTACAGTACAAGACTTAGGACAAATTATGACAGTTTTCCAGGTTGTCTGTACTCAGTCTGGTTTGTTTGGGTTTTTTTTTATTTGGGTTTTTTTGTTTGATTTTTTGTGGGTTTTTTTTTTTTTGTGGGTTTTTTGGGGCTTTTTGTTGTTGTTGTTATTTGGGGCTTTTTGTTTTGTTGGTTGAGGTTTTTTTGGTTTCTTTGGTTTTTTGGTTTTTGTAGAAGTCATCTGGCAGAGCAAACATGGCTGAAAGAGCTAAATAAAATAGAGAGAATGCTGAAGGCATAAGGATGGAAACATGGGAATGTGGGGGGTGGGGTGTTTCTGAGTTAAGCACTTGCTAGCAGAGGCTAATGGGAAGTAATGAGAAGGAAAGTGGGGGAGTGGAGCAAAAGTTGTGGAATGAGTGAACTGATTCTTGTTAAGTTTATGGCCAATTAATGTTTGCCATACTTGGTAATCAAAAGTTTAGCAAGGGTTTCTTATATTAAAGGCAGTTCTTTGAACAATAGAGCCCTTTTTCTGCAATTCACAGCTGTCAGAGATCATTTCACTCCCTGTATAATTCAAAAAAGTGATGCCTTTAATTGGCAGCATAAACACTGTTGGGCTAGTGTGTACTGAGCTTGATTTAGATGCTCAGTGTATGGCACAGTTTGCATCTGTCAGGATTTGTAAAGAAAAGCTGCATAAAAAATTTTCTAGTCACATTTGAAGACAGGGGTGGAAAAAACAGTATTCCAAAATGTCACATTCACAAGCTTGAGACAGGAAAGCCAGAGTTAAAGGTAAACTCTATCTGGAAGATCCTTTCACAATGGTCACTACCCAGGTGAAGTGTCACTACACAGAGCAGCACTAACATAAGATGGAATGGCACATGAACTCTGCATTTTCTGCCCTTTTTTACATTTATCTTACCCTCAGTGTTTTAACACAGTCTTAGTTTAATTTACCTCTTTGGGTTGACAGTTTGTCTGATTATACTGCTTCTCATAAAACATTTAACAGATAAACAGATAAACTCTGTGCTTCTCCTCCCACGCTGTTTTGTATCTGTATTTTTTTCAGCATCTCAATTAAACCCAGAGGTGTATCTGGACCATTCACTCCATGAGGACTTCACAGCACAGACACAAAAACCAGGTAGTAAAAGCCACAGAGTGGCTGAAAACACTGCATCTGCAAATTGCCTCTAAAAACACTGCATCTGCAAATAGCCTCTACCCCACTGAGGTTCAGTTGACATCCAGGTACAATCTGGAGATCTCCAAAACAGCAAGATTGTCATGAAATCCCTGAAAGAGAGAACTAAGATATACACAAACTGAGGTTTTTTTCATAAAACAAGCTATATTTCAAATAGAAGGAAATGTTCAAAATTAGCAATGGCATGTAAAGAACAAATGTTTGTTGTTTATTCTTCCTTTTTGTTGCTGTGGGATCCTACTATAAGCACCTGTTCTTCCTCTGGCACTGATAAACATGGTAAAGTAAAAATCCCTCTAACAGAGACAGTTTGCCTCACAGGAAAAACTCATTCAGTAATCCAACACACTGCAGCTCTCTCTCTCTCTCTCAGAATCAAAATATGCAGCAATTGAACAACTTTCAGCATCATTAAATCTCAAGTTTGATCTTGAAATTGAGTCTCTCAGCTGATGGAATCACCTTAGCCTGGTTTGTCTTACTTCTGCAAGGCATGATACACTGAATGATATAGGAGGAAATAATTTTTAGCAGAATATCCTCATTTTGGGGGTTGGAGAAGGATCAGAAAATATAGTAAAACTGATAAAAAATGAGAAGTGAGAAATCTACATCTCCTGAAATTGAGTTTCATCCATGGAAATGTATCAGTGTTGTTAAAACAAATTTGCAGTTCAAGCTGAAACATTCTGTTGGTGTTTTTTGCCTTTTCCCCCCTTTTTTCTTTCTCTTTTGTGATTCAAGCTGTTATACTCTTCACTGAAGAAAATTTAGCTCCCACCTCAGGAAGACACAGTTCAGCGATACAGGGAGGTCATCAGTGAGCAGTTAAGGAATGGTCCGTACAAATCAATGAAGTCTTTAACTAGCATCAAAGAGCTTTAAGAGGCATCAAAATAATGAATGAATGGTGACTTTGTCTGAGGAAAGACAAGAACTGGGAAGGTTTTCTGATGCAGAAGAGCCACACAAAAGAAAGCATGGAGATATTTTTAACAGGTGGCCTGTGCAACATGGGAAGAGATGGATGAGGCAAGGGAGACAAAAAGGTTTGTTACAGAGAACTGAAAAATATGATATGGTAAAGGATACTGTGAGAAGACAGAAGGACTTAACTTGCATTGCTAGACAAATATAAACTTATTGGGGACTTTGGAAGAGGAAGGGGAAAGTCAGCTGAATTATACAATTAATTTAGAAACTGGAAAGGGTATGAGGAAAATCACAGGAAAACCCTCTGTAGAGAAGACAGCATTTCTCAAAATTCTTCATATTTCTACCTCATAATTCTCTTGTGTCTTGTGCCTTGTGTGCACTTAAGCAGAATCCTGCCTAACAGGTACACTGTCCACCAAAGTGCTGCTGTATCCCAATCTGCCTTTATATATAGGCATAGAAAATCCAATTTTCACCTTGAGAAAAAGCCCAAATTATTTAAAACCAGAAGTTTCTTGTGAAAGGGCACCAAACAAAGTCAAACATCAATTTGTTTAATGAAAGAAAATGTTTGGGGGAAAACAATTGCTGCTTAGAAACCTCAAACAGGAAAGATCTCCTCAATATGGGAAACTTGGAACCATATAAATGTTTATATGAAAAAATAATTTCAGTATTTAATCTCAATGGTCAGTGCAAATAACAACATTAGTTGGGATTTGGCAGTGTAATTCTAAGAACATTCCCAGCTGAAACAGTGATCCAAATACAATCTGAAGTGGGGACGTGAGTTAGAAAACATTGCTCCCTTCTTTATTTTCATGCATTTCTCACTCATCTGTAGACGCTACCATACATTTGCCATCTATATTGGCATGAAATGCCAGTCAGCAGACTGCTGAAGTAGGCCTGGAAATATCAGCTGTATGCACTTTTCATGCCCTTTTAAAACAGAACCTGTATGGCAAGGGCAAAAGCACTGAGGTATTAATTGTTTACAGGAACATTCTTGACGTTAGGCCATCAGGCTTTTTTACAGGGAGGAGTTAGGAATGTGCCCTGTAACAAAGCCATTATGATTATGGATCTCCTCTTTCACTAAAACGAAAACCAAACCAAACGAAAAACAAAACAAAACAAAAACAAGCAAACAAACAAAAACCACATGCACCAAAAAACCACCAACCAACCAAACAAAACCAACAAACAAACAAAAAAACAACCAACACCCCCACCACACACACATAGAAAAAAGCCCTTTCTTGTGAAACACACTGAAATTTCTGCAGGTCCTCATTTACTCTCTGGAGAAGATTGTACCCTTTAAATCAATTGCTATTTCTGAAGAGCTGGTCCTGTAGATGAAGTGCACCAAACACTAGAACCTTTGTCCACCCAGAAGTATGGGGTGCAGTTACCAGGGGTACAGCAGTTTATTAACAGGGGTAAGAGATGCACACGGGCCCAGTCTCCCCAAAGTGTTAAATACTTTCTGATGGATGTTCAATAACATTGGCACAATTCAAAAGAGGTGTTCAACATCTTACAGGAGCAAGCAGCAGGAATCCAATCTTGATCCTCAGAAAATAAAAGGGAATGTTCCCTCTGCCTTGAATAGTATCTGAAATTTTTTTAGAAAATAAGGGAGTAACCCTTCCAAAGGAATCCAGTTAATTTTAGCCCTACAAATATGAACTGAACCCAAGCAGCACCTGCATAGTCCTCACAAGAGGGAATTCAGAACAATGCTGCACTTGCAGCTGATCAAACTTCCTGCATCCCTATCCTGATGTGAAATATAGAGGAAACTTATTATGCTCTACAGGCCCTGCTCTCAATTAAGCTAATGTCAGTTTGTAACAGCCCCATTGTTATGAATGGCCTCAGTCTGAATTTGCAAGGGTGAGACTGTGAGCAGAGTGGGACTCACACCTGAGGAAGTCTTATGATCTTACTGGTTTGTACTTTCTAGTGTCAAGAATGACAGAAGAAGAAGATTCCTGGAATGATAGCACAGGTGGTGTTAAATAACCATTAGCAGACTACAGCTTTGGTTTTAAGCGATCACTTATTCAAAGGAGTGGTTTCAAAATAAATGTCAAGGATGTAGTATACCTTGTGTGAAAAAGAGGAATGTGATAGGAAACAAATGAAGTCTTGCTATGTATCTCATTATAGCATGTATGAAAAGAATCAGCTGTACCACTACAGCAAGCTTTTCCATCTACAAGCATCCTTAATTTTGCGACCCTAGTTCTCTTTTCCTGATTACTTACCAACAATAAAAATAAAATGTTTAGCTACATTTTTTTAACTCCCTATCAAATACATCAATTAACTCTCTGGTTCCTGTGCTAAAGGACTATAGAAGAAGTCTCACAGTTGCATGGTACTGAAACTCTATCATATGGTAAGTATCACAATGCAATCATGGACAAAAAAACCTTATGAAAATGCCTCACCCCCTAACACATCACAGTCTCTCATTTAGCAGCTCATAGTCTCACATCCACTGTATGAAACACATGGACTCATTCTGAAGAGCAGTTTTACTCTGATGGGCATAAAGAAACCTTTCTCACAACAATAAAGTTTTCCTAAACAAAAGACAAAAGGAAATAACGCCTGGTGCCGCTGCTCATAATTTCTGCCACTGGAGAAGAAGAGAGTTGGCTTACTTACATAAGCTTCTTGCTGCATGCAATTTTCTTAAATCTGATTAGGATCATTTAGGCTTTTTTAATTTCAACAATCTCTGAAAGCCGTGTTCACTACCTATTTACCTAGGAGCTTTCCTCTCTCTTTTTTTCTCCACACACAATAAAAAATACAGTACTTGTATGGCTGAAAAAGGCAGCCATATACATATCTTACATCTGTAAGAAATGTCAGTATAAGTTTGATTATAGAAGGCAATGTGCTGACAACTTCCAGATCAGCATCCTAAATGGTACCCTCAGAGAAGGCAAGCCACTCATTAATCCCAAGTCTCATTCTCAGTGGGATCAAAGAACAGTGATGCCATCATAGCTAACCCAAGCCTTTTGAATCCTAGAGTATCTCATGTTTTGCTCAGACTTTGCATATTGGAGCTTTATATGCTTTTGTCACTGGATAAGATGATTCTTATTGCAATACTTTGCTTTTATAATGTGTTCCTCAATCAGCAGTTTCCTAATGTAGCTTCATTTCACCTAAACCCTCTGGCTTCAGGAGGATCCTTCTGTTCTGTTGTCAGGAGCCAGACAGGATGAAAGCATGAAGCTTTCAAATCTTTTCCTTCTTTAGGCTTACAAATGTTAAAGGTGCATAAGCACAGGAAGTAGGTATGTAACTCTGGTAGAAGTTTCACTGAGAAACAGTGAAATCCCATTTAAGGACAAAGAAGATAGAGTACACTTTTCCCATAAATCTGGTTATAATTAAAGGATGGCTTAGCCTTTCAGCAAGAAAGGATCAATTCTGTGTCCTTCTTTTCTTCTGTCACACTGGCTGGGGAATTAAATGAGAAATTTACTACTTTAGCATATGAAATATTTTTTACGAAATTGTACTATATTACTCTATGGATCAGAAATAGAATGTGCTTTGAGAGCATGATTCAACACTCATCCCTCTCAATCAACACTGAATTGGTATAACAGCATGGTATTATTTCTGGGAAGAAGAATGTTACAGCTGGGAGCATTTCTCATGCAACTATTTGGGTCTAGGCTATTCATTGCAGTTAAAATGCTACTAAAGTAAAATCACAAACTGTTCCCAGTAAATGTCATGCTTGATAAATATCCTAAAAATTATGTCTGTTCAATATTAAAAGGCATGGGGTGGATTGGTTTGGTTTGAGGTTTGGGTTGGGAGTTTTTTGAGGTCTTTTGAGGTTGGTTCATTGATTGGTTGGTTGGTTGGGTTCTACAGAAACAAACAAACAAACAAACAAACAAACAAAACCCACCTGGAAACTTAATAGCTATTTTGTACACATAATGACATCCATCAGAGGCATAGTCTCTGCCACTGTTTGTTGAACTGAGGTATCTGACCTAGGGCAATCAGCTGGCTGAGGTGACTGATACTGGTGATAACGATAAGTTTGGTGATAGAGGTGGTTCTGCCTTATTACTTATTCACCAAGTCAAAGGGAGAAGCTGGGCATAATCACCATCATTAGTCACATGTATGGAGTAAGGTGTCAAGAAATTCAAGGACCAGGATGAGTTTGGTTTATGCTGCTTTTTAAGTCACCATGGAGTGAAAGATGTGATAGGACAAAGTCCAAGCACCATAAAGCTCTACTAGTGATGTCTGAGAGCCTGAACAGGGCAGGAGAGTGATGAAGCTCAGGTGCTTCTGCACTTTACCACAGGGGCCAGTCAAAGAAGGCAGATTTGGGTATGCTAGGACCAGTCATATTATTTCTTCCCCTGTATACCAGGCAGGGATGGTTTTCCAGTCAGGATAAAAGAGGTTTTCTATTTTCTGATGACTGATACTTGCTGAGAAATGGATGGTTATGGTGTCATTTGATAAAAGAAATCTTTTCTCTTTACAGTGCTGCAGTAAGTCAGGTGGCAACTCATTTGTCACATCACAGCAGTCCATACATAGACACACTTCTCAGTGCACAAGGATAGGCTGGAATCTCCACATCTGCTGAGAGAAAGGATGGTGTCCAATGTGTAGTGAGAAAATTACCAAATATTCCACCTTAACACTGCATGTCTCATGAAAGCATGGAAAGAGGTTGTTTTCTCTGCAGAAAATTCAGCTTATATTCCTTGTTGCTGAGAAATTTGTGACCCAGATTTCCAAGAGGTTTGGCATGAGAAGTGTTCTCCTGAAATACTGTCTGTAACAGGCAGCCTCTGTGTGGCCAAGGGTTAGTGGCATAACTTAGGTAATACTTCTTTCTTCTCTGTTTTTACCATTCATGTCCAGAAATTGCTGAAAAGCCTATTTCCAGCAATATCAGATGTCTCTTAAGTTTTTTTATTATTATCATTACAAGGTATAGTAATTCTTATTGAGTATCCTTTTTGATATTCAAATTTGAAGATTTATTCAGGTTTCCTTCAGTCCTATCATCACACTCATAGCAAGTTTTTGCTTTCTGAATTTAATTTGTTTAAAAGGTTAAGTTAAAACATTTTTTCTGTAATGAGTCACTTTATTTTCCGTGCTGCTTTCTGAAATTAAGAGGTCAGTAAGGACAAGGAATCTGTAAATACAAGTAACACCAGTATGAAAGTGAGTCAGACGTTCCCTTTGTTAAAATAATCTGATGATAACAATATGTTCCTTTCTTACCACAAGGCAGAAAACTCCAACTTTATAATGGACTCCTTGGTGGCTATCTGACTTCTGGCAGTGGATGTGCTCCACAGCTAAGAATCAGATCTTTGCAGTAGGGTATGAGAATGTATTCTCAAGGACAAAAGACTTCACAGGATAAGATATGATTCTTCCATCTAGATAAGTAATACAACGTAAGCCTGTCTTTGATGTTGCAACTTTGGCTTCATCCCTTTAACCACTTCAGAAGATGATCCAGCTTCCTTTAGATTGCATTGGACAAAGGTTTTGGACCTAACATTTGGACACCAAACTTGTATTTAATCTGGAAGATATTAGGCACCACTCTTCATGCAGCACTAAAGAAAGACTGTGTCCAAGAAAACTTTCCTGTAAAGTTCTTGGTAACAGACAAGCCATACAAGGAGTTCCGAGAGTGTTCAAATTCACGTACAAATTCAAGCTTTTTTTCTGTAGTACCTCTCAAAGGTTTCCCTTTCCTCAGAAATACCCATCTACAGCTAGGCACACTGGCTTACAATTCATCTTGTTGATGTTGATTCACCAGCACTCTTATCTTAGAACTATTATGAATCCTAGTCTTTCTTTTACCAGCAGAGTGAGAGATGGCAATCAACACATTTAAGATGTCGTATCTTCTGTCAGAAAGTTCTGGACTTGGGGGAAGCCTTATTAAGATTTGCACTGCTTTTTGGCTCCTCTTCCAACTGAAGTTTGGATCATCAGAGATCATGCTGGATCATATCCAGCTGAAATGTATTTTCAGTGGAATTTTAGTAAATTTGATAGGAATTTCCATGACATGAAAGCTGTAAAGAAAATAATTTTTAAAAAACTGTCAATTCTCAGCTTTTGGACATTTCTAGTTATTTCTCTATAAAGTATTTTAAAGCTATCCATTTGTTCAAGTAAAATCCCAATTCAAGAAGCAGTTACAATTTGTGTATTTATGGCTGGATCAACTGATGAACTTCCAGTAATTTCTGTAACGTTATACTGATGTGCTCTACTTGAAATACCAACACAGGCTTTGGAGAGTTCACTGACAAAACTACATATTTAATAGAAATAAATCTAAACCATAAAGTTTGATATCTCCTATTGTTGCAATCTCCTTAAAATATAATGTGTTTGTACTTCGAAACTTGGCCAAAGCCACGATACAACTGTGCTCCAGCAGCCAATCTCACATCTGTACTTCTGCTGCATTCACAAGTTGTAGCTGTAGAATTTGGCTCCATCTTTTAATTTCAATGTTTCTGTGTGCTCAGGTTACATGGTGAGCAGCAGTCATATAAAAAATCTGTGAAAATCCTGATCCATTTGACTGCAATCCCCATGTATTTTAAAGCATTTTGGGAATGACTTTTCTCTCTTTCATCCTAGTTTTCAATTGATGCTATTCTCTTTAATCCTGTGTAATTCTTTTGGGGTCACATCAATGTACGTGATTGGAGAAGGCTTTGCTTTGCTGCATACCTTCCCAAAGGACAATTTTAAGTTTGAGCACATATCCTTCTTCATATTTTTTTCCTTTTAATCCTTACCAAAGTTCAAAACATCTGAGAAGGATGAACAGAGAAAATTTTTGCAATGCATGATCTTTCATAAGATAACTTATCACCAAGAGAGTGGGATTTTTTTATTCCTTCCACCCTGTCAGCAGATATTGGCTCCAAGATACAGGAGATTAGCTGAGCTTTACTGACAAAGAAACACAGACAAAAAATTAATTAAAAGAAAACAAGAGCAGAAAACAGAAGTCTTTAATCAGATCACACTGATGGTAATTTTCTCGTTTCTTCAATTTTATTACAAAAAATCTTTTGAAAGTCCATATTAAAGAGGCTGTTAAGTGAATCTAACCTGTAGTACAGCTTTGCAATCTCTTTGCAATATTTACTACTGTCTCATTAGCTTCTCAAAAGCCATTTAAAAACTACCTCGTTTCTTCATAGCTATAACAAGATGTCAGAGATATGTTCCTCTTTTCCCCTTCCATTTTTTCAAGGACAATTCCATGAGGTAACTTAACTGCAGCTAGTTGTTTATAGGTTATTTTGTAAAGATTCTTGGGTGTTAAAGTTTCCAGTTATTGCTCAGTTAATCAGGCCATCACTTTAGTACTGTAGTGAGGTAGTGGTTTTGACTACTGTATGATTTAAATAAGTAGAACACTGTAAAACAAAGCATCTGGAAATGCATCAGAGCAGAGGCTGATGTGCCTCATTAAATGGTAATTTAACAGAAAAAAGTCATAAGGATCCTAACACTCATCCTGGTAGGCAAGGATGGCTCTGTATAACCATAGAACTTGAGCTCAAATGCCTTCCAGAAACATTATCTCAAATTAAGAGTAGTAATTTACCTTAGGTTTTCAATAAGTTCCTTTTTCTTTGATTGTTTCAAATATGCCACTGAGTTGTTCAGAGGGAATTCTGGTGATGCCAACAATTTCTCAGTGGAAATTAGGAAATGCTTGTGGACTCTGATACTTGAGCTGGTAAACATAACTGACTCCATCAATTTTAATAGCATTGTCCAACCATGGAGCAGAGACATATTGTATGACATGATCTCTTCCAAAAAAAACCCCAAAAATGCTGATGAAGTATCTTAAATTTTTAGCATTGAAGAAGCACTATCAACAGCCTGTAAATCATAAGAAGACAAAGAAACATCCATAGGACTTACTGGGCAAGTATTATGGAAAAATAAATACTTTTAGATACTCAAAACACTTATGATTGGTTTAAGTGTTCATTAGTCTACTTAGTATTTGATGACTGCTCCTTACAGCATTCTTCCTGACAAAAAGATATTTGTCATCACCTAGGTCAGAAAGGGCTTAGAGGCCAGATGCCCTCTACAGCTGAGGATAACTGTGAAATGGCCTTTCTAGACTGGATACTAGCTTTCCTACACTTCTCATGGAGGCAGGCTTTCCACAGCATATGTCTAGCACCCAGGGTTTTGAGACGCATTTGCACAGCCCCAAGGCCAGCTTGCACTCAGACTTAAATCATGATGAAAATGTCCTTTTTTATTAGTAGAACTGATTCCCTTTTGTGTCTGACAAAACCTACTTTTGCCTACATAATCCATTTTAGGGGTGACTAACGGGAAGGGTTAACTGCTAAACCTTGAAACAGACAGCTTCAGTAACACGGAGCAGAAAGGCTTAGTGCCTGTCCTGCTCTCACCAGTGCACATCTGTGCCACTGCATCAATTATCCTTTGAGGTCATGCTCTCCATGCAAGCCATCTCAAGAGATTGCAAGAATACCCATGGAGAGGCAAGGGTCTGAGCAGGATCACTGGTGAAACTCCAAGGCCAACATGGCTAAATTGCCATCCT
This sequence comes from Emberiza elegans, assembly GCA_024865655.1. Lineage (NCBI taxonomy): Eukaryota > Metazoa > Chordata > Aves > Passeriformes > Fringillidae > Emberiza > Emberiza elegans. Next base: position 24,016,488 of record JALJVW010001283.1, on the reverse strand, counting down.
AAGAGATGAAGAAACCAGCCCTGTGTGTTGGCTGACCTGAAAGTGTAGCTCATGGTCTCTTCCAACGGCACCATCCCATTGAGGCCCTGTTTTGACATGTGAAGGACACGGATCTTTGGCCTGAGGCATAGCCAAGAGTCTGGCTTGTGACTGAGGCCACCAAATCTGGCAAGGAATGTTGCAACCAAACTTCTGAACCCAGGGAATGGCTGCTCTGGAGCTGAGATCCAAAATTTTCTTTACAGATGCAGTGACAGAGAAGACCCAAAATTTACTGCTGTTTTTTTTGCATCTTTTGTATTAGCCAAAGGATGCCAGAATCAAAACAATGTAGAAGTATCTTCTGGACCACCTTGGTACATACCTAAAACTGTAACAGCTTTGCTTCTAGAGCCAAGAACTGCCTCACTGTGATGGTGTGAGGTCATCAGCAGCTGGTAGCAGGAAGGGGACCAGCATGAGAGCCTAGTATCTCACAGGGACAGCCTGGGATCACTGCTTACAGGAGCCAGCTAGCCCCTCCAAGCTGAGTTCCAGGAAATCACAAGCAGGAAAACACTGCTGCAGCCTTAAAGAACACAGGATTTCACTTCACAAGCTCATTTAAGATTTTTCTTCCCTCATGCCTGCTAGTGGGCCTCCCAGTCACCAAGGAAGCGAAGCTTACAAGTCAATTTTGAGTGTAAGAAAGTACTATAATTAGATGCAAAGATCCAAACACTCAATGGATAAAAACCACTGTTCATTCCAGGAACATTTTAGCAACTGTTGACTGGTAAAAAGTAAACAGATTTCAAAAAGTGTCAGGCTGCCATACCACTGCATGCCATTCCAAGATGAACATTGTTCCTAAATATATTTCCTGTGAGAGAAAGAGGAAAACAAATCTAATTTTGAAGAAATAAAACCAAACCAGATGTGCACAAGAATATGTTTAGACTTTTTTTTTTCTTAATAAAGGTTTTTCCTTACTTTAGAGGTACCGAGTCAATAAATGTAACCTGAGAGTTGGTATGGCATTGTTTACCACCCTATTTAGCACTCCTGTTATCCTTTAAAGCTGCACCCATTTGCCAGCTTCTCAGAACATGTAAATGAGCATGGGAATGCAGCAAATACTTAAAACTGATGAAGGCATTTTAGACTTATCAAAACCACTTGTGATTTTATGTTTGTGAAAGGTGCGATGTCAAGATTTGGCATATTATGAAAAATAGCTGATGGCACATGAAACTAATTAGACTATTGCCAAGAAACACAGACTAAATGATCTTTGCAATGAAGGCCCTTTGTCAGTTCACTTCACTGCTAGTAGAGACTGCTGGAGTGTTTTTTCCTGCAGTTAAAACTCCTGATTGACAGATCTTCCATTCACTAATGGTCAATGTCATTTTACATAGTAATCTACCATATCTAGTACAGAGATATGAGCAACTCTAAGTCAGAAAGTAGTATTGCTGGTGGCTGACTGAAACACAAAGACTTCTTTTAAACAGGATAAAGCTTTAGCCAAATGTGAATGTTTGCTTAAATTCTTTTTTTTTCCCTACAGGTGTGAACAAGCATGTCTCTTCTTGAAGTTTGTCTCCTTTCTCACTACTCACTTCCTTGAGACTGAAACTTTGCGGGTAAGGTACAGTGATGCTGAAGGTTCTCATCCCAGAGGAGATTTTAATTGACTTTCAAGTGCAAAAAGCTGGTCAAATCAAACCACATGACATGTAGAGGGAATTTCCAGATGATAGAATGGAAACAGGTATGTCAAGAAATGAAAGGTCACCAAAAGAAAAGGAAATCCAGAGTAATTCCCTTTATGACTCCCTCACTGAGATTTGCACATACAGCCACTAGAAGTAAGTTCCTGTTCCAGTGCTCTTATATTACTCCTTTTGATGGAGTCAAGTCCTGACTTTCACTGTATCTTCAATAAGAAGTGGCAGGATACAATTTCTTGCTGTTAGGCAGCATACTGCAGCTTTTTTAATGATCACTTTGCCCTGCCCAAGCTGTTCTCTCTAGCACACAATAAGTACCTATACTGAGCTAGAAGCTCATTTCCATTTTCCCCTTTCTTCTCCTCCTCCCTATGACCAGATTGTGCAGTTCAAAATGAGGTAGCAAGCTGGTATCCCTGTATGAAGAAAAAAATAAATCTTAATACCACAACTACAGATGATGGGAGGTGCTGGATCTTGGCAATTTACTTCACCGGTCTAGCAAATAAGTGGAGAAATGTCAACACCTTTCTTAAAAGGAAAACTATACAAAGTGCTAATAAAGAGTTAAGCAAATTTGCATTACTGTACTCATGTGCAAGCCTAGTGTGACTGCAGGCCGCCCCCAAGTTGTGCTTGGGTGGTCTTCTACAAATTCATATGCAGCAATTTATCAGTGGTATCTAACAGTGATTTATGCAGCTGTCAAGCTGCCTTCATCAGTACAAGTGAATTGTGGGCACCATCAGCTAATGTGGACTCCTTCACAGTGTCTAAAGTAAATGAGGGCCAAATTAAAAGAAAAACAGCCCAAGGTACCACCCACTCATCTTCTCAGTTCTTTAATGACAAGTTCCCTCTACAGAAAAAACATACAGCTGCTCATATGAGACCACACTTACAGAGACCCCACTGTCTAATCACAGACAGCCTGTGAAAGTCAGCTTTCAGGGCCTTGGTTAGAGCAAGGAGAACAGGAAAGGTTGGCAGGGTTCCATCAAAAACGAAAACAGTATTGATGGCAAATAGAATTGACACAGAACCAAATCAGTTATGTTTCATAATAAATAATGATGCATTATTTTTTCAGAGAATAATATGAACCATCCAATGATGACATAACATATCTATGTAGCATGTGCCTGTGTCTTTGTTTTAAATAGAAGCAGTGCTGTAGTGGATCTTGCTCCAGCCACAAATGATAGTCTTAGCTGGTCGCTGATCCAGCCCAACAAACTCTGGTGCACAACCACATTGGTGCTTTGCAAAGGGGCAGAGCAGCATCCCTGAGTCATGTGTGAGTGACAGGTAAGTTATTTTTGACTAATTAATATGAAAATGGAGTGAGAACTATTTCTTTATTGAAATACTGTCAATCAACAAATGGATCAGAAAAGCAGGCATACTCACACTGCACTCTCACACTCTTTTGGAAAAGATGTTTCTATGTCCCTACAATATGAGAAGCTGTTTCCAGCAAGACCAGAAACTTGATCACTCTGAGGCATAATTAATCATCACTAATTTTGACATAACAGAAAATAAGTTTTTCTGCACAAAATTACATAATTACACATGAACTTTCCAAGAGTTACTTGCATTTTCTTGAGACAATGGAAAAGAAGGAGCTTGTGAAAATAGGGTACACTTTTTCAGCTTTGTAGAGAACGTATTTAATATTGCACTTTTCAAGAAGGTAGAATGAAGACATCACTTGCGGACATTAGCAGGGTAAAAAGCCATTGTGCCTAAGCACAATGTGTATTAACAGCCCAATTCTGCACAGAACCATCTAAGCCTAGGCAGTCTGGCTGAAGACGAACGTGCTTGCCTATAATAAGAATAATAATCCCAAGCGTTTCCAGCTGGTAACACCTGCCAAACCACAGTCCCTTTAGAAGAAACCATTCACCTAGAATTCAAACAGATCCTGATCTTCCCCTCAATATTCTTAACAAATTGCTCTGAGGTCTAGGCAAGCGCTGATATGCCATGGTGCTTTGCAGGAGCCCTCCTGAAGGAGCTGCCATTCAAGGACCAGCACAGGACACTGAAATCAAAAAAAGTGATGCTTCAAACAATATCCTGTGGTGGATGGATGGAGACAGTTGAATTTACAATCATTTTGCCAGCACTAAACTAGCTGTGCTGTCAAAGGAAGGAAGAGTACTGGGCTTAAGAATTCCTAAATTAAGGATTTAAAAATTCCTTGGTTGTCTTAATAGTCATGCCATGATTACAAGAATATTGTGTCAACCACATTCAGGCTCTGAGAATATTTGCCACCAAGGACAAATGTATTTAAAAGCCTTTGCCCCATTCTAATACCATGCTCTTCAGGACATTTTCTTTATCTCTGGTACTGAACATGGTATGAACAGCTGCAGGGGCTGTTATAGTGATTGTGGCCAAATGTCTCTTTTTTAATTTCAGTTTTTCATTATGAACTCCTCTCTTTTTTTCATAACTGTTTAGTCCTAAATGAGTGAGCTTTGTCCTTGCCTGAAAATTGCAAGTACTTCTCTCCCTGACAGATCTTGGATGTAACAGCACAAAAAAAATCTCCAAGCCATCTTAATTTTAGAAGGTGGTCATTTACTGGACAGGTCCCCAGTGACCAGCCACAGAATGCAAAAAGGAGCACTTAGTGGTGTTTTGATGCCTGCAGAAGCACTGAAGGGTCTTGTCTTTGTGCATTTAGTGTAACGCTAGAGAGAGTGGAGGAGTGAAGCACATTGGTCAAAATACATCAGAATGCATTCCACAATTACCTTGTCCTCATTACTGAGACTATGTGAAAGACAAACAATGGCAAATGGCATTTTTTGCCATCAATTTGAGAATCAAAAAATTTCTTCCAGACTCTTTGTTTTGCTTAACTTATCATCAAATATCTTAATTGTGACACGTGAACTGAAAATAAGACTTATCCTACCCACATGAAGATGTTCTCAGGGTTGACCAGATGTTGATAGTTTCAACACCAATATAGAAGTGGGGATATTCTTGCAGAATGGTAAAAACTGCCTCTAGAATCCTTTTACTAGGTGGTGCTGGCTGATAGCAGGAGAGACTACAACTTATCACTTAGGATGGGTTCTTATTCGAATTGGTGTCTCATACTTTTATCCAGAAATCCAGAAGTGAGACCCTGAAAGAATGTCTCTTATTAGCAGAATACTAGAACATATTGGTAACACAGTTATATGAAGAACAAATTAAAACAGTAACACATTCTTTCCCTTCGGCAAAAGTTGGTTAACTTCATTCTTGATGCACCAGAGTAAATAGAAAGTAACCAAATGTTTTTCTACCACAGCATTTTCACATTCCCCAATCATTACTGTATTTGTAAAAGGTTAGTAAATCAAACTTCAAGAAGGGAAATTTTACTATAGACAGTCTGACCTGTGACTAACCATTGCAGAAGTCAACACAGAAGCAACAGTGCCTACAGGATCCTATTGTAACTTGAGGGATATATTCTGGGCAGCACATTTCCACTGCCAGTATTTCCAGCCATTGTAAATAAAAAGAAGGCTCTCATTAACACCAACACATGGGTCTTACTGCTGTATCCCGGGGCATCCACAAATGTTTGTTGTTGCAAAAGATGAACAAATGTAATTTATATGGCCCCATGTATGTGATGGAATGTAAAATTTTAGGATTCATTGCTCAGACGTATCAGATCTGCAATACAGCAGATATTTAAGAATACACCCAACAATATGTTACACTCCACAGAAGATGAAGTAATATATTAACTTCCTTTTGTATTAATCAGAGAGTTGTATTTCTTGTCATTATCGTATTTATTCAGGTGTTCATTATTCTCCATTAAAAGAGAAACAGTTCCCTGCTGTGGGTATTGCAAGTGCTATACATTGCAATTTGGTTAATTTTAAGCATGTTCTTAGCTATCTTGCCAAGTCAGGATTTTGAAAAACATAGATTCAGTTTTTAATGACAGTGTAAATCTCTCTGTGAATGAAGAAAAGTGTAAAATGTGTGCATCTGCATGTTTGTCTTGGTGTGCCAAGTGTTCGGGAGCTCAGGAGCATGTTCACATTGCACAGCAGAGATCAACACAGAGGTCCCTGTAGTTCCACCAAGGGCAATACATTCCAGACCCAGGAATAGAATAGGTGTGCCAGTATGGAGCCATTCTTGGGTGTCCTAGCCTTGTTACAATGTAAGGCTTTTTATGGCGGATGTCCAACTGTGCTAATATAGCAGTACTGCCTGCAAAAAAAGAAAAAAAAAGTACAAAACTCAAGCTCATTTGGAAGAGATTTAAAGATCTGTACTGTGAGTCTGCACTGGGTGGTGTGATAGTTTGGGTCAAGCAGATGACATTCAGAGAGCAGTGTGAATGAGCGTGTCCTAACCAAGAGTGTCCATGTTAGAGCACAGAAAGAAAAGAATAATTAGTATACAGATAGACTGAAGACCTGGAACCCCTTGAAATCTCACCTGGAGCATTAAATGGTACCGATGGTGCTGAATCAGGTACAGTCAGGGATAATGTAGTCACAAAAAGTAGATGACCTTAAGCAGGAGCTACACTGCAAAGACCTTAAAGAGATGGAGGTCTCCAAAAGCAAAATACTTCCAAGTACTTTATTGTGCTAAATAAAGGTAAATGATTTAGAGCACAGTGGGAAAATCCTTCCTCTTGGAAAGAAGAAAACTTTTTGGTGGCAAAACCAGATATAATGGCTGAAATCTAACTCACCATGTTGAAAAGATCAAACCCAGCAGCAGCAAAAGGAAAAGAGAAATAAAGAGAACTGAATTCAGCATGGAGTATATTTTCAGGGGACAGAAAAAGATGCCTAATGAAAAAAGTAAGGCCAGAAAAGTTTGTCAAAGTTTCCATACCAAACAATTTGTTCAGCCAGCAGAACCGTAAATCAGAGACTATTTTATTTTTGGCATAGACATAAATGAAACCTTCTAGTCAGGAAAATATTTTTTATTGTGTGCTGCACAACCTTCTCTTCGTAGAGACTTGTTATATCCTAAAAATGTGTCTAGAATGTTCTGCAAATCAGTATAGCTTTACCCACAATCTCCTTGCAGCTCTCTGGGTATCTCAACTTTCACAGTTTCTCTTCCTCATGTTTGTTTTCCACAACATCATATTCAAACCAGCAAAGAAGTTCTGGCGGCTTCCAGCAAATTAACTCAATAAAAACATATTTTGCACAACTTCAAAATGGTTTGCACTGTCTCACTACAAGCAGACACACAGATAGCTGATTTAATCTGTCAAAGGGGCAGAAATAAAGCTGGATATGTAAATTTACATCTGAATACAGAGCACTTCTTCCTAAGAACTAATTGTACCTCAAAAGACAAATAAAATAAGAAGAGACTCCTAGGAAACTATTTTATGAGTGGATTCCAAAGCAGCAGCAGGATGAGAATACCAAAAATAGTCAGGACTCCAAGTACTTGTTAAGCAGCATTTTAAGTCTTCAATACATTTATTATTTGCACCATGCCACCCTCTCATTAAAAAAAAAAACAAAAACCAGACAACTCCTAATTTAAAACATTTTCTTATTGGAGCAGCTACAGCAGCTCTCATCCGTGTAAATATATGCAGTTATTTTTCTCCATCAGCCCTACTGACTAGAGATGCCGTCCTTTTTTTTGACAAACAAATCAGATTTAGGTTCATCTTCACATTTCTCCCTATATTAACAATCTTCCCATGACTATTCATGAGGGCTTAGTCCTAGACTGTGGCCTGCTTACACCTGTCATACTGAACACAAGGTAGATAGACCCAGCCTCTGCTTCAGACTTCTTTTTAACCCAACACAGGCACTTTCAGGCAATTGCAACACAGCCCTTGACCTCACATGTGCTGCCTAGCAGGACCTCAATCCCCTGGCAAGACTTGGCATATGCAGTATCAACACCATTCTCATATGCCAAGGGTCTTATGAGCAAACAAATGGGAAAGTTGAAAGGCAGATGCTTATGGGAATGGGTTTTCATTTCTATTTCAGCTCCTTATTGCTCATATCAGGACACATCTCTCCCTTTCTCCCCACAAAGCAGACACCACATCCCTCAGGGTGTTTCAGTGATGCCCTTCAGCTCTCTCATATAGCTCCAGTGGCACAGGACCATTTATTGCCAGAAAGATCCCAGTAACAGCCTGAAATATTACCTTCAGGCATGCTATATTGCTGTAACTTACCCTAAACAATCAACTTTGCATCAAGACTTGCCCCTCTGTTACTTTATTTTTTCAAGAGTGCAACTACTCCCTCAGTTCTGGGCAGATACCACAGTGCCTGAAAAAATACTGTCAATACTGGTCTAAAATTTCAACCCAAATGCAAAATCTATATGAACACCTTTCAATAAGATAGTTTGTGCCTGCTGGAAGTCAGTTGAAGCAATGAAAGACAATATCTGCTACTACAATTGCAATGTCTGCCTTGGCACATGTGGATGCCTTACCATGCTGGGGAAGACCTGTCAGGAGACTCAGGACATAGAGCTGAAAACTACTAAGTCTCTTCTGTGGATGAAGAAATGTATTTTGCTAAATCTGGAGCAACTCAGAGAAGTACTGATCCAAAAAGTCACTGATACCTTTCAATTTGAGGAGATTATTTTAGCCCTTCTGCTGGTTTAGAATACCTGTAAAAGTTATTTGTCCAAAATACAACCAAGACGTCCCAGGTACTAGGAGGTATTGCAGTAAAAACAATATCTTATTTCATGGATAAACGTCTCTTACTAGAGTATATCCTCTCCATCACCAAGCAGGAACTATATGGTCAGCCTGAACAGTTGCAGGGACAGCCACTAACAGGCCTTGCCTGGCCCCTTGTTATGATCAAAAGAAGAAATTGTTTTCAAAGTTGAACTTTCCGTTTCTTCTCAGCTCTTAGACATGAAAACAGAAGTTAGAACAGCTCATATAGGAAAACAAAAAGATTCATTGTGCAACACCTGGCTGTCACTTAGGTTATGCAAGGCAGGAAAAAGAATCATATTTACAGTTTGTGGCTGGTAGAAGGCTGGTTTTAATATTGGTGGTTTACCTTATTTGTCCTTTTAAAATGAACTTCATTATCAAAATTTTGAGATAGAAACTTTCTACTAAACTTCTAGGGTGAGTAACTATAGGATTGGTGAGTGACAGTGAAATATAGTGAAATTTGACACCTGTTGGGAAACAATTGCTTTTCCAGCCAGGTCTCCAGCTCCATGCTGGTGGTGAGATGTTCCTCTGTCCTAGCAGAGGCTAATGTCTCAGCTGAGTGCAGATGGGCAGCTCATCACTTGCAGGTCAGTCTCCCACCCCCGTGGGTAGGAGGTAAAAAGCTCCAGAACAAAAAGGCAAACTTGGAATTTGGTGGCTAAAGACCCTTGTTTTGCTTTCTTGAATTGGAGGAGAGATTACTGCACACTCACAAGCTACTATTAAAACCTGATGATCAGTCTCGACATTCTGTGAAACTTGGAAAGAGACAAGAATCAAAAATGTTTGATTGCAAAATGCTAAACACCATAATTCAGATGACATATTCAAGGTGCTTCAAATTCTGATGCTGTTTTTTGCTGTGTGGAAGCAAAGTCTGCTGGAAGCAAAGTTTTACTGGATCAGCAGAGTCTGCTTCTCTAAGATGCTATGGGTAAGATGTGGATTGTTTTGTGTGAACAAAACAATATTTACTACTAACAATATAAAACTAAGATTTTTTTTTATCCCACTATGGAACCTTCTTTTTCCCAGGCTGAACAGTCCCAACTCTCTCAGCCTCTCCTTGTATCAGACATACTCCAGTTTTTTAACCATCTCCGTTGCCCTTTGTTGGACTTGCTCCAGTAGCTCCATGTCTCTCTTGTGCTGAGGATCCCAGAACTGGCCCCAGCACTCCAGGTGAGGCTTTGCCAGGGCTGAGTAGAGGGGAAGGATCTCCCCCCTTGACCTGCTGTGTACATTTCTCCCGGGAAGCTTTTGTTTGCCGTAAGGATACATTGCTCGCTCAATGATCAGTTTGGTATCTATTCCTTTGCCCTTTTCTGCAGAACTATTTTCCAGGTAGTAGGGTTCTGGTGCATGTCTGGAGATATTCCTCCTCAGGGGAAGGACCTTGCATCTCCCTTTGCTGAACTTCATGAGATCCTTTTGAGATCCACTTCTCTAGTCTGTCCAGGTCTCTGAATAGCATAGCCTTCCAGTTTGTCAATCACTTCTCCCTATTGTGTTTCATTTACAAACTTGATAAGGATACAGTCTGTACCCATAATTTAGCAAAGATCTTAATCAGCATTGGTTCCAGTATTGATGCTTGATGTACATCATTAGGAACTGGCCTACAACTGGGCTTCATGTCATCAACCAAAACATTTTTAGCTCAGGTGTTCAGTCAGATTTCAGTCCATCTCAGCAGTCACTTATCTAAAACATCTTTCAGCAACTAGTCTATTAGAATGCTGTTGGAGGAAGCATCAAAAGCCTCTCTGACATCAAGATAAACAACAACCACTATTCTCCACATGTCCATTGGCCCAATCATTTCATCACAGAAGGCTATCTCATTAGTCAGGAATGACTTCCCCTTCCTAAGTCTCTGCTAACTGCTCCCAGTCATCTTTTGTTCCTAAATGGTTAGTAGTTAAATATTAACTGAAAATTAACCAGAAACTTGAGAAACCAATAGTGTCAAATAACTTTGTCCTATGCTTCATAATTTTTACTACATGATAAGCCAAGTCAATATTATACACCTATTTCAATTAATTTTCTATAGCTGATCATGCATTTAATTCTTACCTCCATTCTCTGTGCTTCTCACAGACTTCCTCTTCTGGCTCAATACATCTAATTGCTCAGCTACAACTAGAAGATTGAAGAGTATTTCTGTAGTATTTCAGCCTGCAGTGGGTAAGAAAAGAAATGTGTCTTTACTAACACATTTTAACAAACCTCAGGAAGAAAATGGTATTTGGTTCAAAGCCCTTTAACTCCTGAAGAAATGATTGAGATAGGCTGTTGTTTAGAAGGCAATGACCACCATTTTTATCTCCCAATTTAACAGTTGTACAGAACTATTTTAATATAAAATAATGTCTGCCACTCTTGTTCCAAGCTCCATTCCGGAAAGGCAGGTATTTTCTGCAAATGCCTAATTTCATATTCCTTCACGTGCGTTTGGTTTAATAGTGTATGAGTGGCCTTTGCTGTTTAGACCGCAATTTTTCTATCTCTATCATATATAAAATACCCATGAACATTCACCAATACATGCTGATATGAACTATGAGCATTACAACAGCATCAAGGGCAGAAGATTTCTAGGCATCTGTAAGTATGCTGTAGATGGAGGAAGCTTCAGAGTCTTGGGCTTGGAAGTACCTCAGTTGTAATCTAGGCACCAAAATCCATTTGGATATATTGTCACCAGCTTGGAGACACACTAGGATATAAATATGAACTTGAATAGGCTGTGCTTCTTCATTTCATTTACCAAAAGCCTTTTTTTCTCACATGGGTAATGCAGCGTCCAAATGACTGTTTTAAAAAAAAAAAAGGTCACGTTTTATTTTAAAAAATAAAGTCACCTTGTTCTTGAAACAAAAGGTAATGCATGCTGCTAGAGGTCCTTCCATGTGTTTCAAACTGTGCTAAAAACAATACTGGTCATGTCTTGTACAAGAAAGTCATCCTCCTCATGCTGCTGGTTCTCTAACTGTAGCCAGGACAAGTGAATGCTCTGTTTCTTATCAGAGCGCTGGTATCTGTTCCTCCTTTCGGAGAGTTCATCCAGCTGGCTTATGGCTCTCACAGCTCAGCTAAGAGGGTGGGGGAAGGGGATTAGCCCAACAGTTACAGTAAATTACACACATTCATCGGCCCCTTGACTTCTACACTGAAGTTCTTGCCTTTTATGGCAGATGTAGGGAAAATGATATAATGGTATGCCATACAACATGTACATAGAGAGCTGAGGATATATTTCATGTATCTTTGCAAGTCTTGCTTTGCAAACTTTTCTTAGGGAATTTGGAATTTAGAGTCTGATAAGCAATTTCACTAAAAGGATAACTGAATCTCTATCAGCAGCTACATACTCTGTCAGAGCAAAAAACCCAGGAAAGGATATAAAATTATATGATTATATGATAGCAAGAATGGCAGGGGGGAAGGAAGGGAGGCAGGCAGAAGGCAGGCAGGAAGGAAGGCAAGAAGGCAAGAAGGCAGGCAGGAAGGAAGGCAGGAAGGCAGGCAGGAAGGCAGGAAGGCAGGCAGGTGGGCAGGAAGGCAGGCAGGCAGGAAGGAAGGCAGGAAGGCAGGAAGGTGGGCAGGCAGGCAGGAAGGCAGGCAGGCAGGAAAGCAGGAAGGCAGGAAGGCAGGAAGGCGGGCAGGAAGGCAGGCATGAAGGCAGGCAGGAAGGAAGGCAGGCAGGAAGGCAGGCAGGCAGGAAGGCAAGAAGGTAGGCAGGAAGGCAGGCAGGAAGGCAGGAAGGCAGGCAGGCAGGAAGGCAGGAAGGAAGGCAGGAAGGCAGGCAGGAAGGAAGGCGGGCAGGAAGGCGGGCAGGAAGGCAGGAAGGAAGGCAGGAAGGCAGGAAGGAAGGCAGGAAGGAAGGCAGGAAGGAAGGCAGGAAGGCAGGAAGGCAGGCAGGAAGGCAGGAAGGCAGGAAGGCAGGAAGGCAGGAAGGCAGGAAGGCAGGAAGGCAGGAAGGCAGGAGGAAGGAAGGCAGGAAGGCAGGAAGGAAGGAAGGAAGGAAGGGCAAGGAAGGAAGGAAGGAAGGAAGGAAGGAAGGAAGGAAGGAGGAAGGAAGGAAGGAAGGAAGGAAGGAAGGAAGGAAGGAAGGAAGGAAGGAAGGAAGGAAGGAAGGAAGGAAGGAAGGAAGGAAGGAAGGAAGGAAGGAAGGAAGGAAGGAAGGAAGGAAGGAAGGAAGGAAGGAAGGAAGGAAGGAAGGAAAGGAAGGAAGGAAGGAAGGAAGGAAGGAAGGAAGGAAGGAAGGAAGGAAGGAAGGAAGGAAGGAAGGAAGGAAGGAAGGAAGGAAGGAAGGAAGGAAGGAAGGAAGGAAGGAAGGAAGGAAGGAAGGAAGGAAGGATGCAATCATTATGCAAGAGTGCAAGCACAGTCCTTTAAATTCAGTTTTTTATGTCAGTAGCAAAATTATCCTTAAAGCTGTGATTTTAGTCTGGGCCTGTGCTAGAAAATGAATTTTCATAGCAGTTATTGTTTCATAGAGTAAAAATGAAAAGTGGGTTTTGAATTAAATGACAGTAGAAAGACACCATTGTCTTTCTGTGGAGTGGGCTGTTGTGAAAGAAGGTTACTGAAATAAATCCTTAGCAGTGTTTCCAGATTATAATGTGAGTTTTGTGAGGGATGGGAGATTTCTCTTGATACAGTCTGAGTGTGCTTTTGTGTTATGTAATTCTGATCATCTGCCTTTCTCATAGGACTTCAGTGGAACATCTCCAATATTTGCTAAATATGGAGCTGTCCAAATAAAGTTGCATGGAACAGCAAAATGAGGATTATCACACCTAAGTGTGTGGGCATTTGGGATTTCATCCAAATTAATGCAAAGTTGTACAGTCCTGATTCTCACCTTGCACATTTTTTATCGCAAAGTTGTTCTGTAATAAATCAGAAATTATTTTTTTCCTGCTAAATATTTTGCGTAGACACTAGAAACTGAATGCAATAACCATTACCACTCAATGCATCTTCTGTTGAGGGAGCACTTACTCTCAGTACCACACCCTTAAAACAATTTTTCAGGAAAAGTAGAAGTAATGCAAAGATGATCCATACACTTTTTGTGCCTTTGATATGTTAGTAGGCTTTAACCCCATAGAGCAGCTTAAGTAGATGAAAAAGGAACATATTTAGGTTGCCTGACTGCTAGTAATAAATGCAGAAGTGCCAATCTATGTAACATAAGACTCTTGAGAAAGTGTTAATGAGGTACAACTGGTTAGTTACCAATACTTTTCACCATACCAGTCACCCAAACATGGTATAAGCAACTTTATCTTATGAAAATAATGAACAAGAATTTTTAGGTGAAATTACTGATTCTCTAAAGTCTTTCCCACCATCATCTTCCATAACCCTTCTTCTTCAAATGATGCTATTCATTATTGGCTGTATCCTTATGTAAGTTGAAGCAACACATCTATACGGATTCTGAATCTTGCCTTGGATTCACAAGAGGATTTGGGTAAGGGGAGGTTACATTTGCTCAAGTCCATATATTTCTGAACTTTAGGACCTGCAAATCCTGCAAATTTTCTGACACAAAGTAAGTAAACCTGTTCTGCATAAAAACAAGGATGTCTCACACAGCTCTGTTACACCACCTTCCTTTTTTAATGTAGTTAATAAAACTTTCTTTATCTCTTCTGCACTCTGAAAGTTGACTGAAAGCACAGATTTGTTTTAGGCTAGCTTTGATCAAAATGCTTATCCCTCAGTAAGACTGCTTAAATTTGTCCACTGATATACTCTAGCCTGAAGACTAGAGTATATCAGTGGAAGGTTGGAAGACTTCTAGAAATGCTGATTGGAAAGAATGTCTGAAGGTCATTGAGTCCAGTCTCCACCTTAAAGAAGGATTATTACCAGTGCTAGACCATGTCAACCCCCTCTCTACTTTTCTGTTATGTTTTGAAAGTCGATTATCCCATGGTATCTTGCAGCTATAAGATAACACAGAAGAAGAGAGAAAAACTTACTGAAAAAAATCTAAAGACACTTTAGATTTACTTTGGTCTTGATTTTAAAGGATTTCTTATTCCTTGTCATTCAAGAGTTTCTGTGTTCAGTGAAAAACAATTAGGGAATGGGCATGTCAAACATGCTTCAGAAGGCTGCAGAGAAAATAGTTGTAAGCGTCCACTCCAGAGCACAAAAATGAAAAATAAAACTATTTAATGTATGTGAGTTAATGTATGTAATAAACTACAGTTACTGGGTCAGCAGAAAAACAGGCCTTCTTAAAGATTTATATCCTGCATTAATAATTTACTGTTCTTTTGGAAGAAATTACCTAACCCAGCACAGGACAGCAAGAGTGAACAAGCCATTGCCCACAAACCTTGGCAGAAATCTTGGAATGAAAAATAGTAGAAAACACTGCCTTGATGTTTTTTCCTTCAAATAATCAGTTTTGTCTGATTAAGGAATGCTGAAGAATGGTGGAAAATGCTCTGTTTAGAAATCTGGAATTATGATGGGTGGCAGCTGAAGGATTGTAGCTTCCTTGTGAAAGCTTTCCTTGGAGATGGCTGGCACTGCAGTGCAGGTTGGTATGTGCTGATCAGACACATGTCACCCTTCAGCAGGACCAGCAACGACCTAAAGGAGGAAAAAATACACAGCACTCTGAAAGGTCAAAAAAGCAAAGCAAACTTGCAGCTTTGATGGCAAAAATGTCAATCTTTCCAGAGAAGGCAACAGAATGCTGATCAGCAGAGCTGCACTGAACTATCTTGGACTCCACCAGTTCTCTCCTGCATCTTCACCCTAAGATATTCTACCTTCAGCAGCTGCTCCGGTAGCCTTCGTGTGACCTCTGACTAGTCCAAATCATCTATCTCCCCATCCTTCCAGACAGGAGGCAGGATTGACTCAAATAAAGCCAATCGTCTCCTACTAGAAAAAAAAACAGGGTTGTGAGGGGCTGCTGGGTACAGCTATGGTGTCTGGTGAAAAGGACAAGGCCAATATCACCTTCAGGTGGTAACTAACTCCCTGAAGAATTTGTTTGATCTGAATCATTCACAGGTAGCTTTGTGGATGTTTTAGTAATAAAAGACTGCTGTAGATTACCAAATAGAACAAAATGGAAGAAAAAATCATGGATTTGCAGAGAACTGTAAATTGGCAATGAAATCAGAGCTCTGAGTCCACAAGAATGTAACTTCTACCTTATTGTTCTATGTGTTTGTACCTAACGAATACATATATCAATACATAGCCTTGCAGAGTATATTCTTGTCTGTACCCTAAATGTGCTCAGAGCACTCTTTATGTGTATTTGGCTTCTCAGGATTAGCAGTGAGTTATGTTGAGCTGTCTTGAATTCAAGGATGTTAGAGATGGTTGGGGGCTCCTGTGAGTCAAGGATGTTAAAGTTCATAGTTCATGCATGAAGCATGTGAGTCCTCCCCAATTTAGTTTGAGGGCAGCAACAGGACAAAGACCTTGTCATACATGCTGAGTTGTTGGAAACACGATCACATGAGGGTAGAGTAGCCTACATAACTGATGTTAGGGTCATATCTTGTTTCTGATGTGTTTCAGCTGGTCCTGTTCTGTAAATATAGAGCAGCTGCTTTACCAAGCTTCATAGATTGCTGTATAGCCAACACAGATGGAATTCTAGAATAACTTTACCTAGAAGGCCCTTTAAGCATAACAATTCACCATAGATCCTCTTTAGCTATGTTACTTCCACATTCACGTGGCCAGCAGAAAGAGCCAGGCATCCAAACAGAGCATTACAGTCATATAGTATTGCCTCCTACAAGTTAGAAAAACCTTGCTCAATAACTTCTACACCAAGATTATAGTTTCTGTTTGAGCTTTATGCATATCTTTTAGAATGACTCTCCAGTTATGACTCTTAACGCAGGTGCATGAAAAAATATCACATGTCCAAATCACTCACATAGCTTAGGCAATTTATCTTTTAAAGATTTCTGTTTCTTTTTTCATCTGCTTTCATCTGTCTCATTCCGGTTTTCAGACACTTGATCTCAATATTATTTTTTTCTGTTAAATCAGATCTGTCACAATCTAAAGTATTTTTCCATGTAAGCATTTCTAGTCTGGAATTAATTCACTTGTAAATTTTCTCTTGGATAAATAAAATAGACTAATTTGCTTAAGTCTTAATGTGTCAGGTATGTTTATAGACTTGTGCTTATAAACTTAAGAACTTTTTCCTATATTTTTCTTTTTCCAGTTTCTCAGTGTCATTTTTGAAGTGAGGACACAAGGTTTCTACTTTGGTTATGCTCTAATTCATGTTGGAGACAGAGATAATAGCCCTTTTCCTATTTTGATTGCTTCTTGTTTATGCAATAAAGGATGTCATTGACAAACTTAATTGTTATGTTGTCATTGTTATGATTTCTATGTGTTTTTCAGATTGATCCACAGGGTAAATTTCCATATTTTATGAGGAGATTCCATCCTTAGTGTTTTGCTAGCATTATGAACCAGTACTGATATATTGCTCTATTTACTAGCTGACTCTTATCAGTACATATGGATGACATAACCAACACAATTATTTACAAATTCCTCTTCTAGTATTCTTCCCTACTTTCATGTAGCACTGTTCTTGTAAGTTCTTCACATACAGTTCAAAAGACATTGAGGTTTGTTTGGTCAAAATTAGAACTCTGAGTAGCACACTGAGAATAATCATCTAGCATACTGGATTCACATTTTCAATTATTTTCAAACAGCTTTCAATAAATACCTATTATAATCTCTGTTTTTAATATAGTCCTAAGTCTGGGAAGTGTTTCTTTTATCTGCACACCAAATCAGATCCACTCAATACTCTGTTGTTTCTCTTTACTATCCATGCAACCATAAAAATTTAAATCTCCTGCAGATTCTGCAGCATCCTAAGTGCACTTATTGTCTACAGGACACAAATGTACCAGATCCAGCCTCACAGGACTTTGGCCAGTCTGCTGGGACCTACTGTTTTCAGCACTAAAAATAGTAGATCTTAAACTGGCTGATGTGCTACTAAACTGTTTAAATGGCTATTGCCAGTTCCCACACATTTTACTTATGGATTTCATGGCAGCACAAAACAAACCCTAGGGCTGTTTTGGGCAATCCTGGTGAAAATTAGCATGATAATGATGATGATAAGCTAGTAGCACTCTTACCTCTTACAAAGATCAAATTTCATCAGAACAGTAAGGTTAGGTTATGAGGCCTGTTATCAAAACTATCATTAATTATTTGCCATAATAACCCTTCTGCAGCTTCACTCAACACCTACACGCAGGTACCCAGTTATATATATATACTGTAATTATCCTGTTTAAATTTACAAATATTAGCATAAAATCAAAATTTTCAGCCCTCCACTACTCTCTCAGTGTTGGTTTATAAGAAAATCAGCATTAGCAGGGCAGAAAACCTTCTTACAGCAAGACAGGGTTATATAAATTTCTTCCATTTTGGGTGTCACATGTGACTGTTTCATTGTGCAAATTTTTAAAAATTCCTCTCTTTACCCAGCCACATTCATCAGAAATTTTTTAAACCAATACTTTCAGCAAGGTTTGGTATGTCACTTCCTGTATGACACAGAGCTCCTGCATCAGAGAGAGTGGGGGCCCTGGCACTGGGCTGCGGGTGTATCGTGTCACTCCACTCACTCACTCACTCACTCACCACTCACTCACTCACTCACTCACTCACTCACTCACTCACATCTCTCGCTGCAAACTCCAGTGGCATCAGCTGCTCTGATCTCTTACCTGTCATAATCTAAGCTTCAGGGCATCCCTTGATTTTGGTAAACACCATGTGATCCAGGTGCTTACCTAACCCAGTTCATAAGAAACTGTACCCCTGAACTGTGCTGATCTGGACCACAGATCCATACGCTCTCTAGCTGTATGAGAAAAGCCATCAAAAAGAGATGCCAAACCTGCTGTTGCTGTGACTGCGTAGAATATGTAAGTACATAAGTACCATTCCTGTGTGGCATAAATTAATTCTGTACAAGTCATGTTTCTTATTTCTACCTGTTTATATTCTTTTGGTGTTTTGGTTAATCCCATTGAGAATTAAGTACAAGCTATGCTTTTAAACCATAGCTTCAGTTGATTCCTATGAGTCATTGTCCTGAATAACTTTTGAATGGAAACTTAAGGGCCACATAACATACCCGATGTGCAGTTCTAGTGAACCATATTGGAAAAGTGCACAATTTTATGAGTCAATATGCTGATTCTTTAGCCAGAGACACTGTCAAATCCATCTAAGATGGATGGTAAATCAAAGAGATTGAAGGCTCAGCAAAGTGAAAGTTAACCACACCTCTAAATTGCTTTGATAATACATTGGTTGCTTTGTTTAGTTTTTCTAGCAGAGATCATTCTACATAAACTCAATTAAAAACACAAAGATAAATTATTGTGAGAATAGTATAAATATTTGAGAAGTTATAAAATAGTTTTGTGTCATTAGGTTATGTATATTACACAAATAATTCAGAGGGATGTTTAAGAATATTTTTTTCAACTAGAGGCATCAGATTAATTTTAAGATGTAAAATAACAAAGACAGAGATCACTGTTTCAACTGTAAGGTACATTTGGTTAAAATCACACATATGTGCACCTCTTCTACAAATGACATTTCTTGATAAGAATGCATTAAGTTTTAAGTTTTGTATTGAATGTGATTTCTTGAGGGCAGTGAATATATCTTTTCCATCTCAAGCTAATACCCTGGGGTAGTTCAGGCACAGAGTATGAGTTCATGATAACCCTCTGCGCACATTACCCTGGGATGTGACATAAGAATCATGTTTTCATATATTATGCACTTTGGAAGGAGAATGTACTCTGAAGGATGAGTTTAACTTTCCAGAATAAAGAAAGACTTCTTGTAAGAATCCAGGAGAATAAAGCAAAATAATTGGTTGCCATTTTATTAAACAGAATAAGCTGCCTTATTTTTAAGACAATAACTTCCTTTTTTTTTTTTTTTCTAAATACCAACCTGATTACAAAGTTGGATTTTGCCAACTTTAAACAGAACTAAAAATCTGAAGTTTCTCTTGGGAAAGCTTACATGAAAAATTTTAGTGTATTGAACCAGGAAAAACCTTTCATTTGGAAGCAGTTTGTCAACACACTGTGGCCAAACTCTGTGGCTTTCAGAAAACTGTGTTTTAGTTATATATGTTTTAGTTATATGACCCATCTGCTCCCACACAACAACTGTATGGCTGTGCTACATTACCTATCACACACGCTAATCTGACTGGTCCCTCATGGCGTATCACAGAGGGATTGTATCCATTATGCATCCCACCAAAAGGTCCTGGCAGATGAGAGAGGATATGTGGCAGCTGAACCACAGTTTCCATGAAGCATCACAACAATGCAGAAAGTTTTTAATGTTGGATGGAACAATAAGATTATGTTTCCCATAGGGAATGTAGAAAAAATTCCTTTTGATTAAAAGGGTTTTGATACTTCTAAATTGAAAGAACTAAGACAGACTTCATCCCAACCTCCCAGGCTCCAATTTTCATTTTTGGAACAAAATATTTGCTGAAAGTTAACTCTTGACATATTTTGAATAACTTCATCAAATACCAGCTTCTTTATTAAAAATGGTTCAAAGGCTAAAAATCCTAGTTCTAGGTTAGAACTCACCTTTCAAGACTTAACTACATTTTTAAAATAAATTAAATTGAAATGTGGTAATATAGTTTACTGGTCAGTGTGGGCTAATGTTTTGGGCCCATTAATGCCGGCCAGTTCAGCCACTTTGAAACTGCTTTATTCTGAACTAGTGCTAAATCACTGTGCATTTGAACAACTCCAGAATACAGGTTTTGGCCCAGTAAGGATACTGGTTAATAGTTTTGTGGTGATGTAAAATCCCAAAGCTGTGCTCAATATGTATACCAGTGGAATGCTAACATTAAAAATGCACAATCTCTCCCTTTAATGAAAAAAGACTATGAAAAAAACACCATTTTCCTAAACCTCATGGAGATGTGAGAATCACTGAAACTGTTTATAAGCACCACAGTAGCCACACTAGAAGATTTTGTTGCAAGGCATCCACGTGGGTCTTTTTTAGAAATGCTGGGAAGGAAAAAGAGTCTTCTTCTTACAGACCAGGTCTGGATCAGGGTCTGCATCAAAGGGTACTTGTCCAAAGCCATGTCCATAGTCTAATGATATGAATCTTCCCAGGGATGGAGGAGCAGCCCTTGCCTCCAGCCTGCTAAAATATCTCTGCTTAACCAAAGAGCCTCAGTCTAGAGATGGGACACACTTAGGCCCTGAATGACCTCCACCTCCTCCAATCAATCTGATTGGAGGATCAAGAGAGGCCTCCTCCAATTTTTGGCACTATGGTTCCACAGTGCATAGCTGAGATGGGGAGAGAGCAACTTGAATTCTGGGTACTTTATTTCATGTCTCACTATAGCAAGCAACAATGTAAATTCCTGCAGGGAATACATAGTAGGCTGACTTGGTCGAATACAGCTGCATTTCAGTTTACTAAGCCTGACCAAGTGCTGTTTGCTGGCTTGAAATGTAACAAGAATGATTATGCACAGAGCCAGCCTGCCAGAAGCAGATCCTGAAGTTGCTTTGCCAAAAAGGCAAAATATCAATTCTTTGAAGAAGCTCAGAACAGTAGAGAATACACTGCAAAATTAAGTCTATCAATAAAATGCATGAGGTAGAGGGGGAAACTATCTGCTGTAGCAATCACTGAGAGCTAAATACAGTCAAGGGTGCTGGATCAGGCTTGTTCCTTCTATCTCACAACTCCTCTCTAGGAGTTTTCTACATCAGGGTCTCAGCTGCTGCTTGCATCTAGGGTCAGCAGAGAACTTCCAACTGTCTTCAACATGAGCTGAATCAGAGCAAAGAGAACAGTGCAGCACTGTTAGGAGCCACATGATCACGATCTGTTCAGAACTGCACCGACCCTCTTTTTTTTCAAAGTAAAAATGAGATATTTCAGAAGTTATTATCTTGCGCCATGTAAATCACCCATCAAGAAGGCATTAATACTGCACACGTACATCCTGTTTATATCTGTCTCAACACAGTCAAGCAGAGCTGCTATCTATCCTCTCAACCTATAAGTTCACTCAGATTTAGAAGTGAACATCCAGACCATTCTGCACCAAAATTAGGATCAAGGCAGAATCATCAGCTAGGCATTCACAAACTTTGTCAGTTGCTTTTTCCATTCCCTTTAGTACATAAAGATTTTTTTATGCCAAATTGGCTTCTCCAAATATGTGAATGGGAAATGTGAGGTATATTTAGCCTACTTTAAGATTTTTAAAACAACAAGAATTCCTTATTGACAAGAAAGGAGGCTGCAGAGGCTTATAATTTCCTTGTAAAGGGATATTATTTTTACTCATGTAAAAGCAGGAAAAAAATAAAGAGCTGGACTTCTCTCTGTTAAACAGGCCTAAGTTTACAAAAAAGGAGATCAACAAGGGCTTTAATCCTCCCCCCAAACAATGTGACTTCTTTTAGTGTAAAAACAAGCTATAAAGCTATAAAGCAATGAAATGTCTGCTGTGGGAGCATGGACAGTTTATGCAAGACCCCATTTCTCCTTCTTGCATAGGTGCACCTTCCTTCCAAAAACCTGGGGTAAGTCCAGAGTGTTGCAGAGTGCACGTGTGTCTCTGAGCGAGTGTGTGCACATCCTGTGTCAGACATGCATGTGTCTGCCCTGACACATGGCCCATCCTGCAGAGCATGCCACACTGCGTACTGCTGATTTCCATTCATGTCTGTCTTTGCAATAAGGAACTGACAGATAAAGAAATCAATCTAACATTTCTATTTAAATGATAGTACAGGGCCAATAGGATCTATTCTAACACTCCTTCACTATTGCAAAGTGCTTTTTTGGAACAAGATACATAAAAAGGATTAATGGAGAATACAAAGTGTACAGTGTTAAGGTAAAATACTACAAACAAATGTTCTTAAAATGACTGGTTATTAAATTATCACTTTTAAAATAAGACACTGTGATAGAAGCTGGTCTGAGGCAAAGTTCTGCATGACAGTCAAGACCATTTGAAACAGTGCTGTGAGAGTTTCATGCTTAGTGATGAGTACAGAGGAAAGCAGAGAGACACCTCTGTGACAGATGGACTCACAAATCAGTGCTCAAGCTCTTCTACTAGACAGAGCTGACAAGAGTTTTATGCCCTGAGCCATTTTTAGTGCCAGAACAGTAGGTGTATTAACAGTATTTTCGTAATTCCAAAATTAAGACTTTAAATTTTACTTCAGTTTTAATTTTATTTAATGACAACAAAAATTTTAAATAGGGGTTGAATAAAACATCTTATTCCACAAACAAATCATATATATTTTTTCAACCTACCCAGCTTCATGAAAATCTTCACAGTTGACAGAGAATATTTTTTCTGTTTTTACTGCTGCATGTTAGTCACAATCACAGAATGGGTAAGGTTGGGATGGACCACAGGAGCTCACATAGTACAACCTCTCTGTGCAGTCAGGGTCATTCTAGAGATTGTTAATCATGCTTGTGTTCAGATGGTTTTTGAATATCTGCAGCAAAGAAGCCTCCACAATTTCTCTGGGAAATCTGTTCCAGCACTCACTCACACTCAAAATAAAGTTATTCTCATATTCAGACACGTTCCAGTTCCACAAATCCTGCACCAAACTCAGTTCAAGACATGCATCAGTAAAAGGCATCACTAGACAAGCAGAAAGGACAATTTTTTTAGGGCTTGAATGAGTAAACTGCATATTTTGAGTGAGAAGGGTGTCAGAGTGTCATAATAAAGTATCATGCAAAGACACCCAGGGTTGTTGTGAAGATAGCACAAAGGGTAAGTGAAGGAGAGCTGGACTGAGTAGAGGAGGGATAGATTACAAGAGATGACTCTGAGCAGTTATGACTATACTGCTCTTAATCCCCACACCAGTCCACCAAGAGCCAGTCTGGATGGACACTGAGATGAACAGAAACCCATGGTGACATGTGGAGAGGATCCATGGTGATTTAGGAGATGTCAAAAAGACACTTAAAGATAGATTTTATGTGATGAGAGTGGCAGGAAAGGAGGAGAGACATAGCATCTCCAGAAGCCTATCCCTAGGGATCTCTGCAGGTGTGGGGACATAAGGAGGCAGCAAGCAGCACAGCAGGAGCCAGGGAAGGCCCTGACAACTGCTTTGCCTGAGAAGAGAATAAAGAGAAAGACACCTCTTCTGGTGTGAAGGAAGATTCAGGGGCTGAGATACAGTCCCAGGTGTTACAAGCCAAGACAAAAGACTAAAAGCAGAACAGAAGATGGAACCAAGATATTATTCAAGTCACAAACTGCTGTGGCAAAGAAATGGTAATGACATCATTAATGGAAGAGCAGAGAGGAAAAGCAATAGCATAAGATCTCTGCGCAGATGGCATGACCCATCACTGTACTTTGTCCAGTGACAGGGAAACTACTCCACCCTGACAGTCAAAGGCCACAGGAAACATAAATTGTTCACAGTAATCGGGGCAGGAACGTGCATGCAGTTGTCTCCTAATAGCTGCCTATCAGTTAATCC
Organism: Emberiza elegans; assembly: GCA_024865655.1. Classification (NCBI taxonomy): domain Eukaryota; kingdom Metazoa; phylum Chordata; class Aves; order Passeriformes; family Fringillidae; genus Emberiza; species Emberiza elegans. The sequence goes on along the minus strand of JALJVW010001283.1, from coordinate 23,992,411 downwards.
TGCAATTTAGTATGGGGCCCACAAAATTTAGAAGAAACTAGTTATCTGAGTATTAAAAATGCTCTTTAAATCTATGTGAGAAAACCCTCATCTTAAAAATACATCAATTTCCATGCCACTTTTTAATCTAATACAATAGTCATACTTTAATGAGATTTAACTTCCTATGAAAGAAAAAAAAAATTAGTCTTAGTATTTGCAGCCCATCACTAAGGCAGTAAGAAAATAGACACACAGCCTTGCCAGAACTGTTGGGTGTCTGGCTATCCTGGGCAGGCCCAGAAATCCATACACAAGTGAGTAATGCTCAGACATGTGTGTTACCCCAGTAACAAGTTACACAGAATTATTATGAAGTCCTGGAAACTTGCCATGTTGAATATGTAAAAACTGAAAAGGCATATTTTCTCAAAGTTTGCATTTGCGTATTTTCAAACTTAGGTAAAAGTATGCCAGCGAGTATGTGTATGGGTTTGAGATCATCGTCTGCAGTAAGATTGAAAGTTTGCTAGGTTGGAAAATACATGTTTCTTTGTCTTCCTTCCAGCTTTTCACATAATTCTTCTTCTAATAGTCGCCTTCCACCAAAATTCCGACAGAAAATTTTCCAAATATTTCAGTCCAAAATGTCTTCAGAGCAGTATTTTGCACAGCTCTAGCCAAAATGCACATTTCCCAAGGAAATTCTACATCTTTAAGTTCCTTGGCCAGTCATCTAAACATGAAGGAGTTAACTCTAGACCCATTTCTGTGTCTTAATTCCATTTCAGAGAAAATGCTAATCCTTTAATTATATAGCATGTTCAACTGACAAAATTACTTTCCTGTTGTTGAAAAGCTCCCTGTTACGCTGAAGGCTTTTGAAAAAACTTGGCAATGAGAAAAAAATATAGATTTGCTATTGACATGATTTTTATATAAAAATTCAAAGAAACATACAATATTTTAAGGGGATTATTATGTAGCCACAGTGGTTTCCCACTATGTATAGCTAACTTCCTCCATTCCCAGAACCACAAAGCCTCATGGTAAGCAAACTCTGCTATCAGAGTTAGGGATTTTCAATCATGAAATGGGGACTTTTCAATTAAATTGAAGGAATTTAGCCTTTTGTCCTTAGTCGACCTCTTCGAAAATTGTGTCCTTTATCATGATAGTAAGGTTATAAGGGGCTTTCAACAGAGGAATAGGTCCCTCTGAGGATGGATGGCTGGGAAGCACATAGAAGAAACCATTCCATTCAATTTGCTGAAATTGTGCTCTAGGGTTTCAGAAATGGTTCACTGAGGGTTTGGTTTTTTGGGGGGTTGTTTTTGGTTTTGTTTTGGTTTTAGTTGTTTTTGCTGTTTGGTGTTTAGATTTTGTTTATTTTGGGGGGGAGAGTCTGGAGGGAGTTGTTGGTTTTCTGGGTTTTTTTGGAGGTTTTTCTTTGGTTTGGTTGTTGTTGTTAGTTTTGGGTTGCTTTGGTTGGTGGATTTTGTTTGATTTTTTTAGGGGGTTTTCTGGGATTTTTTTTGTTCATTACAATAAGATACAGATAAGAAGAACTGGCAACATGGAACACTGTCTCCAACAAAAACCTGAAGTTACCTGCCCATCATTTCTTAATCCTGTATGCAAGGTAATCAGATCAAACCTCTCAGATCTCAGGACCTTACTGAGTCTTGTTCACTAATGTTGTCCAACCATTTGACACCCATTTATCCTCTTAAATTAAAGAGCCTATATCTGGGTGGAGCAGCAAAAAAATGCTATGCACAAGAAATAATTATTTGCAACTGGTTGCTTTTGTGAAAAATAAAAGTGAGTTTCCTATTGTTCACAAACATGTAATCAGTTTCCAGTCTCCTAGCTCTTATCCCATTTTCTAAATGGGGGAAAATTTGTTCAAAAATAGCACTGGCTTAAGCTCTTACTGTCTAATCTTATTACATAGGGCTGATTGTGTTTTGCACTAATAAGCTAAGAGGTTAGGACATTAATCTACTGTAAACTAAATGCTCCAATGAAATGCGAGAGAAGAGATTGTAAAGAGCTTGCTGTGCAGCTGACTTGTATTGCACACTGTGCTTTTTAGTGAAGACAAAGTTACAGATCATGTTATCTGTGCTTTAAAGGTGTTATTCAAGCTCTTTGGGTTTTCCTTCAAAATGTAGGAACTTATCCCTGAGAATACTAACCATTTCATTAAAAAATAACTTGCAACATCTTTTTGTAATTTACAAACTCATGATCTATCAGAGGGACATCTTGATCAATGACAGAGACAGACAAAAAATAAAGCCAAAATTACAGAGCAAGCTGCATGTGGTTTGGGGCGTTGATTCTTGCAGCATGAATGTCTGATTGCTACTGAGTTATTTATCAAACTTGAATCTGCGTTAGGTCCGAATTCACAAGTTACACACTGATGTGCATTGTGCAAATACAAGCATTACTTTCCCCTCTGACTCAAAACCAGTACCTTTTATTTTAGGCTTTTTGAGATGAATAGGTGATTGCCTCATGGGTCAAGAGTGCAGGTAAACTGAGCAGGGTCATTAGCATTCAGTTCTTTGCAGACTTGAGAACAACTTAAAAACTGAAATGAGCCAATTTAGATGTTGCTTGGTACAGTGGTGCCAAAATAATGCTGGGAAAAGCTCTTTGAGCTCTTTTTATTGATGATAATTGCTGGTGCATAATATTACCATTGATCATCTGAAACTATTTTAATAACTACAAATCTCTATGATATCACTTTGAAGAATAATCATAGCATTTAAATGGAAGTGCTAGGAAAACGGTAATTTTCTAGATAAACAGAACAAGTAGTATTTGTTGTCCTTAAGTTTCTGTAATGTTTAACTCATTAGGAAGATATTTTCTTATCAGTACATAACTCACCAAAGCAACCTGTGTCACCAGGAAAAAAAACTATTCCTCCTTCCTTATAAGTGATGCAGCTAGAGGTATGCTGGTCATGATTCAAATTGAATGAGATCACAGAAAAACTTGAAATTAGAACAGTACTTCTTGTTCTTAAAAACAAAAATTCCCCATGTGGATGTTAACTATGGTCCCATAGTTTGGCTCAGAAATGAGCCAAAAATTAATCTCCAGATGTCACAGCAGTACATTGCATAACTTGGTCCACACCAAATTTCCAGAGCCAGAGCCACAGCCCTTCTGAGATCCCCTTCACCATGCTCCAGAGGGATTTAAGCTGATGTTCAAGGGGACCTTTCCTGCAGAAAAATAAACCAGATAGGGTGGAGTTCCTCAGCAGTGCATACTTTTCCATCACCTACTTGTCTTAAAGGAGTTGTTGGGGGACCTGAGGCTGAGACCAGATGCAGAGCAGCCACAGATGAGACATATCCTGGGAAAGACACTCTTCTAGTGGACACAGAACAGAGAGGGCAGAAAAAGACCCTGTGAGAGCAAAGGATTTGTGTAAACTCCTGTCCAGGTGATGGGTTAGGGGGGTATAAGCACAGCCTTGCCTTCCCCTCCGGCCTTAGTTGAAGGCTGAACCAGATCACACTGGTATATACTCAGTACAGTTACTTATGTACTTCAACACTCTCCAAACTAATACTCAGGCTGTTCGAAGGACATATTCTGGTGTTTGTCAGTAACATGAACTGAGATAAGGAACAATAAAGAATTCACAGCTAGGGGAAAGATCCAATAATAACTTTTGACTTTAAAATCAAATCCACCCAAGCTCATACCAACATCCTTTTAGCATGTCAGTGGAGCAGGCACAGAGATTTCAATGGTTATACGTGGTACTCATCATATCTGCCTGCTACTGCCTCATTTTATTGCTTCAAAGGCATGTAAATCTCTTCTTGCTACATAGATAAGCAAACCCTGGATGGCATTTCTCAGAGTGATGGGAAAGGAATGACTTAGTGGCTAACCTTACCACAAAACTAAAAGCCTGTGGTACAGAGCAAACAAGTTCTGAAGTTAGGGCCTGTCAGTCAGATAGCTGGTGGACAAGCAACTCTTAGGACGCAATCCTGACCTCAGAATAACCCTCACCTATACCCTTTAAAGTTCATAAACTCCTGCAGCTAGAGAGCTGCAGTGAGCAATGCCTCAGTAGTGGGTGTGTGCTTCCTGCCATCTAGAGGAATCCCAGAAGGTTTCTGATGGCTGGAAAATTCTTCCCCCCAAAGGGCACCTCAGCAGCTGGTAAAAAGAGCGGCCGCTTCTGCCACTGCCAGCCTCAGACTCCCAGGGGACTGTGGACTGCTGAGCAGAAGCTTTCCAGGCACAAAAGAATTTCTGTGACCTCAACAGCAGTGCCAGGAAATAGACTCTAATCCCTGGCAATTAAGTTTACAAGAAATACACAGCCCATTGGGGGGATGCTTAAGTGCGGCCAGCAAGTTTTGTGTGGAGACTGGTTATTGCTCCTCCCTACCCCAGTCCCTCGGAGATTTACAATGCAAAAAGAGCTATACACCTTCTAAATCTGGACACCAGGTTGAATGTACCTGCCATTTTTCTGTGCCCCACAAGACTGAATTGGCTGTTCACAAAATATAAGAAAAGCAGAATTGTTTTCACAAGGAACCTAGGCAGGTTTCTGGGAAGGAACCCCAGCTCATGGTTCATGTTTGGCAGGAGTGATACAAAAAGCTGGGTAGAGGAGCTGAGGTGTATATTTCCCATTAGTTAATAGTGCCATTAGCTTGAGGGCCTCTGCAGCATTTTTCTGACATGCACCCAGATCTGCATGTAAATCTGCCCTGGTGGAAGACATGTCAGGGCCTCCTCCCTGCTAGTTAGATGGTGATGACAAAAGGATTTTAAACCATCTATCACTGCTTGCAGAAAGCAGAACTTCCACAGAAAGGGTGTGCTCATCTGCAATTACAATGGCCAGCTGTAATTCATTGCTGCATGTAGTTAAAATGTCAGCTGAGACTTGGCATGTCAAGTTCAGGGGTGTTTCAATTGGGACAACCAGGTGCACCTGGCAGTGATGCTGCAAGCCAGAGTGGGAAGTGAGTGGTGTTCAGCTGTGTGGGCTGTGACAGGACACAACTACAGGCCTGAAACAGTGAGGGAACTCAGTAACGCAATGGGGGCCTGGAGCTAGAGCTATGCAGGCATGGAGATTGGGCATGAGGATTTAGGAAAGCTGTTGATCTAGTGGGGTGGGAGCTGGGCCAGGATTGAGATATAACAGAGGGCAATGGAAGAAGACTCGGGAAAACTCAGCAAAAAATTTACTCATGGATGTGGGAAAAGCCCTTCTCAGGGAGCCTTCCTTCCCACAATAGCTCATCCCACTTGCCACTCTAACTCCAGAAGACTGGGGAATTGCAGCTTCTGCTGCTGAACTTCCTTTGCTGGGAAACCTGCTGGAGAGAGAGTGAGCAGTGTGAAGCCAGGGGGAAACTCACAGCTGTGAGAGGGAGGGCATGCTTGCTTCAAACACCAAATTCCCCACATCTTCTTGTCCCATCATTTCTCTTCTGTCTGCTAGATTCATCTTACTTCAGCATGGGCTCCACACAGGGAGAAAAATCTGCAACTTCCATCAGTTACTTACTTGGAAAAATGGCAGTGATTTTCAAGCACTTAGAGACATAAGCTTTTTAACTAGAAAAGGTTTTTCAGTTTCATTACTGAGTGCCATGTTATAACTGCCCCAAAAGTCTGCAAAGGTGAGCATCTGTATTCTCAACACCCAAAGTACAATTCAAGTTCTGAAGCAGAAGGTGCAGCTAATTCTGAATTAATCTTAAATAACATAGAGGAGCTGTTTCACCTAGACAAGGACTCAGGCCACAACAAGCAACAGCTGTTACATTTATGTTTGACACCGAGGAAAGGAATTGGAAAGAAGCAATATTTGAAAAACGGGAGAATTCACTAAAGCTCAAGGCTAGTTACAAAAGACTGATAACTTACAAGGAGTAAAACCCTGAAAAGTCGTTTAGATGTGAAAGATGACTACTGAGACTCAGAAAATGCATGTACAACCAGGAAAGGAAACCAGACAGGAAAAGGTCTTCCAGTGTAATGAAAGCAGTAGGGCTCTTTGAAAAGAAGAGAAAGTCTTCATGATTTAGAAATTTGACACAGATGAAGTCAACAAACAAGAACATAAATTAGAGGAGGAATTATGAAAGAAAATGGTTAAATTGGATTTTCCATGGCAAATAGCATAAAGCCTTAAAAGAAACACTAGCAGATCAATTAAGTGACTCAGCAAAGCCATGAAAGAAATGAGTGATGTCTGATACCTATTGATGAGATGTGCAACTTCTTGCAATAATCTTTACTGCTTCAATTATGTCAATAAAATATCTGCTAAGCCAGAGGTGTCAGAATAAAAAATGGAAGGAAATATGCCATCTGAGCCATTCTAGATGACATACATCAGAGGTTTATGGCAGCAATCAGGTATAAAGGTAATGAAAAAGGTAAGACAGGTAACAAAAACAGCAGTTACGGTCCAGGAGGTTGAAGAATATATAAGGTATCTGTATTTAGGCCATAAATAATAAAATATGCTTATCCTAGCCATAACCACTTGCATTATATCACAGCTAGCACAGCTAGAAATAGTTTGCTTCTTTTTGTATGCATTTAGAAGTCTGAGTCTAGATTCCTTCTCGATGTAAGAATGATCTTGATTTATGAGAATGATGTGATGACTTTACAGAGGTGAGAAGAACATTCCTCAGGTTGAATTTTCCTAGAGCCCATCATCCTCTTTGGGACACTGATGGAGACCCAACTTTTGAGTTCCCTTTTCTTCCTACTGAAAGGAAATGCATTCTACCTTAAAATTGCCAGAGAGAAAACTTGTAAAAAAGTGTCTTCTATAGATGAGGGTGCCATTACTTTTGTATTAAGTTTTTTTCTCTCCTCTCACCATTCATTTTTTTTAACTCTTAATCCTTTATTACTTACTTGGTGGTTTATTGTCAATTTTTTGATCATATTGTCTCCACTTCCCTCTTTTACCTTTTTTCTCTCCCCTGACAGCCTCTTTCCATAACTAAGAAATGTTTTTCTTTGCAAAGTCTGGTACAGTACTGAATAGATAATTGATGAAACATCCCACTCTTACTGTCTGTCCCTGGACTCTTGAGGTGCTCCAGCATGACCATCACTTGAGTAGTGATCTGTGGCATCATACTCCACCCTTCTTTGCTCTCTGCTGCATGATGCTTCCCAGGACAACATTCCAAGCAGAATTCTCAGACTGACAATCCCCACATCTCACCCAGATTGCTGGCTTGTTTTCTTCTCAGCTAAACTATTTCATGTCCATCTCGCATTGCAATCTCCCTGCTGACTCCATCTCTCAAGTCTCCCATGAAGCCACATGTGGAGCCTAATTCTGCTGTCAGTAGGGCTTGTCCAAAACAAACCCCCCTGGACTCCTAAGTGGTTTGGAGCCAACTTTTGTTTATGCTACAGCTCAGTGTAAGCCAGAAGCAGCATGCTTTTGTGCAAACAGTAATGCAGTTGTGCAGATACAAGCTGTGCTAATGTGCTTATCTGTGTGGGCCTCGCACATCCCGTGGGAAACTCAGCTGGGCAGCAGCCAGCAATGGCAGCAGCAACTGGATGCAGGCAGGGACTCAGCAGTGGGAGGGGACTGATGTGCTTCTCCCTCTGCCTTTACTGTCAGCAACTAGCTAGGGGACCCTGGGCACCATTTAATCCTTCCAGTACATAGGAGGGCTTGCTCTCTGTTTCCCTGCAGTTATGTTTCTGAGGAGTTATCCTTCTCTGGTAGCAGGCATGGAAACCCGCGACTTGGTTCTGCAGGCTTTAGGGGAATATGTCATCACACCCACATAAAATCCCCAAATGTCAGAGGAACAAAAGGACACAAACAGCAAGAGCATTCTCATGCCTCCATTCCAAGCATGCAGTTCTCATTCACAGCTTTGGATCTGAAAGCTCCCTGGCAAGCATCCTTTTCACATTTTACACCCACAGATTATGGGTGTGGGCGTGTGTATGTGTGTGTGTGAGTGTGTGTGTGTGTTACTGCAAACACCCTGTGAGAGCCCATTTTTTTTGTATGAGAGAAGCCTTCTGAACTGATATTTTGGAAGCCATCATGTGATGTTAGCCAAACGCTAACATTATTTTATTTCGCCCACATACTGCTGGAAGCCAGAAAATGAGGCAGCTGCCTGCTGCTGCTGTAAGTTTGCCAGGTTGGCACTACAGCACTTGCAGCCTGCCATCAGTTCCAACCAGCTCACAGGTAGCAACAGGCACATAATTCACATTTATGTCTCGAGAACAAATTGAGCTCAGCAGTTGTGAGTCTTTCAGCAAAATTCCCATACAGCCTTTTGTTTATTTGCTAAACTAGAAAAACACTTGCAGAAAGAGCATCAACTTTGGATGAAAAGTGTATGCATTTCAGGATGAAAGACTCTTATTAAAACTGAAAAATCACTAAGTGGGATGACCTCCCTTTTTACATATAAATAAAATTTATATGTATGTTTCTCTTCTGCTTTTAGTCTAGCCAGGTGTTTGGGGCTGTCAAGATAACATGGGATTTAGTACCCTTGAGACAGCCATATTTCCAAAATGAGCAATTTACTTGGAGCACCTAGAGATTCCAGCTTTTTTTTTATTCTTACCAAAAAAATGTTTGAATAACAAATAAACAAAGCCATTTCCCCACTATTGCTGATGCATGTGGCTCACCTGGTATTTGCATTTCTGACATGATTCTATTGTTGTGCCTCTTCTGGGCAGGATATTTTCAGAAATTAGAAAACAGGAAGCAATCTAGCGAGTTTTCTCCCAAGAGCTCAAAGACTGGAACACAGCTTTTTAATGACTTTGAAACGAGAATTTCTAGATATCAATCATGCTGACAGTTCTTTCTGCCAGAGAGTTTTAATAGTCCATAAGGTTCCAATTTGTCTTTTTTTTTTTATCCTTCTTTAAAAAACAAACTTAGTCATTTTGGAAATAGTTGTGGGTAGTACTGAAAAACATTTCCAAGAGAACATCTTACCTAAGAAAACCAACCAAAAATGTGAACAGAAGGAGAAATCATTTCAGTCTTAAGTTCCTTAATAGCACATTTTGGAAAGCAAAAAAGCATAAGCCCCAAACTGCTGTCACTACCGAAAGGGGTAAGAAACAGCTGAACAGCATATTTTGAGACAGAATTTTCTGCACACTTTTACAGCCATGGGCCAAGCTCTGAGCAGACACAGTCAAACAGAGCCTCCATTCCTATAAATCAGCCCAGTTGCAGACAAATCACTGTCCCATGACACACAAGAAGAGGTCTGGAGCCTCAGTATTTCATAAACATGTATTTCAAGTGTGAGATTATTGTCTGAAATCTGAAGGAGGGGAAGGAGTATTTTGGGGAATGACAGAAGAAGAAGCGATTGTAAAATAGAATAGCAACATCTTCCAAATTCTCAGATTCAATTGTCCTTCATTCAGGTTAGACTTCCACCTCTTGAGTCTGCCCCATGCAACTGCAGTGAAGGTTAACTGTTGGTGCTCCTTCCTTAGCAACCTTCTGGGGCCACTTGACTACCTCTGCCTCATGAATTACAGAAATAGGCTAGCTGTTCCCTACAGCACTGTCCTGTAGTAACAGCAACATAAATCTGCTGACTTTTAAAGAGACACATCAGCTTTACACAGCCCTATGGTGGCAGGGAGGGAAAGATTCAATGAGTGGTTTAATTTATTTAAATTCGCCCTTTTCTGTACTGAGACAGTGCTCCAGGACAAAGCATCCTCAAACATCATCAAGTTTTTCTTCATGCATCTCTTCTCTTCATGGGGAGATGCATAGGACATGCAGGTTGGAAGCAGAGGGGAAATAAAAGAAACACCCTCCAAAAGGAAATATCCTCAGACATGTGCACACAGATCTAAACCTGAGGACTGTGCTTCTCTCCTGCACACTGCAGCCAGAAGCTGAAGGAGCACGGTGGCCTTCCAGATTTGTTCCCAGCAATTTAAAAATCAAGGTGAAACCTAGCAACTTCATTTATTCTTGTAAGGGCCAAAAGCTTTTCCACTGTCTTCCTTTAGCAAAATCAGTTCTTAAGCCATTTTTACATTTTTATTTAGATATTGATCTATCGTATTCTCAAGACCTTGGAAAGATTTCTCTTGGCTTGACTAAGGGGTTAGATCATGCCTTTAAAAATGCATCAGTGAGAAAAAATTCAGGGGAAAAGAAAGCAGAGACAGACAGGAAGTATTTGACATTTTGTTGAGTTTTGAATTTAAGAAAAAAAATTATCTTCAAGAGCAGATAGCTTTCCAGCAGATTCCCTTTCCAAAGAGGGCTTGGCACAAGCTTGGAGAAGGGAGCACAGGAGGATGGCAATCACAATACTGATGCCAAAGGCCCTCCATAGGTGATGCTGCATTTCAAAATCCTTCTCCAGATGACAGGACACCAAAGAACACTCCTGTATTCCTTGTTTGGGCAGCTATTGATAAAAACAGGATATTGTGACTGGACAGTCATTCACAGAGTTATGGAATCACAGAACCATCTAGACTGGAAAATACCCTTATGATTGTTGAGTTCAAGTGTATACCTAACACTGCCAAGTGAGCACTAAACCGTATCCTCAAGTGCCATACCTACTCGTTTTAAATACCTTCAGGGATGGTGAACATTTCCCTGTTCCAATGCTCAATCACAATTTCAGTGAAGAAATCTTCCCTAATATCTGATATAAACCTCCATTGGCGCAACTTGAAGCTGTGAATACACATATATGTAATTTTCAATTCTCAGTGACAACTAATTACTGGTAATGATAAAGGGCTGGAAGATGGGTTCACCTGTCTACACTATTCCTACACCACTCACGCTTAGTAGGGCACATTCTCCATTGATAACAAATCAACAGAAGTTTGAGGAGGACTTGCTTTCTTTTCCACTACAAGCAAAACATATGACTTTGTGTACCTTTAATCCCACATCTCAGAGCAATGGGATACTCTGGAGCAAGTTAGCTGCTTGAGCTTCCCATTTTCTGGACAGTGGTGTAAAGGCAGCATGAGCTTTTAGATGGATGTGAATACCACATGCAGCCCTGACAAAAGAAACATGACAGGCAGTCATATGGACACCAGACTCAGAGAAGTTATAGTAATTCACAGTTTACAAAACTATTTCCATTTACAGGATGAACAAAAGGCCTGAGTGTCTTTGTGTGATTTACTGGTTAAATAATACCTGTTAAGTACCTGTTTGCTAGAGTAAGTAGCTAGTGTGATCCTCCAAAACCAGAAGTGCCCTAGTTCTAAAAATCTGAAAAGTAGCCACATTTATACTACTTTTAGTACAAGAAATGCCATTGTGTCTAAATCCACTTAACTACCTAAGTAATATTCTTGAACTTGAAAATCTAATTCATTTTACACTTAAATAGGTAGATGCAGTAAAAAATTCAGACGTAGAAGCAGACATGGCATTTGTAGCTAATTAAGGAAAACTGGATTGAGCCCAGATGTGGATTATGCAAAGTGATTACTGGTGTTCTTTAGAAGCTGATAATTTTGAAAGCATTCCCTTGTGTTTGTTCACTTTTTCTAATAAACCAAGATAAAAAAGATTCTGAAGGGAGGAAAATAGGTTTCTACAAAGTAAAACTGTCAGCGGCAATTATTTCCATCATTTCAAATTGACATGTATGGTAGTTAACGATTGGGTCACAGCCATTCTTTCAGTCAAAACTTGTTGTTTAGCTGTAATCCAAAGTAAGAACTGCATATAGCTTTCAAAAAGGGAATGACATTAAATGTGGAAGTCCACACAATAATTACCACTGGAAATGTCTGTGACATAGTAATATTTCTTTGGTGTTGGGAAAAAACAGGCAAGATAATAAGCACTAATTGTTAATGCTTAGACTGTACTATGTTTAATTCCAAAAGGTGCTAAAATGAGTGAAGATGTTTGTCAAGTAAGAAGCCAGTCAACCTGAGGAAAAGAGACAGAAACAGAATTCCTAAAAGAAAGAGTGCCAGTGCTGTGCCAGGACCTTTGATACAGCATTAAGAAATACAAAAAAAATGTTGCACAAATAAGCAGCAAAATACTTGTAAATCTCCTTTTGAAAGAGAATTTATTAAAATATTTTCTCATGGCTTATCAAATTTCCATAAGAATATTGGGGTGGAAACTGCAAAAAATTTTTAAGTAATTTGGAATTTATTTTATGCTTATTTTTCCCATGTGCTTCATTTTACAAAGCTGAGAAGTGGTTTGGCAGTATCCATAGCAGCTTCTGCTTTCTTTCTTTTTCTCTCTGTTTTTAAGGTCTACTGATCTTATTGTTAAATACTAGCAATTTGGCATAAATGAGCCTTAGAACTGAGTAAGAAAGTTTCCAAAGATAAAAACTGCCATTCTGCAATGCAATCATTACAAATGAACATGATTTTTAAAACCGTCTGGGTTTTTGCAATCATTGGTTCAATTACTCTCCTCTATTTGTTGTAGCTATGTTGACAAATATTGCAGCGTAAGTATGAAATATATTTTGATTACAAAATAGATGGAATTTTCAATTTCCATTCTACCATGGTGAACTAAATTGGACTCTTTTATATTTTCTGCTTCTTTTCCTAAAGACATGTAAGATGATTATTGTCCTCTAAACAGAAGGAGTTTTAATACTGCTCAATTTTCTCAGGCTACTGTCCCTAGCAGCAGAAAATAATTTGCAATTCTCATTCTCACCAGTCACCTCCACCCTGGTAAAGCCCCAGGACACCCGTGCAGCACTTTGCTCACATTGGATCCTGAGACCCTGATAAAGGATGGCATAACCAGATGTGCACCTGGTGCATGCCAAGTATAGAACCAACCCCATGGGCCTGGGCAGCGTGAAGACAAGCAAGACAGGGGAGCAGACTCCCATGAGCCAGTAGATGCTTCACTTCCCACTGCAGTGGGAAAAGCAGCCCTGAGTTTGCAGCCAAGCAAACAGATTAGAAGTAGATGCAGACAGTCTGTGAGTGCAGTGCAGCAAAAACTCACTAGTAGTCTCAATATCCCAAAGCTCAAGTGCTGTCTGCTTCTTGGAGAAACTACAGAAAAAGATGGTTTTAAAGAAAACAAGTCTGTTTGGGGAGTGTTTCCCACAAGTTCTTTCTGAACAAGAGAAGAGCATCATGACAAAAACCACAAAGGCACTTGTTTGCCCCTTAGGGAAGCGATGAAAACCCAGTCATCTGGGGGATTTTCAGCTAGTTCTGGACAAGATGAATGTAAGGGCAACTGGGTCTTGGGGAAGCAGGTTGGTGGATGACAGTGCCTACTTCCTTTGGTATTCTTATTAAGAGGAACAACCACTGGAATGAATTACAAAAAATTGCACACTGTGGACATTTCTTAAGATTCAGAGCAGAACTATAGTGCATTAAAAGACCTGTTAGGGAAAAGGACTTTATCATGTTATATTAGGCCAAAACACAGACATCTGTGAAAAAAAAAAGAAGTTGTGACAGGATAATAAATAAATATCTCACACAGGATTGACCTGTGCTTAATCAAAGTGAGTGTGGATGGAAGAACTGGAGTTTTAATGAGCCATATTTCATTTGTGAGCATAGCTATTGTCCTCACAGTGCTGGACTCACAGAACTGCACATATAAATTACCATTAGGGAAAACAGGAAAACTATATACTCATTAGTCTGATATAGAGCTCTTTCCTAATTCACAGACATATGCTGTTTTTCCATGTACTCATAAACCATCTGCCCTGTTCTTTGCTTACATTTTGGCCTCAGCACAAAACAGCTTTTATTTTCACAGTTAAATATTCCCATGCAGAGCAATATATGCGGGAGAATGGTAGCTGTGTACGATATCTGTTTATGAGATCAAGAAATAAACTTGTCTGTATAGATAATATTGCATTTTAATCATATTATTAAAACATTGACTATAACTTTCCTAGCCTATTTTCACTTCTCTCAGGGCCAGAAATTTTAAAAGTGATAGCAAAAGGGAAAGCTAAAGGTAAGGTTTTAACATTATTTAACACGATTTAAAAGTCTTACAGTTTCAATAATTTACAGTAGTATAAGTATCAGATAAAGATATTTCTAGGAATGCACAAGAAAAAATTCTGCCCTGATATCTATCCTTGCAATACAGAGAATTTAGCTCATAACTTTTACCTTGATAACATCTTAGAGACTGAGGCTGCAGCATCAATTATTGACTCATTCCTATACAGAGCTCTTTAAAAATTGCACAGTTTCATCATAGGTGCCAAGCATTTCTTCACGGTCTTTCATTTGCTTAGTCAGAGAGATTTCTGTAAGAAAAAAAAGGTGTGTTTTTGATGTGGATGCGGTGATATCCACATAAATCCTACAAAATGCAATGTAGTGATAAACACAGTCTCAAAGTATTCAGGGTCCCCTAATCTTTATTCTGGGAGTACATGAGAAGGCACAGCAAGGTGTCCTTTGAGGGGTGTGCACCATATCTCCAGGATCTCCTGCCCTGGATGTGAGCCACATGACTTGCTCACAACCATTCTTGACTACAGTTCACTACCTCAGGAGACCCACCTACACTGTGTTTGTTTCCTCAGCCCCAAAGCCCCTGACAGTGCCCTTGCCCAGTCCCCCAGCTGAGACCTGACATCCCCTCCACTCACGTCCCATCCATAACAAGTTCCCCTTGAAGCATCAGTGAGATCAGGCCTCAAGACTTCACCCGAGAACTTGCCAAATGCCAGATTTCAGATGGTTTCAACTCAAAACCAGGAATCTGACCAGATTTTCTTGAAAACGGGCCCAGTTTCATTTAAAACGTGTTACAGACTTCAACAAACAGAGTCTGGGTTTTGACTTTCTTGTGAAACTTGAAACCACATGTGTTCCGCATGGTTTAGGTTTTTGTTGTGAATATCTTACACAGCTCTATGGGAATAGCCTTTTCTTGTGGGCTTTTAGCATTTCCTATCCCAGCCAGAACCATAAAAAGCAAAGGCTGGAAAATATGAAAACTTCAATTATGTGGAAAAAAAGGGGACTTAACTTTTTAAACCTCAGACAATGTTTGTGTTCACTTAGAGTGGAGAGTGAAGTTTTGAATTAATTCATGTTTTATTTTAGCTGTTAGCCTTAATTAGGTGCATTCAGGAGAAATCACTTCCCCTCTAATATAAAATCATGGAGCCTGTGACACATGGAAATTATAAACACTTTGAGTGACTTGGGAGATGGGTGTTGGCTTTGCAGCAGCCGAAGAGCAAATATTTACAGTACATTATGCTTTGCTTCACTTCTAAATTATTATCTTCCCCTTTGGAATAATCAATTTGCCAAAGACAGATTTCTACTAATGTTAGTGCCCTCTTCATCCATTTTGTTGCAGACAATTATTTTTCCCACATTTATATATTGAAATTTCTTGCCCTAGTTCTCTGCAGAGTCAAATAAAAACTGAGGAAATTCTTAATTTGTCATCTCTTTTGTCCCTGAATTGCACAGGGGCTTCTGACAAACTGTTCCACTTCTGTGAGTCTGTTTTTCTTTTTTCACAATAAAAGCACAAATACTTAATTTCTCAACAGAGATAATAATTAATTCATCTCCATAATAGGATCTTAAAACAAAAATTTATATAATGTTAATTAGTGGTATCATAATTACTTATTCCAAAAGCCCAAAGAAGCTGTTATTTTACAGATTACTTAAATTAATGCTAAAATATTCCCATCTTTGGTCTCACAGGATTCACTTTTGGGAAGTTATATACAAGAAAAGTAATACTATGACATTAAGGAGAAGAAATAATTACATATGCCATTTTTATTCCCCTGATATAACTTCTGCAGAGCATGATGTGCTATTAGGCTTTGCAATAAAAGTGCAGCAACCTGGCTTTGCGCTTACAATAGCTAAAACCATCTGCGTACGTGTAAAACCTTTGCTGGCACGTTTCCATGTGCGGTTCATGCATTCCTTTGCCTATGCAATTTGAAGCTGTCAAAAACTAATTAAATAATTATGTGGTTGTTACTGCAGCTGTGTGTATTCTTCATTACGTTATAAGGCTGCGGTTTGAGGCACTCTCCTGCTCTAGGTTTCAAAATATTAGTAATGGAAGGTGTGTTGTCACTGCATGTTCAGCTGCTGCCAGAAAAAGCAGAGAGGGAAGGGGAACAGCCTTTCATGTCAGTCTATCATTACACTTCATACTGTATGTTCCCTTCATACAGCACAGAGGTGAAAATACAAATTGACTTCTTGCAGCCCCTTCTTGTTGGTCAGAATTTGGCCTGTCCTGAGTAGAAGACAGAGAAAAGCCATTGCAGTGCTTCCACAGTGGGTGTGTGCATATCTGAAGTATGTTGTTCTGTAGTGGCCCTCAGCCTAGCAAGGTGATCTGGAGGCTGACAGCAGAAGGAGAATAGAGAGGTTGTGGAGAAGACCACTTCATCACCTCCTTGGCCAAGAAGGATGCTGCTGTAAGTCATGCTCTTGGCTCACTCCCTGACCCCAAGGAAAACATTCCATTGGCCCAACTGCCCTAACAGTAAATCATGGATAACTTTGTATTACCTCCTCCGAGAACACATCATCAGAGCTTGTTAATGACAGTGATTCAGCTTGATCTAAGACTGAGGGTACCACCCAGATGCAATATGGTATAACAATATTCTGTCATTGTCAATGATGCTAGATTACCACATCACCACTCAAAAGCACTAAATTTTTAGTTGAAGAATAAAGAGCTGTCACTGCAATAAAATAATCACCAGCCGTTCCCCAACCCTTCTGTTGGAAATTATTCTTGTACACAGAAAACATGGCTACTATTTACATTGAAAAGAATACGGTATATGAGTACTGAGAGCCAGCCCTACCTCATGTCTCCTGCCCACAAGGAGAAAGAGAAGGGTAGTAGTCCCAGTGAAGAAGGGATCAGATCTCTTCACAGTGGAAGACACTTCTCAAGATTGCTTGATGAGTCCACTGAGGCAACTAAATCCAGGTAACACTGCTCTTTCCAGAACAAACCAGCCCATATCAAAGATGCTTTCCAATGCTACAAAAGATATGCCCTGTTTGCACATGGACTGTACAATTTACATTTGTCTTTTGGAGGAACAATGTGTTACTGCAGCAGCAAAGCTGCAGAAGCAAAATATGATAAATTGGAGACATTCTGCAGCAAAGCAGAATGCTTCAAATTTATCACATTTTTGGAGCCACTTTACTTTTGGTAAGTTTTTCCTCTAATTTATGGAAAGGTCTCATCATCTGCAGTTGTTTGCTTGGCTGAACGTTCAAAATACTAATAATGTTCAAAATACTAATAAAGGGAAAAATCCAGATGGTAATTTTCTTAGTATTATACCCACAGTATAATACATGAGTGAAGATCCCTTCCTTCTAAGATCTTCAGATGATTTACCACTACCAGTCCAGATGCTACACTGCCTTCTTCAGTGCACTTGGCAGCCATGACAAAGTGGCTTAAAATCATCTGTTATCCCTAGCAGCCTTTTTTCTAGAGCCTTTCTCAGACTTTCCTTCAGAAAGGTTATAGGTGAGTCAAAGTAAAATTCCTGAAAGCTAAAATGAAAAGAAAATAAGCTACTTTTTCTGAAAACCCAAGCTGGAAGCTAATGACCCTTCCAGTTTTCCAGGGATATCAGGCAGCAATGCACGTCTTTGGGTCCCTCTTGTGGTCTGGCGGCAACTAGCTGCCATCATCAACTTACCTTTGCATGATCCCAAGCACACAGACACACAGGGAGACACACACGCTCCCAGACACACGGCCAGATCCAGCACAGACAAAGAAACAGAAAAAGTGCCAGTAATCTGTGGTCCATGTCCATTTCTTATCATTACCAAAACTATTGAAATTCCAGGGAAATACTGTGTACTACAGAGCTACTTCATTTTCTTGTTGAAGCCTTCTTGATTAATACATAATAATTATTATTTATGAAATTATTGTAGATTACAACACAACATACATAAAGGGTATCAGGATATGATTGTGTTTCAGATAACTTCCAGATATACATCCAAGATAGTATATTTGAGATTTTGAATAGATTCTGTGCATTCAAGATTTGTACATGGTATATTTCTATATTCAAGATTTTGTAGGCACTCCTTCTGAAGCATAGCCTTTAGGATTACTACAAAGAAAATTCTGTTTTGGGCAATATAAATTTGGTTTTGGGGGCATCTTTTCAATTAATAAAATAAGAAAAATAAACTTACCCACTTTTTCTGAGCTCCAGTATGTTGGTAGGATAACAACCTCAGAACCAGCTTTAGCATGAAATCACAAACTTAGGAAAGACAAGAGAAAGATGGAGTGAGAAAATTTTCTTTAAAATTGGTGGGCCTGGCCAAAGCAGCAACACCTTTTTGGTACCTGGCTCCATCCAAGCACCAAGAGGCAACCAAGCACCAAGAAAGACAAATAACATCAGGTCCTGGGAATAAGATGCTCCAAAGGAGCCTCAGTAGTGCTGGCTCCTCCCTTCACCTGCTCTTGCTACTCTTGCAGTTACTCAGAAGGCATAAAAGGGTCAAAGAGATACAAAGCAGCATTTGGGCAAAGAAAGCAGCGCAACATCTGAAGTCATAAAGCACGTGGGATCAAAGGAAAGTGTGCTTATGAAGGAGGCTCATCCCACACAAAAGGCTGCTTGTTGCACCCTTGTTTTCTCCATCATCCAGCTGCCTGCGCTGGCCATACCCATGTTCAACCTTGCTGACTAATGGGAAATGTGACAAATTCACATCCTTTTTACTGCCCAAATACCTACCACCTCAGGGCCTCAGAGGTCTCCCACCCCTCCCAGATATAAGTGCACAGTTTTGCCCATATTCCTAAAAAAATATATATATGATGTACCACTCATCCCTCCTTGCCTCTGAACAGCTCCACACAACTGCCAGACACTCCTCTGAGCCCCCTTCTCCTAACTCCCACTGACCCCTCCCAAATCTCTTCACCTACCTGCACCATCATCCCCACCATCAGGTCTAACACTACTACAAAACCACACTTGTCTGCCTACAAAGAGTTATCTAGCTTTCAACCACAGGGAAAATTCAATTGTGCCTGTGCCACACAGAAGCCTTTAACTATTCGGACTTTATTTGTAATTTTGGCTTGCTGTTACTTGCCACAAAGGAATCATGAAAGAAAAAAACTATTTTCTCCAGAGGTAAGGGCAAATGTACTAGTACATATATTCAACATCCATCAGTGTAGTGTGGAACAACTTGCATCTCCAATTTTGGCAACCAAACTCCCTACACACTTTCTTGCGAACTATAAACAGCAATATACATCAATATGTTCAGACAAAACCTCATTGTTTCTTTCCAAATAATCCTCTAATCCACATATCTAGTGACCCAACATTAGAAAGACAATCTTAAAGCTTTTGGTTTAAGACTGTCCACTTTCTTAGCTTCTCCATTTCAGAAATATTTACATCTTCCTACATTCCTCATATACTCAAGGAGCTTTTTAAACTTGCTGAAATACAAATAATTTGATGCATGTGAAAAGATAATACAATATATTTCTAACACTGGACAGTCTGTAACACTGGACAATGCATATTTTAAAAGGAATAAAAATGAAAAAGCAGAATTAGTCTTTTATGCATTATTGTTGTCCTGCTTCCTTTTAGAGGAAAGGCAGACCTTTCCCACATAAAGATAATGTGCCTTCACTGCTTGGAAAACCAGGCCGTAACAATGCTAAAAATTCCTTAAATGCCAGAATTATGTAGCTGAGGCTGACTGGAAACTAAACCTGCATTTCCTTATGTCCACTGCCCTCTTAAGAATACACATGCTTGGAAAAGGAAATTAGTCCAAAAATGTTACCTTATTCAGTAGTTCTCTTTATTCCTTGACATACTGCTTGTCAGGAGAGTGTATCTCATAAGTGAAGTGAAGACTGGCAAACACCTTGGCCACAGACACCACAAAGAGATTGAGTTTAAAATCTCTGTTGACAGGACAAAGAGTGCCAGCAAACCCTCAACTCTGGACATGAGGAGAACAGACTTCAGGCTGCTCAGGCAATTAGTAATCAGGTCCCGGGGGAAAATGTTTTTGAAGTGTTGACATCCATCAGTACTGGCCACTTCTTAAACATTGCCTCTTTTAAGAGCCATTCCCAACAGTCCCCGGTCAAGCTGGAGAGGCAGAAAACCAACTTGGCTAAACAAGCACGTTCTCCTGGAAATAAGGCCAAAAAGGAAGGTGTATGCCCAGTGGAAGCAAGGTCAAGTGACCTAGGAAGAACAGAGAGGTGCTGCTTGCCACTACAGGGAGAAAATTCATGCGGCCAAAACTCAGCTGGAGTTGAAGCTGCCAAAACTGTGGGGAACAGTAAAAAGAGTTTTTTTCAAATATATTAGTGGCAATAGGCAGTATAAAATAGCATCAGCCCATTGCAGGATGAGCATGGTAACCTCACAAACAGGGACATGGACAGTGCAGGGGTATGTAATGCATTCTTTGCCTCCTGTCTTCAACACAGATGGACTGTTCTGGGTAAGGTTTCTCAGGGAATTTTTTCCCATTTGTTACTAGAGAAATGGTGACACACTGTTGAAATGGTTCTGTGGATGGAGGGAATGGGTGTTTGGCAGTTCTCTGCTGGGGGTAGGCAGTCTTTGCCTGGCTTGGTGAGGAGATGGTTGTGGTTCTGGGTGCTCAACTGCTCCTGCTCAGGGGCTCAGTGCTGCTGCAGAATTCTCCTTGCTGGCTGACCATGAGCCCGCTGCTTACAGGAGCTGCTGGCTGACTAGGATCTGCCATTCCCAGGAGACGCTCACCATTTGTGTGAGTGTTTCAGGGGACGACTGGGCCTTCCCCTTCCTCTCTCTGTCCAGAGAAAGGGACCGTGCTGTTGGTTGACTGGAACATCAGCAACTGCCTTTGCTAGGATACCCACACTGTACACATGGGAATTACTGTTATTGCTTTGTTGTTGTTGCTTGCTCTGTCATCTTATATATATTTTCTAGTAAATAACTGTTATTCCTTTTCCCATATTTTTATCTCAAAGCCCCATAATTTTGAAATTATAATAATAATAATTTGGAGGGAGGGGATCATCTTTCCATTCCAAGAAGGTTCCTGCCTTCCTTGGCAGACATCTGTCTTTTAAACTAAGACACAGACCAAGAGGGGTCTCAGTGCTCTGAGATGGAGAACCATAATTGCAGGAATGATGAACTCCCAGTCAACCCTGAAATTCTGCAAGATGTCCTGCTCCAGTTGTATCCCTACAAATCTATGGGGCCTGTTGAATTTCATCCAAGAGTCCTCAAAGAGCTGGCTCATGCAATTACAAAATCTCTCTGGATGATTCTTGAGTGGTCTTGGGCAACCAGAGAAGTCCCAAATGATTGGAAGATGGAGAACACTGCCCTGATTTTCAGGAAGGGCAAGGAGGACCCAAGAATTGACAGGCCTGCCAGTCTCACTCCAGTGCCTGGTAAAGTTATGGAGAAGTTTATTCCAGGGGTACTGAAAAACACCCGAAAGACAACGCAGTTATCAGTCACAGCCAGCACAGCTTCATGAGAGGGAAGTCCTGCTTATCAACCTGGTTTCCTTTCATGACTTGGTAACCCACCCATCTGACCAAGGGAAGCCAGTAAGGTTTCTGATACTGTCTCTCACAGGATCCTTCTGGACCTAATGGGCAGCCCACAGCTGGATAAACTCATCATGGGGTGAGTGAGCAGCTGGGTCACGGGTCAGGCACAAAGGGTTACAGTGAAGGGGGTGACATCAGACTGGGGACCTGTCACCACTGGGGTTCCACAGGGCCCCATCCTCAGCCCTCTGCTCTTCAACATCTTCAGAAGTGACCTGGCCACAGAACTGGAAGGGATACTGAGCAAGTTTGCAGATGACACAAAACTGGGAGGAGCTGCTGACTCCCTCCAGGCAGGGAAAGGCCCTGCAGAGACACCTCCACAAATTGGGCGTCTGGGCAATCACCAGCCATATGAAGTTCAACAGGGGAAAGTGCTGGATTCTGCATCTGGGATGGGGCAACCCTGGATGTACGGACAGACTGGGAATGAGATGCTGTAAGCAGTGCCATGGAAAGGGACCTGGGGGTCCTGGCAGGTTGAACATGGGTCAGCAGTGCCCTGGCAGCCAGGAGGGCCAACCCTGCCCTGGGGTGCATCAGGCACAGCATCACAGCTGGGCAAGGGAGGGGATTGTCCTGCTCTGCTCTGACCTGGGGCAGCCTCACCTCCAGTGCTGGGGGAAGTTCTGGGCAATAGTAAACATGTTTAGACAGTGTCCAAACATGGTGAAAGGCCTTGAGAGGTAGCCAAGGCCACTTGATCTGTTCAGCCTGGAGGAGACAGATGACAGACCTCATTGCAGTTACAACTTCCTCAGGAAGGAAAGAGGAAGGGCAGGGACTGATCTCTCCTCTGTGTCGATCAGTGACGGGACCCAAGAGAGTGGCCCAAAACTGTACCTGGGAAGGTTTGGGTTGGATATTAGAAAAAAGGTTCTTCACCCAGAGTGAAGGGTGGTTGGGCACTGGAACAGGATCCCCAGGGAAGTGGTCAGAACACCAGCCCGATGGAGTTCAAGAAGCATTCAGAAAATGTTATCAGGCACATAGTGTGACTCAGGGATGGTGCTGTGCAGGGCTGGTAGCCGGACTTGATGACGCTTGTGGGACCCTCCCAATTCAGCTTATTCTGTAATTCTGTGGACTTGTAACCTCCAAAACAGGCTTTCTTCAATTTTCATAGCTATGTCCTCTTGCCCAATCTGAAATCTTTTTGGGGAAGAGTTGGGGGACTTTGCATATTTACATTAGATTTTCAGGCACCCAACAGCCTCAGCAGAAAGCAGTGCTTATTCACACTGGACACTACTGAAAATCCTCAACATTCCACTAGGGCACAAGAATGGCATCCATCCTCCAAGAGGTCTGCAGCAAAAATCCCATCTTTCCCTGTTTATCCAGAGTGGCCAGAGACAGAAGGTACAGCTGTAGGGGCACAGGGAGTGCGCTGTCCCACCACAGAGGCTGAGTGCAACAGGACAAAGCACAGGTCCTTCTGTGATCCCACAGGCACCACTTCCAACACAGCTCTGTTCATATGCACCTGCACTATGCAGCTACACGACATACTAAAGATACTGTCAAGAACTGAGTAATTTTCTGGGTCTTGTCCTACTGTGTAACTGTTATTGTCAGTGTTTCAAAAGTGACTTTTGGAGGTAAAACATGGGAAAATTTTCCCCAGAAAGAAGAATATTACAAAGTCATATTCCCTCTCATCTGCCTGTATCTTTTCACTTTTAACAGCACATATTACAAAATCACAACTATAACTAGTTTACCCTAAAACTTAAGCAAACTTTTTCAGTTTAAGTACGTAAAGATAACACATGGGTCTTAAGATAACACATAGGCAGCCTGATTTTAGAGACACTAAGGACCGTCACTGAATCCTGGAAGTACTGAATTGAAGGAAGATCAATATTTCTGACTACACAGAGTGCACAACTTTGAGTTTTACTGCCCAGTTGTTACAGGCAAGTAACTTAAGAAAATCTTGGTGTAAAAGGGACTTTGGCCTGTGCTGTTTGCTGAATTATGGCTGTTTTCTATTTTTAAAGTCAATAGAAACATATCTGTTCTAAAGAACTGAGTATCTGACTCCTCATGTTTACACATTCATATTTATACACATATATGTAAGTACATTAATGTAGGCTATGTTTACTGAAAGCATTTAATTCTTTTACAAAGCAGTGCTTCCTATAAACAGTAAATTAGAGAAACCAATACTATCTATTCAACAAGAAATTTGCACACTGAGCAATTTGTCATGTTCTGTACCTATAATTTATTATAATATTCAAAAAATCCATTAACCTGGGAACTAAAAAACATGTGGCGGTCATAAAACTATCCACTTAATAAAAGACTTACAATGTTTTTAGCTAACTGAGGAACTGGGATTTAGGTAGATGGAAAGGATTATTGCTTAATATTTTCCATAACGTCAGCAATCTTGTCAAAATCCCCTGGTTGCTCTGAGAGTAGGAGACATCTATTTTACGGGATGAGCACATATCCTGGGATGTCTGGCATCAGACAGCATCACAAACAGGCTTCATTATCCCTTCACATGTTGAGCCTGGTTTACACTTCACAGTGGCATGGAAAAATCCCACAGTCTGCTTATTCCAGCAGAAGCTTTGTTGTAGACACAGTCTTACAGATTACAAAGTCCCCTTGCCAGCATCCTTTAACTTATATGGTGAAAAATTGCAGGCTGTACCAGCATGTGAACCATTTTGCCTTTTTCACTGCACCACAGGTTTGACATGTAACTTCCATCAGAAGGATTTGCCTGTGTAGCTCTCTCCTGTTCTAGCTTGAAGGTTGTGATCAGTGGTGCAGTCCAGTTGGAGGTTATTTTCTAGGGGCGAGCCCTATGGTTTCATGCTGGAGCCGCTACTGTTTGATATTGTCATGGATGCCTGGGACACTGGTATACAGTGTGCCCTCACCAAGTCTGCAGACAGTACAAAACTGTGAGGAAACACCAATATGCCAGAAGGTCCTGGACAGCATGGAGAAACTGGGTCACAGGAACCTCATGAAGTTCAACAAACAAAGCACAAAGTCTTAACCCTGGGGAGAAACAACATTGGGGCACGCAAATGCTGGGTTCTGAACTGGCTGGAAACCAGCTCTGCAGAGAAGGGACTGATGGTCTTATGTACACCAAATTTACTATGAACCAACAATTTGAAGAAAAGTATGTCAGCAGCTTCTGGAAAGGACATTACATGCAGGCTGAGGGATATGATCCTTTCCCTCTACCCAGGCTTCATGAGTTAAATTGAGGTTTGGCCCAGTTCTAGGCTCCTCAAAACAAAAAGAAGCATGATCAGATTGAAGCCAGTCCTACAGAGGGACATAGAGATGATGAAGGGACTGCAGCATCTTTCATACAGGAAGAGGGTGACAGAGCTGGCCTCTTCATCTGTGGATGACTCAAGGGTATTTCTTCAGTGTACATATGTACACAATGTGAGAGTGCAGAGAAAACAGAGCCAGGCTCTACTCAGTGATGTCACCAAGAGGACAAGGATATGAGCACAAATCAAAATACAGATTTCCATCTGAAAGTATTTTTTACTGTGAAGACAGTTAAAGTCTGACAGGACTGCCCAGAGAGGCCACAGCATCTCAATCCTTTGAGATACTCAAAATCCAACTGGATGTGTTCCTCTGTAACTTGCTCCAGGTTGTGCTGATTGACAGAGATTTACAGACTAGAGAATCTCAAGATATCCCCTCCAAATTCAGCCCTTCTGCAATTCTGCGACAGTAGTATTGACAAACCTTTGGAACTACACTGAAGTTTACAGCTCCATGTTCCTGGACAGACATGTCTTCTAACTCTATCTATATGAACAGAAGGTGTTACTCTTTCAATTTATGAGATTTTTTCATCAGGACTTTTATTTCTCAAATTCTTAATTTTATAACAGATATAGGCATGTTTTCTGTCTGAGGGAAGTGACTCACTTCTGAGGAAAAAATCAGATATAGAGGCCTTCTAGAGCTTTTTAAGAACATGGTAGTTAGCTAAATATGTTTCACCTCTCATACAGTCTCCGTACTTCAGAATAAAGAAATTATTCAGGTGAAACACCATTAGAATAAGAAAGTCTTTCACAGAATGGTAAACTATTCTAATATATTCTCTTAGATGCAACTGACACAGAGGTCTTGGATGTGGTACATGCTACCTGTAATCTAGTGATCCAGAGGAACGGCAGAAATCTCAGCCTGGGAGGGCAGGCGAAGCAGAGATTGCACAGAAATTGTGGCAAAGGGCTCTACTTACTGGACCAGTCTGAAGCCTATGCTCCCATTTTCCCCTGACCATGCATTGTCCTTATCCAGACCAGCTAAGTTTTTAACCATGTTTTATTATTGCACTTTTATTTCACTGCAAAAGCATGTCTTTACATCACGTATTCATGGGTGGTTTGAGCTGTAATTTTTCAGCAATGTTTTTGAATCTGCTGCCATCTAGTGAGCAGATATCAATTTGAAATGTCTGTGGGCTTTGCAGACAGCGGTGGGCTTTGCAGACAGCAGTGGTTTTAACTTCTAGGACACGGAGGATTTTGTTCTGCTCTCCCTTCATATTAAGGTGTAGCTTGACCAACCTCCTATACTTCTATGAAGAGGTGATGCCCTTAGGATGAGGGAAGAGCTGTGGCTATCTATGGACTTTACTAAAGACTTTAACACAATTTCCCAAGGCATTCTGGCTGATGTCTTAGATAAGTGTACTGTTCACTGCATTAAAAACTGGCTGGGCCCACAGGATGTTTGTGAGTAGAGTCATATCCAGCTGGCATCCTGTCACTACTGGGCTCCCCAAAGCTCAGGGTCAGGGTCGGTCCTATTTAATGTCTTTGTCAATTATTTGGATGAGGAGGTTATGCGCACCCTCAGTCAGTTCCCAGATGACACCAAGTAGGGTAGGACAGCTGACCTGCTGAAGGGCTGGAAGGCTCTACAGAGGGATGTGGACAGGCTGGATCATGGGCTGAGGTAAAATGTATGAGGTTCAAATAATGTGAACTACCAGGTCCTGCCCTTGGGTCACAACAACCCTATTCACTGCTACAGGCTTGGGGCAGAAAGGCTGGAAAACTGCCTGGTGGAAAAGAATCTGGGGCTCCTGGTCAACAGCTGGCTAAACAAGAGCCAGCCCACACCCAGGTGGCCAACAAGGCCAAGGCAGTGATTGTCCCTCTGTACTGACACTGGTGATGCTGCACCTCGAATACTGTGTTCACTTTTGGGCCCCTCGCTGCAAGACAGATAGCGAGGTGGTGGAACTTGTCCAGTGAAGGGCAAAGGAGCTGGTGAAGGGTCCTAGCACAAGTCTTATGAGGACTTGAGCAGCTGAAGGAAGTGGAGGTCTTTAGCTTGGAGAAAAGGAGGGTCAGAGTAGACCTTATGGCTCTCTACAGCTGCCCGAAAGGAGGGTGTAGCCAGATAAAAGGTTGGTCTCCTTTCCCAGGTAACAATGGGATAAGACAAGAGGAAATGGACTCGAGTTGCACCAGGAGAGGTTTAGATTGGATAGCAGGAAAAATTGCTTCACTGAAAGGGTGGTCAAGCATTGGAATGGGCTGCCCAGGGAAGTGGCGGAGTGACTATCCCCAGAAGTATCTAAAATACATGTAGATGTGACATGATTTAGTAGTGAGCACAGTGGTATGGGTTAACAATTAGACTTGATGATCTGAAAGTTCTTTTCCAAATACAATGATTCTGTGGATTCTAAGATTCCTTTCTTGTTCAAGGGAGAAGGTACCAGTGTTCTCACACCACCACACAAAGCGTGCAACCCTGCAGTTCTTCCTGCATGATAAAGAGAGAGAACATATGGAAGTGGGACACTAAACGTACTTGGAGACTAGGGGTACTGGAAGGAAAAGCAACAGCCAAAAAGCATTCACCCAGAACAATTACTGTACCTGTGTCTGTTGAGCCAAGTAGAAAGGTTGATTATACTTTTGACCCTGATTAAGGGACTTTCATTTTGCAGTTCCAAAAAATCTGGAAATAAAGACCACAATCAGGAAGAGAGGGGCCTTGCCTTCAGCCAGGCAGAGGACAACTGGTTTTACTGGACTGTATGCATTCGATGGCCTGTAACATCAGCCCCACAGGAGTCTAAAGCTCTACTGGACACTGGTGCACAGTATACACCAAAACCACCAGTTACAAAGAGGCAGAATCCATTTCAGCTTCTGGAGTGATGTAAGTATCCTGAGAACTGTCCATGGTGGAGGCTGAGGAAACCCTATCTTCCAAGCATCAATTGTGACCCGCCCAGAGATCCAAGTGTCCTTGACATAGAATAGCTCAGGAGAGAATATTTCAAGGACCCAGAAAGGTACCAGTGAGCTTTTGGTATAGCTGCCTTGAGTACAGAGAGGATTAAACAGCTATCTAGTTTGCCTGGTCATTCAGATGATCCTTCCATTGTGGGGTTGCTGTAGGTTAGAGAACAGCAGGTGTTAGGACAATGCATCAGCTGCATGCTGAACCAATAGAGACTCTGTGGTTCCCATACATAATCCAATCCAGTGACTGGAGAGTCAAGGAATCATCAGTAAGACTCATTCACCTTTTAATAAGTCCCTCTAGGTCAGAGCAAAAATGTAACAGAAAGTAGAGGCTAACAGTGGACTGCCATGTCTTGAATGATGCCACACTACCACTGTGTGGTGCCCTATCAGACATACTAGAATTCCAATGGGAACTGGGGGCAAAGGCAGCCAAATGGTATGCAAACAGTGATACCACTAATCCATTTTTCTTGATCCTTTTGACAGTAGAGTGCAGGGCACAGTTTGTTTTCACATGGAGGGCTATGCAATACATTTGGAATCAACTGCTCCAAGGGTAGAAACACAGGCCTACCAGTTGACACAGATAGATCCAGTCTGGACTCAAACAAAGTGAGGCTCCTGAAGACTTGCAATATATTAGTGACATTATCATGTGGTGCAACACAGACAAGGAAAAGTATGAGAAGGGGAGAACATTATTGCCAAGTCTCTTGAAAGTAGGTTTTGCTATGAAACAAGGTATGGTCAAAATGCTTGCCCAGAAAATCCAGTTTGCAGGAATGAAATGGCAAGATAGGCATAATCATGTCTCAATGAATATGATCAATAACATAACAGCTATGTTTTCACCAATTAACAAAAAAGAAACACAAGTTCTTGGGTTTTGGAGGTTTCTGGAGAATGCATATTCTGGGTTACAGTCTGATTGCAAGCCCTCTCTATCACATGACCCATAAGAATAACAACTTTGAACGGGGTCCTGAGCAGCAGTAAGCCTTTGAACAAATCCAGTAGGAGACAGTTCATGCTTTAGCACTTGGGCCAGTCTGAAGAGGACAAGATTTTAAAAATGTGCTTTATACTTCAGCCATGGTTAATGGCCGTACGTGGAGGCTCCGGCAGAAAGCTCTCAGAGGGACTCAAAGTTGACCCCTAGGGTTTTGAAGACAGGGATATAGAGGATGTGAAAGCCATCGCACTCCAGCTGAAAAAGAAATACTATCAGTCCGTAAAGCAATTCCAGCCGCCAGTTGCTAATGAAGAACAGTTCCTTCTGGTGCAATTTTGATTGCCCATGCTCTTCTGAATGTTCATAAGGAGACTTTCCTCTACACATCATGCAACTGATGTGACATGACTAAGTGGATCACACTGATAAACCAATGAGTTCACATGGGAAGACTTAACCTGCCAGGAATCCTGGAAGTGATCATGGAGTGCACAGAGGGACAAAATTTAGAAGTGTCACTAGGAGGTGACTCATGCTTAAGAGACCCGACCGTATAAGAAGTTACCAGAAAATGAACCAATATGCCTTGTTTACAGACAGATCCTGTCATGTTATAGGAAAATATTAAAGGTGGAAAGCTGCTGTGCTATATATTAAGTTGCAGAAACTGCTCATGGACAAGGTAAACTGAGTCAGTCTGCAGAAGAGAAAGCACTACAGCTGGCTTTAGACGCTGCTGAAATAGAAAATGACCAGTACTTTATCGCTGCACTGACTCATGCATTGTGGCAAATGCTCCAGGGGTGGCTATAGCAATGAAAGCAAAACAGGTGGCAGAGCAGAATTAAACCCATCTGGGCTGTTGAATTGCAGTGAGTTATTGCTGCTCGTGTGGTGAACCTGGTTGTAAAAGTACATCACATAAGGGTCTACATAGCAAAGGGTCTGCCACTGAAGAATATCAAAACAACGAGCAGGTGGATGAAGCTGCTAAAATGAAAGTGACTCAGATGTATCTGGACTGGGAATATAAGGGTGAACTATCACATATATCTGATATGTTATATCAAAACATGCACAAAGAGAAGAAACGTACAAATGGGACCATGATCAAAGGCATGGATTTGATCACTGGTGCCATTGCAGAGGCTACCCATGAATGCAAAGAATGTGCCACAATTAAACAAGCCAGGAGCTAAAACTTTTTTGACAATGAAAATGATGTCTGAAATACCAATAAAGGGAAGACTATCAGACTACCATGAACTTGCCATGGAAAGCACCATCTGCTTACAGTGATGGAAGTGACTATTGAATGGTTAGAAACATACCCTGTGATCCATGCCACTACCGGGATTATTGTTTTGGGCCTTAAAGAGCAACTTTGGTGGTAACTGAAACTCAATCAGACAACAGGACTCATTCCAGAAGCAAACTTGTAGCCTGGTCAAGGGGCGTGACATTAACCAGGTGATCACATTCCCATTTATGCACCAGCCTCCAGGAAAGCTGAATGGCTGTTAAAAACTACAGTGAGAGTAACAGGTGCTGGGACATTGGGCTGGTATGAAAGTAAACCAGTGGGAGAAATGAAGACCACCCAATTACCTTAACAGACATTTCAGGTCAGGGTTACAATTTAATAGAAAGATTACAATAATACACATTAAAACTGGCCTAGATCCATTAAGTCAGACTACAGCCTGGAATCCTGTTGGCCAAGGTGGTGGTTGCAGTCCTATCAAGTGGTGATTCCAGTCCTGTTGAAGTGATTGTTGCAGTCAAAAGTGGTGGTCCTCCTCTGGATCTACCCAGGGGTGGTGGGGGTTCCCAAACACCAAAATTATACATAGTCAGGTTTGGGTGGGAATGCTCAGTACCTCCCCCAGGCAGGCAGTTTCACAATGGAATCATGTAACACTTTGAGTCATTGCAGCTGCCTGTTCTGATAGTGCCATTGAGTCCATTATGGGCCATTGACAGAGATGACCCCTTCAGGATTGGTGGGACTGTGCTGGTGTTTCCCCAGAAGGAGTTATCACTGCAGAGTCATTTGTGAAGAAAAAGAAACACTCCCCTCCTCAGAGGGTTTGGCTCTTCTCCCTTATCTCATTTAACAACCAGCTTGTAGCCTAAGGTGTCAGCTGGGCATCTGCTGGGCATCTACTGGGCCTCTGCTGCAAATGACCCATCATTAACAGTTTGTCAGAAATGGTGTAGAGGGCAGTAGAATACTCAGTTTGGTAACAGCCCAGTGCTGAACTGGAATTCTTCTCCACTAACCAGGACATACATTCAAGCATTGTGAAATACATTTAGCAGAAGCCACTTGGCTAATTAACATTAGAGCATCTGCCACTTTACCTGCCGAATCAAGGTCTCTGTGCACTGTAGAAGAAGAAAGAGCCAACCAATATGTATGAGAAACTGACTAGAAGAAACAGTTATTCCTTCTTCAGGAAAGGGTAAACCTATTCATGGGACGGTTTTTGCTCAGGGACCTGGCTGGACTTGGTAAACGCAGTAAGATGGGCAAGTGCAATGTGCACCTCAAGGTGACTTAATCCTGAGTGAAAATAATTCACTATTTGAGTTGTAAGATGGCAGTGTTACTCAACACTGTATATCACCACTGCTATGGCTGCAACTGTCCTGATTTGAGGGAGGTGGATTTCTGGGAATGTGTGGTCAGTCCAATTGAAGGTTTAGATTTGAGATTGACACCTGTTTTGACCACTAAGGGCTGGATACGCCTCTGAGAACACACAGGGGTTAAAAGCAGAGCTCTGCCCCCGGGAAGTCCTCTTGGGACTTCGGCGTGGAAGAGGAAGGACCTCTCCCCCTGCTCCAGCTGTCCCGGCTGGGCAGGGGGAGGGGCAGCCATGTGGTAGGCCTGGCCCTGGTTCCCCCCCAGGGTGGAAGGGTGGAGGAGAGAGACACTGGGAGCTACTGGGCAGCCCCCCCTCCCCTGGGGAGACAGAGAGAGAGAGAGACTGAGTCTGTGCTTGCTGCCTGGGACTGGGCTGTGGCCTTGAAGTTCGATATCATGTGCTGCAGGCCTGCCCGGCCTGTGGAGAGGAGGGGGGTTGAACCAGAAGGAGTCCGGCTGCTTGTGAGTTGTGAGCTGTAGAGTTTTAACCCTTTCTCAGACAATGAAAGCTTTTGCAGAGTACCGACCCTTCCGGGAGAGGAGATGAAGAAGGATTTAAGCAAGTTTTGTAAAGGACCTAGCAGGGGAGAGATTATGAGAAGAACCCAGGGTGGAAGAGATGGGGAGTGGCATTTTTTGCTGGATGCTTTTTGTGGAGCCATGGACTGTTCCTGCAATACAGAGACTATTTTCAGGGGGAGCCACCGTGTCCCAGAGTTAAGAGGGCAGTTTGGGAGCCTCCCGGCCCAGGAGGTGAAATAATGGGGGGGACAGATGTCCCAAAGTGGAGACTGTGCCTTTTTTTGGAGTGGGACGACGGAATCCTTAAAAAGACAACCCTCAAAGTAGCTCTGGTCCATGTTCAGTGGTGAGAGCACTGAGCATGGGAGGAGGGGGTCACGATCTCCAATCTGGGTGGTGATATGTGACCAAAAGCCCAGGGCATACAAGAAGGACTCCTCCTCTTAAGGAATTGAGGATTGAGTATTTTTAAGGGTGGTTTTTTGCTGGACTGAAAGATGTAATTGTATTTGGGAATTTGGTGGGGGGAGGAGGAGGAGCTGTATTCTGTAGAGTTTTCATTTTCCTTGAGATTGTCTTTTCTTTTCTTTCCTATGTAGTGTGTAGTTAATAAAGTTCTGTTTTCTATATTTTTAAGTAGAGGACTGCTTTGCTTATTCCTGGTCACATCTCACAGCAGGTACCAGGGAGAGGATTTTTTTCATGGGGGCACTGGCATTGTGCCAGGCTTAAACCATGACAGCAACCTATTGAAGGTATTATAGCAAAATCCTCTTGCTGCTAGCAAAGCTAGAGACAAGAGCAGGAATTCATTGTCTTGTTAAAATTTACAGCCTAGTCCAAAGGGACCAGGGCTGGAGAATGTAATAGATGTACTTTTAAATTGTTGTAAAACATGAGTTGAGCTGGTTGTTACAGAAAACCCTACAGCAGAAACTACTACAAGGATGATGAAGGAATGGATACAATGAAAGATGACCATCATAAGAAGCAGTTGACAGGAAAAGATGTGTAGTAATGTCTTTGCAAACAATTTGATGGCTGAGGATATGTTGTTAATGTCTTTGAAATGGGTCTCAATGTTTCTACCAACCTCAAGCAGCGGGTTTGTTACATAACCTAGACAGATTGACTCTTGAATTTTAGGATAATAGACAAATGAGTCCAGACCAAGTGTACTGCAGAGCCAAGAAAACTTAGAATTTTGAATTTTGGAGGAAAATCACAGGTTCGAGGGGGGGAATATGTGGTAAGTGGTTCAGGAAACCTGTGCCTTCATAATTCTTCAGCCAATGGGGATAGGAACAGGGCAACATGCAGCTGTGAATTTAGGATAATTTCATCCTCTAAAACCTCTAGAGAGAAACCTGATGGGGGTATGCCCCAGTGGACCCTTTCCCTTTATAAAATAAAGTTGCAGGACTCTTCTCTCTCCTTTGTGGACACTGGCTTTCCGTGGTGTGATTTTCCACACACAGTGTGAGTGCAGCAGTGACCTGACCAGAGCTGCCTTTGATGCCAAATGACTCTGGGCAACACACTACTTCTCCCACCCTGAGTGACCACCATAACAGATGGAGCACAAAGTCAAACAACAAATATACACAGTGAGCATTTTGCAGATAATTATGGACATTTCACAAACATTTTAAGGGGAAGCAGGTATTTGATAAGGTGGGATCTTAACATGACATAAATGATATGGAATAACTAGTGGAGAATGTTCTAGTTCGGGCTGGGGTAGAGCTAGATTTATTCATGGTAGCTGGTATGGGGACAATGTTTTGGATGTATGCTGGAAAAGTTTTGGTAATACAGAGATCTTTTAGTTACTGCTGAGTAACACTTAGCATCAAGGCCTTTTCTGCTTCTCATACTACCCCACCAGCAGGTAGTCTGGAGATGCACAAGAAAAAGGACACTGTATTTGGCCAAGTTCTTTTCGGGTGTAAATGGCCATATCCACTGTCTTCCAGAAAATCTCATCTAAAAGTATCAGACAGGTTTTCTGGTTTATCTGCAAGTGACACAGTCTATCGCTGATGAAGACAAAGAGCAACGTTGTCAGTGCTTCTAGTAGCTTAGTAGCTTTTCAACATGGAGAGCGTTCCAACAGTAAAATGCTGAAGTGACAAAACAGGTATAGGGTGAGGCTCCAAGAGTCTGAGTCACAGTCAAAACAGGAGTCTACCTCTGCTTCCTACCAACTCTGTGCCTGGGCAATCCCATCCAAATTAACACAAGTATGGCAAAAGTGTAATGCCAAACTGGCCCAGTTTGTCTCACAAAGCCTCGTAAAAATGCAATCCTTTATTCCTTGGTGAACAAGCTTTCATAAAGGAAAACAGTATCTTTTCTACAACAGCAAAATAAAACAAAACCTATTTAAAGGATATATAAAATATTTTCTTTCTCAAACTGTAGAACAAAATGTCTGCAGCAGATTCAAGATCAGTACTCAAAAAAATTCCAGAGACTACATTTCTTCAAAAAAAAAAAAAAAACCAAACTGTGATGCCCAATTCTATGTCTGTTCTTTAAGCTCAGTCTTATAATTTATATGCGTCTGGCTGGTCTTACTTTATTTAGTGAGTTGTACTCTTTTATTATTTCTCAATTTCTCTCTCTTATTTAATTACTGATAAATTCAGAAAGAGCTGCTAGTTATCATTTTCATTGCAGTATATTTGTATTCTGCATGTTAAGTTTACTTTTTTTTTACAAAAACTGACAAAATGCATCTTCATGCTACCTATTTAGGAAAAAATCTCAGTGGATCAAAGTTCAGGCTTTCCAAGGAAGCAGCATATGTGTGTTTAGGACACATGACACTTTTAGCCCATTTCCTCTTGTTTTTGTCTGACCATAGAAAATGCTAGTATTTGGGTATACAATAAACCACCTGATTGAAATTTAAACGTTAATCACTGACTTTTATAAAAATCATAGGAATTTTAGCTTCATAAAAATGACAGAAACTTTAGACAGTCTTGCATGGCTGCATTAGGGAGAAGCTTTCATCAGACTAAAGATTGTTTGACCCACCACAGCCACTATGACATGAAACATGCTGAGCCTGCAGTCACTCAACAATTTTATGGAAGAAGGAGGAAAGACAGGGTTCAGAAACATTTTCATGTTTGGTATGCTAGCCACACCTGCTTACAGCAATTGTTTTGGTAAGATATGCTATCCTTCCATGCCAGGCCCTTTCCAGAAAGCATCTTACCAGGAAAGTGTAATGGAAGGGAAGTCAAAAGTATGTTTTGACTGTTAATGCAAAGCACTAGGCTGCAAGTTCCTGTCTTGGAAAGGAGCCATAATTATTTTGGGAAATCTCTGCTGTTTACAATCTTCAAAACCTATGTACTTGTACACACATTTTGCTAAGGAAATTTGAACTGGAATGGGAAGATGAATTCTCATGAGGACCACCTCGTAAGGCTTATTAAGCATCCCTCTTTTCCATAAATATGAATGTAAAAGCATGGTAGAAAGAGACCCTTCTCAAGAAGCCAGTAAATTAGGCCAGTAAATTAAACTTGTTTTCTGGGAGATAACTGCAATGTACATTATTCACCTCTTCCATGACCGAGATCAATGGCTTCCCAGCCTGTATCACCAAGCGTGGCCAGCAGGACCAGGGCAGTGATTGTCCCCCTGTACTCCGCACTGGTGAGGCTACCCCTCAAATCTTGCGTTTATATTTGAGCTCCTCACTGCAAGGGCATTGAGGTGCTGGAGCCTGTCCAGAGAAGGGCCATGGAGCTGGGCAGGCCTGAGGCGGCAGGGTCAGGAGCACAAGTCCTGCGCCACTCCAGGCTGAGGGAGCTGCGGGCGTTTAGCCTGGAGCAGGCTCAGGGGAGACCCCTTTGCAGTCTACAGCTGCCTGAAGGGAGGTACTGCCAGGTGAGGGTCGGCCTCTTTTCACAGGCACCAGGACAAGAGGGCAGAGCCTCGAGCTGAGATAGGGGAGGCTCAGGTTGTACATCAGGAGTAATTTCTTCACAGAAAGGGTGATTAGATACGGCAACGGCCTGCCCAGGAAGCTTGACAATCACCTTAACAGGAGGTTTAAGGAAAGACCTGACGCAACACGCAGGCGCTCGGCCACGCACGCTTTCCAGGCCCGCCGGTCCGGCTCCACCTCCACGCCGGGCCCTGTCCCGCTCCGCTCCGCCCCGCCGGGCGCGGAGGGCGGGCCCGCGCTGCCGGAAGCCTGGCGCGGATCGGGCGCGCCGGGGGAGCAGAGCCGCTTCCGTCGCGCCACAATGGCGAGCTGTGGGCGGCGGGCGGCCCGGCGGTAGCGGGCGGTGAGTGCCCTTCTCTTGGCGGCCGGCGGCGGGGCGAGGCCTTTCCCGGCGGCGGGCAGTGTCCACCGGCGGCCAGCGGTGTCCACCGGCGGCCTGTGTCCCTCGCCCGACCCTTGGCCTCCCTCTCTCCCTCCCTACATCTCTGGGTCCCCTCGTGCCTGGCCCTGCCGCGGCCCCTCTGCTCGCGGGCTGTGTCCTGCTGAGGCGGCAGGTTTGGGTTATGCTGCGCCACAGTTCCTCCACCGGAGTCGGTGCTCGACAGAAGGGGGCTGGGGACCTTCGTTAGCCTGTGGGAGGCCGAGGAGGAGCGAGCCGGGAGCGGGGCGGCAAGGGAGCCCTGGCCCGCTTGCCGTAGTGTGTTCCCTGCGCCGGTGTCCCAACACCTGCGCCTGGGTTCCGCCGGCAGCCTGGGCGGCGCTGCCCGATGCTGCAGGCCCCGCAGGCAGCCGTGTCCTGGCCGTCGGCGACCCTACTGGCCCCCCGGCAGCCCCCTGCCCGCACCAGGCTCGCACCTCCAGTCGTGGTCGGGAGCCGGAGGCGAACGTAAACTTTGACTTTTCTGTTTCCTTCCCGTGCAGGGAGGTGTCGCCATCCAGCCTGGCGGCAGGGCGTGGGCGTTGCTTCTGGGGATGACTCTAAAACAGGCTGGGTTTAGGTGACTCTGAAATTCGGGTTTGACAGCGTTTCTTGCCTAAAATGGGAAGCAAGTGCACTTCGTGCGTTTGAAACTTTTTTTTTCCGCTCTTAGCTGGAGCAGCTGCTTTTCCAGAAATGTACACAACTGGGTAAAATACTGTTCTTTAGGACAGGAATCCTATTCGTTTTGTTGCTTGTGTGGGAAAAAACTATCTTCATTTTAAGAAGGGCATAAACACTAAAAGCCTGTGAAAAGCAGATGCTGAGATTCTTAAGAGTGCCTTTGTGGCCTGCAGAACTTAAAAAAAATTAAGAAGGGAAAAATCAGGTACCCTACTCCCACATTAATGGCAACAGAAGGGCATTTTGTGATGTTTAGGTGCTTGAAAATGCTCTTTACATCTCTTTACAGTTTTATCTGCATCCTCAAGCATCTACATGTATTTTGAAAGAGAAAATCTTTTTTGTTTGATTTTATGTGTCTATATTTAAATTGTAAAATATTCAGTGTTGAGGAGACCACTGCTACTTTACATATCTTACAGTCTCTTCCTGTAGTTCCCCTTTCACAGTCCACATGGTTTATTGACAACATTGGAGCTCTGTGGGAGTGTTTTGCATTAAGAAAATTGAGGTAACCAAAGAAAGGGGGATAGATGTGCAAGCAATTCAGTGGTCTAGGCAATGCTAAAATAATATGAAATAGGAGTGCTTAGTACTGAGTGATGGTCTGGCTAAAATGTGCAGGAGAGCACATTGTTTCTAAGTCACTGTGTCATACTTGCCTGATAGGTAGATTGCAACTTAGCTTGTGCATCTCTCTGTCCTCTGATGATCATGATTTTCATTCTTGACAAGGTGAACAGTGTCTACTGTAGGCAAAGAGGAATATTCTGATATGTAGAATGGCCTTGGGGCCATCCTTCCCTCCTTTTTTGCCTCCTTTAGCCATTCTTCCAAAGCTTTTCTGTGCTGAGCTGAGGCTGATGTAGACTCTTAAAATTTTCTATCTGTCCTAAAGACCCTAGGGCCTGGAAAAGCCGTAGGCCGTCTCTGCATTTTATAAACCACCCATAGGTGTTAAGACATACTAAGAGAAGAGACCTAGCTGAGTTTTGGACTGAATTTTCTTGCCTTGCTTTAAGCCAGGGCTTTGATTGTTGAGATTTTCATAGCAGTTAATACCCAGTGCTCATTTCTTGATTGATTTTAAAATATAGCTTTTAACTTTTTGATTTTTAGGTGGGAATCGCTGAATTGAACAGCAATAACCATGGGAGATGCTGCAAAACCTTGCTTTGCCAAACAAAATAAAGAACAGGAAATTTTGCATCCAGAAGAATTAAAAGAAAGTCCCTTACAGATAGACTACCAAGTCATGGATGAATATGGAAGTGACTGTAGCAATAAAATAGATACCAGCCTGCAAAAGAAAAAGGGAACTCCAGGTCATTATGGAAGCAGTCCCAGGCGCGGGCCACGAAGTGTTTTGAGTAGCCCAAATGCGCTTAAAAACACATCTTACTGTCAAGGGTCGAAGTTAAATGATATCCAGAGAGACCACATGAAGAAGTGGGGATCTGATGATCACCATGGTACTTCTGACGCCTGGAGAGAATACCGTTCTGCTGCCTGGATTTCTGGGCATGGCAGGACAAGAAAGGACTCTTTTCATGAGGTTGAAGGTTCTGGAAACAGAAATGTAAGACGACAGCTTCAGGAAGATTTAATGAGCAAAGATGTGCCAGACATGCAGAAAGGAAGTTCTGGTAATCACATGTTTATTTGGTTTTGCATAGCTATCCAGTAAAGTAGCTTACTACATGTGTTAGTGAAAAGTAAAATTTCAAGATTCACTATTAAAGCAAAAAAGTGGTTTTGTTCTGTCGTGTATTGCAAAATGTTGACTGTTCAGTACTTCTAGCACTTCAGACAAATTGTTACAGAATTTGTTTTATAGATTGTGTTGTCTTTATAGTTTAGCCTGTGAGTGATAGGAGTAAGTAGATTGCAGCATCAGTGCAGTGTCCCTGTTTGTTGTTTTTCCCATACAGTTTGATGGATCTGTCAAGGCCGGTGAGAGATCTTTCAATTAAGCTGATAACAAGAGTCAGATTTTTGGAGCTACCAATGAGGTCTTTAACAATGTGTCTTAATGAAGATTGAAAGCAATGTCATGCCAGTAATGTGAGAACTCAGTACAGCAATAACATTCGTCTGGTTCTTCATATATATTTAACTGCCCTGTGAGCAGTTGGTCCTATTACTCAGAGTACAAACCCAAAGCATTGAAATGACAGAAACGACAGCCTGAGGGAGGGTGAAGTGATTGAAACAATAGTATTTTCATTGAATGCAAGTAAAGCAGAAAAAGGAAGCTTATAAGAATATAAAGAATATAACTTGTGTGTGATGCTGCTATCATGGAATGCCAGTTGACAAGAAACCTGTCTTATTTTATTTAAGAGTGGAGCCAAAGACAATGGTGATCAGACCCTCTGCTGAGAAGAAGAGCTCTTGCTGGTTGACACTAGGAAGTCCAGCAATTAAATGTCCTTTCCTGTGATACTAGCTGTCACCTGCAAGCAGGTGCCCAGCATCTCTCATTGTTAGAAGTAAGCTGTGCACAGCTCAACCTCACTTCTCCCATGAGGAGAGAGCAGGATGTTTTCACAAGTTTTTTTCTTCAGT
This sequence comes from Emberiza elegans, assembly GCA_024865655.1. Taxonomy (NCBI): domain Eukaryota; kingdom Metazoa; phylum Chordata; class Aves; order Passeriformes; family Fringillidae; genus Emberiza; species Emberiza elegans. Next base: position 23,952,684 of record JALJVW010001283.1, on the reverse strand, counting down.
TTAAGTTTTCTTTAGTTTTTTCTTTTACTGGATGTAATGAACTTTTTCTGTGAAACTTCAGGAACTCACTGAAATAGATTTTTGGAACCACTGGCAATTATACTTGAGAACTTAAGAGAAGTACTTGAGAACTTAAGAGAAGTGAGCTACTGATTACAGGAATGGGCAAATGTCTCTTAAAAGAGGAATTAAAATAATTGGTGTGCAGTTTAAATCTTGGGGTCAGTTTTGGAACAAATAATATACTGTAAGCATTATTAAAGGTAACAAAGATAAGAAGTAGTAAGTATACAAAGATAAGAAGTAGCAAGGTATGCCAAGCCCTAATTTATTTATTTAAAATAGGCATCAGTCCCCTGTGCACATGGGAAAGGCAGTTGGTAGGTGTTGCTTGTACTAGTACTGTACTACTTTGGACACTCTTATGTGACAGTTCTGTAAGTAAACTAGTGGAAAATTGTCTGGATTAAATTAATGTAAGAGACTTGCAGACCTAATTAGGTAACTATACTCAGAAAGTACTAAAGATTTTGTCAGTTAAAGAAAGTAGTGAATGAACATCTAGTGAGTGAGGATTCTATTCCATTCAATGTTTGTTATAGTACTGTAATGATTAATGAAGACAGCAGACCTATTAATTGTGTGCGCTGAAAATTGAATATGCTGTGGAGCTGGTAGGAATGGAATGCAGGAAGGCAGGAAGGTCAATTAAAATAACTTTGCATAGTTGGGGAAATGACCTACATATAGGATAAAATACAAGGGATATGTAAATGCCATTGTTTAAGGAGGAATATCAGCTGTGCAAATAAAGGAGGAAAAGTTTCCATAAAGTAATAGTTCTTTTGGAGAAGGATCTGAAAATGATAGTGAATCAGAAGATGATAATGAGTGGTCATTATCATGGAGTTGTGAGGCATGAAAAAAGGCTCACAGTCTGAAGTACCCCTTTTTCTGAGTAGTCCTCCATCTAGTTTTGGCACCCCACTTGTATGAATAAAATGGAAGCTGTGCAAAGAAAAGCAAGAAAGTTGTCAAGATATGTAGGAAACAGAAGCTATTCAAACTTTAAAGAATGCCCAATATTTCTGCAAAATGAAGAGGGTAGGGAGGCATAGTAACAATCTTCTGTGTAGGAAGCTGTAAAAAGCTGATGTAATGAACTATATTGTTTCTTTCCAGTAGATGGGACACAAAGCAATGGGCCTAAAATTGAGCAAGAAAGATTCAGATGAGGAGTAAAGGTCAGGTTTCTAAAGGTAAAGCTAGGGAGGTTCTGGAAGAGGTTGTGTGGACAGCTCATGGGAAAGGTACTTGAAGGCCTTTAAGAACAGGTTAGCTGAGCATTGCTCAGATTTGACAGAGTTCGTTTCATCCTGCTGTGCAGCACAGGCATAGCATAGCTCACCTCTTGAGGTCCCTTCAGAAGTTCTGTGTCAAGTAGCAAAATTACTAAAAATGTTTCTTCTAGCATTTACTTGAAATATTTTGTGCAGTTTCCTTTTCATTGCCTTCATGTCTTTTTTTATTGTAGCTCATAAGGAAGTTTACCAAATCTCTGAGACACTGGTCTTTAGTACTTTATTTAATCATTAACCTATAATTAGATTGTCACTGTTGTACCTACCTAATATTAGAAGTACTTATTTAGTTTGTAAATTTTTTTTAAGTTACTTGTTGGCTACTGAAATAATTTATAAGTAGGTAGTTGTCACAGGCTTTTCTGTGAAAACACTGATATACCTCCAGGTTCTGTCAACACTGATTATTTTAAAATGTAGTGGAACAGATGTGGCACATCTTTGGAATTTGAGCAGAAATGTCGATGCAAAAATGTAGGATGTGGGGAAGGTTCAGAAGCTCAGACTTCTATTTCTGCTCCCCTGAGATTCCTTTGGAGTACTGCTTCTACAGCCTCTTAGGCCTAAATTCTCTTTTTTGCAATTTTGAGCTTGTCCTGCTGCTGAAAGAAAGAAATTATGTTACCATCTTTGCCCTGATACTGTTCACACCACTAATACATGCATACTGCGTAGTGAACTGAATCAAAAAACTGGTCACAAATACACCCCTCTGTTGCTACCCCTTTTGCTAATCATTAGAGACAAAAATTGTGGTCATGAGAAAGAAATTTTTTAAAGGTATTTGGAAGAGGAGTTAATCTGAAGGTTTTTTTTTTGTTTTGTTTTTTTAATTACTACAAATTAAACCTTCATGCTATGATAAAAGTTTGGGAGTCTAAGGAAGTTGCATGAACTTTCTTAGAAGAAGGGAACTTTAGAAATCCCAGGCATTGGGACATCCTGTATAGCTGTACAAGTGAAAGGCAAGGTGTGAAAATCTGACGTGTATATTTATTCCTGAGATGATTTTTACACGTGTTGGCTTTGGGCCAATAGCAGCTTCTGCTTCAAAATAATGATAAAATTTGCTTAAAAGTAGAAGTGGTGCTTAGCTTAATTTGTTCCAGAGCTTTTGCTGTAAACACAACAAGCTTTTTAAGCATTATGATGATGATGACAGTTTTACATCTTTATTAAAGCAATGTGCACATACTTAGCAAGTCCATTCTTTCGTCTCCATAGCCAGCAGTAATGCTTACTTTTTTCCACTTGTTTATTTAATATTGGGAAGGTAGTACTGATCCATATACTGGTTTAGCTGAAAGGCAGATTACATTATCACTGGTAATAATTCTTTGTTAGTAAATTGTCATATATGAGCTAAACCACAACAGTGCCATGTCAGAGTGCTGCTAAGTCTTATAAATCATTCAGATTGGACTACACTTTTTAATTCTGTCATACTTGTAGTCTAGCTTATTTGTCTACCAAAGCCTAGCCAGGCATCCCAAAATCTTTGGGCATATTCTATATTTTCAGTGTAATGACATTCAGACATTGTATTTAGTTCTGGGTTTTTTTGCCAGTTTTAACAGAGGTATCTAAATAAGGTAATTTTCTTCAGTGGAACAAATTAGTTAATTTATTTGTAGTTTGGGACAAAGGTACTATAGATTGTGATACTAACATATACTTACTGTTATCCAACTTGCGCAGGACAAGTTGTGAAACCAAACCAGGTAGGTGAATTGTGCTTTCTTTGACTCTCAAGTAAGTAGAATGTTAATTAAGAAAAAAAAAAAACTAAATGCTGTGCAGCAGTCTGCAGTTATTTAATGTGTTTGCTCTCATAATTCTTTCTAAGAAATGAAGAAGCTTAGAAAACCAAGAAGACTGAGAAGAACTAGAAAAGATGAGTGTGATCATGATGAAGTGGAAGATCCAGTCATAGATGAATCTGTGCTGTCAGCAAAAGAACTTCTGGGACTGCAGCAAGCTGAAGAACGCTTGAAACGAGACTACATTTATAGACTGAAAAAGGTGCTGCTGTCTTTACTTGTACAGATAGACCTCTCCTATTTTTGTGCATATAAATATATTCTAGATGGTTCACTTTGAGCAATATCTGTGGTTGTAGCTAGAAAGTTTAATTACAGAATTTAAGTAATGATATTGCTGTTAATGAATGGCAGAAAGAAGAGGGTTTTTCTTTTGGGTTTTTTTGCTAAAACATTGATAACAGTTCAAGCTCAAAAAATGGCTGCTCCTTTAGTTCTTGGAATGACATCAGATCTTAATTAAAATACTGGAGTAGTTGTTTCTTCAATTAATTTAGTCTTCCATGGGCATTGGGTATTTTCTCCTGTAAAAGATAAGATGTTGGGTGTGATTGACATGATATCATTCTTCTGACATTATATTTGATATGCAAACTTCTTGATGGCAAATAAGAAGTGAAGAAAGCTAAAGTGAGTGAGTGTACGTTTCAGAATTAATCCATTGAACTTAGCAAGAGTACTGCATGAAGTGAAAATAATACTTTTTATATATATTTTAAGGATGTTTTTTTACTATCTTTATTTTAGCAACCTCGAAGCTACCCATCAGCAAAATATACCTGCAAGTTGTGTGATGTTCTAATTGAGTCAGTGACTTTTGCTCATAAGCATATTAAAGAAAAAAGACACAAGAAAAGCTTAAAGGTGAGTTTAGCACAAGAAAAAAGTATAAACTGTAGTTTAATGAAACCTTCCTTACCATTAAAAATCATGAAACTGCACTGCTTTTAAAACCATTCCACATTTAGTTTTTACCATGTTTCAATCTTTTTAAAAACTGTTGCATAGTAATACTAATGAAAACAGCAAGCTTGGGACCTGGACTTTGCAATGAGCAGTAGGAATAAGCAAATACAGTTGGTATGGGAGAATTAGAAGTTACAACCTATATATCAGAATTAATATTTCAGTTCAGAAATACTGCAAAAATTAAGCATCTATGCAGTATTACAGATTTGTTTATATGTAAAGGAAATAGGTTTGTTTTGAACATAAGCTTCAAAATAACTTCCAGCATAACATCAATTTTACCTTTTTTTTTAAACATCTTCTACTTTCTCTCCTTGAAGTGAACAAAAATATGTCTTATGCAGATTTGCTGTTTCTTCCTCTTTAGCTCCTGCCTTTTCACACTTCATAGCTTATGAAAGAATTGGTGATTTTTTTAAAAATGTGCCAAATACATGTATATATATCTCTGAACGTTACTGAAGCCTCTTGGAGTATCACATTCTTTATTGCTTCAATTATCTACATTACATGGAAAATTTGTGGTGGTGGTTGTATGACATGGGATGAGTTGTTGGCATTCATTTTAGCATGTAAAGCAACTCAAGAAACTTGTTAAAACCTTGGTCTTATCTTGAAAGGAAAAGCAAGAGGAACAGCTGCTGACTGCTCTTCCTCCTCCAACGCCTTCCCAGATACAAGCTATCGGTGTTGCTATTGAAAATGTTGTGCAGGAGTTTGGCTTAAGTAATGAAGATCTAGAAGAAAGGCTTAACATTAAAACAATGATGGAAAACTTGCTACGTCAGAAATTGCCAGGTATTATTTGCAATTTAAATGCTAGATATGCTAACTTACTAAAAACAAAATAACAACAAAAACTGAACAAAAAAAAAATCAACCAAAAAAAAATCCCCCAACAGCTTATGAAATTAAAACTGAATTAAAAACCTTGGCTCTCTAAATTCTAAAACAGCATGTTTAGTTACTAGTCTGTTGAACAACTTGATGTAGCAATATAAATATAAATATATTTATATAATATAAACCTGTTCTAGAATTAAATTACAATGGTGTTCATGACCCAAACAGGCCTGAAGTAAAAGGTCAAGATAAAAAGGATGTGGGAAGCATTTGACCTTCATGATAAGCCTTTACCAACAACAGCCTAGGAGGCAGGGTTTAGTAACAGTTCTGGGCTGTTGAAGACCTTTTTTCTTTTCCTGTGCATACCAAAACCAGGTGTAGGTTTAAGATCTATTAGCAATGCTGTAAGTAGCTACAGACTTAGAGTTAGGCATAGTGTAAATGAAGTATAATTCTTTTTGTTGCAGAGTGTTCATTAAGATTGTATGGCTCCTCCTATAGCAGATTTGGCTTCAAAACTTCTGACTTAAACATAGATACCCAGTTTCCCACCAATGTAAGTAAGGCCATTTTATTAAGTATGTGTTAGTGGTTTTGAATGTGTTTTTTTTGGTGTTTTGCATCTTCATGCAGACTATATTGTAAATACATTTTATAGTGTGGTAGGAACACTTTTTATAAAAGCCCCTTGGGTAAAACAGAGGCAATCTGGTCTTAAAATAACATTCTTCATAGAACAGTAATCATCAGGCAGTGTAATACATCTTTGTGTTTTGTTGAAACTTCTTCTTAAAACACTTAAAACATCTGTACTCTAGCAGTCCTCTGAGACAGATGATTATTTATATTCTCTAACAGCTGGAATAAATAACACTTCTCTGATCTTGTTTCAGTACTGATCCTGGTTTTGTATTGATATATTCACATATGCACATTTTGACTACTAGGTTATATTTGAGCCATGAAACTTCATGGTTATTTATATGTGGAGTAATTTAAGGTCTTTATTTGTCTTGTTAATTGTTTTTATGCATCTTTGTGCTTGAACATTGAAAAGGAATTAAGGACATCATTCCATACTTAAACTTACTCCTTCTGCATTGATTTGGCAGTCACATTGTTAGAATTTAAAACTTCCTTTAGGAAACTGAGAATGATCTATGTTCATAAAGTGCATAGGATTCTAAAAAGCCATAATTCCAGTCTGTAACATGATATAACTCCATTGTGTCAGAATGCAGTCATATTTAAGCACACTGAAACAATAATTCTGTTGGTGGGGGGTTTCTTACCATAACCAAGTCTTTGATAAAGGTAAAAATAATTTAAGTAACAATTTCCTTTAAAGCAAGCAGAGCTCCTGTACCTTTTGATGCAACTTAATAATAGTGAAGTACATGTAGAGATGGTTTTAAATTTGAGTTGTAGGAAATCACTTTCTTGGCAGGTGGTTGATACAAAAACAGCTTTATTCCTTTTATTGACAGATGACTCAGCCAGATGTTCTCTTACTTGTGCAAGAAAGTCTCCAGAACAGTGGTAAGAAAAAATTGCTGCCTTCTCAATTTCATTAAACTCTTACTGCTTAGTATTGTTGAATTTCACCTCTGGTGAACAGGTATATCACATGCTATTTGTTTTTTAGAAAGATAGGAGCCTGAATAATATTGCAGAAAAGAATACATTAGGAAAACTACTTTTGGGTTGACATTGGGTTTTACAACGACTGAAATCCTCTTAGTTTTGATGATGTCAGAAATTCCTAGGGAGGCTTTTTTCCACATTATGAGTGAAGATGTCATTACACATGAGGTAGACTGCTGCCCTCCCCAGCCTGCTCTATTAGCCATGCCTAGTACAGAAAGCAGCCTACATTCTTTAACATGTGAAACAGAAACCCAGTAATGTACTTTCACATTGTGGTTTCTTTTCCTGTAATTACCTGCACGTGTCTGTCAGTGCACATGATGGCCTTGCTAACTGCATACAGGCACATGGGTTTTTTTCAGATAGTGTAGCTCTGTGCATTAATTCAAGGAAGTAAAGTTTAAGATCCTTTAAAAAACTGCACTAAATCAAATCAATTCAAGTATATGCATACAAGAAAAAAAAAGAAAATACTGGGCAGGGGGAAGAAAATTATGTTCTTTTTAAATGCAGATTGCAAAAAGTAGAATTGTTTTCTTGCCTCTCTTTATGCCCACAGTTGGGGAAACACACCATATGATTCAAAACATGTATGTTTACTGACCTAGATTTTTGCAGTGGCATCCCCACCATCACTGTATGTGCATTTTATTATCTGGACCATTTTGGTCTTTGAGAATGGGGTTATTTTTAAGTTTGTTTAGAGGAAGAAGGCCCAGATCTTGTAAGAAATTAGGATCACCATTGTATCACAAAAGCAAGTAATATTTGCATTAACATGTTGTGCAGTCTTCTCTGTGAATGAGAAGATACAAGAATAGAGTATTAGGTGTTTGAGGTACCTCAATGGCAAAAGCAAAATAATTTTCAGTGAAATTAGGTGTCCAGTTGGCTAAGTAAGTTTGAGGTACCTCAATGGCAAAAGCAAGATAATTTTCAGTGAAATTAGGTGTCCAGTTGGCTAAGTAACATCACAAAAATATTGTCATTTCAGAATTTTTGAGTAAAGTATCTAAAATTGTTTGACAGTTTCCTCCCCTCCTGGCCCAGTGAAACCGTAGTTATCAAAAACTAAGTCTAGTTTGGATCAAATCAGTATCACTAAGAGAAGGGACATGGAAGCTGAATTATATAAAGAATAAGCAAAAAAGAGAAAAAGCATAGCAAAAGGATGTCGTGTAGGCAAGCCTGTTCTATATTTCCATAAAAGATTGTCAGATAACCAGGGGAAAAGGTTTCTTTCTGTTTGGTAGCGATGTAGCACTGGGATTTTTTATTTTTCACACTAATACTGTTCCATAGGTGTTGTAGGTGTCTCTGTGTGCCTCAGTTACTGAAGCCCGCTCTTAACCAAAATATACCTCCTTAATTTTACCTACTGTGTATATATGAATTTTGAAAAGTTCTGGTTTTTCTCAGTATCTTCCTAACAGTCCTTCATGTATAGACCATATTCTTCCTATCATATGTACTTTATTTTTCTCAATATGAGTCATTATATTAGAAGTTGAAATTCTACCTGTACTCCTGTAGTTGCATCCAGTTCAACATATTTTTATCAACATCATGCTTAATGTGGCTTCTTTTTCTTTTTCCCATTTAGAATCTTTTACGGAAGTTGATGCAGATTTCCATGCTAGAGTACCAGTGGTGGTGTGCAGAGAAAAGCAAAGGTCTCGGTTGTCACTTTGTGTGTTCTAATAGTATATAGCAATGTAAATTATATTACCACCTGATAAATGACGTTTCTGTACTAAATTATTACAGTTCCATGGATCTTGAAACACAAACTAACACTCATGGGCAAGTCATTCCTAGCCTAGAATAAGAGGGTAAGGGTTGTTCTGTCCTCAGCTGTGTATTTCCCAACCCCTTCAACCATTATGGCTTCCAGCATGTACCCTTACCCTTCCATTTGGGATTATTGCTTAAGCAGAAACTTTCCTTTCTTATAGGTGGAGTAGATACCATATTAAATTATAGATTTCTGTAAGGATAAGAACAGTTTGCTTAGCTTTGTTTGTATTTTGAGAAAAGTGAAAAATATTTTATTTTGCCCATTTGATGAATGTCAATTAAGATTCATGAAACATTCTATAAACAGCTACTGATAAAAATATTACCAGTAATTTGGTGCTACCTTGATTTTTCAGTGTTTAAAATATTTTATGTTGTGTGAAAACAGCATAGAAACTGTTTGATGGTGGGTGTGGTGTGGGAGGACATTTTTGTTTCATGAAGGAAATGAATGCTAGAACTTTTTCAATTCAGTAAATTAATATTACAACAATACTTAAATTTGAATTGTATCTTAAAACACGTGTACAGAAAATTATAATCATATATTCTCAACCTAATTATAAATCTAATTAGTATTGCATGCTGCTTTTCATGCAGAGATGCTGTCTTTGAGAGGCTCTCATGTCTTTCCTTACAGCCTTCTGCTACACTGTTCTGTGAGGTGTTTTCTGACCTATGGATGGAACAAAACCTTAAAAATTTTTCATTTCTTTTTGGATTTTAGTGGCCTTATTTGTAAAGTGAGTGCAGGGAATGAGAATGCTTGTCTGACAACAAACCATTTGGCTACACTTGGAAAGCTGGAACCTACTATCGTACCTTTAGTGATTGCCTTCAGGTACTGGGCAAAGGTGAGAGTCATTTGTATTCCCTTATCTGTGAATAAGTATTGAATTAACTTTGATATTATGCCTGTAGTTATGGTTTAGAAAATGATTGTTGAAACAGCCCTTGGAAAACAGTTGAAATAAGAACGTACGTTTTTATAAATCGATAATAATATAATTTATAAAATGTACATTTTTGTGTGATAATGTTCCACTAAATTTAAAAAATGGAATTTTAAGCTTCATTCAGTGGAATGCAGACTTTAAGTATCCTGCTCCGTTACCAAAGTAGTCAGAGGAATGTATATGAGATGGAATTGCTAGTTTCTCATCAACTTAATTCATCATGAAAAAAAAAAAAAAACTGTTTTTCTCTACTGTAGATGAAAACAACCTTGGGAATTAACATAGCTTTTAAAATTTATGTGTCTGCAATTAAAATATAAATTAAAAATTGAAAAACTACTGTATCTATGCAGAAGGAGCTATCATTTTTTGCAAGTGTGGTCTGTGCTGTCTGTTTTGCCAGTCTGTGTCTAATGGCTCTTACGCTGAAAATGTTATGGTAGCATGCTAGTAACTGCAGTAAATATGCAGGCCTTGAGAAAACATTGCATCTGGTAAGAGCTCAAACATATCTGAGTTTCTGTAGTATTCAAGGTGACTTCTGAACAGTATTTAAAACAATATTTTTCATAGTATCACTTGAAGCTTTAATGGCTGCACAACTTGTTTTTACAGTTATGCTGTGTTGATCGTCCTGAAGAGGGAGGCTTGTCACCTTATGTGTTCGCTTTAATGGTTATTTTCTTTCTACAACAGAGGAAAGAGCCCTTTCTTCCAGTCTATTTGGGATCATGGGTACGTGTATTAATACACTGAATAGTAAAAATGAGAGGACCAGTTGCCTGTGGTGGTATATGATCTGTCAGTTCTACACTCCTCTGAGCAAGCCATAAGCAAGCCATTTCTGCAGGTTTTAAGAATGTGAATTCATGTGTGAATTCATCATCATTCAATGACCACACTTAACTTTAGTATGCCTAGCTGTAAGGTTGCATTTCACAATCCTAGTCACTGAATTAAGTGCCCTGTTGCCCCTTCTCTGAATAAGGGGAGGTGGGCATTGAATAATGCATTTTGCAACAATTTACTTCCTTATTTTTTTCAGCCTTTCCTCCAGACTGTTGAGAACTCAAACCACATAGCTGCATCCCAAAACAACATCTTGGAATTTGCATCTAATTCTCAAAAAAATATACCATGGTTGGCAAACACACTGGTGCACTGATACCATCAGAAGGGATCACATTAAGAGTTTACAGCATGTATTTCTTTGGTTTAGAAACCAAAATGCATCAGGATGTCAGGAGTTGTATTATGGATGCCAATAATGAATCCAGTTCTGGATTCTGGATTGGCATCCATAATACAAGTCCAATAATTCAATTCCAATAATTGAATTCCAATTCAATTATATTCATTACACCCATTTTTGTACTTACAGTCTCTTGTTGTGTTTAGCACACATGTTCCATTTCCTGTAACTAATTACAAGAACCTTTCAGTTAGCATTTATATCTACTATGTTCCTGACTCATTCAAAAGCACAGGCACTTTCTGAACTGGATGAGAAAAATGTCCTGTTGTATATGGCCATGTAATTATAAGATACATATTTATGCTTGTCTAATGTGCAAAGAAATGGTTACATGACACAGAATTAGAGAATTTTCTGGCCAATCAGTTCCAATGGTTGGTCACCCACACAGTACATTGATACAAGTTCTTCCTCATACTCAGGTGGAGCATCTTCCATCAGTTTCTGCCCATTGCCTCTTGTCCTCCTGCTCAGAGCCACCTAGATCCATCCTCTTGACACCCTTCCTTCCCTCAGACATTGATGAGGTTCTCTCTCAGTTGCCTCTTCTCAAGGCTGAACAAGCCCAGTTTCCTCAGCCTTTCCTCATAACTGAGGTGCTGCAGTCGTTTAATTATCGTTGTTGCCCTTTGCTGGACCCACTTCAGGAGCTCCATGTCTCTCTTGTCCTGAGGAGCCCAGAACTGGACACAGTACTCCAGATGAGCCTCACCAGGGCTGAGTAGAAGGAAGGCTCACCCACCTCACCCTGCTGGCAATGCTTTTCCTAATGCACCCCAGGGACAACATTGGCATTCTTGGCCACCAGGACACACTGCTGGCTCATGGACAGCTTGTCCACTTGGACCTTCAGGTCCTTCTCCACAGAGCTGCTTTCCAGCAGATCAGCTCCCAGCCTGCACTGGTGCCTGGGCTTATTCCTCCCAAGGTGCAGGACCCTGCATTTGCTTTGGTTGAATTTCAGACAGTTTTTTTCTGCCCATCTCTCCATCCTGTCAAGGCTGCACTCTGGGGTATTGGCCGCTGCTCCCAGCTTTGTGTCATTATGACCTGTTGAGGAGGCCTCTGTCACTTTGTCTCAATCACTGCTGAACAAATTAAACAACACTGAGCCCAGTATTGATCCTTGTAGGACACCCCTAAAGACAAGCCCATGTTTAGACCCTGTGCTGCTGATGACAACCCTCTAGGATCTGCCATTCATCCAGTTTTGAGTCCACCTCACTGTATTTCCTGAGTGTGGACACCAGCACACCCTTCCAAGAACACTGAGCTCTTGGGAGTTTTTTTGTAGAGAAGTATCGGAACAAGAAAGAAAAAGGTTGGGTCATATTCTAGATGTGGAGCAGCTGTTTTTAAACTTTGCTCTACTGCAATGTGGGGACTAAAATTTAAAGTTCATGTGATGTTTAGCTCTCTGTTTCTTTTTTTGTTTCCTCTAGATCGGAGGATTCTCATTAAACAAATTAACTAATTTTCATCTGAGAGAAGTCAAGAATGATGCTGTGGTTTGGGAGCATAACCCCACTGATGATTCTGATTTGTCACAAGAAACTTCCCCTAGAAGGGGCAAGGTCTGAACTTTTAAATTTGTTTATGTAGTAGTCTAGCAGACACTGCTATTCTCAATAAAGAAAAATCTTCTATTTCAGTTTTGTGCTTATGTTTCAAAACCATGAGCTGAACTAAGAGATTGCATGACTGCTTGCTTCAAGATCTATTGTGCTCAGCTCTTGGTGCTAAGGAGCTGGCAGGAAAATAGATATAATTTCAAACTCTTTGATAAGACCCTGAATTTTAATCTATCCAGGAGAATATGGTTTACAGAGTTGGAGCAGTTTTATCTTGGAATTAGATTAAACATATGAAAAATATTTTGTCTTTGCTTGGAGCTGTTCTTACAAATAATTCCTCTTAAAACAACTTTGTAAGAAACAGTATCATGGTGTGATTGCATGTTGTGAGAGTTAAAAATTCAGCCTAGACTTGGCTGAAAAATAGGCTGTATAATCCATTCTGTCCTGTGACATGAGATATGCTTATTTCTTTGAAATCTATGAATTATGGCATAAACACTTAAAGAAGCAATTTTTATTAATCACTGATGCTACTCTGTACCATTGCTGCACTCTTCTATTTTGGAGCTTTATGCTGTATCTTCCAACTTTTTAATTGCAGTTTTTATTGCAAGTGCAGGAATCAAGAACCAATGATAAATTCTGCCACAGTAGATTGCAGATGACATAAAGGAAGCATAGCAGTAAAACAGTTAAACATCTGCATACTAAATATTATTTAAGGTTTTCTTCTGTAATTGACAGGTTCCCTTAGTATTTGATGTAGGTCAGCAGTGTTCAGCACCTGTTGGTCAGCTCTGGCTTGAACTGCTTCGTTTCTATGCTTTGGAGTTCAATATGGCTGATTTGGTTATTAGCATACGACTCAAGGAACCAGTGTCTCGTGAATTAAAGGACTGGCCTAAAAAGCGCATTGCTGTGGAAGGTATATAAATATCTCTCAACAAACTTCAAAGAACTGTAACTGTAATTTTTATAAGGTGCTGACTTGGCTGTTAATGTTCAGTGTTACAACTTACAAATTTTTAATATTGGACTGGTTATAGTAGATTTTTTTTAAAAAAAATTTTTGATATTTCTATTGAGTATTATTTTAAACATTATCAGAAATAATTAAGTGAACTAAAAGATTGTGTAAGGACACAAGATCTACAAATTGTGCTGAAAACAATGTTTAAGAGTTACTAGCAATTCAGACTCTGTAAGGATGTAAGTGTATTCTTCTTTTAAGAAATTAACTCTTTCACTGCTGGCTCACTTCTTCTTTCTACTAGACCCGTATTCAGTCAAAAGGAATGTGGCAAGAACTTTGAACAGCCAACTAGTGTATGTGTATGTTCTTCACTGTCTGAGAGCAACTTACAAGTATTTTGCCTTGCCTCACAAAAAAAGTGCAAAATGGAGCAAAACACCCTCTTCAAATGTAAATGAAGAGAAATCCCAAATGCTGGATCATGGAAAAGATGCCATAAAGCATGAAGATTCTGACTTGCAAAACTTGGTTGGTAGAACAAACACAGACATAATAGAAGATAACATAGCAGAGGATACACATATTCCCAGGGAGCATAAAATTGGTCCTTCAAAACTGTTTGATGGCTCAGAAAGTTTCACAGAAGAAGAATTGGCTGATGATATAAGTCATCTGGGAATTACCCATGAAGACTCAGACTGCATAATTGAGGAAGTTATTTCTGGAGATAATGAGGATTTTAAACCTAGTTGTGAAGAGACAGAGAGTGAAAATGAAGATGAAGAAGAGGAGGAAGAGGAAGAACATGAACAACAAAAAAGACAATGGCATGCTATTTTGGCTGCTGAGCAGAGAACTGATGAAGACAGTGACCTTGGAGAACTCCCTGTTATGGTGAATGAGCAAGAAGAAGAGACATGTAGAATTTCAGACTTAGAAGGTTTTCAACACACTGCACTTACAGAGAGTGATGAATTTGGCTTGGAGTGCAGTGGTATAACAGATGATAAGATTGACATTGATGAGTATAGTAGCACTGAAGGTACTGATGAGTTGGATGAATCCCCACAAAAATTCCAATGTTCAGCACAGAGTCAGATATCTCAAATTATTAACTCAGATGATGAAGAGGAAGAAGAGGAAGCACCAACTCTTCTAAATCAGAAAGAATGCAGTGTTACCTTTAGAGCTGGAGGTGAACTAGATAACACATATACTGGATCTGGAGATGATGATGCACTGTCAGAGGAAGAAGATGATTTTTCCATCCCCAGTAAATATGAAAAAAAACAATTCAAAGAAAGTGTAGGTGGACCTCTGAGGAACAATTTGAGTCAAGAATATCATACTGAGAAGGGAAGCCATTCTGAAGAGACCACAGCAGTAGAACAGTGCTTAGAATCTGAACTTTTTTATGAATTCAGTAAACAAGCATTTACAAAGGGCAAGGTAAGCAAGCTGTATCAGAGCATAAACATATTGCTTGTGTTCTGTTAGAAGTTATATGAAAGTGTTGCTCCAATTTATTAAAGTACCATAGTTTTTAAAACAAATCTTGATTTTTGTTCATGCAGTCTCCTACCGTAGTATGTAGCTTGTGCAAACGGGAAGGTCATTTAAAGAATGATTGTCCAGAAGACTTCAAGAAAATTGAGCTTGACCCACTGCCACCACTGCCACCCAAGTTTTCAGTTATTCTAGATCAAGTTTGTGTCCAGTGTTACCGTAAGTTTTTTTCCTTTGAATATTGTGCCATAGAAAAAGAATCTGAAAAAAAACCATAATGCCCACAGACTAGTGGTGTTACAAGGTGACTGTTCATTTCCTACATTGCCTCCAACTCTTAGATACAATTCTACAATTTAGCTTAATGGTAATGGCTCTTATAGAACTGCTGAGTAGTTTTTATCTAGAGAACTAAAAAGTGTTTAGATTTTTCTTCCAACTGGCTGGTTGATTACTCATACAGGAAAATACATTTTCTGAGAATCTAATTTTGGGTGGAGTTTTTGACTGATGCTTTTGTATTTGTCTGATTTGAATTATGTTGACTGTTCATTAACTTGTAGTTTTCATAAAAAAAAGACTTCAGTATTCTAGAAAAAAATTGTGAAAAAATATAGTTTTGTAACATTTCTCCACTTTTGTTCTTTTCAGAGTGACCCAACTTTCCTCCTTTCTCTCTCGCCATTTCTGACCAGACAAAATGCATTATTTGTCTAATTAATGTTTTTCTTTGAGCAGGTATTTCTCTTCTACTTCATCCTTGCTTTCTTTCCTTCACATGTGAATTTTCTCTTTCTCTTTCCCTTCCCCTGCCCCACTGTAAACCCCTCTCTAATTTCACTTGAATCTTTGCTCTTTGTAAAAAGTAGTTGCCTAAATTGTTGTCTTTTTTTTTTTTCTTTTTTTTAAAGATGATTTTGCTCCAAATATAGTAGAAGATCATGCTCGGGAACATATAAGACAAAGCTTGGAAATCTTCATTAGACAGGATTTCCCAGGTAATTAGGCCATTTTATCTTCATATTTATATTTCTGATTGTTCATACTTGAGTGTTTTCCAAGAAAACATAATTTCAGTATAATAAACACTTTAGTTTTGAATATTTAACCCATGTTGTTGCTCAGCATTGGAATGCTTCATTACATGAATTTTTGTTCTAAGTCTTTTCAGGCTTTTTTAAATTTGAATTTTTTTCATTTATTCATATATAGTACACATTAGTAGGAAGGAACGATGGCAAGTTAAGGACAAAACAAAGCAGAAGTGGAGTAGTTTTG
Source organism: Emberiza elegans (assembly GCA_024865655.1). Classification (NCBI taxonomy): domain Eukaryota; kingdom Metazoa; phylum Chordata; class Aves; order Passeriformes; family Fringillidae; genus Emberiza; species Emberiza elegans. Next base: position 23,936,699 of record JALJVW010001283.1, on the reverse strand, counting down.
CATTTGTTATTTTAACTTTATTAATCAGACTTATTTTTGTAACTGCTCTTACAAATAACAAGGTTATTTTAGTACTTCCTACTGCAACTTACTGGCCTTGGAATATTTTAAAATATAGGCACAAGATCTGGCCTGTTCACAGAACCTAGGCATTTGATTTGTTTTTCCTTTGTTTTTTTCTGGAGTTCTTACCTGTAACACCTGGACTTCAGTTCATGGTCTTTTAAAATTCAAAAAAGATTTTTCTTGGCTGGAGCCAGGTATATCCCTTTCCCTGAGAAACTCTGTACAAAACATTTTTCAGTCAGATGTCAGCTTGATGATTTAATTACTGGAAAACCTAATTTGTTTCTGGATTTGTCAGACTGCTTATTTGAATCAGTAATAGCAGAGATTCTTTTCTCATAAGAAAAGTTGATCAGAAAGTTTTCATGTACTATGAAGTACAATGTTTTCCCGCCTGTATTAGAATACATGCAGTGGTTTGCAGCTACATACAATTTGAGATTCTGTGTTATATATAATTTGATTTTTTTTTTATATATGGCTTTAATACAACCCATGCCTTACAGGAACCAAGCTGGATTTGTTTGGCTCCTCAAAAAATGGCTTTGGCTTCAAACAAAGTGATCTTGATATCTGTATGACAATAGATGGTCTGGAAACTGCTGAGGTAGGTTCAGATTTTGGTTATGGTTAAATAAACGCAGAATTTTCTTATATTGTATATCTAGCATAACAAATTCATTATTTTATAAAAGCTTTTAATATTAGAAGGAAATACTAAGGTACCACTGAAGCAGATTATTTTGGGGGTGTTTACTGTTGCCCTAGGGATGAGTATAAGAATGAAGTAGACAGTTTTCTCCCAAATTCTGCATTTCTAGCTTTATTTGTGCAGATAAGTAACATTCTTGATTGCATGAACAACTGGGAATGGGAAACAATGGAAGAGCACATCAGTCTCCTTTCATGCCGAATATCAGCTTTTAAAAAGTTTCCATTATTACATTATCAGCTGTTGATTTTACATATGCCATTTTGAAACAATTTCTTGTATTTGCATAACTCTGTATAACATGAAACATTTGATTATACAGCTTTAAGCTTAAGGGCACTTAATAAAAGGTTGCCTAAAATACTTGCTCTAAATACACCCTCTCAGCTTTTTTTTCTTAATGTCTTAGGGACTTGATTGCATCAGAATCATTGAAGATTTAGCAAAAGTTCTCAAGAAACAGTCAGGTAATTTTCTGGAAAATTAAAATAAGTGATTATGGTTTTGTTACTTCATTTGCTGTAGTGACAGTGTTCTGGGACACTGTGGGTGAAAATCATTAAGATACAACTAACATAAAAGAGTTTATGTTAGTAAGAGGTTGAATATTGTGAACGTTTGGATTTACTTTTGTTTGTATATATAGGTATTCAAGGTTATAATGTTATTGGACCACATCTGATCTGGACAGATAGTATGCTTATAACTTACACACATAAAAATAATGATTTAAGACTTGAGGTTTCAGTTTAATAATTATGTACTTGTATGTGAAGTTGATAGTAAAAGATATTCTGATACAAGTCTGCAGTGTGAATCCTGGTTTTTTCTACAAGAAATCATGAATTTTGTAGTTCTCATTTTGGTGTATCTCCAATGAGTTGTAATGAACTATCATTTATGTCTTAAGCTTATTTCTCTATAAAGAAATTCTATACTCTTATTTAGACTGCTATTTATTTTTTGAGGGGGCTAAACATAAATTTATATAAACTGTTTATCAGATTGATCATGTTTGAAAACTTTCTGAAATCAGTGTTAAAATGTAACTGAAATACAAATTTGGTGCCAACTAATATTTTATTTTGTAGCCTTTTGGCTACAGTTGGAAGTTAAGTGATACTGTGTAGGACTGTATTGTAGCCATTCAGTAATAAAACATTTCATCCTAGGTTTAAGAAATGTCTTGCCTATAACAACTGCTAAAGTCCCAATTGTCAAATTTTTCCATGTCAGAAGTGGTCTTGAAGTAGACATCAGTTTATATAATACTCTGGTAAGGTTATCTCCTTTTTTATTTTATATTGTGCAACAAAAAACTGAGAATCTGTTTCTTGAGATGGAAGTGATTGTTTGGTTGTGGTTCAAAAAGCAACTGTTTCTAATTACCTGTTGCAGTTTTATGTTTTAAAGAAACCTTTTTGGTTTTGTTTGTTTTACTGTGTGAGTGAGTCAGCTGCGCAGTTGTGATTTCAGAATTGTCCTTCCTAAGAGTTGTCCTTCCTAAGAAAATCCATTAGTTTTTCAGTAATAGTAAGAGACAGTGGTTTAACTATTGTAAGTCTTTCTCAAATGAGAGTCAAAGTAAACTAACTTAAGATTTTTTAGACTCCTCTTAGCATCATGGCTCTTGCCTAGCCTTGAAAACTGAAAGAGTGATTTTGAACCCAGCTTGCCTGAACTGTAACATATTAGAAAGTAAAAAAAAAAAAAAAAAAAAAAAAAAACAAACCACAAACAAAACAAATCCATGTGTTCTTGGCCAAACTTTTTAAAAACAGATTTAGTTTATTTCAATGTCTCTAATTTTCAAAACCCTGTTCCTTGAAACAGCAAAGGAAAACTAAGTCATAGAGACAATTTTTAAGCTTTCTGAAGGTTTTTTATGAGCTCAAAGGGAGTCTTGAGGAGGATAATCACTAAGTGTGAAAGTGTCTCCTTGAAGTTATGCTTTCATATGTGTCCGTTGGTAGCTCTTACACATCTGGACTGAAATCTCTGAGTTCAAGTAGTTACCTTCTACCAAGTATTTTGAAACTGTAGTAGGAGATTAATGCTTCTTGTTTTGAAGCATTATTCTGTGAATGCTGCTTTGTATCACTTCCATACAGATCAAGGAAGCTGATAGGCTTTTAAAAGAGCAGATGATAGCCTCATTGTTGAGTGCTTCCTTTCTCAATATATATTCCTACTACACAGGGCTTCACATATGTATTTATTGATGATGCACATTAGAGTTTTTCTTTTCATGTTTTCAGCTTATTTTCTTTGTAACTTCAGAGCTTCTTTATTTTCTACATGACCTCCTTATTTTTGTAGGCCTTGCATAACACCAGACTTCTGTCATCATATGCAGCTATTGATCCTAGAGTAAAATATCTGTGTTACACAATGAAAGTCTTTACAAAGGTAAGTATGTTTCAGGCATTCTAGAAGCAGTAGTTCCTCTAGCAAGGGATGACCACCATGAAAGATAAAAATCACTATTCATTTTCTAGATATGTGACATTGGAGATGCATCTCGAGGTAGCCTGTCATCTTACGCTTATATACTCTTATGGTGCTTTATTTCCTTCAACAGAGAAATCCACCAGTCATCCCTGTTCTTCAAGAGGTACAGTATATTGTAAAGAAATGAGTAATTGTACATGGTATAGATCAGAAGAATGTCAGTGCTGAATGTGAAAGGCTCTTCTAATGAGTTTTAATACTACTCTTTCAGATCTACAAAGAACCAAAAAAGCCTGAAATTTTGGTTGATGGCTGGAATGTATATTTCTTTGATAAGCTAGAGGAGTTGGTGAGTAAATCAGGTTAATTAGAAATGTTGTCTGTAGCTTGGAAAACAAATAGAAATTCCTTTTAAAGACAGTGTTCCCTAATATAGAGGTTGAATATTGTGGTTTAACCCCAGCTGTCAATTAAGCACCCCACAGCCACTCTCCCATTCCCCCAGACCCCTCCCTGGTGGGAATGCTAATTAAATTTTTTTTTAAAGTAACATTTGTGGGTTGGAATGAAAACACTTTATTAATTGAAACAAAATGAAATAATAATCCTCATACTTCTAATTGTTACAATGATGTTAATAATAACAGCAGTAGCAGTAGTAGTAATAATGGTAATAATTAAAAGAGAGGAAGTGAACTAAAACACAAGAGAAACCAGAGATGCCCAGTACAACTGCTCAGCAGCTGCTGATTGCTGCCCAGCCCATCCCTCAGCTGCAGAAAGTACCTCCTGGCCACTCCCCCTGAGTTCATGTACATGGTATGGAATATCCCTTTGGCCACTTTGGGTCAGCTGTCCTGGTAGTGCTCCCTCCTGGCTTCTTGTGCTCCTGCTGGCTGGCAGAGCATGGGAAATGGGAAAGTCCTTGATGTTAGGGTAGGAACTACTAAGCTGCAAGTAAAATATTAGTGGGTTATCAGTGTTATCAGTGTTATTCTTATGCTAAATACACAACACAGATTATACCAGCAACTGATTTATTAATTTATTTTATTAAAAATTTAATTCTATCCAGAACAAACACAGGAATGGAAGTAGAGTAGCTCCTGTTTTGAAAATCCTATTTCTGTGCCATGAAGCTTTAGGAATATGGTCAGTTGTAATTAATCTCTGAAAAAAAACCCTCCAAAATCTGACAAAACAGATCACAAAATTATTTTAAGGTGTTAAGGATGATTAATTGTTCTTTGTCTCTCTGGATGAAGATAACTGCTACCACCTGTATATCTGGTCATATCTGGTTAATTCCTTTGAATAATTCTGTTTTATACAGACTCATAAAGTGAATTGATAAATTCTTTTCTTAAGAGGCAAAACCTAGTGTCAGAAGTTCTATTAATTGTCCACTTTGGTTACTAATAGACTAAAAAATATACTGTTTAAAATCAATATTGGATTGTAAATGTAAGTTAGTATTCTAGTGTAAGTTAGTATTCTAGTGTAAGTATTCTAATGTAACTCCATTTTTTTTCTGTATAAAATAAGTGTTGAAAATATGTCATGAAAATCATAAAAATGCTTAATGTAAGTACTGAATGTAGCAATATTTTTGTAATTTTAGTCAGTTGTTTGGCCAGACTATGGGAAAAACACTGAATCTGCTGGGCAATTGTGGCTGGGACTTCTCCGATTCTACACAGAAGAATTTGATTTCAAAGAGCATGTCATCTGCATCAGGAGAAAAAATCTGCTTACAACTTTCAAGAAGCAGTGGACCTCCAAATATATTGTAATTGAAGGTAAAACCATATAAAATACAGGAATATACAGAACTTCTTTAATGTGAAAATTTTGCTTTTTTCACAAGTCTTACTTATTTTTCTATTATTAGATTTTAATTTTTTAAATGCCCATGGTTTGAAAGCATCTAAAAATTGTCATTGAGTTTCAGTAGTGCTAAACATTATTCTTAAGGGGTTTTTGACTATTGAAAAGAATTTTATTGAAAAGCAAACTTCACACTTTTCATTATTAAGTAAATGGCAGAAAAATAGATTCAACAAAATCCTTTGGCAAAGAAATTAGGTGTAATTCAGTTGAGGTGTTCTCAAAAATAGTAGGTTTAGCTGAGCCCGTATTTACTTAAATGATTCAACTCTGTATGATTACTGTTTATTATCGCTGTTTATTATCACTATGATCTCTGACAGAGAAAATGCAGTGATATATTTTAGAAATAATCTGTGACCTGTTTTCTGGCCCATTTCATTTTCATGGAAAGACTTTTACTCTTTTGTCTGCACATTGAGGAATGCCTATCATGTTATTTTCTACAGATCCCTTTGATTTGAACCACAATCTTGGAGCTGGATTGTCAAGAAAAAGTAAGTCTTCTGTTAACAATTTCAGTTACAAAGTGAAGATCTTGTCTTTGATATTATTTTACATTCTAGATTGATATTTAAATGATAATTTTGGTTTGGGTTTTTTGTTTTTCCACAGTGACAAATTTTATAATGAAGGCTTTTATCAATGGCAGAAGGGTATTTGGTACCCCTATAAAAATATTTCCTAAAGAATACCCGTCAAAAATGGTGAGTTACTTGTAAGAGGAGAATGTGTGAGCTCTTTGGCATATAACTTAGCATTTGCAGGACTATGGCTACACTCACTGTGAACTCTTTCTCTTAAATTTCCACACTACTCTAAATATCATGGGAGTTACCACTGAGTACTGTTTTGATGTTACTTGCATGTAAAATATTTTGGTATGCAGAATACTAATCAAGTCCGAGTTTCTTTGTACAGATTATGTCTTTTAATCCAAATCAAAACCACCTTAGCATTTCTTAAAACTGCAGTTTTATAACAGTATGCAGACCTGATGGTGAGTAGGCTGCCTGCAAAGAAGAGATCAGGTGCCAGTTAATTCATTAGATCTTTCAGGGTTCAGCTAAAGACCCCAAAAGTATTCCTTTCTGTAACTCTTACTGCTGTTTTAACACTTTTGTATCTGTCTTGGTTTCCAGGTGTTTGGATTTTCATTTTAAATATATGATTTCTTCTACAGGAGTACTTTTTTGATCCTGAGGTTCTAACAGAAGGAGAATTGGCACCAAATGACAGATGTTGCAGAACTTGTGGTAAAATTGGCCATTTCATGAAAGATTGTCCCATGAGACGAAAGTGAGTATGGTATTGGCATCTGTGTGTAACTTTTTACCTTAGGTTTGTTTAGGAAAGATAAGGAAAGTAATGCTGAACAAAACGTGTACCTGCTGCAGATTATTTGCTAACCTGAATTAAAATGTATCAGTACCTCTTTTGGCAGTGGTGGATAGTGTTGCTGCAGAACTGTTAAAGTATCAATATTGGCTCTCCACTTTGTTATATAGGAAAGGAGTAGTCACAGAGAATCTAAATATGCCGTAGAGCTGAATAACTGTGTGCTGTGAAAAGTACACAGTGGATATATTCTGTATTTTTATTTATTTAATAGCTTCTGCTACCAGAATTTTGCTGCTCCTAGCAAGGCATGATTTTGTCAATTTCACAGAATCATGCAATTCCTATCCAAAAGCAAGGCAAGACTGTCACAGCATTACTTTTCATAAGCACACATGTATGAGAACAATGTCCTGTTTTACATCCAAGAGAATGCTTCCTGTCCCTGAGTAGCCAAGTCCAATATTAAACTACTCTCTTCTGGCAACAGATGAATGGCTAAATGGCTGTTCTTCCTCTTGTGAAATGCCTAAACCTAAAACTCACTTTAATTTTTATTTTAGTTAAGACAAAGCTCTTTAAAGACTTCATGTCTAGAAAACTATGAAATCTTAAAAACCTTTATGCTCACGTGTAAGGTGGATGGAAAAATCTAACCATTGTTTAGAATCTGTTTATGTTAAAAGCTGTCATTAGAAATCATTTGCACTTTCCTGTAACTAAGTTTAAAAAAAAGCTACTAACATCATGTTGGTTGAAGTGGCTGTTCCACTACATGTTAGAGACTTGTGAACTTACATTGTTGATGCTGTTAATTTGGTAATTTGCTCCGCTTTAGCAATTGCAAGCACAGTAGCTGATGAGTGTTTGAAATTAAAGAATGCTGAAGGTGGTGTGAAAGTCTCCTCAACATCCAAACTGCTGTCTTAGATCTATGGATTTTTAATCTTGCATTCTGAAGTGAAACACCAATTCATTGCACATACTCAGCTACATTCTATACAACATTAGAGGAAAAGTAAATGGGATTGTGCATCTAAGAACAGAAATGCCCTGTGGGGTAAAACCACTGATACATTTGAATGCTCTGTTCAGCCATTTTTGCAAAAGGGAGTGCTGTCTGTGGAGGGAAAAATAGTTGTTTTCTGTAGTCTCTTCTCATGCATTCCCTCAGCATCTGGAGTTGCTGTATAATAGATGTTAGAGCACATACCTGTCCTGCTCTGCTAATGCTCATTTGTGGACTGGACTTGTTCATGATTTTGTCCTTTTAGTTTTGGTTGGTTTTTTTTTTCCTGAGCCTGATTCTCTTGGTGTCCTTAGCAGTCTTCTATGGGGACCAGTTCTCTAAGTGCTCTGACTGATCTGTAAAACAGTGCTTTCCTGTATCTGTATTCTAAGATAATCTTAATAATCCAAGAACTTGCTGAGTGTGCATTTAAATCCATTTGCCTGTGTCCCTAACAAAGTTGTTAAATAATATTGGTCACAATACAGACCCCTGAAGAACACCACTCATCACTAGTGTTGACACAGACATCAACACATTGACCACAACGCTTGAAGTGAAACTATCCAGCCAATTACATATCCACTGAGTGGTCCACCTATCAAATCCATCTTTCCATTTTATAGACAAGGATTTTGTGTAAGACAGTGTCAAATGCTTTGCAGAAGTCCAGGTACATGTTATCAGTCACTTTCTTTGCCCACCATTTCTGTAACCCTTATTTATAGAAAGCTACCAGATTTGTGAGGCATGATTTGCTCTTAGCAAAGGCATGTTGGCTGTCACCAGTTGCCTCTTTGTTTTCATGTGCCCTAGCATAGTTTTCAGGAGGATCTGCTCCATGGTCTTACCAGGCACAGGTGAGACTGACCAGCCTGTAGTTCCCCAGGCCTTCCTTTTAGGTCTTTTTTAAAAAAAAAAGCTCACCTTGAAGCTCATGCCATTCTTTTGCCTTTCATTCAGTTTTGTGAAGTATTTCCCAAGTTTCTAGCCATTAGCAATACATCCAACTTGCCAAAGGAGCCTGGTATCACCTTCAGATTTGGAGATTTTACTCCTGTCTCCTTCTCTAGTCATGTATGACATTGTTAGATGAAACAAGCCTGATAGAGGTAGATCGTCACTACTAGACCTTTAAGTCACATAGAATGTTAGAAGCTTCTCAACAGAAGAGACTTCTAGAGTGAGTATGCAGTTTCAGAAGGAAAGAACTGAGTTCTGGTTGAGTTGTACAAATAGAAAAAAACTCAGAACTGTAGCCCTATTTTTTTGTACTTCTTTAGCATTTTGCTTGGTGTTTCTTCTCTTCTATTGTATGCAACTTGAGCAGCCAGATTTTCAGTTGTTCTTGTATTTTTTGAGTTACCATTATTAGGATTTAGGACTGTATTATCATCGAATTGTAAAGTTAAATACATGTAACATCATGAGTGATGAAGTGGAGCACTGTTTGGTGGAAGAGTCAAAGGAAAAGTATGGCAATTCACTTTATTTATCCCGCTGCAGAATTATTTTGTCTAAGGACAGCACATGCATTTTCTGTTTGGTTTTTTTTATTGAGTCTGTGTGTGAATGTTAGGAGTCTGAATTCTGCAGCACTTTCTGCTCCTGCAGACTAAGACGGCGTCGTGATTATGAAGGTACACAAAGGTATGGAGAAATCAAGGAGAAAAAAAGCAAAGAGGACAAAGAAATGCAGAATAAACCAACAGAAAAGGAGAACTTAATCAAGGAGGGAAAGTTGCACCTATGTACACCTCAGAAGAGGAAACTAGCAAGGGTAATAGTGGAAACTGGGAGAGAGAAGACTGCCAGGCAATCAGCAGAGAAATGGAAGCGCCCGGAAGACAGAGATGTAAGACAAAAGGGTTGTTTTATCTGTGGAAGAGAAGGTCATATTAAAAAGGAATGCCCACAATATAAAGGAGTTGCAGGTATGAAACTGGTCAAGCTGAGTAGTTAAAATAGCACTTATGGGGTTTTTTTCTATTTTTAACATGGTTGACTAACAGATAAGGTTTTTGCATCATGTAAATGTGGGGGGTTTTTTAATGTAGTCACATTTAACTATTTTCCCTTCGTCCTCACCTTCCTTTCAGAAATGTGCTGTATCCTGGGAGATTTGGCTGGTTTCTCTTAGCAGATAAGATAGTTGTAATAAAAAGAGTATGAGTATCAAATATGTTGAAATTGCTTTCATTGTTACCACAATATATGAGTTTTCCAACATTTCAAATTACTGGAAGCTTCTCTTCCAGTTCATCATAATTGCAACAGAAGCTAGTGTTACAGCTCTTCACATTATCTAAACCGGAATGATTCTATACAATCCTGAAATCAATATGAAAAGTGTACAGGTTTGCTCAGATTGAGTTTTGTGAATAAAATAAAATAATGTTTTTGATTCAGCAGTTGAAGGATACAGAAGTTTGTCTTATAGATCCTGACTGACAGACCTGAATGAAACACTGCTAAGCAAAAGTATATAATCATCTAAGTAATCTTTCAAATATGATGGATCACTCATCATTTGTGTTGTGAAGGAATACCTTTTTAAGATAAAACTGAGACTTAAGACAGTAGGTGGTATTTGTAATTAGCTTCCAAAGGAGCAAAGTTTCCCTGTAGGTAAACCTCAGTGCACTTAAATTCAGGCAGGAAAAAATTTGTTTTACAAATTAGTCATAACTTGACCTCTTAAAGGAACAGATTGGAATCTTTATATAAACATAGTTTTCAAACCAGCTTTTCTCTACTTGCAGAAATATCCTGTCTGCCTTAGATCAGGAAACTCTTCATAGTCAGATGCATTTAGTGGAAGAGAGCATAAGACTGTGTTAAAATACTGGAAGAGGGAGGAAAATGGTGCAAGTATATTCAAAATTGTGAATATATTTAGAAGTATTCTTACTTTGATAGACTACTAGAAGTACTGGAGGGACAGAAGAGTTGATTAAAAATTGAAACTGTGCTTTATTCAGCTTCTGACCTTTTGAAGGTGTATGTCAAGTCTAAATTTAACTTTTGAGTTTGTTCATCTTTGACCTTGTCTCACTAAATTCTCTTCCAGCCGTTCTGTTTGCTGTGTTACTGAGTCTCCTAAGGTGGAGGGGAATATGCCTGACTGTTTCATAGTGAACCACATTTAGCATTCATCACAGGAGAACTATACTTAGGCTGTACAGTATATAGTACATTCTGCAATAGGTGTTTTATCTATTATTTGTATTTTGGGAATCAATATGTTTCAATTTGAAAGAATTGCTGTAGGTTGGGCTTTGTCTTTTATTGCTTACTTAGTGCCTCAAGTGTTCTCCATAGCTGATTAAAGTACTACAAACAAATGGATCAGAGTTCAGACTTCCCTCTTTCCAATGCTGCATTTTGTGACACTATGGACACTTCACTTGCCACCTTACCTTCATTCATTCTAAGCTTCTTGTCTCCTACTGATTCTGGAGGAGAATACAAAGATTAATTTATTGTAGGTTCCTAGCTTAAATGTATGTCTCCACATTATGTGAGTTTTCCATGTTATAAAATTGAGGAAAATAACAATATCCCACAGTCTACATTTTCTGATTCTAGATAGAAAATATTTTGGTGTTTTTCTGTTTTATGATAAGTGAAATGGAAACTAATTTCCAATTAGCAACTCCTTCTTACAATTTTTTTCAGATGGCTCAAAGCCAGAAGTGTTGTGCGGGTCCCCTTCTTTACCCACTGCTGTCAAACATGCTGGTAGATTAAATCAGGTAAACACTTAGTTCCACTTTGGTTTCATCTTTTACTTCTTATATATTTTAAAGCCCATATAAAGTAATTAAGAGAAGCTTTACCTAAGCTTTCAAGGAAAAACTTATATGTTGTGAAATTAAATACTTCAGTTTTGTTGGTTTATTGATATGTGTATGTGTTTTATAGGGAGTGCTTATGCATGAAGAAAAAAAGAAACAAAAAGGAAAAGTATTTTTAAGTCCCCAGTCAGGTTTGTATATCCTCATTTCAATTCAGAAACTATGTGTAAAAGCCTGGCCAGCAGGGTATGGGAGGGGATTCTGCCGCTGTGCTCTGGTGAGACCCCACCTGGAACCCTGCATCCAACTGTGGGGTTTCCAGCACAGGAAGGACATGGAACTGTTGGAGCCAGTTCAGAAGAGAGTCACCAAAATGGTTAGAGGGATGAAGCACTTCTGCTATGGAGAGGCTGAGAGGGTAGGGGTTGTTCAGCCTAGAGAAAAGGAAGACTATTGCAGCCTTTCAGTTGTAAAAAGGGGCCTTTAAGAAAAGTGGGAACAAACTTTTTAGCAGGGACTGCAAATTGCAATAGTAAGGGGCAATGTTTTAAATCAGAAAGAGGGTCAATTTACCTTAGACTAAAGAAAGAAGTTTTTTACAACAAGGATGGTGAAACACAGGCACAGATTGCCAGAGAGGTGGTGGATGCTTCACCCCTGAAAACATCCAAGGTCAGGTTTCATGGGGCTCTGAGCAACTTTATCTAGTTGAAAATGTCCCTACCCACAGCAGGAGAGTTGGACTAAACGACCTTTAACCCAAAGCATTCTATAATTGTATGATTCTTCATCAGGTCTTATAGAAACTCTAGCTAATTTGCTGAACACAGTGGCAGCTTGAACAGGCTGAAGCCCCCTATTTTTTAATCTGGAGAAGTGTATAAATTTTGAGTTTTGTATTTGAAGCAAAACTTGAGCATAACAATTCTGTGCCTTTATATCGTTGACTCTGGTGGATTTATTTTGCAGCAAGCTATGATGCAGTTGTATCAATCTCTCCTGTTTCAGCTTATATGGGATTGGTTCTCTGATTTTTCAGGGATAAAACATGGAATGCTTTCCTGTGAGGATTTCGTGCAGTAATTGTCTAGAATTATACAAGATAAACTAATTTGGACATTATCAAACCACAACCTTGGTTGTTAAAATGCAAACAAGTTAAAAATTGCATTTGGAAGTAGCAGTGAGATTGTATTATAAAGGCCTTTATGTACTCTTTCTGAATCAGAAATGTTTTGTTTTAAATGCGTGATTAACAATGTAGCTTTCTTACTGCAATTTCACACACTTATTAGCAAGTACAGTGAAGATTTTAAGAACGGCTGCTTTTGTTTTAATTACAATTTCTAGTACACCTCTGCAAACCTTTCAGCACCGTGGGTATATAATACACTAATCTCTCTGCAGTTGGATGGGGACTTAATTAGTTTTCTGAAGTTTGTGGAGACTTCTCTGCAATTAAGTATCTCTAGATTATGGGTTTTGTTGGGAAGACACATTGGATTTTTTTGTCTTTGCTGGAAGGCTTTTTCAAATCTAAGCTTGGGGATTTTGTAACCCAGAGTGGTTTGTCATTAGGTGTTTAGTTCAAGAAGATGTTAGTTCTCAATTTTGTATCTAATTATTTCCTACTGTCCTTTAGCAGGTAATGATCTTAAGTTGAACTGTGTGTCCTTTCATTGTAGTTTGACTTGACAGTAATTTCCTTTTGTCTTTTTGTTTCAGTTTGTTTATGTCTTTCTGGGTTTTTGTGGGGGTTTTTTGTTTTCTTTTGTTTTGTTTTTGTTTGGTTTTGTTCTTTAAAAACCAGCAAATAACACCTTTAAAGCATTATGCTTTTTTTCTCCCAATTTAGGCAGCCTTTCCAATAAATACATGACTCAGGGAAAAGCCTCACAGAAGAGGACCCAGCAAGAATCATGAGGGATATTAAGCACTGATAAATTGCAACACAGGCCCATCATTCACTTAAAAGAAATGTCTTTGGCTAAAGCCTCTGAATTCACAGGACAGCAGCATAGACAACCTTCAGCTTAAGTTCAATGAAATATGGGTGTTTTCTTTTAGATTGCTAGTACAAGCAACTGTGGATATTAATACAGACCCCTGCTCTTTATAATAGATTGTTTGAGCATTTTAATAGAAAGCCATGATGTTTTGTATTTGTTTACTAGGTAATGAATTTAGAAAAGGGCAGGTACTAAAAATGAACTGTTTTTAGGGTTTTGTTGTTCCACCTGACCATTTTAAACTGCACTAAAACTATGTGCTAGCCAAATAAATTATATTTTCTTCAAAAATGAATCTTTTGAAGGAGCAAATGATATTTATTAATGTTGATTGTTTACTGAATCCTTGTGTAAGTGTTTGAGATGTTTGTAGACTGCTATATTCTTTTTTATTTCTCCAGAAAACTAAAGATAGACACTAGTCATCATATGTTAAACAATCTCTGGACAAGCAGTGCCACTGAGGTTTTGTGGGGTTGTTTTCTGTTCTGTGATTTTATGGGAGTTTATTTGCTGCTGTGCTCGTGTTCAAGAAAGAAAGAAAGATTAGGTAACAGGTCAGTCCTGTTTTGTTGCTGCTAAGAATCTTTTTCAAGACCTTGGGGATACAGTCAAAAATGCTTTAAGAAATAGAGGTATTATATTTGGCAACTGGGGAAAAATACATGTCTGTTTTCATAGAATATGAAGAGAATCCTTGTACCAGTCAGGAATTTACATTCATTAGTAGTACGAACTTGAGTTTTACTTGAAGTCCTTCCAGAGGTGGTAATGTACCATCTTACCTTGTTCAGAGGAGAAATAGTTATGTGTTAAAATTGAAACCACTGTTAATTTATGAATCTGAAATAAATTTTAAAAAAAAGTGAAAATCAGACTTAAGTTTCTCTTTTTTTTCCTGAGGTTGTAGTTTTCAATATTCCTGACAGAAATGTAGAATTAATGCTAATTTACTATAATTATCTAGACTTAGAACCATCGTGTTCAATTTTTTTCCCCTACCTATTTTTATAGAAGTTGAAAGCTAGAATTGCCAAAGGGGTCTTAGGGAACTAGCATCCTAAGTCTTGTTTTGGTTTTCACCCATCTGAAGCCAGCTATCTATGAACTTTTAGATGTGTTGCTTTCACAAATAATTTCTTCTGAGTTCTTTCCTAAACACATTTTCAAGCATATTACCTTTGTGCTTTATTTAGTTTTCTGTTCAGAGTTACATCCAATTTTTCTGGTGGGATTGAAGTATATAAACCTCTTCTGAACCAGGTGCATACTCTGTCCTTCTTAATGATAGGGAGGGACAGGCCGTTGTTTATTTATACTGCTTTTTTTATTGGAAAAAAGTGCTATCATCATATTTCACAGGAATTTGAAATGATTTTGATGTCTGTGTTTCCAAAGCTGGAATATGTTTTATGCTGTGAACAGTAGGTTATCAATGCTGAGAAATTTAGAAATATAAAGGTTTTTCAGGTTTGCAACACAGTTAACTGTCTTAAACAGGTAAGTCAATGTCATTTAGCTGTTTAACTGCACAGCAGCTGAAAACCAAGGGAGATAAAGGAAGATTTCCTGCTGATGAATCAGCAGCTGTGGTGGAATCACTCTCCTTAGGCTGACACATTATGTATTCTGAGATACCCACCCCCAACGTACAACCACTCCTCACAGGGTAAGCTGTATGACTACAGCCACTGAAGCTCCATCTAAACATAAGAAAATAGTACAAAAGTGAATTCAGAAGCGTGAGAAGTTAGGAAAGACTCCATTGTAAATTCTGGAATCAGTTGACACAACCTCTCTTTGCCCCTGTGGGGTCAACTGTGGAATAAGAACAGTGTTCTGTGAATGGTAAATTATTGTCTTGAGCTGACTTTTGTTAGGGATTTGAGGTTTTTAGTACAGTGCTTTGAATTAAAATATGTTTTTGCAGTCAGCTACCATCACCGGCAATCCTTGAACCTTAAAATGTCAGTTTTCTAGGCTGTATCCAAAGCAGCAGGACCAGGGAGGGGATTCTGTCTCTCCTGCTTGCCTCTTGTGAGACACCACTTGGAACATTGCATCCAGCTCTGGGGCCTCCAGCTTAAGAAAGATATGGAATTGTTCAAGTGTGTGGCCTTCTCTGCACTAAGCTGATAAGAGGACTGCAGCCACCTCCCTTATGAAGACAGGCTCAGAAGGTTGGGGCTCTTCAGCTTGAAGAAGAGAAAGTTGACTGGAGATCTCATGGCAACCTTCCCGTATCTGCAGGGGGCCTTCAGGGAAGCTGGAGACTTCGTCTGGAACAGTAGTGATAAGACAAGGGGGTGATTTAAATAAGGTATTGGAAGACATTTGTTACTGTGAGGCGGGTGAGGCACTGGTTATGGGTTGCCTAGGGAAGCTCTGGATAAGGCCTTGACCAACCTAGTCTAGTGGGTGGTGTCCCTGCCCACGGCAAAAGGGTTGGGACTAGATGATCTTTAAGCTCTATTGCAACCCCCCAGCATTCTAAATTAATAAAGGTTGTTATTCCGTAACCTGTTAACTTGGACCTTCAACGGCGCTGACAGACTAATCAATCATTAAAGGCTTTCAGGAAAAACCTCCCCTTTCCACGTGACGCTGGGCGGCTGTTTTGCCGCGGCCTCCGCCAGGGCGGCTGAAGGGCAGGGCGTCCGGGCTGTCTTTGCCGCTTATCTGGGCGCGCAGCCCCGCTGCCTGCGCTGCCCCGCCCTCGCGGAGCCGTAGCGGGAGCGGGACCGGGTCCCGCTCCGGGGGTGGAGCCGCCGCCGCCCGTCCCCGCCCGCGGCCCGTGCGCGGTGGCGTCACAGCGCGCGGGCGGCGCTGCCCTGGCCGAGGGCGCTGGGCCATGGCCTCGTCCGTGGTGCGCGCCACGGTGCGCGCCGTCAGCAAGCGCAGGATCCAGGCGACCCGCGCCGCCCTCACGCTGGTCAGTGCCGCGGGCGGGCAGCGGGCGGGACGCGGGGGCCGCGGCACCTCGCGGGTGCGGGAGCTGCGCCACGGGCAGTGAGGCGGCCCCTGGCGACAGCGGGGCGGACGCAAGGACGGGGACATGCCGACGTCGGTCGCCCCAGCGGGGCGGCTGCGGCGGGCGGGTTGCAGCGGGCTCTTCTTCCCCGTGCCGAGCTGAGAGGCGGGCGGTGGCTCCTGCTCCGCGGCGGTCCCGCTGAGAGGAGGCCCCGCGCTCCGCTGTTCCCTCTGCGGAACCGCGGGGTTCCGGGGCAGCACCCGTGCGGCCCCTGCGAGCGCGGGGCCTTGTCGCATAGGCAGCCCAAAAAAAGTATTTGATTAAATTTTTTGGAAAAGGGTAATGCGTTACCTACCGAGGCTGACGCGTAAGATCTTTCCAAGAAGGCTTTACATCCTGTTGTTAATAATAAAGTGCGTGCATTCTCCAGCGGCCGTGCTGGAGAGGCCAAACATGAAAACATGGTGTTTGGTGGTAGGTTGGACTCGGTGATCTCAGAGGTCTTTTCCAATCTCTGATTCTGAGAGCACTGCAGAGAAAAGTACAGCCATGTCCCCGCAGGAACAGGGGCAGATCGAGTGCACAGAGCTCAGTCGTTTGTTAGAGCGGGTAATTCCTGCTCAGTGGTGGGTCTCTAACAACAAGAGTGGTAGTGGTAATTAGAAAGGATTTTCTGCTGCGAGTCTACTTGAAGTTTGCTTTGTTTAATTCGGCTCATGGTAAGAACGTCACATTACTAATGCTTTTCTCAGTGTCTTAGAAACTTGTGGGAATGTAATGGCAATTTTGACGTTTGCATTTTGTTCTTGCATTCCTGCATCAACTAGATCTGCATGAATGGTGAATTTTATCTGTTGTTAAGTCACAGGTTCCCTTAAGGTTAATGGGGAGAGAGATGTAGGCTGTAAGCCCCTCTATATCTAAATGATTTTTGTCTGCAATGGGTATGTGACAAAAGTTTTACAAGAAAGAGCTACTTGATTGAATTATGATAGTGATTTTGGAGGAAAAAGTTGCAAAGAAACAACATGGATCTTGACAGGCCTGAGAGGTGGACTGATACAAACTTCATAAAGTTTGGCAAAGTGAAATGCAAGGTCCTACACCTAGGTTGGGGCAATCCCAGGCACACCAACAGGTTAGGTGGAGAATGGATTGAGAGCAGCCACATCAAGAAGGATTTGGGTGTGATGGTTGATAAGGGGCTGAACATTTTCCAGCCCAGAAAGCCACATGTATCCTGGGCTGCAGCCAAAGCAATGTGGGCAGCAGGGCCAGGGAGGGATTCTGCCCCTCTGCTCTGCTGAGAGCCCTCCTGGAACCCTGCATCCAGCTCTGGGGCCTCCAACATAGGAAGGAGGAAGTGGAGCAAGTCCACAGGAGGCCACAAAGGTGGTAAGAGGACTGCAGCCACCTGCATAAACCTCATTTATGAAGACAGGTTGAGAAGGTTGCCTGGAGACCTAATAGCAACCTTCCAGTATCTGCAGGAGGCCTACAGGGAAGCTGGAGAAGGACTTTTCATCAGGAACTGCAGTGATAGGACAAGGGGGAGATTTAAATGAGGTATTAGGAAGAGCGAGGTGTGACACTGGAATGGGTTGCCCAGGGAAGTTCTGAATGTGTTTAAGCCCAGTTTGGGCTTGAACCAACCTGGCCTATGTCCAAGGCCTTGACCAATGTGGCCTACTGTCCCTGCTATGGCAGGGGTGTTGGACCTAGATTAAGGTTCTCTTCCAACCCAAGCCATTCTGATATTCTAACAGCCAAAACCCCCTCTGCTAAGGATTAAGGATTGAATTTTTGAGGTATGTCTTTGCTGGCAGTGCGGGTGAGAAGAGGTGGTGTGCTCTGTGTCAGTTAGGTTGAGCAGACATCTGTTTTACAGCAGTGTGTATCTTACAGGCATCAGCTTTAATACATGGAAGCACTCATTGCAAATATACAAATAAGCAACAAAAAGAATCAAATTTATATGTATTCTTTTGTCTTTCAGACCCCTTCTGCTGTCCAGAAGATAAAAGAGCTTCTGAAAGATAAACCTGACCATGTAAGTGTAGATAAAATCAGTCTGTCGGGTATGCTAAGGTATTAGCACAGCTCATGATTGCAAAGCATTTCTGGCTAGCTTAGAAGTTTGAACTGAACACCAATGTGTTTGTTAGCGATGTTGACATATTTTTTTGGTGAGGAATGCATAAGCTTATTTGTATATCCAGCTTTGTTTTGTTATAAAATGAAATGCAGGAAATAACTGACTGTAATGACAATTCACTGTGCAGTTACTGTTGAGATTAATGAAGTTGGAAAAACTTTAAGCTTCAGATATTTTTGAGCTAGATTTTAATGAAACCCTTTAGTATGGCATAGTAATGATTTCTAATAGGGAGAGAGCTCTTCAGCTGTTATTATTTAAGTTCTTGTAGGAATTTTCATTGTGAAATATGCAGCAATAAAGTTATATTCCTATGCATTGGAGAATATCTAATTCTTAGGAAACTTGCCAGACAATGTGTCTTTTTAAGTAACCAGTGTTTCACCAAATGATGAGTTTGTCATCTTTTCTTCTTGAGGGAAAGACACACAGAGGGTTCTTTTATAATCATTGTAAAAACAAGCATTAGCTTTTTTTTTTTACAGTAAGTATTGTTCCAAGAAGAATATTTCTTTATTAACCAAGGCCATTGTTTGTTTTGTTTCCTGCATGTCTGCAACTAACTAGACTTATTTGTTCTAATGTTTTAAACCATCCTAAGGAAGCCCTGGGCCTACACTTTATATGGTCAGTTGTTTCCTGGCTTTACATGGTGTTTGCATTTTCCAGCCCATTATTTGTAGCAGTTCCTGTAGAGAAAGGTATTTTGTCTGAAAGGATCCGATGCAGTTTGTCTTGAGAGCCCATTTAATGAAAGGTGTTACATTTTGATACATTTTTATCACGACATATGGACACAGATAATGAAGTGTGGCTCTTCAGTTATGAAGCACTGGTGCGTAGAAGGTGATATGGATACTTAAAGATTCTTACACACAAATGGTTTTCTACTTTGTTAAAACTTCTTTGTTTTCTCCTTAAGTGGATGCTCTTCTTGTCCGACTTGTTGAATGGTGTGAATGTTACAAACGTCGGCTAAGTTGGTTTTTAAGGCCTGTTAAACCAGTACACATATACATACATTGATTTAGGGAAGGGTTTGCTTCCTGGCAATAGAGGTAATGAAAAATCAATGCATGTTTTTCAGAACTTTGGTTTAAAGTAAGTTTTTTGATGATGTCATTACTAGAGTTCTGTGATAATCTAGTAACTGCCCTTATTTTGGCCTCACAGCTTCATAATTATGTTACTGTCATATGACCTGAATTAGCATCTGAGTAAACTGTAATTTGAAGTCTCAAAATACGTGTCTTTGAAATCTGTCTTTTTGAGACCTGGTTCATATAGGTGTGCCCATGGATCATTAATTACTTCAAAAATTGAACATACTGGAAGGCATGATCCGCTCCAGCAAGGATCAGATGGGTTTTTTATCTTTGCAGTCAAATTTATAAAAGAAAAAAAGAAAAAGTTATCTCTTATCTGTTTACAGTAATTCACTTTTGCATTTAGGCAGTGGAGAAAAATAAGTGTCAGCACCTCATTGTTCTGCATACTTCTTAACTTGATGCTCTGAATAGGTTTTAAAACGGAAGTCATGCATGTGGTGATGTTTTTTGTTATTTCTTTTTATTTAGGTAGGTGTGAAAGTAGGTGTTCGTACAAGGGGATGCAATGGACTTTCTTACACTTTAGAATATACAAAATCAAAAGGAGACTCTGATGAAGAAGTAGTTCAAGATGGTGAGTTTCTGGTGCAGCAGCACAAATTTCTGATGGGGGTGGTATAAAACCTGGTAATTTTGAGAGAAGAAATCTATGTTGTCAAAGTTTTGTATCTTATTGGGTTTACAGACTTCAAGAAGGGTGTGGAATGGTTACTGTCTGCTATGCGTGGGAACTGTGTACTCAAGCTGAGTTTTGTTGCCATGTTCTACAGCTTATTTCCCTCAGCATCATTTTTTTGTCCCCTGTCAAAAAAGCAGACATTCATGTGCTCACATAAATAACAGTTCCAGACTTCTTCCAGACTTCTATTGGTAGAAAGAAAACAGTTATTGAACTGCCCCACATTAGGCCAGGGAAACCAAGTTGTACTGATAGTCTTTATACTTAGCTGCTTCTTTTTTATTACTGGTCAAAAGAGAATTTCAAAGTGAATGGCGGTTTTGCTTTTTGTAATTTCTGGTTTTCTGTTCTTTTCAAGGGGTTAGAGTGTTTATTGAAAAGAAGGCACAGCTGACACTTCTAGGAACTGAAATGGACTATGTAGAAGACAAACTGTCCAGTGAATTTGTCTTCAATAATCCAAACATCAAAGGAACGTGTGGCTGTGGAGAAAGCTTTAACATCTAAAATCTCAGGATTACTTCTTTGACTTTCAGCAGCCCAAAACGCTTACTATTATGACTTTCAGAAGCAAATGCATTTTCTTCAGGTTTGTTGGCTGCGTAAAGTGGGGATACTATTAAGAAAAATAAAGTTACATATTTGAAAATGTAAGCTGTGTGTTAAATTCCGCCCTGATGTAGTTACACTGTAATTTCTGATGAATTGGGATCTAAAAGGTAAGAACAGTAAGTGCTGCAGTAACAGCTCTGTACTTCCACTTGCCAAGGAAATAAAATTTCACTGTTCTTTTCCTCTGTCATTTGCTTTGTCAATCCTACCCATACTTCCCCATTCAAAACCCATTTGAAAGAATACATTATGTTCTGCTTTGATTTGGGGAAAACAAACAAACCAATGGACAAAAAATCATTTCTGTGTATTTTTATCAAGATTCATATATACAAGCGCATAGTCCTTGCTTACTTTGTACTTTTCCAATGCTTTCATCTTTTTACAAGTGCATTTTCTGGTGGTTTATTTTCCCTTAAATTCAGGGAAATAAAAATGTTGTTCCTGTATTAATATAGTGGTAAGCTATGGTAGCGCCTGTTGTAGAAATGCTTGGGAGAGGGCTAGCCTAATTTTGATTATTTTCCTTTCTGTGTTCAAGGCATAGTCCCTGCTGTACTTGGTCATTTTCAAAGCATGAAGTATCTGGGTACTGGAGGGCTAAAAAGTGATACGCAGGCCTTGTTTTTCACATTTCAGTTTTTTATCTTGCCTCAGTTAATTTGCAAAGGTGGTAAAACTGCTTCCACATTCTTATTCCCCATGTTCACAGAATGTGCTGTGTTTGCACCAAAATCTATGAAAACTTATTGAGAGACAAATCTCAGATTTCTTACAACTTTTTTTTTCTGTAATCATGCATGCTACTAGTTTTGCTAGAGTTTGAACTCTTTTTCATAACTCTTAAGTTGTAGAATTTTTTCGCCAAAGTTTGTGGTACCCTGTGTTTAACTCCTGTCTTGGATTTAACTTGATAACAGGAGAAAAATAATTTTTAATTAGAAAAACCCCTTAGCATTTCATATTACTTTTAAATTAATCTAGGCAGTAATTAAAATACTGTAAGAAGCCTTTTTTTTCTTTGGAATTTAACTTAATCAGAATTTTGGTTTTGTAAACAAGTGTCTTTTAAGCTTATACAGTCTGCAGCAGTTCTTCACTGGTGCTGATACAGAAGTGTAAAAGTCTCTCCAGACCTTCCC
Source organism: Emberiza elegans (assembly GCA_024865655.1). Taxonomy (NCBI): domain Eukaryota; kingdom Metazoa; phylum Chordata; class Aves; order Passeriformes; family Fringillidae; genus Emberiza; species Emberiza elegans. The sequence goes on along the minus strand of JALJVW010001283.1, from coordinate 23,914,762 downwards.
AGTCTGGTATGAGATAGAAACTGTACCACCCTTTTATTTCCTCATTGTCCAGAGATGACATTGTGCAGCTCAGGTGCTCACTTGTGCAGAGCAGAAGGTAACATATCTGCTTGAGCAACAGATTTGTACAGCTGGTGAAAATAAAAAAGAGGGGGACAGCAGGAGTGTTGTAGGTGTTGAGATGGGAATGATGTGAGAGCATTAAGTCTGCATGTTGAAAATCCAGAGGTCATCTTAGTGTGGACAGTTGTACCCCACATACCTGTCACCAACTGCTGTAGCTGTAGGATTGCACCTACATTTTGGTTCTTCCGTCTGCACCTTTTCCCAGAGCAAAGGGAAGAATAAAAATGAAAAAATAAAAAAATTACGCTTCATATGCTTTATGTAGTGCACAGGAACAGAAGATCAGAATTACTTACAATCTAATAGTAAATACTTGAATTTTAGTTGAATATCACCTTTTGATGTAAAGACACTATTTCCTTCAACAGTCAGCTGTTGCACACTGTTACTCCATACAGTGATTCAGGAATTAGTGGTAATACACTGGTGAAGTGCTTCTGTGGTGATATAACTCTTTCACTCTTGCCAAACAAAAACATGGAGTTCATGTGACATAGTTGCATTACATTTAAAACTCTAAGCTAAGGGCATTTCTTCAGATTGCATTTCTCTGCTTCTTGCTAGAGATAAGACTTTGAATGTGGTAACACTGGTGGTTGCTAAGAGTGCTGGTACTTACTCATTTAACTTGTTTTGGGGTGGAGAGCATTGGTTTGAGGTTTATTTTAGACCTGTGGCATGTATAGTAGTCCTTTTTGTGTGTTTGTGTATGCCTTCAATGAAAGTTTGCACTTTTGTACTCCCATGAAGTAATCATCTTAAGTTGTCACCTCACTAAGACAACTAATGCACATTATGTTAAACTTCTGCTAAAGTGCTATTTACAGTGCATACAAACTGTATGGTTTTCTTGATTGGTCCATTATAATTTTGTGCAACAATGTATGTAGAGTCCTCAATTACAATAAATATAGCCTGGTAACCATGAAATATTCCTATCTTGAATGATTTTTTAAAGTAATAAAAAAAAGCACTGGGAGAGAGAACATGCTTGTGTGCTGGGGTTACAAAGTAGACACAATGCTATTGTTACCTGACTTAGTATTTCCCCAAAATATTAAACATTTCCAGATATTAACAGCATTGAAATGGCATAGAAATATATGGCAAAAAATTAGTTAACTATGTACACAAGATATGTATGCATCTGGGAGAGTGCACTGTTAATGCACAACCTTCTATTAAAAGTCATTACACACTATTCTCATGGTAAAAATTCTAGCAGACAAGATGAACATATCTTGAAGGCTTTCACATACCAAAACTCTTAATGGTATGATTCAATGTAGGATAATGATTTTGACTGAAGTAACTGCCGACATAAAAGGTTTTTGGAACTGGCTAGGCATTTCCAGGATGGGAGTCAAAGGGTATTCTTCACTGTTCCACTTCAGTGCTGTATCATGGCACTCATATTCTACAGCATACTATGTCCGTGACACGTTTGGGGCTTTCTCTTAGATACAGTCTTTGCACCTCTAAAGGTTCCTTTTGCTGTTAGGTGAAGATTCTGAACAATAGAAGGTGAAGTAATGAATTCTGGAAAAATGTCAGAGGTCGTTGATACAATTGCATATTCATGATTGTAGAGAGAGAGAGGAAATCCTTCATACAGTCAGGAGCCTTTCTGTTGGGAGTTCTCTAAGAAGTTGTGAAAAACCACTTGCTTGCTGAACCAGGTTTGTATCCCTGTTCAAGCAAGTTTTATAGCTCTTTTTGGACAGCTCAGGAAGAATTTGTTTAGGAAAACAATGAGTAGCTCAATATGCAAGTCAACTGGACATGAGGTCATGGAACAAAATTAATAGGAGCTACAAAATAAAAAAGATTCAGGGACTTTTTCACACTAGAGAAACTTTTTAAAAATGTAATTCCTATATGCTGTATGTTGCTTCTATTTGTTTTGTTGAGGATTTTTGTTTTGGTTTGGTTTTTTGGGTTTTTTTTATAATTGTAATTATTATTAGCTCTGTTTCTTTAAATCAGCACCTTCGCTGGTGGAAAAAATCTCCATGTATACCACTTTGTGCTTAACACTGGCTGCCTGGCTGTTTATGACACAAATTTTTTATGATGCTAAAATTTTGCAGTTTCTTCATACAGAAGAATTCCATATTTGTCTGATGTGTCAGACACATATGCCTGATATGTCAGACACCTCGGTCTTCAACCTAAAATAACCCTCAAAAGAGGGCTTAAATTTTAAAATAAAAGCATACTTTGAAATTACTTTTTCTGATGACCCATACAGCTTTTTGTCTGTGAAGTAATCTGCCAGACAGTGAGCATTTTGGGCTGCTGTGCACGTTACTGCCACTTTTAACACCTAAGAGATGTCCTGCTCCAACATGGTTAAGAAAATGTACATACTTAGTGCAATTCCACATGCATTTGGGCTTGAACAGCATTTGAATAGCAAAATTTGTGTGCAATGTCTGGCATTTTTCTTAAAGAGAAGTACAGCAAGGGAAGGTTAACCACTCAGTTTTTGCAGGGTATTTACTCTCCCCTTTTATGCTCCCTTTCAGTGGGCTGTGCCTCAGCCTGTCTGTGCCTTAGCTAGCAGCTGTGCACCCCAAGATCCTCACACGAGAATCCAGGGGTCCCAGACCCTGTCTGTCTAGGGACAGGGTGGAATTCCAAGGGCTAGTTCATGGGAACAGATACCTACTGACACTGGGTGGCAGCAAGTTTCCAGTCCATGCGTTTCAAAAGGCAAATCACCTCTTTCCTCATGTCTGTGTTCCAAGTTTCCTATTGGATTTCCCAAATACCAGAGTACTTCTGCCTATACAGGTGAAAAGCATTGCTCAGCTCTGCTGTTTGTCTTTCTTGCATTTTGTTCTGTGCTTTGTATCTGTTCCTGACACCTGGCAAATGATCACAGAAATCCAAATTGCCAAACCATTTACAAGATGGAAAGAAAGCAGAGGAGCTTTCTGACCAGCTTTTGCTTTTGAAGCATTGCGTTTTTTCACCATTCATCCTCATTTTCACAACTTCCTACTAAGAGATAGGTTGGCATTTGGCTGACTTTAGGTTCTGGACATAAACTCAGCAGAAATATACACACTGTTACAGCTTCCCAAATCTCACTTTCTTCTTCTCAGTGATCCGTTTTATACATGTACACAGTGTTCCAGGCAAACTACATTTTTAAACTACTTTTGGGCAATTTTATTAACCAAGGCATAATGCAGAATTTTTTTCACAGAGCAGTTGACATCTGCAGTCTATTGCAAATATTTTAAGATATGCATATTACATATGCGTTCAAAGGAAATGTACTCATCATTATTGTGGACTGTTTGGGAACATGGTTGTCTCTCTCTTCTGTGATTTATTTTCATACTCAGTCTGTGATTGTTTTTTATACTCCATTTAGATTTTGCAGGTTTTTATCCAAAGAGGATTTGTTTGTGTTGTATGATGATCACTTGCAACCAACCTGCAACTTTTATCAAAACTTTTAGTCTTCAAAAAATTTAAGCAACAACAGAAAAATTCAGAATCATCCAAGTAATATATTTTTTACAGTCCTGCACCATCAATGTGAAGATCTTCCAATATATTTTTCAGGAATTGTCATAATCCCTCACAAATACTAAAAATCAGCAGCAAGGTACGCTGATTTTATGTTATGTTTTATGTTATGGTATGTTTTCTGGAGAAAGCACACTTCTCTCTTCTATGCTGTGCTGTTATCAGTAAGATCTAACAATTGAAATGCTACAGCACGTAACAAACACAGGTTGCTTTCTAATGAGCCTATTATTAGCATCTGTTCACAAATAGATGCTGAAGAGCAGCATGTTGAATCAATAAGAGCAGGAATAAGAATCTCACACAGTTCCATATCTGAAAATGTCGATCAGTTCTCTAAATCAAAGTGAAAAGTACCTGTTGCCAGAGGACATAGAGAGGTTGGTCTGTGAGCGGTTGAAAAAACTTTTATACTTCCTTATGTGTTATTGCCAGTTTCTTTGATCCAAGACAAGTATTTCAGGGGAGAGAGGAGAAAGAAATGTTGTGTGAAATAAAACACTTTAGGAAACAGAAAAGGCTCCCGTAAGCATTCAAGGCTTCAACCATGTCTACATAACACAATTCTGATGGTGAGCAATCTGTACTGATAATTATTTATGGATGTTTCAGAGTACTACAAATTGAATTATTCAGGAACCACAGAATGAAAATTAGAAGAAGGAAAAGTCTGAATTGCAAGAGCCAGCTACTGGATATAGGAATTCATATATAAAACTCTGAAACAATTTGTAAGTAATAGAAGCATGAATATCTGGGATATTAACAAAGATATTTGTCAAAGCAGAAGTAGGCAATCTGCTACATTTATTCACACAAACCAAGATTTTTTCCATAAAATCATGACAAATATTAAAAACATATACAAGGCCTGGAGGCATCTGGGAGAACTTTTACATCCATGTGCATAGAGGTAGTTGATTCCTACAGAAAAAACTTGTTAAAAGCTTATTAGTTGCTCCTGATGTTGAATTCAGTGGGAAACCTATCTTGGCTTTTGTTGTGATCTGGATTACCCTCCACAATTTTCTCCACTTAAAATCATGGCACAGTACACCTATTCTGAAATGTATTAACAGGCTGTTTTTTATGAATCTGCTCTAGCTAATGGCTTGCATATATTGCGACCATTTTGTGCAAAGAGGTTACCATACCAGTGCATCTTTAGTACTACTTGAAAAACAAATGGAGAATCTGAGCCAAAGCAATACTTTCCATGTATCTTCCCTCCTCTCCACCTTCATTTCTACAAAGCACTTCAGGGTTGCATTTGATTTTTTCATGTATTACCCTCTCTCTCTGTGTGTATGCCTGTGTGCATGCATGTCTAAGCAAAACACCATGGCTCTGAGTGGCCTTCCTGCATAGCTTGGGAAAAACTGAACTAATTGTTTTAGCTCTTGGTTTCTCAGATATAGCATTAAATCTTCAATGAACGATTTGGTGGAGGCTGTTGCAATACATTTGGGTAGGAGAGTCATCACGTGAAGACTGCTGTAGCATCCACTTCCTTACATCTCCCAAGGAGTTGACAACTGTTCATGCAGCTTGTTTCGGTTGGTTCTTGCACTGTCTCTGCCTAGATGTTCCTCAGAACAGCAACAAAATCAGTACCTAGATGACAAAGAAGGCTTTAACATGGGGACAGACCGAAACAAGATGAAATAAGATCTGGTTTTTGCTTCAAATAACAGATGCAACTTAGGCAGCATCACTTCAAATCTGTCTTGGACCTGCCAGCAATACACTTTTGTAAGAGCATGCAGTTGTCAAGTGCTGACATCTAGCCATTGGCTTTGTGACTGAGACTGGCAAGATGAGTGCCAAGCACTGATCATGTACTATTTTACATCACGACTTTATAATCAGTAAAAATCACCCCATTCACCCCAGTGAAAGCAGGACTGCTTTTTCTTTTTTTTTTTTCTGCTTTGTTTTTTTTCTTTCTGTTTTTCCTTCTAAGAAATAACAATAACAAACAATGCAGGTATTTATCAAATGTAGATATCTCACTGAAAGTGTTGGGTCCTGAGCACTGGTTTAAATTTCAACATACAGAGGTCAATGTTCTGCCTTCTCACAGTGTACTCCCACTTATTATTGGGAAAATGTTGTATTATGTGTATGTGTTAAAATAATACTTTTTTTTTTGCCAATTTCAGAAATACCTATGTGATTTTCCACAGTCTGAGGAGATTGCAGGAGATTCAATAATTTTTTCTGTTTATCCTTCATATCCTTTTCTGCATTATGAATTTAAATGGAAAATACTGCAGTTCAGCAGAGAAAGCAAATAAAGCTGAAGTGCTGTAGGCAATTTATAAAGTTACCATTATTTGAAATTATTCTTCAGACTGTAGTAGTAGCTGGAAACTGGGTGGGAAGCATGACCTTCTCATACTGTACAAACACAGCAGAATAATATGACTCTCCCAAGTGTTTTAGTGTTCCTCAATGTGGAGCAGCTGGAGGGAAACATAAGCCTTCAGAAAAACAATATGCTTATAATTCCTTGTCTCTGCTGGAACACAGTATAAATAAAATGTCATATGTATTTTTCTGCTCAATGTAATTCCTAGTCCAGAGAGACTAGCTCAGTTCACTGCTGTCTGAGATATCCCTGGGTCAGATGTGGTCCTGAGAGTAGGCATGTTCTACAGTAACCATCCCACTTTAACTAAACAGGTTGTGCCCTGCCCAGAACAAGGAACTTGAGTCTCCCCTTCCTCTTCTCTCATCCTTTCATTTCTCTCTCTTCCTACTTTTTGTATATTCAGTTCCCTCTATGTATTTATCCATTGTCTTCTACCCTCTTTACAGATAACACTTTAGTCTTTTTTTGATCACTTTTCCTCTCAGTCTGCTCTTACTGGTCATGAAGAAGAAGTCCTAGTGTTCAATGCCCAGGGAATAGCCCTTTTCTTTTTTTCAGGAATACATATCCCAGTTGTATTCCTCCTTTATCTTCAATTCTCCTTTAACTCATCCAACTCTCCTGTTTTATGACAGAATTCTCTCAGTCCTGATTACAAAGGAGGTCTCTCTGCCTGATCCACAATACGTCTCCAACTGTTAGCAACAAACACCTTTGGATTTCCTGGTTGCCACAGCTAACCAATTTGTACAGAAGTGTTACCTCAGCAGAGACTCTCTTCTTGCTAGGTACCCAGAAAAAACTTTGGGCTACTGGGAGGTTGATCCACTGCTGGGAGCTTCCTGGTAAAGAGCTTCCTGTGCTCTTTATTTCTCTACACCATGCAAACAAATTATTCCTTGGAGACACATATGGAGACTGTTCAGCACAGTGAAGAAAACAGTTATTTCAGCAAGCATGGTCCTGGCTGGTGTTTATGGAGATAACTGAGAAAAGAATGCTGAGCTGCCTTAGCTGCCATCACTAGCTGTTCTCTCAGAAATCCCACTGGGTGAGAGCTGTGTAGGAACTTCTCCAGAGAATTACTATAAAGCTATAAAGCATTCTTCTCAGATGCATAAGTGGTGGAGTACAAAACAGAGTGAAAACTTCAGCTGGTTCTACTTTGCTCAACTTTAATTGTATCCTCACACAGAGGCTAGCAGCTAGGTGGTGAAGTGTTGCTTTGTGATTTTTTGGTTTGGGTTTTTTTTTCTTTTTTATGATCAGATCTTTCATTCAAAGTTAATGAAAGTCCCCAGGCTTCAGTGAACTTTTGGATTACAACCATGAAGTCTGGAATGGATTCCTTCTGACCTAGGAAAGATAACTCTTCAGTGAGTATTCTGGCTATTTTCTGATAATAGCTGTTCCTGCTTTAGAATTATAGTTTGTAAGGACACATAGCTTGATTTCCAGATATGTGTCCTCCCCAGACAAGAGAAGGAGCTTCCTGCAAAAAAAAATAAACGTACAAAAGAGTTCTAGCTGCAAGACAATTATATACATTTGCTGTAGAGAATACTTATTTTAAAGAAGGAGGTGTTTTATTGCTGCCCTAAGGAAAGACTGTGCCCTAGCTCCTGCAGATTCATGTCTCTCCATTATATTGGTGTAATACTGGAGAGTACTTCCCTTGCAAAGTGATCTAATGAATCATAAAGCAAAAAACCTCTGATTCCTTCTGTACATAAAGACACACTCAAACATGAATCTGACATCTCTTTAGATGGGTCCATACTGCTGGACTAAAATATGTAACCAAATTAAAGCTTGTGTAGATCCTTGAGCAAGTGCTTATAAAACAAAAGAAAACCCGTGCTTGTGTTTCAGTGGTAGCACTCTCATATTTGATCACAGTCTGTAATTTGTAGGAAAGACTTCCTAGTATAAAACAGAGATTGTGTAACTTCCAGGAGATCAGCTTAAGTAGTCTTTATTAATTATGTTTAAAATTCACAGGCAAGCTAAACCACATGAGAGCCTTTGGAGAAGCTCCTGGAGGGAAAACAAATGAGAATTAGGACTCTGACTTGTGTTTTGTATGAATGTTTTCATTCATGTAGTAGTTTTTATAGTAAAGAATTTAATACAAATTATTGTAACATCTTTGCTGAAACTGAGGAACTAAAATTTTGTAGGAGAAATATAATCTATTTTTTCAAATTTTCAGTATCTACTACACTTATTAAGGAGCAATAAGAACTATTACTCCTCACCTCATCTCACCTCAGACATGAGACTTCAACTTTCAGTGATGGTTGTGGTGCTCAATGTTTAATTCTGAGGTGCTTTATTCTACACAGGGTGCTGGAGCTGGCTGAATGCACTCTGCCTGCTCACGGCAGAGGAAACCTTTCTGTCTAATGTGAGTCTGAATTCTGCTATGCAGTAAGATGATTAAAGATGATATCTTAAACCTCTCCCCTCTGTTCCCTCTCCTCCCCCAACTAGCTCCAGTCAGGTTTTCTTTAGCTCTCTGATATTTCAGACTCACAAGTGTGGATTCTCGTGAAACAAATAGAATCTGTAAAAAAAAGGTATGTGGGGAAGGTGGTTTCTGTCCTTTTGTGGCTGCCACTGTCTCTAATCCAACAATGCAGTCACACCAGTTTTATTAGCTTTGTGATCAGTACTGTAACAACTTGAGTTGCTAGAAATGGCTGGGTTTCAGTGGATTGTTTTTTCTCTCATCTGAAGCACAGCTTCACTGTGCAATTACCATGGAGTGAACAGACCAGGCTCTTTTGTGAACTATTTATAAAACATAAAGAAACAGGGGCATTTCTTACATTGGAAAGAAGTGGTCCAACCCCACCAAGAGTTTTTAATCCTCACTGATGTCTTTCTTTATCATTATATTTTAAGAGTAAGGTGTAGCAATGGTGTGATGCACCTGGAGTTTCAGTCTGCACAGAGCAGAGCAATGGAGCCAGTGAAGGGTCTGGAGCACAATCGGATGAGGAGCAGGTGAGGAAATGGTGGTTGTTTAGCCTGGAAAAAAGAAGGCTCAGGGATGACTTTATGACTTTTTACAGCCCCCTGTAAGGAGGGTGTAGCCAAGTGGGGATTGGCCTCTTCTTCCAAGCAGCAAGTGGCAGGATATGAGGAAATAGCCTCAAGCTGCACCAGGCAAGGTTCAGGCTGAACATCAGGAGGAATTTCTACATAAATGAGATTGTTAAGCATTGGAATGGGCTTTTCAGGGAGTTGGTGGAGTCATCATCCCTGGAGATGTACAAGAAATGACTGGACATGGCACTTAGTGCCATGGTCTAGTTGACAAGGTGCTGATCACTCAAAAGTTAGGTGTGATGATCTCAGAGGCTTTTTCCAGCTTAAAAGATTCTGCGATTCTGTGATTTTTATGCAGTAGAATAATTATTTGCCTAGTACAGATTTGCTACAATGTATATCAAATTACAGTATTCAACAATTTATCCTAACATATAACAAATTTCTACTGTTTGTTTGTGTGTGTGCCTGGTTCTAAGGTAAGGTTTGGCTGTGGCAGTGCCTGACAGTGTTCCCATACATTCATGCATGGATTTAGAAATCTGAGTGGGTGGTTCATTGGCTGTCCCCAAGCTCTTGAAAACAGACACTTGGTGACTGAAGCTGTGATCATAAAAAGGGCAGAGTAAGAGAAAGTTTCAAAAAATTTAACAAGGTAATATCATTTTGTTGTTACTGTTTTTGTTGCTGTTATTTTTATTTTCCCACTGTGCAAGTCAACATTTCTGTCCAATTCTTTTAAGCTTGTAAATTTGGGTTTTCTATGATGTGGCTTGATGTTTCTGTTGTGTCATATGTTTGGTGCACATACATACACTGGAAAACTACCAGTTTAGAAGGATTAGAGCCATTGTAAGGAACAAATACCTGCATGGAAGCTCAAATACAGATGCTGCTATCCCAAAGTCACATAGATGAAGTAACACAGCTGGAAATAACATTCAAGAGCTATTAAGTTTAGTCTCTTTATTTGCACCTTGTAAATAAATCATGCATAGTCCCAAAGGAAACACAAATTTTCCTTCTTTTGTATTTTTGATTGTGAAGTCTCTGTGCATTGCTCAAGTAGCATGAGCAGAACTATATGTAAATAACTGTCAGAATTCAACAGTTGTAAATTCTATGTAATGCAGTTGCAAGACTTGACTGTGGTTTCCCAAGGTACTGTAAAGAACAGACTGGGAGGGTGAAGCCTGTTGAAAAAAGCATGAAGAAAAAGTCAAGAGTTGGAGATGTGGCATAAACCACAGCAGATACACTGAAATGTGACAAAGCACAACTGCTTGGCAAGTGCTTCAAATTGCTTCATAGGGTTCATCTAGAGGTGACTGATTCAATTTGAATCAAGACACCTCAAGACAGTCTGGATTTTCCTTTCCATGTCAAATGGCAATCTCCCAGAGAGCAGACACAGAAAAATGTTACAGGTCATTCTTGGAAATCCCTGTTTTCTCTAAAGTTTTGGAGACTTTTTTTTTTCCTGACAAGGTGGTTTTGTTATAAGACAAGATTGTGAAAATTTCCTTCTTTCTGTGATAGCAATGTAATATCAGCAGAATGAGTAGGGCACGGATCATTCTCAGCAGTAAGGCTGAAGGCTTGGAGTACTGCTGAGCAGCCATTGTGGAGAGAGGCAGGGGAAAGTGAGAACCTGTTTGTGCTCTCCCTTTTTCCTGGAGTGTACTGGAACAGGCAAAGATCTGTTTGCAGCAACAGCTTGGGAAATGGTTCTCAAGTCTGTAATTGCTTGTACATGCAGCTGGTACCAGGGTCTTAAAAATCAAATTCACACAATTACAGAAGAGAAACAATCAAGGCAATTAGTTCCTGCTTACTGTTCCTCAGGCAGCAAAAGAAACAGTCTGTACTGAGCTATGCTCCAGTGGATTGTCATAGTCTTAGTTGAAGTATATTATTCCAAACACATTATTTTTAGAACCTTCAAGTCTATAAAGGACTATGGATGTTGTCTCAGAGCCAAGTCTGACTGCACTTCTAAAAGTGGTATCCACAAAGACCTATTCAGGGTAGTGCAGTGGGTGACATGCAGATCTGATGCAGCTCTAGTCTATTTTGGGCCAGCTCTGCTTTTCTGTGCTGCAGAGCTGCTAGCTCATGAAAGGTGCTTGTTTATTGCTGGACTTAAGGCAGTCCATGGCTGTTCAGAGGACTGTGAATTTACTTCAGGAATTATCCTTGGCATGCCATAAACAGGCAAAAGGTTACAGATCCTGTACACATAGTTATGTTTCAAAAGTTGCACAGACTCCTTTTCCGAGATACAGCAGCAGGATTACATCACTGTGCCATGGGTGATAAATTTGCTGTTCCAATAGCCTTTTGCTGTCTGTTTCCTATACAAATTCAATAGTGGGATTAGCACTGCTAGCATTACACTTTCCACTACTTCTACTGTCTGTATAATTAGTCCCCATTAAATAATTTAATCTTCTAGAAACATGATGGAACATAATACTAAACAGTACCTCTTCTCAAGGAAAAATGCAGCCACTGGTGAAGACGACAGGTGCAGATACATGTTAATTTCTGTCATCACAAGGAAGGTAGTAGAAGCAGGAGCAAGGGATTATCTATAACAAAGTTACATCTTCCCAGCTGTCAGAAAACAACAAAGCAATCCAGACAGAACATTATTTAATGTAGAGGTTTGATGAGGTCTTGCCATGGTGGATGCATACTTGCACAACAGTTCTGCTGGCTGCCTCTGGAGTATCAAGAGAGGAGGTACAAAAAAGAGATCCAAAAAAGCATGGGGACCAAAAAAGAACTTGGAGACAGTAATTCTGCAACAATTTATCCATGTATATAGAACCCAAAACGGTTGTTTTCACAGGTTTTAAAAGCAAAGGATCCAAAGCCATATCCCATGGTTCTGACACAAAGTATTTTAGAGGCCTGAGACACCTAGAAAATGAAGCAGCATTAACATCCTTTGTGCAGAGATGACAGTGATATTGCGAGCTATCCAAAAGCTATCATCCTCTTTCTTATCAAAATCTCAATTTTTGAATCAGAGAGTTCTACAAACAAAATAGCAGTAATTTTGTGGTGGTGATGGCATAGACTGGAGTGGGGTTGTCTTGTTTGTTTTGGGTTTTGTTTGTTGGTTTGGTTGTTTTGCTTTGGTTTGCTTGTGTGTTTGTTTGTTCACATCTGGTCATGATAACCCCTGCAGATGTAAGCTTCGGCACTTCACTCAGAAAAAAAGGGCAAAGGAAGCTCGCAAAAGCCCTCATGCAGTCTCCCTTATACATACACCCAGCTTTGGAAAGACTTGTTTCCTAAATGTTATGTTGTCTTCATGTCTAGGGAGATTAGGACCACAGATGTATCACGCAGTCCCTGTAACTGTGTGAATCAGGGTCAACAGAAATGTAATGAACTACTGTTTTTGATTAGGAGGTTAGTATTTATTTTTCTATGAGAACGAGTAAATTCTTATATTTGTCTAGAATAGTCTAGAGCCTAGGGTCTCACTACTGCTTTGATGAACAGATGGTATTAGCATAGAGTCATGTTTGAAAATCCTGAAAAGGGTTTTTTTCACTGTACATTATTCATTTCTACAATCTTTATGCAGAAGCTGTTAGGCAGTTTAGTAAGCACTGGAGTCTTCTTGACTTTAGACTGAGGACAAAATTAGACAATTCAACAACCAGTTGTCTGAAGAATACTGTCAGTCATTCTGCTGAATTTTGCAATCATTTTTGTCTTACTTGTTTGTCAGAAAGAACACTAAGGTTGTGTTCTGTTAACAGTAGCAAAGTAACCATGAGGGAGATATAACTAAATGGTGGGTTTTATGTAGAAAATTTTGAGTGGTTGCTCAAAATTTTTTCGTATTTTTATAGATCAGCTTGTTGAGCTCAAATGTTTAAACATGTACATGAGTGTTTTCTCTTTCAAGAAATCCAGTATAATTGAGAATATCTCACAGACATCTACACTACGTGTTTGCTACCCTCTGGTGGCTATTTCCACACTCTGTATTTTATTTGCTAATTATTTCTGTCTGTTCGGGTAACAGTAGCTCAAGATTTATTTTTAATGTGCCTGTTGTACAGTAATACTTGTAGATTTGCAGAAGGAAAAGACTGTCACAGAGGCTGTGTCTAATCTGAAACTTCAGAATTTGCTGTGGTACCATATTTTTGGGTGCAAAAGGTGCAAATGATGTTGATGTGATGTATTTCAAAGGTGATGTATTCTTATTCCTGCTGTTATGTTGGAAGTATAGAATCATTTGTTCAATTTCAGTGGCATCCTGTACATACCATCTTTGAACTGCTGACAAAAGGAAATTTGACACAGGTAGCCAGGGAGTTAATGTTGGCAGCAGTCTCAGCCCAAGAACGAACAATTAGCTAGCAGCCCTAGTGAAAATACTTTGCTTTGTCTTCTAAGTCACTGGTAAGGCTGTCACTCTGTACTACCTCCCTGTTGAGACCCTTAAGGTGACAGATCTGTTTCACACACAGACTCCTGTGCCTCTCAGGCACCAGTCCCAGAAACACAGCATTACCTTCACATAAACAAATACCACTGTATGAAACTTATGCTTTGAGCCTCTCTAAATTCAACAGAATATACTTCTCCTTTTGTCTTACTGTGCTGAATTTATAGGTAGACTGCCTTGCTGGATACTTCTCAATTTCCCACCTGCATTTCCAAAATACATCTAGCAATGCCCACATAACCTTTATAATTGTTTTCCTTTTTGCCCTGTACCTGCATATGTAACAGGTGTTGTGTACAACGTAGTGCAGAATTCATGTAATGAGGTGCAAATCAGCCTGTGCTTTATAGGGGCTTGCAGTGGTGCATTCCCCCTCTCCCCCATTCCAGGCTGTACTGTGGTCTAAGAAATGTTCGGTAGGCCTCAGCCTTGGAAACAGCGCCTGGGCTCAGCTCTTCCTGAGCTTACCAGAAACATGGTCTTCTCCCAGGAACTGTTGTCTAAGGAGCTCCTTTTTTCCTTGTGAATAACCTTGGAAAGTATTTTTCTTGCCTCAATTGCACAACATTCCTGTTCTCACACATTCAAAGAAAGAGCCGATCCCAACTGTGGCCAGGATGAAACACTATGACTAAACCCTACTCTTTTGAGACCCTATAAACAGCAGTCCAAATGAAACCCTTTGAGCTCTCCTGGACCTCAGCGGGCTGCGACCAGCAGCCTCCCTCTGAGGGGGAAGCCTTTCTGAGACAGCGAACTCTCAAGTTTGCTATACTTGGAGGATCACCAAAAAGCAAAAATTCTTGGTCTGACACCCCCGCTCCTCAAGGCCTGATCCTTCACCTGTTGGAAAAGCATCTGAAGTAAGTTTTTCACTGATCTCCAAGGGGAATTTTTCACAGGTACCCTGCTTGCACTGACTCTTTCTGTCTGTGTTGTATGCATGTGCACATGTGCAACATCTGAGAGAAATGCTGCTTTCTTAGATGTTTAAGTACCCTGTAAGTCAGGCCTGTAATAATCTTGTGACTTAAGACTTAACCTTACTTAAACGCTGCTAAGTGTTGTTCTTTTGCTAAGTTACTAAGAATAACTTTGAAGTTATAAATTAGGTTAAATGCTGCTAAGACCTATTCCTCTGTTAAATTATTAAAGTTACATTATAAATTAAGTTTAAGGTATCATTTAAATTAGGTATAATTTAAGTGTTGTTCCTGTGTTAAATTACTAAGTTTAAGGTGTAAGTTAAGTTAAATTACTATTAAGTTTGAGTGCTGTTTAGGTTTTTGGTTGTGTTCCTTTTTATCCTTGCCCTCACTGTCCTTTGTCACACATATCTAAACACCCACACACTCACCCCTACACACATCCACACACCCAACCCCTGGCCATATACACACCCTTAGAGAGCTCTCCATTCATGTCTCTTTTGATTTTGGATTTTGTATGGTTTTGTTGCTCCTTGCCATGCCTTAACTGTCCTGTAAATAGCAGAGTGAATCTTGCCAATGAACTTTGTTGTGATGTCATTTAATATTAAATCTGGCTTTTGATGATACCCTCACCAATGATTTTTTCAGTGATCTCAAACATTTGTTCGTAACAACACCAGAGCCCTGTACCAAGGAGCTAGAATATTGTGCACCACTGGAGCTAGAATACAGTCACATACAGTCTATCATTACATTACCATATCCTCTTATATAATGTGAATGCTGGCACTAAGAAGTGAAAAAATGATCCTTATATGTTTTATCTTCCTATAAACTAAGTGAGGCAAGTTAGCCAAAACTGCGTTCAGTTACCATGTCAATTAACATTGCCTTTTGCTGCAGAATTGCAGTTTTGTATCACTGACAGTTTTTCTAGAAAATACCACTGTTTCCTGGGTAGACATTCAAGACCCAGACAGAATTTTTTCAATTTTTAAACCCTGTTTTATGTATTGAACTAGCCATGTGCTATCCCTAATAAGTTAAGCCTTTCAGAGCCCTCATTAGGTAAAAAGCAGCATTATTGTTCTGACTCACTGAAGAACAGAGAAGACTGATTTGCTCTGTAATTGCGCAGCAGAGGTCAGGCTATATCCTTCACCTTATGAATTCCAGTCAAATAGTCCTAAGTTTTACAAATATCAGCCCATGCTCTAGGGAAAACCAGGTTTAGCCTGTAACCTGTACAAGGGACTGTACTCATATACACGAGGTTGTAGCAAATGCTTGCAAAACTGGCATCCTTCATTGCATATGCAACCAATATCATAGAAGGATGTCCATCAATATAACAACTAGAGAAAATAATGTGCTCCATTCCTCTTAGTAGCTTACACATATGGAAGCCAAAAGCCTTGAAGAGAAGGGTCTTACTCTTTTATTTATCATTTTTGAAGAGAAAAGGATGACTTAATTCTGACTCCATAGGCATCCAAGGTGAACCACCAAGAGTGAATACAGCCATTGCCTGCAGGTAATACTTTTCCCAAGAAAATGGCATCAACCAAAACGGAAGATTAACATCAATCAATAAATCTCCTAAAGCAACATTTAGAGGCATCTCATGAATGAAAAGCCTATTTCCCAGAATAGGACAAGTTAGCTGCCAAAATACCAAAGGCACAGAGAAGAAAAAGAAGCCAATCAGTGAAGCTGACAGGTCATCTGGTAAGGATCCAGCTCTCCAACTCAACATGTTGTTTTCTAAGGTGGCATTTTATTGCTCTCACAGTAGATGTTGATTTTGTCCTAGCAAGACAGCCTACCTAACTGTAATTCCTACAGCTGGTCTGGATTTTTCATGAAGCTCTTTGTTCAGATATCAGAGCACATTGGGCATTTTCTCTGAATGAGGCAGTGCAATTAAGCAAGAAAACTGACACTTTGAGGCAATTTCTACAGACCTGAAGAAGCCAGAAAAATGTTGTCATTTGCAAAAGTTAAGCTCAGGAGCACCATTCAGAATTGCTCAGAGAAAGCACACCGAATCTGTGACAAGAAAAAAAAAAACCTTATCATTGTCTGGGCTTCAGTAACACATGACTGCAGTAAGATTTCATTTGACAGCTTTTTATTCAGTGTTTCAGCCTGCACCCATTTTACTTCAAGATTTTTTGGATATATATTTTCAAGGCCAAATGACATCACTAAGGTGTACATCCTGAAAAATGCAGGCCAAAATTTGACATTCAGTAGGTGGGTGGCCTATAAGGGTTTTTTTGATTATAGGTCAAACCCTGAATGTGCAGAGAAGTCACCACACACTTACTAAAAATAGGTATGCACACATGTTGTGCAGAAGAAAAATACCACATATTACTTTTTGTCTGCTATTGAGAAAGTTGTTGCAGATGTGATCTTTCAGATCCTGTAATATGCTTGGTACCTCTGAGGAATGTAACACGGATTTCAGATGTCTGCCTTTGAAAGCAGAAGACAGGAGGTAGAGGACATCATCCATCTTTCAGCTGCTGTCTTCAGCATCCCAGCTCTCTTTGTTTTTGGCATTTAGCTCTTACTTAATGAAATTTGAAAAAAACAAAACAACAAAAAATCTCCAATATCGTCCTTTCATGATAATTCAAAGACAGTATCCTCAAACTCTAGAATGCATGACATTGCATGGATAAAGCAGGTCAACAATAAACAACTTAAACAATAAACAGTTTAAGTTAATGGTAGGTAGAAAAAAGAGAGTGTGTTAAACATTGAGCTTCATTTTGCACTGTGGGAAGTTAGACTCCTGTTTCTTGGGATCTTTAGAAGTTTAGTAAAGCACTTGACCTTACTCTCACCAACACAACTAATGTCTTTCTTGAATAATTTGAACTTTTTTTCCTCTGCTATCTGAAAATTATTTTATGAAATTAATTTTTACATGGGTGTCCAGAGAGTAATCTCACAACTGAAGAAGGCAGAAACAGAGGCATAATGCAGATCAATGTCTGGCTTCATCTCTGGTGCCATCAAGAAGGCTTTGCCTTTTTTAGCAATAGATTGAACTTCAGTGACTAGCCTGTTAGGAAGAGATGGGATCTGCTTGTCTAAAAAGGGAGAGAAAATCTTTGGCAGCAGACTGGTCAGTTTGGTGAGATAAGCTTTACCCTGAATGGTTTGCGGGATCCAAAGTGGCAATGCCACTCTCAATCTCTTCCTGGAGAGTGGGCCATGCTAACCAGTGCTAACTTGGCCTCCTCTCAAATGAGAATCATAGGGCTATCCACATCAAGAGTGTGTATTGTTATGGGGAATCCTGCCACACCTCTTCTAAGGAACCTGGGTGCTAGATTACCTCCCCGATGTGCCACAGATGCAGAGAGCATGGGGCAAAAAGCAAGAACTAAAAATCTCTGGGCATGTGTGGCAGTAGCTCTCTGCACAGAGAGCAACGCACAACTTTGCCAGGCATTGTCCTGGGAAAGGCTCTGAGAAGATCAGAGGAAAGAATGATAAACAATTCTTACCTTCACTTGCTGCACCTGCTGTTCTGAACATGTGGAATGTGTTATGGAGATTTGTTTACCAAAGGGTGGTTTCTTAATTGGTCTATGGTGATGGTGTTTAGATTGAAGGATCAATAGGGTCCACCTATTGTATTGTGACTCTCTGTAAGGGTGATGGGTTTCTTAATAAGTAGAGTATAATAAAGTGATTGATCAGCCTTCTGAGAATCATAGAGTCAATGCTAATTATTACCCGGCTGGGGGCCTGTGGTGACAGGCATGTGCCAATGTAAAGCCATTATATCCCTGCATTGACAGAGATACAGTGGGATAGCTCGTGTGCCTGGAATGTTGCTTGAATGCCTGTGTATTTTTTAGAAGGGAGAGGTCAGCCAGATGAGGCGTGGAGCTGTTCTTTGTATGAGAGAGAAACTGGAATGTATTGAGCTCGACTCAGGAACATACAAACCATTTGAGAGATTAAGGATAAGATTTAAGGGACAGGCTAAAATGGATAGCAAGTATTATCAGCAGCAAAATGAAGATTGGGAAAATGCAGGGCCATTGCTGAATCAGATGAGTGTCCTGGTGATGGAAGACACAGAGAAGGCAGAATTACTGGATGCCTTTTTTGTCTCAGTCTTTACTGGCAAGGCCAGCTCTGAGGAGTCCCAGACCTCAGAGGCAAGAGAGGAAGGCTGGAGAAAGGAAGACTTCACCCTGGTCACAGAGGGTTGGGTTAGAGATCAGCTAGAGAGACTTAACATCCATAAATCCATGGGCTCTGATGGCATGCACCCATGGGAGCCCAGGGAGCTGGCAGATGTTGATAAACCAACCTTCATTATCTGTGCAACAGCATGGAGAGCAGCAGAGGTGCCCAATGACTGGAGCAAAGTCAACATTACTGCCATTTCCAAAAGGAAAAGAAGGAGGACCTGGGAAGGTACGTCCTGTCAGCCTCACCTCCATACCTGAAAAGGGAATGGAACAGCCCATGCTGGAGGTCATGCCCAGGCATGTAGAGGACAATAAGGTCATTGGGAGTAGTCACCATATCTTACAGGAGGATGTCAAGAGGATTGTGCCAGACTCTTTCCAGTGGTGCCCAGAGAGAAGAAGTAATGGCCATAAACTAAAACACAAGAAGTTCCACCTTAACATGAGGAACAACTTCTTTTACATTGTGTGGCAGAGCACTGGAATGGGCTGCCCAGAGATGTTATGGATTCTCCCTCTCTGGAAACACACAAAACTCACTTGGATGAGTTCCTTTGTAACTTGCTCTAGGTGATCCTGTCTTGTTTAGAGTTTGGGTTGAACTGATAAGATATCCAGAGTTCTCACAATTCTGTGGTTCTGTGAACTGTTTTGACAATTATATTCTACCAGAAAGATGTCAGTAGTTTTGAAGGAAAGAAAGAAGTACTGGATTTTGTAGTTAGATATGCTTTTCAGTGAAAGAGTAACAAGAATTTGATTTGTTAACTTACCATTTAGGGGAAAAAAACCATGTTACTAAATAAGATATAATTCAAGCTAATATTTTTTCCACAAACTTTTGAGAGTTGCCCCTTCTCTTTCAGATATAAATTACTTAGGAGATACAGCTCCAGAAGACTTTTGTAAATTGCTTTACTTCTAGACTTTTCAGGCACAGTCATACATTGCTTCTAGTACTGGTCCCAAGAGATTGTGCTAAGATCCTTAATTTTTCTGCAGGGCAACATATGTAGATGTGCCCTTCAGTTTTTGTTTGTTCTTTATTAAAATGCAAAGCTATTTATTTTTTAGGATGATGATACCTTTTCTATTAATATTGCAGATCCCACTTGGAAATCAATTAATTCCCTAACTAGTGGGATGTGATCCACTGTTCACGTGTAAGAAAATTTTCTGGTTTTGGTCTAGACAAAGGTATTGTATGAGTTGTTTTAAAAAATTAATGTATAATAACAAATATATGTTCTCTCCCATGAAAAGATTGAAGGGCAGGTGTTACACTGATCAACTTTTAAACAGTCTTCAAAGATGAGAAGAAAACCTTGTATTTGGCATTATGTTTTGACATGTAGAAGGTCACTTTTGTTAAGTTTGTAGTCTTTGTTCAGGTAGAAATTTACATATATATATATATATATATATACACACACATATATATATATATAAAAAGAAATTATTTTGCTTTTTCAGCACCTACAATTGCTCAATTGCTCCTTCACTAGATTTTCTATACTGCTTTGATTCTGTTTCTTAAACTTCCACTTGCAAAAGCTAAAGTGCAGAAATAACATGCAGATTGGGTTGAAAAAGTTGGGGCTGTTCAGCCTGCAAAAGAGAAGATTGTGCAGCCTTCAAGTATCTGTAGGAGGCCTACAGGGATGCTGGAGAGGGTCTCTTCATTAGAAACTGCATTGATGTGACAAAGGGGAGTGGCTTGAAAGAGGGGAAGTTTAGAAAGGAAATCCTTACAAATAATAAAATTATGAAATAAATTATTTACCGTGAGAGTGGTGAGGCACTGGAACAGGTTGCCCAAAGAAGTTGTGGATGCCCCACCCCTGTCAGTGTTCCAGGCTGTTTTGGAACACAGCTTTGTGCAACCTGGTCTAGTGGAAGATGTTCTAGGCCCATGGTCTAGAACTAGATCGTCTTTAAGGCTCCTTCCAAATAAAACAATTCTATGATTCTATCTAGATGGTGGAAACTGCAGCTGAATTAATGACAACCATGGAATAAACAGGTTGAATAACTTTTCTTCTTTTAAAATGAAGAAAATACTGGCATCATCCATTTAGCTGTCAAAAACAGGTATTCAAACAGCCTTCCTGAGTTTTCTGTCGCTCCGTCTCTGATTTCGGACACTCAGCTTCGCATACGTGCCGCTTTCCAAAAACCGAAGCGCCTGTGGTCAAGACAGGAAATCTGCAACTCAGCAGAAGCACTGGTGAAGGAATGAGCGGCTCGGCTGGAGGGTGCAGGGTGGCACAGGCCAGGTGCAGACATTCAGGCCAGGGCACTTCTCGGCCGGAGACGCCGGCGGGACAGCAAGGGGCTGGGTGGCGAGGGGCGGGATCGGCCCTGCGCCCCGCCCTGCCCGCCTCCTGCAGCCGCTCTTCTTTGCTGCGGGCGGCGGGGGCAAAGGGAGGCGACGCACTGGTCCTCGCCCTTCTGCTCGGCGGGGCCGCAGCCGGCGGCACGGCGAGGTGAGGCGAGGCGAGGCCGCCGGACGGGCCGCGGGGGCCGGGCCGCGGCTGTGCCAGCTGTGCCCCGCCGGGCTCGGCTCGGCCGGCGGCGGTGGGGGACGAGCGGCGGCCCCGGCGCGGGGCGTGCGGGCGGGCGGCCGTGAGGGCGGTGAGGGGCGGCCCCGCGCGGGCTCCGTCCCGCGGGCACTCGCCGTTCGCCGCCGGCAGCGCTCGCAGAGGTATCGGGCCGGCGTGCCAGGGCTAACTGCCGTGCTTGCGTGACACCGGTAGCGTTTCCTTGTTTCTTCAGCCAGCCTTCCCTCTGAAGGGTCTTGAGCCGGAAACATCTTTGAATATTCGCAACGGAGGTAGAAATAATAACATTAGAAATCAGTGCAGGTGTGAGATCCCTCCTCCCGGCTACCTTTCCTGCGAAGGGTCGGACTAGGTGGCCTCCCCTGGTTTGTCGCGGCCGGGCTGGTGACCTGAGATTGTTGGCCATCCTCCTCTTCCTTCCGAGCTAGCCCGGCGGCAGCTGATGCCTGGTTTCCCTCCCCTCGGGCAGGGCTGCGGAGGCCTTACCGCTGCTCAGGGGACTTTGAAAAGTTCGTTCCTCCAGAGGCCTTCCCGCCTCTGCTTAGAAAAGTGTTACCCCTACCTCTTCAGAAATTTCGGTTCGGATGTTGGGTACACAGTGGGCACTGTGTTTATCGCCTACACGCAGGAAGTTTGAGTTGTCTTACTTAGGACAATAGGATTCTCTTGTCAGCATGAAGATAAAAGGAGTTGATCAGGTTTTTAGAAAATCCTGCTCTTGACTTGACTTTTTTTGAATGGCCTTTCATCTTATATCTTAACAGCACTTTGCTTTTAAAGAATTATTTATATAGTTGAATTTTTTTTACCCTCTTAGTGGGAGGTCTGCATGTTTTGCAGTCAAACCGTGTAGTTTTGTAGTGGTGGGGATATGGTAGCAATTTACTGAGTTTTTAATCAAAAATCTAAACTTACTGTAACTCTGTTTCAGTGTCCTGTTAATTGTGTTCTTAAGAAGCTGGTTGATGTTGTATGGGAAATATACCAGCAACAAAATATATGCGTAAAAATAAGTGAGTGGTCTGCCTAACTCTTGAGATAGTTCAGGTGTATAAGTTTGCTTGTTTAATTTTGTTTTCATGCACATTATTTTCAGTAGTAATACTGCTGTGTAAAAGTACACCCGGGCAGCGTGTCCAGGTATTCTAGAGCATTTTATCAAGTTATTTTTAGTTAGCCAACTTCCGTCATTGGGATGTATACCTACCTTTAACCTGTAGCTTCCGTTTTGCCACATGCCTGTTCGGAAATTCTCTTTAATCAGATAAAGGGCATTGAGGGTGTTGGGTTATTAGCTTCTTGTAAAGCAGTCATTTGAAAGACGAGAGACTTCTTGAGCTGAAATATGATGGAACAAGTAATAACAGTGACCCTATCCTTGGACAGATAGTGCATTTTTAGGGTGTTCATAGTTTTCTGATCTCTTACTTCTATTTTAAAATGCTTTAGAAAAGGAAGACCTGACATCTGAATTGACTGTCAAATAAATGGTTATTCCCGAGCAGGATGAGAATGGAGTTCCTGAATGTGTTGAGGTGAAAATGCCCTTCCCTTCCTGTAAAGAGTGTAGCTTGATAATTTTGGTAAATAGTGACTCTGTGACATTCATCCAAATATAGAAGTTTCAGTAGTGGCTGTTGCTGAATGTTACAGAGTGTTTTTTCTTTTCCTTTTCTTCCTGCAGTTTGTAAATCCCTGTGAAAGGCATATAGGAAGTTTGTGGTCAGCAGGCTTGAGTTCAGTGCACAAACTTTAAATCTCCAATGGAAAAATATTTGTTTGACCTTTTTTGACTTGCAAATTTGAAAGGAAGAACCCCTCAGACAGTGTTGCTGAGGAGGATGGTAAGAAATCAGTGTGCTCTGTTTTGTGATAGTGTACAGTTCCTTGAGCCCTGTGTACAGGGGTGTCTGTGCAACTTTGACAGCATAAAGGTTGCTGCTGGCTATAGCTGGTTCTCACCATGGGGCTGTGAATAGTGGTACTTGTAAGATCCTGCTGTGAGTAAGAACCAGCTGGATTTATCTTTCAAAGATAATCACTACTGTGTATTAACCATTTATAAAACTGAAAGGTTTTGACTCATTTTTTTCTGCACTCCATTTCTGCCCACTCAAAAAATGGTCACTTTTTTTGGGAGGGTGGGCACACAAATGTTTGCTCTCCGATTCACTATTTTAAGAATTACTTATTTTTCCAATTTCATTTAATTATTTTTTAAAATAAAACTCAAGTTCTAATACCTTTTAGTCTGATTTAGTTGTATCTGGGTATACCTAACTAACTTGTCAATGGAAGAAGTTTTGATTAACTTGTTTGGTTAATACACTGTGCTTTAATTCAAGCAGTCAGACATAGGAATTTCATGATAATATCTGAAAAAAACCCCAGTGATTTCTTCCAGAAGCTCACTGGGAGGTTGGAAAAGAATTTGCAATAGGTGGGGAAAGCACCACTGTCTGAGGAGCTCCCTTGATGGAGGAGGTTTCCCCATTCTGGTCCAGTCTGGTTGGGATGGGATTGTGTGACCTCTATGCTGTGCGTTAGCCCTTAGGTCCTTGTTGGGACTTTTTCTTTTTTTCTCTTTTTTTGTCTCTTGTCCCTGGTTTTTGCAGGGGTTTTAGTAAGGCTTTGTCCTTACTCAGAGTTGCAAGTACTCAGACCTCCAAGAGGCTGTGCATTCAATTTTCAGTGGCTGCTTTGGCTGTGGTCTGTCTTTAGATGATGCTCTGCCTTATACTGGCTTTGTACCACGCAGTGGCTGGGTGGTGGAGGAGGTAGTTGGTAGGCAGGTATGCTGACGGGGGATAAGGGAACATTTTTCCTACACTGTCTGCTGTGTGTCTATTGAATTTTTCACCTTTTCTGGTTGTTTCTGCTTGGCAGGTCTTAAGGAAGTGCACAGAGCTGAACCCTGTGAGCAGAAAGACTTGGCTTTCCTTCTGGGAGTCTGAAATGCACCATTTTGTTTTGTCTTTAGAACTACTGTATTGGTCTTGAGGCTTGGTTGGCAACATTGTTGTTTATTTGTAGTAAAAGATTGCTGGATACCAGATATCCTACTTCAGCTGAGTACTGTAAAAAGAAAGAAAGAATTAGTTACTGTGGGAAGTAAAAGTAAGCTGTGCATTAATTTGCTTGAATATCTCAGTCTAAAACATCTCCTTGTCAGTGAAGCACCACTAGGCTGGAAAAACAGAAGGATGAAATCTTCTGTTCAGAAGTCAGGAATTTTACGAATATGCTTATTTTTACATCTGCCATGGACATTGTTGGATTTCATCTTCAGTAAAATTACTTTCTTACCCATAAAATCAGAAACTTATTTGAAATCCAACTCAAATAACTGTGCCAGACCAGATGTTTCCTGGAAAACAGCATGTGCAAACAGATTTTCATGTAGATGTGCTTATTGAGCTGATTTGCTTATCTCTCTTCCAAAATATGTGAGTATGTATATCCATGACAGAAAGTTAAACAGTTTTTATTTTTTAAACTAACGAGAGAGGGAATATCAGTGTTGCAACTGAGGTAAAGTTTTGGGTCTGCAGTACGTGAACAGAAAAGCCTTCTGTGTCTTTCATGTATTTCCTCTTCCTTTTGCTTTTCCTTCTGTTCAGTATAAAAATATATTCCTAATGAATATAAATGATATAAGGATAAACAACACTGCTCTTTTCTAGAGGGAGCAATGTACTGAAGTCAAACATGCTTTAGTGAAATCAGCAAACATTTGCCTGTTTGTTTTTAACAGGTGAAAACAGCAGAAAAGGTGTTGATGCTGCCAGATTTGTCTACTATTTAGGTGTATTGACATTTTTAACATGGTTTTTGCCTGTGCTTTAAGCTGCATGGAGAACTCATCATTCTTTCTTTGAACAATATAGTTGCTTTACCTCTGAAAATTCAGCTAAACAGCTAGTCCCATATATTTATCTAGTAGATAAATTACAGTGCAAGCTGTTACTGCTGATAATGTGAACTGTTTTCTCTATTTCTGACAGCTATGAGGAAAATACCAGTTATTTTATTCAAGTCACACTTAGAATTAATCACTGCATCTTGGCAGTGCTCTTTGTAGTTTTTCCATGTGTCAAGTGTACCTACTATTACAGCAAACAAGTAGATAGAGATGACTTCATAATGGGTTCTGACAGACTTTTTTTGAAATACATTATTGTATTCTGGTATGCAAAAGTAAATAGATTCTCTTGTTCTTTGCTGAGATGGCAGTGCTAACTCCATCGTGCCCTTTGTGCTCTCATTTTTGCTACTCTGGAGATTGGAGGTTCTTGGTTTTCAGCAGCCATGTGTAAGACATGGTGGCTCTGTACTTCTCAGGTGTTTCTTTTAGGATGACACAGTAGGATAATAGTCTGTGCAAGATGTATGTGTTTCTACAATTCATAGCTTTCTACTGGAAATTTGTGCATGTCTCTGTGTGTGTTTTAATCTACTGCGTGTCAATTTTTTGCATTACAAGGAAAAAAAAACCCCAATAACATGGTTCCTTTCCTTGCCTTTGCTTCTTGGTGTTGACCTTTCTTCATCTGTATGTGGCCCTGTGGGTGTCTGCTGGAGCTGTGCTGCATGTGTCCCTTTGCGCCCTAGCTGAGTTTTCCTTTAGGCAAGAAACTCAAGTCTCAGGTGTTAGACTTCTTTGGATTGTTTTGTGGTGTGTGTGGGTGTTTATGAAGAGGCAACATTTTCAGGAAGCTACATTTTACTCTTATATCCTCTGTATGTTCCACCTCAAATACAAATTAGGAAACTTTTCAAATGAACACACGGATTTGAAACCTTTGTGAGTCTGGCAGTATTATGCACTGTCTGCTGAGAAATGAGAAGTTATAAGCTATCTTGACTGCAGAGAGGGAATTTTGCAGAGAATGCATGTGGACACTGAGGTATAGGTGAGCTGTTGAAGGACTTAAGTGCTGGATGTACAGTAGAATTTGCATTTCTGGGACCTGTGAAGCGTTGGCATCACATTCTTCCCCTGTGCTTACAGTGTATGTTCACGTGTAAATCCTTTGGGAGTTGCTACCATTTATTAATTTTTAAAACATTGCCACCTGTGTGTTGCAATAGTAGGGAAGAAGTTGCTTTGCTTAAAAATATGTACCTTGAGAGCTTGTACAATATATTTCTAGTAAATGTACCCATTTTGGATTTAACTAGTGTCTTGTGATGCATATATATTTGCTGTCTGCCTGGTCTTCTGTGCTTATTTTTTCTGTCTTTTGACTGCTGGAGTGCAGAAAGAAAAAAGTTAATCTCAGTTTACAAGGCAGTAATCTTCTACAAACTGCAGCCAAGATTCCTTGGAGTTTAAGGAATCATGCAGCTAGCTGCCATTAGGCTTATTAAGACCAGATTTCACCACACCATAAAATCAATGTAGCTTATTTCAAAGAGAATTGCAGCTACCCTTTGCCCCTGCCTATCTTTTAAGATGGTCGGTTTCACAGAAATAACACAAATCTAAATAACAACCAGTAGTATCCCTGGTACTGCTAATTCATTATTTATTTTCTGTAGGAGCAGAGAAAGCAGCTGAGCATCAAAATGGGGAACACTTAATGCAATGTATCATTGAAATTAGTGGAGTGTCTGCTCATATTTATATTAATTGTTATTTGTATAGTCTCCTTTAAATAATTTGGTTCAGTCTTATTTACATATTTATTTACAGGCTCAGGAACAAGAAGTTAGAATAGTAATGCCAGGTGGAATAAGTTGAAGCTTTCCAATTTTAGAAAGCAAATTACTCTTCAAAGCAAATAACTCTTCAAACAGTGAGACTAAATTAATTTTCTGAGTCAATTAGGAAAAAAGCAATCTATTCTCTAGCCCAGTGTTGTCTGCATGGATTTTTGGGTAGATGTATGATAAAAGAATGGCTGGTTCTGTTTATTGCAGATTTGCATTATATTGTTAGGAGTATTCAAGATATCCCCCTCAAGAGCATGTGAAGCTTTATGTATAAGCTAATAGTGTAAATGCTAAGATGTAGCTAAGATGACCTTTCTTTGTCTTTCAGATGGAAATATCTACACAGGTCAGCACTAGTACATTTACCTTCCTTGCTGGATATAGGCCTCTCAGCTGACAGCTGTTGCATTACTGTAAAGAAGGTTTTATTGGATGTTTAAAATACCTGTAGTTTGGGATGCAGTATAATGTGCCCTTTTTAATTTGCAGGTTTCCATACTTGCTGTGATTCTTTGGATTTGTTCTCTTCTTGAAATGGTAGGACTAGGAAACAGCTGTCGCGGGATGAAGTCTCCACCACTCCTCGTGGCTGCGCTCGTGGCGTGCATAATTGTTTTGGGTTTCAATTACTGGGTTGCAAGTTATCGCAGCATGGATCTGCAGGTAATGTTCCTTTTGCTCTGCGTGTCACTTGTACTTCTGCAAGTAGTAAACATAGTTCACAAGAAGGATGATTCTCCTTCATGTGGCAAGTCAGGAATTTCAGCTTGTTGTCAGAACTTCCACAAATTTTACAGTCATTTCTTATCAGTAGTGGGGCAATGGGATGAATGCCTATTTGTACATGAGAGGAACCCAAAACTTGAACACACCTAACACATCTGCACGTGTGATGCTTGTTACTTCTGCTCTCACAAAACATTCAGCTATCTTGTACTGTTTCACATTAAAGATGTGACAAATCCCATCCTCTTTTGTCCCCTCCCAACCTCTCAAGCACCCCCAACTTCTTCGCCATCGTGGCAGTATGAAAAGCAAAAAAGGCCTTGGCTTTTGCAAGCCCTGCTCAGCAATAACAAAAACATCTTTATATTATCAACCCTGTGTTCATCACAAATCCAAAGCAGACCCCCATACCTGTCACTGTGAAGAAAATAACTCTATCCCAGTCAAAACTGGCACACTGATATTCCTAGAGTTGTCTTTGTACATGACCTATAACATTGTATGCATACTGTACAAGGAAATCTGGCTTGTTCAGAAACAAAATCTGAATTTGTGTTTCTTAGTGATCTTTCTGAAGAAGGACATACAAGTCTGATGATAACTGTATTTTTTGTGGCTGTTGAGCTTGGGTTTTAATCCTTTCTGGACCATTTGTTCTGATATATGTGAGTCAAGCTTCTGATTTGTGACAATCTCTGCAGGACAGTTCTTTTTTTTCCCCTCTTTTTTTCCTTTTTTTTGCTTTTCTTTTGTTATTGTTTTTAACAAGCTGACCTAAAAGCTGACAAAATGTTGATTAAATGTGGTTCATGAGAGCTCCTTCCCAGTTTATCCAGTGAATGTGCATGCTCTTTGTAACTGAGTCAAGTTTTAGTACTGAGTGGACAGCTGGGTACTGTCAAGAGAAGGAGTTGAACTCCTGTTTCACCTCAGAAAAGCAGTATTCAAACAGGGCACTTGTGTCTGGCCATGAGGTTAAGGGTGTGTCTTATGACTTCTGAGACCCTGATCATCCCTTGCTTTCCCTTCAGTCAGTGGCCTCAGGATGGTGGCTACCAGTGGGTAGTAACTGTGTCAGTACTACTGAAGTGTTGCTGCACAGCCATGAAGCAGTGAGAAAAATATGCCACAGATTTATCTTGGTCTCCATAACCTAGAGACACAAGGTCCTCAGATACTACTGATGCATGTACCATCTTACACATTTCTCCTAAAGTTAGCCTGAAAATTACTTCACTTTGGCATGGTCACACAGTTTGAATGGAATAAAAGCACAGCTGAACATGGATGAAGCTTCTGAAGCCCTCTCTAGACCCATTTGTTTGTTGGCAAGACTTTGCAGCGGTTATGAATGAAATAGAAGGAGTGTTTTTTCTTGTTATTCCAGCTGAACTGCAAGTAATTTTCCCTTTTTTTTCCCTTCTGGCTCCTCTCCCTTTTCTTTATTTCTGTGGCAGAGAGGTAGGGTAGGTGGGACACAACATGCTACATACTGTGGTGTACAGAGATTTGGTACATTTTCTTGGAGTCTTGGAACATGCACAGCTTTTATTATAGCTAATTTTTAGTCCACCTGGAATCACCAGGTCTTTTTTCATTCTGTTGATATCCCCAGCCCCCTGCATGTTTTTGTATTCCTAGTTGCTGCTGAAGAACAATTTTAATGCAAAATGTTTAGAAACAATGTCCTGCAAAACTAAATTGGTACTTACAAAAAAGAAGGGCAGGCGGAGGAGGAGCAAAGAATGTGAAAACATCAGGCTCGATTCCTCAGCTTATGTCTCTGTCGTCGTATGTACAGGATGTGATGGTGTTGAATTTTCTTCTGACTGTAACTGTTCTTTGAGCAGTCAAGAAGAATGATGATTTTCTGTTTATGAATGAATGAATTTTTCTCATATATGTCTTTGTGTAATAGTCATATGTGAATTGTTCATGTAAAAGTTAGGCAGTGTTGTCCTCCCTCTACTCTTTTCTAGCTCTTCCAGGGAATCAGATTGGTTTGAGAGCTAAGTTTCCACACTGAGTTGGTTTGGGGTCAACACTGAGAAGTGCAAAGCTGTCAGAATTGTATGGGCTAAATTAAAAAAAATTGACTTTGACTTCAGAAAGATTGTAGTCTCTAATCTTATGTTTATGTTTTGGTGGTTTTTTTAAGCTCAAGTACTGAGCTTTTAATTTTTCTCATCTTTAACAGAAATTTTGGAGTCTTTACAAAATATGCACTCCTGTTAATTTATGTAAACCTAGGGATGTGTGTGTCTATGTGTATGACTAGTATTCCTGGCTGACACAGGACTTTCATGATATCTGCATGGTTAGTGCTGTAAAATTTGCTATTCCTTGAATATATTGGACAGGATTCTAGCAAGGGGGAAGCATTTCTACTTGGTTTGGCTAATCTGCTCTTCCTCAGGGTCGAGTCATGGATCTGGAAGGCAAAGTCCGAAGGGCGGCAGCGGAGAGGGGTGCTGTGGAACAAAAAAAGAATGAATTCCAAGGGGAGCTAGAGAAGCAGCGACAGCAGATTGACAAAATCCAGTCCTTGCACAGCTTTCAGATGGAAAATGCCAACAGAGTACATCAGGAAGAGAAGGTAGGGCTTTTCCTAGCCAGTTTTCTGTGAGACTGTGGTTTACCAAGACACACTCTGCAATGGGAAGTGATGCTCATATGTTGCAGCTTACAGACAATGTTGGTGTGGCAAAACATTTTGTATTGTATGATATTGAGAAAATGGACCTTGAATGGACCTTTTAGCATTTGTTGTATAATTTTGAAATACTAAAAGCTGCAAGTAACAGCAATTCTGAATAAAACTCTTATCTTCTCTAGAAATTGTTACCCTACTTGGATTGTCCCTTCACTTCCTTTCCTGTATACTAATGTTTTAAAAATTAA
Organism: Emberiza elegans; assembly: GCA_024865655.1. NCBI lineage: Eukaryota > Metazoa > Chordata > Aves > Passeriformes > Fringillidae > Emberiza > Emberiza elegans. The sequence continues at coordinate 23,884,130 of JALJVW010001283.1, read as the reverse complement.
GAAAAAGAGGAAGATGGACCAAGCGATATATTCCCAAATATGTTTTTAAGCATATATGGTTGACATTTATTTCTAAATGCATTACAAATTTTGTGGCATCTTGGCTTTCTGCCTCGAAAACTTAATGGTATTGGGAAGATATGAGAAGGTGAGACTTTCACGGCAGTGCTCCGATAGTTCAACTCCACCAGGGGGATGGTATTCCTTTGTGAAGATTGTGAACAAATCTACTTAAATAGCAGTGTGTATGATTCCTGCTGTGTAGTATTTTGCAAACTGGTTTGCTGTGTATTTTTCTTGTGTTGCTGATATCACTTTGATTGCAGTTGCTAGTCACTAATATCCATTTTCTCTGTATTAGCAGAAGCATTTAGTTGAGAGTATTCAATCACTTCTCCCATAGAGTCTCTTGACTGAAGTTTATAAATCAGCTTTCCAGGACTATTACCCTTCAGCAGGCTGAACAGTCACATCTTGTGATGGTAATAGGTACTGTTTAGGTAGCAGGTTGACTATAAGGGAATGGTTTACTCCTCAAAACATGTTGTCTGAGAAAAATATCACCAGATTAATCTTTGAAGAACTTAGAGGAACAAAAATTGATTGATGTGCACATTCTGCCTTCCATTTTTAATGTCATATATCGTTAGTTTATTTTGAAATAATCTTTACCCCAAGTCTTCAAGGAAATAATAAACCAATTATTTTTACCTCTTTTGAGACAAACATGTATCCTAGATAATTTCTCTCTTCTCACTGTGTTCAGTTCTTGCATATACTTTTAAGAAGATGAGGTATAGTGTGTCTTTTTTTTCAATATGTGCATTTTTTAAAAAAGATATCTCAGAATATTCAGACAGTATTCAAATAAGTAATCAAATCTTGTCACTTCTGCCTCCTGTTATTGGGCGTTGCTGCTGAATGCTGTGGCGTTTTCTTGCTTTCTGCTTCAGTCCTACAGGGAGTGAAAATACGTGCATGAGTGGAAAAAATAAAATTCAAAGGTAAGAAGAGGGCAAATGTAATGGAGTATTATGCTTCCTTTCCATAAGCAGATATTGCCAGAGCTAGTAAAAGACACTGAAAGGGCTGGCCAGAGAGTTTTCAGCACAGGCTAGCAAGAGGGGCAGATGTTGAGAGATGGTGACAGGACCTCATCCAGTTTTAAGGAAGTTTAGTGAATGAAATGTTGCTTCTGCCAAACATGTTGTGCCATGTTTTTACTTCAGATTTCTGGCATCAGATGAGTGTTAGGTGGCAGCACGCCATCCACTTTCCTTATGGTGTTTTTGAGCCTAGCGGACATACAGGAACTGTTCATAAAATGTGACCTCCATGCCAGAAGTAGTGATAGGTATTTTACAGAACTAGAACTGCTGTTGGACATGGGGTGGAATGTGGTGTCTGGGGAAGGGTCAATGAGAGCTGAGTTTCCACACTGAGTTAGTTTGGGGTCAACACTGAGAAGTGTAACGCTCCTGGAAAAGAAAGTCTTTCTTCTGAAGTATCTTGGAGTTTTCTCCTGAAAGAGCTGGTGATAAAGGTGAGGGAGACAAGTAAACACATTCACACCTGGAGTTGAAGCGGCTTGCAGAGGTATTATGCAGCCATGTGGTCAGACAGCGGTATTGCAAGGGTGAATGACAACGCAAAAGTTACAAAGCAGCTTAGAAATACACTGGGTTGATTGTTGTACTGTGGAGGGGTCACCAGTGAAGTTTTGAAGTTCTGTGAAAGGCATAGAGAGGAGAGCAAAGGTCACCAAAGCTGTGCAGTAGTTTCTCTACAGGAATCCAGAGTGTGGTTTACAGGCTGGACAAGGGTCAGCAGAGGAGAACCATCACAGTCACCTTTAGGATTCCAAATGGTACAGAAAATGTTTGTGACTGGGAGAGGGAAGGCAGGGTTGTCCTGCATTCAAATGCCATCATCAAGTTGTAGTTCAGACTGAGCGGAAGGTAGTGTTCTTTATGCAATAGGTGGTGAAGCTGCAAGTGTGTGGCATCCATAATACCCAGTTACAGTGGGTCTGTGTAGGTTAACAAGCAACTGGATGGCTTTGGACAAACACCTAACCCACTTCCAAGGTGTTTGTTCTATCTCCATGTGTTCCTCAGACAGGAAGCTGCTGCTTGGAAAATACTGTGCTTTATGGCTGCCTTGGAATTCATTTGGCATTTCAGTGTTAGAGGTGGGATGCTGGGAAAGGTAGATTTTGGGGCCAATGTAGTTGAAATTTCTGTCTCCTAAGTGCTTTTCCCTCTATCACCATAAAATACAGTTGTTCAGTAATGGAATAGTCTATAAAGCTTGCTTTGAAACCCTAGGAAGTGATACCCTAGGGAAGTGGTCCACTGGACTAATTTCTTGACTTCTGCATTCTGTGACTGGAGAAGAGCATGTGTCTCGCTCAGGAGCCTGAAGTGGTAGGGTGAATGGGTATGTGCCTGTGCACCATTTTACATCAAATTCAAAAGTTGCATTTCTTGCAACACACAAATATCCTGCAGAGATGCTGTTTGTTTTCCAACTCTAGTTTAAGAGTAGGGAGAGCTGATTTGCTGGAAAGCTGTGCATTTGTCAAAAGAAGATATCAGCCAAGTTGGTATGGATTCATCCACTGTAATTCAGGAATGCCTCTGATGCAGTAGCAGGGAAGAGAGGGGGAGCTTAATTCTGCTCACTAATGACCTTTATTGGAAGAAGCTGTCTAGGATCAGAGGTTATTCTACAGAGGGGTATGGAATATAAGAAAAGAGCTTCTGAGTGCTTTTTTGTTTGTGTGTATCTCGGTCCATGTATAAATGTCTTCATATCTTGTGTATATAAGATATGAAGGCATGTACAGGATATAAATGTATATCCTTGTTTTTTGGCTCTGTGGATTGCAGTGGAATCTGGGATTCCTGGGAGGCAAGTAATGAATTCACCCTTTCTGATTGTGGGAAGCTTGCTTCTTGAATTGAACTTTTACTCTGTGAGGATTAGTGGCTAGTATTTACCTAGTCAGGAAGAATAAATGCAAATCCAAATCCTGAGACTCTCAACCCATTTTACAAGCATTTTCAAACTATAACTAACTAGACATCTTTGACTCATAAATAAGATTTTGCTTAGTTCTTGCTGTTCTTAAAGAAAAAATTAAAATGTTTTCAGCAGTTCTGTAGGAATGATTGGTCCCTCTCAAACCTCCCACTTTTTGAGGAAGAAATTACAGTTCTTTTGGCTGTAGAAGAAACTCACATATGAGGCACACTTACATAATCTGGACTTCTAACCAAGAGCAAGTCACAAGTAACATTTGAGACCCATCATAATTGCAGATCATCTCTGCTCACTGTGTCTTATTACTCTGCTGATAAAACAAATAATTACAGTACTGATTTATTTTCATACCAAAACTCCAGTATAGTGTTTTGCCTAGTTAAAGTCATTGTCATTAGCAGTGCAGTAATCACTTTGAGTCAAATCTGCTTTTTTGTAGTAGAACTGTCTCTGTGCTACTTGAAGGAGGGCACAGAAGGTTGATAGTCTGAGCCTGTTATACTGTGTGGACTCACCATTCACTGGGGCAGTGTAGTTCTGAAAAATTACTGTTATAGTTATTTTCTTAGGTCTGAGTGTGTATGAAACACTACTGTCACCAGTCTCTTTTTAAAAAACCTGCTTGAATTTTTAAGGATTAATGTAGGTTTAGGAAATGGCTTCTGGAAGGCCATACAGAAGTAGAATGACGAGACCAAGTAGTCTTACATGAACACTCAATAGCAACAGTTCAGGGGTGCAAAAAGGCTGTTTCTAATCTGTATATTCTATGTCATTGTTATTCAGGACTTGTAGCTTCTGGGATGGTCAGAGCCACAGAAGTCTCTTTGAAGAGCATAACAGGGCAACAATATGCTTAATATCTCTGAAATGCATGAGTGTGATTTTGCAGTTGGTAGTTTTCTTTGGATTTACATAAATCTTCTCCAACCCAAATCTTGTTTTACTGAGATGGGCCAAGATTTGTGTGTTCTGTGTGAAGTATGACACTGTCCTGTTGCTCAGTATGTTTTAACACTGGCCACAGCTGCTCTCTGGTCCCCTCCCTCTGGGAAGATTTTAATTCCCAGCACAGTCTTCTGACACAAAGTACCTATTGGTATGCAGGTAGTTGACTCCACTCAGAAGGAATTACAGTAGTCTGTAGGAGAGAATAGAAAGTTTTTCACTGAAGGCTATATATATTTTGGTTTTTGATTTTTTTTAACCAGTGTTACATGTTCTAGTTTTGGAAAAGTTTTGAGTTAGGGAAGCACTGCCTCATGTCCCATATTTGCCATAGCGCAATATTACTAAATTATCAAGGGAAATCAATATGCTTCTTCATAACGGGTACAGCAGAAATCTGGAAGATCACTGCTGTTCAAAATACATCTTCACATGGTGGAAAGAAAAAAAAGAATGGTCTGAGGCTAGCTAAACTAGAGAGGAGGAATTTAGTGCATGTGTAGTTTGAAGTTAACTATTGAAATGTTGCTGCCTCTTCACAGTTAAATGAATGGACAAAGTCAGAAGGTGCATTAGATGTACTTGTGGAAATTTTATATTAATAGTCTCATATCATATGATTTTGCTTTGCTTACATTGCCTACTATTTGGGCTTTAGTTAAATGTAAAATGAGGGAAAGTGAGTAAAGTGAAGTGAAAGTCCTGTTGTTTCATGGGGCTTTTTTTCTCCAATTTACTTGCTGTTTCCCCAGTACCTGTAATAGTAATTTCGTATTCATGTGTGTCAAATTCCACCCTCTTGTGCTTAAACATTAAGAAACTAACTTTGCAATTTTGATGGCTTTGAAGTCAGAACTGCAACATGTCATGGTGTGCATGTCCTTGTGTCCTCTGTGACAAAACAGCGCCTAGATTGTTTTTAGCACAGGCTGTGAAACAAGGTTGAGTCTCAGATTTTTGGCAGAACCACTGTGTAGAAACAGAGGTGTTTTTTGGGGGGTCGACTTTTGCTGGGTGCATGGGTGGTTCATTTGTTTGGTTGGGTGCTTTTTGTTTGGGGTTCTTTTGTTGATTGGGTGGGGCTTTTATATTTATTGAGGAAATTTCTGAATGGAATTCCATTTATTGGGACATAGATTTCAATGAACAGTATCTCCTCCATTTTGAGCTTGAAATTTGTTGTAAGGCTTACTTAATTGATGTGCCTCCACTGAAGTATAAGTGAGTGTGCAACACAATGATTAATCTTAAAGAGAAATATTTCCTTAAAAACCTTATTTATTAACTTTTCCCCCACACACTAATTCATAGTTTAGCTGTTAGTCTCTTGGCCTGGAACCAGAAAGACTTTTTGTGGTAAGTTCTCATGTTTTAACACCAACTAAATATCATGCAGACACTTCCTCGCTGTCCACATCTCCCTCTAGAGTTTTGAAGAAAACTCTGTGTTGAGATAAAACGAGTTTGATAATTGAGAGGAATAAAACCCAACAGAAACGAGATATACAGAATCCAGTTGCTCAGCACTTGCTGTATGGTGCTGCCCAACTTGTCACCCTGCAGCTATCAATGCCTCCTGGCCAGCTCCCCCACTTTATGTCCCAATGTTCTATGGTAAGGAATGTCCCTTTGGCCAGTTTGGGATGCCTGACAGAGCTTCCTCCTGATTTCTTGTGCACCTGCTCTCTGGCAGGGCATAGGAAACAGGCAAATCCTTGCCTTAGTGCAAGCACTACTGAGCAGTAACTAAAACATCAGTGTGTTGCCAGCATTATTCTTATGCTAATGGCAGAGTAGTGTGAGGAGTTGTGGGAGCATGCAAGACCGAATTGCTCTTTCTCTTTGCTGGAAGGACTTTAATCAGCTCGAGTTAATCATGAAATAAGTGCCCTCCTTTTCCCTGATTAATTATAAATGTCTGTTTCTGCCTGTGTAACTCTTACCTTCCCATCCTGCTTTATTCACAATTGGATTTGTTCTTACCAGTTGAGTTACTGATTCTGTGGCTTATCTTTGTCTCCTTTGTGCTATATTTGTGTATGCAAAGCCCCTTTTTTTCTTAAGTTTTAGTGTTTATGCTTATCAAACTATTTCTTTTTTCTGTTGCAATTATGCTTTGATATACACGCTCATTATGCTTTTACATCCACCACATACAGTCAGTGGTAGAAAGGACATATGTCAGTTCAGTGTGCTTGGGTTAGCTTGGTTCTTGATAGTAGCAAATGCTGGATGAGTTACTATAGTAATACCTCCAAAGAATATGTGTATGGAGAATACTGTTTGGAATTATTCAGGTCAAATGCATTTACATAGTCTAAAGTATGTGCTCAAAACAAATACTTGAAATAATTTATCTTGACGCTTCCTCATGCAGATTTCTGCATTATGCTTTATTATTTTTAAACAGTAACTTTAATTTTGTGTCTCTTAAGTGGAATAATACTTATGTAGACATGTTCTGTGGTGAATAAAAAGTCTTCAGCTGCTATCATTAAAAAATTTGCTGTACAGCTGGAGCTATTTGTTTCCCACACTACTGGTGGAAGTGTGGCTTGAGTTTTGATGTCTGAAGCGCTGCTGTCCACAGCATTGTCTTCAATCAAAAGAGTTGCTTTTTTCCTCTTTGGTAGTCATAAGGACTTCTGTGCAGGCATGTTTACAAATAGAATAAGCTGGTTCTATATTACAGATTTACTGTATGACAGAATATCAGATTTTGATATGGTGATAGGGGGATTTTTCAAAAGCTGGATTTTTTTCTCCTGGGGATTATAGCTGTTGTTTTGTGGGCTAAATGAAGTTTAAAATGTGAGTTTCTTTCTAGAACTGAGTATTGGCATGTGTCTGCTGAGTACTTACCAGCAGTTTTCATTCTTGATCAGCATAAAACCCCAAAAGTAAGTAATATTTGCTTAATTTACAGCCACAAGGTGAAAATTTGTTAGCTCTTGAATGATAGGAGGAAGAATGGAAGGCCTGATGTTATTGACTTAGTGTGATTGGAAGGTGGCAGTTGCAGTACTGTGCTGTAAATTATTAAACAGTATTTCCTGCTCAAGTTAAACGGCTAACTAGGATTTAACAGGTTTTTGCATGGCCTGTTGCCCACACAATCAAGGAGATAGGTGTGGCATTGCCAAAAGGAAGTTTTATATGCAATCCATAAAGACCAAGGCAGACTTATTTTTTTCCCTGTTGTGATTCAAAGAGACTTTTTTTAATGTGGAAAGTAATTTTTCTTACTTCAGCTAATCACAGTTATTATTGTCCTAATGTTCAAAACATGTAACACTTGTATGTTTTACTGTCACATAAGTGATCCTGGCATTTAGGAGTTTGATTTTAAGCCCCCCCCCGCCCCCGTTCACTCCCACTCTTCCTCCCTTTCCCCCCCAATAAATAGAACCAAAACCAACAAAACCCCACAAAAAACTGTAAGAACATAAAATTATAAATTGCTCTATCATACTGATTTTTCTAGTCCACTGGTAATTTCTGGTAATGGCCAATGCTGTATTTTCCTGAAGGTGATAATCCTGGAACAACCTGACTACAATGTCCATACAATAGGAAAACTTGGAATTTCCAGTGAAACCTTCATTTCCTTTTCCCAATAAACCAGTGAAAATAAATGAATTTCTTATTTACCTATCCTATGAGAAAGGAGAGGGAGAGATGTTAAATCATCCTACATATCATTTAACATCTGTTACTGTTTTTTGAGTTTCTTTTTGCTTCAGCATGATTTTTTCCTTGAGGTTTCACGGTGGTGTTCATAAAACAGCTGTACGTATAGAATGGTGTAGAAATACTACACCAATACTACAACAGCTGAATGACCACCTCTGTGAAGTGTGACTCTTTCAAGGGTCATTCAAAGACAAAATACTACTCTGCTGGGTGCTGTTCCACTCAGATTTATTGAACGCTGTGCTCACACAATCAGGGGGCTCTTATTACTGTAGCCTTGGGAAGAAAGGCACCAACAATGCTGTCAGTGTTTCAGGGTGACTTGGGCAGACAGAGTGGATGCTGTAACTTCTTTTTGGGTGTGGATATACACACACATCAATACTAGAGCAGGAGCTTTGGGAAACAGGGGAGTGGATTTTCTGGGACCATTGAAGAACCCTGAAGTTTCCCAGGACAAGGATAATAGGGGAACTGACAATGAAGCCTGAGAAATGCCTTCCTAAGACTGGACTGGATTGTTCCTGAAGAGTCAGTGGATCTCTTTTTTGTATTCTTAAGAACTCTTCTGCATCAGACTTGCAAATGTTGAATATGAATCTGAGTTATCCTGACATCTGGCTCACAGGAATAATTTCACTTAGCTGTGACTAGATTCAGTTTTCATGTGTTTTGGGGAATGTGTGTATATGAAATGGTAAATGGAGATTGATGAAAGAATAGACGAAATGTGTTCCTCTGTTGACTACCTCTTCAGAATGAGAGGGAGAACAAAGTGAAGGAGTGGGGGAAGACCACTCCAACATGACAGCAATTGAGAAGATAGGTAGAAAAGGGATACAATGCAAAAGTTTCACATTGCTTTCATGGAGTTGCTTTATGCTGAATGATTACTGCTTTCATAGCTCATCTTTGCATGCCCGAATGCATATGTATTGATTCCTGAGTGAGAGTGTAATTGATTGTTAGCTGTGATGTTGTATTCTTCCTTCAAGAGATAAATAAAGTAAGTCTGTGCTGACTCCAGTCATGAGATGAAATTAGAATAAAGTGACAATCAATTTTAGTATCTATAAATTCCTTTAAATTCTTCCTCTTTTAATTTGTGCAGTGATATCTTCCCCCACTTCCCTAAACTGGAAAATCTGGGTTAAAATGAATGTTTGTTGTTTGCAGTAGGAGATCTCTAAAGCAGCTAAAAGGTTTTGTTCAATGGTGACACTGTCACAACTGTGGCACACAAAAAGTAGATCTTGTTACAAGTGCTTTGATGGGTGTTGTTTATAATGGCAATGCAGGTCCTTTGCAATTAAAACACTGGGTTTTTTTCTGCTTCTTTCAGGCAGTGCTGATGAGTAACATCACAGTAAATGATCGATTGATTCAGAGTCTACGAGGTATGTTGTGGTACCGCTGTGACTCTCTCTCATATTGATTTTTAGCCTCCCTGTTTTTAAGACTTGCATTTTTCTGTGATCTTTTGAGAATGCTGCGTTTCTTCAAGTCATGGTGGTCGTACAGGAGCTGCAATGACTTAAATATTTAATCTGCATAGTTCCAGTTAAGTGTCAGTCTAATCTGCCTTAATAGTAGGAGGATTTGTCCATGTAGTGCTTGATGTAGAACTCCTGTCTCTTATGATATAATATGAATAGAACTAAATTATTTCATTTTTTTCTTCATTTTACATGGCAGCATATTCTTGCATTTTTCCATGAGGTGTGGGGTCGTGCATTTTAGCGCCAGAGGAATTCACAAATCCTATATTAAATTTAAAAAAGTCTGTCTAATTAAATTCTAATAATGGTAGTGCTTCAAAATTGTTGTTAGCTATGTATTCTGGAGGTACTTGGGAATGAGTCCTATGAAGAAGCATGTATGTTGTGGTATTGTCTTCTGATGCCGTCCCACAGAGGTTTCTATCAGGAAGGAAACACTAAAACATAGATGCCTCTGTTGCAAAGGAACATTGGTATACATTACGTATTATTCAGGGAAGCACTGCAAGCTTGTCTCTATATGACTGATAAATGTGAATGCTGTTTCATTGTGCTGTGATTATGATTTCACAGACGTAAAGATTTTCCAGACTGCAGCTTAGAAGGGTTTGCAAATCAGCTCTCTGTATTCCTTAAAAGGAAAAGTAGGTAAAAATATGTATTATACTGTTTCGCCAATATATTATGCTGAAGGTTATTCTTACCAGATCCTGTGCACCCTCGTTGAATAAATCCAACAATTATCTATTCATTTGTGTATGAAGAGCAGTTTGCATGGCAGATGAATAAATTTAGCATTGTTATTACAGATTTGTTTCTTGAGGTTTCTGGTTTAGAATCTGTATGTATATGTGTATTTTAACGCGTATTTTAATCCTGCTTTGACCAGAACACTTGAAAGAGCTACAGACGGAATATGGAAAGCTACAGCTGGATGTTTACTGGTTTCAGAAGAACCAGACTAACCTTCAGAAGAAGTTCTCATATGACCTGTAAGTATGTTCTTTAGGAAAGATGACTTCCGAAATTATTGGTGACTTGGTTATAACCCAGAGTACTCTTACCTTAGCTATAGCTCTGTTAGTAAATACATGTTTTTAAAGACACGGTAACATCTGACTCATCTAAAATTGCTCACAGTTGATCTTGGAGAAGAGCATTTACTTTCCAGTGTTTTTCATCTCTGTGCCCAGAAACTTCTTGCTGTTCCTTCTATTGCATGAGGATAAAGGTAGCAATATTATCACTTAAGAATTGTGTGGGAAAATTGAAACATGAAGAAGTTAAACTTTGAAGAAGTTTGGATTAAGATAGGGGAATACCTGATGAGAAGCTGTACCTTATTGAGCTGACAGAGGTCTTGGGAATTTCTGGTACCATCAAACTCATGTGTTCTGCTTTACATGACATACATAGTCATGGCTTTTTCTTGATATTTCCCACTGAATTTTAAAGCATGGATAACTGAAAGTTACTTATCAGTATCCTTACACTAAATACACGTTTCTGGTATTTCTAGGAATTTCTCCTCAGTTCTTTCTGCTCAGTGATATTCTTGTTTCTTCTACCTGCCTTCACAATCTGTAGTATCTTCCCCGCTGTGCATAGATATAAAAAAGCAATAGAATTTGCTGTTTGCATGTTCTCATAATGATGTTCCATCAAGAATGTAATTGTTGTAATGATAGGTATTTTTTCAGCAGCCATTGTTTAGCCAGGTTTGTAGGAATTGTGACTGAAAGTGGAACACGACACTCAAATAACTTGAATTCTGCAGGCTACACTTGAAGTAAATGTTTTTTTATTTTTATTTTTCCCTCCAGTTTAGAATTAAAGATTAATGTTAATGTTTCTGTGATACTTACTGATTACCAGTTGGTTGTCACCTTTTTTTGGATTATTAATCATGCAATAAAGATTACCTAGATGGATTATATTATGGGGAGTTTAAGACTTCTAACAGAAAAGTAGAAGGAAGTTGGAAACTTTAGTTTGTACCTGCCTTTCAGTAAGCTGTGTTGCTTATGTGTGTATTAAGGGGCCTCTCCCCCCTGTGTTTGTTGTGCACCCTGGTTGTTAAGCACTGTCTGTTGGCTGTTTAGCTAAATGACACACCTGAGATCCATGGACCTCTGTTGATAGTTCTGTGCTAGTCAGTGAATCTGTTTTCCAGTGTCATCTTCTGACATCAGCAGGAACTAATAAATCTGTATATAGCACAAATATCTCTATCTGCTGGACAGTTGTGCTCCACATGAGAGGTACACCCGTTAAGCACTGGATTGATATTCATGTGCAGGGAAGGGATATATGACAAATGTAGTTAGTCTGGCTTAGGAAAACTTGGAAGTTTACCACCCATATCTGGTGAAGTGTTTACAAGCATGGCTATGTTGAGGAAATCACTGACAGAGCACCCCTGCTTGTGGTAGTGTACCATAAAGAATCCCTCTTTGTTTAACAGAGGAAGGTTGTGTTCGGCCACCATAGCTCCAAGGTGTGGGCTGGCTCAAGGTGAAGAGCTAAGCATGATACAGTGTAAAGATGGGTTTGCTTTTTTGATGTAAGTATAGAGACAAGTGTGATAAATCAGCCATGTAGTAGCTGAACAGAGACTCAGCTAGCTGGTCTGCTTCTGGTTTGTCTTGAGGCAGGTGCACCGTTCCCTGCAGAGCCTCCATGGGAGTCTGTAAAGGCAGTTATCTCAGCCAAGGAGCAATGCTGTCTTCACTAGCTTTGCTGCAAAATACTTAAATGTTCATTTTCTATTTCTAGACTTGTTTCCTAAGTGTACAAGTGAGGAAAACAAACTTTGGATTCAAATTTTCATAAAATAATTTATAGCTTCAGTACTGTGCAGTATTCACACAGTTCTAGGAGGAACCTGTATTTTTAAAACATTGCTTGTTGTATACCTTTAGGGAGGATGTTGGAATGGTAATATTTTTCTGCTAAACTAATTTACACAACTAACTTTAAATTGTATTGAGATAATTGCAGAAATGGATATTTCTGGTGGTGCTTGGCTACATATGTTCCTCTTTGCTACATGCTCACTTAATACTGTCACTTTAAATGCTTACAAACAGCCTTTTCTCAATGTGATTGTGGGATTAGAAAAATAAGAATTATTGGAAAGACTCCAAATGTTTTTTCTAATCTGTCTTCCTTCTTCCCCTCCCAATTAGGAATAAACTGTTGTGTTGCCTCTCTGTTCATCTGCCTTGCCAGGAAGGGGCATTAGACCTGATTATGTGCTTCTTTATTTTACCTGGGTTTGCATGGATGAAGGTTTTGCACCTTGCAAGTACACTATGCCCAGTGCAAAAATAGAGAGAGCATATTATTTGTATAAAAATAATGAAAATGTTATAAAATGATGACAGAAGTCAAATGTCTTTTTCAAACAGCACATTGTAAATCACTCTTTTTAAACATTCAGTTACTATTCTGTACAAGACAGTGGTAAAAGCAGTTGTGCATATGAAATGCATAAGAACAGAATCTATGAACTTAGAAGAAAAAAAAAGTCATTGTTTCTTCTTGTACTGGAGTCTCGACTCTTAGCATTTTTTGGAACAAGCTTGTACTGGAGTCTTCTTGTACTGGAGTCTTCATCTTAGCATTGTTTGGAACAAGCTTAGTGTTTTCCATGCAGAAGTCAGCAGGAGCTATCTTGCCTTACTGATGTTGTTTGCAAAAGGAGCAGGCATTCCTCAGCAGTCAACTTCACAATGTACCCTTGGTGTACACTGTGCCCAGTGCTGTCTGGTCATGGTTAAACCTTCTACAGCAAAGGCTCACTGGCACACTGACCCTTCTCTCCTGCAGCAGCCAGAGTCAAACAGAAGCCTCTGGACTCATCTTTTGAAATTGTTATTGAATATATTCCAATATTCAAATGCATTTTTGTTCCTAAGACCTTTTTTTGTTACGTAATGGCATCTTTAGAAATCTCACTGTGTGTAAAAAGTCTGATAATTAGTGTGTTATTTGCAGACCTGACAAGTTGCAAGAGTGTGAGTGCAGGAGTAATCTCTTGGTAGGTTGAAAGGAGGAGATGGTAGATGCTCCTGGAGAACAAAGGTACTCCGTTTCTCATGCTGGGCATAGGCAAATCCAGCAGCCCAGGGGGGGAGAGGCTGCACATCTGTTCCTGTGCATGCAGAGCACATCTGTATGTGGCCAGGTATGCAGAACACAGAACACATAAAGCATGAGCGCACACAACACTCTCCTTAGAGAGAGTGTCTGCTAGTGCAAAAAATGCTGTGGTGTTGGTCTAGACAGGCTCTCCCCCGTTATGACCTTGTAGTTTGGGCTTTTCTCCAGCTTTGTGCCTCTGTGCTCCTTGATGGTCTTGGAGATGATCTTTGGATGGGCTGGTGGCTCCCTTGATGGGCCCGGAAGCAGCTGGGGGGAGGGTATTATTTGGCTCCTTTGTGTGTGCTCAGGTGAGCTCTGTGTCATAGAGTTCACTATGTAGTGAAGGAGAAAACATGCCACAGAGACTGAATTTAAGAACATTAGTTTTGCACATTTGAAATGTCTTGGTGATGGGATGAGGTGGATAAACTAAGGCTGTCCCTGTACTCTAGAAATTGTTGTAAGCATGAGTAGAGTATTCAAATCTCATTTAAAAGAAGAGAATTCTGTTACAAATAATAAGCTTTAAATGGTGAGGGTTTGTCACAGATATTAACTGAGCTTTATTTTCACATGCATTGTGGGATCAAAGTGCAAGCTTTCTCAAATGCTCTGTCTCTGACATCAGGTTGTCTGTGTACTGCATCTTTTTCAAACTTGCAATCTGTTACACAATTAATATGTTCCTTTATTTCTTAGAAAATCGTGAATGTGAGTATAACTCAAGCCTATGCTGTTTTACTGTCTTTGATGTTCACCAGTTTAAAGCACAGCTTAAACTATTGGTGACTATTCCATGTATTAGCACTGTCAAATCAGACTTTAGAATAATGTCTGGTCTACAAGAAAACATAATAAAGGTAATAAGTCAGCGTATCTGTTTGCTGTTGTTCTTCTATTGTTCTTCCTTTCTAGGTGTGAACTACAGAGAAGGGATTTTTTGCCTTTGTTAGGGCTGGAGAAGGGGTGAAAGTGCAATAAAAATTAGTCACTTGCTGTGGTAGAGTGCACATAGCCTGGAAACTCCTTTGGATTACATAGTAGTTTATTTTCAGCTTGAGAAACTGCAACATGCCTATCTGAAACAGCTGCTGTTGCACGGAGGGTATTGACACTCAGAATAACACTGGTCAGAGCCAGAATAGGGAGAAATTCACCCCCCTTCTTAGCCTTAGTGATAGGGATGAGAAACGTGCAGTATGTTGACCATGCTGTTGTATGAAGGCTGCTGGAAAAGGTTTTGAATGCAGAAAGATGTGTTTGCAAGCTGATTGTATATCTAAAAACTGGAAGTTACCTTTGAGTGGAAAAACAGATGAGAGAGAGAAAGGAGAAAAGGTTTAAAAATCCCATAAAACTTCTTTGTTGCTAGACCACCATGGAAAAGAAAATGTGGCCCCCAGCCAAGAGCCTACTCTTCCTTGGGCAGCTTTCCAGGGCAGTGGGTACTGAGATTGACAGTGATTTTTCACCTTATTTTCCCCTAGTGTGACACATTTGTTATTGGGATCACTCCAACTGCTGTTCCTGTTCATAGTGGGATCAGAGCATACTTGGGGTCATATGATGACTAGTTTCTAAGGCTTCTGTGTGTGTATTATGGGATAAAGCTTGTCTTGGTTTGTTACTCACTAGGTCTTGTTCTTCCTCTGATATAAAGTAAAAGCTATAACGTGGCTAATGAAGAGAGTGGGAGAGAGAGGATGATCTTGCCCTGACTGCCCAGCACATCCTCAGAAGGGGAGAACACTGCCCTGGCAGCTTTAGGAAAAACACCACTGCAAACAGCAGACCTTAGCTACGAGTTCAGGAGCTGTGAGGGAAAGGCAGGCTGCATGGATGCAGTTAGAAGACTGCTGTCACAAAGCTTGAGATCCTAATGGTGCTGTGTAACTATTAAAAGTTTGTAAAAGATACACAGTGCTTGCATCTTTAGAATATATTCCTTCTAGAACTTACAGTAGCTACTAGTGAACTCCACTTCTGTAACATATGTTTTCTTATAACTTGCAGCACTGCATTTGGCTGAAATACTGAGGAGGTGTGTTCAGTTTGCTAACACTAGATTACCTCTATTTTCTATTTCAGCTGGTACTTTTCTGTTTTGTCTCTCTGGCTAAAATCAAAATATGAATTTCTCTAATCATACCAGAAATGATTCAAGGATCAAAATGGATTTTAGCTTACCTGGACTTGACTGGTTAGCAAACACACGATAGAAAAATCATGTAGCTTGTTGAGCTAGTCAGACAAAAGTAGTTTAAATTAATATCTTCCAATAGAACTTGCCTGCACTATGAATTTGTCCTTAGGACTTAGGTCAATGCTTCATTTTTTCCTAGTGACTTCTCCAATGTAAAACCAGGTAGTAGAATTAAGGCAATAATAAAACACAAAGAAAAACATAAATATATAAAGCAAAAAAAATTAAATAATTTTACAAAATTACCCTATAGAAGAGTCTAGATGAAACTTAATTGTCTTGTTCATTTTTTTTCAGCTCACAGTGCATCAACCAAATGAAAGAAATAAAAGAACAATGTGAAGAAAGGATAGATGAGCTTAGAAAAAAGAATAGCGATGTACCACAAATCAAAGAAAACAAAGACGTTGCAGAAGATAGCCGGGTATGGTTTGGATAATTTCTTGAAAATACTTTTTTTTGTAATTCTTAAGTGGTTCTTCTCCTTTCTGCTAACTCCTATTAGCATTACCCCATCTCATTAAATTTTTCACTACTTCAGCATTTGTTAAATGTTTCTGATCTGTGGGAAATGGGGTGATTTCAAGTTCAGAACAAGGAGGTGTCCTGCAGGAGATTCCAAATCACTGTGTCTTTGAGATGGGCAGAATTTGAGAGGTGATGCCGGAAGTGGTGTGGGTTCCATTAAGGAATATTTACACAACGGAACTTTAGTTAATAATACCTTTAGACTTTGTTGAAGTACTTAGTTGCTTTGTGTGTTAAGGATGAGGATAAGCTGTGAATCACTTCAGAGAAGCTGCAAACCCTGGAATTGTAGTCCAAAGATCATCAGCTATGAATTTTCACAGAAGTCCTTTATGTCAGCATTTTACTGTAGGAATAAAGGGATAATCAAATGTCTTAGCTGTTTGATGTCAAATATTCTGAGCCAAAGAATCACAAATTCATTGCTGAACCTATTGAAAGCTCACTAGACTAAGGCAGGCTTGGTGAATAGGTTGGCTGCGTGTCAGCTGGCTTTTTCTCCTGGGGTGTAGAGGGTGGCAGAAAATCCTGAAAAAAGGTAATTTCAGTTCATTCTGTTGTCATGGCATGTGATTTATTGATGCTTCTTCATTGATGTGAGATTTGGTCAGGGATAGGATTGATTAAGCTTGATATGGATGGCCCTGGAAAGAGGCAGTCAAGCTCTTGGGTGGGAAAGCACCCAGTTTATTTCTGTACCAAAATAGCCCTTTCTTCAGGATTACTGAAGAAACAGAGGTTTCAGAAGTTAGACTTTTCACAGGTGACTGCAGTGGGGCCTTTCCCTCTACCTGAGTGGCCTACTCTCATTACAAAGGCAGTGGAGGTTTAGTGGAATATTCCTTTTCTTTGGCTAGGAAAAGTTTGAATTTTATGGCTTCAGAAGTGAAAAGGGTAAGGCAGTGAGAAATGAAACTCGGTTTTACAAAGAGGTGAAAAAGCATGTGAGAAAACAGCTAAAACATCTACCCAGAGATTCCCATAGATAATGGTTTCAGTCTGTGTCCAGTCCTTTATGTAAAATGGGGGAGACAGAACTACTAAAGTGTTGTACTGAAGCGACCTTTTATTCTGGGAACCTGCACTATGTGAAAGCTGCATAATGAATGAAGCATTAGAAACAGGAAGTGCTATCCAGTTATTCCTTAAAATAGAAGTTACAGCTCTTGTCAATAGTTTTTATAAGCAGTATCAAATAAGTAGATAAAAAGTAAATAATAAATACATCATTGTAAGTAAATAGAACCTGCATCATTTGGAGATGATATGTTAGTTAGTTTGTAAAATATATCTTGTTTAACAAAGTTGACCTAGGGAAGACCCTAATAAAGAGGTGGTCAACTTAATTTTTAGTGTGGCTTTGCAACAGGCTTTAATTACAATTACTTGCACTAGATTCCTTTGCTTTGTTTGTTTCTGTATATGTGTTTGTTTGGTGTATTTTGGGGGTTTGTTTTTACCCTTTCCAGTTTGGAAGATAAATTATCTGAGAAGGAACTTGAGGAATTTTACTGAAGCCCCTCTGCAGGAAAATTTGTCTCCTGCACAAAAGTGCATAGTTGGAGGCAATTTTTACCCAAAGCAGATTATCTGTGAGACAGGGCAGGTTATCTCTTACTCTTTTTATATATAAATGGGATGGTCTCAAATAAGCTAACGGATAATATAGCTACTGCCTAAATAATTTGTCTGTTTGCGTTCCCTAGTATCTGTGGCAGTGCTTCTTTGGCCAAGCTGTAACTTTCTCAGTTGTTTGCTTGCCCAAGAATTTCAACCCTTTGCTTTTATAAAAGCATACTTATAGTTAGTGCAAGATGACCCTGACAAATCTGTTTATGTTTTTGTCCAGTGTTTTAAGCTGCAGTAATGCAGTAATATTTTTAAGATGTATGTGCTTATGTAATAGAAAAGTCTGTCTTAAAACAGAAAAAAAAAAATGGAGTGTTGGTTGGTTAATAACTAAACAGCTTTACTTAGAGCTCTGTAATTTGAAGAATGATGTATACTTCTTGGCTGAAGAAAATACAACATGTTCAATTACTATCTTTTTATCCAACTACTTAAATTTTTTAAAAATCAGCATATACCTTTTGAATCTATTTGACATTAAGAATTACTTAGCTAGAAATTTAAGGTAAGTAAAGGGATTTTTCATGTGTAATTAAGAGGTAACTTCTTGCTGTTAAGTCCAGGCTCAGTATTTTTGCGGAAGAATTCATGCCCAAAAAGTGAAAAATGGTCTTATGCTTATTTTCTGATGACTTGTATTATAGAGAGTGATCTGAAGGAGCTGAATTATTTATAGAACAGAACCATGTTTAAAACCAGCACTTTTGTTTTACTGATCCAAGGAAGATGGAGTTCTTCTGAATATCTTTACTGCAATAACCAAATATTCTGCAGTAATGTTTGCTTATCAAGCATTGGTGAGAGTATTGCTAGATTAGTTGCTGATACTGGGCTTCATGGTGTTGACACTAAAAGATCTTGTTCTGCCTGGCTTTGATGGAAATTAAATGCTTTTCAAAACAGCCAAGTAGTCATGCTGCAACTCTGGCTTCTTGGTGACTTAGCTACTTCTTTCTGTGGTCATTTTTCCAAGTGCCTGAATGAACATTTGACAACATAGTGTTTTGTTGCCCTTGTTTTACTGCCCTCCTTAGATAAATGGGAAGCTACAGTCTTGACAGTACCAATAACAATTGGTAACAGAAAACAATTCTGTCAGCTGTGAGACTTCCTATACCATAAGACTGCCCATTCATTTCTGTGGTACCAGACACAAAGAGGTTTATATCTCTGAATGTGCATATGCTTGTTCTTTTTCTGCATATTTGGCTTTTTTAAATTTAATTTTTTTTAATGAAACAAAACCAAAAATGCAACAAAAAAACTCCATAGAACAAATGGGTTTGTAACACTCTGGGTTTTTTTCACCCAACTGGTATAAGTTATAGAGAAAAATAGGCTCGATGTATATTTCATGTTCAATGTTTGTATGAATTGAATTGACATAGTCCTCGGTTAATTATAGAATCATAACATCATTAAGGTCAGAACAGACCTGTAAGATGCTCTTCTAAGTCCAACCATTAGCCCAGCAACGCTGTGTTCACCACTCAGCTATGTCTCCAAGTGCCAGATTTTTGTGGCACACCTCTGGAAAACTTCAGGAATGGTGATGCCTCTGCTTGGACAACCTGTTCCAATGCCTGACCACACTTTTAGTGAAGAAAATTTTCCTGATATCCAATCTGAACCTTTTCTGGTGCAACCTGAGGCCATTTCCCAGTGTTCTGTCTCTTGTTACCTGGAAGAAGCTGATCCCCACCTCGATACATCTACCTCCTTTGGGGTGGTTCTGGAGAGCAGTGATGGTAATGCAGTGAGTTGGTGATGACTGGGAGAGCATTCTGGTTTCCAATGACCATGGAAGCAGACATTTATTTGGAATTATCAACTGTAGCTTTGTCCCATTGAAGTCCCTGATGCAGGGCTGCCAGGCAGGTAATCCCATATCTGAGCTTATTTTTTTTGCTTTCTTTTTCTCTCAAGTCTTTCTCTTTGCTTGTTCTCATAAAGTCATCCACAAACAGCTCAGCTCTGCTTTTTCCCCACTGGCCCTGGCTTTACACTCTCATTTAGTGTTTCTGAGATGACAGTGGAGAAAGAATAACTCCATATATCAGGGCAAGCAGGGTCTTGACTGCTTTAGCAAAGACCATGAAGAGAAGAGCCTGAGTGCTACAAGGGTACCATATGAACCATAGGGCTACATTAGGGGAAGTGTGGGCATCCCATCTTTTCAAACCTCTTCTACCTCCACTCAACTCCAGAAACTGTAGCTGCTGTAACTGGAGAATCACCATTCTCTACAGGCAGCTCCAGATTCCTATCCTAGAGTATGGGTGTTCTTAATTTCACCTGTGTGAAAGCTCCCGGGTACATCCCTCACTTCACTGACCATCTTTCATTTTCACCTGGAATAAATGGCGAATCATAAGTTGAGTCCTGTGTCTCTCGAGAGGTATAGTACAAACCTACACCCCCAAATACTTGATTAATGTAGTCTGGGAGTAATTTATGGAGAGGTGGTGACATGGCATTCCTGAGCTCCCTGTTCCCCATGCTATAGACAGGGACAGGGGCAGCACCAAATGCAGGATTGCCAGCCAGTAGATGCAGAGATGGGGAGGAGACGGGAGGGGGCCTCAGGTAGGCAAACATGCCAACCGTGACATACAGCGAGACCCTGGCCATGTGAGGGAGCCAATGCCAGTGGAAGTAAAAGTCATACATAAAATTTTAGTGGCCTAATTGGAAGATCTTCAAGACAGTGTACATCTTAGGCTTGATATCTAAGTGGGTCAGATGTTTATAGCAGTCTAGCACCAGAATTTAGTACATTCTTAAGCAAGTTAAACAGGTGTTATTTTCTAGTTGGTTAATTTACACTTTTCTTATTCCTGCATTTAATATAGTTACAGACCAGTTCTATACAAGCCTTACTCGGCTAAAGCCTAATGATGACCAAATTCTGTTTTCTTGCTCTGTAGACTATTAATAGTAAATGGCATCTGTTTATTTGCTCTGCTGACCCTGACACAGCAGCAGAACAACTGTGGATAAATGTGTGGTGTTACTGTTCTGTAACACGCTGAGAATAATCAAGGGCAGTAATCTCACCATTAGCTGCAGTTAAGTGAGGTATGTTAAAATTCTCTTCCTGTTACATAGAAACACTACTGCATATTCAGAATTGTACAGTACATCTATTACCAATAAAAATTTCAGTCCAAATATTTCCAAGTGTGTTGGGATTTTTTTCCATGCAAAATTCTTACCTAAATTCTACTTCCCTTTCCAAATCCAGGTGCAGTTATATAGACCAGTGCTTATCTGCTGCATTCACATTACAGGTTGATACTCAACTGCCGGCCTTGAAACAAGCAGGGTTCAAGCAGGCTGACTTGGAACAACAGAAAAACAATGAAGATGTTCCTAAAGCAGTACCTACAGTAAGAAAGACAGACCTGATGCAGGTTAAAGGTAAGATGGAAATCCTTGTCTCACTAACAACTACTGTTGAGAATGGTTGTTTTTCAACTGAACATTTAGGAATGTTTTTGTATACCAGATAAGGGTGAAAAAAGTGACACCAACAGTCTAAACATCAATCAGGTTTCCAGCTGAAGGTAAACTTGCTTGGATTTGTTGGTTCAGTTTTGTTGCAGTATGGTATGTTGCACATAACAGAAAATAGAAATATTTACAATTCTGGAGTCATCTTCCTCATTTAATATGGAGAAAATACCCAACTTTTGGAAGGAATAATTTTCAAACATACTTAAAATTTGCTTTCTTAATAAGTTTGACATATTCAGCCTGGTACCCCTCCTCCCTGTGGAATAGTTGGAAATTAGGCTTACAACAAACACACATCCATACTTCCCATGTGTTGTCATTGAGCAAAATGCAAGTGAAAGAAATGATGCACATGGGTTTAGGTTAGTTAGCCTAATGGTTCCTTTTAGCACTAAACTTCAGAAGCTATTAATTTGAATGAATGTATCCTTGTGTGTCTGTTTTCCATAGTAGTGTGTGTGATAGAAATTCAGTTGTTAAATTTAATTACTCTTACATGCTATCTTAAATTACAATCTTGTGAGCATGCAACTCTCATTTTAGAGACGTAGCAGATGAAGACCGTGTCTACATATAGCTTAGTTAAAAAATTTCATGGGGTTTTTTTAAATTAAAAATGCAGATACATGAGAAAAGGTATATGTTAATGTCAACTATAGCACTGCACTTAAACAAGAACAGCCTTGGATACTTGCAAATCTGCCTGTGATGCATTGTCCTGAGCTACTTTTGAACACCAAATCAATTTTATTGTTGGTAATAAGATGTAATGCGCAGAAACCTAATGCTTATATACCACAATTTCTATTTAAACTGCTCTGTTTCACTTGCCCAATTTATTAACCACACATACTGAAATTTTAAGGATATAAAAGCATGAATCTGTTGACAGTAAATAAAATTCCCTTATTTAGCTGTTCCCAGTTAGGAACTGGGAACAATAAGTTGCCTTCCTCTTATCTCTGCTACTGGTGTGATTGGATGATACTCATTCAGAGGAAAATCAATAATTTAGTGAGAAATATGAAGCATTCTTTATTAAAGGTTTTTAACTTGTGCCACACTGGAAGACATTATTTTTTAAACTCAGAATAATTTTTGTTGTTTTCAGAAAGAACAGACAGCGTAACTGACATGAGAAAACAGGAGCCTAAGGCAGAAGAGGAGCAGCTTTCCAGTCAGTTGGAAAAACCTCAAGAGTTGCTCAAGGGTGCTGCAGGTCAAAACGAGATGCTGCCTGTGTCAGAGAAGGATCCAAATCCACCTGAGGATGAGAAACATGTAGCTGGGCAAGATATGTCAGAGCCAGCTGCAGAGCAGGCTGCCAGTGAGGAAATTGAGAGGGAACAGTTCCTAAATTATGATGATAAGCAGGATGACTTGCTCCCTGGAAAGGCTGGTTTGTAGCATGTCATTTATTGTTAAAAACAGTAACAAAATGAAAAATAAAGTAATTAAAGTGTGGAGTAGGGCATGATTTCTACAACAGTGGTGGAAGCTGGCCAGACTTAATACTAAGTTTTCATAAAGGTCAGTGTGATGTGGAAGGTGTCAGTCCCAAGCAGTCACCTACAATCCATGAGTTAAAGATGGAGGCTTCTGATTGAGCAAAACGAAGCTGCCAGGCTGAGTTCCTCTGCATCACTGTAACAGCCCTACTGTCTCTCCAGTGGCTCTACAAGGTGTTTAGGGAAATTCACCCCAAAACTTTTTGGTACTGGGGCTTTAAAAGAATATGATGCATCTGAAAAGAGTAAGATGTTAATAATCCAAAGGACTGATGAGTAGAGCACTTACACACGGATGTTTTGCAGTTAGTCTTTTTACAATGTCAGTGTGTGAATACTAGCTATTCCTAGTTCAAAATAAGCTGCCATGAGTAAAACTGGTAACTCAGACTTCAGGTATCTGATGTTGACTGTTGTGAATCTTCAAAAACATGGATTGTGAAGGTGTCAGTTTCTGGCATCTGTCAAGTGACCCTGAGCTACACATCTCAACAGCACCAAGCAGCAGAGTATTGATGCTGTGGCTAAACCTGACCAATGTCTAGACATTCCTCTGTCTTGAGGGATTTGGTCTCAGTAGCCCAACGTAATGAAAAGGCAGCCTTATGGCAGGGCAGTAATTGATGCCCACAAAAAATGCGGTTTATGCTTTTCTAGTAAACACATCCTTAGAATTTTAAGTTTCAGTGTTAATAGTGTTGCTAACTTGGCAGAGATAAATAATCTCATCTGCATTGCTAAAGCAGTATTTTTCCAACTGGTCCAAAAAGATGCTGGCCAGAGCAGGCTATACCCCAAAGAGATGTAATTATAAGTAACCTAAACTGTTTTCATTTTCATGGAAGTAAATAGCTGAAAAATTAGATTTTTAAAAAAACATCCAACAATTAGTGCAAGGAAAATCTCTGCCATGCAGCCCATGAGAACTCAGTTTCAAAAGGCTAGGAGGATGTTCTTCGGGATTTTTTGTTCAACCTTACTGCACAGGTTTCTTGTAGCCAAAGGAGCTTAGGGTAGAAAGACTTCAGTAGTCTATGGGCATCCTCTTTCAAGAAGAGCTGCTTCTAAAATTTTTAGACCTTTAGGTCCGTAACTATAAAAATCTATTGGATGTGGTGGTCTGAATATGAATGACATAAAGCTTAAAGTTTTCAAGCCTCTTTCTTAGCCACTTACTAAATCAAAGGTTTCTCTTAAGAATATTTAGAAGAGAGGCTGTGATCCATCTTAAGTGAGGTGTGCTTACACCTCTCTGCTGTTACCTTTTTTTCTGGTTGATTATTTGAAAAATGATTGTAGTTTGGCAATCAGAAATGTTTCCATTTATGTCTGAGTCCTCTAAGGAAATCTGATAGTAAATGTTGCTTGAGAGGAGTTAATGACTAAGTGAAGAAAATCTTCTGGGACAAAAAAGTACTTTAGTGACAATTTGCCACATCATGTAACATGATGTTATAGCATTACACTTGCTGGACAAGCTAAAACAAGAAGGGTTTTCAGCAATTACTTCAGGTTTTGCCCTTCCTTAGGCTGTCATTTAATACATTCTGAAATTGTGTAATTTTTCTTTATATAAAATTATATAAAATAATCTTTCTTTATGTTCATCAGAGGGCTAGCTGATTTGGCTATGCTTTCCAAATCCCAAAAGATTGTTTTTTATCTACTTCTTTTGACAGGATTTACAGCCAAAGTTGCTCTGAAAATTAACACTTCAAAGAAAAAATAATATAAAAACATAGTCAGAATAGCAATTCATTCAGCAGCAATGTAATTCTGTGGAAGATGTTTACAGTCACTCTTCTTGTGTGCAGATGGTATAGCATAAAATGACTTAATTTCAATCTTCCAGACAAACAGGAACATGAAGAAGTGAACCAGGACAAGGATGTTGATTACAGTTTAGATGTGAATGAAGCTGAATCAGAAACTGACAAGCAAGCAGCGCTTGCTGGGATTGATAATGGTAAAAAAGAAAAAAACACAGTTTTAATATAAATATCACATGCTTAAAATGTTAAGATCATATTTTGCATAGCATCCTGCAGCAAGCTATACCTAGCTAATTTCTGTTTGTTTTTTGAACTTTCCCTCATTTTTACAGTGTCACCTATTTTCTGTTTACCACCACTGAACCTACTCGTTAATGGGGGGTGTGGTATCTGTAACTTTACTGTACTACATAGTATTTAACAGTCCTTACACAATTTCTTGTTGTTTTCTAGATAGAACTTTCTATATGAAGAACTTCTGCCTCCTAAGAGATTTCTGTACCTTTTCTTTCTTTTTTTTCCCCCATTAGTTCAAAACCATGAAGATACGAAGAACCACTTACCTGACAATGGTGAAGTACTACAGAAGTTGTGAACAAAGGAAGTTCATGATACAACTGAGTCACTTCTTCCCCCAAATGGAACCCATGATCCAATTAAAGTGATCTTAGAAAGTGATTATCTTCAAAAGGTTTGACTAAAGGCCCAAACAAAGTAGTATTTTCTTGAGAAGTTTGAGTTCTGTTCCAGTGAGGAAAAGAGGTGTATCTCTGGAGGCTTGTTTCAAAGCAGTTTGGCCTCTGCAATGACTTTTTCCTTCCTACCAGTTATAAAATTGCAATCAGGTAGCAATAACGTTAGTAACTTTGAAGTTGGCTACCTTGTATAGTCATACTGCAGTAAGCGTATGTGTGGATTGGTGGTAGATGATGAGCAGTTCTCTGCCAAGGATGGATCTCTCTGCTGTGAAAGCACAACTGTAGTCCTCAGATACTATGCAGAATGATATATGTACCTGGGCCTCTAAATAAAATTCCTAGAGTACACTGTTGAGATGTGTTCTTAGCTTCAAAGTTAAAAAAAAACCAAAAAGGATTCTGACAATAGAAGCTTCTTGCTAAGAGATTAGCCAGGAAGATTGTTCTGAAAGCTTTGTTGGATTCCACAAGGTCAGTACTACTGTTTGCTTGGTTACCACTAGTGGGCACAAATTTAGTGTAAAAATTCAAACTCATGAACTTTTCATGACAGAAGCCCTCTGAAATGTGTACTACACTACCCTTCACTCCACCCAGCCACTATCTTTTGTGAAGACAGAGGAATGCATATGCTTGCCTTGTACAACAGCAGTCTCAGCTGTTCAATGTGACTAATCTCTGCTGGACTTGTGACAGGTTACCAGACCATGCATTTAGAAGACAAGGCAGTCTTCCACACATGACGCTTTAGTTGTTGTGAAGTTGTATGTTAATCACAATGTATCATCTTGTTAATGTTCTGAAATCTTTTCTGTTAAATGTAAACTAAAATGTAAACTAAAAACTATTTTACTATTTTACAACCTTAACTGCAGTCCAACCACCATGTATAGGCAGCTGGTTTGAAATTTTTATATTTGTGTCTGCTCCCAAGACTGACACCCGTGTTGGGAGCATTGTTTGTGAGTATGAACCAACCTCTATTGACACAGCACAGCTGCCAGCTGTGACTAACTTGCCAACCAGCATTCCATTTAAGAAAACATAAATTTGTCTTTGCCTTCCGTTAAAGCACTTCACTTTGTAACTCCTTTTGTGGTGTGTCATTCTTCAATGTACTAGTTTATCCTGTACCTTAAGATAAGGCTGGCTCTTTTGTGTTTGAAAAGAGTATCAGTTGTCATCAAGCGAAGTCACAGTTAAGTCAAAAGATGCCTGTTAAGCCTAAACCCAGAAACAGTTCACTAACAGTTTTTCACCATTTAAGTAAGACTAACTGGTCTGGGCTATTGCACTCAACATAGCAGGGAAAACATGCTTGTAAATAGGAGAGAAGAGGAATGAGCATCTGTTCTGACAAGTATTGGGAAGCTCAGGTTACTGGGATTTTTTTTGCAAATAACAAGTTTGAACATCGAAGTGTTTACCCATAATTTGGATAAAAATATTTACCCATCTTCTGAGCATTTTCCTAGGACTTAATATGTAAACAATTATGCAGCTGAGATTTAAGTTGATCAGGAATTTAATATTGATTGTTAAAAAGCATATATTCTAACAGTAAAAAATAGACAGTGAAACACTAAAACGAAGTTGAATGAATAGCTTTACCAGTAACAAGTTAAAAATTCCAAAGAATCAAATGCTTAAGGGTAATTAATATATTGCCAGAGGATTAGTTTAAAACTGATTGTTTTGGCTATGCTTCTGTACATATTTGGGCTTCTCCTAGTGAACTGGATGTTGTCCTCCATAAATATGACCACCTCTGTAAAAAAGCCCACTTGTAAACCTCTGAGGGCAAAGGGTCCGAAAACATGCATAAGAGCAAGTGTTCAAAATGAAGGACTACAGTTTTATTCACAATGACTTCAAGTGTTTCAATCTAAGTCGGGTGGTAGATTTCTAGTAGGCAACAGGCCTGTAAGTCTACTGTACAGAATTTTAGAATTAAAAGACCTGTAGTTGAACAAGAGATTAATTTGGAACTGTGGTGTACATAGTGTTGTCTCTCAGTAAAGTTTTTAGTTCTGTGAGGCATTACTACTTTTCTCTAAGCATCTTGTTGTTTTATTAGCACTTTGGTTTTCTTTACAACTAAACTTGATCCATTTTAGGTAAGCATTTAAAAGTAATCTTCTCTGGTATACTGATGTTATTTTGTAAAATTCATCCAGTTCTAATTGTAATTAAAAGGGGAAATATTATTGCTATTTTCTTGATTCCACAAATCACATGTAATTTGCTTTCTCTTTTACTTGCTGCTTGCTTTGGAGAAATAACAAAGGCTGTCCTTGAGCTACTGTCATGTAGTTCAGGATCTTTAAGATGGGGAAGATTTTGTGACTGTTTACAAGAAGCCAGATGAATGTTCTGTGCCATTTTACCTCTGCATATTCCAGGCTTTTTATTCCTTTGGCAGCTATATGGAAGCGTTCAAGTGTATTAATCATGATGACAAGCAAACATGTAATGTGATATGCCATCTCTTTAGCAGAGGATTTGGAAAAAAACCATGTCCCCAGGACAGTACTTCTCCTTATTTCAGGAAGCTGCAAATTGCTGGAAGACAAGTAGGTGTTCCACTTCAGAGGTTACTCACTGTTTTCAAGCTCTAGCTCTGTAGTGCTGCTGCTCAGGGGATGAAGCTGAAGTGATATTAATCCACAGTAAAATCAGGGGATAAGATTAAGATTAAAAAATGTTTTGTATGGCCAATATGGAGTTACAAGCTCATCCCTACAGTGGAAGTCATTGTACACCAAAATGAAGATTTGTCGTGTCCAACAAAGGATTTGCTTGTATGGCCTAGGTATGACTTGGCCAGGGCCAGGTCTGCTTTTTAAACATTTTTTCCTTGCCTGTAGCAAAGGAAAAAACATTTTTTCCTTAGTTGCTCTTTTGCTACAACACAACAGCTTACCTCTATTATTTCACATCTGAAAGCTTGGAAGGCATAACAATTCCAGGAAGGCAGGCATAGGTTTGGGGCTTCTCCTGTTTTGGAAATCTACCTGAAAATTACTGAAGAAGACAATAGGATGGAGCAGCCCCATTGCAGTCAAAAATGGAGAATAAAAATCATGCAAATGTAGCAATCCCTTGTTTGCATGAGCAAATACTAGGATTCTAACAAAGTTGCAGAGCTGGTAAAATAGTCTTCACTGTCTGGTGCTATTACTAGTGACTACTGGAGTATCTGCTGTGCAGATTCTTCAGCACTTGGAGAACAAAGACAAAAATTCCAACTAGGAATCACTCACTCAATTGCTCAATGACTAATTTTCATCTGCTCTTAATCTCTGTAGAGATCATTTTAGCTTGGAGGATGTGGTGAGGAAAAAACACCAACATTTTTCTACTTGTGAAGTGAGCAATTCTGATACAATTATACAAAAATACAGAAACTCAAAATTTCTCCAAGTGACTGCAAATGCAGAATTGCAGTAGCTTAGCTCTGCACATCAGACAAGAGGCTCTATTGCATGATTTTTATTCAGTTTCTAATGCACCACTTTGTCAGAACTCAGTAATAAAAATTATTTATGATCAAAATCTGTAATAATATCAACTAAGATACAATGTTCTTTAATAATACAGTTGATTAAAATCAGCTTCACGCATAAAATCCAATAAACTTCATACAAACCACTTTAAAACAGCAGTTGTCATTCAAATCACAAAAAGGCAGCAGTACAGATATTCCACGTGACAGTATTTTTATCCTGGACATCCCTCGTAGTCCGAGTGCAGCACTAGTTATTCCCTCTCCTAGAGCTGGTATGTGCTACACAGATATTCTTCAGGTATTCTAAAAAGATGTCTTGTACTTCAAACAAGCTTCACAACTGGGAAGTATTTGTGAGGAGAGAAGTCGAATTCTGGAGGAACCTATAAAGAAAAGATTTAAGATTAGACATTAGACAGCTGTACTACTGCATTTAATACTTATTATGAGAACAACCTGCAGACAGAAAAAAAAATTAAACAGCAAAAGATTGAAAAAACATAGTCCTTGTGGCAGGTAGTATTCTCATCCCTTTTTCACACAAGCTGCTGTTACACTTGCTTGTTCCCACTATGGAAGAATACTCTTATAGTCTGTGTTGTCCAACATGTTTTTCCCAGTTTTTTTTCAGAAAACATTTATAGGTTAGAATTTTCCATATTTAGTTAACTACAGCAAACTATTTCCAGGGGAAAAATTAAGTTGCTTTCCCTGTTCTTAGAGTAAATACAGCTTGAATGTGCTCATTTGGCTCTTAAGAGATCTGTGGTGGCTTTACATAGAATTAGATGAACCATTCATGTTGGGAAATCTCCAGATCATTGAATCCAACCTTAATGTATGTGAACATTTTATATTCAATTGAGCTGGCATTTCCTTACCTTAGAGTCTTTCTTGTGGCCTCCTGCCAGCAGCTTCATGACCACAATATTGGGTTTTGCAACTTTTAGAATGCGATTGACCTGAACATAAAACAGAAAGAAGTCTTCCAGCCAAAACATTTGACCTCACAATTATTTCAAAGATAATACTGTAATGTTGATATTCTATTAGCAATACAGGAGTTCTCTTACAGGATCAGTTTAACAGAGATCAGACTGTTTTGGATTTGTTTTTAAATACAACAGCTGAATTAATTACACTTAATGAAGGGTGCATCTATTTTAATAGTCACTTTTAAAAAAATTCAACAGACTACAGAAACCACAGCTTTAACAATTCTTAAACAAAACCATGGGAACTATGGCAAGTTCTGTGGCACACACACAAATAAAGGTATAGACTCTAGGCATCTAATCGTCAATATTGCAACACAATGGAAAGAGGAACTTGTGTATGAAACTGGTGGCTTTTTACATGGAAGTGCTCTGGGTGTGCTCAAAACTGCCTTATTAACTATCTTGGCCTCAGATAGCTCATGTGTGAGTACCACCATAATCCAGAGAGGAGAAAGTGAGTCCTAAACTTTAAGGAGGACCTAATCCTGTAACTATTCTTAAATCTGCTTAGATTTGACAGAAAAAGCATCCTCCTTGCTCCAAAATACAGTTACAGACACTTAAGGTTTTAGGCAATGAACAAAAAGGGAGAAATTCCTACCCATGTTTACAGCTCAGTGCTGAGAAAACTGCTCCAGGGAACGAGTGCCAAACCCAATGCTCTTTTCATCCTAATGATATCCAAACCTGTTTTCCCCACCTCTCAGGAGTCCACCTGAATTACTAGATGCCAACTAAGTGCGACAAGCATGTTATCACTGTCTGATTAAAAGTGCTCTGCTTTTAGAATGGGCTAGAAGGCAACATGCAAGGAAATAAGCTGCTATCCAGCATCTCAGGTCCTCCGCAGAGAGAGCTTTTTTTAACCACGAGCACAACTTTCTGCTAACTGCTGTACTGACACAGACCCCTGTCTACCCCTTAATCAAAGCACTCAACTTTGCTCATCATTTTGATGAAGTACATTTTGGATCTCAAGGAGATCCAGCTGAAAAAAAAACCACTATTTTGGGCAAATACTCGTTTTCCTAGTATTTCAGTCTTACCTCATTGTCTGGATTTGGAATATTCTCAAGAATCATTTTAGCTTGCTGGTAGTGCTTGCTAGCTGCCATGTAGAGATCTGATGACTGTGGAGGTGGGCTATACTTATTTAAATCAGACATTTCCTAGTGTGTTACAGAAATACATAAATACATGTTAAAATATATAAAATTGAAATTCAAAATTGCCAGGAGATTGTTTTTATCACATTACTGTATTCAAGAGAAGAGTTATGTCAACTAAATACTATTTTAAAAATCAAAACTGAAGTTGAAAATATTTACTTAAAATGGCAAAACCTGAGCAACAACACAGTGCTCAACTATTACAGTGCCACAAAACATAATGAAATTCTCATAATATTTATAAAACAGTCTCTCTCTTGAACAAGTTGCCATTCATTTGCTTTAATAGTGGCACACAACAGGGTATGATATTACAGGAAAAAAGTAGATTAAAAAGTATATTGTTTACTCAAAGCTACAGCAAGTCAGATGCTGAAACTGTAGAAAACTTCATTTTAAATAATTTTGATTCTTTTTTTTTTTTGTTCTTGATTACAGATTTAAAAAAACCTTTAATGACAAGACCATGATAATTTCTTAATTTCCACTACAACAGTTCATAGCATTAAACTGGGGAGAGTAACTGGAATAGAAAATAGGACTGTTTCAGTACAGACTAACCCCCCAAGTGAGACTAATAACCAGCTGGGTGAGCAGCCAGGGGTACTGCAAACACCTAGTTGAATATGAGCCAACAAGGTGGTCTTACTACAAATCAGACAAGCCTCATACAGGATTATACAATCAGGATATGGACAGCATATCAAAGAAGATTATCATCCTGAACACAGTATTTATGTTCTGTTATCTGAAATACTGCATCCAGGGCTGGATCCACTCAGTTCACAAAAGATGTTGAGATGTGGAGATGGTTGGGGGCCTAGAGCATATAAGCTACAAGGACAGGTCAGTGGACCTGGACTTTTTCAGTTTTATAGGAAGGATGCTCATGGGTAATTTTAATAGCAGCTTACAACTACGTGAAAGACAGTTACAAAGCTGTCAGAAGACAAAGATTCCTTGTTAATAATGGCAAATAACGTAACATGAGAGGCCACAGGTTGTGGCATGGTAAATCATCTTGGGCATTGGGCAAAAAAAAGAGTAGTGGAGCCCTCAATCACTTATCCTGTGACTTAAAGGAGCAGAAAAAAGTAACTGGATCAGGTTTATCCAAAGAGCTTGGAAAATCTCCAACCTTGACTTTTTTCAGATTTGTCTAGACAAAGACACAGGTAATGTGATTTATAATGCTACTTCAAGAAGGAGACTGGACAAGACAAGCCTCCACTGGTCCCTTCTAAACACCACTCAAAATTAACTTTATTTTTCCATTTGCTTGCTGCACTAATAAAAACATGCTGCTATCATTAACCACAGCCAAGAAGTCTTTCAATAAACTTCCAAGAGATTTTATTTTCATGAACAGAACCATCTTAAACTGCCACATCAGACCAATTGCTAAACGTCTAAGCAATTGGTTTCCACAAAACTAAGGCTAGAAGTCCTTATCATTGTGACATAGCCTCAATGTGAACTCTGAGGTTCTTTTTACCACGACAGTGATATTTAAAGCAGGTGAGTAAATTACTTCTATAAAAGCATGGGCAGCATCATGTTTGAAGATTACTCACTTTAAATTGCAAGTAGTGCACTGGAGGTGGTGTTATAACGCTGTTGAATGGAGCAAATCTGTGCTCATATCGAACTTGCTCACTGTCCAGTTCAAACTTAGGTTTTCTTACTTTGCCATCCATGTCAAAGGCGATCATTGTCTAAAAGAAAAAGATAAATATAGTGAACAGGATTAGCTTTATGTCATGTTTTGCTGTGAGGAAGATAAAAATTACAATGAAGGTATAACTGGAAGGACAGAAAAACTGTAGAGAATTTACCATGGAAAATTATAAATTTGAACTTAATTTTCATTACCACTACAAAAAAAGGCATGCAATGGAAGCAGGATCCCTATTACAAAAAATTTGAAACAAATAGAACACAAATGAGTTACCTTGTACATCCCAGCGCACATATTTTGGTATGCTTGACTCATGGTGATCTCTCTGCTGAGAGGGCGAACTGCAAATTTTACATAAAAATACATTGTCTTACTTCAGTGTAAGTACATATATTAATTTCAGATCAGAGGAGTTCTTCCAAATTTTCACAAAGTCATGTAACTCTTAATTATATTTTAAAATAACTGAAATATACAAAGCCTAGACATGCATTTCTGCTCACCTGACTCCTGGTTACATAAAAAACCTCAGGACATACCTACCAGTAACATGAACACAATTCTACTCTCAATGAAATAAACTGATCAGTGGTATTCCTTTTATTACATTATAAAACACTGAACAACAGCCTCAAACTTACAGTCTGTATGCAAGAGGCCTAGTTCAGGGATCTTTTTGACTTCTAGGGCTAAGAAGTTAAAGCACTTTTTATCCTAATAATCCTGACAGCATTCTTTTAAGTTTCCCTTTATTTTCCAGTGTTTAGCGCCAAACTGCCCAACACTTGGCATTCCAAGTACATTAGTAATTTTATGAACTTCTAGAGACAAAGGAATTTAGTTTATATGATCTTGAGCTGTTGATATCCAATTGTTTGTTCCCCTTGAAAAGGTGACAAGGAAAAGAAATGGAAACTTACCATTGCATAAATAAGAAACATGCTTTAAGAACTTCTAAAGCCAAAAAGAAATTACAAGAAATATGCTGAAAGTCTAGTGTTTGAACCTAGTTACAGTCACTAAAAGCATAATTATAAACTGAGAAGGTCCAACACATAACACAACTGATGAAACTATATACAGTGAATATAAATGAGTTCGTGTTTTTCTGAAAGATCTATCTGAAAGTA
The DNA here is from genome assembly GCA_024865655.1 of Emberiza elegans. NCBI lineage: Eukaryota > Metazoa > Chordata > Aves > Passeriformes > Fringillidae > Emberiza > Emberiza elegans. Next base: position 23,850,462 of record JALJVW010001283.1, on the reverse strand, counting down.
AAAAACTACTAACTAAATAAATAGGAAATTCTTAAAAAGTTTTACATCAGCCTTCATAAACATTAGGATATTTTTCCTACCCATATCAGTGTTCCCTGTTTAAATTTTGAATTTTAATTTTACATAGCTGCATGAAAGGGAAAAAAAGATGTGTTAACACTCTACACCTAGGTACCTTTCTTCTTTTTCTTCGTTTTCTTACTACTGCGGCCTTTCTGTTGTTCCTCCATTATCCTCTCCTCTGCCATCTGAGAGCTGTCGGCGCGGCTCAGCGTTGACATCAGCCAGGCATAGAGGAACTCGGAGAGGTACCTGCACAGAGGCCGCAGACAGGGGCGGTTACGGCTGCAGTGCACCACGCACTCATGCTGCACGCGTCCCACCGACTACCGAGGTGCTTGCTCCAAGAGGTGAAGGACATGTCCTAGCAAAGGACAATTCCTACGGGCCATGAAAACTCTTTGTTTTGCATGGCTGGAATCAACACATCGGCCTACGTTTGTGTTCTGGTTCAGATTCAACCACAAACAGCTCAAGGTATGCAAGCTTCTTACACATTTACTAAGTGAAGTCTAAGCTTCTTATTTCAAAACTCCTGTAAGACCAAATTTTTCTAGAACTCTTCCCCCAAATAAAGTGGGTTTTTTTTTTTAAAGATATTATGTTAATACCTTTTCTACTTTTGTTATGACTTGTTATTCTGAGAAACAATATAACTACTTTTTCCAGCATTAAAAAGGTATGGATTATTACATGAAGGGGCCAAGCCCACAGACACACAACATCCATATGCAGTTCTTTCAGAGTTAAACAGACAACTTTAGGAACATTTTTTCAAAAGTGGAAGCAAGTCCAATAAATATCTTACTTGATTTCAACTCAAAAGGAATAGGGGAAAAAATAGAAAAGAATTTTACAGATTTGGAGCACAATAAAAATGCAGTAATAGTTATTAAAATGTTGTAATCAGAAGAAAAATTACTGAGAAATTTGAGTTTCATTTGCACATTACTGCTCAGAAACTGCTTTTCCTTTTTTCTCCTCGAGTAAGAAAGCAGCTGACATGACAAATCCAACTTAGAGTGGTTTTATTGAATTTGTAGAGGGAAATATGAGCAGATAGAAAAAATACTCTCATAGAAAAGTTGTTGTTACTTATTGAGTTACTAATTGAAAAAGATTGCCATCTTCTGGTGACTTCTGAAATATAATTTTTTTCACTTAATCCACTGTTGAAACAACATAGAAATGCAATACATTGAAGTTTGTGTCATTTGCACTTTTTAAATCTTTCAGTAAGAAGGCTTATGGCTTACATAGGAATCTCTTGGTAGTTAAAAAAAAATTCTCTTTTGGCACAAGCCATTAACTATGAAAAATAATTAATGTGAATGGAAGTGGAAAAATAAAAGTATTCTGTTTCCAGATAATGTGATCACTTTCACTAAAGGTGGAGGATGTCTCTTCAAATATACCCCAGATGAGTGAGAATTACTACTTCAGGAAAAAAGGTACACTACTTAGTAAGTTTGAAAAGCTAGAGACCAACAGATTTTTTTCTCTCCTTGTAATATTATAAACAGGTGAATGAAACACAGTGTTGATCAAGCTTGAGATCATAAAATCACATTTGAAGTCCCTCCTTCAAATATTATAACTCCCTGGAAGCATCCCTCTTCAAAGAGCTGTCAAAGTATCTTCTTACCAATAGATGTAGTAATATTCATGCATACTGTAAAGTTCTAACTCAAAGCCACTGAGAAGATACTGTATCATAATACGAAGGTTGTGGTATAGGACCCAGGTGCCCAAGCAAGCCAAATGTTGCCTTTGTGGTTCCTGCTTCAGTAACATGCTATGAAGCGCTGCATCTACTTTCTCTGCCTGTTGAAAAAAAACAACGGACCTCAAAGTAATAGACAGAGGAGGAAAAATATTTGACTGAAACAGCATCCTAAGCCAGAAATAAAATCTTAACAAATTGGGTCAGTATATTTATGTTCCAGATTAAAAGCTGGAAGTAAGTCTAGAACTGTCAGAAAACTGTAAAGATACTCACCTAAGTAAATTCTGCTGCACAGAACAAAAATATTCTACAGAGTAATATAGCAAGAATATTAAAGAGGTAAAATTTCTAATTTTTAAATGTATTTGTATATAGATCATTAGCAGTCACATGAGCACAAACTCAACCCATTACATGGTGGTGTTCATTGTTCTATATTGGCAATAATTACTTAAAAAAAAAAAACCAAAACCTAGCTGCACTGAAAAAATAAATTTATAAGCTTTATATGCAAGAAACACACTATGTTCCACCAGAATAGCTAAAATATCACTGTTGGAATATCATCAGTAAGCCTAAACAGAACAATCCATCTAACTGCTACAAAATGCAAAAAACAGTGCCTCAGCTACAACACTGCAACAAACTCAAACCATCTCAAGGAAAGCTGGAGCACACAAAATCTCCCTCCAAGTTCCTCAATTGTTCTCCTTGCCACATACATCTTGGGAAATATTTTATTATTCTATGGCTCTCACTGCTGAGGAAACTTACTTTCAGCAAGAGAGAATATATTTTTTCTTCTCATCTCTCCCCATTCTTGAGAGATGTCCAAAAGTCAGTTGGAGCATATATTTTTAAGAGTTATTTTTTTACTTTCTTTTTAATAATTATAAAATTTTGCAGTTTACATCTTACGTAGGTATAAGGCTGAATTTTCAAAGGTGTCTTGTAAGCACACCTTGTCTATCTCTCCCTGGTTACATCTTGCAGACTGATAATCACAAGCAGGATAGAGACTAAAAGCTGTGCAGTTACCATTAAATTACATTGCAACAGGTCATTCTGAAGTCTACTTATTGGACGAAGGTTATCTTTAAAAATGTGGTATGTTTTTGTTCAACACATCTAGCATGAAGTTTTTGGATGCATCCTAAAAATTTCTTGTCAAATGTGCTAAATTTTAGGAGTCCTTGTCTTAAGGATTTTCCATCATACATTCAGAATTTAGTACCTTGCTTCACTCTGGCATTAATATACCTGGAAAGAACCTTTGCTGGCCTGCTGCCTAGGACATTACCTCATCTTGTAGTGTGGCAAATTCCTCAAGGATGTGACCTAGTTTATCTCTCTGACGAGCTCTGTTGTGTCCATGGATTTGAATCAGACTACAGAATGGCTGAAAGAAGCAAAGTGTAATTTTAAATTACCAATACAACTTTGAAACTACAGGAGAAGTACTATGATGACTATTTAGGCACCTGGTTTATACATCTATATTAGGAGGTGGGTTCCTTACTACGCCCTACAAAGCGCAAGTTAGCAGGAAAGCAAGCTCTATGGAGTGATGCAAGAGCCAAACTGCCTGCACACAAGTTAATGTGAGATTAAGTCAGCATCCTTTAGGAAGGTCACCAGAGCAAAATGCTTAGGGCTAAAGAGGTATTTCTTATACCTAAATTCATGTGCCAAGGTGGTTAAGGTGGCCAATGGTATGCTGGCCTGTATCAGAAACAGTGTCCAGCAGGACCAGGGCAGTCCCTCTGAACTCAGTACTGGTGGTCCCCAGAAGAGCAATGGAGCTGTGAGGGTCTGTGTCACAAGTCCTTTGAGGGGAGGCTGAGGGAGCTAGGGGTGGTTTTATTTTACCCTGCAGAAAAGGAGGCTCAGGTGAGGCCTTATCACTCTCTACAATCACTTGGAAGGAGGGCGCAGCCAAATGGGGCTCATCTCTTCTGTCAAGTGACAGGACAAGAGGAAATGGCCACAAGTTGTGCCACTTGTGGGAGTTTGTACTGAATATTAAGAAAAATTTCTTCACAATGAAGTTTGTCAAGCATCGGAACCAATTTCTCAGGAAAGTTGCTAAGTCACCATCTCTGGAAGTATTTAAAGGATGTGTAGTCATGGCACTTAGGGGTGTGGTTTAGAGATGGACTTGGCAGTGCTGGTTTGGACTCAATGAGCCTGGAGGTATTTTCCAACCTAAATAATTCTGATTTTGTTAAGATTTTCATCACGCCACATTCAACAACAGAATCCTAAAAAACTGAAACTGAACAGAATATTAAAATAATTTTGTTTTTATTAGTGATTCGCATTTGTGACATGAAATTACTCTGTAAAGAGGTAGTAGATGCAGATTTCTTATAAAGTGAAATGCTAAATAAAAATCTGGAAGCAGAAGAAAACCAGCAATAATTACATCAGATTTTTAAAAGGCATTACTAATTTAAGATGGCCAACTTCTTTAATTTTGCCTTCATGCCAGGTGTGTAAAATAACTTGTCTCATTTTCAAATGTATGCAAATCTGCCAAGTTCTCACACACACATACAGGTTATAATTGGAAAAAACACTTACCCGAACACAATGTGTGACAAAGGAATCAATATAGTCTTTTGCCTGGTGGTTATTATAAAGACAACACCTAAAAAGGAAATATCCATATACATACATATTTTTAATAAATGCCACCAGTCAACGTAGCACAAAACAAAAAAGAAACATGAGTGCAGCAACAGCAACTGAGTCCTTCATATGTAAGCACTACGTAAAAAATGTATGTTTTTTGTACAATTGTCATTGCTCTTGAAAGCAGAAATACCTTTTCATCAGACATGTAAACACATACAAGTACACTCAAGATCCACTTACTTTGGAGAAAGTACTGGAGGACTGACGAAAGATCTTAAGGCATCTTTTACCATGTCTTGCATGAGATGAGTGCCAAATACCTTCTTGTTATCTACTAGGAAAGTTGTCTAAAAGTAAAGATGTGTTTTTAGAAACATGTTTTAACATAAAAGTAATGCTCTAGAATTACTAACAGAAAGCTCTGGCAATATCTTTTTTATATAATAAAATTGTAAGATTACTTTAAGAATTAAAATGGTTCAACTAGGTCCAAGGTTAAAGACTCAAATATTGAGACCTGACACTTCTGTGGTATTCCCAGGACACCAAATACAGCTCTATTACTTGCATAATAGAGTGCATGCAAAATTGTTCCATTTCTTGGATGATAAATCAGACATTTCTGAAGATTAGCATAAAATATGTGCCTTCTCTGGACACAGAGAAGAATATATCTCGAGAGTGCTGTTGATGTTTTTCAATCCCTCTGGATGCTACTACTTACATCAGTCATGTCTGATACTCATTTAACTTCCCTCCATGAGTGCTGTGTCCCTTTCTTACATGGTTCTTCAGCAGTTGAATAAAAAACTCTGCTGTCAGGCACCCACAGGGATTACACAAACACATGTAGTGGAAGGTGAGAACACACATGCTAGGAACGCATTTTACTTGCTCACATTTATAGTCCATTGGCTCTACACATGGTTTAATACGGATCAAATGTAAAGAAGTTCTCGCATCTAGGGGCATCCTATTATTCTGCATCAACCATCTGTTTTACTGTTGTAGCAACAGAAGTGGTCTGTACATTAAGTTCTGTCCAAACAGGGAGATGAATACAAATACCAGCCCCAAAATGGAAAAACACATGGAGAGCAGCTTAAAAATCTGTGTACAGGCACAGCTTTATGGTGGATAAAAAAAATGTAATGCTTTCTGTTTTAATTAGCATGGACTAAAATGATCAAAGCAACAGTGTTTAAAAATTATTTTAGAAATTAGATCAAACATAAGCCTCTATATATAGAATCACAGAATGGTTTGCAGTGGAATGGACACTGAAGATCATCTAGTTCCAAACTCTCAGCCATAGGCAGGGACACCCTCCTGGCCTTGAACGCTTGGTGGAGCATCCACAACTTCTCTGGGCAGCCTCCTCCAATGCCTCATCATCCTCCTAGCAAAACATTTCTTCCATAATACTTAAATATCACCAGAACATTATTTACCACTTAACTATTATTTACTTAGATGCAAATTATTGAAATACTTAAAGAAAATTAATTTATAATGAATACAGAAGTATTTTATTAATAGACATAATTAGGACTTGCCTGTAACAAGGATCTTGAAAGAACACATGGTGATTGCTCACTAAACTCACAGAAAAAGTCCTAATATATATGTAGGAAAAGAAGAAAACACAAATCAGGTTAATATGCCAATTTATATATGTATAAATATACAAAATATAAATATATAAATTTATATATAAATACACACACGTATCTTTCCTAACCAAATATATACAGCTGTGTAAATACACCTACATTTTGTTTAAAAGCATACACATATAGCATAGCTTACACAACTTGTAAGAAACAGACCATGGATAGTTTGAACAGAACAAAATATATTATGAAGATTTTCTGCAATTATTCGTTACCTAACAAAAAGCTTTCTGAATTTTCAAATGCTACAACTAGAAAGATGATAGTACAGAAAAAAAAAAAGACTGTGAGATTAAGATCATGATGTAACTATACTAGGTATTGAATAAAATTGAGAATTGATTTTAAAAAATTTATTGAAACCCAGGCAAGGTTTAACTGGTACCAGGTGCTTCATGCAAACACTCCTTTCATTAATTAGCAGGAAATAGGAAGATGAGAGGTTTGCTGTATCTCTTTTATCAGTCAGTGAATGCATGGACACCAAAAAATATTTCAAGCATTTAAGTGTCTTCTAATAAATGTAGGCAGTAACTAAGAGTAACATCAAGTATTCAGGAAAGAATATAAGCAGGTGCTTAACTTTATGCCTATTTAGGGAACACCTATTTAATGCCCTCTTGTGTTATAGGTACATGTGCAGAATACTGCTTAATGAATTTGAAAAAAAATCAGACATATACCAAAGAATTATGTTCTGTTGCTGTAGACACAGCTCTTCAACCAAAGAAACTTGCTTGGTCTTGGCCAGTAAGACACATAACTATTTAATGAATTACAGGAAAAGTGAGATGTTTGAGAGAAGAAAAGGTCTTTATCAGAAGAAGAAAAGTAGTAACTATCAGGAAGGATAGTAAATTTTTAAATTGAGCCTAACAGTTAAAAACACCAAATACACACATAGTACTCAGTCTTCTCTCCAGTGAGCAAGAGAACGATTATATGAAATTATTTTTTTGCAAGTCACATTTTCAGATCTTATTTCTGGCAATAAATAAGAAATATTCATGCTTACCAGTATACAGTGCAAGTTACTTAAGTTGACTACTTCACATACAGTTTTTATTCGGTCTATTAGTTTGGAAAAATAATTGACCATTTCTTCCCTTTTAATAATTTTTGCATATCGAGGGAAAGTTGGTGGCAGCAATCTCTGATTAACAAGTGGCTCAAACCCCATCATAATAGGATGATCTAAAGAAGGAGGAGGGGAGAGATATAAATTGTGTTTTCAGAACCCCCTTCAATAATACAATGTATATTGAATAATACAAGTTATTTAATTAGCCAAAATGAATTTTTTAAGTGACAGTTAACTTCCTGAGACTCCAACAAGCCAACTACAACAATGATTACTCTTTAAAAAACCTGAGTCCTTGTGTACAAACAATGAAGTACTGTTCTCTATTTTAAAATGGCATATACACTGATTCCAAGTGCAATGCACTTTATCAGAAGTTCACATTATCTCTGGCTTTGAAATGACTGTTGCTCTCAGGAGAACCATCATCTGGTAAAATAAAATTAAAATCAAACAATGCAAATCTGCAACAACTTGCATAGCAAGTGTTTTAGTTCAAAGTAAATAGTGATTTCAACTTTTTTAAAATACACAAAGGTATTTATGTTTATGAAGGGATCATATCCAGGAAAGAAAAAAATGGTGTAATTTGGTACATACCTCCTTTAGTGGTATCATTCTGTGCCTGCATACCGTGATGCAGTGAATTGTGTATGGCAGAGAGCAAGTCAGCTGCCTGAGTCATTAGTTTCTGAGCTTCTGCAACTGCACTCGTCTGAAAGGCAGTAAAAAAATTATTATCGTTACAAACCAACACATTTTGACTATCTAATTAATGTTAGTATAAAAAAAAGGAAGGGCATTAAAATTCTGATATTCTTATATAACTGAAGTTCTGAAAAAAACCCAAACAGCCCAACGTTTTTGTGTGGTAGCATATTTTATGTATCTGTACATAAATGCAATGCTGTATATTTTGCTGTGTGAGACTTTACAGTAGCTACAACTGAAAGTCTTGTACACAATGCATGAGAGTCTGCTTGGGGGAGCATGTAGTTCTAGCCCTTTGCCTTAAAACATGAAGTTCCTTCCCCCCTCAGCAATTAGGAAATCTTACATCAATCCTCAAAAAACAGGCAAACTGTATGGAATGCCATTAAATTCCTCTTCTCAGACCAAAGATATCTAGATATAAATTCTATATCACATGAAAGGAAAAGCATACAGTTCTTCTGATATGGACAAAATACTGCCCAGCATCAGGTAACTCCACAGGAGGGAACTGAACTCAAACAAGAAGTTTTGTTCATGTGTGAAAGGAGTAATTAGAAATCCATAAATATTTTTAAATGTTTTGTAATGAATATTGTGTCTTTCTGCAAGGCCATGTCAGCTACTAGCCTTCCCTGTGTTTCCCACTTTGAACAAAAACTGAGTATTTGCCACTGTAAGGCTTTATTCAAAGCTTTACGTCCATCCACATCAATTCAAATCTCCTGAATCTACATAGTAATTACCTGATCTTAAAGAATGAAAAATGGGTATTTCACAGCATCCCAATGCAAACACAGGAACGCCAAATGAACGTACCTCTTTTTTCGTAAAAGCTATCAGGACGGTGAGTAAGACACGGGTAAACTTGACTCTGCTGAAGACAGCTAAACATTGTTGATGCTGTAATAAAGTAATAATGCTAATTACTTAGTAGTAGGTATTAGATAATAGAATCATAGAATGTCCTCTGTTGGAAGGGACCCAGAAGGATCATCCAGCCCAATTCCTGGCCCACCCCAAGTGCTTGAGTGTGGTCCAAATTTTCCTGGACTCAGAGTTTTGGTGCTGTGACCACCTCCCTGGGGAGCCTGTTCCAGTGTCCAACCACTCTCTGGTGAAAACTCTGTTTCTAATATCCAACCTAAACCTCACCTGACACAATTTCAGGCCTTTCACTCAAGTCCTGTCACTGGTAACCACCAAAGAAGGGATTAGTGCCTGCCCCTCCTCCTTACGAGGAAGTTGTAACTGCAAAAGGTCTCCCCTCAGTCTCCTCATCTCCAGGCTGAACAGAGCAAGTGATCTCAGCTGCTCCTCATACAGCTTCTCCTCAAGGCCATCCATCATCTTCATGGATGTCCACCTTCTTTGGACACTCTCTAATACCTTAATGGCTTTCTTGTATTGTGGTGTGCAGAACTCCCACAGGACTCCTGCCCTCCCTGCACAAACTGCCACAGAAAAAGCCTTGGCATGCCCTGCTGTTTGGCAGCTCTTCCCCATGCTCCTGGGTGGTCACACTTCCTGGCTGCTTCTAATACGCATGGGTATGGTTATGCCATATTTAAATCTCCCATTTACATCCATGAAATCCAGGAAAAAAACAAACAAGTCATTACTTCAAGTTCAACTTCTGGATCTCTCTCTTCTCCTTGTCGACTTCGGGTGCTCTGCAAGGTAAAGAAATGTCAAATAATTTACTAAAAATTGCAAAGGGAAGCTACTGATAAAATCCCTTTGCCTTCTCTAAAACATCCACCTGTTAAATAACCCGAAAAAATTCTTAAAATATAATCCAGATACTTGAATGACTGCCCTATAGTAATAAGAACTATCTCAGTAAATTCTGCAAATAAGCAAGAAAAGTTCATGAACGCTTTACATGTGGTAAAGGAAGATTAAGTAACTTCTTTAACATTACATGGTATATCTGCCAAAAACCTGAAAGTTAAATACTACTTTCTGTGTTCCAGCCCAGTGTTATCTTCTGCATCATGACTCCAGCTTCTACTACTAGTGAAGCAACTACTAAGGAGTTTACAAATAAAGTCTGAAGATTTAGCTAGAAGGCAAACTAAAAGCATGTTACAGAAACCATTATGGCAGTCCTACAAAAACCCCACTATAATGACAAAACGTTTCTTCATTCCTCATAATCCAACTCCCTACCCCAAACCTATGTTAAGTACACCTGAAATATAATTGACAAGAGAAAAATTAAAACAATACCTTCACTCGTCTTTGCATGTCATCTTCTACATCTTTCAGCATACCTGGAAAAAAAAAATCACAGCACGATTAAGAGCCGAGAAGCATTTCTAGTCACACCTACACCACTCAGGGGAAAAGAAATTTTATGGGGAAAATCAAACTTAAAAGTGCTTTACATATCCATTAGCAAAAGACTAAACAAAAATAATCTTGTGAGGAATGGTGGGGATGTCTTGGAACAATCAAAAATCAGAATATAGACCAACAGATGCAAAGCTAAAGCATGCACAAGCTTTTCAAAAACATATCAATGAAAGGCTCAAATACACATAAAATACAGTACATCATTAATGTACATACTTATGTATGTACTTAATAACATCTGTATATTAGTAATAACATTCATAGCTGTAGAACTACTAGATTGCTTTTTTTCCTAAAGCAGCCTAATTAGAAAACAACAAATTATGAGGCAAAAAAGCAGAATTCAAGCAACATACTTTCCATTGGTCTGTATCTTTACCATGTTGAGCTCATGCCTAGCCACTTCATTGGCACATCTAAAAGCACTTCTTCTGTTTCTCAGGGACTTAACAAGACAACTGAACCTTTTTTCCAAGGAAAAATAATTTTATCTCTTTTGTACCAAGTCAGGAATTTCCACAATAAAAATAAAAACTTAGCAGCTGAAACTCCTAGCAATTAATCAGATGTGTCTGAAAGCAATCACACGCTCAAAAAAGAAAGAGGTGCTGGACAGATGCAAAGAAAGCACAAACTGTACCTGTAACTCTAAGATCTGTCACACTGTTAGCCATTTTAAATCCGTAAGTCATTGACTGAAAATCTTCCTAAAAAAGAAAAATCAAAGAAGCAATATGTAGTGAAATATAAAAGCTGTAGTTACAATTTCAGATTGGGGTTTGAGATATTTTTGGTTTGGGTTTTTTAGGAGTTGTTTTCTTAATAGGTTTTGAGTATTTTTGCTGTTTTTTCTCTTTTGGAGGAGTGACTGGGGGTGTGCTTTTGAATTCTATCATGTACAGAAGTCCAAATTTATTCTACACAGCTGAGTGCACTCAGAATGAATACACTGAATGACTTTCCCACCCAAATCCAGCTTCAGGTAATTATTTTCTGCATAAATCCTTAACACCAATATGCCCTTCATATTTTCATCATGTGACACCCTACCAATATGTTACATGAACTACAGCTGCCAAGTAGTATTTCATCCATTTTAGATATAGTCAGGAAGAGTGACTTGTCCAAGCTCAGAGGAAACAGAGATTGCTCTGAGCGCAGAAAACAGGACTCTGATCCCACTGCCAGATGGACATTTTAGACAAAATGCAATCATTACTGTCTAACAGAAAAATTAAAAAATAAACAGTTTCACAACTGAAACACATTTCAAATGGTTAACCACAAGACTTGCACTGCTTCTTGATTAAAATACTTATGTGGCTCCAGTACTCAAGGAAAACACAGAAGAGAGCATGAAACACCTTCATTGGGGAAAACTATATTTTAAAGGTATCCAGTCTAATACTTTTAGGATGATGAACTGTATTCCTACAGTATCCTCAAATCAAGCACTAACAAACATCACTAATACATTGTTTTACTTGCATTATGGTATAATGTTGCATATTTAACCCCACAGGAGATGGGAAATACATACCTCCTCAAAAACAGCTGCTTTGTTAACCTTTTCTCTAGCAATATCACAGATTTTTAGGATTCCAAGAGCAAAAGCCTTCATAGCAGGATCTTCTATGAAGTCTGGATTATGAATATAAAGGCAAGTGAATACTGTCTGTGCCAAGGAATGTCCTTCTAACCATGTTATCTAGGGAAAAGGAAATTAAATATTTAACTCATGACAGCCAAGTCCTCATTTTTATAGATCCATTCTTTTTCCATTTTACTGTGCTTCAAAGACTCATTAAGAACCTAAACCTTAAAATTAAAGTTGTCTTATCAAGGCAACCTTCCAAGTACCAAAAAAGAGGAAGTGAAGCTGTTTCAAGCCTAGAATTCTGGCATTGGATAAACCTCTTCTATAAAGTTCGGGTCTAACCCCTGTGACTTAAGACATAGCATTATGTTAAGAGAACTTAACATTTTATAAACCTTCTCTACATAAACAGTGAATGGAAAATGCAAATGACTATGAGACAAGTCACAAATGTTCTTCATGTTCTCTCTTTTTACAACATAAAAGCTTCTTGTCACAATCCTCTCTCTCTACCACTTCCATGTTTCTTTAAGCTACAGGAAAAGAAATTTAAGTTACTGAATCTATCTTGAAATGGTAAAAAATTAAGTAGAACCATATTTTTAATATGGTCCCCTTTTGGAGACCAGGAGTAGAAAACAAATGATGTTATACCAAATCAGATTTAGTATGATCTCTACATGTCATTCTGACTAAACTGATTGGAAATGTTTTTAAAAACAGTATTTTTGATGTAATTTTGAAGAATAACTGAAAATAATGAGTATCATTCACTGAGAAAATTAAAGCATATACACAGAAAAAAAATTTGCAATTAATAAGTAACTGATATTCAACTTATTTTTACTAAATAGATTTATTTTCTTTGTTCAAAATGCTTCTGTAAGGTCAGTCAATTCTGGCTGTACAGAAAGGAGCAAAAGAGTGCTACCAGTTACTGCACACTCAGGTTCCAACACAGTCAAACATCAATACAAGGCAGGCAATCAGATAACATGCACTTATAAAACCAGAAAGTATAAAAACTTCTAAAGTTTTTAAGGTGCTACCAGTTATCTTCCATATTTCTTATAGAAAAAAAAAATTAAATCAAAATTAAGCCTTTCATTATAGATAGTGCAAATAACTAAATGGAAATTAAAATATAAGTATATATTTTCTGCTTGGTAAATATTTTTTTGAGTTCTGCTGGATTTTTTTTTTTTTAAGATGGCTTAACGGATTGTATTTTGAAAGCAAAACCATCTAACCTAAAGAAAGGAAAAATGCTTACCAAACAACAAAAACATGTGTCCATTATTCCTACCAGCTCAGGTGAAGTGAGATCCTTTATTTTTATGGTGCCATCCTTAGAAAACAAACAAAAAAACCAACCAAAGTCTTAAATACTACGAAAGCATACAGGCAAAATACAACTTATTTGCACCAAAGTCAAAAAAGAAATTAAAGTTTGTTTAAGACTTCAGAGTAATTGTATGCCACTAGCTTTACCAACTAGCTTTACATGTCTCAAATTCTTAAAAACTTTTCATTCCCATCAGTTAACACTGATCAAACATAAAACTACCCAAAGAGAAGACTAAAGTAAGAATTCTTATTTATTACTAGCCAAGAAATTTTTAAAACCAGTTAACTGCTAACAGCAAAATCACCAAACTGGATCATCATAATAAAGATTGAACAAGGAGTAATATGCAGGACAAACTCTTTGAAGACTGCTTTTTAAACTTGTAGTTAAATACTTGCAGTATTTTACTGCCTTACAGGTCAACACCAAAAAGGCTGCAAATCTAATAATTTAATTTGCCCAATGTATGCAATCCTGGATACATTCTACACTACTTAACTAGCGTTTAACGGAGTTCTCTGTCTCCATTCCAAATGTTCATCATAATAAATACTTTTCCCTCTGAGTGCATTACTTTTTCTGAAATAACAGCAAGTCTTTCAACCTCTATCCTCCAATCTACCTTGATCATAAATCAAAAGTTAATCATTACTGTCAGTGTTGGTAAGTTTCTGGCTTCTGTTCAATGCTGATAAACTCAAAGAATGACCAAGTGTTAATTTCCAGCTTTTTAAAGGAAGCTGGTTTCCATTCAGGTTAAACAGAAGCTAACCAATACATCTTCATATAAAAGACGCATTTTGGGGAAGCATAGAGTTATTTGCAAACCAATGTTGGAGATATATTTACTTGAGGTATTAATAACCAATAATTTCATATTACTTTTCACTGGAAGTGTTAGCAGCATTGGGATAATACAGGTAACAAGAAAGGTAAACATTACAAGCTATTTTTTTACTTAATTTTCCAAAAGAAAAAAGAAAAACACAGATTTTAAGAGAAGATTGGAAAAACTATTTATGCTGTATTGTGCTTAGCTGTAATTTGACAAAAATATTTGTCAAAAAATATTTCTACAGACAGTGTAGGCAAACCCAGGAAATTCATACAAACCTTAATAGCTTGCTCAAAGTTAAGAACCTTTCTGTTAACTTGGTTTCCAATCATACCAGCATCCATCTTGGGATCCATCATTTCAATGGCAGACATGGCTTCAAAAAGACCAAAACTAGAAACACAAATAAAATAAATGTAATTTTTTAATATAAAATAGTCTTTGCAAACTAACCAAAAAGAACACAGGATGACAAACCAAGTACACCATATTCTGACCACAGACAATAAGGTATGTGAACATTAGTATTGATCTTCAGAGATCATGGTTTTCAGGAAGTTAAGAATCTCTCAACAAATTCGTAGGAAAAGGGATGACTAAAAGTAAAAGAAAATTATTAGCCTTTCTCTAAGGATGAAGAACAGTCCTGAGTGAAATATCCCACTACTATATCTTTGCACACTTGTTTCTATAAACTTCATAGCATCTTCTTAAACATCATGTAAAATCATAAACTGATATTAACTGAACAAGCTGTTCCTTAGTACAGCACATCCAAAAAACCAAGTCCCCCACACACTAATGACAATATACATAACATAGACCAATATATATTGAAATACCAGCTTTATTAAAAATGAGCATGTTAACAAAACTGATGGAAAGAAAAAACCCTCAGAATGTGACAACACATCACTTGTAGTCAGCGCAGAAGAAAAACAGCTTGCAGAAGAACCACACCAAAGACTTGCCTACATATTAAGAGATACAGTGCTTCACTTATCATGACATTGGTCAGAACTCCTGCAACAGGCTTTATAATACAAAAAGTTCACTGCATTCTGAGAATTTAAATTCTGTATTTGCTCTGAAGTGCTCTTATGTATAAAACTACACCTGTAAATTTGCTTTGATTCATCTTAGTAACTAGCTGGTGACATCTGTGCCCACACTTTTAAGCAGGTTTTCATTTAATAGCATGCTTCTGTTTTCTGAGCTATTAGTTTCAAATTGAACTTTTTTCTTTACTAAAGTGAGCACCTTCACTAAGAAGAAGAATTTAATCTTTAAAGTATTTAATTATTTAAATTTATCATTCTTTAATAAATTCAGCAAGTCTTTACCACATGCTTTTCTTTCAAATATACTTTCAATGTGTACAGTTCTCACTTTCTGCTTCAGCATGTTATTTACGTTGTATTAAGGCATACAGATGGTTTATCAAATATTTTATAGTGACATTTGGGGTAACCAAGTTTAGTCTTTCTGGCCTTTTCTCATAAAAGCAAGTCCCATAAGATAGTGCAGTAATGTAATCACCACAGATGATAAGATATGCTATGAACTTCTGAAACAGAATTTCAATCACATTGAAAAATGTAATGTTATATTTAGAGCATCAGATATGTTCAGCATTCATACAAGTGCAGCATATAC
Organism: Emberiza elegans; assembly: GCA_024865655.1. Classification (NCBI taxonomy): domain Eukaryota; kingdom Metazoa; phylum Chordata; class Aves; order Passeriformes; family Fringillidae; genus Emberiza; species Emberiza elegans. The sequence goes on along the minus strand of JALJVW010001283.1, from coordinate 23,834,780 downwards.
ACACTGCTAAGAATGTATGATATTCTATATACTTCAAATACTTTATTTAAAGTCTAAAAAAGCTTAGTTATTAGGTAACATCAACATGTTTGCAGTAATCTTATCTAAAAGCTAGAACCATCCCACACACATACTTACAGCTTGTCATGAAGCAGTTCTCCTAACTTCAGTTCTATAAAGAAACAGGACAAAACAAACAATTACAATCATCCTACTAGTGCAACTTTTCCAGGGTAGTCTTGTCACGCACCAAACTGCCTTATTCCAAGATATAACACGCTGCAGGAAGCAAATCAGGCATTTCTACTTGCATTGGGTTTGCATGGCCCGGCTTTTGTAGCTTGTGGGGGGATGACTACAGGGATGGCTTTTGTGAAGGGGCCAGAAGCTTCTTCCCTGTCCAGCAGAGCCAATCCCTGGTGGTTCCAGAGATGGATGTGCTGCTGGGCCATTTAGAAACAATAATACCTTGTAGTGAGAGATTTAAGAAGAAAAACAAAAACCCCAATTTGCACAGTTTCAGCTGCAGATGGAGAAGAGCCAAGTGAGAACATGGGAGAAGAAGAGCACTGCAGACACCCAAGTCAGTGAAGAAGGAGAGGGAGGAGGTGCTCCAGGTGCTGGATCTGAGATTCTCCTGCAGACCATGGCACAGACCATGGTGAGGCAGCTGTGCCCTGCAGCCCATGGAGGCCCATGGGAATGCAGAGATCCACCTGCAGCTGGTGGAGGAGACCCATGGGTTGTGAACCTATGGGAGACCTGTGGAAAGAGTGGCCCTGCTCCCATGCTGGAGCAGCTTGTCCTTGAAGGACTTGTACCCTGTAAAAGAGTGACCCAGGCTGCAGCAGTTTTGGGAGGACTGTGTGTGCATGGGAGGGACTCACACTGCAGCAGGTCACTGAGAGCTGCTGCTCATGAGATGGACCCATGATGGAGAAGCTCATGGAGAGCTGTCTCCTGTGGGAGGGAGCCACGGTGCAGCAGGGGAAATGACTCCTCTTCCTGAGCAGTGGGAGAAGCCTCAGGTGATGAACTGGCCATAACCCCCATTCCCTGTCTCCCTGTGCTGCTGGGGTAGGAGCAGAGCTGGAAGAAAGGGGGGATGGCAGGAAGCTGTTTTTAAGGGGTTATTTTACTTTTTCATTACCCTGCTCTGATTTTGTCAATAATAAATTCCCTTCATATCTCTAAGTTGAGCCTGTTTTTCCCATGATGATATGTGGTGAGTGATCTCTCCCAGTCCTTATCTCAACCCATGACCCTTCATTAAATTTTCTCTCTTCTCCTCAGAGGGGAGTGAGTGGCTTTGTTGTGTGCCTGGCATGTGGCCCAGGTCAACCCATGACACTAGTGCTTTTCCTTACAGAACACTTTCAAGACTGAAAGACTAAAAAAAAAAAAACCAGTGGTTAACAGTACATCCCCATCCCTGTTATTCTGGGAATTTAAAAAGTTTTAGAGTTACTAAGTACACAGTGCACTCATAGCACAAAAAGCTGATATACTGGGCTGCAGGTCAAGGGAGAGGATTCTGCCCCTCTGCTCTAATGAGACCCCAGCTGGAACACTGCATCCAGATGTGGGGTTCCAGCACAGGAAGGACATGGATCTGTTGGTGCAAGTTCAGAAGAGGCTAACAAAAATGAATGGAAGGCTTAGTGTAATCATAAAATCAGTTGAAAAAACTGTAAACTAGCAGTAGCACCTAACAGTAATAAAGGTACTGTTCAAATGGAAGCAACTGTTTCCCCATTACTGAGATGCACTGCATCAATTCAAAAACTCAGACTTGTTTCAAAGATGAAAAATGATGCACTGATGAATTAAATAAATGACTGGACCCTGGAGATCCAAAAATATGCAAGAAAGAAACAGAGTGTTGACTCTGCATGCAGGAATGGACATTTCCACTTGGCAGAAGAGACCATAAGAAATCTCTGCAAAGGAAAAAAAGCAGATGTGAAAATGCATAAGATGAAAAAACTTTAATTAAAGAGAAATTTATGTAATCTGGAAGAGGAGACAAAGTGAGGTGGTTCATGATAATTCCAGCCTCAGAGTTAACACAGAATCAATTCTTGTTCACCTGAAGCTTGAACCTGGGTCAAACGATTGCTCAAAAGAGCTCAAAGAACTACACTCAGGCCTCCAAAGGATTTCTCAGAATGAAAGGACTACAACTCACCCCTACAAGCTTCTTCAAAATCCTGGGTTATATCTATCCAGCTGGTATTACTCTTCTCCATCTTGTCAGGCATACCAAGTTCCCATCCTGAATCATCATCTTCTAGTGTAGCTTTCATAACCATGATGCTGCACCTTTAAATCCCTGTCAGAAACACCATATATTTGCACAAATTAGAGAAGGTGCTTTGTGGGAATATTTTTTTCTTTTCAATAATCAGGTGAGAATAGGAAATTAACTAACATTTTACTTAAACATCTACTGTTACACAAGACCAACAGAAAAACCCTTATTAAAAACAACTCTTTAAGAAAAAGCTTTTCTTATGCATCATTTCTTTACAAGTAGCTTGTACGCTCTGAAACCTCAAAAACTAGGGACGCCAGAACATCAACTGCTCAGACCCATACTAAAGTGTCTATTGTCAAATTGGAAATAAAATCAGAAGCATAACAACAGATGCAGACATCACAATTTTCTATTTGTTCTTTTACACTGTTAGACTATATGTACTCCTACTGCTCTGCAACAGGAATTAAAAAGATGGTACTGTAAAACTGAAAAAATATTTATTTCCTACGATTTCTTCAGCAGAGAGCAGTATCAAGATTGCAGCACTTAAGTTAAGCAAGTTCAGACTGGATTATAAATTTTAAACTCCACCGACCAGCTACTTCGAACTGGTTTTGTTCTTTCGCAACCTCCCGACACGCGGGCAGCCCTGAGGACTTCCACGCTTCCACGGTCAGCCTGCCCGTGAGGTACCAGCAACGCTGAACTCCCCTCTGCTGACGGAGCTCCCGCAAGAGACAGCTGCGAGCTCGGCAAGCCCTGAGCAGCTTAACCACAGCCGCCACGGAAGCTTCAAACAAAGGCCCCAGTGGCAGAGGACCTCCAGGGCATCGGGAATTAACAAAAACAAAGGGGAGGATAAAAAGGCTTTTCAACAGCAGCCCGGGGGTCCCCTTGACCGAGCCAGGCTCACTCGCCATCGGGGGCCGTCAGGTTGTCACCAGTTCTCTAGCGAACGCAGGGACTGCCAGGCTCAGTGGGCTGTGGTGAGGAAGTACGTGAAAAATCTGTTGAAATAAATTAAATTCCCCCTTGCATCCTGGACAATCAGGCCCTTCGGGCTCTCCTCTTCCCACAGGTCACCCCAACTCCGGCGCAGCTCAGCGGGCCCGGCGGAGCCTCCCGGGGACGCCGAGCACCGTCGCCTGTCCGCACGGCTCCTCCGCCCCGCCGCAGAGGAGGGGCCAGCACGCCGCCCGCCCCGCTGCGGGGCAGCAGCGCCGCCGCGGGCTCCCCCTTCCTCCGCCCCTCCCTCGGTGCCCCTGCGGGCTCTGCCTGTGCCCTTCGCCCTGCACCCTCCCCGGGCCTCACCGCTACGTCCCACGCCGCCGCCCGCCCGCCGCTCCTGGCTGGGCCGCCGCCGCACACGCGCAGACCCACTGCTACTGCTGCTACTGCTGCCGCCACCAGCCCGCGGCCCCAGCCTGAGCGCCCGGCGCAGCCGCACACAAGAACTCCACCGCCCCACCCCGTCCGCAGCCGCCGCTTACCGAGAGCGGCGAGGCGGGGCGAGAGCGGCCGGGGCGGCGGCGCTCGGCACCCGCTGCACCCGCGAGGAACGCGGGGCGGGGCGGGGCGGGCGGGGCTGCGGCGGCTCCGGCGGCTCCGCCCAGCGCGGTGCAGACTCGGGCGCCATGAGGCTCCCGTGAGGGGGCGGGGACAGCGTGAGCAGGGGCTGGGGGACCGTGGGGGCGTCGCGGAGCTCTGCCGCACAGCAAGAACAGCGGCTGTCTCCAGGTCTGTTGTGAACGGTGTTTAAATATCTAAAAAGCGTTTGTCGACAGGACAAGGAGCCAGGTTTTTCTCAGTGGCGCCTAGCAATAGGACAAAAGGCAGTGGGCACAAACTGATGCACAGGAAGTTCCACCTGAAGAACTTCCACGAGGAAGAACTTTACTGTGCAGGTGACCGAGCACTGAAACAGATTGCCCAGAGAGGTTGTGGAGTCCCCCTCGCGGGAGATACTCAAGAACTGTATAGACACAAGCCTGTGCCACGTGCTCCTGGATGATTCTGCTTGAGCAGACAGGTTGGACCAAATGACCTCGTCTCTTGTAGCCTGACCCATTCTGTGACTCTGAAGCGCTGACAGCGGGGTCCCGGCGCGGCCCCTGCGTTCCCGGCCGAGCCCTCAGGCCGGCGCTGCCGCTGCCCGCCCCGGGCCCGGGTGCGGCGCTGGCGCCGTGCGCTGAGCGGGCGGCGGCTGAACTGAAAGCAGACTCGAAGCAGGTTTTTTTTGTCCTCTGTCAGACGTTCTCTCCCCTTTCTTTCGCAGTGCGTTTTAATGAACGTCGTGTGCTAGAGAGTACGTAACTCTGTGTTCTGTACAGGGTCTATGGAGATGTGCTGATTATCTCTGTTGAGAGGGAAGCCAGGTGACGTAAGATGATGTCCTAGGGAGCTACGGTTTTAGTATGACTGAATGCTTGCAGTTTCAACCATAAAGTCTGCACAGAAACACAAACAGGTATTTGCTAATGGAATACTTTCTTGACAAACTTCAAACCTTTTCAGAAAGTAATTTTTGTTAAATATTGTGGTTTTAAACAAAGATACTTTCATAGTGAAATTATTATTATAGCGACTACAGCTCTTCTGTCCTGAAACTAAAAATAGAATTCCCCTGAAAATCAACTACAGAAGAGAGTGGTGGTCAAGTTATCACTATCTTTATAATAATAATTATAAGCTGACTTTTGTGAAGTAATCATGGCAATGGATTCAACCTAAATAAATGGAAGCAATTATCACTTCCCTTGACAAAAATACCAACCATCAAAAATTAACAGCAGGTTGGTTATGTGTGTGTGAAATTACCACAGCAGTTAAAAAAGGTAATACATGTTCACTGCAATAACCTCCAAGGTGAGATCAAAGCACTTCAACCTAAAATGATACAATGAAGTGCCTTGACAAAATGCTGCGAAGGGCTGATCTAACTTCTGATACATGTGATATGCACATGGGAAAGTCCAGAGAAATAAAATCAGTTTTTATTTATTTTTAGATTATGCACACTTTTTTTTTTGTGGGAATAGTTTACCAAAATCACTAGTATTTAAACTGCCTTGGAGTTTATTACAAAAGTATCCCTTGTTTCCTTAGTCTACCATACCACAAAGTAGTCCACAATGTTAAGCAAGACAGAAGAAAAAAGCTCCCTTTGTATAATACTTGTTATGTGCAGGTTATGTGCAACGCATGTTTTGTGTTTGGTGAAGTGGGAGTAGATCAAGGATTGTGAGGAACTTGCTTCAGTGTTAATTATGGAGTACCTTTGTTCCTGTAATACAGTTAGAACATGTCATCATATACTTGACTTAAATAGGCTGCTTTGTTTAAGAAAACTTCAGCTAACCATGTGACAGTTTAGGGTGCAGTCATTTGACTGACTGCTATTTTTGTCTTTCCAAAATGATGCTACATTAATTTTGAAAGTACTGATGTATTTTGTATGAGTTTGTAACACAGGGAGTCTATTTTTACACTGCAAAAACTTATACTAAAGCATTATGAATTTTTTAGGGATACTTGAGAGAAGAAGTGAGCAAACTTGTCCTCTACTATTTGGCTTTTAAGAAAAATCCTGTAAAAGAAATTTAGACTGGCATAAGCAAAAAGGCATTTCCAGTCTTTCAAGTACTGTGTGAAATGAAAATCAGATTTAAAAGTCTGTTTTGTTTGCTCTAAAGAATTTGAAGTGTGTAGAATTACTTATTGACCTGTTTGTACAAAATTACAATTGTTTATAATTTTCTAAATAGCAGAGATCTGTCCTCTCCCTCAACAGGTGTCTGTAGTCCATTGTGGAAATGGTCATCTGCTGCAAGTTATCTTTATAGCCTTGTCCCAAGAAGGAGGTATCTCATACTTATTTCTGAAGATTATTCTTTACCTTTTACCTTGCTTAAAATACTGCTGATTTTTCAGGAGTTTACCATTGCTGTAGATGTCCTTCTTAATGGAAGTAATTGGTGCAGGGAGAAAAAGGAAAGTGAGAAATCTCAAAGTATGCAAATACCTTCATAAATAGAAAGAAGGTGACCTTCAGGTAGGCTGAAAATTGTACACATTTAATTTTTTTTTACACTGTGAGTATGGAGGTTCTTGATAGACTGAAACAGATGAGATTCACTCTTGGTTTTGGTTGGGTCATGGAGGGGGGATTATGTTAACATTTTGCATGTATAAATTAAATGTGATTGTCAGTAGGCATATGGAAAAAAGTGGCTGACTTGGTATGAACCTGTGAAACAGTGCATCACTTTAGAAACTTGTCCTCTTCATGCTCTGAAAAAGTGCCCACTCCTTCCCACCCCCAGTCCCCAGAAGCTTAGATGAAAATATCCACCAAATCTATACATTCTGAATTCTCTGGGAAGAATATTGATGTGTTATTGCATTTGTAGTATTACAAAGGCTAAAGTAGCTGAATGAAGCACAGATGTGAAGTTGAACTAAAATGCTTTTCTATGCTCTGAAAACATGCATAACAGAGCAAAAAAGATCATCTCAAAAACAGTGTTCTAACTGATATGATATATTAGAGATAAAGAGTCAAAAGCAAATTCTCCAATATCCATGTAGGCAAGTGTTGGCTTCCAAATGAGGGAGTGATTGTTTTTAAGAGTGATGGAGAGCTGATAGCTTCATTATCTGGAACTGACTGGATCTGTTTAGTAAAAGACTTATAGCAACAGGCAAGGCAGATTTAACTAGTCGAAGTTAAGTTTTAATAGGAAACAATAATTATCTAGTTGATAATTACAGGGAACAGGTTCTAGAGATGCTCATATGTTGCTACCCACTAAGTTATTTTGAAGAGCTTTTTCTTATTTTCCTTGTTCTTATCATCGAATCTGAGACTTTTTAAGGTCAGAAAAGTCCTTTGAGTCCAGCCACCAACTCAGCACCACCACCATGTTCACCATTACACCACCTCCTCAAGTGCCATATCCACACACTTTGTTGAGCACTTCCAGAGGGGGAAGACTCCACCACTTTCTTGGGCTGTCTGTTTTAATGCTTTACAACCCTTTTCTGCTTCCAGAGGGGCTAACCATTATATTTTAGATTTTTTGATGATTATTTTAGTTGTATGGTCCAATCCTGGAAGTCATGCTGTACAATGTCCTTAGTAGTAGATACTTTTTTAGTAGCCTGTAAAAATGCAGGACTGAGGAACCTATCTTTGTCTGAAAGATAGGTGTCTCCACATAAATGTCAGTAATCTGTGACTCAGTTTGTTGCTTGTATTGCCTTGCCAACAATACTAAATGAACACAACATGATTTATGTAAACTTATAAACTTCTTTTTTTAGCTTATGACACTTCTGATGTCCTTCCCTTTCCACACAGTGTGTAGATTGGTATATATTTGTTACCTTCTCTAAGTCCATGGATTGCTCCATAAAAAGGTATATTCCTAAGACTGAATTTCCTTCAAATCATAAAATTATTAAAGGTGAAAAAGACCTGTAAGTCCAACCTTTGACTAATCACCGCCATGTCAACTAACCATAGCTCCAGATTGCATGTCTGGTCTTTTATTGAACACTTCCTGGATGGTGACACCACCACCTCCTTGGTTAGCTTGTTTCAATGCTTAACCACTCTTTCAGTAATTAAATTCTTTCTCATGTCCAAACTGAACCTTCCCTCACCTATCTTGAGGCTTTGTGTTGTTCTCTAGTTGCTAATTGGCTGGGAGAAGAGGCTGACCCTTGCCTGCTACACTCTTAGGTAGTTTTCAGAGAGGGATAGGGTCACTCCTGAACAGCCTTTTCTCCTTTTTCTCCAGGCTAAACACCTCCAGCTCCCTGAGCTGCCCCTCACAGGACCTGTGCTCCAGACCCTTCATCAGCTCCATTGCCCTTCTCTGGACACACTCCACACTCCTCAATGTCCCAGGTCAGGATCTGCTGTTGACCCCTAGGTCTTTTTCGGCTGAGCAGCTTTCCAGTCTTTCTGCCCCAAGCCTGTAGCAGGGAATGAGGTTGTTGTGACCCAAGGGCAGGACTCAGCACCTGACCTTATTGAACCTCATAGCACTGACCTCAGCCCATCATCCAGGCTGTCCAGGTCCCTCTGCAGAGCCTTCCTGCCCTTCAGCAGATCAACACTCCCGCCCAACGTAGTGTCATCTGCAAATTGAGGTGGTACTCCAAATAATTGATTAATTAACATTAATAATTTATATAATTAATTAACATTAATAATTGATTAATTGTCATTAAACAGGACCAGCCCCAGCAGTGAGCCCTAGCAAACTGCAGTGGTGACTGCAGATAACTCCATTCACCAACACCCTCAGCCCAGCCATCCATCTAGTTTTTAACCCAGCAAACTGCACCTCTCTAAGTCACGAGCAGCCAATTTCTCCAGGAAGAAGCTGTGGGGGAGAGAGTATCAAAGGCTTTACTGAAGTTTAGGTAGACAACGTCCATAGCCTTTCTCTAATCTGCTAGGTGGGTCACTTGGTCAAACCTAGAGACTTAATTTTGGTGGAATCCATCCTGCTCCACAATCCAGTATTTTCAGAGATGCATGCCTGGCTTCCCATCAAGCTTTTACTTGATGGCTCTATAATTTGCCATAACCTTATTTTCAAATTTATTATTTGCTCTGGTTAAATTAAATGTAAATCATTTGGAATAGTTCTGTATGTTTGTTAAAGATTCTACTTGAAGTGTTAAAAAATTTGTGAAACCAAAAGAAGAATCATTATATTAACTTTTTATAAAAAAATTCAATGGATAAATAATTCACTTTTGGACACGGTATTGTGTTTGAAAACAAATAAAGCTAGGGCATATTTCTGCTGTCTCATGTAAGTAAAATTCATCTGAATTAGGGAGAATTGTTACGTAAATAAGATCAGCAATGGCCTGCTACTCCATTTGTACACCAGAGTCAGGTTTTCTAAAAGTAAAGTTGTTGTCCTTAGAAATAAATCCTAAACTTGGAACCAGTTTACCTGCCAAAAAAACCCAATCCTAGATTCAATAATTCAGTGACCTTTAATTTCCATTAACAAATGTTTAGCTAATAAAAATAGGAGTTCGGCATAGAACAGTCTTTTGGGAGAAATAATCAAGATGAATGCAACACTTATATTCAATTGTTCTGCATTTTTTGTTTACATTGAGTAAAAAAAGTATATTTCAGTAACTAATACAAGTGTTTAAATTAGGCCTATTACTATCGTTCATTTTTTCTTACATGAGATCACACTTTTTGCCAGCCTTAAATTAATGGAGCTACTGCTGGGTCCTCTCTTTTCAGTAGAAAATTCTCATATTTTTAACTGATTTATTTTTGTCATGTGCCAGGACACATACAGAGCTGTTTTAAAACATTATTTTCATAACTAACTTAAATAAACTGACTCTGACTTCAACTTCAAAACATTTGAGAGATTTTTATCTACACCCCCTTTATTTGTTCTTTACTTGCCAGAGCCTGCCCGATACTATTTTTGTCTTTGCCTGAGTCATACTTGAGTACTTCCATGTCTTCTGCTTTGCTTTAGACAGAGCTATGCATTTAAAATTATTCCATTAATAGAATTCACAGACAACTTGTAGCTGTACTGAATTCTGCTTTACGTATTCTCTTACCCATTTTCCAGCGTGAACAGTGTTAGGGAACAAGTGACACTGTTCCTACCCCTTGCCAGTGCACTGGCAAAGTTCTGCATTCTGATAACCTCCTCTTTTCGTTCATGCTAGATACCTGGAGAAGCTTGTAAGAGAGGGAGAAAGGTCCTTTCCAATTAATGTATGTTTTGTAATTATAGCCCATAGGTTTACAAGTTCTAGGAAGCGTAATCAATGTTGAATTATTTGCTGGAAAATGGCCATGTGAATAACTGAATAAATGGACATCTGACTATGCATTTTTGTTAATATGGTGGGATGAGGACTTAAAATGTATACAAGCAGTTATGCATAAATAGGAGATAGGAGAACCAGGATCTCCCATCTGTCATACCTCAACAAAATGAGTTCACTGCTCCTCACTTGCATTGGTGTCTGCTGCCTTGCCAGAAAAGCAGCTTTGTTCTGCGTCCATAAGGTATGGATGTGTATGTGCGCTGTGCAGGTCATCTGTGCACCATTGCATGGATGATAAGCAGAATTCGCCTTTCTAACACTGTAACCTTAGTTAAAGGACTAACAAACAGTAACTATAAACCACGCTTCAGGTGAATCAGCCCTATGGAAGAGTTGCAAACTGTCATGCAAAATGCCTCCTAGACAGTAGAGAAAAGTCGTGGCTATCATTACTTTTGACTTTGTGAGTAGATTGAATGAAGTGTGTAGGACAGGAGTTGCAAGACCTGGAAGATGAATAAAAGTATAGATTTAAAGGATCCAGAACCTGCTTTTTACTGAACAAGAATTAGAATGGGTAACTCCATGGATACACAATGTTATTGGGAAATTAACTTTGCATTGTTCTAGCAGGGATTATGCCTTTATAATGGGTATAACTAGGATTTGAACTTGATTTCAGTTTGCCAGCCTTTTATTAAAGGGTTTCTTTTCCCATGTCAGATCTGTAAACTCGGTATAAAGATTTGGCCACAGATTCTTAGTAGTTTCTTCATTTGAGGAACTTAACGAGAAAGGAAATACCTGGTTGTTCCAGTTTAACAAGTGTCAGGGAGATTAAATTACCTCCTTCTAGAAGTCATCAGCGACACTAATGCATAGTTCAAAACCAGGTGCTAGGCACATGGAGGTTAATTTGAGGTAAAATGTTTTGTGAAACATATGAGGTATTACTTTTCCAAAGATTTTCAGGCGAAAGGGGGCGGGGGGCGTGTGAGGAGGCATACAAGTCTTTGACTAATGAATCACTATGAATTTTCTTACTTGCTTCTGTGCCCTGGGCTGTAGCATCCTTTGGGTTCAGGTACTTACCTGTGTATAAAGGTTGGGCTGGGGGAACACCCCACGAAGGTATTGCAGAATCACAGGATCTGTCAGGATGGACCAGATAACAGTGGGTTATCTGGTCCAACCTCCCTGCTCGAGCAGGGTCATCCTAGACCACACGGCACAGGATGGTGTCCAGAGGGTTCTTAAGTACCTCCAGTGAAGGAGACTCCACAACCTCTCTGGACAATCTGTGCCACTGCTTGGTCACCCGCACAGTAAAGAAGTTCTTCCTCGTGTTCAAGGTGGAACTTCCTGCGCATCAGTTTGTGCCCATTGCCTCTTTTCGTACTGCTCCCGAACCACCGAGAAAAGCCTGCTTCCGTGCTCTTGCTCTCCCCGCCTCCCATTAGATACTGGGGTATCTCACGGAGGTCCGGACAGTTCAGGCGCGGGTGGCTGGTGCGGGGGCGGCCCGCCAGGGAGATTCACACCACTCGTGCGGTGCTGCCCCACCCGTGCGGTCCGGCCGGGCCGGGCACGGCGCTGCCCGCGGCGGCGCTTGCGCGCGGGCGGGGCGCGGCGGGGCCGGTGACGCGCTGCGGTGCGGGCAGGTCCTGCCGCCGCCGCCGCATGAGCACGGCGGGGGCGCAGCGCGGAGCCGCCGCCCGGCGCCCCCGCCTGAGCGCCGCGGGGTGAGTGGCCGCCGGCGCGAAGGTGAAGCCCGGCCAGCGGGCATCGCCTTGGGCAGGGCGGAGCGGGCCGCAGCGGGGGCAGGGCCGCGGCCGGGACCGGGATTGGGATTGGGATCGGGACTGGGGCGGGGCGAGGCGGGGCTCCTCTGCGCCGGGCTCTCCGGGGCGGCCGGGCGCGTCCCTGCGGGCACCGGTGGGTGCGTGCGGGGCCGCTCGGGCACGGCGGGTCTCTGCGGGAGCCGCGCCCTGCGCGCTCTCGCCCGCGGGGATGGTCGCAGGCCCTACGGTAGGAGCGGTGCTGGTTTCCGGGCCTGGCGGTCGGGTCTGCCCGCGGCACGGGGTGGAGCCGCCGGTGGCACGGAGCCCCCCGCCGGGCGCGGGACTCTCTTGTCCCCGCGCTCCGTGCGGTGCACAGCCGGCCCGTGCGCGCCTCCCGCTCCGCCGGGCGGCCCTGCGCCAGCCGGGGCTGCCGTGAGCCTGGCCCTGCCAGCCCCTAGCGCTGCGGCTGTGCCCCCGCTGCCCCGCCGGAGGAGTAACGCAGCGTGGGCAGTGGGTGGAAAATACGGCGGTTGGGATAACAACATTTGCCTCATGTGCTGTGCGACTTGGCCTGCCCAACGTCTGTCTGACTTAACGCTCCATGGGTAGGAGTTTGTTAACCTTTGGGGTTTGGTTTTTCCTTTTCTTTCTTCTTTTTTTTGCTTTTCCTGCTTTTTTTTTTTTTTTTTTTTTTTTTTTTTTCTTTTTGCAGTGGTGGAAATCTAGCACAGCAAGTGTTTCTTTGTAGGTACCGGCTCAAATGCTCGATAGAGGTTTGAGAAATAGGTTGCACATCAGGGTGGGGTGGTGTTTTTCTTCAGTGTAAACTGCTTTCAGGCATCGAGCTTTGTGTGAGATGTTTAGAAATCCTCAGCTGGACGAACTCTTATGGTTACTTAGAGCAATAATCTGTCAATAGTGTGTATAGGTGGAAAGTGAATTCCTTTGTACTTGTATGGTATAAAATTACCGTGAAACTTCTGTATAGCCTTATGGTGTGAATGTTGATTTTTGTGTATTAGTTTTTCCAGCATTAGAAAATTAGCTCTCCAATGAGTCTATTCCCATGAATGATGTTTCTTTAAAGAAATACGTGTCTGCACTGCCTTTATGGGTTATATTTCATGAAAAGGCTTCTCTGTTTTGCAGGTAGCTTTCAGTGTGTATTTTGTGTAACCCTGAGTGACTGCTGATGGAATAGCCCCACCTTTTGGTTAATCCTTCATTGAAATTATACTTTTGACCAAAGAGTTTTCCTGGAAATTATACCTCATGCTGTGTGTTGTGAGTGCAAGTCTGTGTTGGAACATCTTTTAATGTCTTGGACTGGGGAGTGAAAAAATTATTTCCCTACCTGAAGACTTTCCTATTTAATGTCAAGATAATTTTAACAGGTAGTTTCTGATGTTTCAGTTCACTACTGTGATTTTTTTATGCTAGTGTAAATTGAACAAAATACCTTTTTTTTAAAAAAAGTTTCATTTAAAAAAAGGGTTCTGTCTTTATTTTTTTTTCAAAAAGGGTGGAAATTATCTTAAACCAAGGAGTAGTCATGGTGTGTGAATTGACACCTGATATATGTTTGTGTGAAGCGATACCTGATCTCAGGCTTAACTTTCAGTTCAGGTGTTGGAGGTGGCAGTGCTCATATTTTAGTTTTCATGTTGAAGAACTTCACAGATTATTTTCCAAAATTAAGGTTTTGAGCCTGAAAAATATTCAGTTGTTTTGGCAGAAGATTTGTATTAGTTATCTTACTGCTGCTAGGAGCAACTTCCCTGAAATTAGATTAAGAAGCTACATGTAAAGAGAAATAGGTGAAGGGCTCTCTGAAGTCCTTTTGGCTTACAGAAGGGGTTTGCTATTTCACCTTGCATGTAGGTTTTAGTTTAGGAAAGACATTCAGCTTTTCACTCAACAGCTTGTCAGCAGTGTGTCACATGATTAGAAACTTTGCAGTCTTTAAAATTCATGGTGATACTCTGCTAGACACAGTTGGGGATCACCTGTTTTTTGGCTCTGGGTATGTTATTTGAAACCTTTCCTTGAATTCCAGTATCTGTGAGCCGCTTGCTCTTAGGAGATTGCTCCCGTGATACGAATTGCTAATGTTCAAAAGCACTGAGTGCTAATCAAGTCGCCCTGACTCTGGAGTGTAACTGCAGTAATTGAAGTGTTGAAACTCCTTAAAGAACTTAGAGGGGAAGGTTTCTTGGAGTGAGTGTGAGAGTGCTGAACAAGGCAGCTGCTTGTGTGAGTGCTTAGCAGAGATTTATAACAGCAGTGTATCTCTGGGTATGTTTTCAGGCCATGCCACTATCCACAGCTTAACTGTCCAATATCCTGTGCTAAGCATCAAAAAGATTATGAGCTATCCAGTGTGTGTCCTGGATACATGGATGATTCGGCATGGTTTCCATTTGGAAATGCAGTGGAGGGAGCACCCAAACATGCTTCCTTTCTTTGCATCAGCTGCAGAGGCAGCAGTCCTGAAAATGTCACCCTAAAATATTTAATATATTACAAGGCACATAAAAACTTCCACTACATCCTTTAGAAAACTTAAAATTACTGAGAAACAGGCTGCCCAGGGGTTGCATACTGGAGATAGGTAATACTGTTTTATTGTTCCAAGTGTAATTCTTAAGCTAAATGGTACAAATCAAGATTTTGAAAGGGAGAACAGTTTCTGGGAGCATTATGGGTCGTTATGATTGTGTTTCTGCTCACCAGTGAGGTTTGAAGGGTTTGAGGTAGGTTTGAGTAGATCAAAGTGTTTGAGTAGATAAATCTGCAACATGGAGCCATGTTGGTTTTGTTTTGTTTTTTTTTTTTAATATGGATTAAAACCAGGATTGCAGGTTTGCTTTATTAAGTTAGTGAACTGGTAAGTTTAGATCTTTGAGTTGATTTTTTTACAGACTGACCCTAACCATCAAGGCAGTGTAACCCAAAGGAGCAATCACTGGGTTAGGTGCTAGAAAAGACCTCTGACATTTACCACTGTATTGAGCTTTTCCAAGAGCTGGCAAAAGTTCCTAGGTTTCCAGTTCTTGTTCAGTTCTTGGTGTAGGGAAATACCTAGTTTCTGCTGTGCTTGTCCTTTTCCTTCTGGCTATTTTTATTGCTTCCTCCTCCCTCCCTGTACCATTCACCTTCTGCCTGATGAAAGGGTTATGCCGGCTGGGCAAGAAGTAGCTGACTTTTGCAGTATTTCTGTCAGCTTAAATCATGTAAGCTTTGAACGTGATACTATGTGACTCTGATGACAGCAAGTTTGTCATATCTTGAAGTAACCCTATGCCTGCAATGCTAGAAACTTTCTAGGAGCTTCTTTCCAGGCAAGAAATAAAGTACTGGTGTTTTATTCTGCTCCTTTCCCAGCAAATGCTTTTCTTGCTTGCTTGCTTAGCTTTTTTGGCTACTTTTGTCAGACTTTGTTTTTGCAGTCAAGTGGACTGGTGCTAATGGCTGCATGACATTGTTGGCAGCTTGCTGTAAAGGACTTTGGTGCTTCAGTCGTCTGTGAAGTTTTAAGTACATAATTTTGAATGTCTGATTATATGCTGCAGTTTATCTAGTCACGTCAAAAAGTCGGCACTTCGCTATAATGCAGCAGCGGGTAAGCTAATCAGCTGATTTTTTGTTCCCTCCTATAAATATTTGTAGTAAATGCCAAAAGGGAAAAGGCAGTAACTGATTTTCAGAAGTATTTTTTCTTTGACGAGGTTGTTAGCCTTTTCATTTTGTTTTAGATTTACAAGTTAGGCTCTCTTCCACCAAAAACTTCATTTTTTTCTGCTTAGAGGACTTAGGTAGACCTAGGTAAAGGTTTATTTTCTGCCATTTCCACATAAAGTCTTAAAATTATATCTTGAAGAAATAGTTTTTCTACTATCTTGAACAAACCTTTTCTCATGGAAGAAACACTTCTAAGGTACTTTTAGGTATATTATAATACTTTGATGACAATAAAACTTTTTGTATTGCTATATATTAAATCTTAGGGAGAGGTAGCTGTTCAGTGTGTTTTCAGTGCCATTCCACCCTATTTTACAGTTCAATTAAAAAAACAGTTGGTGCTGATAATTGACTCTCTCTGGGCTGTTGACTAGGACTTCAATTCCTATGAAACACAGCATAAGGTTCGGCATGCAGGGAGAGTCTCTGTTTTTTTTTTTTCCAGTGCTTGTAAAGGTTCAGGAACTGGGCTAGGAATAGTCAGCTTCAGGAAACGGATTCTCAATGCCACATTAGTAACCATTCTTTATGTATATGATTCTCTTTCCTGGATTGTGATTGAGTGCAATGTAGTGTTTGCCAACTTGAAACTTAATTGTGAAGCTTGAAGGATTTCCCCAGGTTTTTAGTGTGGTTTATAGGTAACCACAGCTTTTATGGATTGTTCTGTGCATTGAGCTTTTAGAATATAAAGCAGTTTGTACAAATAACTCTGCCATCTCCAAATAGCTTGTGAGATTTTTTACCTAACATTAAGTATTACATTTTTATTAAGAAAATGGTTCACCTGCAGTACCTTTGCTAGCTTGTATGACATTAAAAGAGAACTGCATTCTTAAAAAAAACAAAACAAAACAAAAAACAACCCACAACTAACCATTTTTTCAAAAAGATAGTTGTGTAAGTTGTCATTTGAGACACTGAACTTGAAAGCAGTATGTTAGGTATGAAAGAGTAAAGGATTAAATAGAGGAAGGAGCTACTTAAGGTACAATTGCTGGGACTTTTGCAAATGCTCAGTCCTCCTTATGGTGCAAGAGGATGAGATGGGGGAGGCAGCACCACTGTGTTAATAGCAGTGGCCATTTCTTACTGCCATCAAAGGAAGACTATACTGCTGTCCTGGTGAATGATTCTTTAGTGTAATGCTAGGTAACATACTGCTCATTTCTGTATGGTGCGTTATTTGTGTGGTTTTGCCATATTTAGTATGCTGGTTATCATGGTGTTTACCTGCTCTCTACAAGCTTTTTGGGTAGGTTGCTGTTGCTAGAGAGACCATGACTCTTGCTGCCATGTATTGCTGGTTATCCTAAATTTTTAACGCAGAGTATATTCCTACAAGTGTGAATTCACTTAGGTAAATAGTCTGTTCTTGCAAACAATTTACTTCAGTGTTTAAAAATGTAAACAGAGTGGTATTTTGGAATTAAGATTGCCTAGAGCACAAAGAATGCAGAAATCTTTTTATATTATTCTGTTTAAACAGACTTATAAGTACTTTGAAAAAGAATATTTTGACCCATGAATAGCTTCTGAGACTTTGGGATACATGAAATGATATAATATGAAAAGTACATTTGCTTGTGATTTAATCTGCACTGGACTGGGGAACTCACATGTACTTCTATGAGAGGTAGAAGTGCTTTTGGAACCCCAGAATATAACCAGCTTCAGGGTTTCAATATAGGTTCTCTTCTGCCTAGCATTTGTGACCTTTTAAATAACTATGTGTTTTCTCAGTTCATACCTATCGTTTTTCTATTTACTTTTTAATGCATTGCGTTTTAACACTATTCTGTCACCTGAGATTTTGTACTCCTTCCCTTTTTTGTGTACCAGTTTGCCTTTTTTTTTTGTACTGTAGCATTTACCAAAGATTTTGTTCAGCTACTTACTTGCACATCAAAGTAATGACTTAGTTTCTGCAGACTTGTTACTTTTTTTTCACCTTTCAAATCAGTAGCTCCATGATGATCAAAAGTAAAGTCTGAGCTTTAGCTTTGAAAATATTTTGGGTTGCACCAAGTTTTGGATACAAAGAAAAACATGGAAATATATATATGTATAGATGAACAATCTTACAGGTTTTGCAGAGCTATTGTGGTAGACAGACATAAAACAACTTAAATTTTGGTTTTTCTCTTGAAAAGTGTAGTTTGATATGTGGTTTTAGCAACTTCTGCATTTATGATAATAAGATATCATGTTTTAATATATGCTTAACAGACTCAAAAAATATATGTTTCTGTATAATATTTATTAAGAACAGACATTTCTGGAAAATAAAAACTTAATAGAATATAGTGCAAGTAGAACAGATTCAGTAGTATTGATAAACTTTGTATATCCATACTTGGTGTTGATTTTTTGGGGTTTCCTTGGAGAGAACTGTGTTTTTTGGAATGTAATTACAAAGCACTTTGCAGGAAGATCCTAGTATTTGCCTTGGAAAACTTCAGACATCTCTGGCTCTTTGAAGTAGTCTGTTTTCTGGTTGTGGGGTTTTTTATTGCTGTTGCTGGGACTTTGTGGCTGGGTTTTTTTTTAATTATTTGGGTGGTTTTCTTGTGTGTGGTAGTTTGGTCTTGCTGGTTTCTTGAGGGGTGAGAGGTTTTTAAGTAAATAAAATGCAAAGGTACTTTAAATTTTATTAAAATCACATTTATCTTTCCAAGGCAGGCATGTTCTGCATTAAACTATTTCGGTGAATTGAATATGTGAATTCTGTTTATGTAAACTGAGAAAGTCCTTCAGCTTCAGCAACAGAGAGATTATCCTTGTTTCCTGTAAGAGAAAGTTTTAATAGCAGGATTTTAGCATGAAAACTCTCCATGGTTTTGAGAGGTAGTATTTCTGCCAGTTTCAATGAGAAAGAAAAACTTAACATGGAAGTAGAGGTTAAAATAAAAGTTTTGAGCCTCAGATGTGACATTATTGTGTGTTTATTTTATGACAATTTCTTTCAAGTATGATGTTATTAAAATGGCAATAGAAATGCTCAGCACTAAACTGTTGTAATGGTGACTATGTTTTTTTCTTCCCTAGTGTCTAACCTAAACTTTCCTCCTTTCAGTTAAAAGCAATTGTATTGCCTCTTGACATATCACTCCACGCCCTTGAAAAAAGTCCCTGTCCAGCTTCCTGGTAGGCTCTCTCTTGGTGCTGGAAGGGCTGCTCTAAGGTCTCCCCAGAGCTCTCTCATCTCCAGGGTGAAGAGTCCCAACTCTTTCAGCCTTTCTTTGTATAGGAGAATTGTTCCATCACTCCAATAATTTTTATTGCCCCCTTCTGGACTCGCTTCAGCAAGTCCACATCCTTGCTACATTGGGACCCCCAGAACTTGTGTCAGTAAAATCTCCTCTGAATTCTGTTATGACATCTGACCAGAATTATTGCTGCCTTAGAGTGGCTGAGCATCTTGCTGTTATTCTACTACATATATATATATGTAAATATATAAACTTAGTATTCAGGAGGATGGAGTTCATACAAGTCCTCTATAGGCACTCCCAGTAATGCCTAACAGACACATCTGAGCATGAGGTCTGAATGATCAGTGCAAGTTCATTTCTTTAGCCATTGTTTTGAGAAAAAGAAAACTGCTTTGTGATGGTCCTTGCCATTTAGTTTTGTGGTTAGAGTATTTATCCAAGAACTAGGAGTTTCATGGATTCCATGTTATTCTCAATTCTAGATTTTGGCAAATGTCAGAATTTCGTATGAAAGGTCAATAGTGGAGGGGGTATCCTCTTTGCTTTTGGATGAACTTTGTCAGTGAGTATCATATATTCAGGGAATTGAAAATCTGTATCAGCAGAGAAGGCCACTCACTGACAAAGAATTCACCTAGGAGTGAGGCAAATATGTGCTTTTCTGAAGAGAAAGGAAAATGTGGAAATTACATGTAACTTCATGCAGGCCGTTTAATTTTTTGTACTGTTGATAGCATTATTACAGTGCAACTTTCTGATCTTGTGAAGACTGCCTGTTTCCCCTGTCTAGATAGGAGGATGAATGAGATAACATTTCACAGGCAAGGTGGAAAGGCAAAGGGAGAGTGCAGAGAATCCTACATTTATCGGGTTGGAGTTCTACTTAGTCATCACTTCTTGCTCTCCCCTGCTTCCCTCCAAATTGAAGTGCTTTCATTCAGTTATTGGTCCTTTGCAAGCAGAACTAATGCTAATTTTTCATCTGCTCTGCTACCACTGAAAGGCAAGTGACATTGTTTAAAATATGTTAAATTCATTCACCTTCTGCCTTTAGTTTTCTATTAAGTGTTTATTTAAAATAAGGATAATAATAAAAGTTTTAAATTAATTTGGAAGGGGTTTTTTTGCATTACCTAGTCAAATGTTAAAGAGAATTCTTTTTTTCTTTAGTATGCATAGATGCCCACCACATCTCTCTGGATTGCTGCTGTGTGCATTTCTCTCTTTATTTTTTCCTTGCTCCTTCTCAGCTGTTGTTAGTTTTGTTGGGGTTTTTTTTTGTTTTGTTCTTGTGCTTTTGCTTTTTTACTTGACTTCTCCCCTTGACCTGGAGCATCAGTAAGCACTTTAATGCTTACTGGCATACTTTGTGGTGAATTTAGACAAACAAACTAAGACCTTGCAGTTCAAGATGGTTCAGCTCAGTAGCTGGCTCCACTTGTACAGCAGTTCAGTACACAATAATATATAGACACTATTGGCACTGACAGACTGTTCATCATCGGCATGACAGCGGGTCCTACTTTTGCTGGAAGCAAAACAGCTCTTGGTTACTTGAATCCAAGGGTCTGATTTCCACCCAGTAAGACCTGCAACCTGGTTGGAATAATCCAGACTTTGTAATTCATTAAATTGTCAGTAATGGGGTGGACACAGCTCTTCTCTTGTAACTTTTTGTTTTGTTTCAAGATAGTGTACACCTGAAGAGTGCTTGGAAAAAGCTAAGACACCTGTTAACTTGAGTCAAGCTGAATTCTTGTGAAAAGTTAAGCATTTTCTTCCTGGCTGCTGGGAAAATCTTCTGCTTTCAGTAAGTCTGGAAATAAGCCTATTTCATACTTCATCTGCTTTAGGCTTTTAGCAGTGGTGTGGAATTTACCAGTGATAAAAACCTGTTTATTTTTATGTGTTGAACAATTAGTATTTTTGAGAGGTTTTACAAATTTCTTTGGGGAGGAGGGGATGGGCGGGGAGGGAGTGGTGGGCAGCTGTATGTGTGTAGTTGGCAGAATTTCTTGCCTGCATTTTCCAAGAGAAGAGTGCTTTATCCTACTCATTTGCAGGACCCATATCTTAGAGCATCTATTTTCCCCTTTGCTGTCTTCTACCTTTAAATTAACCACTCAGCTCTTGGAGGACTTTTTTTTTTTTCACAGTGGGAGTATTTGTCATTCATATTATGTCTCAGATGGAAGTACTGGTGCTCAGTTAATGGTCCTGTAGGCTGCAACCTTAACTGCTTGGAGGCACCATTTGAGGAAGCGGTGTGCCCTGAGGACACTATGTCCTTAGATGGATAGGAAAATTGAGTCCTTGGCATGATATGGTTTCTGTCCAAGGAATGTATTGAGGTCTTGCTTAAATAAGAACACCAAATACTCCATGTTTCTCACTGTGCCTCTAGCCTTAGTTATTCTATAGATACATAAAATCCGAGTCAGAAATCAGCATGTTGTGGCATCTCATAATATTGTCAAGTAAGTTTGAGAAATGTATTTACTGGCTTCAGCAAAAACTTTACTTGGTAAAATTCTGTCATTGGCAGGAAAATAATGTCTAGTAAATTACTGATACTGAAAAGTCTCTATTTTATTGTCATCAGACTTTCAGAACCTTGGTAGGCCTGAATTATAATGCTGAATCATACTCCATACTTAAAAAGCAATAGTTTATTTTAAAAATCTGGATCAAATAGTGTGAAGGGAGAAGAGCTTGTGACAGTGTGGAGAAATGCAATCACTGTGAATTAATTTAGCATTTCTAGTGAAGGGACATTCAGTATGGTGTCAGCATTTCTTCTCTAAAGAGCAAAAGATGTCAATAATATGTAGTTTTTCAATATCTTACAGGTTGTCAGAGATGGTGATTTGAAGAATCATACTTCCAATATGAACAAATCAAAAGCATCATCTGAAAAAAGGTAAATTTCAAACTACAGTCACCTCTTAACATCAAGCTATTTGAGATTTGTGAAAAAACAATCTTTATCTTAGTAAGAATATCTTTCTTACTAAGAAGATAAATAAAATACACATTGTGGGTCTCTAGTTGGGATGTGCACATTGGTGTCCTGCAGCCCCGAGGGAGTCAATACTGATTAACACAAAGTATCTTCACATTTAATAAATAACTTCTTAAATATAAATTCTCAGTTAATGTTAGACATGTTCAAATATATAATACATAATAAATTTAATTGAAAATTTAATTAATTTCATAATTTTATGTACATATTGGTAAAACAAAAAGTTTTTTCTACTGAAGGAATTAAAGAAATTTGTAATACTATGTAACAAGGCAGGAATTTGTCATACCATGTATGTCATCCTGCAACAATCTTTCAATCCAACATATTGCTGGGGCGAACCAAAGTGGGATGCAGAAGATGTTAGGTTGGAAAGCTGTGTTTGTTATTTTCATGTGAACTTGTCTTAGCTAGCATTTGAGAAATGTGTGAGATTCTCTGGAAGGCTGTTAAGCATCAGGAAACTATTTAGAGGCTTTCTGTGCTTAAGGTAGTACAGATTGAACCACCTTGTTAAATCAACCATCTAATCAGATTGAAAAAGTGGTGAAGTCAGCAAAATTGGGAATTCTGGCTTCAGTCTTAGTTTTCTGAAGTACTAGTTGTTTTCTGTGTGAGGAGGTGAATTTTCATGAAGAACATGCTCTACTATGAATTATGTTTGTATGTTGGGATCTATTTGAAATTGGACTTCAAATTCCTGTATGTAGAATCATCCTTACTTTTGCTGACTTTGGGTGGAACAGGGTTAGGGTTTATATCAGATTGGTTTTTCCTGTTTTTGTGAGGGGTAGATCAAAAGAAATGGTAGAAAAACTCTTATGATTTGTTCGTGTGTTAAACTAGCCCCTTAGGCATTATGATAAGCAAAGCAAGCTTTTTGTCAGCAATGAGTATTCTTGAAAATTATAATGCATAAAATATATTATCACAAAGAATATTAGATGTTTGCAGGGTTGCTACTTAAGTGCTGTTTATTCTTCTTTACTTAGAGACAAAATGAAAGTTTCCATCCCTGAAGTTCAAAACAGTTGTTCCCTAAGTCATGAATAAGTTACGGTGACTGTATGTACAGAGATAGCTATGAACTAATCAGAAGTATCAGCTCTCTAACCATTACTTGAAAACTGTGGAAGTGGTTGAGGAAAAAAAAAACAAAATCATAGTTTGAAATTATTTGTGTTAGAATAAAATCTGAGCAAACTCATGAGAAGCCTGCCTGTTTTAAAGGCTCATGGTAACGTGCTAAAATGCAGATCTGTTTACTGTGGGGGAAGAAGGAACTCCCTTATACATCTGTGTGCTGGCTGACTGCAGACAGCAGTTTCAGGGGAAGTAGGTGTGATTGAGAAACCTATGACATCCCTCATTTGACTATTACATTTTGTAAGGCTTCTTGCAAGGTCAATAGCTAAAAACCATTCTAAGACAATTGAATTTTTATGAGCAGCTGTGGCTTAGAGTTGTCTTTCTCATTGTGGGTAAAAAGCTACAATGATGTGTTTTAGCATTTGCATAGTGAAAGAGGCATACAGTGAGTAATGGAGGATTGTGAATCTATCACTTCTTCATTATCAGAGTCCAAATGCTTAAATCTTCTGGGAGTGAAAGAAGTGTCCCTGTAATGAGGAGTCTCTCTTTGAGAAGATGTTTTCTTGTTGAGGAAGTTCTTTCTCAAATGTTAACCCCTTGTTGTTGTTCTCTTTCAAGTGTGAAGCCCTGAAGTCCTCGGTTCTGGGCATGCTTCCTTATTATCTACTTGTGGCTTTCCTGACCAGAGAAAGAGGAAATCCACAAAGCTCCCTGGTTAGCTAGAGTCATGTTCTAAGTTTTGGTAACAGTAGACATAAGGACAGGGGTGCTTCCTTTGTGCAGGCAAAGTGGTGGTGTGAGGGGCATTTTGAACTGTAGCATTTGAATGTGGAATGAAGAAAGAGTTTCCTGCCTGTGGAGACATGAACTGTACCAGATCAAATAAGCCTGTGTCATGGTTTGAGCCTGGCAAAATGCCAGTGCCCCCCATGAAAATACTTACTCCCTGGTACTTGCTGTGAGATGTGCCTAGGAATAAGCAAAGCAGTCCTCTACTTAAAACTATAGAAAACAGAACTTTATTAACTACACACTACATAGGTATAGGAAAGAAAAGAAAAGACAATCTCAAGGAAAATGAAAACTCTACAGAATACAACTCCTCCTCCTCCCCCCACCAAATTCCCAATACAATTACATCTTCCGGTCCAGCAAAAAACCACCCTTAAAAAAACTCAATCCTCAATTCCTTAAGAGGAGGAGTCCTTCTTGTATGCCCTGGGCTTTTGGTCACGTATCACCACTCAGATTGGAGATCGTGACCCCCTCCTCCCATGCCCAGTGCTCTCACCACTGAACATGGACCAGAGCTACTTTGAGGGTTGTCTTTTTAAGGATTCCATCGTCCCACTCCAAAAAAAGGCACAGTCTCCATTTTGGGACATCTGTCCCCCCATTATTTCACCTCCTGGGCCGGGAGGCTCCCACACTGCCTTCTTAACTCTGGGACACGGTGGCTCCCCCTGAAAATAGTCTCTGTATTCAGGAACAGTCCATGGCTCTACAAAAAGCGTCCAGCAAAGAATGCCACTCCACATCTCTTCCACCCTAGGTTCTTCTCACAATCTCTCCCCTGCTCGGTCCTTTAAAAAACTTGCTTAAATCCTTCTTCATCTCCTCTCCCGGAAGGGTCAGTACTCTGCAAAAGCTTTCATTGTCCAAGAAAGGGTTAAAACTCCACAGCTCACAACCCACAAGCAGCCGGACTCCTTCTGGTTCAACCCCCCTCCTCTCCACAGGCCGGGCAGGCTGGCAGCTCACGATATCGAGCTTCAAGGCCACAGCTCAGCTCCAGGCAGCGAGCACAGACACAGTCTCTCTCTCTGTCTCCCCAGGGGAGGGGGGGCTGCCCAGTAGCTCCCAGTTTCTCTCTCTCCTCCACCCTTCCACCCTGGGGGGGGGGAACCAGGCCAGACCTACCCCCATCTCGATCCAGGCCCAGGCCTACCACACAGCTGCTCCTCCCCCTGCCCAGCCGGGACAGCTGGAGCAGGGGGAGAGGTCCTTCCTCTTCCACGCCGAAGTCCCAAGAGGGCTTCCCAGGGGCAGAGCTCTGCTTTTAACCCCTGTGTGTTCTCAGAGGCGTGTCCAAATCTTAGTGGTCACCTAGCTGTCAATATGAGACCTAGGCAGACAATTGGACTGACTACAAAATCCCAGAAGTCCACTTCCTCTCAAACCAGGACAAGCCTGGTAAACTTAACCTCAAGATGCTTTAAGAAAGTGTAAATCTATCAGAGAATAATAATTATTGGTTATCTTTGGACAGGGTAGAGCACTGACTGGATACAAGATCAGTGGTAGCTGATGACTGTCAGAAGGAAATGGTGCACAATTTACTTCTGGATCTGCTCTCTCTCTTTCTGGTTACAGCTAATGGTGGCAAATATTCTGGTTTTTTAGCTAATGATCTGTAAGAGAGGGAAGATGTTGAAATTATAGACAACTTGAATCTCGAAAGATCTGCAAAACTACTGGAGGACCAAATTATTTCAAAATACTCTTGTAAAATGCAGAAAATGGTTAAGAATATTTGGAAATGGAAATATGTGCAAGATGCTATGCTTAGAGAGGTATGTCATTGGAACAGATAAAGGACAGCTGCATTTATAGTAAGAAGTGCCTAAAATGATAATATTAAACTTCAGGGAGAAAGCCTATCAAATGAAGGGATACAAAGATAGAGATTGTCTTTGGTTATTGAATCATTTTTGCATGTCATCAGGGACTGGTCTGGCATATATGTGTCATGAAGAGCAGCTCTGATGTTTATCGAGATCTGAAGAGAATAGTTTTTATGGTGCTATGAAGTTTCTTTTGGTGCTCTTTAGTCATGGTTTTTTGGAATTAAAGATAACAGAGACTCTATGTAGCCCTCAGTGACAGAGTGCTCTTATGAGAAGGCTTTAGAATGGATGGGGTGAAAAATGTCACTCCTAATAACAAGACGGGTTCTTCACCTTGTGGGAAAAGCAGTCTCATATTGTTTCTGTGCCCTTCCAGCATCAGTGACAAGCTCAGGTACTGAGCTCTGGAGAGATGCGTGTTGATGTGTCAGGTCAGTCTGAGTCATCCCATTCTTTCTGACAATGGCTTTTGACTGAGTAGAAATCATAGTTAGTCTTCTAGTTTGATAGGTGATGATTCAAATTCATGTTGGATACTCCAGTCAGAATTCTTGAGACTGGTCTGCATTGCGTTTGTACCAGTTTGACCTCAGATTTCCCTTAGCAACATCTCATTCTGCAAACCAATTTACTCATGGTGCAGTAACATAACTGGCGCCTCCTAGGAGCGACCACCAACAAAGGAACTTCTGGACTTTTATGCCTTCACAGTCCAAGAACAGGAAAGTTTCAGCTCTTCCCCCTGAGTCTTTAGCTCATGCTGTCTCTCTGTCTGGTCACCACAAAAGTCTGGGCACACTCTTCAGGGTATTCATTTGGGGTTCTGCAATGTTGGCAGCTTGAGAAGAAACATACCTCGGATAGGACAGAGTCCATTCTGAATGTTTCTTGTTATGGGATTGAAAATACTGAATTCCATGGTGCCTCGCCATTTTGGAGAATTGTCTTCTAGATTTGGCTGCTGAAGGGTTCACTGGTCAAAACATACATGTTTACATTACAAATAGTAGGAGTGCGTCTCGTTACAACTTGTGCTTTCATTTTGTTCTGACGTCAAATGGGTGGTCCCAGCAATATTACTGACTCTGCAGCTGCAGACATGTTTGTCGGGCTGCTGTAGTTCCTGTCCTGTGGTCTTTTTGATGTACTATGCTGTACTATGATGTACTATTGAAAACTGTCTAATAGTTTTATAACCACTATGTAGATTAGTGTAGAATATTGGTAAATAAGAGTATAATTCTTGTTTTAAGAAGAAAACTCCACCATAACTAAGAGGAAATCAAGACTTTATTTGCATTTCAGTGTTGGCTGGTGTTAGTTTTTAGGGATGCTTTATTGTGTATGCTGAAGACATGAAACACAGCTGTATTTATGTTGGAAGACTTTATACAAGATGAGTAGACTAAAACCATTTTAAAGATATCTTTGTTGTAATAAGCAGTTATTGCTGTTGGTAGAAATTCTGTCCCCAGGAGGAGATTATAACTCTAAATTTTAGAACTTAAGTTGTTATACTGAGAATTATTTACCCTACCTAAATCTTTTAAAGCTTTTATTAACTATGGAGGAATTGTGTTAGATGCCAGCTTCTTGTACATGGTAAATTGCTTCCATGTGTCAGTGTTACTTGAATTTTCCAGGCTGCAACAGTCAAAAATCAGGTTTTCTCTGACATTTTAATACCTATAGGTGAATTCCATCTTTGCAAAGTCTTAAAAAAAATTGTTTGTTGTTATTATTATTACTTATTATTCCTGAGCATAAGCTTTGCTTTCTTGGATTTTTTTCACCTTTCAAATGGCATTAATTTCATTGTGGGACCAATGGTGTACCACAATGGAAGTGATGTGCACACATACCAGTTGAAGCAGCAGTTCTCTTATACATCGACTTGCATGTGGATTGGCTGGACTCTTACTTCTTTTGCTTGTGGAGCTGGTGAAGCTAACGTCCCATACAATTTGGTCAGTTTGTGTATTGGAGCAACAGAGCTTGTGGATTTCATTACAATCTTGTGTCAATTTTGGAGCATTTCAAGTTCAGTGGATAAAAAGAGAAGCAGAGATAAGCAAAACAAAGCTTATGCAAATAATAATGGCTTTATGCTATTCAGCATGGTGTTAGATGGTGAGAAAGGATTGGAGTGATTATGCTTCACTTACACAAGGGAATTAATGTTTCAGCACCCAAGACAGATTTAATTTAGATTAAAAATAATTAAATTTTAATAATTGAAATTTTTTAATAATTAAATTTTTTTAAAAGTCTATCAAATAACTGAGAAGGTGATAGGCTTACTTCACAATTTAA
Organism: Emberiza elegans; assembly: GCA_024865655.1. NCBI lineage: Eukaryota > Metazoa > Chordata > Aves > Passeriformes > Fringillidae > Emberiza > Emberiza elegans. The sequence continues at coordinate 23,806,890 of JALJVW010001283.1, read as the reverse complement.
AAGGACTCCTATTTAAAAGCTATAATTAATATAACCATTTCTTATTCTTGTTCTTACTAGCTTGTAAGTATCATATGTAATCTGAAATTGATTTTTGGCTATGCTTCTCATTTAGATGTCTGTGTGGAAAAGTGAGAGTGGTGGAAGCAGTTTCCTGTGCAGCTCTCACATCAGTTTGCCTTCATGGCAGTATAACTTCTGCTCTCAACTAAAATTTTCCCATAATTTTAACATTTTAGTAGAGTTAATGTAAGCATGAAACCTGTACACAGATGTAAGATATAAATCAAGGAGTAATAATTCCTCACTGTATAAACAAAACTGACTGACTATTTGTAAAGCTAGTATCATAGACTTTAATTTTATTGTAGATAAAGCAGTGTATGTGTAAAATGAATTATTGTTGATTATTTGAGGACTCTAATGTTGTGAATGAAAAGCCAAGGTAGTTAATGCATGGAAGTCATAGTTTCCTGTAGTTAATTGCATGACTACATTTGAAATCTTAAACATCTGTTTAAAAATTACTGTCATGTAGAAATGTGAATCTCAAAACTATTCTGAATATTTTTTATGATCTAAATGTATAGAACAAATAAAACAGTTTCTGTACTGACTCTGTTTAGAATAAACACTTTGAGCAATTCTTTCTTTTTACTTATCTATATAAATGCCTGTACTGAAGTGGTGTCTTACACTAAAATACATTTTCAAGGCAATTTTTTGTTGGCAGGACTATTGGGTTTGCTGGTTTTGATAGCGGGAGGTGGGCTACAGGGCTGGTTTCTGTGAGAAGCTGCTGGAAGCTTCCTCCATGTCCAGCAGAGCAATCCCTGGTGGCTCCAATACAGATGTGTCACTGGCCTAGGCTGGGCCAGTCAGAAATAGTGACAACACTGCTGTGATAGCACATTTAAGATGAAAGGGAAAAAAGTTATGATGCAGATGTAATTGTGGCCAGAGAAGAGTAGGGTGAGAACACATGAGAAGGAACAGCTCTGCAGACACCAGGGTCAGTGGAGAAGGAGGAGGTGCTCCAGGCACCAGAGCTGAGGTTCTGCTGCAGCCCCTGGTGCAAACCACGGTGAGGCAGCTGTGCCCTGCAGCCCATGGAGGTCCATGGGGATGCAGTGATCCATCTGCAGCTGGTGGAGGAGCCCGAGGCTGGAGCAGGTGGATGCACAAAGGAGTCTGTGAGCCCAAGGGAGGCCCCATGCTGGAGCAGCTTGTCCTTGAAGGACTTGTACCCTGTGGAAGAGTGACCCAGGCTGCAGCAGTTTTGGGAGGACTGTGTGTGCATGGGAGGGACTCACACTGCAGCAGGTCACTGAGAGCTGCTGCTCATGAGATGGACCCATGATGGAGAAGCTCATGGAGAGCTGTCTCCTGTGGGAGGGAGCCACGGTGCAGCAGGGGAATGACTCCTCTTCCTGAGCAGTGGGAGAAGCCTCAGGTGATGAACTGGCCATAACCCCCATTCCCTGTCTCCCTGTGCTGCTGGGGTAGGAACAGAGCTGGAAGAAAGGGGGGGTGGCAGGAAGCTGTTTTTAAGGGGTTATTTTACTTTTTCATTACCCTGCTCTGATTTTGTCAGTAATAAATTCCCTTCATATCTCTAAGTTGAGCCTGTTTTTCCCATGATGATATGTGGTGAGTGATCTTTCCCAGTCCTCATCTCAACGCATGACCCTTCATTAAATTTTCTCTCCTCTGTTCAGCTGCAGAGGGGAGTGAGTGGTTTTGCTGGATGGCTGGCTTGCGGCCAGCCTAAACCCACAACAGCAGGCCAAAATGCCCTTGTAGTCAAAATGAATCCAAACTTGGATGATAATTTTAGAAACCTTCCTAAGTTTTTTTGTTCAAAATGGTGTTCTTGTTATTCAGCTGGTGTGTGCTAGTTTGCTCACTTCACAAATGAGATTTTCTTCCTGTTCTGAAATGCCATCCTGTGAGACAAGCTGTCGTTTGGTCTGTTTGTAGCCAGTTTTTCCTTGAATGGCAGGTTTGATAGGGTATCCTGTCACTTAACATAAATTATTAAATATAAGTCACTCTAGATGGCATAGATGAAGAACATTTGTACCTATAGCTGCATTTTACTTGCGGCAACTGATTTCCCTGTTCACAGTTGGTCTTGGAGATGCTGTTACATGCAATTAGTCTGTTACAGTGCAGGTTTTGCAAAGTCTGTAAATTTGTCAGAATTGAGAATCAAGACTGTTCTCCAATCCAGATAAAATATGAAAGTGAATCAGCCACACCCTTTACTCTAGGATCAAGTTTCTGTTGTTAGGAGCTTTTTTTCTCTGATTTAGATGGAAAAATCATATATATTTTTTGTAGTGTTTCTGCCAATTCTCGGACTGTATCTCTGCTGTCACAGCTGGAGAAGATAAATTCAGACTCTGTGTTAGGAGAATCAGACAGTGCCAGACATGTTACCTCAAAGATCCTTCATCTGGTCCAGAGTCAAGGTAATTATCTAAGCTTTGTGGTTTTAGTAGTTTCTCTTTTGACCCTTGCTTCTTGTATCTCCTTTGTTGGACTTAAGTTTTGACTTAGTGAACTTGATTATACATCTGCTTTTGTCACTGATTGTTGAAAAAGTCTAAGACCATGTTTAAAATGTCTCTACTATAGTATTGGTAGTGCTGAGTCCATTTTGTGTTGTCAAATAGCTGTAATTTAAGTAATAATTCGCTTCATATGTATATATGTCTGTGTGTTATATATGTGTAATGAGTAGAAGTATCTGGAAGGCAGCTTTCTTACTAATATTTTTCTTCACTTTTTTTTCTAGGCAATCACAAGATTGTTGAACAATTGAAAACAAAAATTAGTTTTAAAATTGATTAAGTCTTTTACTTAGTTCTTAGTATATACATATATGCATTTTTTAATAAGTTTTAGTATTTGCAGTGTAAATTTTCTTGTCAATTTGTAGATGATAGCATATATTTTTTACTACGAGCCAGTATTGGTCTTTTTCTCTGACAGAAAAAACCAGGAAGGAGATGACTTCTAAGGGCTCCACTGGAATAGAAATTATCCTGTCAACACTAGAGGTAAAATGTTTGAGTTTTTTGTTTATGGGTTCATAGCAGTTTTGCACTTTATCATCATAAAATGTATATATTTCTTATTATATTTGTACTATGAAATATGTTATCCTATGGAGTCTTCAAAATTTGTGTTGGTTTGTTATGAATAGATACTGCCTTTAAGTAACCTACTTGTGACTTTCTCTCCCTTATATTTAGATATTTTAAGAAATTGCTTGTCACCTATCAGTTCTAATTGATATATCATACTACAAAGTGTATTTTAATTGGTTTTGTGGTTAATTTGGGCTGCATAGTGGGATGGTTGCTACGTGGGTACATCCAAAGTTCTGTTTAATTTTGTGGTGGCAATTCCTCCTATCTTTAAGTATCCAAACCATTATTAGACTGCATGCTAAACACAGATTTTTTTTTTTTTTTTTGCAGAATACAAGAGATCCTCAAACTATTCTAAATATATTGAATATTCTCATTGAGGTAGTCTCAGTTGGTAAGTTTTCATTAAGGAGTAATACATGATTATATTTATGCTTGCTTTTTCAGATATCTTTTGTTTGTTTTCTCTGGTTACTTTTTATTGTTGTTGGGTTTTTTCATAAAGTATCATTATTTTGGTTTTTGTTGATGATTGCTGAAGCATATGCAGAATTAAAAGAATGTAAAGACTGAAGTTACTTTTCTGATAATCCTACACAACAGTTTGTTGCTGTAAGTCTAGCATGTTTTAACTGCATAGTGCAGTCATATGCACAGAAAATACTGATGTTCTAAAGACTAACTTCATTATATCTATGTCTTAGATATTTAATTGTTTTTTGGCTTTAGATGTACCAATTCAGTTTTAATTTCTAGGTGGTGGTCGGAGAGCGTGTGTCTTAGTTGCCAAAGGAGGGACACAGATCTTGTTACAGCTGCTTTTGACTGCCAGCAAAGACTCTCCACCGAATGAAGAACTAATGGTGCTTCTTCATACTCTCCTTGCAAAAATTGGTCCAAAAGGTGATATTATGGCTTAATAATTACAGTTTTATAATTGAAACTTAATAATTTTTTTCTGTAATTGTGTAAGCATCTACATACTCAGAACTGGAAGAGAAGAAAAAAATTAAAGTGAAGTAAATTAGAGGGGAGGAAAGAATGGTGGAAAGTAGATAAGCAGAGTTGACATTGGTAGAAAGAGTTCAGTAATTTAACTTCTATTTTTTTTAATAATTTCACAATCAGTGTGATTGGTCTTTTATTTCTCTGATGTCAGACAAGAAGATTGGCGTGAAAGCAAGAATAAATGGTGTCCTAAACATATCATTGAATTTAGTGAAGCATAATTTGCAGAACCACAGGCTAGTATTGCCATGTCTTCAAGTATTAAGAGTTTATTCAGCCAACTGTAAGTATTGCAGAAAGTTATTTTCTTTCCTATGTGAATAAAGCTTTTTCTTTAGATAAGGTTAAAATATCAATTTGAGTGCTTGTTTAATGTTTGTTATTTAAACTATTTTTTTCTAAGAATTTTCTCCTTATATCCTCAAAATGCTTAAATTCTAGAAAGAAAGCGCTATTGCATGTGTGAAATTTTGAGCCATCTAATTTGCATAAATGCTGATGTTTAAAGCCCTAAACCCGAAATGCTAACAGTTTGCTTGCAGAAACACTTAGAGATAAATAATTACTCTCTTTGTTATTCATTCTCATGTTTTTTATTTCTGATGTTATATTTATTTCTTTATTACCAATTTAAAACTTGGTTAACACAGAAAATATTTCAATTTAACCTAATTATTTCTTAATTTAACATTTTCCTTACTCTTTTTGTTCAAGAGCTCCACTCTCCACTATTGGACTAATATTCTTCCGCAAGAGCCTGGTTGTTTTGGCAGGCAGTAGAAAATTGATGAAAATAGTGGAGTTCTTTCTGTGTCTCTACTGTCAGTTAGATGCTCTTAATTTTTTTCATTTAAGCTTGAAATGGTTGTTAATCTTATTTATGTGCAAGAAATTTAAAACATGGCCATGTTCCCCCCCAGAGAACTGATTTGATAATCTGTAAGATTATCAAATCAGGTCATTCATATGAGCATTCATAATTCATAAAGCCTTAATATTTTCAAAACATGGAAGCTTTATTTCTGTTGAGCTGTCTGATAATGAGGTGAAACACTCCTAAAATGAAAAGTCTAATACAGATAGTTACATTAGTTGCATTGCTTATCTGAAAACTTGCTTCATCCTGAAAATGGGACTGAGTCTCTAATTTGAATTCTAAGATTGGTTCTGTTTTTCTGTATTTCTCACCCTTTATGAAAATAAAAACTACTGTAATTTTTTGTAATTTGTAATTTTCTGATGTGTAGTAATTCTTCAAGTTTCTGCACAGTTACTATCAGAGTAAGTGCTAACTTGACTTAGGTTCTTGTATGATATTGCTTCTAATGATGATAAAATTGCCACTTGGGTTCACTTAGTAAGTTCTACAGTGATAAGTGTTTATTATATTGAAGTAAATTCTTAGCTGCTCTGTTCCTAGTTTGTTAGGAAAACGTATTGCTATACTCAGTCAGGAATGGAATTTCTGTGTCTGTGTCAGCAGTTTGTATTTTCAGTTGGCTGTTGTACTTCAGACATATACTTTAAGCACATATTTTTCTAACATGGGCCTTAGCATTATTTCTTTTCATTTGCTCCCTTTCAAATAGATAATACTTTTTTTTTTCTGAGAACATGTATTCAGAGCATGTAGTTCAGGAAAGCTATACCAATTGGCATTTCAAAATTTTGTAGCAGACTCTTCGATTGCAAATCCTGGTGAATATACCTGTTTGTCCAAATACTGAAGGGTCATAGTCATGTTCTATGACAGCAAGTCATAGAACCTGAAATTTTAGAATACCTGCTGTTTCAGTAAACTGTGAATTTCTATACAGAAAATTGTTTTTGTGTTGTATCTTAGTAACAAAGAAAGCAGAAGCCTGCATTGGAAGTAGTATGTGGTTTTATTTGTAAAGTAATAATTAAGTTTTCTCCTTTTCCAAGTTTTATCAGGATTGGGTCGTCAGGCTATTTATGTGTGGAGTACCATCTGCTTGTCACTGTATGTCTTAAAGGACTACAATGTCTGCGTTTTTTGTACTTCAAATGAACTTGTGTGAATTTTAGTTTTGAGTATATGGATCTTTTTCTTTTGCCTTTCTTACTACAATATGTTAAAATGGATTGCTTTTAACTTCCAGCTGTAAATGCAGTATCTCTGGGAAAGAATGGAGTAGTAGAACTGATGTTTAAGATTATTGGCCCTTTTAGTAAAAGGAACACTAGCCTTATGAAGTAAGTAAGATTTCTTTAATATACTATATGATAAAACCTTGTATGTTTTTTCAAAACTTACTTGTAAATGGAAAACAATATTGGAGAAATCAAATGCAATTAATATTTGAAGATTAAAGTGAAGGATGATGGAAAGAAGTATCACAAATATAAGAAATTTTAATTTTTCCCAGTAGAGTAACACAAAATACTTGAATGTCTATTTGCAGTACTGGTAAAATAATATACATTATTTTTTATCTCTAATATTCCTGCATGGAAACGGTATAGTGGTTAACCCTAAATCATAACAAGTAGATCAAGACAATCACATCATTTTTCAGTTTGTTTCTACAGCACTAAGTCTGACAGAGTTTAAGAGCATTTAGACAATGCTCTCAAGCACAGGATGTGACTCTTGGGAGTGGTGCTGTGCAGGGCCAGGAGTTGGACTTGATGATCCTTGTGTGCCTCTTCCAATTCAGCCTATTCTATTATCTGCTTTGTGGTTTTAGTGTGACACTGTCCCTTTTGTTTGATAATAGAATTTTTTTTTCCATTTTCCTGCAAAGCAAATAGACATCTGGAGCAAGAACATAAAACATAGATTAGGAAGTCCCAGCAATTACTGTCTTGTGGGCTATTATGTTTAAAAAATTGAAATTCACTGTGTAGGTGAAAGTGGGGACTTTAGATTCTCCCCCAGGTGGTTGTTGTAGATTTTGGGCTTTTTTGTTTGGTTGGGTTTTTTTAATTTGGATTGGATTTTTTGGGTGAACATAGGGTTAAAAAGTACCTAAGTGGATGTAACTGAAGATAATCCTGTCTTTATATACATCCACCTTTTCAAAGTACATACCAGTGGAAAACTAATTTTTTCATCTGATTAGCAAAGTATTCATCTCATATTGTGCGTATTCTAATTTTGTTACAAAAAGAAATAGTGTTATGTGATCAAAGTCTGGCGTTTGTGATCACAGGCGTAGAGTTCAAAAAACATGTCCTGTTCCTTTAAGGCTCAGCTAAAATTCCGTATATGAACATAATATTTTAAGATGGTGACTAATCATGATATCCTTGTTTGTGGTCTAAGATCAGATGCATCAAGTCTATCTTCACAAAGAGATGAAAAATAAGTATATATGTTTTGTAGTTCCATGGTTGAATTGAGGGAACATCTTTGGGTACAAGAAAAATCTCATGCTGACTATCTTGTGTTGTAGTACAGATTGATGGGCATTGCTTCTCAGCATATTCAAATACTGCCTGCGGGTATTGACCTACGGTTTTCCAAAATTATGTCCAATACTTTGTGGAAGCACTTGTTCTGCTGCTAACAAAGACATGAATGTCAGAATATCACAGCCAGTTGGTCATAAACATTAAGTTTTCACAGTGTTTTGCAAAAGCTGGAAGGATGTATAGCTGTTGCATTGATATTTTTAGGTTTTGTCATCAGACTTCAAATACATGATCTTGTAGTAATATAAAAGTGAAGTCTGTGCTACAGTGCAACCAGGAAAACATGAAGTTAGACTCTTTATAAGTCTGTAAGCAGTAAATATTTTATATAGTTTTACAGTGTTATAGATTAAGCTTACGGTTGGTTGCTGTTTTGACTTTTCTTGTTATGTTGACAGGGTTGCTTTAGACACACTTGCTGCATTGCTAAAATCAAGTAAGTGTTTGACTACAAGAAAATGTCTACTTGAGCTATAATGTGTGTGTGTGTATATATGGACACAGTAAAACTAAGCATTAAGTTGGTAGCCGAAACAAAAATAAGGCTAGGAAACCTATAAATAAGTTTCATCTGCAGTTTCTGATGCTTTATTTATGTTGTATATACATGAATGTTTAATACTTGGTTAGTGTTTTGTCAGTTATGCAGCAGAAAGAGTGCACTGCTTCTGCAGAACTGATCTAGGTCCAAGGTGGATAAATATCTTTTTACATTCACTCACCTCAGCCATTCAGTAACAGATGTCTATAGCTTAACTCCTGTGCCTCTTTTTTACACATACATCTGAAAATATCTGTTGGATGCCTAGGGAAAATACAGGTATTCTTCAGTACCTTCCTGAATAATTAGGACTTGGGTCCCAATAACAAATCTGTCAGTGACACTCATGAAGTGGAATTAAAGGTAACAAAACCAATGGTGTTTCCAGACATGGACTGTCTCAGCCAGCAGCAACTGATCCTCACAATGTCATCTTTGCAGATTTTGAACCAGCATTGTAACTAGCAAGGAATTAAAAACTCATTTTCTCCAAATAGTTATGTTAAAGCGACAGCATTTGTAGTAATTTTAGTGGAGTTGAATAAGAATTGAGATGTTATAAGATTTGTGGAAAACCATTTCACACAAATGGTGAGAAATTTCTGTACCGACTATCACAGAGTTTATAAATGTTTATTCAGTGTGATACCTTGGTCTTACAGGTTTGTCTATTTATGAATTTTGTAATTTCTCCTTGGGAAGCTTAGGAAAAGAAATATTTCCAAATTGTTGTCAATATTCCGTTCTGTAAATTGGCAGTTAAACTTTAATATTGAGGAGGAAAATGAGGTGTTCAAAAGGTGTGTCTTTAAAACAGGAGGTCTTGTTAATTTATTTAGGGATATCTTCTCCTTAGTGGTTGTAACTTGTAACTTCATATAATTAAATATTTTCATAACAGGATTAGTCTACTATATATATATATATTCCAGCTGTCATACTGATTACCCAGTATTTGGGGTAGAAGTATTTTCAGCTTATGAAATTTGAGTGGTAGTTGTAAAACTATATGGATTGCAAGTGAAAAAAAGTTAGTTTCAGATCTTCTATCTCGATAGTGTGTGTAGATAGTGATAGATATGCTTTGCAGAAATATTTTTGGGTTTTAATTTACTGGGTGACAGGGTCTTACAATTGCCTTTTAAGTGTAATGCATGCTGTTCTTCTAGTGAACCATGAACATTATGTGAAATGTTCCAAGAATGAGGTTTAGGCTACTGGTCTTAGTTTTCCAGTCATTTCTGTTTAGGTTGATGTAAAATTCTGCTAAGGGTGGCTAAAATACTACTCAAACTGAAACAATTTAGTTACTTGGATAAAAAGAATAATTTAAGCATTGAAAGTAAAATTTGAAAGTAATATCAAAGTCACTGGACAATTTTAATTTTCTTTCCTAACTTTTTTTGCAAAGAAACAAATGCCAGGAGAGCAGTAGACAGAGGATATGTGCAGGCGCTTATAACGATTTATGTTGATTGGCACCGTCACGACAGTCGACACAGATACATGCTGATACGTAAAGGAGTGTTACAGTGCATTAAAAGTGTTACAAACATCAAACTGGGAAGAAAAGCATTTATTGATGCCAATGGGATGAAAATTCTTTACAACACTTCACAGGTAAGTTTATCCTGATAGGGTTTTTTTTGTTGTTGTTTTTGCCTTTTTGACTATGACCTCAAGTTTGTTGTATCTCTTTTATGAGATTGATGGTCACTCCTGATTATAGGAATAAGGATTATATTCTGTACCCCACTGAAACATTGAAAGATTATAAAATTAAATTTGTATTTGCTGTTATTTTGCTGTGGCTATCTCTGGGAGGGGTGGTTGAGCTTAGTTTTAAAAAAGCGGGGGTGAAAATGTCATTCTGTAGTGAAGTTTGGATTTTTAAAGAAGGTGAATTTGAGTTGGTAGAAGTTTTTCTGTCCTTTGAAGAAGACATGAACCATTTTTTTTTGTAAATAGTATATAAACGCGGTTTGACTTTCAATTTGAGAAATACTTTTCTTTATTTTCCTGTTAACAGGAGTGCCTTGCAGTAAGAACTCTTGATCCTCTCGTCAATACATCCAGCCTAATAATGAGAAAATGTTTTCCCAAAAATCGTCTTCCTTTACCAACTATTAAAAGTGCTTTCCATTTCCAACTCCCAGTTATTCCTGCCAGTGGTCCTGTGGCTCAGCTGTACAATTTGCCTCCTGATGGTATGGTGATTTTGTAGTACTTTGAGTATGTCTAATTTTGCTTTATGGAAAGTGCAATCAATTGCACTTATTTGTGTTCTCTGCTAAGAGGACTCTGAGACACTTCTGAACGAGCAAAGGATCTGTGACTGTTGGTGTGGAGCACCAATTTCTAATGTTAAGTTTAAAGTGATAGAAATTTTGTCCAGACACATGTGGCTATAAAATAAAAGAGGAAACAAGGACTAAAAGGTGATGTTCACCAAACTCTGAAGTGTAAAGAATAGGCTGTATTCAAACTTAAATCGTCTTTCCTTTCAACTCATGCAGCATATATATTCTCCTATATGGAATGTGTTGTAGTGTACATCCTGTCTTAGAGGAGCTTGTATTCCTTCCTTTCTTTTTGTTACTTTGATAAGTTAGGATGTGACGAATTTAGATTAATGTTTACCATTTGAAGCACTGGCTTTTATATGTTATTGTGGTTATTCCTTCATTTGCATTATAAGAATGTAGAGCTGCTTTCTTGGACTGTTGCAGTCTCTTGGAAAACACTGTACTGCAAAGCATTTATATGGCTCTTTGTAGAAAATCGATTCATCCCATAGTGAATACCTTTCATTATTTTCAGGTAAATTAATACATATTCCAATAACGTATATTGTCCAACCTGGTAAGCAACTAATGAAGTTGCTGTCAGAAAGTTAATCTGAAATGAAGGGTCAAAGTCAGCATATTAATATCTTTTATTCATGATATCTTCTGAAACAAAATATAATTGTAGTCTGAAAGTGAGGTATCCTGTTGGGGTTCATGTGGGTCAGACTCCAGTAGTTCAAAGATTATTTATGTTTTGTCTTCAAAGTAGAAAATATATTTAGAAGTGTGTTTCAAAACCCACAGAAATTAAATCTCTGCTTAATACAGTAGATTGGTACTGTATAATACCTGTTTGGAAATGTCCTAGTTTACTAAAGTGAGCTAATGATATAATTTTTAACAGGTTTTTTACCTGTTATAAAAAGAAGTGAAAAACGTAAAAGCAAATAGGATACATAGTACTTTAAAAGGAAGAACTTCTATATTAAAAGGCATGTAGAATGTTGCAGGGTGGGTAGAGGTCTAGGTTTATTAAAATTATAATCTTGTATAGTCAGTATTGTAAAAGCAGTACATGTAGTCATTCTGAGTACACTAAAAAATCAGCATAATTTGTAAACCTCTAAATGAGCCTTTTAATGACAGCCAGTGAATTTTCTGCATGGATAACACCATGTGAAAACTTAACCCCCACCAGCACTAGTTTACTAGTTGGTTTTCACATTTCTTTCAAGGAGTACATGGAAAAGAAAATAAACACAGACCATCAAAAATCTTCTTTGAGCATGTATAATTGGATTAAATGTATAATCTGCCTTTCAAAACCTTTTTGTATTGTAGTGGATGATGTAGTAGATGAAAGTGATGATAACGATGATACAGAATCAGAAATTGAAATTGATGATGACAAGGACCAAGATTTTAAGGTTGGTACAGACAAAATTAATAGGTAAAAGTCAGGCATAGCAATTTTTTATTTAAATTGCTTGAATCTGATGAATAACTGCATTTTAAGTGTTAGAAGCAGTTTGAGGAGGTTTTCATGGCAATTTCTAAAATTCAAAAAGCTTCAGAAACTTAAGGAAGGTGGGTGCTGCTTGAAAATATCAACCATTCTTGTTCAGATTGCTTCAGGATTTTTGTCAAAATTTGTTTGCTTCACACTTGATGTATCTGGAGTGCGGTGGAACGGAACCAGAGACTCCTTTAGCAGTGTTCTCTTCCCAACTTAAACTTCTCTCAGCCTGCTTTTCTCACATAAGCTGGTCCACGTATAGGAGCTGCTCTAACCTTTTCCAGCATTCTGGACTGGGATTGACTAGGTCAGTGTTTCAGCAAGGTAGCTGAAGTTCAGCCGGCTGTAGAGCAGACATCATACCTGTAACTGTTTTACCACTTAGGGACGATACTCTCGTGTTCTCTAGCTGCCATCTGGGACATGGATGAGTATTTAGTCAGAACTGCCTTATTGTGTATTTTTATGTTATGTGTATTTAGGAGTTAATAGAATTGTCAGTCCATGAATTGGAAAAACATATTCAAGGATCTCATGAGCCCTGATGGAGGGAGTATCTTCCATAGAAGCAGTATTGCTTTGTCACTGCAATCAGATGAAATCTTCACATTCCAAGTTCTGTACTGGGAATATGCACAGATTTAATGCAAAATCTGATATCTAATAAGTTTGGATGAAAGCGAGAAAATTGAGATGTTTGTAATATTGCTGTTGAAATGGAGGCTAAGGCATACTAATAATACTGAGCAGTCTAAATCTTCATGGTGAAGGCTGCAGGTCAGCTGCTTTTAAAATAGTGGTATTTTATCTTTTAAAGCATGAGTCTATCAAGAGTAAAGGTGAATGTTTCAGATTAATGTTGTAGAACATCATTAATTTTGGATGCAAGATTAACTTATTCTGGTGATCTTTCAGAATGATGATATTGAGACTGATATTAATAAACTGAAACCTAGGAAGGAACTGGGAAGATCCATAGAAGAACTGAAAATGTATGAGCAATTTTTCCCAGAACTTTCAGAAAATTTTCAGGTAAAGTATATTTTTCCCAGGACATTTCTGGCCATGTCAGGTTGACTCTGGAATATACTTTGATGTTCTTTTTTGGGTGGATAGTTCCTCTAGCCAAGAATCAGGGGTCTGCAGTTTTGGACCTATGTATGGGAGTACATTATTGTAGGTTATTTAGTTAGGTGTTATGGTTGCTTCAGTCTTACTGAGAAGGGGGTACTGTGGGTAGCTGTAAAGGAAAACTGTTTTCTTTCTGATGTCTGATTATTGTATACAGCAGAAAGTAAAACAGATAAGAAGGATGCGAGATTTCTGAAAGTGCTTAATTGTATTAGACATCTCAAATGCTGTACACCTACTTAAAATAAGTAATTAAAATATCTAGACAATTGCATTGACTTTTTACTTTGTTTTTAATGAACTGCTTATTGTTGCTTTAAGGCCTTTTTGTAAAAAACAAACTTCATTGCTCTGATGCCTTATAACAGCTGTCACCATTTAAATTACATTTAAAACAAGGAAAAACAAGTGTTTCTATTGTACATGAAACTTGGGAACTGTTTACTTTCTTTAAAATAATTTTCAAAATTTTTTTTCATCTTTGTTTTTTAAGGAATGGGACTTAGTTTCCAAGGAACCAAAGCCTTTTGTACCTGATGCAAATTTGAGTGGACCTATTGTTGTTCCTACAGCCAGTGAGGAGTGCTCTGCTGAAGCAAACCCATCAACAAAAGGAGTTGCTTTAAAGGAGTGCAGTCCTTTATTGACAGAGGAATACAATAGAAGGCCAGTGTTTCTGGAACTACCAAAGAAAGATAACATGAAAGGCAGTAGTTTACATCAGCAAAATGATCAAAGAAACCTGCTTCCATCAGGCCAGTGTCTAAGCCAAGAAATTGTGAAAGGCTTGGACAGAATCAGTCTCCAGAACAGTGCAAAAAATGATCAATATTATGGTACAGGGTGTGTAGTAGAGAAGGAAAGCAAAGCTGGCATTACCACACTTGCTTCTGGTAAACCCTGTGAGCATGTTTCACCCTGTGGAGGTAGTCTCTTTGAAGGATCGTCTGTCCAGCTGGGAAAACTCTGCTGCACTGGAGTGGATTCAGAAGAGGAGGAGGATTCCAGATCTAGTTCATCAGGAGAACATGCCATGCTTCAAGTTTCTGATATATCACCAGTTCATGACTGTGATCTTTATCTTGAAATGGTGAAGAATACAAAGTCTATTCCGGAATACGCAGAAGTGGCCTATCCAGATTATTTTGGCCATATTCCACCCCCATTTAAGGAACCTATTCTGGAAAGGCGATATGGAGTGCAGAGGTGAGTTACCATACTCCGTTTTTTGTTGTTGTTTTCATTCCTTTGAGAAAGAGTGTTTAGGATGAGATAAACCGGTTAATCTCCAGAGGTCCCACCCAGCCCTTCCTATGGCTGCGATTAACAATCAATGTTACACTGTTTACTTGAGCATCTAAAACTGTTTCCAGGAAAAGCAGTTTGAAGGTAGGTGAGTATGCATTGATCAGTGTAGAGCCATAAAGTCTGGTTCTGTAATTGCTAATTCTGGAATTCAATTTCTAAATATGAAATTCAGTTTATATTTTCTGCCTTTCTGCCTTCCCCTCATTTCCCATGTGAATCTTGTAGTTTGCAAAATAACAAACCAACCTACAAAACCCACCAGAAACCAAACTAAAAAATCCTCACCTGAGTGTTCCTTTCAGGTCTTAGCAAAGATAAGGCAGCTAATAATTAAAAAGATTCTTCACATAGTGGAAATAGTTAAAAAATTAATACATTAAATTGTTTTGCTTTAGTGTTCACAGTATAAGAGAATTTAGACTTACGAAATGCAGGGGATCCACTTCGTGTTAGGTCCTGCAGAATGACATACAACAAAAATATAACACACCCTTTTATTTCTTCACTGAGAGATAATAGAAGATGATGAAGAGTGATGATATTTTTCAGAATTATTTGCAAAAGTGCTATAAAAAACCAGCTAATATTACATAGTGAGTTACTGTAAAGACATGTGAGTACACTAGCAGAACACATAGAGCTGTGAGACCTTGCCACTTGCCTAATTATGGGACTGAATGCCTTCACCTTTTTACTCATAACTATAACCAACTTAATGAGTTTCTTTGTATTTATATTTAGATACTAAAATGATTTAAGAGATTGTGTCTTTAGCTTGAATGAAAATCCTGCAGCTGTTTCACACAAGCAATGAAAAAGTGATCTTTGTAGTGAAATGACAAGTGCTGGAACACTAATGACAAAATGAACATATTATTCAGTGTTGAAGGAGGAGAATCTTCCCAAGCAGGTTATTTATTAGCTAGATTCAGCTGATTTGGAAGGGAGATAGTCTTGAGTCAGGAATCACCTAAGAACTGCATTTAAGCAAATCTTGCAAATCCTTATGTATGTTTTTGTCATAATTAATAATTATGAATTTTCCTGAATAAAAAAATTAAGGGAAGTCAGATACAATTTGTCTAGTTGTTAGATATATAACACTGTACAATTATACACAAAGGTGATTTCTAGATCATAAAGATAATTTTAGGGCGTATTTTAACTTGAAATGTTCTATTTTTGTTGTATTTTTTATGTTGAAAGTAACTTTTTGAGTTCTTGTGGGAACAAGAATGAAATACCAGCTAAACTTGAATCAAAAATCATGCAACACATTTTTAAGGAAAACTATTTTAAGAATTCCATTTTCTACAAACAACTCAATCTTGTTACTGCAACATAAAAATCTTCTGATAACTTGTTTAAAAAGGGCGTAATCTTTTCATGCTTTCATAGTTTATAGCAGATGTAAAAATTGTTTGGTAGGGGACATGGAAAACAAAGCTGTGTCCTAACTCTTGATATTCAGTGTGATTTATGTTCTCTTTCATGTAAGCACTTAGTTACTGCTCATTGGGTACGTCTTACTTAGAAAATAAATAGTTGTTTTAATCCATCCATGTAATTTGAGAAAATATTGTGTGGGGTCTAAGGTGTGACCTATTGGATTTTCTTCTTATTTTTATTAGAACAATGTAAGATATAGGGTTTTTTTTAGTCTTGGAATGTGCCAGGAGATTAAATGTTTTTGAATTTGTGCTTTGGAGTGCTTTCTCTTTTAAATTTCGTAGCATGTAATTATCACCAAATATCTCACCAATGTATTACTGTTAGGATAAATTATATTGATTACAGTTGAAGTGTTTTATTCTACTCTATCTTTTTAGGAAGAAAATTATTATATAGTAAAATATCCTATAAATTTGGGTATTTCCGTTCCTTAAAAATTTAGTTGGGTTGGGGTTTTTTTTCCATACATTTTAGTGTTTTCTAATCATCAGGATCCACAAAGGAGTAGTCTTCAAGCACAGGGCTCACATCAACAGTGTTGGTTCTAGATTTCTTTTTCCTTGAATTTTCTTTAAATAGTTTATCTTCACTTTTTGGAATGTGAAAATGTCTGCTACTACTTCTCATTCTCATGAGCATCTTAAATACTATTTCTTCTTTGCTTTCATCTACACTGGTAATTATAATGGTATTTAAATGATGTTATTATTTATAAAATACTTACAATGGATTTTCATTGATGGATTTTGTCTTGGCAAAACTCCTGTGATATTAGGAAGTGTTAGGGCATTTTAGAGCTGAGGCATGCCAAGATCAAATGAGTTTTCTAAGATCAAGTGTAAGGTCAAAAATCTGTAATTCTGTCCTGAGCTGAAACTATTCAGATCGATTCTGGTGAGTCAGCTTTGTCACAATATTGTCAGTTGAACTTGAACTTGTGACTTCTTTTCTTTTTCACTTAATTTCAATTTAATACAATGTGCTAGAGTTGTGCACTTACCTTCTGTTTCTCATTTGTTAAGGGCATTTATTTTAATTACATTGAGAATTTCCATCCTGAATGCACTTTACCATTCTGTTTCTGTATTCTTCATTGTTAATCTACCTCCTTTTCTTCTTATTGCAGGTGCTGTGCAAGCTTTTCCACACAGCTCTGCCACTATTTTTCATGCTTGAACTGCAGCACATTCTTACTTTTCCAAGCCAGAACCTAGATACTGCCAGTTGTACAATGGTTTTATGATCTGGATAAGCACACACCTGACATTTGGCTGACATCACCAATTTTTTTCTTATTTGTTACGTAGTCGATAAATGAACCTAGATCTCCAGAGGTGAAAAGCTAGTTCACTAACACTCACTGTACGAGCTACTCCCTAAAACTCTTTAATTTTGGTTATGGTAGGATTCATTTAAGTTACTAATGTTATCAAGTGTTGTCATGTGTTAAAGCATTAACATAAGTAATGTTTGAGTAATTTCTGCTTCTGTTATAAAGTGTGAAACTGCAATTATTCCTTCAGATAAAACCCAGTGAGTTGTGTGAATGAAAACTCAGGTCCCTCAGTTACAAATATACTGGATTCAGGCAGTTCTGAATGCAGGTGTTTAAACTTAAGTACACTTTGACTATGCACACATAAGTGGGGGTGAAGCTGAGGTTTGTCTGAACTGTACCCTGTCTTCATGTCAATTCCATTAGTTTCCTGTATGAGGCAATTCCTCTTTTGTGATTTGAAACAGTAAATGACAATTTAAGTGAGAACTCTGCTTTTCTTTATTAGGACAAAAATCTGTCAAGATATTGAAAGGCTGATTTATCAAAATGATATTATCGATAGAGTTGTGTATGACCTTGATAATTCAAGGTAAGTTTTTACCTTTCTGTAAACAATATTCAAGTAATACTCTAATACTCCAGTTCTACTTTCTCTGTGATGTGACTCATAATATTTACAGCAGATTTCTTACAAAGTTTGATCTGACATAACAGTGCTTTTGCTATCTGGGCTGTATTTGGAGGAAGGATCAAAATAGTTTCTGAATTGACAAGTGAAGACTAAAATAAAGCTATTTGGTTTAGCTAAGTTTGTTTTATTCATTTTGGTCCCTTTTTCTACTCATAGTTTTTCTGTACCAGAGGAGGCAGATGTTCTGAAGTTTAATTCCAAATTTGAATCTGGAAACCTGCGCAAAGTTATTCAGATCAGAAAGTAAGATGTTTCAACTCTACTTTTCATGGTTTAGGCCTCTTATTTCTGCTTTTTATGATCATTGATCTGTTTTTACTAATTTTCAGAAATGAATATGATCTAATTCTGAACTCAGATATAAATAGCAATCATTATCATCAGTGGTTCTACTTTGAAGTCAGTGGAATGAAAACTGGCATTGGTTACCGGTTCAACATCATCAACTGTGAAAAGTCAAACAGTCAGTTCAACTACGGTAAGATGTGTTTCCCATTCTTTGAGAAGAAATATCCAAAAAAATACCTGTGACAGTTACCTCAGCTGTTTCCTTCCCTCTTCCACAGGATTAGCAGTATTCATGTTGTCAGTTTAAATTCTTTATTTTAATAGTATTGCTAGAAAATGTTTTCATAGCTGTGGTTAAAAAGAAGAAATGCATCTTAAACCAAGGGCTTTCAGTTTTTTAAATGAAGTTTTGTTGTAAGTGAGACAAAAGTAGAAGAAATTTACTGGTAGCTGCAACTACAGTTGCCTTAGGACCATTGGGCAGGGAAGGACAGCAGCAAAGCCTACTGATTCACTCAGATCAAGAAGAATGACAGTTGTCATCATTAATCCATTTCTGCATAGGGATAGATGTGAATGTAAGTGGAGACATTCCAGAACAGTTTTGTCTTATTGATGGTAAGGAAAAATAAGTCTACTTTGAAATACTGGGGTTCTTAAGTGAACATCACTGTCTCTAGTAAGTAGTGTTTGCAGTGTGTGTCCCATTCAAATGTTTACAAATGGCTGAAAATACCTTTCTTCCTCTTGTCTGGGAGTGTGTATGTCACTCAGTTTAAAACTGTTTGTTTTTTTCCTCATATATGTTCTGAAATTTGTCCTTTAAGAAGAAAGAAATTCCTCCTCCCACCTCGAGCTTCAAAATTTTGTTACCGAGTAATGTTGTATTCTCCTTTGTTGTACATTTTCCTCCACACTGATAAAGTCACAGAATACCAGGTAGTTTGACCAGTAATAAGATGCTTTTAAGTTACTTACTAATCCTTATCAGTAAGTTTAGATTTTTTTTATGCTGTGCATACTTAATAATTTCTTTTAATTTTTTAATACACTGATTGAATCAGTCAGTGTGGTTGGCTAATAATCTAGATTATAAATAGAATACATACTAATTGAGTATATTTTTTCTCCTCTAACTTCATATTAAGTATTCAATGTAGGTATACTATCAAAAAATAGACTTTAAAGAGTTACTTGTTAAAAAAATTGTCCAGAAATATCAGTTATTTTTCAGTTATTTACGAGAATGGATGATAGCATCAATTTTTTGTGTAGTCTGTGAAGCCTTTTCATGGTGTGAGTTGGATGGAGTGGAATTGAACACTGCTTGTAATCTACCATTCATGCAAACCTCAGTTTTCATGTAAACATTCCAGTTTGGTCTTCCACAAGTCTTGCTCTTTTCTTTAGTTATTTTCTGAGAATCAATAATTTTTTGTCATCTGGTTTAAAAAGCACGCAGTACAGTACCCAGACAAGTTTCTGTTTAATGGTAAGGATTAAAGTGAGATGCATTTCTTCTTTCAGGTATGCAGCCCCTCATGTATTCTGTTCAGGAAGCACTACGTTGTCGACCATGTTGGACTCGTGTTGGGACAGATATTTGTTACTACAAGTAAGTACACACACAGACCAAACATACAGCAAATCTTCCACTGAAGATTAACATGAGGTACAGTTTTTGAGCAGATGTTCTTTTTTCTGCATTTGGTAGTTCTGTTAATCTGTTGTGAAAAAGGTTTTTTTTCTGAGTCACTACAGAGAGTAATATATGGGATAGAAATATACAAGGTCTCATTTTGTAAGCTCACCACTTATATTTAGGCTGTTAATATTTTATACTTTTCTTAGAAATTGGACACTGTTTCTAGGAAGCTTTTAAGGGAATGTATATATAGTATGCTTACTTGAAATCCTATTAGTAACTTCCAGTAATGCTGGTCTCATGGTCCTTGTGATGAGCCTTCTGTAATCTGTGGTGGAATTATTGAAGAGGAGTTCTAAAACACAGGATCAGATGGTGCAGCATATCAATATGTAATCCTTCTTGGTTGGTAGCTCTTTGCTTGCTTACTTTTTCTGGGTTTTGTGGTTTATTTTGTTGCTTGTTTTTGTTTGCTCACCTTTTATCAATGTAAATGAATGTTTATATCACTGTTATAATAAAGTATCTTTAAAGGTGGTGGGAGCCTGTATTTAACCAGTATGTATATAGGAGAGAAATACAGACACTAAAAGTCCTTCTGACTCTTAGAATGTGTGTTCAGAAATAATAAATAGTATGAAAAAAAATTACTCTAATGTGTGCATTACCTTCATTTTTTGATTTAGGAATCACTTTTCAAGAAGTTCAATTGCTGCTGGGGGCCAGAAAGGAAAATCCTATTACACAATTACATTCACAGTGACTTTCCAACACAAAGAAGATGTGTGCTACTTTGCTTACCATTATCCATATACATACTCAACTTTAAAGGTGAGAAGCTGTATCTGTTACATAAATGCTTATAATATTAGTATAATATATCGCATTAGTGACTGAATTAATTTTGTTTCTTTTTTTTTTGATGTTCCAAATGCTCCTTTCAAGGGAGAATTTTCATAATATTAGTATTTAGATTGACAAAATAATAGGTTATTCTAATGAACAGTCTCAGGAAAAATAAAATTGAGGCTTACAGGCTTAATGGTTTTCCTGGCTATCACAAAGATGATTATGTGACTGGATCATCTCTCTTATGAGGGAAGACCTTGAGCAGAGATGACTGAGAGGGGGCCTCATCAATGTGTGGAAGTATCTGAAGTGTGGTTGTCAGGAGGATGGAGCCAGTCTCTCCTTGGTGGTGCTAAGAACTAGGACCAGAGGGAACTGGCACACACTGATGCGCAGGAAGTTCCACCTGAACATGGGAAGGAATTTCACTACTGTGCAGGTGACCAAGCCCTGGAACAGATTGCAAGGAGAGTTTGGGGAATCTCCATCCCTGGGGAGTTTAAGGGATTGTCGGGACACAGTCCTGTGCAATGTGCTATAAGATGGGCCTGCTTGAAACAGGGAGGTTGGATCAGGTGGCCTGCTCTCATCCCTTTCAACCTTATGCTTTCTTTTATTCTGTAATAATTGACTGGAAGCTATGCTAATTTGATGAAATATTTGTGTTAAATGACTTATATCCTGCTGTTCTACGTATACTTTTTGATAACTAAAGCTGCTGTAACTAAGATAATTAGACATCTTTTTAGATTTATGAATTGCCTGAATAGGTCTTCTGAGCCTTTTAATGCTAAGCAAAATTCATTTGGCTAGAATGTCTCTTGTTTTCCTCTGTCACAGCAATAAAAGCAAAGCAGGAGATTCAGTAGGCAGTATATAGCAGCTTTAAATGCAGCTTTTTGCTTTTCACTTTTAAACTATGCCAGCTTTTGAAAGAGGTACCTGTTAAGAGATGTTACAAGCAACTGCTGCTTCCAGCAGCTCCTGGTCCTGGAGGTTCCTCCTGCCCAGCTGGTGGAGGCCAACCAAGGTACCTGGGTGTCTCTCTCCCAGGCTGATGGACATGGCTCCTGCTTTCCTGTTTGCTTATATATTCACTAGCAAGTCTGAGTATGTATCCCAGGGAGAGAAAGAGACTTATGCACACATACTTGTGCATGCCTACTCTTGCTGGGCAGGGCTGGCTGCACAGACTGGCGCAGACAAAGCACACCCCTGTGTAGCACTACAGTGACTTGCACAGTAGGTACAGACACCCCATCCTCCTCTGCAGTTGGTGTGGATTGCTGTTCACTAGTAAAAGTACAAGCCGGCCTACTCTCTAGAATTAGAAATATGTTTGTGGAGCACTGGCATGGCCCATCTGTGCCATAGCTCTGCCTCGATCCCAGGTCTCTCTTACCTGTGTGCAGGCCTCCAGTTTGCAGTCTAGTCTGGCCTGATGCTTGCCAGCAAACAGATGTGTGCACTTGCACACTCATCTCAGAGGCACTCTGCACTTGTGGCACTGCCCAGATACCAGCATGGACTGTCTGCCTGCTAGATACCCCTCCCTTGACAGGGGCCCACACTGTCTGGGTAGTTTACCTTGAAGTTTACTAGCAAGTTTCACGTGTGCCGCCACACATACCGACTACAGGGAAAATGTATATCCTTCTCCCCCACCCAATCCCTAGCTGCTGTTACCAGGCACATGGTCGTGTAACCCATGTTCCTGCTTCAGGTGTTGTCACTGAGAAACTCAATCTTTATTGTCCCACCAGATGTGTTTTGATGGACATACTGTCCTTGCCTCAGTGGTTGGATACCAACACCTTTACCCATTGCAGCCGCTGGCAGTGAGACATCCCTTTGCTTCTTTGCTGACAGCACTGAGTGAAGAGTGCTTACAGCTCCAGCTGCTGGAGTCTGCTTTGATTCCAGCAGTAGCTGGGACCTGGACACACAGCCTGTGGTACCCACAGAGATGCTCCCAAGAGATTGGCTTCTACAGCTACTGCTGCTCAGACCCTTGTGCATTCCAGCTGTTGACCCCAAATTGACTTACACCTGTCCTTTTAGTTACACTAGTCCACACAGCACTTGAATGCACAGGGTAGAGAGTAAGGCTGTGCAGATATGGCTAAGGGCATACTGTAGGAATCAGGTGCTTGAGTTTTGTATGGTACCACACCCCCCTCTTGAATGTTCCAAATTATCCCATTCCACTTTTTTATCAGGTGACTCTCTCCAGGTCTTTGTCTGTAGGTTCTTAATGACCTGTTCAAAGAGAGACTGGTGACTTTGGTCTTTGCTATGGTTTCCATTACATCTCAGCTCTCTGTTCCCATGTATTGACTCTTCCTTTACTTATTCCCCCTTTTTGCAGCAAAAAGGTCCCTGATCAGATAACTTTAATGAAGCAGAGGTTCTTACCTTCCATATACCCTTATCATACCATCTGTGTGCAATAATTTACCCTCTTTTCCTTCCTCTTTCTCAAAGCAGTTGGAAAACCAGACTCTGTAAAGAGAAGTATTCAATCAGTCAGAGAGATGTAGAAAATGGTATTTCATGGTCAAAATTATCCTGGAAACTTGAACATTGTTTAGAACATCTAAAAGAAAGATCTGTTAAATAGTACCTTTGAAATACGCTGTCATATGTGACTACAAAGAATTTGAAGTATTTTTTCATTATTTTTGGTATGAAGATGCATCTTAGGAAGCTGGAATCTATGCACAACCCTCAACAGATATATTTTCGGCATGATGTTCTCTGTAAGACCCTGGCTGGCAACAGCTGTCCATTAGTCACTATTACAGCCATGCCAGAGTCCAATTACTATGAACATCTCTATCAGTTCAGTAAGTATAACTCTTTTTTTCTTATCATCTGAAAAGAATGTAAAACTAGGTATTTGTAGAAAAAAAAATTTAGTCTTAACCACTATGCAGTGTAAAAATAGCCATGTAGAATAAGGTTAATGAATTTCATGAAACTAAGAGGCATCAGTATTCAGAATTTGTTTTGTATTTAATAATACTTATTTGTGGTAGTGAAACAAAGATATTTATATCTTTAAGAGTAAGAGTATATATAGTATATATATATGTAAAAGTATATATTGATGTATTTTAAATTTTTGCTGCTAGGTTTGTACATTACATTTTGCAGACAGCACTTCTTGGAAAAGAATACTGGACAAGTAACTTTTTTTTAAATGCTGAGGTTATTAGCTTGTCAAAAAATCTTTCAAAAAGCTAACATCTAGCTACTGTGATTTGAAGTGAGCTTTTGCTATTTCCTGATTTGTTTGTCCACCTCAGTATTTTTCTGGGCTATTGGGAAACAAGTAATGAAAGTTGAATCATATCTGCCAGCTCAAATCAGTTGTGTAATTGTCTGATCAAATTTAAAGCTTCATTGTGATAGTTCTGTAATTAGCAGTCCTTTCAAAAATATTGTGGCAAGCTCTATCAGTAACACCCATACTCAGTAACACTCAACTTACAAATATTTTGTGTTATAAATGCAGTGGGCTATTTGCTCTTTTTCTAATCAATGAACTGTTTACTTGGCTTAAATAATATTTTGCAATTTCTGTGGATATCTCTTTCAGGGAATCGTCCTTATATATTTCTGTCTGCTCGTGTGCATCCTGGAGAGACTAATGCAAGCTGGGTTATGAAGGGAACACTGGAATACCTTATGAGCAATAGCCCAAATGCACAGTCTTTACGGGAATCTTATATTTTCAAAATTATTCCCATGCTCAATCCAGATGGTGTCATCAATGGAAAGTAAGCATATATTTAATCAAAAATATTTAACCTGTACTCTAATTCTTTGCATCAATATTTAAAAATAAATAATCTAAACTAATCCTGCAAAAGTGCAAATGCAATATGTAATGTGATAAAAAAGCAACAGACGCTTGCAATATTGCCAGGATTTTTGGCTTCTTAAAAGGCAGTTACATTCCTTCACAAGTTTCAGTTTTACAAAAATATTTCCAGTTGTTCATGGATGATAATCGTTCCTATGTGATTTGACATGAAATTTTAATTGTCTCTCTGTCTTGGATTTGTGTAAGAGTGTTGTATGAGACACACCTGCATTTAGAAAAAGCTAAACAAGTTCATGGTGTACATGAAAAAAGAAAGTGCCTTATATAATCCTAACCCTTTTACATAATTTTTTTAAAGCTGGGAAGTTAATAGGTGTGCAAGAGGAAGGGTAATAGAGTATCCTGGTTTGATTGAAGTTATTAATAGTAGTTATTTCAACACTTTTCTCAATAAATTTAAGGGATATTTCAAAACTTGTTGAAACTGCTGTGAGTAAATATTGAGCAGTTTACATTTACTTGGTTGCAGGGAATTCATGTGAAATGGAAATTTTGCTATGGTGAAGCTACAGTTTCTATTCATCTACTATAGGTACTATTTTAAAAGGTTTTGTGAACAAAATAATAAAAGTAAAACTAATTACAGATTTCAGTAGAACCTTGTCTTTATATATGTAAAAAGAATGCATATACTAGAATACCTGTAATTAAATAATTCAGGATACAGGGACAATTAAGAAGGCTGTCCCAGCAGACACAGTCTAAAGGCAAATATAGTGAAGATGACTGCATGATCATGAAATCCTGCAAGTTTAAAAGTTCTTGCAGATAGCTGACTGAATACAGAGATTATCTTTTTGTTTCCTGGGTTGTTTCAGGTATTTTTTGTCCTTGTTTTTCTCACAGCTCCTCATCTCCTAACAACTTCACATTTCAAATATTAGATTTCTAGTTGACATTAGTCTCTAAATTACCAAAGACACCAAAATTGTAAAGATACCATATGTATGAAATTACTGATTTTGAACTAGAATTTGGATAGAATTGTAAGCCTTCAGTTTCAACAGCAAATAAGTAATATTATATTTGGCTTCACCTAAGAGGCTACTTCTAATTTATTTTTAGATTTTCTGTAACATAACTTAAAACACCCCAAACATTTCTATTATTTGGCATGTTAGAAAATTGAAGTTTGTTTCTTGCCAGACTCCTTCCAAAGAAGCAGTGTTGATGAGGAAAACTTGAGGTGGGGGGGAGACTTATTTAAAACTATGATAATACAGACTACATCATGCGTTTTTCCACCCCCCCACAATAGCCACCGTTGCTCTTTAAGTGGAGAAGATTTAAACAGACAGTGGCAAAATCCAAATCCAGATCTGCATCCCACTATTTACCATGCTAAAGGGTTACTGCAATATCTGGCTGCTATAAAACGTTTGCCTTTGGTAAGTATGTGAGTGTAAGCAATTCTGAATCTTTTTAACTTTGTGTATGTAGCTATTCTATAAATTAAACATTTTGATATGGTCTTGTAAGCCATGTCACACTTAAATTTGACTTGGAGAACTGGTCTTCTGCAAACCTGTAGATGTAAATCTGTTACACTGGCTAGGCTAGAAGGTTAAACCTTCCTTAGATGAATCACACGCTTTTTGTCTTAATGAGAGTTAATTATATGAGGGATTGTGTTTGTTGCCTAATTCTTTGGAACATTCAACAATACTAATAAAAAAATTCTTTCTATTACTTTCTTAAAATTTTGATTCCATATGCCTTGAGTTTATTTTGCCAAATTATTTATTATAGGTCTACTGTGATTATCATGGTCATTCTCGTAAAAAGAATGTATTTATGTATGGCTGCAGCATCAAAGAGACAATGTGGCATACAAGTGTTAATGCTGCCTCTTGTGACCTGATGGAAGACCCTGCTTACAGGGTGAGTTTGACCCTTTTTATACCTTTTATTTGGCATGGGTTTGGAACATGCTTTTCATATAGTATGCTGATCCTATCCTATGCAAATAATGACTCTGTAGCATAAGCAGACTTATTTAAAATCACCTCTTTTTAGTTTGTGAGTGTACTTCAAAGTACACTTCATGAAGCTTTAAACATTATGCATAGAGTGCTTTATTTCTTTTTGTTTCTTTACACTAATATTTACTTTTTTTTAATATTACTTTTATATAAAATAGATGGAAAATTTGCTTCTGTGCATTTATAATTGCTAGATTAAAAAACAAGTCATTGAAGCAAGGCAGACAATATTTTAGCAACAAGGCAAAAAAACTGGATTGCTCTGAGAGATACTTATTTTTGTATATGGAAATATGCATGATACCTTTTTATTTATTCCTTTGTATAAAGATATGTGGTTAAGACATGCCCCTAATTAGGTATATATAATAAACTTGCACAAACACATCCTCTGCATTGCATAAGCTTTCAAAAAGGCAAAAAAATTAGAGAATTATGTGGTTCTTGGGAGTGTTACCTATTTCTTCTGTGTGTCTCCCTCCATTGCTGCCTTGTGGGAACTGCAAACCTGTGTGACCTATAGGTGTGCAGGCTCTGTTTTTTTTTTTAAAGATTCAGAGTTAAACTTCAAAAGCATGTGAATGCATGTTAAAACACTTGTTATGCATCCTTGAGTACAGACGCTTTCTGGTTATTTTTTTTCCTTCAATCTCCCTCACAAAAAAAAAAAAAAAAGCTGTGGCTTCTTGATTTTCTTGTGTGATTTCCTGGATGTTGAGCCAGATGCTAATCATGTCTGCTACTCTAACACATGTATGTGGGATTTTGTCACTTCAGCGTGCACTATTGTAGTGCACAAAAGACAGTAGTCAGTAAGGGCTGTTGGAAAAGCCTTTCCTTTTCAAAAAGGTGGACCAAAATATTTGGGCAAGCTTGCACTAAGGGGTTATGTATTACTGCTGACATAATAAATTTGAAGCAGTCATGTGTTTTGTCTTGACTGACATAAGTAAAAACTGGAAAGAACAGTCATTTAGCAATAGTCAAATATGTATGTTTGTGTGACTGTTTCACTGAAACTGTCATGTAAACAGAACTGAACTTTGATTCACATGCTTGAAGTGAAATATGCACCTAGTGCTTTGCTAATACAAATGAATTTCATGTGTTAATAAAATACTACTTTTGTTAGGTCTGTAAATGGGATTTCTGAAACAATCTGCAGTTGAATTACTTACGTGGAGTATGTGGTACACTTAATTTGAGTAAACTTAGCTTGGTGAGTTAGGAGGGATGGTGATCAGCTGGAGAATTCTGTATTTAATGTATCCTGTATCCTGATCCTTATTCACATGACTAACAATTTTAGTGACTGAACCTGAAAAAAGGGATTTTAGAAACTAGGAAAAGCCTGAAGACACTATCACTTGAACACACTTGAGTTTTGAAAACTCAATATGGAGAATTGTTTCTTATTTTTTTAATGCAAACTGCACCAAATTTTCTGGTAATGGTTTGTGATTACATGGTCCCTTTTCACCTCCATCCATATGGGAAATAAAAGAATCACTTTTTTTTCAAATTGCTGTCCTGCAGGCACTCCCCAAGATCCTGAGTCACACTGCCCCGGCATTCTGCATGGGCAGCTGCAGCTTTGTTGTGGAAAAGTCCAAGGAATCTACAGCACGAGTTGTTGTCTGGAGAGAGATAGGAGTACAAAGGAGCTACACAATGGAAAGCACATTATGTGGATGCGACCAGGGCAAGTATAAAGTAAGATGATACATCAGTTAATATTTCTTACTTTTTAATTTCTTCCCTTTGCATTGGTATCTTCTTCTGTAACCCTGCTTGCTCAATTCTTGCTTGCTTTAAGCTTTTGAAATCTTTCAAGGTCTGAGTAGACTAATGTTGGCTGAAATGATAAAATTTTCAGCTTTATAGGTTGCATAGTTATGCTTATGGGCTGTTTTAACAAGATTAATATTAATCATTGCTTGTAGCGCATGTGTATGCATGCAGTTAAAAAACCTATAACTGCTCTGCCCAACAGATTATTAGGATTGGGTAGTAGTATATGCCAGTACTATAATAAATACTTCCTTTACATAAGGCAATTTCAGACTTCACCATGGCAGATCATAATTCTTCAACAGATATTTAGCAGTGTCCCTTACAGAATCTTCCCATATAGCTGGGGAAACAGACTTACAAATCAAAACACTTTTGTACAGGCTTACCAGCACTGCAAATTACACATCATCTCTGAACTCACATAGTTGTGTGGCTTCTTGATGTAAACTTCCTTTTATTTCCTCTCCTTGAAAAGTGTTAACAGGGCTGTATACCTGAAAAGAAAAGGTGACTCTGTTGGTAGTGTCTCACTACAAGACACCATGCATGGAAGGAGTGGATTTCCTCTGCTTGAAAGTTGAGTTTAGGCATGCTAATCAAGAAAATGACCACAAGCCTCAAATAAGGTGCTTGACAGAAAGAGGATCAGAAGGCTGGGTGGGACAGAAACAAAAAAAAAGAGTTGAACAAGATATATTTAGTATATTAATGTATGCTCCAACATCTGTGCTTATATCCCTATAGAGTAGGAAGACAGATGTTTTGTTGAGAATTTCAGTAGGCCTGTAAGCACTACATTTTGTCAATTAACAACAGATGCATTCCTGCTGTTGTCAGAATATTCCTCAGATGATAAATCTCATTAAAGAGCTTTAAAAAAAGATAACTCATCCAATTTGCTTATTTTGAAATTTTGAAAATATTCTTAGACATGGACCCGCATAGCTTTAGCAGTTTTGCTACAGGAAGTACTTAAGAAAAGTGAATTGAAGATGCTTTGTGGACAAACTTTCAAGATACTTTAACCTCCAAAGCTATTCTTCAGTCAGGAAAGAAAAAATGGCTGAATTTTGTGGAAGAATCATTTACTCAAGGGAAGAGCATTCTTTTATGTCATATAAACTAACTGATGAGACTAAATTACTCTTCTACCATTCATTTTATGGAGTAAAGCAATTTGTGAGCTCTTAGTCATCCTCCGAATATACAGGAAGATTCTTAATTTTTTCTTCATTATGATAATGCTCAGACTTATTAAGAAAATATATCTAAAAAGTCAAGGTGACTGGACTTAAAGAGCTGCATTTCTCCAGTGAGAAGATGAAAAAGATGAAAAGGCTTAAGCCCAGGGTTTCTGTGGGGGCTTTTGTTGTGTTGTTTGGTTTATTTTAGATTTATTTGGTTTATTTGAGATTTATTTTGTGGAAGGAGTAGGGCCAGCAAGTCTGTCAATACACTTACAGTATAAATTAGATTACATATGTCAAAATATGTTATTTCAAAACAGAGAGAAGTTGAACTATAGAAATTCCCTTCCCTCCTACTTTCCATCCTAAAGGACATGAGAGTTCAGATCTGAGGGATGGAAACATAAGGGTCTGAAACACTTTGCTAGTCTTATTCTGGTTTGGCATCCTTGCTGAATTTTGTTCAAAGCATGAAAAGGATTACTTAACAATTTGGTCCTTTGTGGAAGAAATACTGAGTCTTTGCCAAGATGAACATAATTTTTCTTTTTATTCTAATTTATTTTATTTGGACGATGATGAATCTAGACTATTTCCAGTCAGGAAGCTGTTGAGCTCAAGTTAGCTAATCTTACCTCTGTTTAGGATCTCTGGTGTTAGAGTTGTCTCTAGAAGCAAAATTTTTTGAGCTGATCATATGGAATCTTTGTGGTCTGTTGACAGTAAGTTCTGCAAATATAGGTCAGTCATCTGTGATTCAGGATATGGAAAAAAAAGCAAACTTTCAGGTGAAAGAATTCTTCAGGATCTACTATGGAGCGTAATTTAGATGCCAGACAAAAGAACAATGTCTTCAATGATTCAAGCCATCTGAAAACAGAAATCAATGACTTTGCTGATTGAAGATTAATACATTTGAAAGTATTGCTTGACTTTTAAGTTAATTGAAAAGATTTTGTTATTTGGCAATCTTACAACACTCTTAAAGAGAAGACTTCAGGAAATAAGTATTTGGTTAACAAATTCCTCATTAACTAAGATTTTTCAGTCTTTAGAATTCGAGTTCTCAGAAATGATGTCTTTGTAACCACTGCTGAATAAGAAATCAGAAGATTTACATGATATTTTACTGACCAATTGACTTCTATGAATCTTTATATGGCTGTTTTCCTTTTATTAAGTACGTATTATAGGAATATTCTTCTCCACTTGAGGTCATGGTCTGCTGTGCCTTTGTTTTTTATCTTTGCTTTCAAGTGGCAAAATTTAATCACTGGGATACTCTGTTGATATGAAGGTACCTTCATGACATGCTTAGTAAGGAAGACTTCAACCCTCCATCTCAAATTTTACTGTCTAGAAGAAAGATAGTTGTATAAGATGTAGAGAAAAAAGAAATTAAATTTAGTTTAAAAAAAGAAGCTACAATGATATGGCTTGAGCTTAAAAGCAATGCCAGTAGCCCATAAGTAGCTTAGCCTCAGTTAAAGGTACTAGAACAACAGTTGAAGATCATTAGAAGATAAAGAAAACAGTGCAATCAAGGCTTCAGTGAAAATGAACTTGACCTCAGGTCCCTTAGTAAGGGCAACTGATGGTGGTGATGGTGACTTCCTGAACCAGACTTTGGATCTTGTTTCAGGGAAATTAAGTGGTTTGGCTGATGGAAGAAACAATTAGGAAATTTGGTATTTGGCATTTGTGTGATATTACATTCTCCCTTATGATTAAAAGGAATGAAAGAAGCAAATCTAGATTTGGCATGAGGCTTTTACCACAATTGTGTAGACCCTTCAGTGTAGTAAGTTCAAAATTTATCCTTCAGGTGTTTCCCAGTGTTTTCCAATCTGCTCCATTTAGGTTTCTCTTTAGTTACATCCTCTTTCTGCTGTGCTAAAAATAGCAGCCACAGAACATGCACACGCTATTTATCTTTATAATAATTGTCTTTGCACTTTTCTTCATGCTGTACTCTTGTCCTTCTTCAACTTAGAGACACTCTGTTAGACATACCTTGTCTATAAGGAACCTGCCAACTAACGAGAAATTCTTCAGCAACAAATGCAGACCATAACTGGAAAAGTTTCTGAACCATCAATTAGTAACCTGTGTAGCAGTGAGATTACTGTTACCTTTCCCCTTCCTCTTCTACATACTTTGTTGCCTCTTGACCTTAATGTTATTTTAATCTCTTTGGGGCAGGGACTGTGTCTTCCTGTGATTAGCGTAGTGGAGCCCCAGCTATGATTGGGGTCTTCGAAAGTTAATGATGTGCAAACAAATCCAAAACAAAGCCAAAAAATTGGTCTCTGTGGATAAGGTACTGCACTGAGTGAGGAGAACTGATTTCTGTTCCCAGCGGGGTCAGTGACATGCTGTGAGACACTGTGCAAATCGCTTCAACCCTCTCTGCCTCCATTTCTCCATCAGTACAGTGAGGATAATTCTTCCTTTATTAATAAGTGCTTTGAAACCTACAGCACAAAAGCATTATAAAAGAGGTAAGTAGTATTACTATTAAGAATAATACTCTCAATTATTCAACTCTTGTTCACTGCTAACAGGTTTCAGTACCATTTGGCCGGAGGATGGCGCTGTTCAGAATCATGGATATAGATTTATCTTTCTTGTTACTAAACCGCAACTTGTTTAGGAGTGCTACTAAGGCAAAAAAAGAACTCAGAAGAAAATCAAACTTTTCTTCTATTAAGTATCTTCAAAACAGCACATGGAGAATGTATGGGTTATGCCATTTCTGGAGCAACATACTTTCTTTTAAACCTTGCATTTTTAAATGCGGTGTCCGTGTGGCAACACATACAAAGCTTGTGTGTTTTTTCCCTGGCTTTTGGTAAAAAAATTCCTGCTTCATTCTTTTTTGCTTCTTTCATACTTGATGACTTAGCTTACCGCAAATTCCTGGCTCTTCTGTTTTCTTGTTTGTATTGTCAGAGCTTCCTTTTAACTAATCTATATGTTAAAGGGTTGAGAAGATCCAAGCTAAAGTCCTTTTAAATTCTCCAGAGTTACAGAAATTGAAAAAGGGTAAATTGAGTGGAGTTGTGCCACTGAATTTGCTACTGTATATACAATTAGTACTAGCCAATTACATAGCTCTTGAGGCTCAGTCTAGATTAGGCTCCTTTTATAAAGTAGGTGAGGTCAGAGGTTATGTCCCTATATACTGCGCTTCTGGCTAAATTAAAAATGTAGAATTACCTGATGGGAGGATTTATTATATATGTAAACTTGGAGACCATTACATAAGTTCTACCTTCTAAATAGTCTTTGCAGAGGAAAATGCCTGGCTATGTAATTCAAGTTAGAAAAGAGCTATAGCTTTTGAGAATTTGTTTGTTAGTTTTAATTACTAAATATAAATGCTTTTAGAATTAACAAATGTTAGCCTCTAACTTATTGGGGGGGAAGGGACATGTGTCTCATGGAGTAACTGCTGCCTTAGGTAGTCTTACCTATGTGTCAAAACATAGCAATGAATTTGATCACAGCTGTGATATTAATTCTTTCCTTTTTAAAATTCTGCTTGATGAAATTTATATTGAGGAATCTTGTATTTTAAATTCTTATTTTAAAATAATTTATACTTATGAACCTAGACATTGTCTCTGCCTCTTTTCCAATACTACTGGGAAAAGATTTGTTCATTTTGGGATGCTAGAAGTGTAGACTAGGAAACTCCAAAAAAAGTGAATGTGTCTGTTCAGCCTTGAAGGAATCATGTAGGTATTCCTGAGTCTTCTCTGATACTCTAAGTGTTTATTCTACAAATTTGATTTGTTCTGTTTTGAAAAGCAAGAGAATGTATTAAATAAAGTAAGAAAATATTTACCTAAATATCTATTCTGCAGTATGTGTGCATCAATCTGCCTGTACCTATTTTGTATTTTTAAATCTTATTTTCAAATTAGGGATTGCAGATAGGTACAAGAGAACTGGAGGAGATGGGAGCAAAGTTCTGTGTTGGCTTGCTGCGTTTAAAAAGAATGTCCTCACCTTTGGAATACAACCTGCCTTCTAGTCTGTTGGATATTGAAAATGAGCTGATTGAGTCAAGCTGTAAAGTGACAAGGTAGTACACTTTTATTATATTCTCTTTTTCTTTTGGGAAAAAAAAGTGCTTTTTCTCAAGTTGTGTAAAGATGCTTCAAAAATGTTCTTCCACTTATCAAAAACAATGCTGATGTGTTGTGATGTTACTGTAACAATTATCTGAATATGTTGGAGATCCTATTGTGTTAATTCAGTTGCTTCAATGTTTGAAAGAAAACAATGCAGACAGAGTTAGACTATATTTCACATTTGCAGATGGGATAAACACTAGCAATTTTAATGTCATTTGGTAGTTATTGCAGGCCATAAAATTCAGTAGTAGATCTTAGGTCTCAATTGTCTCTTTCAAAGTGGGTTTGGTTTTGTTTGTTTTGTTTTTGTTTTGGGGTTTTTTTTTTTTTTTGGTTTTTTGTTATTTGCTGTGGTATTAAAAATGTGTTTAAATAGACTTAAAGTATGTGAGGTAAAAACTGTAAGTATTTCTTCCTAACTTTATTTTTCTTATTTCTCCTCTGGTGAAGACATATAATAAGACTTGAAGAATTTAAAATACATGAAATAGTTTGGGTCACTAAAGAAATTTGTATGCTCAGTAACCAGGTTACTAAATTGCCAGTTCTTAAAGCTGTGGATAAGCTTGCAAATGTATGCTTATGTTGCAATCTGTCATTCATGTAATTCATCACTGAAGTATCCACATGTACATGGTAAATAAGGATGGACAGCAAATCATTTTAAATGTACAAGCATATTTTTCTGAAAATGAAATTTGAATTGAATAAAGCTTGAATTCCAGACTTGGAAAAAAAAAATCATTGGAAAGGACTAAGATTTACATGGTATAATATTTCTGTGAATTGTTGTCTCTAGCTCCAGTTTACCTAAGGCAATGGAGTGGAAATTTGGGGAAAAAATGAAATTTTTACTGCTTTTGGACAGCTGAAACAAGGAAGTACTTGACAGTAAGACTTACATTGGATGTAAGACTAATAAGCAATTTGTTTGCAGAACATGGAAACCTACCAGAGCTGTGGGAAGGCATCTATGACACCCTATGACAGGGAAATAATGTTTGTTTTCCTCATTCAGACCCATCAGTGTTCCTGGAATATTAAGTATTGAGAGAAATTGGAGCTTGTTCATGCTTACCATTTACAGATAATAATGAAAAGCGAAGCATAAGCTAAAAGGTGGTAAAAACAATAGGAATAACAATAGGAGGATGTCTTAGGAAAGTGGTTTAAAGTGTATGAATGGTAGGGGTGATATGCTGGTTCCAGGGACAGTTGGATCTCCGCAGTATCATTTGCTCACTAGCTGAATGTTAGATGTTTGTAATGACTAAAATTTTACTGGCAGAACAAGTTTCATGCTGGGTTAAAGCTGAGTTAGTGATTCCTGGAAAAGATAGTGTCAGAAAGTGGGTTTGGGGTAATTTGGGGTAATAAAAAGAACTTCTCCAAGTGTGTAAGTAGTAAAAGAAATTTTAGGGGAAATATGGGCCTACAGGTGAATGGGACAGGAGCCTTGGTGACACAGGACATGTGAAAGGCTGAGGTACTGACTTCATCTTAGTGTTTACTAGAAATATCAGCTCTTGGTGTGCTAAGGACCCAGACACTGGGGAAGGATTGGAGCAAGGAAGGCCTGCCTGTGGTGTGAGAGGAATGGGTTGGAGAATACCTAAGCAAGCTATTCTTACCTAGATCCAGAGATCCTGATAAGATGCACCCACAAGTACTAAGAGAGCTCACTGATGTCAGTGTGAAGCCACTCAATAATTTCTGAAGGATTATAGTGATTGGGACAGGTGTTTTCGAAGGAAATCAAATGTCCTGCCTGTCTTGAGGAAGAACAAGGAGAAGGATCCAGAGAATTACAGGCTGGTCAGTCTCACTGTGATCCCTGATAACGTCATCAAACAACTAATCCTGGAAAGTATTTGCAGCTATTTGAAGAGGGGGTGTTCATGAGTAGTCAGCATGGGATCCTTCCCCTCTCCTCAGCACTGGCAAGGCCTGCACACCTGGAGGACTGTGTTGTTCAGTACAGGAGTGTCATGGACCTTCCAGAGATAGTCCAGTGAGGAGCTCCTAAGATGTTGAAGGGTCTGATGTTCCTCTCACAGAGGTAATGATGGGAGGGCAAGGACTGTGAGTCTGGAGTAGAGGAGGCTCAAAAGGCCTGCATTATCAATGTATACAAATACCTGAAAGGAGGTTGTAAAGAAGGTAGAGCCAGGCTCTTTCCAGTGCTATCTGTTGACAAAAAAAGCACAAACTATACAGGAAATTGCATTAACCATTTAAAACATAGAAAAGTGCCCTAGGTTTGGCCAGAAAAGGGTCAATTTTTTACCATAAACAGAAGGGGGCCTGGCCAGACCCTACTGTTATTTGATACCATCTCATCACTTGTCAGGGGCTGGAGTAAGAGACTCCCTCATTTCTGGTCAGGCTTGGGGGAGAAAAACTGTGGCAGGTGAAGAGTCTGGTATTGCACTTTCTATGTAAATAATTCCATTGTGTTTTACCTTTTGTTATTAATGTCGTTCCTTCCTTCTCTCATTGATGCTTCCAGTAAATTGTTATCTCATCTTGTAATTTTTACCTTTGCTCCTCCAGTTCTTAACACCATTCCCAGAGAGGGGAAGGAGAAAGGGAAGGGGGTGGAGAAAGCAAGCAGCATCTGGTTTGGGAGAATCTTGGTGGGGGCACTGAGCCACGACAAATTTATAAATATATAGATATATATATCTATATGGTCATTGTGAGGATGCTCAAATAGTGGAACAAGTTTCCTGTGGAGGATAGTCTTATCCTAGGGGATATTTGAAAGCTGTCTTGATGTGATCCTCAGCAAACTGGGTGGCCCACTAGAGCAAGGATGTTGGACAAAATGGCCTCCTGAGTTTTCTTCCAAAAAAGAAAATCTTTTCCCCCGCTTTGTGAAAAGGGGGAAAAGTCTACAAGTCTTTTCTCAAAAGGTACTGAATGCTGGTGATTTGGGAACTTCAAATTTAAGTGTTAGTGTAGGTAATTAGAATACAGGGTTCTAAAATTCACAGATTAGTGATCACAGATCAGAACTTAAGCAGCCAAGATCCTGTTCCTTTGGCATTTCTGTCAAATATGCCATCCTGATCCAGGACAAGTTTAATTTTTGCAGTACCTAGGAGGGATGTTATTCTATACCACCTCACATCATTGTCAGGCACAGGAGGAAGGGACTCTCTTCAGGGAATGAGGGTGTCGTGGTTTGAGAGAAGTGGGTTTCTGGGAGTGAGTGTGTCAGTCCAATTGAAGATGTAGATTTGCGATTGACACTTGTTTTGACCACTGAGAGTTGGACACGCCTCTGAGAACACACAGGGGTTAAAAGC
The DNA here is from genome assembly GCA_024865655.1 of Emberiza elegans. Classification (NCBI taxonomy): domain Eukaryota; kingdom Metazoa; phylum Chordata; class Aves; order Passeriformes; family Fringillidae; genus Emberiza; species Emberiza elegans. The sequence continues at coordinate 23,769,993 of JALJVW010001283.1, read as the reverse complement.
AGAGCTCTGCCCCTGGGAAGCCCTCTTGGGACTTCGGTGTGGAAGAGGAAGGACCTCTCCCCCTGCTCCAGCTGTCCCGGCTGGGCAGGGGGAGGGGCAGCCATGTGGTAGGCCTGGGCCTAGATCGAGATGGGGGTAGGCCTGGCCTGGTTCCCCCCTCCCAGGGTGGAAGGGTGGAGGAGAGAGACACCGGGAGCTACTGGGCAGCCCCCCCTCCCCTGGGAAGAGAGAGAGAGAGAAAAGAGAGAGACTGTGTCTGCTTGCTGTCTGGGACTGGGCTGTGGCCTTGAAGTTCGCTGCCGGCCTGCCCGGCCTGTGCAGAGGAGGGGGGTTGTCCCGAGGAGGAGTCCGGCTGCTTCTGGGTTGTGAGCTGTGGAGTTTTAACCCTTTCTTGGACAATGAAAGCTTTTGCAGAGTACTGACCCTTCCGGGAGAGGAGATGAAGAAGGAGTTAAGCAAGTTTTTTAAAGGACCGAGCAGGGGAGAGACTGTGAGAAGAACCTAAGGTGGAAGAGATGTAGAGTGGCATTCTTTGCTGGACGCTTTTTGTAGAGCCATAGACTGTTCCTGAATACAGAGACTATTTTCAGGGGGAGCCACCGTCTTCCAGAGTTAAGAGAGCAGTGTGGGAGCCTCCCGGCCCAGGAAGTGAAATAATGGGGGGACAGATGTCCCAAAATGGAGACTGTGCCTTTGTTTTGGAGTGGGACGATGGAATCCTTAAAAAGACAACCCTCAAAGTAGCTCTGGTCCATGTTCAGTGGTGAGAGCACTGAAATGAGAGGAAGGAGTCACGATCTCCAATCCGGGTGGGGATATGTGACCAAAAGCCCAGGGCATACAAAAAGGACTCCTCCTCTTAAGGAATTCATGATTGAGTATTTGTAAGGGTGGTTTTTGCTGGACCGGAAGATGTAATTGTATTGGGAATTTGGTGAGGGGAGGAGGAGGAACTGTATTCTGTAGAGTTTTCATTTTCCTTGAGATTGTCTTTTCTTTTCTTCCCTATACCTATGTAGTGTGTAGTTAATAAAGTTCTGCTTTCTATAGTTTTAAGTAGAAGATTGCTTTGCTTATTCCTAGGCACATCTCACAGCAAGTACCAGAGAGTAAGTATTTTCATGGGAGGCACTGGCACTTTGCCAAGCTCAAACCATGACAGAGGGGTTCCTCACAGTGGAGAAAACATGGCAGACGGATCAGCCTAGTATTCTGTGGATTATTTCTTTTCTTATATCTTTTGTTATTAATATTGTTGCTGTTACCCTTCACTTTCTTATCCCTTTGCTGTTTCCAGCAAATTGTTCTGATCTCAACCTTTTGTGATCTCTGTATTTTGTCCCTCCAGCTGGCAGGGAGGGGATGGTTTTGTGGGAATACTTAATTGGAGAATACTGTTCTTAAACCACAGCATATGCTTTGATAATTTTTTTAATAGTAATTCTTCCATAAATACAGGCTGGCTGTTAAGCAGTTTCACTTGACAGCTATTGTGGATGGCATCTAAATGATAGCCTTTCAGCCAGCACATGTGTTTCTTGAGTTCCTCATGTGCAGCATGTTTAACTTGGAAATTGTGCCTACATGTTACACCTATTCATCATACTTTTTTTTCATTTGCAGCTACAATTATATGTTGATAAGACTGTAATATTTTTCCCATTCATGTTATATCACTGTCAATTTTATTGGAACTAAAGCTGCAGCATAAATATGTCTCTTTGAAATATTAAACTTCAGTTACAGCATTTTGAATCAAGATGTGGTTGTGAGCAATTAATCCATGCGAGTGGCATTGAAAAACAGCTCCAGATTCCCATTTAACTTTATATTACTGGCTGCCTCAGGCATGGGATCTCAATTTTCTATTGCATCTTGGGTTTAAGTGACCATCCTAGTTCACAGATAATGGCTATTGTCTGGAAAAAAGTTTTCTGGAAAAACTAGCCATTATCTGTGAACTAGCCATTATCTGTGAACTAGCCGTTATCTGCTGGATTTCTGTTTGTTGATGTTACTTAAGTGGATTTTCCATACGAGAGCATCCATTGAATTGAAGAAAGTCATATCATACACAAGTCACCCCCCCTTACTATCTGCTAGGAAGCTAAAGACACATCAAAACCACTTTAGTATCAGAATGGAATAAAAAAGGGTAAGATGGCATGTTTGCTTTCTCTTTGATAGCAAACTTCAGTAATGCTAGATGAGAAGAGGAACAAATGGAAACACATAGCTTGTTTTAATGTTATGAAATACAGCAAATCGTGGTATATTAATAGATGCACATAGTTTGAACTTCCTTTACCAGCTAAAATACATCATTGATCCAGCTATCTCTAAAAAATTATTATGTATGAAAACTAATTGCATGTGAAGTAGAGCCGTGCTGGGGACAGGGGAAAACTGCCTCTGACTTGGTTTACATTTCATTGCTGGGAAATGAGTGGCACAGGGACTGTGTAGCCTGGATTTTCAGAAAGGACTGATAAAAGACTTAGTCCTACATAAACATAATGTTGTTGCCCACATATGAGCACAGGTAAAATGTAACATTAGGCTCATAATAAGCTTAGTGTTACTGGGACTCTATGTGGAAATACGTATAATCCTGATCTGTGAAAAAAATAACCAGTACTCTGGAACTTAAACCCAGCTGGTTCAGTTCCATCCAAAAGACTAGATCATGAAAATCACAAAAATTATTATACTGCAAGATGAAATTTTAAATTGGAGAGAGATGATTAAATAACTTCATTCAGTGTATTAAAAGTGAATTTATACCTAGAATTTTTTTTAATGGTTTCCCCTAACATTTGGGTGTTACACAGCTAATGATGGTGAAAGGTGATAATCAAGTGCTTCTGTACTAAAGAAATTAGGAGAGTGGGGAAAAAATCAGATTCTGTGCATGTAAGTTTTAATATTTTTAATCTATATGGAACACTGACATAAGAAATGCTGAAGTTTATTGGAGGACTCTGTTAACAACTGTTTAATTTTTAAGTCCTGATGGCTTTATTTCTTAAAGTCATTAAATGTAAATCTAAGAACACTAAAACATAAAACAGAAAAATACGCAGCATAAAGTGAGAAAATAGGTACACTGCTCTGTGTTCACCTAGCAATACTGTATAACTCGATGATAATCTGTGATGGAAAAACTGAATGTGTGGATTCAAACTGTTTAATTTAAAATATGGCATTAAGACTGAAATGTGTTGTGTATTTGTACCTGGGTTTCTGAGCAATCTGATGTCCCTGAGCACAGCAGGGGAGTTGGAACTAGATGATTGTTAAGGTCCATTCCAACCCAAGCTGTTCTGTGATAAATAAGAAACTACAACTTTGTTCATAGAACCTCCAATATTAGCAATAAAAGTGCCATATATTATTCAAATTTGCACATTATCTTCTTTTATTCTTTGCCAAAAGGATCAATACTGGCACAGGTGAAGTTAAGAGGTGGTCTCATTCTTTTGTTGCCAGAGGCTGAGAAGCAGAGTTCTGCTGTATACCTTAGGCCATATTTAAAAAAATCTTTTCAGCCAAGTTGTGTGTTTATTGTTCACTTCAGTGGTAGAAATATACAAAGAACCTCTGTCAAGCAAAGTTTATAAAGCTTTTTTCTCTTCCTCTTCAGAGACAGTCATGGGTCAGAATACAGTCCAACAGCTTCTTGTTTTATATGCCCAAACTTCAGTTCCCACTTTCCTAGTACAACAAGAATTGCTTATACTTTCTTTATGATTTGCTGCTTTTTACTTGTGATTAGAGACAAATGAGAAGCTACTTAGAGGAAAAGCAGGTAAAAAGTTCATCAATAGGAAGTATAAAACAGAAGATTTTTACACAGATGTAACATTCCTGTAGGGTTACAGTAGAGCAATTACTAAGATTGTAGTTACTTCCTTTGTTTTTGGATATTACTAGTATTACTTTTTACCAAAGCACAGTTTTAATGCTTTCAAGACTAAGCAGGCAAGTTTAAACACAGAAGCACTGATTTTATGTTTTGCAAATAATTTTGAGGGTTTCTCAAATTCTTTTTGGTTTTCCAGGTTGCACTTACAATGACCAAGTACACGTTAATATTTTAGAACATATTGCCAGTATTTCATTATACATAGGCTGAATTTGCATGAGTTCATTTTGAACCATGTCTGAAACAACAAAAATAAAGCAATAAGTATATTTATTTCCCTCTGGCAGTGAACTTTAACCGTTTATGTGATGAATAAAACACTTAGTTTTTCTTTAATTATTTCCAACCCATTTGACAGTGTTTTCATCCCAGTTCCAAATGGAAAAGATTAGACTAAATGTAATACTGGTCTTATATTGAGAATTGTAGTTGTTGTGCTGACAGGTTTGATAGAGTCTATATGCAATGAAAAAAAAAAACATGACCACATTCATAACTGTTATGACTTACTAGACTTATCCTCTGCTCAAAAATTTGACCACTTTTTGGAAATTCTAGTTCACTTCAATGATTCTTTTGAGGCTCATTGGTGTGTTCTAGAACATGGTGTAGCTGTGTTTGTTAATTTTGATTAATTATAGCAGAGAAGCAGACTGAGCTTTGAGACCCAGCATGTCTAGAAAATGGTAGAAAAAGCAGACAGCCAAAAGGAGCTGTGGGAAGGGAAAATCTCAATGAAAAAATCCATTTCCTGCACTTAGTTTTACACTTGAGAAAAAAAAATCAGACTGGTTATGCAAGGAGTGAGTGGTATATGCTATGGGAGTGTGTATAAAGTCTTACAAGGGATTTCTGTATAGGCTGTCAGATAAAATCTGGTTTTGCCCTATTTTTTCCTCCCTCTTAATAACTCTTAAACTTTGCCCAGACATTTGGATTTTCCTGATCTTCTTCATCTGGGACTAAAGGTTTTTTCCTTCTTACTCTCCTGCAGCATTGAAGCTTTGCTCGGCCTTTCTTCCAGTACCTTAGGAGTATGGCTTTGTTCAAAAGAAGGCATCTTATACTGCAGCTTTTCTCCAATCTGTCCCATTCTGAATGTTGGAAGAAAAAGCTATTAAAAATCAGATTCAGAATTCCACTTGTGGGCTTGGTAGCAGTGTCCATGCACCAGGCCCCTGCTCTGGCCTCAGTGAAAGTGATTACATTTAATTCTGTGTAGACTCTACTATTCAGACTACTGTTTGTGTTCTCTAGGGCAAAATGAGGAAACTAGTAATCAAGGAAAAAAACCCTGAACAAATGAAAAAACAGTAAGTGTGATGAACTGCTTATAAGTTCTTCATACCATTCTTTAAAGTTTTGTTCTACTCTTGATGGTATGACCCAAATACTACTTGTGGCCCACAGTAAATGATTGATGAATCCCAGCTGATTTGATTCAGTTTTGAATTTCATAAAGTGTATTTCAGGGTGAGAACACATAGAACATGTTGTTGTTATTTGTGATTGAGATGTGGAGTAAAATTTTGTAACTCTAAATGTGAAGATACCTAAAAAAATAATTAAAGAGTATTTGGATGTCAAGCTTCTTATGGCTTGGAAAAGCATTGGATACATCCTGTTGAACCTTGGAATTTCCCTTGAAAAAATTTCCTTATTACTTACAAAAACTACATAGGTTAAGAGCAGCTGAACTGGACAGCACTTGGAGTTGTTTGTGTGATGTTGCCTCCTGCAGCAGGATTGCTAATCTCCATAAGAGAATGTAGACACTAAAGAGAAATTAGAAGGGAAAGTATGGAGAAACAATTCCTTTATGATACTTTGTAACTGTCTTTCTCATTGAAGATTTTTTTTTCCTCCCATGACAAAGCAGTTTTAAAAGAAATCATTAGTACTTCAGAATTCTCTCTCCTTCCTTTCCCAACTCCCCAGGCAGCTGCAACTCTCCATACTTTGACAGGGAATGTTTCTTAATTTTTTGTTCTGAAGTTGTAAAATATATACACATCCCCTGAAGTGTTAAAAAACTGCTGATCTCCACGGGGTTCAAATTGGTAATGGTTACGTCTACCTTGTGGATTAATTTTTCTGTAATTGAGTCTTGTGGATAATGCAAAATCCCAAGTATATCTTTTATGGGACAACAAAAATATGTTTGTGAAAAGATTTATTAAATTTTAATATGTTTTGAGCATTAATGTAAATGAAAAACACATGGTAAGGTAGTATGGTTTTAAAAAATAATATAGTCATAACATGGCTTGGATGGGAAGGGACATTAAAGATCATCTAGTTCCAACCCCCCTGGCATGGACAAGGATGCAACCTACTAGATTAGATTTCTTGCACCCCCATCCACCCTGGCCTTGAACACTTCCAGGGATGGGGCATCCACAGGTTCTTTGGTCATCTGTTCCAGTGCCTCACCACCCTCACAGTAAATAATTTCTTCCTAGTATCTAATCTAAATCTCTTTTAGTTTAATATCATTACTTCTTGTCATATCCCTTTCTGACTGTGTAAAAAGTCATTCTTCCTCTGTCTTGTAAGTCCTGTTCAGGTACTGGCAAACCATAGTGAGATATCACTGGAGCCTTCTGTTCTTAAGGCTGAAGAACTCTAGCTCTCTCAGCCTGTCTTTGTAGGAGAGATGCTCCAGCCCTCTGAGCAGCTTAGTGGCCTCCTCAAACTCACTCCAAGAGGTCTATATCTTTCTTGTGCTGGGGACCTCAGAGCTGGATACAGCACTCCAGTTGGGATCTCCCCAGAGCAGAGCAGATGGGCAGAATCCCCTCCCTCACTTTGCTGACTATGCTGCTTTAGATGCAGCCCAGGACATGGTTGGCTTTCTGGGCTGCAAGCTCACACCACTGGCTCATGTCCAGCTTTTCATCCACGGGGCTTTGCAGGGCTGCTCTCAATTACTTCTTTTCCCAGCCTCTACTTATGTCTGGGATTGCCCTGATCCAGTTACAGAACCTTGTACTTGAACTTGTTGGACTTCATGAGGTTTTCTTGGGCCCAGTTCTTAAGCTTGTCCATTTGGATGGCATCCTGTCCTTCTGTTGTGTCAACTGCACTGCTCATCTTTATGTCATCTGCAAACTTGCTGCAGGAGCACTTGATTTCACTGTCAGTGTCATTGAGGAAGGTCTTAAATGGCACTGGTCCCATGACAGAGCCCTGAGGAGCCCCGCTTGTCACCAGCCCCCATGTGGACATGGAGCCTTTGACCAAAACTCTCTGGCTGCATCCATTCAGGCAATTCCTTGCCTTTCAAACAGTCCACTCATCAAATCCATGTCTCTCAGATTTGGAGATAAGCATGTCACATGGGACACTGAAGACCTTAGAGAGGTCGAGGCTGGTGACGTGCGCTGATCTTCCTGTGTTGACTGTTGTAGTCATCCCATCATAGAAGGCCATCAGATGGGTAAGGCATGATTTGCTCTTAGTCTCCAGGTGTGGAGAGAACAATGTGCTCCTGATCCCTTCAACGTCTTTCCAAGAGACATGAAATGGCTTTTGATATTTCACAGTCTCATAGTTGATATGAGATATGAGCATAGCAGTGGTTGATAATCCTCTGGTTTTACCATTCTTAGTAACCTCTTTGTGACATGATGAAAGTGGCCCTGATAGGCAGGAAATCTTGGTAGAGAGGCTGCAAGGGTAAATGGCTGCTTCCATGTGTCTCAGTGAGAATTCTCCAGAAATTGCCATGCTTCATGCACTTTTGGTGGCACTCATTCTCATATGAATGGTTGATTACACCAGTTTTGTAGCATTCTCCTTTTCTTGTTGTTGACTACATATTGTGGAGTTTTCTCCTCCAAGCCTCATACTGTCATATTTGTTATGTAGGGGCAATTTGGTAGCAAGGGGGAGACTTTCTTTTGCTCCAAGCAGAGATGAGGTCCAGTCACCCTTGCCTTACAAATCAATCAAGCCTATCTCAGGGCTGGATGCTAATGTACCTTCTGTTTCCAAGGTCTTCCAAGGCAGCAGCTACTTCTCTGCCTGTGTCAGTGCATAATCCCATACCTCAGTCTCCTGCTTGGATTCCCATATCGTATGCTGCCTGATGAGTTCTCACACAACATGGTAACCTGCAGAAGGCAGGTTATCTATCTGGGCACAGTTGCACCCATGACAACTACCTCTGCCTTCAGGGCCCAGGGGACTTTCAGATTATGGAGTTTCCTGCAGCTGAGAATCCAGGTGGTTCTTTTAGTCTTCTGCAAGTCTGGGTCTAGACATATACCCAAGGTGGCTGTGGTCTCTCTTGGTTTTAGTCTGGCAGCTGTGATGTGTAGATGCCATTTTTGTTACAGAAGGAGACTGCTTCCTCTTCCTCCCCAGGCAGAATTAAGTGGCCTTTTCTGCGTGCCCTTCCTGGAGAACTGCTGCGCCACGTCCTGACCACAGCACCACACCCTGGTCATTTGCACTTTCCGGGGCCATTTTAAATCTGCTGGCAACACTCATGCCATGTCAGACTCACTCATGAGAGCTGATGGCTCCTGTTGGGTCTCTCAGCTCTTACTCATGTTTCTCTGACTGTGGAGGCCCTGCCCAGCTTGTTCTAGTGCTCAGCCCCCAGAACTTGCCCTGGCTGCTACTGCTGTTGCTGCTATCACTGCTGTGTGTGCCTGGCTGACCTTAAGAATTAAAGTATGCTTTAATTAATAATTAAAATACATTTTAGAAAAATATTGTATCAATTCCTAAATTCAGTGTCAAGTGGCAAGTGATGAAGAAAATACTCTTTTAAATGAGTTATTCTTAAAGTTCTTCATAAACTTGAAGACCATAGTATTATATCAGGTGTATTAATCAGGCATTTAGGAATTCATCTTTTTACCCATAAAATGTTTAGGTGATGTGCAAAACTTCAGAATTTCTTATAGTATTCTCTTTCAACAGTCATTACTTAAAAGAAAATACACAAATCGTGTATTTGCATCCTTTGCATTACAGTACTGTAGGTGTGGGATAAACAGCCTCAGCTAACCTGAGCAAAATAATAGTTTCCTTTAAAATAAAAAGCAGGAGGTGTAGGAGTAGAGGAAGAAGGATTATTGAGCAAGTTAATTAAAAAGAGCCCAAGGGAAAAAGTTAGGAAATTAAAACCCATAGAATCAGCATGACAGCAGCTAAAAATATATTGCTACAAGATACACTGAGGGTGGGGAGCAGCAGGGAGGCAAATAAAGAATTTGATTAAACAGTAAGACATTTTTCAGGTATTTGATTTCTATATTTCCTCTGATCCAGCCTCAGTAAAACAGTGGAATAATAATTACAGTTCTCAGATTCATGCTAACCTTTAGAACATAGATTACTGAAAAGTTAAATACTCAAGGCCAACATTTGCTGCATCCAAAGACATCTCATGGGAAAGCAAATATGCAAGCAGTATGTGACACAGTTTGGATACAGTTTTATGAGGAATGAAAACTTAGAAAGGAAAGTGGAAAAAATAATCTTAGTAAATATTATAGTATTATTTGAGTAATACAGAATTGAGAAGTCGTCGTGTGCTGCTCTGGATGGTATTAGAAAGCAAAGACTATTATGCAGTAGATTTCAGAGACAGTTTTTATTTTAAAATATCATGTAGCTTTCTAAGTAACATCTGTTCTAATCTTTGATCTATTCTAATGGTACTTCTCTTGAATAGAGAAAATAACATGCAATTTGATTTTTGCTTTATTAAATGTGAGACGTATCCCTCAGTTCTGGATGTACATGTGCCAGAGCAAATGTCTAAAATGTGTTAGAGCAAACAGGTTGGCTTTTAATGACTGCTCACAGTGCCCGAATTTTCACAAGTTAGGGGCATGCCTACATGTTTACACATACATGAGTAGTTAGGGGCATGCCTACATGTTTACACATACATGAGTAGGTAAAATAAATGGATACAACTATTAAAAAAGTATATTGAATAAAAAAGTATACGTGTGTGTTTTTCAAGACGATATAACACAGGACATATTATATGAAATGACAAGACACTTTGAAGAGCTGAAATATGTGATTTCCTTGTGTGCCCAGTTCTGTGTTTTTTTTCCATAAGGTGGGCTTTGTTGGTTGCTTTCTCTTAACAGGATGAACTATGTTAGTTTAGTATCCAAATAATGACATTAACTAAAAAAAGTGGATAGAATTTTTCACAGCTTTACTGTTCTATATACCTCACTAAGATGAATTTTTATAAGTGATTACTCTAATGCCTTAAACATCCCATTGTCACTGGTTGAATATTTCTCCTTGACATAGCTCATTGTAGTTTTCTGTCAGTGTTCAGAATTATGACATAACATTGGCTCAACATTCAAATTTAATAGCTCCATTCCCTATGAATTACACAGTCTATTCTGTGTGGATTTAACTGAAGTGTGAATTCCTTGCGTATGAAAATTAATTAATCAGTACCTGTGTTGAGAAGCACAAACTGAAAAAAACCTGTGGACTTGTCAGAATGTGATACATCTGAAGTCCCTTTAATTTGTTTATTTAAATAAATGAAACATTTAAACTTTTTCTTTCCGCAACTTCTTCTTTACTTAAAGGAATTGTTGGTGCGTGGTGACTTCCTGGGGCAGAAAGCATCACAGGATGAAAGAACAAAAAATTTGTATTCCTTTACTGGTTCTCCCACAGGTGCTTCATGTAAAACATGTATCCTTATTGTATGTTGGGTTCACCATATGTGAAATGAAAGAGACTTCTTAGCAAACATCCTGGTTATTTTCTTCACGCTTTGTCTCTCCTAAAATGGAAACAATTTTGTTATAAACACCCAGTTCATTAACCATCAGTGGGCTATTGCCCCAATTACAGCTTAAATAACTCATAAAGTATTTTGATTTGTGGAGCTTTCTGTTTCACCTAGCAAATAGACCGGCTGGTTTAGTGAACAATGATACAGATAGTTTTGAATGCAAATATTTTTTTTCCCCGCCTAAGCTAGGGAACACTTTTTCTCCCAGTATTTGAATTAACTGTCAATGGTACAAAGTGCTACAATGTGGAATGTCATTGAGGTTACAGGTAGAGGAAGAATACAGTGAAATTGATTTATATTGAATAGAGATAGCATTTCAGATTTGAAGTAGTGCAGCTGAGCTCCTAAAAGGTCTTCAGAAAGAAGCAGTGATTAGTCCTTTTAATTATAAAGCCACAGACAAGCTAGGTTTTGTGTATCTTCAGAGAAAATTAATTAAAATTAATATGCAAATATTTCTACAAGTTCTTTATGCTATTTCTCAATAAGAACATTCTCACTGTTTTGTATGAGTTATGTGTGATTTGATTATTAGGTAAAATGCATTACAAAACCTTTTTCAGGCTTAAAATGAATGTAAAAATACTTATGAAATATTTAGGAGTACTTAGTGCTTATAAGCAGATAGCTTTTTATCTCCCAAGTAAAAGTGGGTCTGGATAACACTTTTCTGCCTCCCCGTCATCCCTTTCTCTGTTCTAGGGAGGTGAGAGGATCAGAAAGTTGTATTTTAACCTTTTTCCAGTTAACACTAAAGTTCTTCTATGCTATTAGTTAAGGGCATGGAATGTTCTGTGGGTAGAGCATCAGTTCACTAAGCACATTGCCTCAGAGTTGCAATGCTTGACAAATCTTAAGTCTTACCAGGATACAAATGTGTGAGAATCTGATGGGAGTTAAGTGATTTGTGTGGGAACTTAATTGTAGGTGTAATCATCATCCCTTGTTCTGTCATCTCTGGTATGTATAAAATAATTGGTTACAGTGCTTTTCAGTAAAGTGTGTGTTTCAATAAAATAGAGAGGTTTGTTTATACCCTACCACAATGGCTGTGTCCTTAGGTAGTTAGATTCTTCTTCAACAGTTTCTGATACTGCTGAACTTACATTAAATTCTTATGGGCCATTAGTGTAGCAGATTTGTCATGGCACATTTGGATAATGAGTTGTATATGACTAAGTAATTAGTTCAAGGCATTACAAGCATGGTTTTGTCTCTCAGTTGTTTTACATGCATCTAAAAAGCCAGTCCCATTTCAGGTAATCTGCCCCTTTCCTGAGGTAATTTTTGGATTACTGTATGTTGGGAAAGGGACAGGGCCCATGGTCTGAATGTGTTAATCCAAATAATACTTTTAACATGATTCATGGAGCTTCTTGTTGTTATAGCCCCACTACATATGTTTTGGATGAAGATGAGCCTCGCTTCCTTGAAGAAGTTGATTACAGCGCAGAGAGTAATGATGAAGACGTTGAATTAGCTGATAATGCGGGTGATTATGAGGCAACTAATCAAGATGATGGACTTTCAGACCCAGATTCAACAAGGATACACCTTTCTTGAACCAGCTTTGCTGCCAGTAACAGAAAATAAAGTATCCTGAATTTCCAGTCATATACTTCCTTGCTGTTTTCTACAAAGGGGATAAGCTTCAGTTAACACAAATAACTGAGGCCTGCATAGCTCAAGGACAGTAAATATTTCTGATAAATTTGCATTTGTTTTATTTAAGGAGTTCTGTGTATTCTTTAAGCCCTAAATAGATAAATTTAATTACCAGTTGATTTTCTACTAAATAGTACTGCATGGCATTTTGTGTCCTTAAACCCTGTCTTCCAGGGAAGATAGGGTTATAATCCAGATAAATGGATTATAATTTTTAGTGTGTCAGAGTACAGAAAATAATTTTTTGTGGTACAGTTCTTTGAGTTGCTTCCTGAAAAATACATATGTACAGATTTTCTAAATTAATTTGTGTATGTCTGTGTATATGCGCGTGTGTATACTGAGGTGAAGAGGTTATTTTTCAACATTATTTTAATGATACTTGATTGTGTTTGAAGCAATGCAGTGCCTGCTCTGAAACAATTCAGTAATTACTAAATTAAAAAGGAGAACATGATTATGAATTTTTGCACTTGTTTCTTGCTTCTTATGATTATGTGGGTTTGCCACAGTATTAAGTGAAAATTATTACTAATGTCTGTTCAGAGTTCAGGAATTTTGCACAGTGACCAATGCAGCCTGTGCTTAGAAAAACTAGACTCTTGTATAAAACTCACCCATAAGATAGGCATGTTTTAATTTGAAGAAGTTTTCTTGTTAAGTGTACTTGTCTCCAGGTAGAGGTCGGGTGTGTACACTCTATGTATATTGAGCTACACGTCTGCTCCATTTTCCTTGTTGAATATGCACGTAGTAAAAACTGTTCACTTTACCGGAGGCACATTAGCTATATACCCAATCCTACTGCTCTAAGGGGGATAGTGCGTTTCGGTTTAAACCTTTTTGCCTGATTGCAACCTAGTGCTAAGTCTGCTCTGATAAGAAGACTGGACTGTAACTTCCTGAGGTCTATTCCAGGCTGAATAATTATTCTGTGGTTCTGTATTCTTCATGTTTAAAGTCAAGCTGTCAGGTATGGGATTTACACTTGATCATCTCCTGTCGTCTTCTAATTCTTATTGCCTCTTACCTCTGCTTAAAATAAGATTTAATAGAGAAATGAGGAGAGTTGTAGTCCGTGGTTTACAGAATTGACATATTTTGCAATGAAAAATACTTTTCAAAAATTATTTTTACTTGATGTGACCCAGTTGTGGCATTCATTTCCTTCTCTATGTGCAAGGGCTTTAAGAATGTGAAGAATAACATTTTTAACTTATACTAGGTTTTTAACTGATGAGGATTTTCTCTGTTTGTTGTTCCAAATAAAACTGTATTTCAGAGGGGAAGGGCATCTTCAGTAGAGGGATTAAAAAAGAATAAAATTTACAAGAATTAACTGTATCAGTGTTTTTCAGCCAGGGGTTGGATTTGCACCAGGATCTGTTCTTTCAAATTCAATATTGTTTGGTAATGCCTGTGCCTGTCCATACTATCCTGATTCTGAAACTGGGGAAGGGGTTTTGATTCTTTGTTATATGCGACTGTATTTTCATTTAATGACTTAAATTTATATTAATAAAGATATGGAGAGAGGTAGGGATGGAAAACATGGAAAAGTTGGAAACATTTAAAGTCTTGTTCCTTTATAAGTTTTTCTCTGTGGAAGTTATTTTCCTTGTGTTCTGTGAACTACATACTGTAAATAAGAAAATTTATTTATTACCCTGTTGAAGAGGAGTCCTCTGCATTGAAAGTAGAGGAATTTGGGAACCTGTCAAATGGAAGAATTAACCTTGCCACAGAATTTTAATTATTTTTCTGTCCAATGACAGCAGTTCAAAATGCTCGTATTGCCTGTCAGTCTTATACTAATTATCTGCATAAATAGATTTTCATCATTAAGGGCTCCTACCTCAGTAGGAGTAGTATTCATAAATAAAATTATTCATAAGCAATTTCACTTAAATTTCAGAGAATGCAGGATGCCACGTTTGCTAACTGCATTGTGCATGTCTTCTTAGGTTTCATTTGAATTTGTATTAATCTTGGAAAACTATTTTTATACTACTTGCAAGACTAGAAATATACTTCATCCATTTAGAAAGAATTGTGGCTTAGTAGTACAAAATTGTTCTTTTCTCCTGAGTATGTATGTATATTTGTTCTTCTCATGACTCCTACTGTTTTTAATCTGTGCAAAAAAAGAGTTATCAGCTTTATAATGTCTCAGGAGAACATGTTTATACATTAGATTGTAATGCAGTTATGCATTAGATGTCACTTAGGTGTTAGATGTCACTCTGGCAGCTGTTGGTCTGAGCTTCTGCCAGTGTAATTCTAATGCAAGAGATGAAACTCTGTCCCTGTCTTAAACATTGTTGAAAATGCAAGAAACAAAGATATTACCTCAAACATTTTCCAGTACTTGTCTTTTGAAAGGTAAAATCTCCATTCGTGCTCACGGGGATGCCAGTTCATGGGAAGAACTGCTGCAGTGAGAACTGCTCCATACTGTTTATTCCTTCCCCAGTAGCTGTTGCCATTGTTGCAGTAGTGTTGACAGACATGCTGGTGCTCCCATTTATGTGTTTTGGTGGGAAGTCTGGTGTTTGGCTGAAAAAGGAACAGCTAACACCTTGAGCACACATTCCATTCTGTTACTGTGCCATTTGCCCTGAAGAAATGGGCAGAATGATAGCAAAGAATGGCAGCATCTTGGACTGTCACAAATCATGCAAATTGAGCATGGTCTGTCCCAGACAATTGACTGTCTTTATACTATGCATTGGCATTTCAGTGTGGCTTTGGTTTTAAATGATGGTGTGTGCTAAAAGCATGACTGGTTCTGTATAGGCAAAGAAGATATCCCTAGTCTTCCTCCAGTAATAACAACAAATAAGACTATAAAAAATAATTACATCTGGGTTATTTACTGTCTGGCTTCTAAGTAATTGCTGGACAATGAATCACTCTATGCCCTTTCCAGAAATAATTTAAGTTGCATCACAAATTTTGGTACTTTGTCTTCAGTGGTGACATCCCTGGTGTAATATAACTTGAAGCAATTTGTGCCAAAATCTTGCCTGGTCATTTTTTGAAGTGGATATCTTTATCAGCCTGACTTACCAGGGAGTTTGGTTTGAATTTCCAATAAGACTGCAGAAGCAGTAAGCACTGTTCACAAAATGCAAAAATACAAGGTTTCAGATAATTTCTGTTGTAATGCTGTGATAGATATAATTGTTGCAGTGTTAGTGTGCATGCCCCAGATACCAATACTTACGAATAAAAATGTGTAATAAAGGATTACTTACAATCTTTTGCTTTCCTATTATTGGTTACTGATAATTAAGGATTCCTCATCCTAGCACTTGCAGGAATGTTCTTACCTGCAAGGACAGCAGTGTGCATAGCATTTTAAAAAACATATTTTGTTTTCTGTGAAATTAAACTCAGTGTGCTACAAGCTTAGAGTAACATTTGCATATTAATTGACTGAATTATAACTATATAAAATGTTTTGAGATTCAGCAATGTTTGTAAAACTTATGACGATTGGATGAAACACAGTGAAGATCTTTGCAGAGCACACAGAAGATCCTTCTGGTGAGACTCTCTCCCACACAGTTAATAGGATATTAATCTAATCTAGGAAAGGCACAAGATTATTCCTCAATAAGTCATCCCTTTACCATTCAAGTCAGACTGCAGTAGAGTCATTTTTACTATATATGTTTTGTAGCAGCAATTTTAAGATTTCAGCAATTTTTTGAGGGAAAACTCAATATAAAATGAGATAATTAGTTTCATGCAGCTGTCTGAAAAGAGCAAATGATTACTAGCAGTCATCAGTGTAACTTTTGTAAATACATTTGCAGTTTATTTAACTACACCTGCCATGTTACTTTTAAGTTGAATAGCTTCACAAGCTTTGTTGTCTAAATAATTTTAAGGATCTATGATAGTCACAGTGTCAAATTAGTCTTAGGATATTTTTCTTTTATCAAAGGAAATGATGCACTGTAGGATTTGCTAATCCAAATTGTGTGGTTATGAAATGTCAACCAGATTCTGCCTCTTGTTGTGCTTGCAACATTCTTACCACAAGATGTTTGTGCTTAGAGCATGCCCTTCTTTCTGGCATGGGGTTATTTCTCATGCAGATTTTTCCATGGTAGATTGGAAGAATATATACTAGCAGCACCTCATTATTGCATAACTACTGTCAATTTTCACTGGGCTGAATGCTGACAAATAAAAGAATCTGACCAACAAAATTCTACAATAGTACTTCCATACATGAAATGGTGCTGTTAACACAGAGAGGGGATATTCACTTTAAATGACCTGAAATAGGACTTTTCTTTACACTGCCCCTCCAGACATACAAAGATAATAAATTGCTGTGATAGCATAAAATGCTCTTAGCTGATAGCATTGCATTCATGCTCATTTTCTTCCCAAAAGAAAATGGACATGAAAAAGTTTCAGTACAAACAAGGCATAAAGTGCAGAGTAAGGAAGACAACTGATCTTTAATACTTTGTATAATATTTGCTTTATGATACTGTATTTACATAAACCTTCGTGATAGTTCAGCTGACCCCTCAGATTAAAATGGTTTGGTTGTACATTTTATGAAGTCAATCTGAGATGTGCTGCGCAAACCTTCAGCCAACAGGCTGCCTTACTACTTGGCCTTGATCATCATCCCTCACAATTTAGTACCTTATACTGCCAAATGAAAAGTCCTAAACTGGGTCAGACAGTATTCCAAAATAATAAATTATTTGGGTATTTGTCCTGTGAAGATTGTTGCAAAATTTTCAGATTCTCTGCAACAATCATCCTTCTGTTCTGGCTTTTGTGTAATCACAAAAGACACAAGTCCAATTTAAAAGTACATTGTGCTTGTGTACACTTTTACACCCCCTCAGTTTAATCCATGTCTGTTCTAGGTTACTTTCCTCTTCCAAAGCACCCAGTCTAGTCAAGTCAGTCCTTTAGCTTAAGTGATGAGCCAGTGATATTGTCCTTTTCTTTTGGGTCTGATCTCACTGTTGACAAAAGCTTTCTGTTATGAATCCCATCAATCAGTATTGCTTGAAAATGCTGTTGTTATCAAATGTACACCTGATTGTGTTCCAGAATGAAAGGAGACTCCCCAAATCATCTATTTAAGTACACTAGCTCATTTGTCAGTATATCAGGTACTTGTTCCTTTTGTCCAAAGACAAAATGTTTAGAACATAAGTAGATGGTGTTTCGGAAGAATAATTTTTCAGATCTGTGAGTGAATTCAGAGGCATATTAACTCCAAAAATCCCTTCATGCTAAGCACCTGATCCCAAAATCTAATAGAGATGGATCCAATCTGATGTATTCATGCAGGGGTCAGCTAATTCTATCAGGAAGCCAAGTCACTTGGTGTTCCTTCTCACGCAGCTCCCTGTATTGAGGAGAAAATGCTGTCAGTCACAGCAGAGGAAGAGGTCTTCATTGTTCACCTCTCTGTGTCTGCCTCACAAACTCCAGAGATTGGCGGACACATTTTCGTTTGCCTCTCAGCTGTGCTCTATGGTAGAGTGAGAGGGGCAGAAAGATAAAATACATTAATTAGTGATTGTTAAGGGTCACATAAAAAAGTGCTTAAGAAGATCCACACTCCTCCATGACTTGTCCACCAGGGCAGGGTGGCTATGGGGCGAAGTACCCCTGTCAATGAAAGAAAATGTCATCAGCTAAACACAGTACCTTTTGGTTTGTAGATGTGAATAGCAAAGGCATATGGAACCTGAGTAATGACCTGGCCACCTGTGGAAACTCCCTTTCCACAATCTTTGGATGAGCTTCCCACCACGCCATAGCAGGAGACCCTGATGGGACACTGCTTGCTGACCTGGGGCCTGGCTGCTGGCACAGCTGTGGGAACATCCCCAAAGTGATATGAAAGGTAATGCTGGAGGTGTGAGTAGGGTTGTCAAAGATGGGATCATTCACCAAGCAAGGATTCAAGAAAGAAAAAGCCAGCATAGAAATCTTAGGGAAGACCAGGGAGCAGCTGGATAGGAGTCACTGGCTGAGCCATTGGTGCCAATGTGTGCCAGTGGGTGGGAGGTGTGGTGTCGCTCTGTCGGGCTGAACATTGCATGGAAGCCCACCCTGCATGTAGGACCAATGCCCACCAGAGCCCCTGTGGAGTGATCAGCAGACCTGGACTTCGAATAGCAGATCACAACATCCCAGCTGCCTTTTGTCCATGATAGGCAGTGAGTAAAAATGCAGAATCATAAAATCGTTTCATTGGTAAAAGATATCTAAGATCTTTGAGTCTAGCCATTCACCAAACAGTGCCAAGTCCACCACTAGACCATGTCCTGCACCACATCTGAACACTTTTTAAATTGCTCCAAGGACAGTGACTCAAGCACCTTCCTGGGCAGACCATTCCAATACTTGATAATCCTCTCAGTGAAAAAATCTTTCCGAGTATCCTATCTAAAAACTCCCCTGGTGCAACTTGAAATCATCTCCTCTTGTCTTGTCACTTGTTACTTATGAAAGGACATTGACCCCCACCTGGCTACAATCTCCTTTCAGGCATTTGAAGCCAGGATCTAACTACAACATCATCCTTGTGAAATTTAGTGATTCATGTCCCAAGGATTTATTTTCACCCTTAGCAGGTGCTCATAGCAATGGAATAACATAATTGGAGTCCAACAACAAAATTTTAGAAGTATTTTCCAACTTGAGGGTGGAAAGAATGTGTCTGAAATCCCAGTTTTATGTGTGGGAAGCCTTATGTGTTGATGGAGCTCTGGGGTTTGCAGGAAGAGACATTTAAGCCAAATGTGTCTGCTGGAGACTGATTAACTCTCAGGAAATTTGAAAAGACATTTTCTCATTCCCAGGTGAAAGGTTTGATATGTCTCTAAGTTCTAAGGACTTAAATTATTCCAAAGGAGGAAGAGAAGAGGTTATGTTATGGCAAAGCAAGGATATAAAAAAGGGGTTTCAGAAGCTTATATGTACTTATTTTTAATGCATAAAAACAAGAGGGAGATGGGGACGTGACACAGTTCAGGGAAAACAAATTCAGTACAAATTCTGCGATCACTAAAACTCTGTTTCTAAAATTCAGTTACTCAGAATTTTTAAGCTAATTAAATTTTGGTATTGTCTTGATTGGAATAAAGAAATTTCCTGGTATGCAGGGAGAAGAAGCAGTACAATACTGTTTCCTGCACAAGACCTTTGAGCGTTTCAAGGGTACAGCCATGTACAGCATGAAACCTTGATTGTTCTGTTTCCTTCTTTTTAGTGACATCCTTGAAAGCTTCTTCCATAATGTAGGTCAATGCACTTTCCAGATCGAGGTTTGTAAGATGGGACGGGCGTTTATATGACATCATTTAAGGATACAAAGTATTGATTGCTACAATAAAAGCTATGATGACTGGTAGTACACTTAGAATGCGTTGCCTGATAGTATTATATATGTAAAATAGTCACGTGCCCACATGATGCCACTTATTAAAACAATCCCCTTAGGAATTATAAAACAAAAAGCAGCCCACTTGGCTTTCTGTGGAGTGTAGCATGTTTCAAAGCTGCAAGACTGTTCTGAGGAGAATCTGTGTCTTATTTTTATACAGAGTTCCTGTTTATGCATTTGAAATTTCATTATTTTCACCACACACATGGCTGCCAGTAAATATTATAACAAAATAAACAGCAGAAGGATGCACACCAGTGCTGTGGAAGTGCTGGAGGAGAAAGCCATTTTTGTGGACAGGAGACTTTCCAAGCAGGCTGAGTGGCAACTAAAGATCATATTTACATTGTGTTTCCCCAGCAGCTCTCCTTTTGAACAGGTGTCTTTAATGATGAGGCAAATCTTGGCCTAATGGAGTGGTGAAGGAGGTGTCTTTCAACAAGTATTGACCATGAAATGCCAGCAGGAATCATTAAATAACACTTAACCTTCTTTCTCTGGTTTGTTTTAATTTATTCTGTTGTATTGAACAGTCAGCAATTAACACACAAATGAGGTGATAAAGCAAAAATATCCAGTGTGTTTCTTTATACAGACACAATTTCCATGTTAGTATATTTCTATTCTCACAGCCTGGAAAAGGTATAGGACCTGTCCTACTGAACCAGGGAAAGAGTTTGTAACCTCACTCAGCAATTGTCAACAGATCTAGGAAAGATATGAGGAGCTACTTAATCTAGCCACAACATTACTGCCCCTAGCAGAAACAGATTGTTTAAAACCCTGCAGCAAAAGAAGATTGTTTTGTTTCTCTTCATTAGTTGACATATTTACTCTGTGTATGCAGATGTTCCTGTTTTCAGTATTGTTTAATATCTTCAGCTAAATGAAGTGCTGTGACAGTTTTATCTCAGTGGAAGTCCTGTGCTACAGTCTTTCTGTCCTATTAAATATTCTCTTTTTGCTGTGTCTGAGATTATAGGGGGCCACAATCCTCTTGTATTTTCAGGCAGAAAGGGTTACAGACACAAGCTAGTGAAAACCCACGATGCCTGTTCGGAATGCTAATAATGCGTTACACTATTATTGTGAGGTCGACATTAACAGGTAAAGATTAACAATCTAAACAAAGGAAAGGCAGGACAGAAGCCCTCCATTACTTTGACCTTGTTAAATAAAAATACAGTGGTAAACGTCATTGTATTTAAAAAGAAAAAAAATAAAAGAAGTTTCTAAGAGTCTAGCAAGGAACTGGAGGATTCTGGTTTCAGAATAATTTGAATAGTGTGAAGTTAAGAAGGCAGGAGATCCTGCACTGAACAATAGGTACAAAACAGCACACCAAATACACTCGTTAAGTATACCAGAGTCTCTTTCATGCAGTGAACAAGACACAGATGTAAGGGAAAAAAAGTTTATGCCTAAAGATTGCATCATACTTTTTAAGAATATGAGGCCTGAAGAAAGTCTGTACAAGCAACTTTCAAGTTGTTAATGCAGCTTTACACTAATGTAATTTTTTGTGGAGCACACAGTTAGGTCTTTCACCACACTCCAGGAACCAGTAAATACTGTTTCAGTCACACTATCTTCAAGTGATTTCATCAAGTTATATGTGTTGAAAAAAGAAGAAAGAATCTGACCAGAGCTTTTTCATCTCTGTACTAACATATGTAGAGCACACACAGACATTTTGACAGGGTGACTGTAATACTATTAATTTTTTTACATAATAAGAAAGCTCAACATTCCATAAGATATCCTCATACAAGAATTCAAACTTCTTTTTTTAATCTTATTTATCTATTTTATCTTATCTTTTTTTTTTTATCTTAAGTGCTTATTTTGATAGGAAAGAATGCAAAGAAATAATGTTTCTAGCAGAATGAGAAATAGTAACTTGAAAAAAACAAACTTATCTCCATTGTTAGATCCTCCATTTCTTCAGAATATAAATTGTTTTTATTTTAAGTTTTTTAAAGGGTCTGTTATTCATGCTTTTGTTTGCTCTTTATGTTAGGGCAAAAAGGGATAATTGCTCTTCTGTTCTACAGACCTTGGGAGAAACAAAGTTCCAAAAAGCAGAAGGAGGATTGCAAATTTGAAGTCTGTGATGTTTGGGATCATAATTGAAATTATGAAAGTAACTCTCTTTAATGTTACAAAGAGATTAAAAAAATATATCATTCATGTCCTCATTAGCCTAGAAACAGGCCAAAGAAAGAATTAATTTTGAGATGTTTGTAATGTAAACATGCAAAAGAAAATTCCTGTCTGCCATTTAGTTTTTCCCTATAGCAATTGCTAAAAATTGCCAGAGAATTACAGAATATATACAACTATTAAATGCAGGATTTTGGTGATTCAGCAAAAAAACCCAAAAAACAACCAAAAAAAAGCTTAAAAAATAGACCGGATTCATTAGTAGCTTTATAAGAAAAAGTCACAATAATTGCTGTCTTCAACTTTCCTTAGTTTTGCATGGGGTTCAACATCCTGTTAAATGTGTTCTGAGTGGATGCAGAATAAACTGTTTGCCCTAAGTTTAGGTCCTGGCCAGATATTAAAAATTCTGTTTTAAAAAGTTGCTCTTGCTTTACTTATGCTGTCTTCCAAGACCTAATGGATTTTAATATGGTCATTAAACTAAAAGAGGAAGATTTAGAATAGATGATAGGAAGAAAATCTTTACTGTGATGGTGGTGAGGCACTGGAATAGGGTGCTCAGAGAGCATCCCCATCCTTTGAATTGTTCAAGGCTAGGCTGGATGCAGCTTTCAGCAAGCTGGTTTAGTGCGAGGTGAACCTCCCCAGGGCAGGGGGTTTGGAATTACATCATCTTTAAGGCCTTTTCCTACTCAAAACATGCAATGATAATACCAGCAACCTAATATACAATGTGAGAATTGAAATAATGGAATTTGTGAAACTACCAGCCTGTGTTTCAGAGAGTAGATGTTCACTTGATCAAGTTCCTTCCTTTAAGATATTTCATTAAGTTTTCCTATTAAGTTTTCCTTTTATTAAAAAAAAAAAAAAAGAATGGAGATTGCCTTGGTTGAAAGATGGCAGTCACACACTGAGCTTGTTTTCACAGCCTTTCTCTCCTCTGCAGACCTTGAAGACACACTGTGTACCACGCCATCCTGGGAGAGGACGCACCAGCTGTGGGCTGTGATGTGCAGGGGCACCGCACAGCAGGCAAATGCTGCTGCCCACAGACAGGTCCAATGCACAGCAAACTGGGTGTGTGGAGAGAGAGAGAAGTACTGGGGAAGCATATTCTGGGGGCTGGGACAGGATAGGAACTTTGGAGATAGCAAGATTCCCGTGCCAAGGCTGGGACAGGATAGGAACTTTGGAGATAGCAAGATTCCCTTGCCAAGGCCAGAGATGGGCCCAGGTGTGCAGCTGGAATGGGTGGGAGGTGGGAGAGCAGAATGGTGTGAGTAAGTCTCTGTGGGCAGGCAGAAAGCTGCAAGGGCAGGCCAGGCACAACCACTCTGGGGCTGCACAGAGGAACTGGAGGAGAGCTCACAAAGCACAGCATCTTTCTGGACACTCCACAATGCATGAGAACAGCCTCACTCTGGGGATCTCATAAGTTCATACCACACTCCTCAGGCTAAGGAAGAATTCATATTCACTCTCATGCAACCTGCTTCAGCATTCTGATACAAAAGTTACTTCTCTGGGGGGATTGGTGTGTCTTCTCTTTCCTTTATGCTTGTGTAATATGAGAAGACAATATTCCCTGACACATGCACACCTTTACAAAAGTACTGAGCTCTTGAGAGCTTATTGTAGAGAAGTATGGGGAGAAGAGAGAAGCAGATTGAGGCATATTCTAGGCCTGGAACAGCTATTTTTAAACTTTGTTCTCTCTTTGTTTGCTCTGTTCTCATTTGGCTTACTACCATAGGGGAAGAGGGATAAGATTTAAAGTTCATGTGATGTTCAGCTCTCTGTTTCTTTTTTTGTTTCCTCTAGATCGGAGGATTCTCATTAAACAAATTAACTAATTTTCATCTGGGAGAAGTCAAGAATGATGCTGTGGTTTGGGAGCATAACCCCACTGATGAGTCTGATTTGTCACAAGAAACTTCCCCTAGAAGGGGCAAGGTCTGAACTTTTAAATTTGTTTATGTAGTAGTCTAGCAGACACTGCTATTCTCAATAAAGAAAAATCTTCTATTTCAGTTTTGTGCTTATGTTTCAAAACCATGAGCTGAACCAAGAGATTGCACGACTGCTTGCTTCAAGATCTATTGTGCTCAGCTCTTGGTGCTAAGGAGCTGGCAGGAAAATAGATATAATTTCAAACTCTTTGATAAGACCCTGAATTTTAATCTATCCAGGAGAATATGGTTTACAGAGTTGGAGCAGTTTTATCTTGGAATTAGATTAAACATATGAAAAATATTTTGTCTTTGCTTGGAGCTGTTCTTACAAATAATTCCTCTTATAACAACTTTGTAAGAAACAGTATCGTGGTGTGATTGCATGTTGTGAGAGTTAAAAATTCAGCCTAGACTTGGCTGAAAAATAGGCTGTATAATCCATTCTGTCCTGTGACATGAGATATGCTTATTTCTTTGAAATCTATGAATTATGGCATAAACACTTAAAGAAGCAATTTTTATAAATTATTGATTCTATTTGTTATCATTGCTGTAGTCTTTGATTTTGAAGTTTTATAATCTGAGTTTATACAATCTCTTCCAATTTTTTAACTGCAGATTTTATTGCAATTGCAGGAGAAGAGAAGCATGACAGTATTATGTAGTACTACACTACAGATGAAATACAAGGAACTGTAACAGATAACCTGTTAAATATTACTGTGTGTTACATATTACTTACTAAATAACAACCTGTGTGTTAAATATTACTTAAGCACCTTTTTTTAAAAAATATACAGCTTCCTTCAGTACTTGATTCAGGACAACACTGCCCAGCATCTGCTGGACTTAGCATTGTAATGGGGAGAAAAGCACAGTGAAACCTGTGCTCAGCTAATGCCTGAACAACACCATGATCAGTAACAAAGGCAAATTATAAAAATTTCAGTGTCTCTAATTGACCAGAAAGGACACTGCTGAAAGATTTTGGTTAATGTAGTAAACTGCCAGGTCTACTAACTGAGAAATAAGCCCTATTTCAAATGCTTGATAATAGAGCATATGAAGAAAATTCAGGGGTTTGAAGATGATTATTGCATAGCAGAAGATGCCCTGGGCCTTAGCAATATCCTGTAACCCTACTGTGTCACATTAAGCTTTGTCATGGAAGCAAAACTTATTTTAATATGAATTAACAGGCATTGTACCAGCTCAGTAACCATTCATGAAACAACTCCTTACAGCAAGGCAACCAGCATCAGTTACCTGCAATGTACTGCAAACAGAGAATTGCTTCATTTTGCTTCAATCTCTAAGAAAATATCTTTTTCAGGACTTGCTGGAAATATTTTTGTTTGAAAAAGATTATCAAGGCTCCCACAGCTTATGTAGGTCTGTGGAATCTCATTTCCTTTATTTCACAAACATTCATTAGAAGTACATATAGTTTGGAACACTGAGGCCATGTATCTTTTCATTAACTTCTCTGTCTTTCCTTTCTTATAATTCTGGCAGCATGTGTTTAATAGTCCCTTTAATAATGTGTTTCTCCTTCTGACTGACTGGTGCCTAAACGTAGGAAAGTCACAGATGCAGGTTGAAACATTGCAGCTGTAATGAGAAGAGAAGAATCTTATTCATTTGCAGATTACATTGTAATTGTCTGCAATATAATGTGAGTGGATGAAAAGGCTCTGTCCCTCACTTAGCAACTGCTTGAATATGGCCTTGGGATAGGGGATTCCAGAACAAACTACATCTGATGCCAGGAAGGAGAAACTCATAAAGTAGTTTTGAAGCAGAGACTGGGTTTTGCACCCAGCTACTTGCAGGATATAAGTACATAGGTGCAGTACATATTAATAAAGAATCCATTCTGACTAAAAGTGGTTCTGCAATTACAGTGTTGATTACCATCTGACATTCAGGCAAATCACTATCCCTTTTTGATGTTTCTCTGTCAGCTCATTAACTGAACCCAATGATTCACTCTTCTTAGCTATGCAAATCCAAGTGAAAAAGCTGCAAGACTGAGGGGCAGGTTAAAATTTGTGTGATGATAGCTACAGCCTGTGAGTCAAAGTTTGTCCCTTGAACTATTCTGTTTATTTTACAGCAAATGAAAGCTAAACATTCTCTCAAATTCTTGGGGAAAAAGTGCCTACGGCTCGCATATACGCGATGATTAACCACCTCTTCAGAGATGAACAGAAGCTGTTCCCTCTCCCCACGTTCACAAAGGCAAGTCAAGAGTCTGGAGCCTTGATCTTTTGCTCTGGATATGATTCTGACATTGTTTCCCAAACCAAAGAATCAGTAGTGTTGATAATTCTTGGGTTCAAATGCCAATATTAACCTTGCTCTGCCTCAGGACTCTCAGTCTTGGCAACCAAGAAAACTTGAAAAATGTCTGCAGCATCTTTTGTGTAGGTGAGTTTGGACATGCACAGGTGTGAGGAGAGACAATAATAAAAGCATCTGGCCAATTAAACAAATTTGAAAGTTTGAGATCCCAGGTGCAGCTAGCTATCAATCTACCTGATGCACTCACCAGTACAAAATCACAAGCTCTTGTCATATAACCTTTTCTGTTAGACATCCCTCCATTTTTCTCTCTTTTTAGTTAATATCATGCATTCATCACTGCCTCTTTTAAATAAATAGAAGCAAGTAGTGGAGCATGTATTTACTTAGGAAAGCAAATACATCTAGTTTTAAGACTTACAACTGTATATACAAGAGAAAGCAGAAAGAAAATTAGGTCATAACTGCAAAGAGAAGCTGACATCCCTTTAACTGCAGCTGTGTGACTTTCTTCACCATGTTCTTCAGATTATTTTGTCTGTTTTACCAAATCAATGAACAAAAACCATCCTTCTGTGCAAGTACACTGTTTTAAAAAGTAGCTGAGAAGTATCTTAAGATATGTCAAGCAGTACATCTTTTTGACTTCACAAATTTTATAGACATCCAGTTTCTCTGCAGGCTCCTATTATTCTGTTCTTCAAGCATATTCACAAGAAGCAGCATTTTAACTCACTGGGATGGCTCACAGGCCTAGACTAACATACTAATTTGACTCAATGAGATATGGCCGCAAATAACAGCTTTGCAGAATTTTATAAATAAAGTAGAAAAATTAAAAAATTAAAATCACAGGTGTTTGCATCTAACATAAAAGTAGTCACGTTATCATATTAACACAGTGTTTATAGGATACTTATGTTCCTTTATCTATGTGTTTCCAGTCATGGATTGAAATCCAGTTCACTCCTTCACAGAACAGATACCTTGAACAGCAGAAAATGGACTTGGTGAATGGACTTGGTTCCTTGTACAGGAACCAGATTTTCTAATTGGCAGCAAATGTTACAAATTTAACAGTAAATGCTGAAAATAACTCATGAAAATTTTTTTGTGGTAATCAAAATGAGATGCCAAAAATATGGAAAAAAATTTTAAACTAAGGCTAAAACTAAATGATCCCATTGTTGACTTGTTCAACAGGTTAATGGAAATTCTTCCCCTTTCTTGATGAGAACTGACTGTAGTGTCCATGCTGTAAAATGTTGTTGTTTTAACAATTGATAACTTCAGGGTGGGGAAACACAGTTGGTAAATATTTGATCTTCTCTGAATCGTTGGATTTGCACATGAGAAGTAGCAGCTTGTGGGGTACAATGTAAATCTATATCAGCTAAAAGAAGAATTTTGATTTGGTGTGATTCGAAGAGAAGATTTGGTCCAGCTTTTATTTTACTAATTATTTTACTTAATTGCTAATTAATTCATGTTGATTTTCTACTCAGTCTTCTCCACTGTAATACAGAGTAGCTTTTTACGCCAAGGAAAGTTTTGTTTGCCAATGCTGTAGAACAGCTACAGTTTTTCCTATGCAAGTGAGCTGTATCAGTGCAGAGAAGCATTACAACTTCCTTCATTACAAATTGACAATGTCACATTGTTGTGTGAGCTGTGTCACCTTTCCTCAAGCTCCGGCACACCAGAAGAAGCTGTATGGTAGTTCAAGGATTTGTTAATGGACTAAACCATTTTTACATAGTTCATTGATTTGGAGAGCTGGCTCTTTCCAGGAATTATATATAATAAGCTGATATGACACATTGACTTGTTTGTAATCCCCTTCTGGGAAGCAAACTGGTGGTCTCAAGTCAAAGCCAGTTTGAAGGGCTGCAGTAACAAAATCCACCAGACAAACAGCAATATCCTGGCCCTGCAGCTAAAGGAGTTGCAAGCAGGCCAGAGGACCCCCACGTGAGTGAGGGGGCCCCACTGTCCTGGTGAGCTGCTGCTAATGAAGCTGTCTTGAGAGATGCACTTGCTGCACAGCAGCACTGCCATAACAGGGCTGTCTGTAGGAAGGGAAAGCTAAGTCAAAGAGTCTTCCAAGAAGGTGCTGTAACCCCCAGGATATTGAGGGAGAGCTAGTGAAGTACCCCTGGGGTCAGTTTGGATGGCATAGGAAGCTGAAAGTTTTGGGAGCTGCTCTGCCTTGCTCTCACAAAAAATTGATAACAGAAGCAGAGAAACCTCCCATGTCTGAAATATGGGGCTCCAGTGGAAGTTTGATTGTTTGGGTTTTTTTTGCATAAACTAAACTAAAGTTCACCCAGACTTGGTGCAATTTATTTAACTTCCTCCCTGCTAAATGTTGACTGTTGCCCATTTAAACTATTTTGGTTTTCTTTTTTTTTTTTAACCTTCTCAGTCAGAAGTGTTGAAAAATGAATCTATGACTATTGCATTGAGGAAAATGCATAGCTTTCTACTTCCTTTTGTTCTAAAGCATGCAGGAGGATTTTTTAAATTCATATCCTCCAACAAACTTTCTAAGTATGTAGTACTACTCCAAAAGGCTAGCTTGGAAAATTTCTGACTGAAAGGTAAAAAATGTAGAATGCCTTATATAACTAAAAGCAAGGGTTTATTACAAATCTAGTTCAATAAGCTTAATTCTTTATGTTGTGGTCCTTGGAGGTTCAGCAGTAATGCAGTCCTCATGTAGTACTCCCTCCCATTCCTGTGCAACTTGGAGAAGAAATCATAGATACAATGTTACAGTTGTCTGTATATCTCACACAAAACAGCCACAAATTAATGCCTAGGATTATGACTGGGAATTAAACAAGGTAATTAGTTCTCATCTCCATCTCTGCTGGAAGTTGCATATGTTCTCAAGCACTTAGTTTATCCTCCTGTTTATCAACCACTGCACTCTGAGTGCAGTGTGGGTGTTATCTTCATGCGGCAGAAGGAGAATGGGATCCTTGTGTCTGTCACGGAAACCTGTGCATGATCCCTCTTGTTTATGGGCTAGGTGTTGTTTGGAAGACAAGTTGCAGCATGGTTTCAGATGCCTTAAGGGAAAAGCCTGGGATCTGAATCTAAAACAGACATTCAAGAAAAAACGCATTTTAAAGATCTTGTTGCCAGGCAAAATTATTTGATTCAGAAATTGGAGCTTTAATGAAGTTTGCAGCATTGAGTGTACTCAATGAACTAACCTTCACAAAACAGGCAATAAACTTCTTGGACTGCTTAACTGTAATATATCTCTTCTGAACCTATGGCTGCAACATTTATTCCACTTATTCATCTTTCTAGAAGGCCAGATGAACAAGCTGGACCTGCTTTAGGAGAAATTGACGTTTTCTTCGTTTACTTGCACCCCAAATTAAAAAAGACATGGAAAACAGTACATGGAAAAAATATACTTTCATGTTTCTTGCCAAATGATTCCTTGAAGAAAGGGTTTCTTAGGCCACTGTAATCTCAAAACCACCCACAGAGAGAAACAGAACCTTTGTGAAAGAAATCAGTGCTGAGTTAAAGAGAAAGGTCCTAAAAAGAAAAGATAATTTAAAAATTTAATGCAAAATGCCACTAGTTCATTTGCCTTCAAATGAAAATATCTTGCAAAATCAAGATGTTTTCTTTGCTTTCTGCTTACAGAAAACTACCTAAAAGGCAAAGAAAAACAAAAGAAGCTAAATTAGCAAACCACACAAAAGGCAATCCAAGACATGGAGAACAAAGTTTCATCCCTTTTTTATAGACTGATTGATTTAGCTTCTGATGATTTGTATGAAAAGCAATTGGAAACATGACTTTCATTACTGCTATGTGCCTTTGATTTCTCTTCTCAACTGTTGCTTGCTTATTTGTTTAAGCTATTATGACTCTGAGTCACTTATGATGTGTGGAGCAACACAGCTGAGCTGACTGGAAATAGTTCCTAAGAGATTTCCTAGATGAAATCAGAATATGTTTCTCCTGACCATAGTGTTCCTTGTGTGGGATCAGCAGAAAACCTGCATTTTAGGGGACATGTTTTTTATACCATGTTGATTCCCACGGAGATCCAGCTGAACAGACAGATCAGATTACTCCTCAGGAAATACTCGTTTCTATTGGTTTGGCCCTGTGGGATTTTCTGCCGAGCAAGGATAGATTTCCCTCCTTCCCTCCTTCTTCTGTACCATCATCTATCTTTCTCCTTTTCCCACTACAGCTTCTCCTGGTATAGTACTTGGCCCTTCTCTGCAAGTAGGATACTTGTCCTCTGCATGTCTTGCTTTGAAAATTGCACCATGGCAAGCTGAGTGTCTTTTTCCTAATGTCTTTGCTGCTCTGTGTTGTGGGTAAGGGGTATCTATCACTGAACTTTTTAATAACTAGTTAATAAAACAACTGATTATGCATGCTTAATATAGAAAGGACACCAAATATTATACAATAGCAGGCAACATTTCTGTTGGAAAAAATTATAGCTGGCAACCTCTCAGATTATTTCTTCCAGCACATCGGAGGATGATGGCTCATATGGTACCAGGTCTGTTTTTCCCTCTGACTGCAGAGAACTGAAGTAGTCCTTCCTACCTGATGTTTATTGATAGATTAATCCCTCCAAAGGCTGCCTGCTGGCAGCCAAGTTGTGGTTGTTACTACAAGCAATCCTGCCCTTGGACATGGTAACAGCAATCACAGAAGAAGATAGAGCAATTTCAGATTCTAAATTTGTAAATTAGAAAAATATTTAAAATTGCAGTGGTAGTTAAAAACTAAGGGGAGTGAGGCAAACTGGGAACTACTGGAAAGAGAATGTAGGTTTCTGGTTGCAGTGTGTGTAGGTTGCAAGAAATTTCCTTCTCTCCTCCTTCTTCTTTTGGAGGTGATTTCTAGATTGGAAAATACCTAGATATCTAGAAAGATATCTAGATTGCAAAGACTGGAGATGAGGGAAAAAAAGTGTTCCTCTGGGTGCTCTGGAAATAGCAGAGGTCTGACATCTGCTGGTAAGAGAGTTCTGTATCAGCTTCTGGCTTTCTGCTCTGAATTTTGCTATTTTAAAGAAGTTTTTGACCCTTTTGGTTGTTTAAAGTCTGAATTTCATTTTGGTTTCACAAGTCCTACAGAATAAGTGGTGGGAGGTTTCTCACTCAGTAAAAGCTATGAATGCCTGGTAGCTGAAGTGTCGTTCTCAGGAGAGAGACCATTCCCTTGCAGAAAATACCCCATATTTTTCCACCTAAAGCTGTCATCTTTCTGACTGAGAAGCAGCTAGAGGTATCGTTCCTGACACCCTCTCTGACATGTTCTTTGGGAGAAAGAGATAGTGCATCTCCTTGATAACTGCTTCATAAGAGCTACACAGAAGGAAAATTCTGCTTGGCTACATGTGGCTTGACTAGAGTGGAGGAAAAGTCTCCCTCTTCTCTTTCACCTAAAGTCTGAGGGACAGTCATGTCCTAGGAAAGTGAGAAGTATGTTCTTACGGGAATAGCAGAGCCAACACCTTTCACTGGGTGTGTGATCCTTGCAATGACGTCTTAAAACAGATGTGAACATTTAATTGCAAGGGTTAGTGCACACCTAGCTCATGTAAGTGTGGCTATTAGAGACGGTCTAAAAAATTTCTTCATATTTATTGGTGCCCTTGTATGCAAAGGAATAGAAAACATCTGCTCCAAACAAGAAAATCTGGATACTGTGTTTGCTACAGGATTCCTGAGCACTGACAAGGTTGAAATTCTGGAGCCAGACCCCTTAATCATTTAACTTAAAGTGCTATCCCTTTAAATGATGACAGATACAAGTTTATTCTGTAATATTTTATGATAGTATTGTTAGTGGCAAGTTAGAGATATATAATTTTCCCAAAGATTTTTAACAATTTCCTGCTTTTTGGGGCAAGTGCCTTATTACTGCATACATTAAAACATCAGAGGGCCTAGCATCTGAGAACAGATGTTGATAGAAACAAAATCAACACTGTGATAATCTCTTCTTTTCACTCTCTGAAAATCAGTGACAGACAAATAGAGATAAAAAATTTAAATTATGAGATATGTTTTTCTGCATTTGGAAACATGGACTTTAACACATTGCTGGCTGTCTCTGAGTAATGACATAAATTGGAATACAACCTGCCTATATAAAAGGAAAAGTTGACAATGAAAATAAGGTAAAAATAAGTCAGATTATTCTCTTTTCAAAATTGCTTTTACAGTAAAATTACTTTTTTAATAAATGCATGATCAATCACTTCTTTGCTTAAAAAGATAAAACTGGTTCTGAAATTTTTAACTGTGATTTTATCTTTTGGCTTGTAGAGCAAAACAATTATCTTAAAATTATTACATTTAAAAATTTAAAAATTAAATTTAAAAATTGTTGAAATCAGTGAGAAGCTTTCTTGATTTTAATTGTGTACCAATTTCTTTAATGTGATCCTCTTTTTTTTTTCTCTTTTTCCTTCATGCTATTTTCAATATACACGTAGGAATAGAAGGAGAAATAGGAGGAAGTCTTAGGCAGTATGGCACGGCTACCGCATGTTTTCCCATGCTCTACCTTCCTTCTCAAACATGAATTTCTGTTCAGATACCTCATATTAAAAATAACATTGAGTTATATTACTTCTGACTTCGCATCCAAACAATAATGTACAGATATTTATGTCCTTCAGATCACAATATATTTTTCTCTTACAACAGAGAGGTTGGTGATGGCATTTCAAAAACCAGTATTCATGGCTCTGTACACAAAAAAGGATATCTTACATCTCACAGCAATTTAAAAATAGCTGATTCTCTGTATACAGAGACAGGGAAACAGAAACACAGGAGAACTGAAGGATTTTTCAGAGGGATTTCTATCCACAGCAGATCGGAAAACAAAATACCTCCCAACTAAATACTCTGTTATAACCAAAATATGTAACTTCTCCCATTTTTGAATGCTGATGTTTCTGAACTGACATGCCAGAATCACCTTTAGAGAATACTGCAATACATAGATCAGGGTCAGTGGTGAAGGCCATGACCTTTTGAAAAAAAGATTCACCAAATAAAAGTAACTGGAATGAATTTTGACTTCTAATACAGAATTTGGGAATGCATCTGAGCAGTTCTTTTTATGTATTTCTCACAAAATAACCTACTTGTGGTCTCCTCCACACCCAAACAATAACTTCTCAGACCAATGGGAGCAGTATTCCACATTTAAGTATACATATATCAGCTTTAGTTATTCATTAGTAAAATAAATGCAGAGATGATCCCTCTTGGTAGGATGTGCTGTTGCTTAGTGGTTTTTTTTCTGATGGCTGGGCTTTTTTTTTTTTGTTGTGTCTGTTTCCTCAACTTTTATTTTTCATAATCACAAGAATAGCTGTTCTGTTTTCTCAGCTGACAAGCAGACTTGCTTGTCTCAACTGCAAAACAGCAAACTGGGGGTAGGACATTTCTTGCAGACTTAACATGGTCACTGCATTGAATGTGATTTCCTGTTGGCTGATCTTCTCCCCAGGCATGGGAATCTCTCCGGGTTGGCTGCACAGACAGAATGCTGATGAGTGGCAGGGGTCCAAGTGCTGGGTCAGTGGTGGGGAACAACAGGCCTTCACAACCAGCCCTGCAGCACCAGCAGTCACAAACAGGAAGGAGGCCCATTCTGGGAAGACACCTGCAGTAACAGAAAGTCCGTTTATTTGGAAAGCCTTTATACAGAAGGTTTTCTACAAAAGGCAGAAGGGACAAAGAAAATTGCTGATCCTTTCCCAGGTAGTGACTAGCAAGACACAAAACACATCCCAGCATTCCTTATCCCCCATTTTACATCCCTGACTGCAGATCTGAGTGTATGTCTGTGCCTCTGGGGTGAGATGACGTGCCAACACACATGCACCTGCCTCAGATGCATGCAGACAGTGCAACATAAGCGTTGCTTATAAATCCAGATTTGCTTGTACCATGGCAGGAGCAAAACAAAAATATAAGATGTAAGGCAGAAGTGGCAGGCCATTGGAAGACAAGAAAATCTTCCCCTGGGACCTGGTTTTGCAGATGGACTGTGAGATGCCCAAACACGGGTGGGCTGTCTGCCTGGGTGCCTAGTTTTTGTGCTTTGCATGCAGGGAGTGGTGCTTATAAAACATGTGTAAAACAAACCTTACTTCTTACTAATTTTTTTTAAACTTAGAATATTGGGGTTTTATCATTAGTATTCTTCTTTAAGTACTCAAAATAAATCAGTTAAATATTAGACAGAAAGATGTTTATTTTCCCTTTTGTCAGTACATGCACATCCCTGCTCTCTTGTGCTGTCTCTTCCTCTCTCTCATTTGTGTTTACATCCTCCCAGACAGTTCTTGTGCTCACAGCTTTCTTTAACAGGACTGTTTTATTCTTTGTAAAATTGAGACTTATAAAAGAAATAAATCTTGCTATTGTTCTCTTGGGGTGCAGCTGTGCTAAACTGCAATCATGGGAGTTGAAACAGGTTTCCTCTCACAATAACACTTACCCGTTTCCTGACACTCTTTCTTAATAACATGAGTGTCTTCAGCTGACCAAGGGGAACAAGAGCTCTCTGCTCAGCACTTCTGAAGCTAAAATAACACTTGTGAAGCACAGAACAGTTACTCTTATATTACAGTATTTAAATTTTTTTTTGCATTGAATAAAGATCCACTAGATCTCTAGTTTCTGAGTTAATACTTCCATTTCCCCCTGTTCCTTCTCTGTCTGAAGTTTTTCCTACTACTGAGACATATTTATGCATGGAGAACTAACTAATCTAGGCCTTACCACTTACCTCACCTTCGTCTTTTTCCTCAAAGATGAACACAAAAAAGTAGATCAAAACATCTGATAAAGATGCAAAATAGAGCTTGTCAAGTCTCATGAGGATGGAAAAACATGACACTTCCAGCATATTGAGGCACTTCCTCTGACTTCTGCAAGGAAGAGTGAAATGGGTATCTTTGCATTTCAGATTTTTCACTTGTAAAAGTTACTGGAGTAGTAGAATGGTGTTAACCATATCTCCTCTCTGTGTCCAAACCTTTAGATAAAACATGTGACTAGGTATAAGTCTGATTTTTATCAGTGATATATACACAAATTTGATACTCTCATTTTTATTGATACCTTAGTGGCTGACAAAAATATATCTTTTCCTCTTTTTCTTTTCCTGACATGAATAAATGATGTTTACAGAGCAGCCAAGATATTACAATATTGCTGGAAACAGGAAGGAGCGAGTTCTTCTCACTTTTATTTCAGAAGATGTTGCTACAGAAAGCCGTATCTGCTTTAGATAAGTGTGAAAAGCTGTACAGGAAATGAATCTTTTTTATGTTAATAGTTTTAACCAATAAATTTTCGTTCTTTGTATATAACAAGGACTTTCAAGCCCTTCAGGAAAACTTGCTTTATAAACATAAAACTGCTTCATGTTGTGTTTGCATCTTCCATGTCTGCCCTGCAAGACATTATTATTATAACCTTTCCTTTAACACAGGGGAGAGCCTGGACCCAGTACTAAGAAAGAAAACATGAAAAGACTCTTTTTCTTTTTTTTCCCTATTATCAGGGTAACAAGGTCATGAAAATGACAATCTGCAGGATGCAATGCCTGGGTAAACTGCTAGTATGGAAGGAGCTGCCAATAGGAAGAACACCTGTAAAGGGCTCTGTACTATCTCATCCTCACTGTGTCTCTCTTACTATACACAAAGAGCACTTTTTGTGGAGTGCTGTCACAGACCTTAGCTGCTTGTAATTCTTAGGGGCAACAAAACAGATCCAGGCAGAGAGAGTGGGAAGACTGTTCCACTGATGTCCATGGCGACATTTGCCTGCTCTAGAGTATTCACAAATGTTGCTATTTATTTTAGCATAACATTATATGGATTTCAGAGCCTGATTTCAGGAGAATTGGAAGTCTCAGTCCTTGATACACAAAATTTATCCTGCTCAAAAACAATAACCAACAGTGTTTTGAAGGGCTATGACATACTGGAGAAAAATGCCTGGCACTGGAAATCATATGGGCTGACTTCAACTCTTTGTAAAGCTTACTATGAGGTCTTGGGAAAGACATCTAATGTACATTTGATGTGTGTCAAGTTTTTCAGCATGAATAATTGTTTTTAACATCTGTGAACTTCTATGAGATCTACAGTGGAAAAGCACTAGGGAAGCTTGATCTATAACCCTATTCAGAGCCCTCCCACCAGTCATCCACATGTTTCTGGCATGACTCACTCCTAGCTTTGTCCTTCTTCTACCAGCCTTAAGTAAAGCTGTGTGCATGGGTTTTGCCTGAGGTTGAATTGTTTGTGAGCGTTGAGGAGAAAAAAGTACAGCTACCCTGTGCTGAAATGTGAGATGAGAGAAAGGAGGAAGAGCCCTAAACAAACAAAAATGAGTGAATGAGTCCTGAGGTTTTTATGTGAACATCTGGTAGTACCAAAACTACAGGAGGCCAAAGGCTGAATTTCTGATTTTAAGAAAGGATTTAATGAATATAATAAGCAGTACTGATAGTTTCAATGAAAGATTGCTGAGATTTAGCAAAAATTAACATTTGAAAGCCATCATTTTAGTAGTTCTGACTGTAGCAATGTTTTCAATCATGATTTGCCAACTTTCCAGCAGAAGTTCACATGCGTTCTTCTTGTCTGGATGGCTGATTAGTCTCCTTATTAAAAATATGCAAAGCTAAAACTTCTGCCAATGGTTCCACAAAGCCTCTTGCTGCTATTTTAACTTTGTCCCTGACCTTTACCAAAACATAAGGACAAGGTCACTTATATTACAATTACCTGAATAAGGGTAAGAAGGTGTTTGTAGTTTTACAGGAAGGTTTGAATCTTTAATTGGTTATTCAATTACTAGCTAATTACTGATTACTTAATGACAGAGAGTTCACGCTCTACCTATGATTTACAACAGAAATGTCTCATTTTAACATAAAGGTGATGTAATACTTTCTCTCCCTTCAAACCCCATAATCTGATTTGGACTTGAAATGAAAACAAAAAAATTGTCTAAAAGTCAAAACCTGCCTTTGGATGCAAACACAACTCCTGAAGTCATATGGAGAAGTATGCCTGCATCTAAAATAGAATATAGCCCCCAGTTTGCGTTAAAATTCAGCATTGTTATGCTGCATATTAAGGTACTCTCATAGGTTAAACCAGTGATGATCTTCTTCCTCAGCACTGATTTAAAAGGCTGAAAACAATCCCACCCCCTGCACCCTAAATTTATATGGAAAACTGTGTATTCTGAGCAGTACAGTAGATTTGGACTTGGTAAATCAAACCTGAAAGGAGGTATTTCCTGTGCTAGTTACAACATATTTAATAGGAAATGCTTCTCTGGTTAGAGAGATGCACAGAAAATTATCACATTAGTATTAATACAAACAGATTGCCTGGACACTCTAAAAGCTGTGTCTTTGTGATTTTTCCCTGTCTATGCACTCATCCTGCAAAACGTCAACATAAATTATGCCTCCTTAATTTGAACCTATCTATCTGGATTGATAGCTGCCCTCAGTTCTTTTGATGATTATCCATTTTGTGTCAGGACATTTTTCAGATAAAGAACAAATAAGCCAAAGCAAAATATTAAAAGGTGCCTTTCTTTTTGGTGCTTATGCTGGGCAACAGTTAAATATTTCCAGAGAACTCTGCTGAGTATATTGCCAACATTTTTCTGAAATAAAAATGTAGACTCCAGTGTTGTTTCCTTCTTAAAACATTTTCTGCCTTCTACAGCTTTTCTATGACTGCAAAACCGAGCTCCAAGGATATAAAATATTCAGTCTACTTTCTTTTTTTTTTTTTTTTTTTGCATATGTGCCCTGGCAATTTAGTTGAAAGGCTATATATATAAAATATATAGTGGTAGGAGAAAGGTTCATTTTTCAAAATTTTTCTTCTAGCTTTGTAACAATACAGTTATAAACTCTCATGGAATACATATAGTAACAATGGGTAGCATATGGATAATCTGATATATGAGTAAGATGAGTAAGTAAGTAGTTTCACTGATTGAATTCTTCAGTGGATTTATACTGGTTTAACAAAAGGTGAAAGTTTCTTAAGTATTGAATGTATATTTGAGGCATGTTTATTTGATACAGTGTGGTAAATATGGCTGTCTTGGAAACAATTTAGACAGAATTACAGGGTTTCTTAGTAAATGCTGTCAGAAGGCCACATTTTGGTTCAGAATACATCAGTCATGGGGAAAGTTCTGGAATTGAGAACTTCACTTTTGCCAATGTGCTTCTTCAGTAGATATCCTACCTCCCAAGTATTTATAGGGCATAATTTTATGTGATCTATTGATTTTTTTCATATTCAGCCGCTTAGGATCAAGATAATACACAGGGAAAAAACCAACAAAAGCCACCCAAGCCAAAACCAACAACAATCTAACCCAAAAAAACAAGGCCCAAAAAAGTCAACACACAAATGTTTTTCAACACTAGTTTTCAGGAGTTTTTGTTAGTGGCAAAAAGCCACTGCACTGCAAAAGTTTTCCACTGCCTGCAATAATGCTTCTAATCATACTAATTCTAGGCATTAT
This sequence comes from Emberiza elegans, assembly GCA_024865655.1. Taxonomy (NCBI): domain Eukaryota; kingdom Metazoa; phylum Chordata; class Aves; order Passeriformes; family Fringillidae; genus Emberiza; species Emberiza elegans. The sequence continues at coordinate 23,731,133 of JALJVW010001283.1, read as the reverse complement.
GGGCATATAAACTGATTAAATTATTGGCATTTAACATGACACTTGTGTTATTTGCAGCTGTTCAGTGGCATATACACAGAGAAAAAGATACAGATACTTAGATATTATTGTCAGCTGGAGAGAGGCTGTCCACAGCAAGTTAACCCCACACTACCAAAATGAATGCAATCTTTAAATTTATGTCAGGTTTTCTTCCCACTACACAAAAAATAGAGATTGGAGAATATTTATTTGTCCATTGATTGTTTTTGTTGAGCCAAAACATAGAACACAAAAAAGATCACAAGAAGGAGTAGCCAGCATGGATTAATTAAAGATAAAATATGCTAGAACAACCTGATTGTCTTATATAATAAAACCAGTATGGCTGAAGAGAGAGCAGTAGATATTATTTACTTTGACTTCAGCAGTGCTTTAGATGGTGTCTCTCACAACATTCTCATAGTCAAACTAATGAAGTGTGAGTTAAATGACTGGACAAAGAGATGGACTGAGAATGGGCTGAGCAGCAGATCCCAGAAGGTTGTGATGAGTGACACAGAGTCTAGTTGGAGGCCTGTCACTAGTGATATCCCCAGGGGTCAGTACTGGGCTCCATGTTGTTTAACTTTTTCATCAGTGATTTGGACAAAGAGACAGATGCTTCCCCAGCAGGTCACTCATATGCAAAGCTGGGAGCAGTGGCTAATACCCCAGAGTGCTGTGCAGCACTTCAGAAGGGCCTTGACAGGGTGGAGAGATGGGCAGTGAGGAACCTTCTGAAATTTGGTAAAGGCAAATGCAGGGTCCTGAACTGGGGAGGAATAGCCCCAGGCACCAGCACAGGCTGGGGCTGATCTGCTGGAAAGCAGCTCTGTGGAGAAGGACCTTGGGGTCCTGGTGGACAATAAGCTGTCCATGAGCCAGCAGTGTGTCCTGGTGACAAAGAAAGCCAATGTGTCCTGAGGTGCATTGGGAAGAGCATTGCCAGCAGGGTGAGGGGGGGGATCCTGCCCCTCTACTCAGCCCAGGTGAGGCACATCTGGAGTACTGTGTCCAATTTTGGGCTCAGTACAAGAGAGAGAGATGAAGCTCCTGGAAAGAGCCCAGTGGACAAAGATGACTGAGAGACTGGAATAACTCTCTTGTAAGGAAAGGCTGAGAGAGCTGGGCCTGTTCAGCCTTGAGCAGAGATGGCTGAGAGAAGGCCTCATCAATACCTGGAAGTATCTGAAGGGAGGGTGTCAAGAGGATGGAGCCAGGCTCTTCTTTGTGGTGCTGAGCAATAGAACATGAGGCAATAGGCAGAAACTGATGCACAGGAAGTTCCACCTGAATACAAGGAAGAACTTTACTGTGTGAGGGATGGAGCACTGAAATATATTGTCCAGAGAGTTTGGGAAGTCTCCTTCACTGGAGAAATTCAAGAATTGTGTGGACACAATTTTGTGCCACATATCATATGACCCTGGCTTGAGTAGGGAGGTTGGACCAGATGACATACTCTGGTCCCTTCCCTTACCCATTCTGTAATTCTCCAAAGCTAAAAGTCTCAGTCTTTAGAAAAGCTCTGCTCTTTGTGAATAGTTTAATGCAAAAACCTTATTTGAATTAGAAATAAAAGACTGTAGCCAAAACTATTACTGAAAGCTACCACCTAGACAGTGATGCAAACCTAGCTCCATGTTTGGATTGCAACCTGCAATCCAAATAGACAACTGTGTGAAGGAAGCAAGCTTAGAAAGGAAAAGTGACTTTTCCACTGATGATTGGAGCAAAGCCCTAGGTGCCAGACTTCCAACAGAAGAGTTATATTCCTGCTGACCTCTGCCTGGCCAAAAACTACCTTGATTTTCTGCCAAATTTGAAGATAGAATGCATACATCTGAGACAACACACAATCTGTATGTTTTACAGCAGTAAAACTCAGTATGGGCCATCTCATATCAGTGATGTATATGTTTTCTTGCACAGTGTTAGAATAGTGATTCTCAAGCCCTTCTTCTATAGGTATGCACTGAACCCTCCATCCTACTGCTGACCAGCTGTTGAAGAGCAACTGAAGTGGTTCAAATGCCATTAAGCAGATAAACACAATAAATCCTCCTGTGTGACAATACAATTACATGCATAATCTTATACTGACGTTACTTGTTTCTAGTTCCCAAACACTTCCATCATTGCAAACTCTAGTGCTCTTCTTGTTCTTTATTTTAGGTAGCCTCACTTGTCCATCAGACAAGGAGATGGCTCTTTGTGCTAGGCAATGTATAAATCTTCTATAAACTTATTAAGAAGCTTAAAAAACATTCCTAAAATTTGGATATACACTGACTTCTCACTGTAATAGGTTTTCCAGAGAGGTGGTAGAATCTTCTTCCTTGGAGGCCTTCAGAAGCTCTCTGGATATGGACCTGGAAACCTGCTGTAGATAGCCCTATTTGAGTATCAAGGCTGGACCTTCAGTGGTTCCTTCCAACTTTAACCATCTTGTGATTCTCTGAAACTTTCTGAGAAAAGGAATTAGATTTGTCCTTCCTAAGAAGTATATGATACACAGAAGCAAGACAGAGAAGAAGGCAAGGCAGAAAAAACATGAAGAAAGCAATTTAATTTCTCTTGTGTTTACAGAATAATGACTCATTTAAAGTGACTACACAACATGCAAGAAAGTCTAAGATGTTGAACTTGGATTTCTTGAAATGACATGACAGAGATCAGTCTGATTATGTTTTCCTGAACTGGAGATTTTGTTGTCAATCAAAGCAGAATTTTTACCATCCAACTTGCAGTTTTGGTTTCCTACCCAAATTCATTTCTGCCTATGTGACCAAGAAAATATTTGACCTCACAAGATGCTGGACTCTTTACCAGCCACTGAAACTGAAACTGAATTCAGCAGTGGTGTGAACATTAATGAATGGGGAAAGGCTCTTAACTGTATCATAGAATCAGACTCAATGACTAAAACCAAATAACTAATTAATAATAAAATCAAATAACTTTGAGATCTCCTTTTTTTCACTCCTTCTGTTGCAATTGTTTTAGCTGAATTTGGGCATTAAATAAGTGATTCATGTGAAGTGGTAATTTCTTTTACAGTAGGTGAAGAATAACCAGGAAACCAACAGCAGCTGAAGGAATAAGAACTGGAATCCAGAAACCATAAAATGCGGTGTTTGTATAAATCTGACGGGAACAGATCCTTTAATTAGAAGTAGAGCATGAAGAATTTTGTTGGAAGTAGACACAACGAAGCTATGTTTAAAACTGTGTTTGAATGCTCCTAAAATTTTTTCCCTGAAGCAGATTTGAAAAGGAAGAGCAGGGAATGACAAGTGATTCCATATGACTTTCTTTTGGAAATTACTTTTTTTCCCAAGATCATCTCTGCTGAAATCAATTTCCCTTAATGGAGCTGACCCAACTACTGTTCTATATTAAGCAGCCAGGTGTTCTGCTTGGTCTGTTTTGAATAAATGGCACAGTGTATCTGAAAGACAATTTTTCATTTCAACTTTGTCATATTTATTTGGCTTGTTCCTGTTTTAAATTGATGACTCAGCTGATCTAGGATAAAAAGGCCTACGCTAAGCACTCTCAGCTCCTGTTTGCTTTAATTAGAATTTTAACGTGATGTTATCTTTCCAGTAAAAGTTGATGTTTATAGCATTCAAAGTATACTCAAGAGCAAGAAAAGGACAGATTCTTCTTGGCCAAAAAAGCTAGTCAGGATTTTTAAATGGTTTTACAATATGAAGTGTAGTTTCTAAAAATTACATTGCATCATGAAGTTTGCCATTTGTCTTAGATATGACATGTTAATATTTCACATAAGGTCAGCCCAATTGGTTTTGAAGCATTTTGTTTTGTTCAAACAACCCCAAATATTTCTGGTCCTCTTAAGTAAATTAGGATGAATCCCCTAATGTGTCAAGCTGCTGCTAGGAAATATTGCTCTGTTCAGCTCTCCTGATGCAGTGCTGTCCTTCCCTCAGCTAACAGCCCACTGCTGTCTGACTGCAGACTTCATGGGAAATGCAATCTGGCCCATAAGGACCTCTGGGAGAATCTAGTAAGCCACAACTCATGTGGTCAATGATACAACACATCTACCCCATGAGCATCTGCACAAGTGTCTGAGAGTGTGAGTAAGTGTCCAAATAAAAACAGGATGAGGTAAATATTCTTGGCATTAGCAGGACTTCTGCATTTCTACAGCAACATGTACACTGAATACACTGTGGGCTTGCAGAATACACTGGAAACAGAGGGCTAGTGTCTGAACTAATTGTGTCACACTGCCTGATGCTGATTACGTAGTGCTGTATCCTTACTGAGACAACTGCTGTAGTAATTTCAGTGCAGTTTTTTTTAAAAAAAATTGGATATAAACTGCTCCCACTAAGGACACTTTCTAGTGTTTTTAGAAGAAAAGGCCTATTTTCTCTAAAATCAAAACTATGCTGACCACTTAAGTGGTCCATCTTAATGTTATTCAGATAATCAGTAGAAAAACAGAAGCATTTGACATTCATCACTGTATAACATAAAATCCATGTTCTTTCAATGTAATATTCCTGGATTCCTGGATTCCTGCTGTGACAAAAGAAGTAGGAAATTAATATAGGTGAGAAATTACTCTACATAGGAAAAAGTAGGAAATTATTTTAGATAGTTCTTTGTAAAAACAAATCTAGAGGCTAGTACAAGACATTTTAGGTTTAGCCAATTTAGAATCTTTCCAAGCTGCCACTTTTTCAAGATATTTCTCAAAGACAGTTGGAAGATGTCCAAGGACTTCCCTGAACAAAGAAAACAGGTGTTTTACCCGTCCTGTATCTAAACACCAATAGTATTTTTCTGATGGTTCAGGCAAGGAGTAAATATTTGCTCTGATAAGT